>OX451739.1:486429871-487782996 GCA_948472305.1 Vicia faba
GAACAAAACACTCTTGGCCTCTTTGACTCAACCTGATTTGCACCTTTTCGAAAACCCTAAGTTTGAAATGAACTTATGTCTAATGGGTTCAAAATTTGTTTATCTGATCCTCCCCCCTAATTTCTGTTGCCAGAGCGCCCTCTCTCACCTCCTAACCAAGCTCTAATGGTTTTTTTCCTTGAAAAAGGTGAAGTTCTGTTTCATTTAAAGCTTAACAGTTTCATTGGTTTTTTTGTTTTGTTCATGTTTTTCTGTTAATTAGACTCGTTATTCATTGAGATGCAGGAAATAACTTTTAGGGATTTATGAGAAAGATGAAAAGTTCATACCTGTTTGGAACTCTTCTGTGAAATGGAAAGGGATGGTGAGACTGAGGGTGGCACTCCCTGGTGGCGGAGTTTGCGAGGGGGAAGAGATGATAACGAAGCCTTGCTTTTCTGGTAACTTTATTCTATTCTCTTTGTTGAGTGATGAGGATGTTGGTTGTCTTCTGGATTTTGTGGTTAACAGTTTTTCTTGTTTTTTTGATGATATTGGTTAACTTCTGGATTTTGTGGTTAACAGTTTTTGGAATTTGTCTAATGATGGTTGTGACTTGGTTGATTTGAGACTGGTTTGGAATTTGTTTGATGATGGTTTGGGATTTTTAGTTTGAACTGTTTGACAGTTTGGGGGTTTTGGTTTTATGTTTTGACAGTTTTGATGCTTTATGATGTTTCTTGCTGTTGGGTTTGAGACTTTGACAGGTTTTGGACTTGTGTGATTTAATGGTATTTGGATAGTTGGATATTGGTTTGTCAGCTTGAATGGTTTACTGGATTTTGGTTGTTGGAGTTTGTTGCAAGTTTTTGATCCTGTTTTTTGGTTATGGATATTTGTAATGTTGGTATTGAGATGTTGGTTTACAGTTTGCAGGTTTGATGGTATTGAGATGGTTTTGACAGTTTTGAAACTTTTTCCGGTTTTTTGATTTGTTGGTTTAACATGTTTGATGAGCTTTTAGATGGTTGGTGATTTTCTGAGTTTTTTGACTTGTTGACAGTTTTTGAGGTTTGGTGTTGTTGGAATTTGGTTTTGAATGTTTTTGTTGTTTTGGATTTGTTGATTAACAGGTTTGATGAGTTTGTTACAGGTTTGTGACCTGTTTTGAGGTTGGCTGCTGTTTTTGCTTGGCTTGGTATGTTTTGTTGATGGGTTGCAGGTTTGTGAGTTTTACAGGTTTGTCAAACTGTGTTTGATATTTGGCTTATGAGTTTGAAAAATGGTTTGAGGTCTTGAGGCTTTTGACAGTTTGATAATTTTTCTATCTCCCCTTTGCTTGAGAGTTATCTACTGTTATATTAGTGTTGCTTCTGTTGAATTCTTATTCAAAAAAGGGGGAAAACAAAGAAATTGAATATTTTGCTATATTGTTCCTTTGGCTTTTGGATGGCACTTTTGTTTTCTAGCAGCTTCTATGCAATTGTGACAGTCAAGGCTACAGGGTTGTGCATCCCTAGGTGACTTCTTTCCTCTCTTCTCTCTCAATGACCCTAAGAGTCAATTGCTCTTTTGCCTTTTTCTGAAAAGTTTGTAATAAAATGGAAAATGATGAATTGGCTTATTGAACAAGCCTCTTGCCTGTTTGACTTAGTTTATCATATTGCTACACTTTTGTTTGCTGCCTGCTCTAGCTTATGCTATTTGTTGTTTGCTTTTTGTCCAATTTTGTTTGGCTCAGTTTGTTGCATTTGTTTGGTGACGCGCTGCTATTTGCAATATTTGTTTGGCTGCTGTTTGGGTATTCTGTTTGCACATTTTACTTGTTTGGACAGCTTTGTTGTTTGTTTCCTAGCTTGTGCAGCTTGCTTGCATTCAGTTTGTATTATTTTGTTTGTTTGGATAAGTTTGCTGCATTTGTTTTGTTTGGACAGCTTGCTTGCATTTTGGACAGTTTTGTAGCATTTCTTTCTTTCTTTCTTTTTGTGAACCAAGAAGAATAATCTTCTTGTGATTTGCAAATAGGGGAAATAAAATGTGATGAATAACGGCATTCTGATTCCACTTTGCAAACTTTAATGATGAACACTTTTTCGTTTAAAAATTCTTGCTCATGTCCAATTAATTTGTGTACTAATCAGATTTCCTTTCTTTCATTTTCATGTGAGCACAATGGAGAGGACAAAGCAGGGGAAGCAAGAGACTCTGTGGCAAGTATGGAAGCAAAAGAACTTCAGTAAACCTTAGGCATAGATCCATCCATTTAGACTTTCTTTGAAATTTAGAGAGAAACATTCTTGTATTGTATCCAACAATTGTACTAATTTACTTTCAAATACGATAAGTTGTAAAACCTAAAGTATTTAAATAATAAATTGTTTTGTAACAACGTTTGAAAAATTGGAGAAAGTCTTATGGAATATTCTGATGTTAATTGAAATCCTTTACTGTCAAGAACTTGTAATTTTCTCTTCGCATCCCAACTGATTCTTAAAGATTCCCAATCAAGATATTTGAAACAAAATGCTCCAATCTGATAACTTAAATTCCAATAATCATGTAATCTTGCAACTGCATTCCAAACAAACACGCACTGTGTATTCCATTTCTTAAACAAGCAAATGTTTTAGAAGACGCAAATCATCTGGTTAACCTTGAGAACAAACACTATCTTTTCAGTAAACTTGAGAAAGCATGAAAACCTGTGAAAGCCAATTGGATCTTTGAGAATTCATTTCCTTTGAGAATTTCAAGAAAAACCCTAATTGCTGGTTTGCTGCCACAGAAGAAAATTTGTCTGATCGATTCCTGAGCCAACTTGAATATCTGAGAAAACCTAGGGTTGTGTTTTCTATGAAAAATGGTAGGGCAAATTTTGGGGTACAACAGCTGGCCCTGTTCAATCTTCTTGAACCTGAAGAGTTAGATTGGCGAGTTTTGTCGTTCGTGACTCGAAGGTAAAAGATGATTGGACACTAGAGTGTCCATAAATTTGCACTCGTCAAAATGTAGTTGAGGGAATGGGCTTAAAGATTCCATTTGGAGAGTATGTTAGAATCTTGTTGGAGATGGGCTTGTATATGCCATCCAAGAATGTTTTTTTTTTTTGTAAATTGAAAGAAATAAGCATCAGAATGGTGTCTGTATATGGAACGTATTTGAACTGTATCTGAAGGATGAATCTGAATAAGTAGTAGAATGGCTTCCGTGTTTGGAGCGTATCTGAACTGTATCTGAAATGAGAAATAGAATGGCTTCCATGTTTGGAGCGTATCTAAACTGTATCTGAATTTGAAATCTGAATGAGTAACATAATGACTTCCGTGTCTGGAGTGTATCTGCACTGTATCTTGAAATTGAGTCTGAATGAGTAACATAATGACTTCCGTGTCTGGAGCGTGTATCTGAACTTTATCTTAAAATTAAGATCTAAATAAGCGACAAAATGGCTTCCGTGTCTGGAGCGTATCTGGACTGTATCTTGAAATTAAGTCTGAATGAGTGACATAATGGCTTCCGTGTCTGGAGTGTATCTGGACTGTATCTTGAAATTAAGTCTGAATGAGTGACATGATGGCTTCCGTGTCTGGAGCGTATCTGGACTGTATCTTAAAATTAAGTCTGAATGAGTGACAAAATGGCGTCTGTGTCTGGAGCAAATCCGTACTGTATCTGAGGGCTGAATCTGAATGAGTATCAGAATGGCGTCCATATCTGGAGCATATCCGTACTGTATCTGAAATCTTTGAATGTTTGTTAAAGATAGCTGTTAATCTTATCCTGAAAAGGGTAAAATGTTAGCTGAAACACAAAGTTATGTTGCATGAAATGTATGATGCAATAAATGTGTTTTATCCATGTTTATGATATATGAATGTAATGTATACGCATGTAAGCTGATTTGATGTATTGCTGAGGAAAATAAATCCTTGACTGCTGCCAGGGAAAATAAATCCTTGACTACTGAGGATTCCGTTTTTAGAGTAATGCCATATACTTCTTGAGGAATCTGCTTGGGGAATCCATAGAATTTTAATGACTTCTACTGGGGATTATTGACGAGAGTCTTTCTTCTGTCGAGAAGCAATAAAAACTCTGTGGGGAAAAAGTTTATCCTGTAATGAAAGCTCTGTGGGGAAAAGCTTAATTCCGCTGAGGAGTTCAGGAGTTTGGGTTGTATGCCAATCTACTGGGGAGTTACCCTAGGTTGGGGAGAAACAGAAGTTAACCGTTATCTGGTTGATTTTCAGGCTTCAATACAACTTGCTGGGGAAACCTGGAGATACTGGATGATTTCTGCTATGGGTTGAAAGTTTCAGCTCCGCCGGGGATTGGTAGTTGGTAGTCTCATCTCCGCTGGGGATCTGTAGTTCAAAGTTTTGGCTCCGTTGGGAGATCTTAATGACGTGCTGTAGAGATTTCTCATGGAATAGCCTAAAGACGTTTTCCTATTCTTTCTACCTGTCAGTAATTGTTCTTTTTCATCATGTTTATTTGTAAACAGTAATTATGTTTAAATGCATATGTTCATTAATGAATCATTGGACGTTTTTGAAAATAAAACACAAGTGTAAAGATAAAGGCAAATAGTTTTTTGTACTTTGAAAGAGATATCTTTGTATTTACTTTGAATAAGTGTTTTGTACAAAGGAGGAAGACATCCTAATAAGAGGATGGTGTCATAAAAAATGAGAAAAATTTATACAAAGAAAGATGGCTAAGTTTAAAAATCCCATGGGGTTCCCATTCTTCTATAGCCTCCGTATCTCTGAATATCTTGTCTGTCTGTTGCTTCGTCCGAAGATGATTGAATTGATCAGAAGCCTCAGAGTTTGTCTGTGAAGAGATTGTCCTTAAAGTGATCCGACGAGACATAGTCATACGCTTTAATTCCCTAACTTTTGCCTGGACCTCCCTTTCGGGTTTTCAGTCCACTGGGAAGCCCTTTTTTGCCCAAGTCACCCTTTCGGGTTTTCAACTTGCCGGGTGTACAGATTTTTTTGTTTTATCCCTAATTTTGGCCTGAACCTTTTGGTTCGCCGAGATGCCCTTGTTTTGCCTAGGTGTGTAAACCTAGCGGGTCTCTTATGCGTAGTATCTTTTGACTATGTCTGCGTTCGCAGGGTATGGCAAATCGTCGCTGTCCATGGTGGTTAAGATCATTTCCCCACTAGAAAAGATGTTCTTGATCACAAATGGTCCTTCGTAGGTAGGAGTCCATTTGCCCCTGGGATCACTTTGTGGCAAGATGATGCGCTTGATCACAAGATCTCCAACTTGATATACTTGGCGTCTGACTTTCTTGTTGAAAGCCTTGATCATCCGCTTTTGATATGTATGACCATGGCAAACAGCAGTAAGTCTTTTCTTGTCAATTAAGTTCAACTGATCAAGTCGGGTTTGGATCCAATCGTCTTCACTCAAACCTGCATCTTTCATGATTCTCAAGGAGGGAATCTGAACCTCGATAGGTAAAATAGCTTCCATGCCATATACCAAAGAATAGGGTGTTGCCCCAGTTGAAGTGTGAGCCGTGGTACGGTACCCGTGGAGAGAAAATGGTAACATTTCATGCCAGTCCTTGTAGGTGACTGTCATTTTTTGTATGATCTTTTTAATGTTTTTGTTCGCAGCTTCGACAACACCATTCATCTTTGGCCGATAGGGAGACAAATTATGATGTTGAATTTTGAACTGTTTGCACAAAGAGGTGATCATAGTATTTTTAAGGTTTGTACCGTTACCAGTGATGATCCTTTCGGAGATACCGTACCGGCAAATAAGGTTCTGCTTGATGAAGCGGGCAACAACATTCTTAGTAACGGATGCGAAGGAAGCTGCTTCGACCCACTTTGTGAAATAATCAATGGCCACCAGAATGAAGTGGTATCCATTGGATGATGTAGGCTTGATCTCTCCAATCATGTCAATTCCCCACATAGCGAAGGGCCAAGAAGCTGTTAAGACATTTAGAGGGACCGGAGGCACGTGTACCTTGTCTGCATAGATTTGACATTTATAACAAGTCCGGGAGTGTTGATAGCAGTCTGCTTCCATGGTAGACCAGTAATAGCCTGCCAGTAGAATCTTCTTTGCCATCGTATGCCCGCTAGAGTGAGTGCCGAAGGTACCTTCATTCAATTCAGCCATAATCCTTTCAGCTTCAGCTTTGTCCACACAACGGAGCAGAATAGAATCATGATTGCGCTTGTATAGGATGCCATTACTTAGGAAGAACTTAGCTGAGAATCTTCTTAAGAACTTTTTGTCATTGATTGAAGCTCCTTCAGGGTATTCTTGAGCCTCGAGATTCCTTTTGACTTCATGAAACCAAGTCTGGTCCACTACTTCTTCGGTATTAATCTCGTGACAGTGTGTGGGTTCGTTCATCAATTCAATGGTGATCTAGGGAGCCTCGTTATCCCAATTAAGTTTAAACATGGATGACATTGTAGCTAGAGCATCTGCTAGCTGATTTTCTTCTCGCGGGAAG
The DNA here is from genome assembly GCA_948472305.1 of Vicia faba. Lineage (NCBI taxonomy): Eukaryota > Viridiplantae > Streptophyta > Magnoliopsida > Fabales > Fabaceae > Vicia > Vicia faba. The sequence goes on from OX451739.1 coordinate 486,436,344, forward strand.
TGCTCGAAGGTAATCTGCTCGAAATGTGATAACAATGTCAAGACATGTTCTTTGTAAGGGATGAGGTTTGGATGCTTAGTATCCCACTCTCCTTTGATATGACTGATGACCAAAGCGGAGTCCCCAAACACAATCAAGGATTTGATTCCCAAGTCTATGGCGGCCTTGAGTCCAAAGATGCAAGCTTCATACTATGCCATGTTGTTAGTACAGTTGAAGCAAAGCCTAGCAGTGAAAGGAGTATGGCAACCTTCTGGGGAGATGAGTACCGCACCGATACCGTTGCCAAGTGCATTGGAGGCCCCATCAAAGTACAGGGTCCATCGGGATCCTTGTTGAGGTCCGTCATATGGTCTGATATCTTCAATGTTGTCCAATGCCATGATGTCTTCGTCAGGGAAGTCAAACTTCATGGATTGGTAATCTTCAACAGCTTAGTGAGCCATATGGTCAGCTAACACACTCCCCTTTATAGCTTTTTGGGTCGTGTACTGTATATCATATTCGGTCAGGATCATCTGCCATCTAGCTATTCTTCCAGACAAAGCAGGATTCTCAAAGATGTATTTGATCAGATCCATCTTAGATATCAACAAAGTGGTATGAGTCAACATATACTGCCTTAGCTGGCGAGCAGCCCATACCAAAGCGCAGCAAGTTTTCTCAAGCAGTGAATATCTTGTTTCACAGTCGGTAAACTTTTTACTAAGGTAATAAATGGCATGCTCTTTTCGTCCAGACTCGTCATGCTTCCCCATTACGCACCCCATTGAATTCTCTAAGACGGTCAGATACATGATTAGCGGTCTTCCTTCGACGGGTGGTATCAAGATAGGAGGCTCTAGTAAATACTCCTTAATTTTATCAAAAGCAATTTGACAGTCATCATTCCATCTAACTACCTGATCTTTCTTCAACAGCTTGAAGATTGGTTCACAAGTAGATGTTAGGTGAGAAATGAACCTAGCAATATAGTTTAGGCGTCCCAAGAAACCTCTGACCTCCTTCTCAGTGCGAGGAGTAGGCATTGCTTGTATAGCTTTGACTTTGGCAGGATCAACCTCGATGCCTTTGTTGCTGACAATGAAACCTAAGAGTTTACCGGACCGGACTCCGAATGTGCACTTGTTTGGGTTCAATCTGAGCTTGTACTCTTTCAACCTGACAAACAGCTTTTGCAAGTGATCAAGGTGTTCTTCTTCAGTTTGTGATCGGGCTATCATGTCATCTACGTAGACCTCTATCTCATGATGTATCATATCATGAAACAAAGCTACCATGGTGCGCTGATAGGTTGCCCCGGCATTCTTCAGTCCGAATGGCATCACTTTGTAGCAGAACATGCCTCACTGTGTAACAAAAGTAGTTTTCTCCATGTCTTCAGGTGCCATTTCGATCTGGTTGTAACCTGAAAATCCTTCCATGAAAGAAAATACTTTGTGCTGAGTTGTATTGTCAACCAGGATGTCGATGTGTGGAAGTGGAAAATCATCTTTAGGGCTGGCCCTGTTTAGGTCTCTATAATCCATGCACATCCGAACTTTGCCGTCCTTTTTAGGCATGGGCACAATGTTAGCAACCCATTATGGGTAGGAAGTAACAACCACAAATCCAGCATTGAACTGCTTCATAACTTCTGCTTTGATCTTCTCGGACATGTCAGGTCTCATGCGGCGGACCTTTTGCTTCACTGGTGGATAGTCTTCTCTTGTGGGTAGATGGTGTACCACAATGTTTGTATCGAGCCCCGGCATTTCTTCGTATGACCAGGCGAAGATTTCAAAATGATCATGCAACAGCTGAATTAGGCGCTCCTTGACACTCGGCTCTAGATTGGCACCCACTCTGATTTCCTTTATGTCTTCCTCAGTACCCAAGTTGATTGTATCTAACAGCTCCTCATGAGGCAGAATAGCCCTTTCCTTTTATTGTAGAAGTCTAGCCAATTCCTCTGGCACCTCACAATCTTCCTCACCTTCGTATTCGGCTTGGTAGATCATATCTCCAGAGTTACTGAAGGCTATAGCAGTATCGTTACCTATGGGATCCGGAATGGAAAAGTACCTGCATTTATGAGTGTGGGTGTGTGTAAGGGTATAGCCATCTTAAAACAAATAAAATGTAAAAAGAAAGACAATGAACACAAAAGTTTGTATGAAAAACATCCATGATTCATTAAAATGACATATGAAAATGAAATAAGAACCCTTACAAATGGACCATTGTGCCTCGGGTAAGACACAAGGTTGAAAAAGTAAGAATTGTTTATGAATTATTACAGATCCAACAGGAATGGAAAAGATAAATTACTGTGGTATGAAAGTAATCAGAATAAAGTCTTTTGCTTCCCAGTTGCACAGTCCTCCACCGACAGTAGGAAGTATCTAGTCTTCCAAGCTTCCTTCCTCTTTGCTATCTTCCAGAGCATTGACTCCATGATGACTGATCTTCACAGGTGGCCGTCCGACACGGGCACAGAGTACGACCTTCTGACCAGTTGAGTTGAATCCCAAGCCGAACTTGTCTGATTTGAAAGGAAAGTCTGGAAGCTGCCCCCAGATTGTGCTTCCTCCCTCTTCAATCACTACCTTTGCATCCTTGAGAGATCACATCCGAGGCGGAGGTCTGGTAACCGTGGGTACAGAGGACACTGTCTTGGTCGTCGCTATCTCCTGAGCTACCTCTTCAAAATGCTGGAAAGGAGTTTCGATGAATTCGCCATCCAATTCCACATAACGGAAAGAATTCAGATGATTGATCATGTATTCCTCTTCGCCATTAACAATTATGATTTTCCCCTGGACAGGGTATTTGAGCATTTGATGCAGATTAGAAGTGACAGCTCCAGCATGGTGGATCCAAGGTCTTCCCAACAGGCAAGAATAAGAAGGACGGATGTCCATCACATAGAATATGGAGTTGAAGGTTTCAGTTCCCACCTTAATCGGGATGTCCACCTCCCCGTGGACCATCCTTTTAGAACCATCAAAGGCTCTGACAATGATATTACTGGGTTTCAGGGTTAAGCCTTCACAATCCAGTCTATCCAAGGCTTTCTTCGGCAAGACGTTTAAAGATGAACCAGTGTCTACCAGTACGTGTGATAGGGTTGTCCCTCTACATTCCACCGTGACATGCAAAGCATAATTATGTTTTCTCCGTTTCAAAGTTAAATCAGCATCGGAGAATCCTAGACCATTGACAGCTGTTAAACTAGCCACACATTCCTAGAACTGATCAATGGAGGTTTCTTGTAGCACGTGGGCCGTCTTCAAAAATCTTATATGAGCCTTAGCATGACCTTCTGAACAAAGCAACAGGGCCAACATGGAGATCTTTGAGGGGGTTTTCCCCAGCTGTTCCACCATATCATAATCGCTTTTCTTGTTTATTTTCAAAATTTCCTCCATTTCTTTTTTAGAGGTTTCAAGGATGATCAACGGCTGAGCCCTCATCCTGACGGGCTCTTCTTGGATCCCTTTCCCTCAAACATCAGTAGCAGCAGAGGGGATAACCACGGGGGTTGTGACTTCTTCTATGATTGGTGTACTTGCAGATATGTTTACCGGTGTAGAGATAACCTTAGGAGCAACTGAGGGTCCAAAAGTTGCCTTTGGAGGGGCAATCTTTGGAGAAAATATTCTTCCACTACGGGTAACTTTGCTTTTTCCGGAAATGTTACTGATGTCGGAATTGTCTTCTTCAGAACTCTCTTCCTCGGCAGTCTGTTCAATCTGTTTGACACCATGGTAGTAGATTTCTCCACCATAGTTCCACGATACTGATTTGTCGGATTTGTACGGGACTGGCCCGGGCATGGTTATCTTCAAAGGTGCAGCCTTCGGAGCGGATGTAATCTTAACAGGTCTTTTAGGGACCTTGGAAGGATTGGCGGATATGGTTATTATTGAAACATCGTTAACAGGAGTTGATAAAACAGGAGACTTCTCAAATAGGATTTCTTGGTTATTAATTAGGCGTTGGATGCCTATCTTCCACAATGGACAGTGGGTTAATGAGGATGAACAAAGATGACAATCTTCTTCACAACCTGGGAAAACCCCAGCCTTCAACAAATTTGACTTGATTATAGGGAGCGGAGTTATCAAATCATATACAGTAGCAACAAACAGATCCTCCTCAACAGCATGGGCGTTGTGGCCGTGCCTTGGCATTGGAGCAGAGGTAACATTGGGTTTTTCAGGTGCGTCAAATTCAACTTCTTTAGCATCTATCAGATCCTGAATTTTATTCTTCAGGGCCCAACAATTGTCAGTGTCGTGCCCTGGGCTCTCCGAATGGTAAGTGCACCTGGAGTTCGGATGGTAATATGGAGAAGCAGTGTTAGGATTTTTAGGGGCCTCTTTCAGCATGGCCAAATTCAACTTCAGAAGATGTGGTAGGACTTGAGCAGGAGTCATGTTTATCTTGGTGAATTGCCTTACTGGCCTTTCCACCCTTTGCTGATTGTTTCTAGGCTGATCATTCCTCGGTTAATTGTTTCTTGGCTGATCCGATGCAGACTTTTGAATCATGACGGCCCCCACCGTTGATCGGAACTCGGTTCTTCCCTGATTCCTTTGAGCATAGACAACCGACACTTCCTTCTTTCATGTGAAGGGCTTCTTTACAGCAGCGGAGGTAGACGCGTCTTTCTGAATTTTCCCGCTTCTAATACCAGCTTCAACCCTCTCGCCAGTTAGAATCAACTCAGTGAAACCTGCAGAGGAGCTTCCAATCAAGTGATTAAAGAAAGGACCTGATAGAGTTCCCAGGAACATGTCAACTAGCTCTCTTTCCGATAAAGGTGGTTGCACCCTTCCGTCTAAATCCCTCCACTTTTGGGCGTAGTCTTTGAATCCCTCGTTGGACACCATGGACATACTCTGGAGTTGAGTACGGGTTGGTGCCAAGTCGGCGTTGTACTGATACTGTTTATAGAAGGCGGCTGCCAAGTCTTCCCAATTATGCACATCAGACCTCTCCAATTGGTAGAACCAATCAAGCTGCGTTCCTGATAAACTGTCTTGGAAAAAGTGGACCCACAAATCTTTGTCAGCAGAATGCGGTTGAATTTTCCTGACATAAGATCGTAGGTGCATCTTGGGACAAGAAACCCCATCGTACTTGGCAAATAGAGGTACTTTAAACTTCGGAGGGATTACTATTCCAGACACCAAACCTAACTCCTCAAAGTCCAGCCCCGGTACTCTCTGCACTTACATAGCAGCTAGATGCTCTTCCAAGTTTTTGTCATTGTCATCGGCCGGAGGGTATTGTTGTTCAGAGTATTCCTCTTCTTCTTCTTCTTCAGCCTCAGAATCTGAAGGCACCGCAGTCTCTTTACCTTTTCCTTCCCCTTCCTCAGAGGTTGATGGAAAATCCAAGGCCCTTCTGCCTTGTCCTGCAAACCTTCTGCCCATGGTAGCCACGCCAACTCGCTTCTTCTTCTTTTTCTCTTTTCCTTTCTCTATAAGAGTCTTGAGCTCCTCCTGCCCCTTGGCCAAGGTCAAGAGTAGCTGCTGAAATTGTGAATTCTGAGCTTGCAAGTCTTTAACCGTTTGTTTAAGATCCATGTTGCTGAAATAAACAGCAGAGAGATGAGGAAACTTGGTGTGAAGACCTACTTATGCATATTATGAATGATATGTATTCATGCAATGCTTTCAAGGATTCAGAAATTCAAATTTTTTTTAAACAAAAAAAAGAAACACATGTCATATTAATAAGATAGAATTTGTTAGTACATCAATGCCCCTTGGGAAAAATAATACAAAATTTTAAGGTAAAAAGATGTTGTGCATCCTCTTTGGTGCAATGTAGGTGTTGAGAGTCTGATCTTCATGAAGTAGCTGAGTGAGTTCCAAAACCTTCTTCTCGCTTGCATAGAATTGGGCTTCGAAAGTATCGCGCTCTCCCTTGAGCTGTATCCAACTCCTTTGTAGATCTTCGAGTAATGTTGGCATGTCAGGATGTAGGAGGGTGTATGGAACCTCTCCTTCCTTAACAGGCTCTATAATCACTGGGAGAATGGAGGGGTAAGGCATCATAAGACTTTGGGCGCGGGTTCATACCCACTTGAGGTAAGGCTCAAGGGGGATAGAATTCTTGTGTCCCAAGGTCTTACTGTCTACCTTGTTAGGAATCCTCCAAGCTCGGATGAACCTTTGTCGGAATCCTTGATCGTCGTTGTCGAAGTCAAAAACCAAGCTTTGAATCAGCATGTCATGTGGGCCATCCCTTCGAGCATAGCCAAACTGTCTTAGAGCCAAGAAGGGGTTGTAGGTGATGCCTCCCCTAATGCCAAGTAGAGGGGCATTAGGGAATTCCCCACAATGATCGACGATGATAACATTCTCTCTGGATCGAGAACACCAATGAATATCTGAATGTGTAAGAGTCATCAATCCTTGTGACCACCTCAAGCCTTGCTCATTCTTCAAGATTGACTGGGGAAGATGAGAAATAAACCATCTTTCCAGAAGAGGAATGCAGCACATGAGAACACCTCTTTTCCTTATTGTTCGAGTGTGAAAAGAGTGTAAGATATCCCCAAGTAATGTAGGCACTGGGTTTCGAGACATGAAAATCTTGACAACACTTACATCTATAAGCTGTTCAGGGTTTGGGAACAAGACCATCCCATATATGAGAAGAGCTACAATCTCCTCAAAAGCTTGTAAGTCCAAGGAATTCCAACGGTCTTGGGCCTTCTCAAACAAGAACTTTGCCAAGAAGCCTTTGACACCACTTCTAGTTTCCCAATGACCTGTGACATCTGATGGTTGCAAGTACAGGGCTTGAGCAACATCTTCTGGCTTTGGATCTCTTTCCGTACTGTTGAAAGGTAGTTGATTGAGAATAGGAATCCTCAAGAGTTGAGAAAATTCCTCCAAAGTGGGCACAAGCTGGTAGTCAGGAAATGTGAAGCAGTGATACAAAGGGTCAAAGAACTGGAAGAGAACTTTCATCATGTCTTCCTCTGTGTTGGAAGTGACTAAGTTGAGAAGAAGACCATGCCTTTCGGTGAATGGAGAGTTCTCAGGAATCCTTGAAGCTAGCTCCTTGAGTTGTGGAGGAATTCTTACAAGGTTGACTTGGATAGTTTTCCTACGAAGTGAATCCATAACCTACAAAACAGGAACAAAGATGAACTTCAAAAAATACTTGAAATGGTTAGTGGATGCATATGATGCTTTATGATGTTCATGGTGTTATGCACAAGTATGTATGTACAAGAAAATCACACAAGTTCCTAGTTTTAGGCTTGCATGGGGTTTCATAGGTAAGTACCCTCTTGAAGTTTAGTTGGCTCAACCTGTCCTAGAAATAGTAATCGGGTTCTAAGGAGCTCAATATCACTGGATTGTTTCCTTGTTCATTGTTTCAATTTAGCCTCTTACCGGCGACCGGAATATTCCAAGGAAACAACCCTCAATGAGTGTAGTATCGAGTATCTACCAACTTTGGACTGCACCAAAGCCGGTCATCTCACTACATCCTAAAAGGCCAAGTTGGTCAAGTAAAGGTTCTAAAAGTTCGTTAGTGCTTCATGACATCACTCAGCGGCCCCGTATTCTCTTTGATTGACTCAAAGGCTACCGGTACCCACAAATATGTCACACTAACATAGCTATTTCTTAGACCGTGTCGGTATACCCCACACAGTTTCCACAATGTATTACTATTTACCTATGAATGTTTCCCAAATCCGGGTAGAGGATTCAAACCTAAACAATAGAACCAAAGTGTAAAGCAAACAAATCAAGCAAGGTAAGCATGTAAAGGTGATCTAAAACCCTAAGGTAACCCCACTTTTATTATTTTCCCCAGCAGAGTCGCCAGTTCTGTGATACGGTGGGAGAACTGACTAGATGTTTTGCGTTTCGTTCGCACTTGTGCGGTTAGCAAGAGTCGCCATCGACTTTTCTTTTATCCAAAAGGAAAGGTAAAAAAGCACAGGAAATACCTTTCGAGAATTTTATCGGGTTCAGGGGGTAGATTATGAAAAGGGAAGGTATTAGCACCCTTTTCATCCATGGTTTTCCATGGGCTCTTAGTTACACATTTAGATCACTTGCTTTCATTTGATTGTGTGCTTCTGGTGTGGGCTTTGAAAGTATTTTGAAAAATCTCTTTGTAATGGTTCTCGTCTTTATAAGAACGTATACAAAGTTTTATTTCGAAAAGTGATTAAAAGATGTGTTTGTGAATCGTGTTTCGAAAAGTGTTTTGAAAAGAGGTTTTGCAATAGTTCTCGTCTCTATAAGAACGTATACAAAATATTTTTGTCTTTTTGAAAATGTTTTGAAATGGAGGTGTAGGTGTAAAGATCTTTTGTCGTGAGCAAGCGAGTAACTAAGAGCGAATATATCTACTCGAAAGGTCTTAAGTTATTCTTTTCTTCTTCCTTCTAATGGTTCTGTCTTACCATTGATTTGGTAAGAAGCCCCACTGTTGGATGTGACGGTATAGGAGCGGGTCAATTTCATAATCATTGAAGGAAACTTGTGAGACGCTTTAGCAATTTTGTAAGGGACGAGATCATTTTAATCGAAGGCAACATCGAGGGTCATCGAGGGACTATGATCTTTGTTTATCGAAGGGTCATTTGCTAGAGTGTCTCATATTCGAGGGACATGATTGTATTTCTGAGGCAACGAGCGAGGTTAACCTAGAGGTGCGCGTGTGAGAAAGTGTGTTGGTTTAAAGTTATTTTATTCTTTGATTAGGTCATCTAGCGATTGATTTTTGAATCTTGCCATACATGCCTAGTTACTATATAGTATATAGAAAGCAATAAATTGCGGGAATTGAAATTCTAAGCTATTACAAAATATCCGGGAATGGGGGTACAATTGTTACGAATGGGGATGAATCAAATGAAATAGCAATGTCCAAATATCAAACAATACAACCAAATCGAATTTTTGTGCGATTTAATATAAAGCTATGGCAATTTATGAAAATAAAATGAAAAAAGGATGAAATGAAATGTATTTACTTGAAAAGAGAAAAATAAAACCTATTCTAAAAAATTGATTAAATTAAAATCTCTATTATTATTTTTTGTATTTTATTAATTATGTAAATTAATTCAAAGAAAGAAGACCAACTAAGTTAATTTTTTTGATGTTTTATTAAATGTAAAAAATTAATGAAAATAAGTTATATATAGAAAAAGAAAATGGTAAAAATTAATTTTCAAGACTTAAATCAAATGTATAAAATGTATTCTATGTTTTAATTAGTAATAAAATATAAGAAATAAACAAATTAAAAAAACAAGTAACAATGGGCTTAAGTGGATTTAAGGGTGTTAGGCCCAAAGAAACATAGTTATTATTGCTGAAACAAAAGAAACAGACCAAGTGGGGGGTGAACTAGCAAAACCCGTGGGCTTAAGGAGTTTGTAAACGAAACAGGCCCAATGTATTTTAAACTACTTAAACATTGATTAAGGGAAACAAAAACAAATTAGGGTTCTTGACCCTTTGGTACAGCGGCGCCGCTCATCTCCTTCGTCCCTCTCTGTTCATCTTTTTTTCATCCTAACTCTTCCATTTTTGTTCATCTTCTCACCTTATCACTCATCTCTTCCTAATTTCATGAACAAAACACTCTTGGCCTCTTTGACTCAACCTGATTTGCGCCTTTTCGAAAACCCTAAGTTTGAAATGAACTTATGTCTAATCGGTTCAAAATTTGTTTATCTGATCCCCCCCCTAATTTCTGTTGCTGGAGCGCCCTCTCTCACCTCCTAACCAAGCTCTAATGGTTTTTTTCCTTGAAAAAGGTGAAGTTCTGTTTCATTTAAAGCTTAACAGTTTCATTGGTTTTTTTGTTTTGTTCATGTTTTTCTGTTAATCAGACTCGTTATTCATTGAGATGCAGGAAATAGCTTTTAGGGATTTATGAGAAAGATGAAAAGTCAATACCTGTTTGGAACTCTTCTGTGAAATGGAAAAAGATGGTGAGACTAAGGGTGGCGCTCCCTGGTAGCGGAATTTGCGAGGGGGAAGAGATGATGACGAAGCCTTGCTTTTCTAGTAACTTTCTTCTATTCTCTTTGTTGAGCGATGAGGATGTTGGTTGTCTTCTGGATTTTGTGGTTAACAATTTTTTCTTGTTTTTTTGATGATATTGGTTATCTTCTGGATTTTGTGGTTAACAATTTTTGGAATTTGTCTGATGATGGTTGTGACTTGGTTGATTTGAGACTGATTTGGAATTTGTTTGATGATGGTTTGGGATTTTTGGTTTGAACTGTTTGACAGTTTGGGGGTTTTGGTTTGTATGTTTTGACAGTTTTGATGCTTGATGATGTTTCTTGCTGCTGGGTTTGAGACTTTGAGGCTTTGACAGGTTTTGGACTTGTGTGATTTAATGGTATTTGGGTAGTTGGATATTAGTTTGTCAGCTTGAATGGTTTACTTGTTTTTGGTTGCTAGAGTTTGTTGCAAGTTTTTGATCCTGTTTTTTGGTTATGGATTTTTGGAATGTTGGTATTGAGATGTTGGTTTACAGTTTGCAGATTTGATGGTATTGAGATGGTTTTGACAGTTTTGAAACTTTTTCTGGTTTTCTGATTTGTTGATTTAACATGTTTGATGAGCTTTTAGATGGTTGATAATTTTCTGAGTTTTTTGACTTGTTGACAGTTTTTGAGGTTTGGTGTTGTTGGAATTTGGTTTTGAATGTTTTTGTTGTTTTGGATTTGTTGGTTAACAGGTTTGATGAGTTTGTTACAGGTTTGTGACCTGTTTTGAGGTTGGGTGTTGTTTTTGCTTGGCTTGGTATGTTTTGTTGATGGGTTGCAGGTTTGTGAGTTTTACAGGTTTGTCAAACTGTGTTTGATATTTGGCTTATGAGTTTTTCTGAGTTTGAAAAATGGTTTGAGGTCTTGAGGCTTTTGACAGTTTGATAATTTTTCTATCTCCCCTTTGCTTGAGAGTTGTCTACTGTTATATTAGTGTTGCTTCTGTTGAATTCTTATTCAAAAAAGGGGGGGAAACAAAGAAATTGAATATTTTGCTATGTTGTTCCTTTGGCTTTTTGATGGCAGTTTTGTTTTCTAGCAGCTTCTATGCAATTGTGACAGTCAAGGCAGCAGGGTTGTGCATCCCTAGGTGACTTCTTTCCTCTCTTCTATCTCAATGACCCTAAGAGTCAATTGCTCTTTTGCCTTTTTCTGAAAAGTTTGCAATAAAATGGAAAATGATGAATTGGCTTATTGAACAAGCCTCTTGCTTGTTTGACTTAGTTTATCATATTGCTACACGTTTGTTTGCTGCCTGCTCTAGCTTATGCTGTTTGTTGTTTGCTTTTTGTCCAATTTTGTTTGGCTCAGTTTGTTGCATTTGTTTGGTGATGCGCTGCAGTTTGCAATATTTGTTTGGCTGCTGTTTGGGTATTCTGTTTGCACATTTTACTTGTTTGGACAACTTTGTTGTTTGTTGCCTAGCTTGTGCAGCTTGCTTGCATTCAGTTTGTATTATTCTGTTTGTTTGGATAAGTTTGCTGCATTTGTTTTGTTTGGACAACTTGCTTGCATTTTGGACAGTTTTGTAGCATTTCTTTCTTTCTTTCTTTTTGTGAACCAAGAAGAATAATCTTCTTGTGATTTGCAAATAGGGGAAATAAAATATGATGAATAACGGAATTCTGATTCCACTTTGCAAACTTTAATGATGAACACTTTTTCTTTTGAAAATTCTTGTTCATGTCCAATTAATTTGTGTACTAATCATATTTCCTTTCTTTCATTTTCATGTGAGCACAATGGAGAGGACAAAGCAGGGGAAGCAAGAGACTCTGTGGAAAGTATGGAAGAAAAAGAACTTCAGTCAACCTTAGGCATAGATCCATCCATTTAGACTTCCTTTGTAATTTAGAGAGAAACATTCTTGTATTGTATCCAACAATTGTACTAATTTATTTTCAAATACTATAAGTTGTAAAACCTAAAGTATTTAAATAATAAATTGTTTTGTAACAACGTTTGAAAAATTGGAGAATGTCTTATGGAATATTCTGGTGTTAATTGAAATCCTTTACTGTCAAGAACTTGTAATTTTCTCTTCGCATTCCAACTGATTCTTAAAGATTCCCAATCAAGATATTTGAAACAAAATGCTCCAATCTGATAACTTAAATTCCAATAATCCTGTAATCTTGCAACTGCATTCCAAACAAACACGCACTGTGTATTCCATTTCTTAAACAAGCAAATGTTTTAGAAGACGCAAATCATCTAGTTAACCTTGAGAACAAACACTATCTTTTCAGTAAACTTGAGAAAGCATGAAAACCTGTGAAAGCCAATTGGATCTTCGAGAATTCATTTCTTTTGAGAATTTCAAGAAAAACCCTAATTGTTGGTTTGCTGCCACAGAAGAAAATTTGTCTGATCGATTCCTGAGCCAACTTGAATATCTGAGAAAACCTAGGGTTGTGTTTTCTATGAAAAATGGGAGGGCAAATTTTGGGGTACAACACAACTCTATCTCATATGGGATACATATGGGACAAAAACCATCAATGCCTTTATTTTAAGGAAAAAGGGTCAAATGTACGGGTATATAATTTTGATATACCCTCTGAACAGATTTATGAGGATGAGGATCCTATTGATGCAGACATGCCAGATATAAATGAGAATGCCCAAACTGAGGCAAATCAGGATGGAACTGGCTGGGGTGAGTGGGTTCCAAACCGGTGGTCTCCAACAGATTATCAATTTGATCAAATCGCACAACCTCATGGTGTTTCCACTGCTGCCACAAGCTCTTCCTTGGAAGCTCCTACTTATCTCACTGCCATGTTTCAACAAATGGAGGTTGCCAATGATTCTCGACATAAAGAAGCGAGACGTTGGCATAACCAGCAAAGTGAATGGCACAAGGAGCGTGAACAATGGCATGATGAGCATACACGGATGTACTAAAATCAGCATTCATGGCACTTAGATTTGGTAAATGGCACCAGGTATTCTACAATGAAATGACAAGCTTCATGTATGACTGTCGTGAGAATCCTGGAATCATGGAAAATTTAAGAAACATTAATATCCAAAACAGATTTCGACGATATCAGTTCATGACCCATAATCCTGACATCAATCCACCTCCACCTCCTCCTCCACCCTACAACTATGACGAATCCTATGATGGGCATAATCCTTAGTATATGTCTCCATGTCATACATTTCATACCATTAGTTTATGCCTCTTTTTTCTATTATTTGTATTAATGTCCTCTTCAAACAATCTATTTTGCTTATGTAAACTGAATATTATCTGCATTAATTAATTTCATCCTAATTACTTCCTGTTTACTCAATTATTTACTCAGTTATTACTATGATTATGCTAAGACTCATTCTGTGTAAATGTCATTGGTTCCTCTTTTAATTACTATGTTTGCTGAAATTGCATATCAATTTTCTTATGTGATGAGATTGCTGAAAATATTTCTTATTCTCTTTTTGATATGGTTAAAGGGGGAGAAGAAGATTGTGTTAGTGTTAGAAAGAAGATGCAAAAACTCAGGGGGAGCAAGCTTATTCATCCACACTATATCACCACACATCATCAAATATTTTCCATCATCAAAAAGGGGGAGTTTGTGAGCAACCCCTTCATAATTGGTTTTGAATGATTGCAAATATATGTGAAATAATAAATACATGTGTGCATTACAAAAATATAGTATAACATGTTTAAAATAGGCTAAAAATATGTTTTGCTCATAAAACATCATTATGAGTCGACACAACAGGTTTTGCATCGATTCATAACATACTGAAGTCCCTGGAATTCTATCTCCAAACTATTATGCATCGATACAAAATCTTATGCATCAACTCATAACATTTTGATGCCCCTGTAATGCAAACTTAAACTTGTATGCACCGACACAAAACCTCATGCATCAACACGTGACATTCTAATGCTCCTGGAAAACATTTTTGAACTTATATGTATCGATACATAATATCATGCATCGACTCATACCATGTTTTATGTTCAAAAATTAAAAATACAATCAGTATGCATCGACACATACGTGTTATGCATCGACTAATGTAAAATCGTTGGTTCTGTAATATGTCATGATATGTTCTTGCATCGACTCAAAATAACATGTATTGACTCATCCTGTATTTCATAACTAACATGAGTCGACTCATGACCAACATGCATCGACTCATAATATATTTTTTTACCTAACTGTTTTCTGTTACATATATAAGAAAGTATTTCTAAGTAGTAAAAATAAGAAGCCACATATTAGAATTGTGTGCAAAAAATTGTGAGCAGCAAGAAGCCTGAAAGAAACTTCATATTCATCACCTTCTCAATCATCTTCATTCAACAACAACAACGAAAATCAAACATCCTTGTTCAATTGGATCAAGAGGTCAGAGATAACGTTCAGTTGTGTATTGAAAGGATCTCAGCTGGGTTGAAGTTTGTGAAGGGGGTTTCAAGGAAAAACAAGCGGTTTTTCCTTCAACAACGAGTGTGTTCTTAAGGGTTTGTTAGTCACGGTCGCACAAGTTGGATTCAGCCTTAGCGAGGGGTTTGGAAATCAGAGGGATTTTTGCAAACAGGTCGTGGAAGCGGAGGATCGATTGTGGATCTTGCAGGGAATCTTGATACAACTCATATCAAGTGGTGGTTCTTACAAGAAGAAGAAGATCATAGATATTTCTATCTGTATTTGTAGTGTAACCTTGTATTCAAACATTCAGCATATTGTTATAAGAGTTCTCAGTTTCAATTCTGAAATTGAGAGGGAGACGTACCCACATGCGAGGACGATAGTGGGGAACTTCCTTACCAAACTGCATGCGTATTGTTCTTTCTTTCTCTTTATATTTTTACATGTTCAATAATTTTGTGATTCAATTGGCTTGTTGAGTTTTTCTGTCTAATGATAAAATAGCGGTTCAAATACTTTCATCAAATCACCATTATTAAATCATCAAACAAGCATATGCCAAGTGTTTGAAAAAATTCCTAACAAATTTTTTAATTCATTGGAAATACTTCTTTAGTGATAAGTGCATTAAAATGTTAAGAAATATGTGTTCTATATTCATCCATTTCATCTAATAAAAATCCAACAAGTTTTTCACATGTACGATTTTCTAGTAGTCGGTTCAAAATAGACGAAATTGATTCAGTATATTAATTTTCCGCTGCTTTCAACAAGCTTTGATAAAATATTTTTAAATCCTTGAATAATTAGCAGGTGATCTATTCACCCCCCCCCCCCCCTCTCGATCACTTGCCACACCGACTAACAGCACCAACTCGCGTGCAATTACAAAATATGGCTTTGGGCTCGAACGAAAGCTTTATGGAGTATGCCCAAAAATGGAGGGATTTGGATGGAAGAGTACAACCCCCTTTGACTGATAGGGAAATGGTAGACATGTTCATGGGCACCTTGACTGGTCTATTCTTCAATTTGTTGATTGGAAGTTCATCGGCTGACTTTACGGAGATGATTTTGACTAGGGAAAGAATTGAAAGCGGTATCAAAAGTGGGAAAATTCCAATGGCCTCAACCTCTACTGCTGTGAAGAAAAAATTTGTTGGTAAGAAGGAAACTAATGCTGTTTATGGACAAAGGAGCCATATCAGGAATGAGCGTCATCAGTCGGTTGGAGCAGTATTGATTTCTAACCCAACTCCATTTCAACGACCACAACTATTAAACAATCAGCAAAGGCCAGATGCTCCAAAGAGGCAGTTTACTATAATCAACATGCCATTGTCTCAAGCTTTATAAAATCCGTTGAAGGCATATTTGGTAACATTGCGGGATCCTCCTATAAATCCCAATACCTCCTCTCCGAAATACAACCCCAATGTGAAATGTTCTTACCACTCAAATAGCCCCCGACCTGACATAAACAATTTTTTGGCATTAAAGAACAAGATCCAAGATTCGATTGATAACAAGACAATTGAGTTTGACCCTCCACAAACCCCTAATGTGATTACTGCTCCCATGCCCAGTTATCGTAAAGGTGTTAATGCTATTGATGATATCTCCTTTGTCTCCACCATTAGTGACTTAACTACTCCATTAATCACCGTTAAGAAGAATCTGTTAAGAGCCGGTTTATTTCCTGGCTGACTTGAAAATTGATATCATTGTGCTTCCAAAACTAATGGTAGTATGTGGCTGAAGAAAGGTATTCAACGCCTAATTGATAGCCATGAAATTCTGTTCGATAAAACTCCGTCCATGAAGAGTTTTCCCGAAAGTATATCTCAAGATCTGAGACTTAAAGATGTTTCCATAATTAACATTTCAAATACTCCTATTAGGATCACCTCTAAAGGACCTATAAGGTTTCCTGCTGAGCCAAGTGTGGCTCCCTTGATTATCACTACACCAGGGCTAGTTCCCTATTCCTCTGACAAAGTTATGCCCTGGAACTATGGGGCGAAAGTTTATTATCATGGTGTCAAGCAAGAGCCACGGATAGTTGAAAATGAAGATCTTGAAATTAAAAACATTGCTGGAACTAGTAAGGTCACTAGGACAGGAATGATCTTCTCTCCAGAGATCTCTCCTCCAACAACTACTACAACACCTGTCCGTATTGTTGATGCTGGACCAACTGCTGGTGCCCGAGGTAAAGAGAAAGTGACTGAGCCTGCCCGGATGGAGGCACCCTCAAAAGATGTTACAATTGAAGACCCTTCAAGACAAGACATGGAGGAAATTTTGAAGATAATCCAAAAAAGTGATTACAAAATAGTTGAACAATTGGGGCAAACACCCTGAAAGATATCCATGTTGTCCTTGTTATTATGCTCCGAGGCACATGCCTAAGCTCTGTTGAAATTCCCGAAGAATTCCCATGTACCTCAAGAGACCATTGCTGATCAACTTGAGAATTGTGTTGCAAGCCTAACTGCCGACAATGGTTTAGGCTTTTCTGATACAGATTTAACTCCGGCGGGAAAGAATCATAACAAGTCTCTACACATCTCTCTTGAATTCAAAGGCACTACCCTGGAACATGTGTTAGTAGATACAGGGTCCTCCCTAAATATCATACCTAAAGGTGATTTGGATAGATTGGTCCGTGATGGGCTGGTGTTGAAACCCAACGATATTGTGGTAAGAGCTTTCGATGGTTCGAAAAGAATGGTCCATAAAGAGGTTGATCTTCTGATCAAGGTGGGATCTCAAGTTTTCAATTAAACTTTTTATGTAATGGATATCCGCTCGGCCTATTCTTGCTTGTTGGGACGCCCGTGGATTAATGGGGCAGGCACGATTACTTCTACATTGCATCAAAAGCTGAAATACCCAGTGAAAGGGAAGATTGTCACAGTCTGTGGAGAGGAAGAATTTATGGTCAATCATTTGAATTCTTTCAAATATGTTGAAATGGTTGGTGAATTCATTGAAACCCTCTTCCAAGAATTTGAGGTAGTCCCTCCAACGATTTTTGTTGCCAAAGCTATACCCGCCACTCCTAAGATTGTTAAGGACACACCAAGAATGGCCTCTCCGAAGGATGCTCGAGCTGTTGTAGAAGATAGAGGTTATGCTATCTGGGGACAACTTCCTGATATCCCCTACAAATCCGACAAATTTGGGTTAGGTGTTACTTCAAAGGCTCAGAAAGAGGTTCGTCGTGCTCGTGTTAGAGGACCACCTCTCTGTTTTAGCAACAATGAAGTCAACACTTTGGAAGACACTGATAGTGATATTGACTTGGACGACTGGATATTCCTAACTACTGACAGAGGACTCAACAACTGGAAGGCCAAAGACCTAATCTCAATCTCTTTCATCCAGGAGTAATTGTTATTTCCTATTTTTATTTGCTTTAATAACTTTGTCTGTAATTCCGGTTAAAACAATGACTTTAAAACCGTATGCCTTGCCCGGGGCACAATGGTCCATTTGTTAAGGATTTGTCATTTCATATATCATATGCTCATTTAATGAAAAGATTAGACGATTTTGAATTCAAATTTTGTGCTCATTGTCTTTCTTTTACTTTACTGCATTTTCAAAATAGCAATGTGACCTTACATGCACACACACACACACACACACACACACACACACACACATTTGCAGATCCCCATCCACTCCGGATCTCATTGACAACAATTCTACTATTGTCATTCATGACTTAGAAAATTCGATCTATCAAGCCGAAGACGAAGGTGAACAAGATTATGAGATACCTGGAGAACTCTCCAGACTCCGGAGCCAAGAGGAAAAGGCTATCCAACTGCACGAAGAACAGGTCAAATTGATAAACTTAAGTACTGAGGAAGATAAGAAAGAAGTCAGAATTGACGCCAACCTAGAAGACAATGTCAAGAGCAGATTGGTTCAAATGTTGCACGACTACGTTGAGGTATTTTCTTGGTCATATGAAGACATGACAGGTGTGATACGGTGGCAGAACCGACTGTCTAATACTATTTTTGTGTTTTGTGTTTACAAATGTTGCGCTCAGCAAGAGTCGCCACTGATTTTTCTTTTATCAAAATTAAGGAAAGGGTGAAAAGAACAGAAAAAGACCTTTTTGAGAGATTTCTGAGTAAGGGGGGGGGGGGGGGGGGGGGGTAGATTATGGAAAGGGAATGTGTTAGCACCCTTTCCATCCAGAGTTTTCTACGGGCTCTTATTTTCTTGCTAGTTCACTTGCTTTTGTTTGAAAATTTGCTTGTAGTGTGGGTTTAAAAATATTTTGAAAAACGTCATTGTAATGATTCTCGTCTGTATAAGAATGCGTACAAAGTGTTGGTTTTGAAAATAGTTTAAAGGAGTGTTTGTTTATGAGAGATGTTTTTGAAAGTGATTTTCAAAAGTTCCTTTGAAATGATTCTCGTCTCTATAAGAATGCGTACAAAGGGCTTTGACTTTTGAAAATGTTTCAATTGAAAGTGTTGGTGTGTAAATGTTTTTTTATTGTTATGAGCAAGCGAGCAACTATGAGCATCCTACCTACTCAAAAGGTCTAACATTCTTTTCCTCCTCCTTTAAATGTTTCTATCTTACCATTGATTGATAAGAAGTCCCATCGTTGGAAGTATGAGGGACATTCGAAGGGACGTACAATCATAAATGAAACAGATGGAGTCGCTTTAGCAATTTTTTTAGGGACCAAATCATTTACCGAAAGGCAACTATAGGGTCATCGAGGGACTATGATCTTTTGATTTATGGGTCTTTGCTAAAGCGTCCCTGTCTCGAGGGACATGACTGTTTTATTTATGAAGGCAACCAAAGTGGGGTACCATAGAGGTGTATATGTGCAACGTGTGTTATGTTCAGTTATTTTTGTCTTTTTTGTTAGGTTTGCTAGCATTTTGTTATTAGTCTTTCCATACAATCCTATTAGTCATACATCTAACAGTTAATATGAAAAGTAGTAAAAATGCAAAAAGTAAAGGGTCTTACGCTATTACAACCAAATCGAAATATAAGAAAAATGTAAAAAAAAAGAACAAAAATAAAGAATAGAAATGAATTCTTCGATCCAGGCCATGGACTCCTTCGATTCACCCTTCTTTTGCCTTCTTTCGATTGGGCTTGAGAGTTGACGTGAGCAAGCTTTGATTTTCACCTTTTCCTTCCTCCTTCGACTGAGTTTGGGAATTTTATAGGCAACCTTCGATTTGAACCTTCTCTATTTCTTTCGACCGAGCCAGGGAGTGGGCATGAGTGACCTTCAACTGTAAACTCCTATGCTTCTTTCGATTTAGACTATGAAATAACATACATGCGGAGCAGCATGAGTGAATATCCTTCAATCACACTCTTTTTGTCTTCCGTTTGAATATGTACAGGTTAGTTCCAACAAGAAAAGCAAACAAGCCCAGAGGGAAAAAATGAAGAACACAACTAAGAGGCTATTTATATATTATGCTGAAATGAAAAGTAAGTACATGGCTATTTACATGTCATGCTGAAACTAAAAGTAAGTACATGGCTATTTACATGTCATGCTGAAACGAAAGATGCAAGGTCAAGGGGACTTACCTTGGTTAAAATTGGAACTTGTATGGGGGACTAGGGTTGCTGGATGCTTTTGGATTCGAAAGGAGAGAGGAAAGTGTGGTGTGATCTTGTTGAGTTTTGAGATTTTTTTGGTGTGCTTCTCTTAGGCTGTGTATGCGTGTAAAACAACATGTGTGTATGGTCCCCTGGTCTTCCGTCTCTACCCCCTGTGTGTATGTATGTGGTCTCCTTATATAGAGGGGATGGAGGGGATAAGAAGGCAAAGGAGTAAACAACCATTAAGTTGGTGTTTTAAGGCCATGAATACCATTTTGAAGCGTTGCAAAAGACATAGTTTCTTGTCCCTTTTTGAATATTCTATGAATCTAGACACATTTGACTCTTTCAAATGCCCTCTTTCGAATGACTTTGATTTCCTACTTTTAATGGTTCTGATTGCCTCCTTCGAATGACTATGATTAAGCTCCTTCGAATGCCTCTGATTCAGCTCCTTCGAATGGCTCTGATTGCCTCTTTCGAATGGCTCTGATTCAGCTCCTTCGATGGAGTCCATCCATATCAATTCGAATTTCCCAAATCTTCAGAGTTTTCCCTTATCAGATTTTCTTTAATTAATTCAATATCTGCATCAATTCAAATTTCCCAAAATTCTCTTCGTCAGAGCATTTGTCCTTGTGAATTCAAGACAAGTCTGAGGAAACCTCTGTCTTATGGATCGAAGGCCAGTTGGAGGAAGCTTTTGACTTAGTGAATCCAAGGAAAGCATGAAGAGGCCTTTTCCTAGTGAGTCAAAGGTTGCACGTAGAGGCCACTGCTGGTGAATCGAAAGGGACTTGTAGGGGGTTCTTACTTGTGAATCGAAGGCAAGCCTGAAGTAGCTAATGCTCAGTCGAAGCCTTGGGAACCAAGCTTGGTCAAAGGAGGACTAGTGCTCCATCGAAGACATTGTGAAATCAAGGCCCTAATCGAAGAGGGCCAAATGTCTAATTGAAGACTTTGAAACAAAGCTTGCTCGAAGGATTTAGATGCCCAATCGAAGCTTGTCAAGATCCCAATCGAAGGACACCTTGTTCAGATGCCAATTGAAAGACACTTGATTATCTTCACAAAATTCATTTTCTTTAGGCAAGTGCTTGTAACCACCCATATAAGAGAAAAAACCTTGGGAAACATGAGAGGGTAAATTTTGGGGTATAACAGCTGCCCCTGTTCAATCTTCTTAAACCTGAGGATTTAGATTGCCTTGTCTGCCTTTCGTGATCTGAAGGTGGAAGATGATTGAACACTAGAGTGTCCAGAAATTTGCACTCGTATGTAGTAACACTGATGGTTGATAATGTCTGGAATGGGATTACAGATGCCATTTAGAGAAGATGACAGAGAGTCGTCGGAGATGGGCTTAAATATGCCATCCAAAGTAGATGCTGATTTCACACATGGTTCCTTTGGTGTTTCCTGTTCCTGCTGTCTGAGGAGGAGTCCGTCGGGGAATGTGGGTTTCTGGAGTTCTCCTGCTTGAGGAAACTCTATGGGGAATAAAGTTTAGGAACTTCAGTTTTCCATTACTCTACTGGGGAAGCTACCTCTTGACTGGAGAAATGAAAGTTCGCTGCTTTCTGGTTAAAATCCAGGCTTCAAAGTAATCTACTGGGGAATATGAAATTAAACTATTATCTAGTGGTACCCCAGGTTTCGCAGTAACTCAAACTGTTATCTGGTCGGAATCCAGGCTTCAATGACTTCAATTGTTATCTGGTCGTGTCCAAGCTTCAGTGATTTGAAGAGATTAAGTTGTTATCTAGTCGGATCCAGGCTTCAACTTGACTTTGAGGTATACTATTATCTGGTCGAGTCCAGGTTTCATAGTAATTGATAAAGTAAACTGCTATCTGGTCGGACTCCAGGCTTCGCAATAAATTGACAGAGTAAACTACTAACTGGTCAGATTCTAGGCTTCGCAGTAAAATGAAATTGAACTGTTATCCAGTTGTACTCCAGGCTTCACAGTAACTTAAACTGTTATCCAGTTGAAATCGAGGATTCATAGTAATTGAAGAAGTGAACTACTATCTGGTCGGATTCCAGACTTCGTAGCAACTTAAACTGTTATCTGGTCGAAATCCAGGCTTCACAATTGCTTGCTGGAGATATTGGAATTAACCGTTACCTGAAAATGCATTAGAAAGAGCCTACGTATGGCTGTTCCAGGATGAGTCCGTGTTAGTCTGCACCTGGAGATATATGAGAAGGAACTCGTGTAAGATTGCTTCGTCGGGTCGTGTAGATAGTCTTCCTGTCTGGTTTTAGGTATTAATCTATAAATCATTTGTTCGCAGATAGTTGTCCAGTCTGGTTTCAGGTATTAATCTAGAACTTTAAAATTTTTGGTCGCTGAGATAGTTGTCCTGGCTTGTTACAAGTATTAATCTATGACCTGAGAAAGAAAGACAATTTTCCTAGCTTGTTACAGGTATTAATCTTTAATCTCTTTATGTATATAGTTCTCCTGGCTGGTTACAGGTGTTAATCCACAGTTGGTCGTCCATAGATAGTTCTCCTGACTGGTTACAGGTATTAACCTGGGACTTGTTTTATTTTTTGGCAAACCTGTCTTGCTTCAGGAGTTCATACCACTTGGTTGTATAGATAGCTTCCCCGTCTAGTTTCGGGTATTAATCTTTGACCTGTTGGATAAGTTGATGGTGTTTGTCTTCCCGCTGATTTAACCTGAAAAGGTAAAGTCAATTTCATGCAATGTCATGATGTATGAATTGCATGATGCTCTCAAAATAAATGATATTGTGATATATGCATTTTGTGCTGCATATTCTATGATGTTTGTAAAATGATGTATGAATGAAATGTATGAACATGCCAGTCATTCCATTACTGTATTGTTGAATTAGGGAAAATAAATCCCTAATTGTTGTTGGGGGTGAAAAATGTAGGTCTTCAAATATGTTGAAGTTAAAACGTTGGGAGATGAACTTCCATTGCTAAAGAAATAAACTTTGTTGGGGAAGGTAAACTCCGTAAACTGAATTGTTGCTAGAAGATAGTCTAGAATAAGTATCAGGATGACATCCATCTCAGGATCGTACCTGAACCGTTTCTAGAAGATGATCTAAATAAGTGTCAGGATGAAATCCATCTCTAGATCGTACCTGAACTATTGCTGGAAGATAGTCTAGAATAAGTATCAGGATGACATCCGTCTCTAGATCGTACCTGAACCGTTTCTAGAAGATGATCTAAATAAGTATCAGGATGACATCAGTCTCTGGATCGTACCTGAACTGTTGCTAGAAGATAGTATGGAATAAGTGTCAGAATGACATCCGTTTCTGGATCGTATCTGCACTATTTCTAGAAGAGAATCTGGAATAAGTGTCAAGATGACATCCGTCTCTGGATCATACCTGAATTGTTGCTAGAAGATAGTCTGGAATAAGTGTCAGAATGACATCCGTCTCTGGATCGCATCTGCACTATTTCTAGAGGAGAATTTGGAATAGCAGTCAGGATGACATCTGTCTCTAGATCGTATCTAAACTATTTCTATAGGAGAGTCCGCTTTATTTAGAATGTTTCTGCTGAGAATTCTTATTTTGTTGTTTTTAGAAGAAATTCGTTGGGGAAGGGAAACTCCATAATCCGCTTGGGGATTTTGTGAAATCTTGCTGGGAAATATTAAGAAGCTTGGTGACTTCACTGGGAAATTTTAGATGTCGGAGCAATAGTTGGAGATTCTTGCTCTGCCGAGGGTATGAGAATACCTTCCATCATTAGGCTGCATGTTAAGAAAATGCAGTGACCTTGTAGTAGAATGCCCCTGCCTCCGTACCTACTGGGGAAGGTACCTGCCGGGGATTTTGTAGATGGTTTAACTGTTATCCCAACTCTTGGAGTCCTTGGTGAATGCAGATCAGGGTAATAAACCTTCTATTGATAGACAAATGACGAGATGATGGGATGCAGTCATACGCTTTAATCCTTTACTTTTGCCTAGACTCTCCTTTCATATTTCAGTCCATCGGGATACCTTTTTTTGCCCAAGCCTCCTTTTCATGTTTTCAACTTGCCCGGTGTATAATTTTTCATATGTATATCCCTAATTTTTCCCCGAATCCTTTTGGTTCGCCGGGATGCCCTTATTTTTGCCTAGGCCAGTCAACCTAGCGGGTCTTTGTCCATGCATAGTATTTTCCGACTATGTCCACGTTCACCGGGTATGGAGAATTATCACTGTCCATAGTAGTAAGTGTTGCCACACTGCCATAAGATGTTTGTTTGATCGTACATGATTCGTTGTGGGAATTCACGTCCAATGCCCCAAGTGATTCAGATGGAGATGTGTCCCTGGCTATTTTGCATTTTTGAGAGATTCCTTGAACTTTGACTTGACTGCCCTAGATGAGATGGACACCATGCTATGCCCCTTGATTATGAAAGGCCTATTACTGGAATGTCTTTCCATTTAAGGTGATTTTGTCCACTGAGAGGATTTCTATTCATCGAATATTTGTCGTGTGAATTTCTCTGCTGTTTGAACAAATAGTCATATGCAAGCAATGGTATTTTAAAAATTGCAAAGCTTATGTCTGTCTTGAAGTTTGAAAATTCATTTTTTTAGTAAAACAAACAAACTTTGTAAGAGTGTGATATCAACTCAGGATTTATAGCGAACCCTACCGGAGTCAGGATACCTTTTGTAATAGTATTCTTTCGAACTAACCCATGCTTCAGCTAGGACTTTTAAGGTTTGTAGCGTGGCCTGGTTCACGGTTCAAGAAACAAAGGATAAAGGCTCAAATTTTATTTGTACCCAACCCATTCTTCATGATGTTCTTCAGTCCTAAACTTAGTTAATTGTGCGTTTATATCCCAATTGAGTCTGGGATGTTTGCTCTGATACTGGGTGTGGTTTAGGAATTGAACGTTCGTTTGAGAAGGAAGTCATTTTTGTAACCTTTTCTTTTCTTTTTTTTTTACGATTTGTAGGACCTCTTTTTTTCTTCGTTATCCCTACTTTTGCCTGAAGTGTTTCTTTTGAGATTACAGTCAGCGGGATCCCCCAGTTTTTTCCTTAAGTCTCCTTCATGGGTTTTGACTTAATGGGCTTTTATTTTGAGAGATAATGACTGTCTGTCTTGATGATTATGTGGAACCATCATCATCCTTTGGAGGGCATCTTCTACACTATTTTTCGGGTATGAAGGTAGAGCATGCGACTGAATGCATATCTAAATTAACTGAGAAAACTACCCTGCCCTAGGTTATGATTAAGGGTTTTAATTTGTGTGAAAATAAAAACTCCTACTTCTCAGGCTCAAAGGGGTTGACTAGGGATTATCTTCCTTATAACTCCACTGTTTAGGATTTGAAAGAATGCTTGTACATTGTCAACAAGGTCTATTCAAAAGCATATTGTAGAGATTGTGGTATCGTTTTCTTCATCCTCCATCTAAAGGCTTAGAGCTTTTTAATCAAGAGTTGAATATCATAAAAAGGAAGTAAAAACACAATTTGAATATAGAGAATACAAATGAATTGATTGAAGACAAACATATGCAATGCATTGATAAAATAACAAAGTTTGATATGAAACAAATGTCCGAACAATCAAAAGAAATTACAAGTTGAAAATTCTAGATGAACAAAAAGCCTCTTTGTCTTGGCTTGTCACTTCAGATGGTGTGCCTTGGAGGGATGACAGAAAAATTCCAGTTGACCATCTTGTGCGAATTCCAATGCTCCTTCATCGATCAGGTCTTGAATTTTGTATTTCAACGTCCAATAATTATCCATATCATGCCTCAGACTGTTGGAGTGATATGCACATATTGCATCATGATTGTAAGTAGGAGCAGAGGTATTAGGATACCGGCGAGGATCCTTCAATGTGACCAAATTCAACTTCAACATGTGTTGCAAGACTTGCGAAATTGGTATGATGAGTTTGGTATATTTCCTAGTGAATGAATCATGTTTACACTTATTACCCTGTCGTTTTTGGCGAGGTGGCGGTTGGGTTCGTGACATAGCAGCAATTTGGAAAGGTCTACTCTCCACCCAGCCAACTTCTTGTCTCATTAGAGGCTGATTAATGACCTGATCCCTAGCCTCGACTGTTTTCCTCATACGGTTGCATCCGTCTTGATAAGGCTTGTTGACAATGCCTCTCAGATCTTCTTGTCCCCGGGCTAGGCCTTGGATAAGAGCCATCTGCCCCATCATCTGGATTCTCATTGCTTCCATCTCACCTTGCAGTTGTTCCAACTGGTCGTCCTTATTGTTGTAAGGATGTTTCTTAGTCAGATTCCCATTGAAGAGTGCTTTCAACTCTTCTTGTCCCTTAGCCAGATTCAGGAACATTTCTTGGAATTGAGCATTATGTGCCTGAAGCTCCTTAACTGTTTGTTCAAGAGCCATTGTTGAAATAAACAGCGGAGAAGATAAGAAGCCTATCCTGAAACCTGTTATGCAATGATATGTAAATGTTTTCAAGGATCTCGTGGGTTAAATAAGAAAATGTTAGAAATTGAGTTTTAATTGAAGAAATTCGTATCATTGAAGGTCTTTCTACGAGAGTCAAGCTCACCATGTCGAGTGGGTCATCGCCCCTGACTCAAGTTATTGTGTTTTGACAACATTGGCTAGAGGAAAATAAATCCCCTTGCCCCTTGCTGAATGTCTGCTTCACCACAACCTGCATCACAGACCCTTGAGATCCTTGAAATGGTTAAGGAGATGCTATGGGATGATGTTATGATGTGTATGCTATGCATTAAGCAAAAATGCAGGGTGATGAAGACAAATATGTCTTGCAAGAAAACCAGTTTATTAGATAATGACTGTAAACAAATCCTGCAAGGAAATCATGTTGTTAGATAATAAAACCCTGCAAGTAGTTCAAGTGGAAAGCAAACAAGTCACACAAGCAGCCTTAGGTTTAGGCTTGCATGGGGTTTGTAGGTAAGTACCCTTTTGAAGTATAGTTGGCTGAACCTGTCCTAGTAATAGTAATTGGGTTCTAAGGGATCTAAGTATCACTGATTTTTCCCATAAGTTTCGTTCCGATCGACAACTGACTTGCCACCAAACAAAACTCGTGAGTCAAATCTCAATGAGTGTAGTATCAAGTATCAACTGACTTAGGACTACACCAAAGACGACTATCTCACTACTTCCTGATGGCCAAGTTGTTCAATTAAAGGTTCTAAGGTCATTTGATGCTTCATGACACCATGTAGCGCCCACGTATTCTCCTTGACTACTCAAGGGCTACCGGTACCAACAAAGGTGACACATCAATGTAGCTATCACTTCAACCGTGTCGGTATACTCTACAGAGTCCCCACGATCTATTTCTACTTACCTAAAAGGTGCCCCAGATCCGGGTGTAGGATCTATAGTAACAACCATAACAAACCCTCAAAAGTAAAGAAGACAAAGCGTACAAGGTAAAGCAGTTTAAAATGAACTAGACTCTAAGGTAACCCCACTTTTTATAATTCCCCAGCAGAGTCTCCAGTTCTGTGATACGGTGGCAGAGCTGACTGTTTAATATTGGTTTTGCATTTTGTGTTTGCAAATGTTGCAATAAACAAGAGTCGCCACCGAGTTTTCCTTTATCCAAATTAAGGAAAGGGTGAAAAGAACAGAAAAATACATTTTCGAGAGTTTTCTGAGTAAGGGGGTAGATTATAGAAAGGGGAGGTGTTAGCACCCTTTCCATCCATAGTTTTCTACCAGCTCTAAGTTGCTTTCTAGTTCACTTACTTTTGTTTGATAATGTGCTTGTAGTGTGGGTTTAAAAATATTTTGAAAAACGTCTTTGTAATGATTCTCGTCTCTATAAGAATGCGTACAAAGTGTTGGTTTTGAAAATAGTTTAAAGGAGTGTTTGTTTATGGGAGATGTTTTTGAAAGTGATTTTGAAAAGTGCCTTTGTAATGATTCTCGTCTCTATAAGAATGCGTACAAAGGGCTTTGACTTTTGAAAATGTTTCAATTGAAAGTGTTTGTGTGTAAATGTTTTTTGTCGTTGTGAGCAAGCGAGCAACTATGCGCATCCTACCTACTCAAAAGGTCTAACATTCTTTTCCTCCTCCTTTAGGTGTTGTTATCTTACCATTGATTGATAAGAAGCCCCATCGTTGGATGTATGAGGGACAGTCTAAGGGACATACAGTCATAAAGGCAACAGATGGAGACGCTTTAGCAATTTTGTTTAGGGACCAGATCATTTACCGAAAGGAAACTGTAGGGTCATCGAGGGACTATGATCTTTTGATGTCTAGGTCTTTGTTAAAGCGTCCCTGTCTCGAGGGACATGACTTTTTTATTTTCGAAGGCAACCAAAGTGGGGTACCCTAGAGGTGTATATGTGCAATGTGTGTTATGTTCAGTTATTTTTGTCTTTTTTGTTAGGTTTGCTAGCATTTTGTTATTAGTCTTTCCATACAATCCTATTAATCATACATCTAGCAGTTAATATGAAAAGCAGTAAAAATACAGAAAGTAAAGGGTCCTACGCTATTACAACCAAATCGAAAGACAAGAAAAATGTAAAAAAAAAAGAACAAAAATAAAGAAGAGAAATGAATTCTTCGATCCAGGCCATGGACTCCTTTGATTCGCCATTCTTTTGCCTTCGTTTGATTGGGCTTGAGAATTGACGTGAGCAAGCTACGATTTACACCTTTTCCTTCCTCCTTCGACGGAGTTTTGGAATGGTATGGGCAACCTTTGAATTGCACCTTCTCTATTTATTTCGACTGAGCCACGAAGTGGGCATGGATGACCTTCGACTGCAAACTCCTATGCTTCTTTTGATTTAGACTATGAAATAAGATAGACCTAGGGAGCAGCATGAGTGCATATCCTTCGTTCACACTCTTTTTATCTTTCGTTTGAATCTGTATAGGTTAGTTCCAACAAGAAAAGAAAACAAGCCCAGAGGGTAGAAATGAAGAACACAACTAAGAGGCTATCTATATATTATGCTGAAACGAAAAGTAAGTACAGGGCTATTTACATGTCATGCTAAAACGAAAAGTAATTACAGGGATATTTAAATGTCATGCTGAAACAAAAGATGCAAGGTCAAGGGGACTTACCTTGCTTAAAATTGGAACTTGTGTGGGGGACTAGAGTTACTGGATGCTTTTGGATTCGAAAGGAGAGAGGCAAGGGGACTTCTCTTAGGCTGTGTATGCATGTAAAATAATATGTGTGTATGATCCCCTGGTCTTCTGTCTCTACGCCCTGTGTGTATGTATGTGGTCTCCTTATAGAGGGGATGAAGGGGATAAGAAGGCAAAGGAGTAAACAACCATTAAGTTGGTGTTTTAAGGCCATGAATACCATTTTGAAACGTTGCAAAAGACATGGTTTCTTGTCCCTTTTTGAATTTTTTATGAATCTGGACACATTTGACTCTTTCAAATGCCCTCCTTTGAATGGCTATGATTGCCTCTTTCGAATGGCTCTGATTGAGCTCCTTCGAATGGCTCTAATTCGGCTCCTTTGAATGGCTCTGATTGCCTCCTTCGAATGGATATGATTCAGCTCCTTCGATGGAGTCCATCCATATCAATTCGAATTGTCCAAATCTTCATAGTTTTCCCTTATCAGATTTTCTTTAATTAAGTCAATATCTGCATCAATTCAAATTGCCCAAAATTCTCTTCGTCAGAGCATTTGTCCTTGTGAATTCTAGACAAGTCTGAGGAAACCTCTGTCTTGTGGATCGAAGGCCAGTTGGGTGAAGCTTTTGACTTAGCGAATCCAAGGAAATCATGAAGAGGCCTTTGCCTTGTGAGTCGAAGGTTACGCGTAGAGGCCACTGCTGGTAAATTGAAAGGGACTTGTAGGGGGTTCTTACCTTGTGAATCGAAGGCAAGCCTGAAGTAGCTAATGCTTAGTCAAAGCCTTGGGAACCAAGCTTGGTCGAAGGAGGCCCAACGCTCCATCGAAGACATTGTGAAATCCAGGCACGATCGAAGAGGGACAAATGTCTAATCGAAGACTTTGAAACAAAGCTTTCTCGAAGGATTTAGATGCCCAATCGAAGCTTGTCAAGATCCCAATCGAAGGACACCTTGTTCATATATCAATCTAAAGACACTTGATTATCTTCGAAAAATTCATTTTCTTTAGGCAAGTGCTTGTAACCACCCATATAAGAGAAAAAACCTTGGGAAACATGAGAGGGAAAATTTTGGGGTACAACACTAGGGCTTGATACTGACATTGTGGTTCACCGTTTGCCGATGAAATAAGGTTATGCTCCAATCAAACAAAAGGTTCATTGCATGCATCCTGATATGTCAGAGAAAATTAAGACTGTGGTAATGAAATAGTTCAATGCAGGTTTCTTGGTGGTAATGTTGTACCCCCAATGGGTTGCAAATGTTGTTCCAGTGCCGAAGAAAGACGATAAGGTCCGTATGTGTGTAGACTATAGGGATTTAAATAGGGAAATCCCCAAAGATGACTTTCCACTACCACATTTAGATGTCTTGGTTGACAACACTTCTCAACATAAAGTGTTCTCCTTCATGAATGGCTTCTTGGGTTACAACCAAATCAAAAATGGTATCTGAAGACATGGAAAAAACCACTTTTGTTACACAGTGGGGCACCTTATGTTATAAGGTCATGTCGTTCGGGCTAAAGAAGGCAGGTGCAACTTATCAACGGGATATGGTAGCTCTATTTCATGACATGATTAATCATGAGATAGAAGTCTATGTTAAGAACATGATAGCAAGATCACAAACTGAGGAAGATCACCTTGATCATCTACACAAGTTGTTTGAGAGGTTGAAGAAGTACAAGCTAAGGCTGAATCCCAACAAATGCACCTTTGAGGTAAGGTTTGGAAAACTTTTCGGTTTTGTCGTCAGTGGTAAAGGTATTGAAGTCGTCCCTGCAAAAGTTAAAGCTATCCAAGAAATTCCATCTCCTCGCACTGAGAAGGAGGTCAGAGGTTTTCTAGGATGACTAAACTACATTGCCCGATTCATCTCTCACCCGACTACTACTTGTGAGCCACTCTTCAAGCTGCTGAAGAAAGATCAAGTGGTAAAATGGAATGACGACTGTCAAGTAGCTTTTAACAAGATCAAGGAGTATTTACAAGAACCTCCAATTATAATTCCACCGGTTGAAGGAAGACCTCTGATCATGTACTTAATCGTGTTAGAGAATTCAATGGGGTGTGTGTTGGGGCAGCATGACGAGTCTGGTCGAAAAGAGAATGCAATATACTACCTTAGAAAAAAGTTTACCGACCGTGAAACAAGATATTCACTGCTCTAGAAAACATGATGCACTTTGGCACAGACTGCTCGCCGACTAAGACAATATATGTTGACTCATACCACTTTAGTGATCTCTAAGATGGATCCTATCAAGTACATCTTCGAGACGCCCGCTCTCTCCGGAAGAATAGAAAGATGGAAAATGATATTAATTGAATATGACATCCAGTATACTACACAAAAAGCAATCAAAAGAAGTGTACTGGCGGATCATTTTGCCCATCAAGTTGTAGATGACTACAAAGCTATGAACTTTTAATTCCCTGATGAGAATATAATTCTAATAATGGATTGTGAAAAACCTGGACCGTATGAAGGACTTGAGCCAGGATCCCGATGGACTATGGTTTTTGATAGAGCTTCCAACGCACTGGGTAACAGAATTGGTGTTGTAATCATTTCCCTGAAGGTTTCCATACACCCTTTACTGTCAGACTTTGCTTTGACTGCACCAACAATATGGCCGAGTATGAAGCGTGCATCTTGGGTCTTAAGGCTTCTATTGACCTAAGAATCATATTCTTAAGCGTATATGGAGATTCAGTCTTGGTGATCAGTCAAGTTAAAGGAGAATGGGATACTAAACATCCAAATCTTATCCCTTATAAAAAGCTTGTTCTAACCATGATCCCGTACTTTGAAGAGATTACCTTTGAACATATCTCGAGGGAAGAAAATCAATTGGCAGATGCCTTAGCTACCATGTAATCTATGTTCAATGTCAATTGGGACGACGAAGCTCCCAGAATTACTATCAAAAGATTTGACGAATCGACACACTGCTTTGAGATTGACACTGATGAAGTAGAGGGGAAGCCTTGGTTTCATGAAATGAAAAGGTGCCTTAAATCACAAGAATACCCTGATGGAGCTTCAATCAATGAAGAAAAATTCCCGCGGAGGTTCTCAACCAACTTCTTCCTAAGCAATGAGATTTTGTACAAGCGCAACCATGATTCAACCCTGCTCTGTTGTATGGACAAGAAGGAAGCAGAGAAGATCATGGAAGATATGCATGAATTCATCTTTGGTACTAATTCTAGTAGACACAATATGGCCAAGAAGATTCTGAGAGCTGGTTACTATTGGTCAACCATGGAAACTGATTGTCATCACCACTCGAGGACATGCCATAAGTGCCAGATATATGCTGATAAGGTCTACGTGCCTCTAATTCCTTTGAATGTCATGACTGCTCCTTGGCCATTTGTAATGTGGGTGTTGTACCCCAATTTTTGCCCCTAAGATCCCTTCATCCTACCATGTAGACTTATTTACAACAGGATCACATTAGGATTCTTGGTTCCCCTCCCTATATTTAGTTTTTCCCTTTTGAGGGATTACCAAGCACCTTGAATTATGTTCCTTTTGTGATCATGAATATTGTTTTTGTCTTAATTTCTTCTTTTAACTAATAAAATTCAATGTTGGATTGTCCTGCTTGTTATCCATATAGGTAAAGGCAATGAGATTTAACAAGTTACCCCATGGGTTCATGAGTTTATGTCCATGCCCTAGTCAATAAATCTTGAGAAGTTCAAACCTCACCATTGGATTGGTTTTGGAAGAATTGGCATGGCAAGGTTGTTTTGGTTCATCACCTTTCAAGGTTATTATATTTGACTCAAAAGTACAAGGGGTTGATTGAAGAAGTTGTCATGATTGGACAAGGCCTTGTTCCTAATGGTCACAAGAGCATATTTCTCTAAATTTTCAAGATATGGAAGTGGTTTTGGTGGCTATGAGTTCTCCTTATTATCATCAACAACTTCTATTCACAAAGCAAGAATGTTGGTACAAGAAGTTTGTCCAAGCTTGTCAAAGTCCCTCAAAGCATTCTCTTGATCTAAGGAGCTAGGGTTTTGAACTTCAAAGGAATGTATCTTGCTTATCTTTTGTTATTTTTGAGTGATTCCAAAGAAATCATTCTCTTAAAAGGGTTATCAACAAATAACTTCAAAAGTTCCAAGAAGTTTTCATGAGGAAGAGACTTGATGAGGAATAACGATTACAAGTCCTCCAAATGAATCCCCAATTTTCCATATGTGACTTCAAATGGCCATAACTTGGTCAATTATTATCACCTTAAGTCCATTCTTTTTCCATAATGATCTTCAATATGTGAATTTTATGCCTTCTTTTATGTGCAAAGTGAGAAAATGGATGGAAGTTTCCTTAAAGATGCAAAAGATTATAAGTCATTTCATGATTTTTTGCCAACTTCAACAATTCATAACTCTCTTAAATTTTGGAGATTTTGAATGATTCAAGTTTCAAAATGTCATTCAAGAGATCTACTTCATGCCATTTTTTGGTCAATAGTAAATTCCAAGTGGAAATCCATGTTTGGATGCAAGACATTATAGTTCATTTTTGAAGAAGAATTTGAAATATTTCTAAGTATGGAAAGTCAACCCTTTGTCTTCAACTTTGACTCAATGCAAATTTTATCTCAAGAATCCATTTAACTCCATTCTTTTTCCATTGCAAAGCTTGTAACCTCATCTTTCTAAAGCATCAAGAATCATGCCTTAAGACCCCTTGAGCTGAGAATGCCATTGTTTCAAAAGTGGTAACTTGGAATTGAAGTTTCATTGCAAGTCAGAATTTGAATTTCATGTTACAACCTCTAAACCTCAAATTAGCACGTGTTTTGGGTCTACACATGATTATCCAACTTTCCCAAGTGGATTAGCGCATCAAAACGCAAGAATTGGATGAGTTTTGATGAAGTTTGGATCACACTTCCTCGTGCATCAGGTTTGCACGAATTCCCTCCAAAACGCATCATTCACTCTTCCTTTTGATCCCATTTGCTTCTCCTATAAATACATGAACTATCCAATTCATTTTCTCAAGCTTGGATAGCCAGAATCACCCTGCCAAACTTGTTTCATAACTCAGAATTCAGTAACTTCAAAATCCATTCTCGAGCCTTTTTCAATCCAAATTTTCCATCAATTCACCTTCCTTGATCTTCCCAGAAGCTAACCATATAATTACATTCAAGAATAGTACCCTATACTGCTCCATAGAAGTCCAGTTTCAGAGCTCTGCAACTCAACTTCAACAGGTAGATTCCTTCATCAATTCTTCAAAACTCCGATATCATTGTGTTGCTCTCATTGCCCTGGTTCTAGTTGCAACACTTGCCTTTTACTGGAAACACATTTTGACCATGAAATTTCAAATCCCTTTTCAAAACTTTCCTTCCAAATTGCTTGAGCTACAGTTTATATAAATTTGGCGCGAGGGTGTGGTTGTCTTCGTCTTGAAGAGACGAAGTGAATGGCATAGGTCCGAGCTTCTGATTTTAAAGTTTGAGAGACCTGCAATTCGTGTTGGCTGGAGGTTGAAGATGACCAACGTGTCATCTTCCAACCAATGAAGGCGCGCCATCTGTTTTTTTAAAATCTGATTTAGTTAATGATTCTGTACATTATTCACTAATGACCATGATATGAACAGCGCTCTAGATCCCTTGGATTTGATTACTAACGCGTTTTGACTCTCATCCAATGGTTCACATATTTTTACTTTTATTTTCTTTTCTGATTTTTATAGTTTAATTGTTTTAGATTTCAAAAAATCATAGAAAATTCATTTTAAGTCCAACAAATATGAAAAAATTATGAAAAATATTTTTGATTATTCTCTTCCTGATTTTTATTTTTTCACAATTTAATTTTGTGTTTTGGTATTTTTTATAAATTTACAGTTTATTTGATACGTTTTAAATGTTTAAAAATACTTTTATACATTTTTAAATTCTGAAAAAATTACGGAATGATCCAATGATATTGTGACAAATATTGGTGATCTTATTTTATTTTTGTTTCTGACTTTACTATTTTTTATCATTTTTATTTTATTTTACCCATTTATTTTAATTTTAAAAAAAGTTTCTGACTTTAAAAATTACTAAAAAATTTGTAAAATTATTTGAGCCCTTTTCTGATTTTTTTTTATGGTCTTACTTTTTATTTCTTGATTAATTTGAACATAGTTGATATTTGTATCTTTATTTTCTATTTTTAAACATTGTTTTTAATCCCTTTTGTGTATATTAAAATGTGATATTATTTTGTGACTATTTTTTGGCTGATCTTGGGTTAAATTTTGAATCATGAACTTCATTAACATCATTGGATCCATGGTGTTAAGTTTAACTCCACAAAAATGGATGAATAATTTTAATAATAGTTTGATTAAATTTAATTCAAATGTGGTTTGTATTTTTTTCCCATCCCCCTTCATCTCATCCCTTTCTTATTGCACTAAATATTGTTGGAGCATGATCTCTATATCATGTCTCAAAACAAATGGTGCATAGATTGCTATTGACCGGCCTCAAAATAGGTGTGACTTCTATATAAGTCCACTTAAAATTTCTTAACATAGCGCTAAAGTTTGTCCCGATTCGAATAAATGATCATTCGTGGCCCAAACTTATGATTGCAAGCCCAAGTATGTTAATTTGATCTCTTTGATCCAATAACCTTGAGATTCATTGTGTGGAGGCTTTGGTTCTACCAATCCTCTAATGGATCTACAACACCTTTGGTCAACGCGGATCACTTAAACATCGTTGATCATTAAATGACACTTGTGAGAATTCCAAATGGATGATATACTTGACAAAAAGCAAATGCAACTTGTTGTGTAGAGGCTTTGGTTCTACAAATCCTCTAATGAGTTCCAAATGCAAGCTTCAAGATGGTCATCCAACTAACAACTAATTATTGACTTGTCTTACATTATGCTTTTTATTATTTTTTATGATTTATGTACCATTTACTTTTAGCATTTACATTTCATGTCATTTTCATCTTTACTCATTTGAGCATTTACTTTCTTGCCATTTTTAATTTTCTCACTTGAGCTTTTCTTTTCCTTTCTTAAGATACTTAATAATCAACATAAACCCTAAAAAATATTTAATGGTACTTGGACTATTTGGTTACTATCCTTAGCATTATGGAGCATGGGACTTTTATTGGACTTAAGATTAGAAACCTTGGCCTATCTTGGAGACTTTATGATCTTATCTGATTATTTTGTATGGAGTTCTCAAGGTTTACCTCAAGACATTGGGTTACTTGTTTGTTTTTGTGTGCAGGTTTTTGTGATTACACCATTTGCTTGTAATCTAGAATTCACCCGTATACAGCCGTTACTCTGCCCAATTTTTGTGAAGACTTAATACACTTGAAGTTTGGTTCTCTCAAGAGGTCTAATATTTTTTTGCTTGATTAGTTTCAATCCAAGGAATGGGAATTATATCTTGGCTCATAATGTCAAAGTATTGGCTTCTTGTTGGTTAGATGGTTCTTATCCCTAGCTTTTACCTTATGCTTTAAGATAGTCCCTTCTTCTCCTTCCATATTATTTAATTTCAAAAATCTTCTTCCTCTTTTTGAAAACTCTTCTTGTTTTTAAACATGAACCATTTTCATAATAAACTTGGACTTATGTCCATGCATTTTAAAAACATTTTCATAAGTAAACTCCAATAAACTTAATAATACCCTGACATTTTTTGTGAGAATACTAAAAGTCAATCAATCTCATTTCAAACCATTTTTGTCACTTCGGCTTTTATCTTTAAACTTTTCTCAAAAAAGATTGAACTCTTGTCAATCCTTGTAGTGATGTAAACAACTATACTTCTACAATATGTAGTGAAGAGAGATATTTTACACTTGGGTGTTGAGCGAGGCATTGTTGATTTTAAAATCCAAGCCATATCCTCCACTTTGAGATGATGCAAATTCTTCTTTCTCATAATTGTGGGTAGTAAGTATATTTTCCACACGGACAATGACGATGATGGTTTATCTCATAAAATTAACCAACACATTTGTGTTTTAAATTCTTAAAAGAGGAACTACGTGTACCCTGATCCCCTTTTGCACGAAAAGGTGGTACGTAGGCACTAATGGTTCGAAACCGCAGCGGGTGCAAAAAAGTAAAATAAAATAAATATATTTCTTTCCTCATCTCCACCATCCATTTTTATACAACATTTTTTATAGCCAAAATATACAGATTTTACAAAGAGGTTCCTGTGGAGTACCGTAGATGTTTAGGGTGCTAATACCTTCCCTTTGCATAACCAACCCCCTTACCTTGAATCTTTCCCCCTCTTTTTGGGTTATTCGCTCTTTTCTCATTCCTTTGGAAACAATAAAGCGCAGTGGCGATTTTTATTTTGATTTGTATAAAGTCTAGTCAATCCAATGGCTTAGTCTTAAAACATTTCTACCGCTACAGAAAAATGGCGACTTCACTGGGGAAAGATTGACCTCTTGTTGGTCCATCCCTAAGTGGGTTGAGCCTATCTTTGTTTATATTTGTATATATGTTATTATTGTTTTTTTTTGTGTTATATGTTGTATATATGTTTGTCTAGATTTTCCTGGTTTTCAGGGTGCATGGTGATTACTAATAAGTCCTATACCCGAACTTGGGAAAACTATAAGATAGGACGGGCGGTATAGTCATGTTAACATTGAGGGAGTAATCCCAAAAAAGGAGGCATGAAATCCCCCACTCAGTGGAGGCCCCTTTGACTGTAGTGTCATTTACCGAGTAATCGGGAAGACGTACTGCTTTCGACCTGGGAGCCTGCTGAAACTGAGGACCGTAGAATACCAAATCCATCTTGGCCTTTTAGGTGTAGTGAGGAAGTTATGACAGAGTGATCCGGAAATAGTTGTCACGCGATACTATGCTCGAACGAGTCTTTCTTGAGAATATTACTAATTACCGAGTTAATCGGGAAGTTGGTAATATCTGAAGGAAGGATGTAGACTCTGGGAACCTCTAGAACCTTGTTTGGCAAGTGATAACTTTTAGACCAACACCTTATGGGTAGTAACTTCGACCTCATGCTCGTGACGTTGAACCTATGAACCCTATATGTGTGATCTTGTGTGTGATTGTTGCATCATGCATCCATGCACTCATAAGCATCTTTTGAAAAAACCATATTTCAAGGGATTTAAAGGTTGACCATTTGTGAATATCTAAGGTACTTTCTAACCATGGAATCTGGAAAGAGAAAGACCGGGAAATATAGTTTCAAGGATCCCAAGATAGATGAGTTGATCAGTCTAATTCCCGAGATCGAGTGTTCTGCAGACTTTCGGAAGAAGTATGGGCCCATTATTCCTTTCATGAAGCTGAAGATGAAGGAGGGTATTCTCTCGACCTTGGTCCAGTTCTATGATCCAATTTATCATTGCTTTACTTTTCCCGACTATCAGTTGATGCCCACACTGGAGGGGTATTCTTATCTATTGGATTTACCTGTTACCGACTGTGTTCCTTTTACTGGTTTGGAGAGTGAGCCAAAACCACATGAGATTGTTGCCTTAATTCATATGGGGAAGTCTGAGGTGGAAGCCCATATGACTACTAAAGGAGGGATTAGAGTATTACCAACTCAGTTCTTATTGGAGAAAGCTCGTTACTTTGCCAGAATGAAGAGTACAATTGCTTTTGATGCCATCTTTGCTCTACTTGCTTACGTGTTGTTTTTATTTCCTAATGTGGATAAGTTTGTTGACATTAATGCTATCAGGATCTTCATGATTGGAAACCCAGTTCCTACATTGTTGGGTGATGCTTATTACTCTATTCATCTTTGGAATTCTTATCATGGGGGGATGATTATCTGTTGCACGCCTCTATTGTACCGGTGGTTTATCTCTCATATGCCTCAGTCTGATGCTTTTTGGGATGTCAAGAAGGAACCCCGTTGGGCTCCTAAGATCATGGCACTTACTCACTCAGATATTGATTTGTATCATCGAGCTTACCAAGATATAGAGATTATTGATAGTTGTGGTAGTTTCCCCGATGTACCTCTTCTTGGTACAAAGGGAGGAATTAAATATAACCATGTTCTTGCACGACAACAACTTGGTTATCCGATGAGGGATAAATCGAATAGTATTCATTTGAGTAGTTTCTTTCTGAAGGAAGGAGAAGATCATAGGGAAGCTAGGGAGCAGATTGCAAAGGCCTGGTGTCACATTCATAAGAAGAGTAGGAAGGATTTGGGACCTAGGGGTGTTGTTTCTTTGGAGCCATATCTTCAGTGGGTCCGATTGGGAGCTATTCAGTTAAAGATGCCGTATACCTGGGAGACACCCATGCCTGGTCTATTTTTCAAGACCACTCCTCCCTTATTAAATGATCTAGAAGAGCTGCAACTTGCTTTGGTTAGGATGCAACAGGAAAAGGATGCTTGGAAGAACAAATTCCAAACTTTAGAGAGTTCCTATAAAGCAGACTTGAAGGAGAAAGATGACTTGATTGAGATCCTTGAGAGTCGAGCGATAGAGTCTATGGAGAGGAAAGGAGGTTTATTTTCTCCTAAGCCTCAATCAGGTGCTGATTGCTCACTTCCTGATTCAGATGATTGGAAGGAGGTTGCCATCAGAAATGCGGAAGAAAACCAGAGGTTAAAGGCTCAGATTGCCAGGCTCACGGGGAAGCGCCAGCGTATAGAGTGATCTCCATCAGTTTTATTTCTCAGGGTTTCAGATATTATTTTCATCTTGTACTTGGGATCATTGAAACTTGTAATGCATTTTGGAGTTATTATAATAAAAAAATTCAGTATTTCAAATGCGTTATTACTTTGATGTTTGCAATATGTCTATAAATCTATAAATCCCTTGAAATATTAAATAACAAAGTAAAAATAATCATGTGCATTACATATCATGCATCATATTGCACATATTTCTTGCATTTGATATGCATATCCAGGTATCTTACCAAGCTTCTTTACTTTGTTCAGCAAGCTGACTCATCACTACAACACTCGGGCTAATTTCACAAAGAAGATAGACAACTTAGAACAAGAGAATCGCGAGTTGCGCGAGGAAGTTTCTACTTTGAAGGTCTGCATGGCCAATCTGACTACTCTGATGGAAGCTCTGGTGGCTGCTCAGAATCAGCCACCGAGTGTTCAACCTCAACCAACAAGGGAAACTATTGAAGCTCCGACTATTCCCATATCTGCCACTCCAGCTGTTGTTCAGAATCGCATGCCTCAAGGTTATCCATGGGGAATGCCAGATAATTTTGCACCTGAAGGTTTCAACCTTGGTCCTCAAGATACTCCAGTTGTTCAGACTATTGTTACTCCGACGCCTCTGGTGGTGCATGTTGTTCCTGATGCATCTCCTTCGATAAATATGGTTTCATTTGTTAATGATGATTGTGTCGTCCTTTCCCTCTACCGAGTGAAGACTTGGGTCTTTATGACAGAATGGATGATTTTCAAGAGCAGTTTGACAAGATGCAAAGAGAGATGAAGGCCCTCAGGGGAAAAGAGCTATTTGGGCATAATGTAAATGAGCTATGTTTAGTCCCGAACGTTAAGATACCTGCTAAGTTTAAGGTCCCGGCGTTTGAGAAGTATAAGGGCAACACTTGCCCTCGTGCTTATCTGGTGATGTACGTGAGGAGAATGTCTACCCATACTGATGATCAGCGTCTGCTGATTCACTTTTTTCAGGATAGTTTGACCGATGTTGCGCTGAAGTGGTATATGAGTTTGGACAACGCCAATATCCATACTTTTAATGATTTGAGAGAAGCATTCATCAAACAATAAAAGTACAACGTGGACATGGTGCCTAGCCGTGATCAACTCTGGGCCATGGTTCAGAAAGACAGGGAATCATTCAAAGAATATGCGCAGATAGAGTGAGGTAGCCGCCAAGGTAATTCCTCCCATGGAAGAGAAGGAGATGACTAAGATTTTCTTGAAAACGTTGAGTGCTTTCTACTACGAGAGGATGGTAGCAAGTGCGCAAAGTGACTTTACTGAAATGGTAGGAATAGGTATCCGCTTAGAAGAGGCTGTAAGAGAAGGCCGTTTGACAAAGAGTGAAGGATCCGGAGGTGTGAAGAAGCCATCTTATGGGTTTACCAAGAAAAAAGAAGGAGATGCAAATGTTGTTATACAAGAGAGGAGGGTAAACACTCCTAGAAGGAATTATCAACGTCATCAGCAAGTTGCATCAGTTACTCCCGTTATGAATGTTGCTCCAACTACCGTTGCTTATCAGAGACCGTCCCAGCAGGAGAATCAAGGGTATAATCAGAGAAGGGAGAGTTATGACCCTATTCCCATGAGCTATACAGAGCTACTACCGACATTGATTCAGAAGAAGTTGGTTCAAACCCGACCACCTCCTACCATACCGTCAGCATTGCCTTGGCATTACAAGGCAGACCAAACATCTGCTTTTCATCAGGGAGCACCAGGGCATAATGTTGAGAATTGTTATTCTTCGAAGACTAAGGTACATAAATTGGTAAAGTCTGGTGTTCTATCTTTCAAGGACGTGGGACCTAATGTGAAAGATAACCCTCTACCAAAGCATGGGGGAGTAAATGTTGTGAATATGATGGTCGGTTGTCCAGGAGACTTCCGGATTTTTTATGTTAATCTAGTTAGAGGAGATTTGGTGAAAATGCATGCAGACATCTGTGAATTTAGCTACTATACGCATGACCATTCTGGTTGTGCTATTTGCAGTATAAACATACATGGTTGCGATAAGATAAAGGCTGATTTACGGGAGATGATGGATGAGGGCCTAATCCATATAATCAGGCCTAGGGAAGAGTATGAAGAGGAAGTGAATATGGTTTCTGGATGTCCTGGTGAATTCAGAATTTTTGATGTAGAGTATATGAATGAGGACCTCGTGCAGTTGCACGCTACCTTCTTCCATATGGCTGGTCAGGTGGAACACCAATATGATCTTGCTTAGTTTGTTGTCGAGACCCCCGAGGATGTTCAATCGTGAAGAAGGGTGCTCAGTTGTTGTTAGACAATGGAGCTATCAAGATCACAAGTCAGATGGATGATTACCATGAAGTTGATATGGTTGAGGTGTGTTTGACTGAAGAAGAGTCTGATGAAGAGTATGCCTCCACGGATGAGTATTTCTCTTCAGACGAAGATTTGTTTTCCAGAAATGACTTATTAATGAATGATTGTGTTGAAGAAGGGGTAAACGTCATTGTGCCCTGTTTTGGTGCACCCGCCCATTTTGAAGTTGGGTATCACAGCAGGCCAGCTATCACCCCATTGGTGATTAGTTTGTCGGGTCATATCCCCTATAAGTCAGATAAGGCTGTGCCTTACAAATACAACGCTACAATCTTGGAGGATGGTGTGGAGGTTCCCATCCAGCCAATTCTTGAGGTTGGAAATATAGATGAAAATAGCAGGGTGACCCGCAGCGGTCGTGTGTTTGCGCCAGATGTTCAAAGAGATGTTGGTGCTGGAAAGAAAATTGCTAAGAACGTTGAACCCAAGAAGGCTATGGGTGAGACTAGTGGAGATAAATTAGAGAAATAAGTTGATGATACTTTGAATATAATTAAGATGAGCGACTACAGAATTGTAGATCAGCTACTGCAGACTCCTTCAAAAATATCCATCTTAGCTTTATTGATGAACTCCTCTGCATACAGAGAATCCTTGATGAGGGTACTGGACCAAGCTTTTGTGGAGGGTAATATGCCAATAGACAAATTCAGCAGCGTAATAGGAAACATTACTTCATGTAATAACTTGAGTTTCTGCGATGATGAGTTACCAGATGAAGGGAGGAATCACAACCTGGCCCTCCACATCTCTATGAACTGCAAGAATGATTCACTATCCAATGTGCTGATTGATAATGGATCCGCGTTGAATGTTATACCGAGGAGTACGCTTATGAAGTTGAAATATCAAGGAACGCCTATGCACCCTAATGGCATCATTGTGAAAGCATTTGATGGGTCAAGGAAATCTGTCATTGGTGAAGTGGACCTGCCTATTCATATAAGACCACATTTGTTTTAGATAACTTTCCAGGTCATGGACATTGTTCCCGCTTATAGTTGTTTGATAGGACGACCATGGATACATGAGGCAGGGGCTGTCACTTCAACTTTACACCAGAATCTAAAGTTTGTACGTGAAGGGAAAGTAGTGATCATAAATGGGAAACAAGCATTGTTGATATCTCATTTGTCCTCTTTCAGCATTGTAGAAGCGGATAAAGCTGTTGTCGGAACCCAGTTCCAAGCCTTATCCATTGACAACATTATAGGAAATGAGAATTCCATGGTTTCGCTGAAGGATGCGCAACAGGTTATGTGTAATGGACATAGTGAGGTATGGGGACAGATCGTGGAACCACCTGTGAACAAGAACAAAACTGGCTTGGGGTTCTCTTTGAAGAATGACAAAGGTAAGGGCATGAAGCCAAAGTCTGCTGCGAGCAAGTATCAAGACATCTTCCATGGCAGGGTTTATCTTCATCCGACTATTTC
The DNA here is from genome assembly GCA_948472305.1 of Vicia faba. Classification (NCBI taxonomy): domain Eukaryota; kingdom Viridiplantae; phylum Streptophyta; class Magnoliopsida; order Fabales; family Fabaceae; genus Vicia; species Vicia faba. Next base: position 486,480,053 of record OX451739.1, read on the forward strand.
CAGGATTAACGCCATTGTAGAAGATGAAGCAGAGCAGGAAAGACCGAACTATGTGACGCATGGAGTTAGGGTTCAGAACTGGATCACCATTGATGTTCCCTCTTGCATACATGTTTCAAAGTAATTTGATTTGTTAATCTTCTTGAAAAAAGCTTTCACTCTTCTCAAGGTGGAAGTATTAATGTTGTAGGGCTTATCTATTTGCTGTGACTTTTAAAATCAATAATAAAAGTTGTCTTTGCTTCCCGAATTATGTCTTTATTTTCTGCTTTTTCTTGGAAAATGGTAATCAGAAAAAAACCTTTCAAAATAAATAATAACTGAAATTCAATCTGCATGATCACTTGTTATATGTGTCAGTTTCTAAATGCAATCACAAATCATATGTGCAGATTAATTAAAAAAACGTTGAATACAATGACCCTGCACCCTCTCCCAATTTTGAATGTCATGTGTATGGGGCTGAAGAAGAAGATTATGATGAGATTCCAGAAGAGGTCTCACGGTTGCTTGAGCATGAGGAAAACACCATTCAGCCATATAAAGAGCTATTGGAAGTGATCAATTTGGGTTTAGAAGAAGATCCGAAGGAAGTAAAGATTGGAGCATTGTTGCATCCCGATGTGAAGAGAAGGTTGATTGAGCTGTTGAAAGAGTATGTGGATATTTTTTCTTGGTCTTACCAAGATATGCCTGGTCTAGATACAGATATCGTAGAGCACCGTTTACCGTTGAAGCCAGAATGTCCGCCAATCAAACAGAAGTTGAGAAACTCACCCAGATACGGCAGTAAAAATCAAAGAGGAGGTTCTAAAGCATATCAATGATGGTTTTCTTGTGACGTCAGTGTATCCTCAATGGATTGCCAATATTGTCCCAGTACCAAAACAAGACGGAAAAGTCTGCATGTGCGTAGATTACAGATATCTAAATATAGCTAGTCCAAAAGATGATTTTCCGTTACCACACATTGATATTTTAGTGGATAGCACGGCAAAATTCAAAGTATTCTCGTTCATGGACAAATTTTCCGGGTATAATCAAATAAGAATGGCTCCAAAGGACATGTAAAAAACAACGTTTATCACACCCTGGGGAACATTCTGTTACAGAGTGATTCCCTTCAGGTTGAAGAACGCTGGTGCAACGTACCAGAGGGCTATGACAACCCTATTCCATGATCTGATGCAGAAGGAAATTGAAGTATATGTTGATGATATGATCTCCAATACCCAGACTGAAGAAGGGTATATAGAATATTTATTGAAGTTTTTTCAGCGTTTGAGGAAGTATCGTCTCCGCTTGAATCCAAATAAATGCACCTTCGGTGTTCGATCAGGGAAATTATTGGGTTTCATTGTTAGCTAGAAAGGAATTGAAGTTGACCCTGATAAAGTCAAAGCAATTCAAGAAATGCCAGCACCCCAAGAACTGAAAAGCAAGTCAGAGGTTTCCTCGGGCGTTTGAATTATATTTCCAGATTCATTTCTAACATGACTGCAAAATGTGAGTTGATCTTTAAGTTGTTAAAGAAAGATCAAGGTTGTGTGTGGACGGATGACTGCCAAAGGGAATTTGAAAGTATTAAAGAATATCTTCTTTAACCTCCTATCTTGCTCCCTCCTGTAGAAGGAAGACTGTTGATTATGTATCTGACAGTGTTAGATAAATCCATGGGTTATATTCTGGGACAACGAGATGAAACAGGGAAGAAGGAGTTCGCCATTTATTATCTTAGTAAAAAATTCACTGATTATGAGTCGCGGTATTCCATGCTGGAAAAAACATGTTGTGCTTTGGCTTGGGCGGAAAATCGGTTGCGGCAGTATATGTTGAATCACACTACTTGGTTGATCTCCAAAATGGACCCAATCAAGTACATTTTTGAAAAGTCTGCTCTTACTGGGAGAATTTCCCACTGGCAGATGTTATTATCTGAATATGATATCGAATACCGCACTCAAAAGGCTATTAAAAGCAGTGTGTTGGCAGATTATCTTGCTCACCAACCAGTAGAGGATCACCAGTCTGTAGAATACGAATTCCCCGATTAGGATGTGATGTTCCTGAGATTGAAGGATTGTGATGAACCATTACCTGAGGAAGGTCCTGACCCTGAATCTCGTTGGAGTATGATATTTGATGGAGCTGTGAATGCTTATGGTAAAGGAATTGGTGATGTGATCGTCACTCCTCATGGATCGCATATTCCTTTTACTGCAAGGTTAACATTCGATTGTACTAACAATATGGCAGAATACGAGGATTGCATCATGGGTCTCGAAGAAGCTATTGATCTCAGAATTCAAATTCTAGATGTGTATGGTGATTCAACTTTGGTAATAAATTATATTAAAGGAGAATGGGATACTCGTCACCCCGGATTGATCCCTTACAAAGATTATGCTAGAAGATTATTACCATTCTTCAATAAAGTTGAATTCCATCACATCCCTAGAGATGAAAATCAAATGGCAGATGCTCTGGAAACTCTGGCTTCTATGTACCAACTGAATACTTGGAATGATATACCCTGAATTACGGTTCGACGACTAGACAGGCCCGCTCATGTGTTTACATCAGAGGAGGTAGCAGATGAAAAACCTTGGTATTATGATATCAAGCACTTTCTTCAAACTCAGGAATATCCGATTGGTGCGTCGAAGAAAGATAGAAATACATTAAGAAGATTAGCAGGCAGTTTCTTCCTCAGTGAAAATGTGTTGTACAAGAGAAATTATGACATGGTCTTTCTCAGATGTGTGGATAGACATGAAGCAGACATGTTGATGCATGAGATTCATGAAGGTTCATTTGGCACTCATGCCAATGGACATTCGATGGCTAAAAAGATGCTATGGGCAGGTTATTATTGGCTGACAATGGAGTCTGACTGTTACAAATTTGCAAAGAAGTTCCATAAATGCCAGATTTATGCGGACAAGGTCCATGTACCTCCGACACTTCTCAATGTGATTTCCTCCTCGTGGCCTTTCTCTATGTGGGGTATTAACATGATTGGGATGATAGAACCCAAAGCTTCAAATGGGCACCGTTTTATCTTGGTAGCAATTGATTACTTCACCAAATGGGTGGAGGCTGCTTTATATGCCAATGTTACTAAGCAGGTGGTTGTGCGCTTCATTAAGAATAACCTTATATGTCGGTATGGTGTGCCGAGCAGAATCATCACTGATAATGGCTCGAATTTGAACAACAAGATGATGACATAACTGTGTGAAGAATTCAAGATTGTCCATCACAATTCATCTCCATACAGGCCAAAGATGAATGGGGCTGTTGAAGCTGCTAACAAGAATATCAAGAGAATTATCCATAAAATGGTTGTTACTTATAAGGATTGGCATGGAACGCTCCCTTTTTCTTTGCATGGATATCGAACATTTACCCGCACTTCAACAAAAGCAACTCAGTTCTCCCTGGTTTATGGAATGGAAGTTGTACTCCCAATTGAGGTCGAGATTCCCTCTTTGTGTGTGATAATGGAAACCAATTTGTCGGAGGCTGAATGGGTCCAGAACACATTTGACCAATTGAATTTGGTTAAGGAGAAGAGGATGACAGCTTTCTGTCATGGCCAATTATATCAGAGAAGAATGAAGAAAGCTTTTGATAAAAAGGTTAAACCTCGTGAATTCAGAGAAGGCGACCTCGTGCTCAGGAAGATCATGTCTTTCAACGTTGATTCTAGGGGCAAGTGGACTCCCAATTTTGCAGGCCCATATGTTGTCAAGAAAGCCTTCTTTGGAGGTGCATTAATTCTAGAAACTATGGATGGCGAGGAGTTCCCACGTCCCATGAACACTGACGCAGTCAAGAAATACTTCGCCTAAAGGAATAAAAGAACAACTCGCTAAGTTGAAAACCAGAAAGGGCGGCTTAGGCAAAAAAGGAGTGTCTCGGTAGGCCAAAAACCCGAAAGGGAGGTGTAGGCAAAAATTAGAGACCTAACCAGAATAAATTTCCCGCTAAGCTGAAAACCCTCAAGGGCAGCTTAGGAAAAATTTAGGGACTTTCTTGGCAAGTAACTACGTCAGACAAGACTTCATCGTTGAAGCAACAATCTTCTCGGATCCTCACCATACTTCAACAGAAGCTGCTGCTCAGGATTTCAAAAGTTGTTAGAGGGGATAATGGTCATTGTATCTCAATGTATCTTTTCCGTTATATATATTTCCATTTTCCAAACTTTGTAATCATCTATGGAGTCTCGCCATTCGCAGACTACCATTCTATTAATGAAATTTGAGCTTTTACCCAATTCTTTGTATTTCTTATTTTATTTAGCTTGCAAAGACTCCGTTTATTATTGATAATAACTTTCAAAGCAAAAAAAAATATTAAATAACAAAATTGATTTTTCAAAAAGGAATTTACAATTTGCTATTACTTTGAGATTTGTGATGAAACAATGACAACAAAAATGGTGATCCCAAGATTGGACAAACTCCAGTTGTTTTGAGAAGTTTTTGTTCCCCTCGGGAAGTTTTACTCGGGATGTTTTTGTCGTATTGGGTTTATGATTCCAATATCCTTGATCAAGTTTGGATTCATTTCTCCTCTTTTCTGATTTTTCATCATGTGAAGTTTCAGTCCAAGATTTCTCCAGTGAAGTTTTCGTTTGGCCTAATAGAAGTTCTTTTTCCAGAAAAGTTGGTATCATAACCACTCTTGAAGAATGCAGGTCCCTGGTTTCTCTATGTGAAGGACGTATTGTGAATGTGGTGTTAACCTCGCTAATGAAGTAGGCCTGAATTCCCCAGTGAATGTTTGGATGTTTCGGTGTCAGTCTGCTTCACTCGAGACTGGTTTTGCAATCTCCAGTAAGAATGCTACTTTTGAAAAACACTTGTTTCCCCGGTGAAGCCTGAAAAAGGATGTTCTATCCCTGTATCTTTACTATTTTATCACTTTGATTTGTTTACCTCCGGATTATTTTTCTCCCCAGTAAAGTTAAAACATGTAGTAGGTTTTGTTTCCTCAACTGGCATTTACTTTTCTTAGAATGATCATCTTGGATGAAGTTTAGCCAAGTGTTGTTAGTTCCCGAGGCGGCTTTGCCTGGTTGTTCCCAATGTTGTATATCTGTTTTGTCAAGCATATGCACGATAACACTCATACATTCATACATACATCATGCATAGCTAAAATTGGCAAGTCATTATTCATTGACATTTATTAATATTTTTGTTGACATATTACCCTATTTTGCAGAGTTACGTTGTCCTCTTTTCAATATAGTGTTGACCTTAAGCAGAAAGCGTATATTCTTTCAATTTCCCCACTAAGTTTGTCCCTCATGGAAGATTTTTGCTTTAGCCTTCTGGTATAGCTCCTTGTTTGGATGGATTTCATTTTCCCTCTTGAGTTTATTTCTCAAAGGATGTATTTTGGTTGACTGTTTCATTCCAGTTAATTTATGGCTTGAATCTGTGGTTTCACGGTAATATTATTTACTTTGGATTTCTGAAAACTCCAAGCTTTGGTTGGTGCATTTATTTTGCACGAGAAGACTTTATCTCCTCAACAAGAATAGCATGACATCTCCCCAGGAAGTCATACCTCTGTCCCAAAAAGTCATTTCTTTTTACAATCCTACATAACAACGAGTAGCGTGTCTCTTTATTTGAGCAACTTGTACTTCCCTCTAAAAGTCGACGTAACATTTTTTTGCTATCTTCTCTATGAGTGGATAGTTTGCAGTCCGTTGGCAAATTACACCAGTGGATGGCAAGACTTTTAATATCACAGAGACAGTTCATTGTGAAATCTTTGTAAGTGGTAGTCTCTTTATTTGAGACAGATTATATATTACCCTTTCTAGGAAGAGTGCCTTGGTTAAAGAAGAAGTTGAGACCCGTTCTAGGTGATACGCCAGAATTTTGGAAAAAAAACCTGTTATCTTTTTGCTACCCTCGGTGAACGTTGGTAGTTCATCGTCAGTTAACGGAGGTGATATGATATATTCTCTTTCTACCTTCAGTGGAAGTTGGTAGACCATTGGCAGTGAACGTCGATGTTTGTTATCTTTTTGCTACCCTCAGTGAACGTTGGTAGTTCATCGTCAGTGAACGGCGGTGATATGATATTTTCTCTTTCTACCTTCAATGGAAGTTGGTAGACCATCGACAATAAACGTCGATGTTTGTTATCTTTTTTCTACCCTCAGTGGACGGTGGTAGTTCATCATCAGTGAACGGCAGTGATATGATATATTCTATTTCTACCTTCAGTGGAAGTTGGTAGACCATCAACAGTGAACGTCAATGTTTGTTATCTCTTTTCTACCCTTAGTGAATGTTGGTAGTTCATTGTCAGTGAATGACGGTGCTATGATATTCTCTTTCTACCTTCAGTGGAAGTTGGTAGACCATCAGCAGTGAACATCGATGTTTGTTATATTTTTGCTACCCTCAGTGAATGTTGGTAGTTCATCGTCAGTGAACGGCGGTGATATGATATATTCTCTTTCTACCTTTAGTGGAAGTTGGTAGACCATAGGCAGTGAACGTAGATATTTGTTATTTTTTTTCTACCCTCGGTGAACGTTGGTAGTTCATCATCAGTTAACAGCGATGATGTGATATATTCTCTTTCTACCTTCAGTGGATGTTGGTAGACCATTGGCAGTGAACGTCGATGTTTATTATCTTTTTGCTACCCTCAGTGAACGTTGGTAGTTTATCGTCAGTGAACGGCGGTGATATGATATTTTCTCTTTCTACCTTCAGTGGAAGTTTGTAGACCATCGGCAGTGAACGTTGATGTTTGTTATATTTTTTCTACCCTCAGTAAATGGTGGTAGTTCATCGTCAGTGAATGGCGGTGCTATGATATTCTCTTTCTACCTTCAGTGGAAGTTGGTAGACCATCGACAATGAACATCGATGTTTGTCATCTTTTTGCTACCCTCAGTGAATGTTGGTAGTTCATCTTCAGTTAACGGCGGTGATATGATATATTCTCTTTCTACCTTCAGCGGAAGTTGGTAGACTATCAGCAGTGAACGTTGATGTTTGTTATCTTTTTTCTACCCTCAGTGAATGTTGGTAGTTCATCATCAGTGAACGGCGGTGCTATGATATTCTCTTTCTACTTTCAGTGAAAGTTGGTAGACCATCGACAGTGAACGTTGATATTTATTATCTTTTTGCTACCCTCATTGAGCGTTGGTAGTTCATTGTCAGTGAATGACGGCGCTATGATATTCTCTTTCTACCTTCAGTGAAAGTTGGTATACCATCGACAGTGAACGTCGATGTTTGTTATCTTTATCTCTACCTTCAGTAAACATCGGTAGTTTCGCCTTTGGTAGAAGTTGGTGTATCCTTTGACCATTCTACCATCCTCTTTGATTCAGATCTTTTGATCCACCAGTGATTTATTTTCCTAGTGGGGTTGCTCCCTTTATTATTTATTATTGTTACATCTCCAGTGGTGTTTTGCGTCTCTTTGGTCCTGTTCATATGCATTCATGATCATAAACATTTGCATGGCATCTTAGGGCCAAAAATATGGTTTGTTTTATATTTAAGTATCTTCGATCGCGTCGACACGAAGATTTTTAACCTTCGTATCTACGGACAGAAGAAACTTAAATAAGGGCAGCTGTTGTACCCCAATTTTTTCCCCTAAGATCCCTTCATCATACCATGTTGACTTATTCACAACAAGATCACACTAGGATTCTTGGTTCCCCTCCCTATATTTAGTTTTGCCCTTTTGAGGGATTACCAAGCACCTTGACTTATGTTCCTTTTGTGATCATGAATATTGTTTTTGTCTTGATTTCTTATTTTAACTAATAAAATGAAATGTTGGTTTGTCCTGTTTGTTATCCATGTAGGTAAAGTCAATGAGATTTAACAAGTTACCCCATGGGTTCATGATTTTATGTCCATGCCCTAGTCAATAAAGCTTGAGAAGTTCAAACCTCACCATTGGATTGGTTTTGGAATAATTGGCATGGCAAGGTTGTTTTGGTTCATCACATTTCAAGGTTATTAGATTTAAATCAAAAGTACAAGGGGTTGATTGAAGAAGTTGTCATGATTGGACAAGGCCTTGTTCCTATTGGTCACAAGAGCATATTTCTCTCAATTTTCAAGATATGGAAGTGGTTTTGGTGGCTATGAGTTCTCCTTATTATCATAAACAACTTCTATTCACAAAGAAAGAATGTTGGTACAAGAATTTTGTTCAAGCTTGTCAAAGTCCCTCAAAGCATTCTCTTGATCTAAGGATCTAGGGTTTTGAACTTCAAAGGAATATATCTTGCTCATCTTTTGTTATTTTTGAGTGATTCCAAAGACATCCTTCTCTTAAAAGGTTTATAAACAAATCACTTTAAAAGTTCTAAGGAGTTTTCATGAGGAAGAGACTTGATGAGGAAGAAAGATTACAAGTCCTCCAGATGAATCCCCAATTTTCCATGTGTGACTTCAAATGGCCATAACTTGGTCAATTTTTATCACCTTAAGTCCATTCTTTTTCCATAATGATCTTGAAGATGTGAATTTTATGCCTTCTTTTATGTGCAAAGTGGGAAAATGGATGTAAGTTGCCTTAAATATGCAAAATATTATAGGTCATTCCATGATTTTTTGCCAACTTCAACAATTCATAACTCTCTCAAATTTTGGAGATTTTGAATGATTCAAGTTTCAAAATGTCATTCAAGAGATCTAATTCATACCATTTTTTTGGTCAGGAGAAAATTCCAAGTGGAAATCCATGTTTGGATGCAAGACATTATAGGTCATTTTTGAAGAAGAATTTGAAATATTTCTAAGTATGGAAAGTCAACCCTTTTTCTTCAACTTTGACTCAATGCAACTTTCAGCTCAAGCATCCATTTAACTCCATTCTTTTTACATTGAAAATCTTGTAACCTCGTCTTTCTAAAGCATCAAGAATCATGCCTTAAGACCCCTTGAGCTGAGAATGCCATTGTTTCAAAAGTGGTAACTTGGAATTGAAGTTTCATTGCAAGTCAGAATTTGAATTTCATGTTACAACCTCTAAACCTCAAATTAGCACGCGTTTTGGGTCTAAACATGATTATCCAACTTTCCCAAGTGGATTAGCGCATCAAAATGCAAGAATTGGATGAGTTTTGGTGAAGTTTGGATCACACTTCACTCGTGCATCAGGTTTGCAAGAATTCCCTCCAAAACGCATCATTCACTCTTCCTTTTGATCCCATTTGCTTCTCCTATAAATACATGAATGATCCCATTCATTTTCTCAAGCTTGGATAGCCAGAATCACCCTGCCAAACTTGTTTCATAACTCAGAATTCAGTAACTTCAAAATCCATTCTCGAGCCGTTTTCAATCTAATTTTTCAATCAATTCACCTTCCTTGATCTTCCCTGAAGCTAACCATATAATTACATTCAAGAATCGTGCCCTATACTGCTCCATAGAAGTCCAGTTTCAGAGCTCTACAACTCAACTTCAATAGGTAGATTCCTTCATCAATTCTTCAAATCTCTGATTTCATTGTATTGCTCTCATTATCCTGGTTCTAGTCACAACACTTACCTTTTACTGGAAATACATTTTGACCATGAAATTTCAAATCCCTTTCAAAACTTTCCTTTCAAATTGCTTGAGCTACAATTTATATAAATTTGGCGCGAGGGTGTGGTTGTCTTCGTCTTGAAGAGACGAAGCGAATGGCATAGGTCTGAGCTTCTGATTTTACAGTTTAAGAGACTTGCAATTCGTGTTGGCTGGAGGTTGAAGATGACCAACGTGTCATCTTCCAACCAATGAAGGAGCGCCATCTGTTTTTTTAAAAATTTGATTTAATTAATGATTATGTACATTATTCACTAATGACCATGATATGCACAGCGCACCAGATCCCTTAGATTTGATTACTAACGCGTTTTGACTCTCATCCAATGGTCCACATATTTTTACTTTTATTTTCTTTTCTGATTTTTATATTTTAATTGTTTTAAATTTCAAAAAATCATAGAAAATTCATTTTAAGTCCAAAAAAAAATGAGAAAATTATGAAAAATATTTTTGATTATTCTCTTCCTGATTTTTATTTTTTCACAATTTAATTTTGTGTTTTGGTATTTTTATAAATTTACACTTTATTTGATTTGTATTAAATGTTTCAAAATACTTTTATACATTTTTAAATTCTGAAAAAATTATGGAATGATCCAATGATATTGTGACAAATATTGGTGACCTTATTTTATTTTTGTTTCTGACTTTACTATTTTTTATCATTTTTTGTTTATTTTACCCATTTATTTTAATTTTAAAAATAGTTTCTGACTTAAAAAAAATTACCAAAAAATTTGTAAAATTATTTGAGCCCTTTTCTGGTTTTTGTATGGTCTTACTTTTTATTTCTTGATTAATTTGGACATAGTTGATATTTTTCTCGTTACTTTCTATTTTTAAACATTGTTTTTAAACCCTTTTGTGTATATTAAAATGTGATATTATTTTGTGACTATTTTCTGGCTGACCTTGGGTTAAATTTTGGATCATGAACTTTATTAACATCATTGGATCCATGGTGTTGAGTTTAACTCCACAAAAATGGATGAATGATTTTAATAATAGTTTGATTAAATTTAATTCAAATGTGGTTTGTATTTTTTTCCCATCCCCCTTCATCTCATCCCTTTCTTATTGCACTAAATGTTATTGGAGCATGATCTCTATATCATGTCTCAAAACAAATGGTGCATAGATTGCTATTGACCGGCCTCAAAATAGGTGTGACTTCTATATAAGTCCATTTACGATTGCTTAACATAGTGCTAAATTTTGTCCCGATTTGAATAAATGATCATTCGTGGCCCAAACTTATGATTGCAATCCCAAGTATGTTAATTTGATCTCTTTGATCCAATAACCTTGAGATTCATTGTGTGGAGGCTTTGGTTCTACCAATACTCTAATGGATCTACAACACCTTTGGTCAACGCGGATCACTTAAACATCATTGATCATTAAATGGCACTTTTGAGAATTCCAAATGGATGATATACTTGACAAAAAGCAAATGCAACTTATTGTGTGGAGGCTTTGGTTCTACTAATCCTCTAATGAGTTCCAAATACAAGCTTCAAGATGGTAATCCAACTAACCACTAATTATTGACTTGTCTTACATTATTCTTTTTATTCTTTTTTATGCTTTATGTACCATTTACTTTTAGCATTTACATTTCATGCCATTCTCACCTTTGCTCATTTGAGCATTTACTTTCTTGCCATTTTTACTTTTCTCACTTGAGCTTTTCTTTTCCTTTCTTAAGATACATAATAATCAACATAAACCCTAAAAAATCTTTAATGGTACTTGGACTATTTGGTTACTATCCTTAGCATTATGGAGCATGGGACTTTTTCTGTACTTAGGATTAGAAACCTTGGCCTATCTTGGAGACTTTGTGATCTTATCTGATTATTTTGTCTGGAGTTCTTGATGTTTACCTCAAGACATTGGGTTGCTTGTTTGTTTTTGTGTGCAGGTTTTTGTGATTACACCCTTTGCTTGTAATTTAGAATTCACCCGTATACAGCCGTTACTCTTCCCAATTTTTGTGAAGACTTAATACACTTGAAGTTTGGTTCTCTCAAGAGGTCTAGTATTTTTTTGCTTGATTGGGTTCAATCTAAGGAATGGGAATTCTATCTTGGCTCATAATGTCAAAGTATTGGCTTCTTGTTGGTTAGATGGTTCTTATCCCTAGCTTTTACCTTATGCTTTAAGATAGTTCCTTCTTCTCCTTCCATATTCTTTAATTTCAAAAATCTTCTTCCTCCTTTTGAAAACTCTTCTTGTTTTTAAACTTGAAACATTTTCATAATAAACTTGGACTTATGTCTATGCATTTTCAAAACATTTTCATAAGTAAACTCCAATCAACTTAATAATACCCTGACATTTTTGTGAGAAAACTAAAAGTCAATCAATCTCATTTCAAACTATTTTTGCCACTTTGGCTTTTATCTTTAAAATTTTCTCAAAAAAGATTGAACTCTTGTCAATCCTTATAGTGATGCAAAGAACTATACTTCTACAATATGTAGTGAAGAGAGATATTTTCCACTTGGGTGTTGAGCGAGGCATTGTTGATTTTAAAATCTAAGCCATATCCTCCACTTTGAGATGATGCAAATTCTCCTTTCTCATAATTGTGGGTAGTAAGTATGTTTCCCACACGGACAATGACGATGATATTTTATCTCATAAAATTAACCAACACATTTGTGTTTTAAATTCTTAAAAGAGGAACTACGTGCACCCTGATCCCCTATTGTACGAAAAGGTGATACGTAGGCACTAAAGGTTCGCAATCACGGCGGGTGCAAAAAAAATTATAAAATAAATATATTTCTTTCCTCATCTCCACCATCCATTTTTATACAATATTTTTTATAGCCAAAATATACATATTTTTACAAAGAGGTTCATGCGGAGTACCGTAGATGTTTAGGGTTCTAATACCTTCCCTTTGCGTAACCAACCCCCTTACCTTGAATCTTTCCCCCTCTTTTTGGGTTATTTGCTCTTTTCCCATTCCTTTGGAAACAATAAAGCACGGTGGCGATTTTTATTTTGATTTTTATAAAGTCTAGTCAATCCAATGGCTTAGTCTTAAAACATTTCTACCGCTACAGTAGGGCATTGACATGATCAAAGAAATCAAGCCTACTGCCTCCAATGGACATTATTTCATCCTCGTGACGATTGACTACTTCACAAAATGGGCTGAAGTGGCTTCATTTGCCTCAGTTACCAAGAATGTGGTGGCTCGATTCATCAAGCATAACCTTATCTATCGGTATGGTATCCCTGAGAGAATCATCACTAACAATGGTACCAACCTTAACAACACCATGATCACTGAACTCTACACGCAGTTCAAAATCAAGCATCACAACTCTTTTCCATATATACCTAAGATGAATGGCACAGTGGAAGCTGCCAACAAGAACATAAAGAAGATTGTGCAAAAGATGGTTGTGACCTATAAAGATAGGTATGAGATGTTACCATTTTCTCTTCATGGATATCGTACCTCGGCGCAAACATCAACTGGGGAAACCCCGTTCTCTTTGGTCTATGGCATGGAAGTTGTCTTGCCTGTCGAAGTTCAGATTCCTTCTCTAAGGATTATGAAAGAAGAGGACTTGGGCGAAGACGAATGGATTCAGACTAGGTTAGATCAGTTAAATTTGATTGATGAAAAGAGGCTGGTTGCTTTCTGTCATGGTCAGATGTACCAGAAACGTATGATCAAGGCATTCAACAAAAAGATCAATCATCGGGTATATCAGGTTGGTGACTTGGTAATAAAGCGCATCATTCTGCCACAAGGCGATCCCAGGGGAAAATGGAATCCCACCTATGAAGGGCCATTTGTTGTCAAAAAAGTATTCTCGGGCGGTGCTATGATGATAACCACTATGGATGGCGAAGATTTCCTGCACCCTATAAACGCGGACATAGTCAAAAAATACTACGCATAAAAAAGGGCTTGTTAGGTTGACATACCTAGGCAAAAATAAGGGCATCCCAGCGAACGACAAGGGTTTGAGCAAAAATAAGGGATATATACAAAAGATTGTACATCCGACAAGTCGAAAAACTGAAAAGGCGGCTTGGGAAAAAAAGGGTATCGTGGTGGACTGAAAACCCGAAAGGGTGCTCCAAGCAAAACTTAGGGATGAAAAGCGTACGAATATGTCCCGTTAGATCACTTACCTACAAGCTTTATTACTAAAGTCGAAAGTTCAAATGGTTCAATCAACTTATTCTGATGGCGAGAGACGGGATAGTCGAAGACATAGGGGCAATAGCAGAGTCTGGAACCCAATGAGATCACTTCCACATGGCTATATATTTTTTTCCACTTTGTACTCTTTTCATTTCACGACGAATTCCTCTTACTAGGATTTCCGTCTCTTTGTACATAAACGCCTGTTTATAGGCAAATTATCAATACAAATATACTTTGAATTTTAAAGCTTTTTGTTTTTCTATTTTGTTTGCAAAAACGTCCAATGACTAAAGTTGAATGAACATATGCATATGAACATGATTAACTGTTAACAAATATATGCATAAGAACATGAATAAGCATTTACTCAAGATTCTAGGAGATAGGATAACACTCAAGTTATCCATAATTCCACACAGAGCCACTTATATGGGATTATCCCCACAGAATAATCTTCAAAATTTCATCTCCAATAAAGATATATTCCCCTACCATTTCCCCGATAGATTGCTTTAGCAAATAAAAGAAAATGATCAGTATAATTCATGGAAATACTCTTTCCCAACTGAGTTTGGTCCTCCAAAACTGAAAAGGAAACCTTACAGAGTTCTTCTCTTTAGCAAATTCATTTCCCTAGGAAAGTTTGTTTCCTCAAATAGGATATTCTCCGACAATAGGGTTTATTTCCCCAACAACCTACAATTTCCCCAACTCAAGTCTATTCCTCAAACTGCTACAAATTACTGACAAAATTATTCTCCCCAATAAAATTGCCATTACCCCCAGAGACTTGCTACAAAACCTTGAATCAGACCAGATACCAGTTAACCTTATCCTCCCCAGACAAGTCAGAAGTTTAACCATCTCTTTTATCCCCAGTCAGGATATATAAGAATTAAATTCCCCAGTAGAGCAACGAATAGCCGATGTTCCTGAACTCTATTCCCCAAGCAAAAATCAACATCCCCAGTGGAGTTTCCTCAAGCAAGCAAGAATCCCCAACGGAAGCATTCTAGACAAAGCTGAAGATATACATACTCTTCATCCCCAACAATAGTTAGGGATTCATTTCCCTAGGAAAAGATACACTTCAACAACATTTCATATGTATACATCATAGAATATTCATATGGAATACATATAGAACAATCTCATTTATTTTGAGAACATCATTACGCAATTCATTTTCATACATCATGATATTGCGTACAATTAACTCTTTCTTTATCAGGAAAAGATCAACCAATAAACGAATATCATCAATAATTCCAGTAGAAAATTGTAGATTAATTCTCGAAACAAGACATGGAAAATATCTACATAATGGAAACTTCCTTTAAAACCTTTTCTGGCTCATATTAAATCGACCAAAGATTTATTTTGGTACTTCTCCCAGTTTAAAATTTGAAGACATCTATTGGCTCAGATTAAATTGACCAAAAATTTATTCTCATACTTCTCTCAGTAAACCTTTTCTGGATCAGATTAAATCGACCAAAGATTTATTCTGATATTTCTCTTAGTAGACCTTTTCTAGCTCAGATTAAATCGACCAAAGATTTGTTCTAATACTTCTCTCAGTAGACCTTTTTTGGCTCAGATTAAATCGACAAAAGATTTATTCTAATACTTCTCCCAGTTAAATATTTGAAGACCTCTGCTGGCTCAGATTAAATCGACCAAAGATTTATTCTGATACTTCTTTCAGTAGACCTTTTCTGGCTCGGATTAAATCGACCAAAGATTTATTCTGATACTTCTCCCAGTTAAAAATTTGAAGACACATGTTGGCTCAGATTAAATCGACCAAAGATGTATTCTAATACTTCTCTCAGTAGACCATTTCTGGATTAGATTAAATCGACCAAAGATTTATTCTGATACTTCTCTTAGTAGACCTTTTTTGGCTCAGATTAAATCGACTAAAGATTTATTCTGATACTTCCTCCAATTGAAGTCAAACTTAGACTTAGTCTAAATTTTGTCAACAGTTATTTTGGATGAAATCTGTAAGCCTATCTCTGACAACTCTTCATTACCTCTCCAAATGGCATCTTTAAGCCTATTCCCGGCATAATCAACCAACAACATTACTTCATGCACCGACGAGTGCAAATTTCTAGGCACTTAAGTGTTCAATCATCTTCTACTTTCAAGTCACGAATGGCGGACATGCCAATCTAACTCTTCAGGTTTAAGAAGATTGAACAGTGGCAGTTTTTGTACCCCAAAATTTTTCCTCTCTCTTCTCAAGACAATTCTCACAAAAAGATCTCCAGTGCTCAAGGATACTCAAGACTTGATCTGACAAGCTCACCTCCTAAACATTGAGATCTCAAACTAGGGTTTTGGTTTTCACATGTAATTTTGGAATTCTAATGCCTCAAGTGACTTTCATGGTTCATTATAAGCCTCCAAGAATTCTCTTGCCAAGTTTCAAGTCTTGCATCTCAAAATTGCTCAGTCAATTGCTTAGAGGATTGAAAATCAACTGTATTGGGCAAAAAGTCAACTATGGTCATCTTATAGTCAAACTTCAAGATTTTTGGCCAACATCAACACTTTGAAGTCATATTTATCAATTTATCAAGGTTTGATCACAATTTCTCAAGAAAAGCATTCAAATCATCAAAAGGGCAAAATGGTCAAAATTAGGGTTTTGACTGAGACTGACTGATCATTAACTTTTGACCTAGTACATGACTTAATGGTTTGAAGCATGATCTTAAGGATTCAAACAAAATATCTCGACCTAATTTCATGGCTCAAATCATTTCTCAAGATCAATTGACTGATAGTTAAAATTTAATCAACTGATGAAAAAGTCAATCGTCACACTAAAAGTCAAACTTTGACTTTTTGGTCAAAAATGAATTTCAAAGATTAATATTCATAAAGACATTCAAAAATATGAATCTTGATCATCAAGAGTCAAGAAAATCAAGGAAGTCAATAAAAATTCAACATTTCTAAGACTTGGTAAAATTATAAGTGTTTTGACCTTAATAATTTCACTACTTCATGATAATTTTTCACCAAGATGCAAGATGATTCAAGGAAAACTTTCAACATGAAAGTTGTAGATCTTAATGAAATCTACAACTTTGAATTCAAGGGTTTATGTCCAAAAAAATTTTGGATTAGGAAATATAAGCTCATGAAGTCATGACATTTTACTAAAACACTTAGTGAAATTTTCATCAATTTTGGTCAGGATTTTATCCCAACTTCTTGGCAAATTTTCATATAGTTCCAAGTTGATTTTGCCAAAATGATCAACATTAAGGTTGTATATAATGTTTAAAGCTTTCCAAAATGTCAAAAAACTTGAAGAGATCATACTTGAGCTAGGAGAATCGAAGAGAAGAAGTTGGGCATTCATTCTTGAATTGCAAGTCATTTTCAGGATGAACACTTGACCAAATCTCATAGCTATGCTGCCTAATCTTACTTTGCAAACTTCTAACTTTTAATTCACTCCATAATTAATTGATTACACAACTGTTAGAGCTATGATCCAAGCATTTGAGCCATTGTCAAGATAATTTTCCATTTATGGCACAAAGGCAACATTGCCATTCTTGAAAAGTTGCTTTAATCATAAAGCTAACTTGTCTTGAGCTTTACACTTGTTTATTCTGCACACACTTCATCTACAAAGTCAGATAAACATGTTTAAAGCTTCTAACCAATCTAGATAGCCTTGTACCATGCCTTGGAACAATGTTTGTCAAGATTGCTTCAAAAATAAGTCATGTAGCCATAACCCTACAACTTGTAAACCTGATGTTCTCTTGCCCTAAAACATTTTCTTATAAATAGAGGCATTATCTACAATCCAATACACGAATTCATAAGTGTAATATGGTGGGAGAACTGACTTGGTTGTTTTGCGTTTGATCGCAATTATTGCGGATAGCAAGAGTCGCCACTAACTTTTCTTTTATCCAATAAGGAATGGGTGAAAAGAACAGGAAAGACCTTTGAGATATTTTCTTGAGTTTGGGGGGTAGGTTATGAAAAGGGAAGGTGTTAGCACCCTTTTCATCCGTAGTTATCTACGGGCTCTAAGTTGCTAGCTCACTTTGAAGTGCTTTGTTTGAAATGTGTTTGTGATTGTTTTTGAAAGTATTTTTGAAAAGTGCCTTCGTTTAGGCGAACTTTGTAATGATTCTAGTCTCTATAAGAATGCATACGAAGTGTTTAATTTTGAAAATATTTCCTGGAAAAGTGTTTTTGAAAGTGCCTTTGCTTAGGCGAACTTTGTAATGATTCTCGTATCTATAAGAATGCATACAAAGCGTTGACTTTTGAAAATATTTTATTTGAAAGTGTTGGTGTGTTTTGAAAGATGTTTTGAAGATGGTTGTGAGCAAGAAACTATGAACGTTCTACCTACTCAAAAAGTCTTAGTTCTTTTTCCTCCTCCTTTAGATACTTCTATCTTACCATTGATTGATAAGAAGCCTTATCATTGGATATGAAGCAATGGGCGTGGGTCATCGTATAGTCATAGAAGGCAACATTGTAGGATACCTTAGCAATTTTTCGTAAGAGTCTAAGATTGTTTACCGAAGGCAACATTGAAGGATCATCGAGGGACTGCGATCTTATTTTCGAGGGTATTTGCTAAAGTATCCCACGTTCGAGAGACATGACTATTTTTATATTAAGGAAACAAGTGAGGTTAACCCTAGAGGTGCAAGTGTGAAAAGTGTTTTGATTACATGCATTTTTTTTGTCTTTAGATTAGGTTTTCTACTTGTTGATTTTATCTTGCCATACACACTCTATTTACTAGCATTTATATTTGAAAGCGGTAAATTGCAGAAAGTAAATATCCTACGCTATTACATAATTTGGGGATGGGGTATAATTTACAAATGGGGATGAAGTAGAAGCCTAATTATTACAACCATATTGAATAGCAATGAAGAAGAATATATAGAAAACATAAAAACAGTGTAAATGAAAGGAAAAAATATTTTTAACCATTATGTGTTGACACATGTATCTATGCATCGACACATAAACCTTCTTGTTCCTGTAAAACCAAAATTAACTAAGTATGAGTCGATACACAAGGGTATGTGTTGACTCATTTCTTGTTTGTGTCGACACATTCGTGTTTTGTGTTGACTCATGCACCTTTTGTCTTTTTGTTTTAGGTCTGGATAGCAGTATGTATTGACGCATAAGGCCTTGTGTCGAATCATACCCTGTTCTGTAACTAAAATGTGTCGACACATGTGAGTATGCATCGACTCATGCTGCAGTTTTTTACCTCTAACATTGTTCTATTGCATGTATAAGTCAGTTCTCAATATATAATTGATAAAAATGAATAGCTAGCATATGGTTAGCTTCAAAGGCAAAGATTACTACATTCTATCTTCAAAATGAATCAATAATGATATTTTAAATTAAGAGTTCAAAGTCAAGAAGACTTGCCTTGAAACGGAAATCTGTGATTTGGTTTAGAGTTGGAGAAACCAAGTTGCAAGTGGCTGTCTTTGGAAAATGGTGATGATGATGTAACAAAAGTTGTTCTTATGTTTGAATAACTCCTATATGATGTATGTAGAGTGTTTGGATGGTTTGTTTGGATAGGACTTGCAAGGTGTGAGAGGTTCAAAGATTTGGACTTCAAAACTCAAGAGTGGAGGCTTTGTGGAAAGTTATGGCTTTTTGATAGTGTGAGATTTTAAGGGCTTGTCTACACAACCAAAATTTTGGCCCTTTAGATTGCAAATGGCCTCTCTATTTATAGAGAAAGTTTGAGAGGATGAGAGAGTTTGTTTCACAAGCTGTCAAAATTCTGGTTTGGTTGAGATGAAACAAACAAGTTATGTGAAATTTGATGTCTCAATGCATGGTACAAAAGGGATCTGAAGTGGCTATGAGCTTCTAGGAATGTTGCTTGTTGCTTTGACATTGTTTGTACATAAAAAACATTTGAGGGGCTCAAGGAGATCTGACTTTGTATAAAGCATGCTTTATGTGAATGACAATGGTGCCTTTGTGACAAAAATAGAAAGATGCAATGGACAATACTTGAATCACTTGGATAATGGTTCAATCAATTGTGTAAACATATGATTATGGATATATTTACAATTCAAAAGGCCTACAAAGTAAGATTATGCAGCATGGCATAAGGATTTTGTTATATGTTCTTCAACAAAATGTCTCGCAATTCAAGAATGGATACCCAACTTTAGGACCTTGAATCTCCTAGCTCAAGTATGATAAATGCATTCTCTTGGACATTTTGGAAATCTTGAAACATTGTCTACAAATTTCATGTTGACCTTCTTGGATAAATCAAATTAGAACTATGTGAAAAAATGACAAGAAGTTGGGATAAAATCCTGACCAAAATCTGTTGAAAATTTCTCTAAGGGTTAGATGAAAATGTCATGACTTCAGGAATTTATAACTCAAAATATAAACACTTTTAGGATTTTATCAGTAAAGAAAACTTATAGATCTCATCAAGATCTACAATTTTCATGTTGAAAGCTTTCTTTGAATCATCTTGCATCTTGGTGAAAGAATGTCATGAAGTAATGAAATTATCATGTACAAAAACACTTAGGAAAAATTTCTAAGTCTTGAAAAGTTAGACTTTTCTCATTGACTTTTGACTTTCTTGATTTCTTAATGATCAAGCTTCATATTCTTGAATGTCTTGATGAATTTTGATCTTTGAGACTTAATGTTGACCAGGAAGTCAAAGTTTGACTTTTCAGTGTATAGTTGACTTTTCCATCAGTTGACCAAATTTCATCTATCAATCCACTAATCTTGAGAAATGTTTTGAGCCATGAAATTAGGTCAACATTTTGTATTTGAATCCTTGAGATTTTACTTTAAGCCATTAGATAATGTATTAGGTTAAAAAGTCAATGATCAATCGTTCTTAGTCAAAACCCTAATTTGTGGTCTCAGTGTTTCGGAGGTGATTTTGTCTGATAAATTCTTGAGAATTCTTGAGAGTTGGAGATCCTCTGTAAGGAATATATTGAAAAAGATAGGGAAAATTTTGGGGTACAACAGTTGCCCCTGTTCAATCTTCTTAAACCTAAAGAGTTAGATTGGCGGGTCCGCCATTCGTGACTTGAAGGTGGAAGATGATTGAACACTAGAGTGCCCAGAAATTTGCACTCGATGATGTGTTAGTTGATTATGTCGGGAATGGGCTTAAAGATGCCATTTGAAGAAATGATGAAGATTTTTATCGGAGATGGGCTTATAGATGCCATCCATAGTGATTGCTGGTAGAAACTAGAAGAAGTATCAGAATAAATCTTTGGTCGACTTATACTAAAACTAGATGTCTTTTGCCTGTCTTTAACTGGAAAAGATAAATCTAACCATAAGAGGTCTGTTGTTTGGCGACTTCACGGGGGAAATTATCTTAACCGGAAGAGATCTGTTAATTTCCTGTCATTAACTGGAAGAAGTGAATCTAACCAGAGGGGTCTTGATTGATTGCCTATCATTAACTGGATGATATGAATCTATCCAGAAGAGGACTTGACTGATGATTGATTTTTTCAGCAAGGAAGAGGGTTAATTGCATGCAGATTATGCATAGTGTAATGATGTTCTCAAAATAAATGAGATTATGCTATATGCATTTGTCATGTATGTAATATGACGTATGAATGCAGAATATTATCGAAGTGTATCCTTGACAAATACTGGGGAACTTTGGGAAGTCAAATACCGGATGAAGAATATGTGTATCTTCAGACTTTATTTAGGATGTTTCCACTGGGGATTCCTGTTTTATTGAGGAGAACTTCGTTGGGAATATTGACTTTGGCTTGAGAAAACTCTGTGGAGTGTATTAATTTCTGCTTGGGAACTAGAATTCAGGAGTTTTAGTTGTCCATTTCTCTATCGGGGAGCTATCACTTGATTAGAGAGGAAGAAAGTTTAGCTGTTATTTGGTTGGATTTCAGGCTTCACAACAACTTGCTGGGGATAAAGAAGTTAACTGTTATCTGGTCGGACTCCAGGCTTTGCAGTAACTCGCTGAGGATAGTGGCAAACTCTACTGGGGAAGAGGAGTTTTATTATTGATTTGAAGAAGTTAAATTTTTATTTGGTCGGCTCCAGGTTTCATAGTAACTCGAACGGTCATCTGGTCGGGTCCAAGTTTCAGCAACTCGAACTGTTATCTGGTCCGGTCCAGGTTTCAGAAATTTGATCTTGAGGTTAAATATTATCTGGTCGGGTCTAGACTTTAGTAAATTAAAATTGAGATTTACTGTTATTTGGTCGGGTCTAGGTTTCAGCAACTCAAATTGTTATCTGGTCGGGTCCAAGTTTCATCATTTGAAGAAGTTAAACTATTATTTGGTCGGGTCTAGGCTTTAGTAACTTAAAATTGAGATTTTTTGTTATCTGATCGGGTCCAAGTTTCAACAACTCAAATTGTCTTCTGGTCGGGTCCAGGCTTCAGCATTTGAAGAAGTTAAACTATTATCTGGTCGAGTCCAGGCTTTAGTAACTTAAAATTGAGATTTACTCTTATCTGGTTAGGTCTAGGTTTCAGCAACTCAAATTGTCTTCTGGTCGGGTCCAGACTTTGCACTAACTGAATCAATTGTTATCTGGTCGGGTCCAAGCTTTAGTAACTTAAAATTGAGATTTACTATTATTTGGTCGGGTCCAGGTTTTAGAAACTTAAAATGTCTTTTCGTCGGGTCCAGACTTTGCAGTAACTGAATCAACTGTTATCTGGTCGGGTCCAGGTTTCACAGTAATTTGTTTAGATGGGATGAAGTTGATCTAGTATCTGGTCGGTTCTAGGCTTCATAGTAACTTGCTTAAAATGATGAAGTTGAACTTTTATCTGGTCAGATTCCAGGCTTCGCAGTAACTTGCGGTGATAGTAACGACACCGTTGAGGATTGTAATGATTTTTCCAGGGATTAGGGGTTTTGGTCCCTTGATATTTTTCTGAGAGGTAAACTCGAGCCGGGGAGTTTGTAATTTGTTGGGGAAATAAACCATATTAAAGAGAATATTTGACAATTTGCAGGGGAGGTGTATTTCTCAAGAAAGAAACGTATAAGACTTCTTCTTTTTAGACTAACTTAGCCGAGGAGAGGATTTTTTGGAGATTGTAACTCTGGCTGAGGATTTTATGAATCCAAATCTGTGGGGATAATTTGATTGAAGTAACTCTATGGGGACGTCTGTGAAATTGGCCTTAAGGAGATGCTTGTTACTGTTTTCAAGCATACATTTTCTAAATAGTTTAATCATGTTCATATGCATATGTTCATTTAATTTTAGTCATTGGGCGCTTTTGCACTCCAAACAGAAAAAACGAAAAAACTTTACAACTCAAAGTATATTTGTATTGATGTTTTGCCCATGAATAGGAATTTTTGTAGAAAGAGACAGAGATCCTAGTGTTGTACCCCAAAATTTTCCCTCTCATTTTACTCAAGACATGCTCATTGAGGTCCTCAATTGCTCAAGATTGACAAAGAATTGATCAGACAAATTCTCGTTCTAAGCAATGAACCTCCAACTAAGGGTTTCACTTTTCACCAAGATGTTTGGATTGAAAAGGCTCCAAATTATTTCCAAGGTCCCTAATATGTCTTCAAGAATGTCCATGCCAAATTTCATGCCTTTCACTACAAGCTTGCTCAGTCAATTGCTCAAATGCTTGGAAATCAACGGTACTAGGTAAAAGTCAATTGTGACCAATATACATTCAAACTTCAATATTTGTAGTCAACATAAACATTTTGAAGTGATATCCATCATTTGATCAAGGGTTGATCATGATTCCCCAAGGAATGCTCTCAAATCATCAAGAATCCAAAAGTGAAAAATTAGGGGTTCCTAGAGAAAGTCAACTGAACTTTGACCAGGAATAACTTTCACATACTTCATCCATTTTTCCCCAAACAAAGCTCATTGTGAATAAAATTTCATTCCCTACAACTTTTCTTTTTCCCTCAAGTGCAAGAAATGCATCATTTGGAAGATATAAGCTCATACATTACAGGTCACTTTCAAAAAGTCAACAAAAGACACTTTTTTCCAAGACAATTTACATCAAGATAATTCATCTAAATGCAAAAATGGTCAACATATTGTAGGGGACATATTGAGATTTTTAAAAAGTCAAAGATCATCTCCAAAAGATAAAAATTGAGCAAGTTATGGCTTTCACAAGTTGGGAAATTTTTGAGAAAGTGCATGAAGTGCAAATTGAGAAATATTGAACTTGTGGACAAATGGGCCTAGGTTTTAAGGTTTGAACATGTTTACTACATGATTAAGAACCCCTAAACCCATCCATGCATTATTTTAATTTTTATTTCATTTACTTTTGATTTTATTCATTTAAACTCAAATTAAATCAAATAAAATGCAAGATTAATGCACAAGGCATGTAAGGCTTAAGATTTGAATTTCTTGGGGTCCAAGTAGCTCATATAAATCTATCAAAATCGTGAAAACCAAGTAAATATCATTAAGACAAGATATTCACAAGTTTGGAAAGTTTTTCAAATGAATTTTGGAAACAAATCATGCAATTGATGCCATGAAATTTCTTCCATTATTTTTAACCTAAATTCCTCTTCTATATAAAACACAACACCCTCATACACTAGAGACCACGAAATTGGCTGCCCAAGAACACTCTCTAAAAATCTCAAATTTTGTCAAAACTAGGGCAAAGTCAAAACCAAAGATCCAGCCACTTTCAGTCCAAGCCATCAATTACAAATTATTCCTGAGGTATCTAAGGGTAAGAATAGGTCGAAAGTCATGGCCATTGATGCTTGAAACAAGCATACTCATCTTCTACGATTTGCTTTTCTTTCAAACATTCATATAATTAATTTCATGCATCGCTAATGTTTATTAACTTCCCAAATGAGTTCCTGTTGTTACGTAGAATAGGTTTGAATCACAAACAATAGCTTGGCTTGGTGGATGAGGGGCCTGACTGTAACCCAAGGGGAATGGGTTCAACAACCACCTCATGGATTTTTCACTTATTTTGACTATTTTCTTTTCTAGCCCTTTTAATTTATTTATTTTTCACTTAATTTATTTTCTATCATTAATTTAATTAACATCTAAAATTACAAAAAAAAAATCATTAAATATTAGTTTTAGGCTTTTAATTAATTAAATTAATTGCTGACATAAAAGTTGTTTTGATTTAATCAATATTGATTTTATTTCATTATTAACTTATAAATTAATTAGAGTTAGGTTTTTAATCATTAATTCACACTTTTATTATTTTCCAAACAAAAAATACCAAAAATATATTTTCTAACACTTAGAATCTTAGGTTTTAATTATTTTCTTAACATTTTTCTTATTTTTATTTCTATTCATTTGCTATTTATATTTATTAGACAAATTGTATAGGTCGCATAATAATTGCAATAGTCGTAGTTTAAATTCTCGCAGTTTCATTATTTATGTAACTACACCAAAGCCTTGTAATAGCGTAGGAACTTTATTTCAAGATAAACCCTAATTTCAAGATAAATATAACTGAATTGAACACACTTCTCACACTTGCACCTCTAGGGTAACCTCTCTCGTTGCCTCGGAAAACAATATTCATGTCCCTCGAACGTAGGGATACCATTAGCAAAGACCCTCAGTATAAATCATCATAAAAGATCGTAGTCCCTCGATGCACCTCAAAGTTTCCTACGGTATATGATCTTGTCCTTTGATGTTTCCTACGAATATATGATGATGTCCCTTCAAATTGCTAAAGGTATCCCTACATGTTTCCTTCAATGACCATAACGACGACCCTACGACTGTCCCACAAACATCCAACGATAGAGCTACCTACTAACTAATGGTAGGATAACACTATCTAAAGGAAGAGGAAAATAACGCGAAAGACTTTTGAGTAAGGGTAGAATATTGTTAATCACTTGCTCACACAAAAGAAAACATTTTTTCACAAGCACTTTTTTGAAATATCTTTCAAAACAAAATGTTTTGTATACATTCTCAACTTATACGAGAATCATTACAAAATTGCCGTACTTAGGCATTTTCAAAGTATTTTCAAGCAAACACACACAAAGCATTTCAAAAGTGAGCAAGCGATTAAGAGCCCGTAGATAACTATAGATGGAAAGGGTGCTAACACCTTCTCTTTCCATAATCTACCCCCTTAATCAGAAGTAATCTTGAAAGGTCTTTTCCTGTTCTTTTCACCCTTTCCTTTATTGGATAAAAGAAAAGTCAGTGGCGACTCTTGCTTACCGCAACATTTGCGAATACGAATGCAAAGCCAGTATAATAGTCAGTTCTGCCACCGTATTACACCTAGTAAGAGGAAATCTTCGAAAGAATGAAAGGAAATACAAAGTGAAAGTGAAAATAATAGCCATGTGGAAGTGGTTTCATTGTGTTCCAGCTCCGCTATTTCCCCTATATCTTCGAACATCATCCCTTGCCGTTGAAAGAAGTTCATTAGATTGATCTTGGATCATTTGAACTCGAACCTTGGTAATAAAGCTGGTTGTAGAGATTCCACGAGACATAGTTATATGCTTTAATCCTTAACTTTTGCCTGGACAGCCCTTTTGGGTTTTCATCCCACCAGGATACCCTTTTTTGTCCAAGCCTCCCTTTCGGGTTTTCAACATGCCGGGTGTACAACCTTTTGCATATATCCCTAACTTTTTCCCGAACCTTTTTGGTTCGCCGGGATGCCCTTATTTTTGACTAGGTGTGTCAACCTAGAGGTTCATTTTATGCTTAGTATTTTTTAACTATGTCCGCGTTCACAGGACGTGGGAAATCTTCTCCATCCATAGTAGTCAGCACCACGACTCCACTAGAGAAAACTTTCTTTAAAATAAATGGTCCTTCATAAGTGGGAGTCCATTTTCCCCTGGGGTCGCTTTGTGGGAGAATGATGTGCTTTATCACCAAGTCACCAGTCTGATACACTCGAGGCTTGACCTTTTTGTTGAATGCCTTGATCATACGCTTTTGATACATCTAACCATGACAAACAACAGCCAATCGCTTCTCATCGATCAATTTTAGCTAATCCAACCTAGTCT
Source organism: Vicia faba (assembly GCA_948472305.1). Classification (NCBI taxonomy): domain Eukaryota; kingdom Viridiplantae; phylum Streptophyta; class Magnoliopsida; order Fabales; family Fabaceae; genus Vicia; species Vicia faba. The sequence goes on from OX451739.1 coordinate 486,506,938, forward strand.
CCACTCACTCGTCTTCGCCTAGATCTTCCTCTTTCATAATCCTTAGGGAAGGAATTTGAACTTCTATAGGCAAGACAACTTCCATGCCATATACCAAAGAGAAATGAGTTTCCCCAGTTGACGTTCGAGCTGAGGTACGATATCCGTGGAGAGAAAACGGTAACATCTCATGCCAATCTTTATACGTTACCACCATCTTTTGCACAATCTTCTTGATATTTTTATTGGAAGCTTCCACTGTGCCATTCATCTTGGGTCTGTACGGAGAAGAATTGTGATGCTTGATTTTGAACTGAGTACAAAGTTCTATAATCATAGCATTGTTAAGATGGGTTCCATTGTCATTGATGATCCTTTCAAGGATACCATAATGAAAGATGAGGTTATACGTGATAAATATGGCTACAACGTTCTTGGTAACTGAGGCATACGGTCCAGGTTCTTCACAGTCAGTCACTAGCATGATTTTTTCATCCGGGAAGTCAAAGTTCATAGACTGGTAATCATAAACATCTTGATGAGCCAAATGATTTGCCAATACACCTCCTTTGATGGCCTTTTGTATGGTATACTGGATGTCATATTCGGTCAGAATCATTTGCCATCTAGATATTCGTCCGGAGAGAGTTAGATTCTCGAAGATGTACTTGATAGGGTCCACCTTAGAAATCAATAAAGTGGTATGAGTCAACTTATACTGTCTTAGCCGGAGAGCAGCCCATGCCAGAGCGTCGCAAGTTTTCTCGAGCAATGAATATCTGGCTTCATAGTCGGTAAACTTTTTGCTCAGGTAGTATATTGCATTCTCTTTTCGGCCAGACTCGTCATGTTGGCCCAACACACACCCCATAGAATTCTCTAGCACAATCAAATACATGATCAAGGGTCTTCCTTTAACTAGAGGCATAAGGATAGGAGGCTCTTGCAAATATTCCTTGATTTTTTCGAAGTCAACTTGGCAGTCGTCGTTCCATTTGACTACTTGATCTTTCTTCAAGAGTTTTAAGATTGGCTCACAAGTAGCAGTTAGGTGAGATATGAAGTGGACAATGTAGTTAAGATGACCCAAGAATCCTCTAACTTCTTTCTCATAACGGGGAACGGGCATTTCTTGAATGGCTTTAACCTTTCTAGGATCAACTTTGATGCCTTTACCACTGACCACAAAACCTAGAAGTTTTCCAGACCTTACAGTGAAAGTGCACTTGTTAGGATTCAACCTTAAGTTGTACTTCATCAACCTCTTAAACAACTTGTGTAGGTGATCGAGGTGCTCTTCTTCAATTTACGACCTTGCAATCATATCATCCATATGGACCTTGTTGTACCCCAAAATTTGCCCTCTCAATTCTCAGGGCTTTTCTTACAAGGATTTCAAGGTTCAAGCTTGAACAAGTGCATTGGGATTTTCCAATACCAAAATTAAAAGGAAACTGTCAAAAATGGAAAAAATAGATAAAAATAACATTTTGACAAATTTGGAGGAAAACAGGTCTCCTTTGATTCAGCATCCTTCGGCTGACTCTAAGCCTTCTTTGAATGCCAGTTTAGGAACATCCTTCGTTTGGATTTGAAACCTCCTTCGAATGCAACTTGGGTACATCCTTCGTTTGGATTTGAAACCTCCTTCGAATCCACTTGCACCAAGGGCCTCTTGCAGACTTTGCCTCTCACAAGTTTCGTTTGAGCCAAGAGATATCTTCATACAAGATTCGACTAAGTTCTTGCTTCCCTTGAAGGAACACCATTCGATTCAGAAGCCAGGAACTTCCCTCACGCTAAAAGGCAATGACTCCCTTTATGTTTGTTTCGATCCACATGCTTCGATTGGGCAACATTGCTTCCTTTGAACACAGTCTTTCGATTGGGCAATATGTTTGTTTCGATCCAAGCTTCGACAGGGCATTAGCTTCCTTAGAGTAAGCTTGTTTCGACCATAAGTTTCGACTGAGGCAAAGGCTTCCTTCGAACAAGTGCGCTTCGATCTCATTCTTGCATTTGACTCAAGACCAAATCTCGTTTGCCAGGCTATGTTGCGTCCAAATCTTTACATAATTAGAAGTTTGTACAAGGGTTTTAAACTTTGTCTTTTAGATACTACTATTCTTGGTTAAAGGCTACATACTCTTTCTTTTCATAGAGAGTACTTTAGTCACAAAATCAGCTTTCAACCTGATTTTGGTCTGAGCACAAGCAAGGCCAGAAGCATAAGTCACATCTTCTGCACCCCAACTTCCAAGAGGCCCCCCACATGTACTTTCACGTTACATTATTTTATCATTTATTTGCAAGGCTGGCTTTGGACAACATGTCCATTCTTTCTCTATAAATAGAGGAACATTTACAAAGCTAGGAGAGGATCTTTGGACCAGAGGAACGAATCTCCCAAATTTTCTCAAACACAACAAAACTCTCAAGTTCATCAACACTTGAGAAATCAAAACCCACAATCCCAAACACTCACCTATTTCGATTCTGAAGAACACCCCACACATAGAAGTTTGTTCAAACTCAAAGATAACCTTCTGTGACAACTCTTCGAACCAAAAGCAAACCCCCTGTGACTACTCTTCGAATTCCAGAAACGTCCAGGTAGCAGTTTAAGTTCGAATCCCACATCCATTCAAGGCCTGAAGCAAGGTAAGTTATTCTTACCTTTGAACTTTTCGTTTCATTGCATAATAATTTTCCCTTTCGTTTGAAACATGTACATACCATTGTTCCTTTCGTTTCCACGCTTTTAACATATTTTTCAGAGCTAACCTTTTCGTTTTTGCTTTCTGTCTACCTGAAATTGCTTTAACTGTTAAAGTGTTTACCAAACAAATACTAGCATGGCCTCAGGCCATGTTGCCATTTAATGCTTTAAATGAAAGAAACGGGAAACAGGAAATAGGAAACGAAGCTTCTGGCTTCTACCCTCTTTCTCCAGGTCAAACGAAAGAGACAACCAGGAGGAAAACCATGTTGACTTCTAGGCCCAAATGAAAAGCATGCCTTCACTGACTTCCAGGCTCAGTTGTAAGGCATTCCCTCACTTCTTTCAACCTCCAGTCGAAGAGGACAATAAGGCAACAAGGCAGAACCAGAAGGCTTCGCCATACACTGACTTCTAGGCCAATCGAAGGCCATGGCCTCACTGGTGCTAGCCCCAATTGAAGGAGGCCAACAAAATGCAAGTCGAATGGTGCTACTGCCTGGGTCGAAAGACACTCATTTTTCTTACTTTTATCTTATTTTTTCCTTCATACTTTTTATGCCTTTCGATATGGTTGTATTAACGTAGGATTTTATCTTTCTGCATTTTATTTACTTTGTACAAATGCTAGTAATTAGGCATGTATGGAAATATAAAATCAACAAGTAGACAACCTAAAAATCAAAGACAAATACATGCAATAAAACACACTTTGCACACATGCACCCTTAGGGTAATGCCACTTGTTGCCTTCAAAAATGGGCCATGGTATGCATGTCAAGTACTTTGACAAAACAAAAAGATCATAGTCCCTCGATGATGCTGTCTTGGTTGCCTAAACAAAATGATCAAGTCCCTCAAGAAAATTGCCAAAAATACTTGACACAATTGCTATCATGGTCTATACGATGACCCGCGCCTGTCCCGTTAACATCCTAACGCAAGGTTGTTCATCAAACACAATGGTGAAACAACACTGTTAAAAGGGTTAAAACATAAGAAAAATCTTTGAGTAAAATAGGGTAGACAACTCTTAGTTACTTGATTAAAAAATCTTGCAAAACATCCTTGCCATTTTTCAAACACACTTCACAACACAACTTCAAAAGCAATTTCCAAACAACTTTCAAAACATTGAATTATCTTTTCAAAAAGACATACACCTTTGTATATATTCAAACAAGAATCATTACAAAGGTTGCCTAGATAAGGCATCTTTTTCAAAACATTTTCAAAACCACACACACAAAGCACCATTTCAAGAAATTGAAAAACAAAAGGCAAGTGATATAAAACGAGTAACTAAGAGCACATGGATAACCATGGATGAAAAGGGTGCTAACACCTTCCCTTTTCATAATCTACCCCCCGAACCCACGAAAACATCTCAAAGGTCTTTCCTGTGCTTTTTTACCTTTCCTTAGGATAAAATAAAAAGTCGGTGGCGACTCTTGCTAAACCAAAACATTTGCAAAAACAAACGCAAACCTCAAGTCAGTTCTCCCACCGTATCACAGAACTGGCGACTCTGCTGGGGACATTTCTAAAAGTGGGGTTACCTTAGGGTTTTAGATCACCTTTACATGCTTATCTTGTTTTATTTGATTGCTTTACTTTTTGGGTTCCTTGTTTGGGTTTGTTTTAAATCCTACACCCGGATTTGGAGGCACCTTTTAGGTAAGTAGCAATAAACTGTGAGGGAACTGTGCGGGGTATACCGACATGGTTGAAGCAGTAGCTACGTTAGTGTGACATATTTGTGGGTACCGGTAGACCTTGAGTAGTCAAGGAGAATACGGGGCCGCTGAGTGATGTCATGAAGCACTAACGAACTCTTAGAACCTTACTTGACCATCTTGGCCTTTTTAGGGGTAGTGAGGTAACCGACTTTGGTGCAGTCCGAAGTTGGTAGATACTCGATACTACACTCATTGAGGATTGTTTTCTTGGGATATTTTGGTCGCCAGTTAAGTGGATAAACCAAAACAATGAACATAGAAAACAATCTAGTGATATTGAGCTCCTTAGAACCCGGTTTCTATTTTAGGACAGGTTGAGCCAACTAACTTCAAGAGGGTACTTACCTACAAACCCCATGCAAGCCTAAACCTAAGGACTTGTTTGCTTTGTGTGAATATGATTGTCTGTATATACACTTACTTTTGCATACGTGTACATAACATCATAACATCATACCATGGCATTTTTAATAACCATTTCAAGGATCTCGAGGGTCTTTTGATGCAGGGTCACGTTGAACCAGACATCTACCAAAGGGCAAGAGGGTCCCCCTCTAAACAAACACCGTCAAAGATCAAGTGCAAAAACTTGAATCGGGGGTTATGACCCACTTGACATGGTGAGCTTGATTCTCGTGGAAAGACATCCACCGGTACAAAGGTCTCCAATCAAAGATGTTGACCAAAGTTCATCCTCTAACATTTTCTTGTGTTTACCCCGAGAGATTCTTGAAAACATGCATCCACATATCATGCATTGTATCATAACAGGTTTTCCTTTTCAGGTTTCCTTATTCTCCTACTATTTATTTCAGTAGAGATAGCTCTAGAGAGGACTGTCAAAGATATCCAGGATCAAAATGCTCAACTTCAAGAAATGTTCTTGAACCTGTCCCAGGGGCAAGAAGAAGTGAAAGCTCTCCTCACAAGGGGCATGGTCTTGGGGAATTCAGGCAGTGTCAGGAATGATCAGTTGGAAGAACTTCAGATTGAGCTGGCAACAATGAAGATCCAGATGATGGGACAACTGGTGGGCCGGATGACTCTCATTCAAAACCTATCTCAAAGACAAGAAGAGCTCAGGGTTCTCGTCAACAAACTGCTTCGAGACAACCAAGTGGGGCAAACATCTAAGGTTGAAGATCAAGTCATCACTCAACCTCCTTCGAACCAAGAAGACAAGGGAAAAGCTCCTCAACTTGCTTCAGGGTCACAAGCCCAACAACAACCTCACCAGCGTCAACAGGGGCATCAGCGTAAGGAGGTCGCGCCTAAAAGACAATATACTAAGATCAACATGTCACTAGCTCAAGCGCTACAACACATGTTGAAGAAAGAGCTGATTACATTAAAGGCTCCTCATCCGAACCCTAAGACTTCTTCTCCTAACTACAACCCAGATGCAAGATGTGCTTATCATTTTGGTAGCCCAGGGCATGACACAAACAACTGTTGGGCTCTGAAGAACAAGGTCCAAGACATGATTGATGCCAAGGAGATCGAGTTTGACCCTCCGGAGACTCTAGCATAATCATTGCTCCTTTGACGAATCGTTGAGAGCATCTTTGTTTCATTTGAAATTTCAAGTTGTAATCTTTTTTGTTATTCAAACAATTATCTGTTAATGTCAAACTCTGTTTCATATATGCATTGCATATGTTTGTCTTGAATTCATCCATTCGTTTTCACTATAATTATGCTCTCTTTATGACTTTCAACTCTTGCTAAAAGTTACAAGCCTTTAGAGGGAGGATGACGAAACAATGCCATAATATCATACAATATGCTTTTGGACAGACCTTGCTGACGATGTACAGGTGTTTCTTTCAAATCCTAAACACTGGAGTTATAAGGAAGATAATCCCTAGTCAAACCCTTCGAGCCAAAGAAGTAGAAGTTTTCTGTTTTAAACACAAATTGAAACCTTTAAACCTGGGGAAGGGTAGTCACTCAGTTAATTCAAAAGATGCGCTTTAAGTCGCAAACTCTCAGTTCATAATACAACGAACGACATCAAAAGCATTCCTCTGGAATCAAAAGATAGTGGTGGTTCCTTATCTCATAGGCAGTCGATCTCTCAAAAGAGAAAAACCCACTGAGCCAAAACCTATAAAGGAGGCTTAAGAAAGCTGGGGCATCCCGCTGACTGTAATCTCGAAAACAGGAACAGTCAGGCAAAAGTTAGGGATAACAAATCAAAAGAACGAGGTCGCTACAAATCCTCAACAACATGAAAAATGTTGCAAAAATGACTCCCTTCCAAAATCCAACTTGTGTGAACCATCACCAAAACGTCGTTCCAAATTCGAATAGAGTTCGACGCACAATTAATTGAGTTTAGGATTGAAGAACATCACGAAGAGCGCGTGGGTACAAATATACTTTGAGCATTTATCCTTTGTTTCTTAAACCGTGAACCAAGCCATGTTACAACCCTTCAAAAGTCCTAATTGAAGCATGGGTTAGTTCGAAAGCATACTGTTACAAAAGGTATCCTGACTCCTGTAAGGCTCTGCTCTAAATCCTGAGTTTGAATTTTCTTAGCAAAATTTCTTTACTCGCTAAAACGCATTTTCAAAAAACTTCAAGACAAACATAAACTTTGCATTACTTCAATATCATTGTTTGCATATGGCTATTTGTTTAACAGCGGAGAAATTCACACAATGAATATCCAGTGAACAAAAGATCTCTCAGTGAACAAAATCAATTCAAGAAGGATGACACTTCCATTGACGAATCTCCTATCAACAGGGGGACTTAACATGTCACTATCCAGCATACCTGGGGCAGTCCAGTCAAGATTTCAAGAAATCTCTGAAGAAGTGCAGAGTAACCAGGGGCAAGTCTCCATATCCGTCACTTGGGGCATTGAACGTCAACCCCGACAAAGGGTTACATACAATCAAACTTTTTGGCAATGCCACAAACATTCGCTACTAGGGGCAATGACAAGTCTCCCCAAAGTCCTTCTCATAGGATGATTCCCCATCAAGAGTATAATCTCTGACCCCCTTTTCCCAGCTGAATCAACCTCAAGAATCCTTGAGGACTTCCCCTAACGAAGATGTCACCTCTCTAGCGGACTGACGACAGGGTTTATTTCTCCAACAAATGGCAGAAATCCCCAGCTTGAGTTTGCCTCGCCGACTACTACAAATTAAAGGACCACAACTCCTCTTCCCCAGTAGACTACTCTACAATCCCCAACAAGTTACTGTGAAACCTGGACCTGACTAGATGTCAGTTTAACTTTGACTCCCCAGTAGAGCAACGGACAACCGAGACTCCTGAACTTGTTCCCCAAGAATGAATCAATACTCTCCACAGAGTTCACAACTTTCCCCAACGGAGTTCTCCTCAACTAAACAAGGATCCTCAGTGGAAACATTCTAAGCAAAGTTTGAAGACATATCTGCTCTTCAACAGCAGTCCAGGATTTAATAACTCCCCAACACTTGTCAAGAATATATTCTCCAAAACAAAGTACATTTCAAGTTGAAAGGTCATTCAAAAATTTCCTTCATCACCTGCTGGAAGTTACGATCATCATCAAAAATTCCTTCATCACCTGTTGGAATTCACGGTCGTTCAAAATTTCCTTCATCACCTGCTGGAAGTTACGATCATCGTCAAAAAATTTCTTCATCACTTGTTGGAAATTACAGCCACCAACAGAATAACGGACAACTGATGCTCCTAAAAAACTATTCTCATCCTTGAAACCCCAGTAGGTTGGCATACAAACCAAACTCCTGACTTCTCCCGGCAGTATGATTTCTCTCCGCACAGGTCGTCAAAGGGCTGGAAGATACACATATTCCTCAACAGTGATCCTAGGACTTCTCATTGTCAACGATCAAAAGATTCCCGATCCCCAGTAACAGTCAAGGATTTATTTCTCCCCGACAGCAGTCAAGATTCTATTATCTCCAGCTATCCAGGATTCATTTTCCTCAGCAAGACAGCTCATCAGCTTACATGCGCAATCATTACATTCATATATCATAAGCATTGATATAACACATACCTTGCATCATACAGCATAATTTTGTGTTTCAGCTAATATTCTACCCTTTTCAGGATAAGATTAGCAAGCTTCGACTCCAACTTCTGAAAACAGTTTACGGGTGCTTCCAAACATGGATGTCAATCTATCGCTTGTTAAGACTCAACTTCTGAAAACAGTTTACGGGTTCTTCCAAACATGGATGTCAATTTATCGCTTGTTCAGACCCAACTTCTGAAAATAGTTTACTGGTGCTTCCAAACATGGATGTCAATATATCGCTTGTTCAGACTCAACTTCTGAAAACAGTTTACGGGTGCTTCCAAACATGGATGTCAATCTATCGCTTGTTCAGACCCAACTTCTGAAAACAGTTTACGGGTGCTTCCAAACATGGATGTCAATCTATCGCTTGTTCAGAAACAACTTCTGAAAACAGTTTACGGGTGCTTCCAAACATGGATGTCAATATATCGCTTGTTCAGACTCAACTTCTGAAAACAGTTTACGGGTGCTTCCAAACATGGATGTCAATCTATCGCTTGTTCAGACCCAACTTCTGAAAACAGTTTACGGGTGCTTCCAAACATGGATGTCAATCTATCTCTTGTTCAGACTCAACTTTTGAAAACAGTTTACGGGTGCTTCCAAACATGGATGTCAATCTATCGCTTGTTCAGACCCAACTTCTGAAAACAGTTTACGGGTGCTTCCAAATATGGATGTCAATCTATCGCTTGTTCAGACTCAACTTCTGAAAACAGTTTATGGGTGCTTCCAAACATGGATGTCAATCTATCGCTTGATCAGATTCAACTTCTGAAAACAGTTTACTGGTGCTTCCAAACATGAATGTCAATCTATCGCTTGTTCAGACTCAACTTCTGAGAACAGTTTACGGGTGCTTCCAAACATGGATGTCAATCTATCGCTTGTTCAGACCCAACTTCTGAAAACAGTTTATGGGTGCTTCCAAATATGGATGTCAATCTATCGCTTGTTCAAACTCAACTTCTGAAAACAGTTTACGGGTGCTTCCAAACATGGATGTCAATCTATCTCTTGTTCAGATTCAACTTCTGAAAACAGTTTACGGGTGCTTCCAAATATGGATGTCAATCTATCGCTTGTTCAGACTCAACTTCTGAAAACAGTTTACGGGTGCTTCCAAATATGGATGTCAATTTATCGCTTGTTCAGATTCAACTTCTGAAAACAGTTTACGGGTGCTTCCAAATATAGATGTCGATCTATCGCTTGTTCAGACTCAACTTCTGAAAACAGTTTACGGGTGCTTCCAAACATGGATGTCAATCTATCGCTTGTTCAGATTCAACTTCTGAAAACAGTTTACGGGTGCTTCCAAATATGGATGTCAATATATCGCTTGTTCAGACTCAACTTCTGAAAACAGTTTACGGGTGCTTCCAAATATGGATGTCGATCTATCTCTTGTTCAGACTCAACTTCTGAAAACAGTTTACGGGTGCTTCCAAACATGGATGTCATTCTATCGCTTGTTCAGACTCAACTTCTGAAAACAGTTTACGGGTGCTTCCAAACATGGATGTCAATCTATCGCTTGTTCCGACTCAATTTCTGAAAACAGTTTACGGATTCTCCAAATACGGATGTTAATCTGTCGCTTGTTCAGATTCAACTTTTGAAAACAGTTTACGAATGCTTCCCAACATGGATGTTAATCTATTGCTTATTCAGACCCCCAGCTCAGAGATGTTCCAAACATGGATACCTTTCTGATACGCACCCACTCACCTACGATATACAGTTCAACAAACATTCTTGGATGGCATCTTTAAGCCCATCTCCGACAAGATTCTGTAACATTCTTGGATGGCATCTTTAAGCCCATCTCCGACAAAATTCTGTCACATCTCCAAATGGCTTCTTTAAGCCCGTTCCCTCAACTACGCATTGACGAGTGCAAATTTTTTTTGGGCACTCCATTCTCCAATCATCTTTTACCTTCGAGTCGCAAACGGCAAAACTGCCAATCTAACTCTTCAGGTTCAAGAAGATTGAACAGGGGCAACTGTTGTACCCCAAAATTTGCCCTCTCAATTCTCAGGGCTTTTCTTACAAGGATTTCAAGGTTCAAGCTTGATCAAGTGTATTGGGATTTTCCAATACCAAAATTAAAAGGAAACTGTCAAAAATGGAGAAAATAGATAAAAATAACATTTTGACAAATTTGGAGGAAAACAGGTCTCCTTTGATTCAGCACCCTTCGACTGACTCTAAGCCTCCTTCGAATGCCAGTTTAGGAACATCCTTCGTTTGGATTTGAAACCTCCTTCGAATGCAACTTGGGTACATCCTTTGTTTGGATTTGAAACCTCCTTCGAATCCACTTGCACCAAGGGCCTCTTGCAGACTTTGCCTCTCACAAGTTTCGTTTGAGCCAAGAGATATCTTCATACAAGATTCGACTAAGTTCTTGCTTACCTTGAAGGAACGCCATTCGATTCATAATCCAGGAACTTCCCTCACGCTAAAAGGCAATGACTCCCTTTATGTTTGTTTCGATCCACATGCTTCGATTGCGCAACATTGCTTCCTTCGAACACAGTCTTTCGATTGGGCAATATGTTTGTTTCGATCCAAGCTTCGACAAGGCATTAGCTTCCTTCGAGTAAGCTTGTTTCGACCACAAGTTTCGACTTAGGCAAAGGCTTCCTTCGAACAAGTGAGCTTCGATCTCATTCTTGCATTTGACTCAAGACCAAATCTCGTTTGCCAGGCTATGTTGCGTCCAAATCTTTACATAATCAGAAGTTTGTACAAGGGTTTTAAACTTTGTCTTTTAGATACTACTATTCTTGGTTAAAGGCTACATACTCTTTCTTTTCATAGAGAGTACTTTAGTCACAAAATCAGCTTTCAACCTGATTTTGGTCTGAGCACAAGCAAGGCCAGAAGCATAAGTCACATCTTCTGCACCCCAACTGCCAAGAGGCCCCCCACATGTACTTTCACGTTACATTATTTTATCATTTATTTGCAAGGCTGGCTTTGGACAAAATGTCCATTCTTTCTCTATAAATAGAGGAACATTTACAAAGCTAGGAGAGGATCTTTGGACCAGAGGAACGAATCTCCCAAATTTTCTCAAACACAACAAAACTCTTAAGTTCATCAACACTAGAGAAATCAAAACCCAGAATCCCAAACACTCACCTCTTTCGATTCTGAAGAACACCCCACACATGGAAGTTTGTTCAAACTCAAAGACAACCTTTTGTGACAACTCTTTGAACCAAAAACAAACCCCCTGTGACTACTCTTCGAATTCCAGAAACGTCCAGGTAGCAGTTCAAGTTCGAATCCCACATCCATTCAAGGCCTGAAGCAAGGTAAGTTATTCTTACCTTTGAACTTTTCGTTTCATGGCATAATAATTTTCCCTTTCGCTTGAAACATGTACATACCATTGTTCCTTTCGTTTCCACCCTTTTAACATATTTTTCAGAGCTAACCTTTTCGTTTTTGCTTTCTGTCTACCTGAACTTGCATTAACCGTTAAACTGTTTACCAAACAAATACTAGCATGGCCTCAGGCCATGTTGCCATTTAATGCTTTAAATGAAAGAAACAGGAAACAGGAAATAGGAAACGAAGCTTCTATCTTCTACCCTCTTTCTCCAGGTCAAACGAAAGAGACAACCAGGAGGAAAACCATGTTGACTTCTAGGCCCAAACGAAAAGCATGCCTTCACTGACTTCCAGGCTCATTCGAAAGGCATTCCCTCACTGCTTTCAACCTCCAGTCGAAGAGGACAACAAGGCAACAAGGCAGAACCAGAAGGCTTCGCCATACACTGACTTCCAGGCCAATCGAAGGCCATGACCTCACTGGTGCTAGTCCCAATCGAAGGAGGCCAACAAAATGCAAGTCGAAGGGTGCTACTGCCTGGGTCGAAAGACACTCATTTTTCTTACTTTTATCTTATTTTTTCCTTCATACTTTTTATGCCTTTCGATATGGTTGTAATAACGTAGGATTTTATCTTTCTGCATTTTATTTACTTTGTACAAATGCTAGTAATTAGGCGTGTATGGCAAGATAAAATCAACAAGTAGACAACCTAAAAATCAAAGACAAATGCATGCAATAAAACACACTTTACACACATGCACCCTTAGGGTAATTCCACTTGTTGCCTTCAAAAATGGGCCATGGTATGCATGTCAAGTACTTTGGCAAAACAAAAAGATCATAGTCCCTCGATGACGCTGTCTTGGTTTCCTAAACAAAATGATCAAGTCCCTCAAGAAAATTGCCAAAAATACTTGACACAATTGCTATCATGGTCTATACGATGACCCGCGCCTGTCCCGTTAACATCCTAACGAAAGGTTGTTCATCAAACACAATGGTGAAACAACACTGTTAAAAGGGTTAAAACATAAGAAAAATCTTTGAGTAAAATAGGGTAGACAACTCTTAGTTACTTGATCAAAAAATCTTGCAAAACATCCTTGCCATTTTTCAAACACACTTCACAACACAACTTCAAAAGCAATTTCCAAACAATTTTCAAAACATTGAATTATCTTTTCAAAAAGACATACACCTTTGTGTATATTCAAACAAGAATCGTTACAAAGGTTTCCTAGATAAGGCATCTTTTTCAAAACATTTTCAAAACCACACACACAAAGCACCATTTCAAGCAATTGAAAAACAAAAGGCAAGTGATCTAAAACAAGTAACTAAGAGCCCATGGATAACCATGGATGAAAAGGGTGCTAGCATCTTCCCTTTTCATAATCTACCCCCCCGAACCCACGAAAACATCTCAAAGGTCTTTCCTGTGCTTTTTGACCATTCCTTAGGATAAAATAAAAAGTCGGTGGCGACTCTTGCTAAACCGAAACATTTGCGAAAACAAACGCAAACCTCAAGTAAGTTCTCCCACCGTATCACAGACCTCTATTTCATGATGGATCATATCATGAAATAAAGCTACCATAGCTCTTTGATATGTTGCCCCTGCATTCTTCAATCAGAACGACATGACTTTGTAATAAAAGGTGCCCCATTGTGTAATAAAGGTGGTCTTCTCAATGTCTTTGGGCGCCATCTTGATTTGGTTGTAGCCAGAAAATCCATCCATGAAAGAGAAGACTTTATGTTGAGGGGTGTTGTCAACCAAGACGTCGATATGAGGTAGAGGGAAATTAACTTTGGGGCTTGCCCAATTTAAATCCCTATAGTCTATACACATATCAACTTTTCCATCCTTCTTCGGCACGAGGACCATGTTAGTAACCCATTGAGGATAATATGTCACATCTAGGAATCCTGCATCAAATTGCTTCATCACTTTCTCTTTTATCTTTTCAGACATGTCAGGCCGCATCCGACCAACCTTTTGTTTGACAGGAGGGCAATCTTCCTTTGTCGGTATACGATGAACCACAATGTCAGTATCCAACCCTGGCATGTCTTCATACGACCAAGCAAACACTTAAACATAGTCATGTAGCATCTGAACTAACCTGCTTTTGATACCGTCTTTTAAGTTGGCGCCGATCTTGACCTCTTTCTTGTCTGTCTCAGTACCTAGGTTGATAACTTTGACTGGATCTTCATGAGGTTGAATAGCTTTCTCTTCTTGCATTAGAAGTCTGGCTAGTTCCCCTGGTATTTCACAATCTTCCTCACCTTCGTCTTCGACTTGGTTAATTGGATGTTCGAAGTCATAATTGGAAATAGTAGAGTCATTGGCAATGAGATCCAGAATGGATGAGGATCTGCAAGTGTGTGTGTGCATGTAAGATACATGGCTATTTGAAAAATGCAATAAAGAAAAAGAAAGACAATGAGCATAAAATTTGAATGCAAAGGTCCAATATTTTTCATTAAACGATCATATGATAAATGAACATGAACAAAACCCTTAACAAATGGACCATGGTGCCCCAGGAAAGGCACGTGGCTTAAAAGTCATTGTTTGGAATTAAGATTATAGACAAAAGTTCTTGAATCGACAGAAAATAGTAAACAGTAATTACTCCTCATTGAAGGAGATGGGAGTGAAGTCCTTTACATTTTAGTTGTTGAGCTTTCCTTCGGCAGTAGGGTAGATCCATTCTTCAAAAGCACATTCATCGTCAGAGTCTTCCACGGTGTTTACTCCATGATTTCTGATGCGAAGAGGTGGATTTCCCACGCGAGAGCGCCTGACCTCTTTCTAAGCTTTGATGGTGAAACCCATCCCAAATTTGCCTGCTTTAAACAAAATGTCGGGGAGTTGTTCCTAGATAGTACAACTTCCATCTTCGACCACAACACATTCATCTTAAGTGAAACCATTCTTGGTACAACTTCATCAGCTTTTGATATGTCAGAGGAGACTTTGGTGGCAGCAACCATAGGAGGAACAACTTCGAAAGCCTGGCACGGAGTTTCTATAAATTCACCATCCACTTCCACATACTTGAAGGAATTGAGGTGGCTCACCATAAATTCCTCTTCACCATAAACAATGATAATCTTCTCTTTGATTGGGCATTTTAACTTTTGATGAAGGGTGGATGTTACTGCCCCTGCCCCATGGATTCAAGGGCGCCCAAGCAAACAATAGTAGGTGGGACGTATGTCCATTACATAAAAGGTGGAGTTGAAAATTTGTGATCCCACTTTAATGGGGAGATCCACCTCTCCATGCACTATCCTTTTAGACCCATCGAAATCCCTTACAACTATATCACTTGGTTTCAACACTAGGCCTTCGCAATCTAGCCGGTCCAAAGCACCTTTGGGTAACACATTTAGAGATGAGCCGGTATCAACTAATACAAGATCTAGGGTAATTTCCTTGCATTAAATAGAGACATGCAAAGCCTTGTTATGATTCCTTCCAACAGGAGCCAAGTCAGTGTCAGAGAAACCTAATCCATTATTAGTCGTTAAACTCGCCATACAATTCTCGAACTGGTCAGCTGTAGTCTCTTGGGGCACATGAGATTTCTTCAAAAACTTGATTAAAGCTTAGACATGAGCCTCAAAACATAGTAGTGATGACATCATGGAGATTTTGTAGGGGGGTTTCCCCAGTTGTTTGACTATTTTAAAATCACTCTTCTTTATAATTTTTAGGATTTCCTCCATCTCTCGAGTGGAAGGATCTTCAGCATCAACATCTTTAGAAGGTTCCTCTATCCCAGCAGGCTCACTTACCTTTTCTTTGCCTCTAGTGTTGGCATTAGGCTTGTTATTGGTTATATGAACATGAGTTGTTGTAGTAGTCGAAGGTGAAATATTAGGGGAGAAGATCCTCCCCATTATTGTTACCTTACTAGAACCTGCAATATTCGTAACATCATTGGTCTTGTCTTCATTGATCCATGAATCTTGCTTTAATCCATGATAGTAAACTTCGGCACCATAGTTCCATGGAACTACTTTGTCAGAGGAGTAAGGAATCGGCTCAGGGGCCATGATTATTAAAGGAGAAATTGTTGGTTCATTTGAAATTCTAATAGGAACCGTTGAGGAGATCCTAAGAGGCTTGTTGGAGATTATTATTATAGAAAGGTATTCAACTTTATTGGTCAAACTTTTGATGGTAGGAATTCTTTCAAACAGGATTTCGTGACTATCTATCAGGTGTTGAACACCTTCTTTCAGCCACTTGTATCCATTTATTTGTTCAGCATATCAATTATAGTCTTTTAAACATCCAGGGAACACCCCAGCTCTCAGCAAATTTACCTTCACAATAGTCAATGGGATAGTCAAATCCTCAGCGAAGGAAACAAAAGTAGTGTCATCAATCGCATTGACACCTTTGCCATGGTTCAACATTAGTTCATTTATCACATTTGGAGTTGTAGGTGGATCGAATTCAATATTTTTGTTGTCTATCAGGTCTTGAATCATATTCTTCAGAGCCCAACATTGATCAGTTTCATGCCCAGGGTTGTTGGAATGATACGTGCACTTGGAATTTGGATTGTACTTCAGTGATGTAATATTTGGATTTATGGCGGATCACGTGATGTCACTAAGTTGGCCTTCAACAAATGTTGTAAGGCTTGGGATAATGACATGCTAATCCTCGTGAATTGTCTTCGAGGAATTTCAGATTGTTGATGATTGGATGATTTCCTTTTAGCAGATGGAGGGTTGGAGATTAACACAACATTAAAAGAGGGTCGATGATCCTTCTTGGTACGAGCCCTTGCCCCATACACAACATTGGTTTCTTTCTTCCCAGTAAAGGGCTTCTTTGCAGAGTTGGATGCAGAAGCAGATGTCATGGGAATTTTTCCACTCTTAATTCCATTTTCGACCCTTTCACTAGTTAGGATTAACTCGGTGAAACCAGATGAAGAACTCACAATTAACAAGTTGAAAAATGGGCCAGTTAATGTACCCATAAACATATCAACTAGTTCTCAGTCAGTTAGGGGTGGTTGGACCCTACCAACAAGATCCCTCCATTTTTGCACATACTCTTTAAACCCTTTATTAGTACCCATCTTCCTTGAAGTTGAACTCTAGTTGGTGCCAAATCAACATTGTACTGATATTGATGATTAAAAGCAGTGGCCAGATCTTCCCATGTGTGAATGCGGGAGCCCTCTAATTGGTAAAACCATTCTAGCTGAGTCCCAACCAGACTCTCTTGGAAAAAGTGGACCCAGAGCTTCTTGTCAGTAGTATGTGTTGTATCTTGCAGACGTAGGACCTCAGATGATGTTTTAGGCATGAAACTCCGTCATACTTAGCAAAGACTAGTATTTTGAACTTATGAAGAATGACGACCCCAAGTACTAAGCCCAAATCACCAAAATACAAACCAGATACGGCTTGAATTTCAACAGCTTTCAGTATATCCTCTAACTGCTTGTATTTATCCTCAACCAGTGGATACTGTTCATCAAAGTAGTCTTCATCCTCGGAAGCTTGATCATTTGCACCCCCAGCACGGGTGCTCCTTGCATATTCGTCTTGGTTTTCATCCTCCTCGGATGACTCTTCAACCACTTACACTTGACGGACGGGGCCATTAAACCTCTTCCCCATGTTGATTACGGCTTTCTTCTTGGTCTTGTTTTTGGCCACCAAAAGTGACATCAACTCTTGTTGTCCCTTGGCCAAGGTGAGTAAGGTTTCTTGAAATTGAGAATTTTGGGTCTGCAAGTCTTTCACGGTCTGCTCAATATCCATCTTACTAAAATAAATAGTAGAAAGATGAGGAAACCTGTGTCTGAAAACCTGCTTATGTTATGATGCATGCAATGCAAATGCAAATGTTTCCAAGGATTTAAGGAAATTTAAATTTGCTAAGCAAAGAGAAAATAACAAACATGAACTTCATTAATAAATATAGGAATTACAAATGCCTCTCGGGCTTACAATGGAGGAAGCAAAAAGAATACAAAATAAACTCCTAAAACAAAAAAGAATCAGGCTTCCCATGAGCGCATCCTCTTCGGTGCAATGTAGGCGTTTAAACTTCGCTCTTTATGAAGATGTCTCGTAAGCTCTAAAACCTTCTTCTCGCTTGCTTAAAACTGGGTTTCGAAGGTGTCGCGCTCTCTTTTGAGTTGAATCCACGATCTTTGCAATTCCTCTAGAGTAGTTGGCATGTTAGTATGAAGAAGAGTGTAAGGGGCGTCTCCCTCAGCAACGGGCTCCATAATCACAGGTAAGATGGAAGGTTAAGGCATCACGAGACTTTAAGCACAAGTTCGTACCCACTTAAGGTAAGGCTCAAGGGGGGTGGAATTTTTATGCCTCAATGTCTCATTATCCACTTTTTTTACCATTCTCCAAGCTCGTATGAACCTTTGATGATAGCCTTGGTGGTTGCCCTCGTAGTAGAATACCAAACCTTGGATGAGCGCATCATGGGGACCATCTCTTCATGCATACCCAAATTGGCGTAATGCAAGAGAAGGGTTATAGGTGATACCTCCCCTAATGCCTAAGAGTGAGACATTAGGGAATTCCCCACAATGGTCAATGATGGTAATGTCCTCTAAAGATCTATAACACCAATGGATATCTGAATTCAAGAGTGGCATCATCCTTTGAGACCATGTCAAGCCTTTCTCATTCTTCAACATTGATCGAGGTAGATGTGAAATAAACCACCTAGAAAGTAATCTAATGCAACACAAAAGAGTACCCCTTTTCTTCATGGTAAGAGTGTGGAAACAATGTAGAATGTCTCCAAGCAAGGTAGGTACGGGATTACGAGAGAGAAAAACCTTGATGGCATTCACATCTATGAGTTGGTCCAGATTGGGAAATAGAATCAAACCATAGATTAGAAGGGCCAAGACATCCTCAAAAGCTTGAAAATCCATATCTTCCCAGAACAAATGAGCCTTCTCCAACAGAAACTTGGCTAAGAAACCCTTAACTCCATTTCTTGTCTCCCAATTTGTCAAAGTGTCAAATCTCTTCAAATGTAAGGCTTTGGAAATAAATTCGGGCTTTGGAGTCTCTTCTAAACTGGTGAATGGTATTTGATCAAGCACAGGCACTCCTAACAACTGAGAGAATTCTTCTAATGTAGGCACCAATTGGTAGTCGGGAAAGATGAAGTAATGATGCATAGGATCAAAGAATTGGAAAAGCACACACGTCATTTCTTCTTGGAAGTTTGAGGCAACTAAGTTGAGAAGTCGACCATATTTATTAGTGAAGGGAGAATCTCCAGGCACTTTGTTTACTATGAAAAATTCTAAACAACCGTTGGTCCTCCCAAAGTCCTAACACTAAGGGTAACTCGCAAGATCGACCAGTTGATCTTAAGACATGTGCTAAGAGTTTGGTTACTATATTTAATCTATCGAAATCCTTATCAAGGGAAACGACTTTCCATGACTAAGGGAACAAGTATAACAGATATCCACACTATGAATCAAACGAATGGCTGGTGACTCGTGAACGATATAAGGTATTCATATGAAAATAGGGTCCAATAAACTAACTGACTAGTGACTCGTGACAGATAGAGAGTATTGAATTGTCTATGCGAAGTAGAAAATGATGTAAAGGCTTTGTTCGACATTATATAAAAAGAAAATAAAGTATTCAAAAGAGATAATTGAAAAATAAAGGATTTGCATTGAAATAAAAGTGGTGATTCACGTAGATCAAGCACTTCTTCACTCTTTGTTTCCTGACGCTCAGAATGAGAGAGTTTTGACAAGTGATTTTGAGTATACAAGTGAACACACCCAAAAAGTACACTGAATCTGCATATTTATAGTATTTACAATTTAACCGCCTAGATGAAATCTACGGACAACCTTGAAATCTTGAGACAATCGTTTCACTGGATTTCGCCGCCTATTTGGCGCTTAATAAGATTGTAAATCACTGGAAACTGTTGATGACTTTGAAATTCAAATCTTCCCGCTTCTAGATTTTGATGGTAAACCGTTTCTGACTCACTTCGACACTTTCCCTTTGGCGAGAGTCAAATAATCAACCATAATTCCTCTAAGTCCAGCAACCCTTTTGGTTGACAGAAACCAATTTCGACTATTTTCCTTATCTTTCACCCTTTGGTCGACTAAACCAATTTCGACCATTTCTTAACATATTATTTTATTTCCTTTTGGTCGACCTATCTCAGTTTTGACAGTTTGGCGTGATATTCTTTAAAAATTAAATATAGTTTTACTAAAACCAAATTTTCAAACACTTTGGCTCCAATTTCCTAAAAACCCCTGCTTTAGAGGATGAACCTTAGTTTATGGGAATATCCTCGTTTAATACACGTGCTTGAATACCTTTAAGATTTTTAAGGTAACAAAATGCCCCCCCCCCCCCCCCCCCCCAGAGATGCCATTTTTGAATTTTGACTCATATGAGACAATGGCATCTTTGAAGCATCGGTTTTACTATTTGTCCAAGCCGTTTCCATCCTTCCAAAAGTGAACGTTATTGTTCTGTCTTTTCCGTGACGTCATGTAATCATGGTAACATATCATGCTTTTCAGCTTCGAGACGTGTGACAATTAATTTTCTCTATCATTGCATTTTTAGTGGGAGATGTGGCCCATTTGCTCGCGTTGATTTTGCAGCACGTGCCCCTCAAGTGGCACGATTTAAACCTAGGAAATCCCAAACATTTTCCCCATTATTTCTTCCTTCCTTTCAGAGTCTATAAATACTCTTATGTCTCATTTTTTTCTACTTTTCTACGCTTCTTCATACCCTCGCTTCAGAAAACACAGAACTTGCAAACCTCATCACTGTTCCCCATCTTCATCATCCTTCAAACTTCTTACAATGGCGAATTTTGATAATCAAACTTCTTCTCCGGCAATCTCTCTTCAACTACACCTCGTCAACAGAAAAGCTTATGTGCCGAAACCTCCATTTGCTGAGGAGAAAGCCAAAATCTGGCAATCTCAAGTACTTATCCCTTTTTCTCTTGAAGAAAAACCCCTAGCTTTTTTAGGGCCACTTCCTGCAGATGTACCTTCCGAAATATATGTAGATGATAAGGAAGCATTTTTTCCTACTAGAATTGTTACCAAACACATAATTTCTTCTCCAATCCCTATTTTGCTTAAGTATATTGACAGGAACATTAGAACTGCTCCACCTCTGCATTGCCCTAAGTTTCGGGCTTAGATGGCACGCTTAGAAACCGAAAAAGGAGATCAATGGAAAAGAATGGGCATTTATACATTGTTAGAACTTTCTCGATGCGGTCAGCCTTACTCTAGTGGCATGCTCTTAGCTGGCATACATTTTTGGGAAGGGTCGACCAACACTTTTCACACTAAGTGTGGTATGATTACTCCTACCCTGTTCAACATTGTTGCCATCACAAGGTTAAAACCATCTGGTACAGTTTTTAACTATAGAGATGTTGAACCTGTGCCACTAAAGTTTGATGTTGGTGAAGCTGGTAAACCAACATACAACAACTTCATCGACCATCATGCTCAAACTTCTGGCCCCATAACTGATGAAGAGCATGTAGCATTTTTAACCTTGTGGTTGTATCGCTTTATTTTTTTGCACTAGGTCGATGCAGGTGGCCAAATAGTTTTCTTATCTGGCTACCCAATTGCACATGGGTGAGAATGTTGCTTTAGGCCAGCTGATTTTGGCCTCTCTTTATGCATCCTTGACTGATGCTGCTAATCAAAATAAGCGTTTCGACCTTATTAATCCAAAGAAAAATAATGTCTTGGTCCATGGCCCTTTTTGGATTTTACAATTATGGTTGAATGCAACTTTTTCTGAGGAGATCAAGCCCTTTCGGAATAAGAAAGTAGCATGCCTTCCATCTCAAAACCATATCATTTGGCAATGCCTCCTTCCTTTGACTCCTATTGACAAGGGTTCCCTAAATCCTGAAGTTTTCAAACTACTATTCAACATCATGTTGACAAGAGTAGATTTTACACCCTCTATGGCCTCGATCCATGATGACAAGATGGCCCAAAGTGGTTTACCAGGGCTTTCCCACCCGCAAGAGAAGAAGACAGGAAAAATTCCCTAATCCTCTAGAGATGTTACTTAACTCCCCAATTTCTGTTTTTTGTGATTGTCGGCGTGAATCTAGGATTAGTCGCTTATCAACCCAACTTGGTGGCTCGACAATTTGGACTCCGTCAACTCGTCCCCAAGTCCTTGTTCAATTCTCATGAGCTGCTGATAGACATCATAATTGACCAACCTTTTGAAGTTATCAAAGAAGATATCATAAATATATGGGCACGAAGGCCTACACTTACTCTCACTCCTTTCCAACGATCTTTCTACCACACCAAAGAATTTGAGACTTGGTGGCACTCATATTTCGTTACATTCATTGGTGATCCTGATGCCAAGTTGGCTGAACTAACTACATCTTTTTCCAATATGCAGGCGAAATTGACCAAGTGTAAGATTACTTATGTTAAACAAATTTGAGCTTTCCAGAATTACTTCTTTGTTATGTATCAACCTAATAATCTTCGTCGGACCATTTTTGAGGCTGTTGTCGAATTAAAGGAGAAGGTAACTGATAGGATCTCGACACTTAAAATCCCTGGTTATGGGAAAGACAAATATATTTACGCTCTTCACTTTGGAAACATCAAAATTCCTCCTTTTCCATCTATCCTTTTGGCTTTGGCATTTGGCCCACCTATTCCTGACTGGTGGTATTGCTCTTTATCGGAGATGCAAAATTCCTATAAGAAAAAGGCCGATAAAGTGGTACCGACGAAGTATTATCTACCTAACTATTCAAGGCATCTTCATTATGATCTCCGATATGTTAGAGTACTTTCGACCATACAAATCGGTAACGATTTTTGGAAAGCTTACCCCCTGCTTATTTTGATTTGGTATCTATTTTAATTGTTTTATACATGCCTTACAGCTATCACAATAGATCAGGCGGGTGCCATTTCTGTCGGCAAACCAAAGCCTTCAATGAATCAGGTTTAAACTTAACCTTCCGTCAATTATCATTCTTGATTTGGCATATCTGACTTAGCCAATCTCTTGTAGATTATCCCTGACCATACACCTTCTGACAATGAACCCATATCTTCTTCACTAAAGAAGGCTTCCTCTGTAGGTGTACTTATATACTTTTTGTTTCCATATCTTTTATGCCTTGAAATGTACTAGTATTTTCCTTGTTTGCTAGAGTAAAAAATTCTCAGCAGATTTGACTGCTCCTTCTAACAAATCCAAACGGTCCAAGAAGGACATTTAGCATATTTCTGAGAGGGTTGAGGTGTGCTTTATCGATTCAACTTTCAATTCTCGACTAACACAATTACTTTGACTTATATCTTTTTCTGATACTAAGCCATCACCTAATGTTCAGTCCCCTCAATGCTCCCACAAATCCAAAAGCCACAAGAGGAAAAAAGATTCCTCTTCTGAAAACAAGGTGGCGAGAAAGAAGAAGAAGACGAAGGTACCTGTGTCCCAGAACGCTGAAGCAATGGCTGGCTTAAATCCTGCTGATGAAACAGTGGAACCAGATAATGTTTAAGTCCCTCTTCTCACCAGAAGGAGACGCAAAGTGATCTTGGCTTAAACTCCTGAAACTACCTTAGATTTAGTTGTTGACACTATAGTGGTTGACACAGCCATTGTCACTCCGACTCGTGCTCCCAGAATTGATACAACTCCAAACCCAATGGGAAGTGTTGTTAATGTTTCAACTAAGGATGAATCAGTCGATCTTGATTCGTCGACACAGGTACTAGCTGATTACTTTTTAGTTTCTTTTTCCTTTTTGTTTGTTGAATTCGTTTGGATGATATCTTTTCTTGGTTTCTTTAGGTTAATATCTCTGGCCAACAACGAAGTGTGCCCGACTATACTCCATTATCAGAAACTTCTTCTCCCCATCATCGTGAGAATCCCGACATTGTTGATGGTGAGTTTATTGATCTGACTATTCCGGCTACTCTTAGTGACTCTGATTCAGTCACTAGTCCTGCCAAATATAAGGGTTATAGTTCGACTAGATCTGACTTTAGCCTCTCAGATTCCCTGTAGGGTTCATAAGCAAATAAAATTGTCACCACCTCCCAAATCTTGCTCCCTCTTAAAGGCACACAAGGCACGCCTCTTACTTTTTCTGGGAAAGCAAAGGTCGACTCACCCACTTTACCAAAACACATGGGAGTTAAGCCTTCTGCTCTAGAAGCAATTTCTAGGTTGCGTCGCTTCGTGAGTTCTCACACTCTTTCTTTTGAATCTGACCAATCTCAAGCACACAATGACAAGATAGGTCCTGAAGCAATCAAAGCCAAAAATCTAATGACTAAAATTCAGACTCATGCTTTGAATCCTGATTTGCCCCATCTGCTTCATTCTGATCCAAATCTTGGCCCAGAACTTTCAGACGCTCTCGCTCAAATAAAAGAGCTCAACATTTCTAAATTAGCCAGGTTTATGATAATGGCATTTGAGAAATTCTTTATTCCTCTACTCCAAAATGTCGAAAGTACTAGGGCAAATGACGAAGCGGTCGAATCGAAGAAAGCTTTTGTGGAAGAGAATTTGGATATGGTGGTACAAGCCACTAAAGAGATCACTAATTTATTAGCAATGGTTGGAAATAAAAAATAGGAACTGGGTCCTAAACAGAAAAGAGCTGCTGAAATACGTGACCAGATTTCTGTTCTCAACAAGGAATTGGAATTGATTGCCAAGCAAGAGGAAGAGATTAATAACGTTATTAATCCAACTCAAGCAAAGGATGACCAAATAGATGTGGATGTTGTGGCCATAAGAGAAGCAATTTCTTCTATCAAAATGGATCTTGAAACACTTAGGACTCAAGCAGAAGATTTTGAATACCAGGCCGTAGACCTTCACGGTGAACTGTAGTCATTCCAAAATAAATTCAAACACTTTTAATCATTGTATCAATGATATTATGATTTCTTTATGGCTTTAAGCCAAGTTTTAATGGAACCTTTCTTTATTTGTCTTATATGTATCTTCCTCTATTGTACATATTTTATGCATGTTTTGAATCTGCTGGTTTCGAACACAATTTTACCAGCTTATCGATTCGACGAATATTCATTCTGTCGAAATCCTGACTTCTTGAAGAATGGGTGTGATCGGTGGAAATAGAACTGACTGTTTTTGAAATGCTGGTTCGCGAAATGTCGCGGTAAGCAAGAGTCGCCATCGTCTTTTATTTTCCCCAACATGGAAAGGACAAAAGCACAGCAAAATTCCTTTTCGAGATGTTTCTCGGTTCGGGAGGTAGATTATAGAAAGGGAAGGTGTTAGCACCCTTTCTATCTGTGGTTATCCACGGGCTCTTAGGTACTTGCTCACTATGTTTTCAAAAATTGTTTGCCTTTTTTGTGTTTGTGGGTTTTGAAAAAAGTTTGTTTTGAAAACTTCTAGGTAACTCTTGTATCAGTCCTCAAGAGTGTATGAAGTGTTTGTTTGAAAACTTTTTGAAAGTGTAGGTGCGAAAAGTTGTTTTTGTTTTTGAAAGAGCAAGTACCCAGGAGAAATCTACCTACTCTAAGGAATTAAGCTGTGTAAGAGTCCTTTAGACAGTACTATCCCACTATTGAGAAGTAGGTAGCACCGTCGTTGGAGTTATTCGGGTCAATTCGATTATCGGGACATGTGGTCACCAAAGCAATAGTAGGATGCCTTAGCGGTAACCCTAATGTCCTAGATCCTTTTTTATCCGAGGCAACCGTTTCGAGGCAACTGGATCTTTAGACAGGAGGGCGACCTCTAAAACACCCTATACTTAATGACCACCTCGAGGTAACCAAGTGAGGCGTACCCTAGGAGTGGCATGTGCATGTGTGTCAAGTTTCATGTTTATTTTATCTTTGTACATTTCATGGTGAGCTACAAGTTGATTTTAATTTTCAGGCAAATCTTGTCATGCATAGTTAACAGTTAATAATTGTGCGGAAAATAAATTGCGGAAAGTAAATCTACGCTATTACAAGGCATCGGGTATTTACATCGCCAAAAACATAACCCTTGAAAATAAATGCGAGAAAATAAAGGAAAGCGATAAAAGGTCCTAATTATCTATTACATTCTCGGAGCAGATACATAAATATGATCAAAATAGAATCAAAAATAAATATGCGCGCGAAAGAAATTGAATCGGGAAAAGTCTTAGGGTTTTGACCCTTTTTGAGAAAAGAATGAATTTCTGGTCCTTTTTGCAATTAATTCAAATTAAACCTAATTTACTAATTAATTAATTAATTAAAAGAAAAAAAAAGTATCTTTGTGTTTTTAATGTTTTAATGAAAATAAAATAAAAAGGATTAAAATTGTCAAAAGAAAAACCCTAATTCTACATTTGTTTTATTTATTGTAAAAAAAGTCAAAATTACCTAATTAAAACAACTAAACTAATTAATTAGAATTTATTTACAAAAATAATTAAAAGGTGAAATTAATAATAATAATAATAATAATAATAATAATAATAATAATAATATAAATATTTACTGAATTTATTAGGAAAATAATAATTTGTGAGTTAAATAATAATAATAGTAGTTAATAAAAGAAAATAAAAGGGAAAAAGAATAAAAGAATAAAAAGAAAACCAGGGGGGGTGTGTTGGCCCATGAGGAGGTTAGAAAGCAATTCCTGGCCCATTAACAATTCAGTCCATTGACTTTTCCTGATTCGCTGCGTGTTCATTTACCAGGAGTATGATAGTCTTCCAATCCAGGCCTTTGGATCTATGCTGGCAGCCACATGGCAATTGAGATGTGAGAGTGTATGGTGGAATGTTTTGAGAAGCCTGCACATAACCATGTTAAGAAAAATATGAAACAAATATTGGGTGGACCTGGGAATCGAACCCAGGTCCCAATGATACACAACCAGCACACTATCCACTGAACCACTCGCTTGCATTTGTTAGTAAGATAAACAATGAATATAATATATAAAAGTCAACGCATATGTTGTAAAACAAATAAAGCGCGCGTTTTCATTTGAATGGACTAATCAGAAGCCAGCACGTCTTCATCTTCCTCGTGCGTTCCTGCAAAATAACATTAGATAGCGGGGGTTTTTAACCCCCACAATTTGGCATGAGGAAAAATAGCGAATAGAATCCTGGTGCACATAAATATTTCGCGAGGGTGGATTTAAACTCGTCTTGTCTCAACGATTTCAGTCATATGCCTCATGAATCCTAATTTTACGTGGTTTACAAAGCCCTAATTCCTGAACTCGAAAACCCTAGAATTTGTTCATGGCATCTCTGTATTTAGGACGTTTTAATCCAATTAACCTATGCCAAAAGCTTCGTATGGTCCCTATTAACACAAAACAACCAATAAAATATGTCAAATGCACATGAATAATGAGATACGATTCTGGAAAATATGTTCAAACCGTGAACCTGTTTCTCTGGATTCTTTGAGCTTTAGCACTTGGTTTTGATTCCTACACGTTCCTGAGAACCCCTGCAATGTATTAGAAACAATAAAATGCTTTGAATCGGTCTGGAAATTAGAAAACAATTTTGACTTTTTCTTGAATTTTTTCAATGTTGTTTATGGCTTTCTTGCAGCAAAATCACGTTCATGGCATTAGGGTTCACTTGTATACTTATAGAGGAAGAGAATTAGGTTAAATCCTTGGGCAAAGATCCATGAAATAATGGTTTGAATATTTGATTTGCAATCACATCTTTTTGCATCTTTTTGATTGAGAAAACTTGCTAAATTTGGAGATTCTTGTCTCTTTGATTGGCACACGAAATCTCCAGCATATATTGACCACTTTTGCTTCACAAAAAGATTGAGAAATCATATCTTTGAATTTCCTACAATTTAAATTAATTAAATGAATTAAAATCAATTAAAAATCCAATTAATTAATAAAAAATAAGAAAATAAATTAAAATAATCTAAATGGGTCGTGCATAAGCCTTGGATAAAGTTTCAAGAAGAAATTTGAGGCCCATTAGCAAAAACAAGGTGTTTTGAGCAAAGTTGACTTTTGCAAATTCACAAAAATTTCCCAACTTCTCCAATGCATATCTTGCTCAATTTTGATCATATGAACATGTTCTTGGACATTTTGGAAAGGTCTTGAAGTCCTATAACCAATGCCTTTGGTCCCATGTCATTTGGATTTACCAATCTCAAGTTATGGCCTTTGACTTAAAGTGCATTTTTGTTGACTTTTGAATTTGACCTATAATGTAGAAATTGATAACTTTTTGTGAGAGCATTTATTGGACTTGGAATGTGAAGATGGATTGTAGGAAATGTAATCCCCTTCAAAATGAGCATTGGATGGGATTTTTCTTGATGAACCATGAAAAAGTTATGCCCTGGTCAAGATACAGTTGACTTTTCTACTGTCCAAAAATAGTAACTTTTGCATCTTTGATGATTTTTGAGCCATGCTTGAGGAATCATGATCAAGACTTGATCAAATGATTATTGTGGGCTCAAAATAAGATGTTGACCAAAAATTCTGACTTTTGACTGTAAAATGACCATTTTACCCCTACAGTTGACTGTGGATCAAATAGAGCTTTTGACTGTGGAATTTGGCACTGTGAGTCTTGAGACTTGACATGTAGATGTTTGAAAATGTATATAGGCCTATGAGACTTGATTGAGCCATTGAAAATCCCAAATCCATTGAAGGAATCAAAACCCTAATTTTGACTGGCTTAGGAGGCATTTGGACTGTGCAACCCTTGAGAAATCTTGAGCCATTTGAAGATGACTCTTGATAAATCTTGAAGAATATGGGAGGGCAAATTTTGGGGTACAACAGTTGCCCCTGTTCAATCTTCTTAAACCTGAGGAGGTAGATTGGCTGGCGTGCCTTTCGTGATCCGAAGGTGGAAGATGATTGAACACTAAAGTGCCCATTGCACTCGCATGGTGGAGTATCAGCAATGTGATGTCGGGAATGGGCTTACGGATGCCATTTAGAGAGATGATGGATAGGAGGATGGGCTTATAGATGCCATCTGGAGAGGAGACAGAATCTTGTCGGGAATGGGCTTATAGATGCCATTTGGAAATGTAATGGATAATTGTGGAGATGGGCTTAAAGATGCCATCCAAGGGTGTCGATCGCGTAAGAGATTCCTTAGCGAGAACTTGCATACTTGAGAAAGAAAAATGGTTTCCTGGCTTGCTACAGGTATTGATCTTCAAACTCTTCATGCAGATACTTTCCTGGCTAGTTACAGGTATAGATCTACAATCAATCGCTCACAGATATGCCCTGGCTAGATACAGGTATCGAATCTGGAACTTCAAAAGGTTGATCGAGATAGTTTTCCTGGCTGGATACAGGCGTATACCTCTAATCAGTCGCTCACAGATATGCCCTGGCTAGATACAGGTATCGAATCTGGAACTTCAAAAGGTTGATCGAGATAGCTTTCCTGGCTGGATACAGGCGTAGACCTCTAATCAGTTGCTCACAGATATGCCCTGGCTAGATACAGGTATCGAATCCGTAACTTCAAAAGGTTGATCGAGATAGCTTTCCTGGCTGGATACAGGCGTAGACCTCTAATCAGTTGCTCACAGACATGCCCTGGCTAGATACAGGTATCGAATCCAGAACTTCAAAAAGGTTGATCGAGATAGCTTTCCTGGCTGGATACAGGCGTAGACCTCTAATCAGCTGCTCACAGATATGCCTTGGCTAGATACAGGTATCGAATCCGGAACTTCAAAAGGTTGATCGCAATCATCCTTTGATTTGACTTTTTCCTGAAAAGGCAAGACATTAGTTGTATGCAATGTCATGATGTATGAAATGCATGATGTCATGATGTTCTCAAGAATAAATGAGATTGTGTTGTATGCACTTTATCATGTATATGAACAGGAGGTATGAGATGTGAGATGTTTATGAATGTATCTTCGTCTGGGAAAACAAATCCTTGACGAGTGCTGGGAGTTTGTTGAATCCTGGGCTGATGTTGAAGAGAGTTCTTCGTTTCCGCTTGGGGATGAAGATTGCAAGAATGAACCGGTAGGAGAAGATGACTCCGTTGGGGAACAAACTTGTTGAAGAGATTACTCTGTGGGGAATTACTTTGTGGGAAGAGATACTTCGCTGAGAATTTGATGATAACTCCGCTGGGGATTCCTGTTGTTAAGCTCTGTTGAGGGATTTGATGAACTCCGCTGGGGATAGGAAGAACTTCGCCGAGGACGATCCTTCCGTTGTAATTTGCTGAGGATAACCCAGTTAGGCTCTTGGGGGGATAACCTTTGAATATGGCTGGGGAGAGATTTTTGTACTCTGTAGAAGACAAGCTTCCAGAATCTACTGGGGAGATGGTTCAACTCTCCTGGGGAAACTTTTTGACTGCACTGGGGGAATGGCTCCTAATGGGGTATCTTGTATTCCGCCGGGGAACAATCTTATATTAATACTGTCGGGGATGCTTGTTAGGGAATATCTGTATACTCTGCTGGAGAATATTGAGATCTTCTGGGGATATCCAACTTCCTTAAGGCTGACAGTAGCCTAACTCTGCTTGGGGAGAGTGTTGCTGACTTGCTAGGGATACTGTGCCTTTTCGGGGCTGATGGGAGACCAACTCTACTTGGGGGAGTATGGATAAATCTTGTCTTACCCTGCGGGGAGTGAAGGCATCTTGGTTACATTCTTCAGCTGAACTTACCTTAGTACCTTGGTGGACAGAGCAACTAGATCGCTTAGACAATTCTTATTGCCCCTGTTTCTGATATCACCCGTAATTAGTCCTTTGTCTCGCATGCAAATATTTATGATTAGCAATTAATGTCAAATGCATATATCAAAAATGAACATTGGACGTTCTTTGCAAAACAAAACAGAAAAAGGAAAAACAATTGGCAATTTGTCTGAAAAATTGAACTTGTATTGATTTTGAAATTTGCCTGTAAATAGGCGTTTTATGTAAAGGAGACTGACGTCCTAGTAAGAGAACTCCGCCGAACAACAAAGTTTATACATTTTGTGAAAAGGAAAACAAAACATCTATGTGAAAAATCCCACTGGGTTCCAACTCTACTATCGCCTTTATGTCTTCAAGCGTCTCATCACTTTGCTGCTTAGTTGAAGATGAAGCTGATTGATTGGTGCCGTCCGAGCCTGATAGTTGATACCGAAGTATGAATGCAGGGTGATCCAATGAGACATAGTATTACGCTTATCCCTAACTTTTGCCTGGACCGCCCTTTCGGGTTTTCAGTCCACCGGGATACCCATTTTTGCCCAAGCTGCCTTTTCAGGTTTTCGACTTGCCGGGTGTACAGATTTTTTTCATTTCATCCCTTATTTTTACCCGAACCCTTTTGGTTCGCCGGGAAGCCCTTATTTTTGCCTAGGCCAGTCGACCTAGCGGGTCTTTTATCATGCGTAGTATCTTTTTACTATGTCTACATTGGCGGGGTGAGGAAGGTCGTCACCATCCATGGTAGTTAGAATCATTGCTCCTCCTGAGAAGATGTTCTTAACCACAAATGGCCCTTCGTACGTAGGGGTCCATTTGCCCCTGGGATCACCTTGAGGTAGAATGATGCGCTTGATTACCAGGTCCCCAACTTGATACTCTTGGCGTCTGACTTTCTTATTAAATGCCTTGATCATCCGTTTTTGGTACGTTTGACCATGACAAATAGCAGTGAGTCTCTTTTCGTCGATTAGGTTTAATTGATCAATCCGAGTCTGGATCCAGTCATCTTCGCTCAAACCTACATCTTTCATTATCCGGAGAGAGGGTATCTGGACTTCAATGGGCAAGACTGCCTCCCTGCCGTATACCAAGGAAAAGGGTGTTGCCCCTGTTGACGTCTGTGCTGAGGTACGGTACCCATGAAGAGCAAACGGTAACATCTCGTGCCAATCTTTGTAGGTCACTGTCATCTTCTACACAACCTTCTTAATGTTTTTATTAGCTGCTTCTACAACCCCATTCATCTTCGTCCGGTAGGGAGAAGATTTGTGGTGCTGTATCTTGAATTGCTCG
This sequence comes from Vicia faba, assembly GCA_948472305.1. Taxonomy (NCBI): domain Eukaryota; kingdom Viridiplantae; phylum Streptophyta; class Magnoliopsida; order Fabales; family Fabaceae; genus Vicia; species Vicia faba. Next base: position 486,538,873 of record OX451739.1, read on the forward strand.
CAGAGCTCAGTGATCATCTTGTTGTTAAGATTGGTACCATTGTCTGTAATGATCCTCTCTGGTACACCGTATTGACAGATCAAATTATGCCGAATGAACCGTGCCACGACGTTCTTGGTTACGGTAGCATAGGAAGCTTCTTCAACCCACTTTGTGAAGTAATCAATTGCTACCAGGATGAAATCATGCTCGTTGGATGTAGTAGGTCTGATCTCGCCGATCATATCAATGCCCCACATTGCAAAAGGCCAAGGTGCTATCAAGACGTTCAGAGGAACTGGAGGAACGTGCACCTTATCTGCATAGATCTGGCATTTGTGACATGTCCGAGAATGTTGGTAATAGTCAGCTTCCATTGTGGACCAGTAATATCATGCCCGAAGGATTTTCTTTGCCATGGTATGTCCACTGGAACGCGTTCCGAAGGTACCTTCATGTAACTCTGTCATGATCCTTTCTGCTTCAGTCTTATCCACACAATGCAGTAAGGTTGAATCATGGTTTCACTTGTAGAGAATGTCATTGCTGAGGAAGAACTTTACCGCGAACCTTCTCAGAAACTTCTTGTCATTAACGGATGCACCCTCGGGGTATTCTTGAGCTTCAAGGTACCTCTTCACCTCATGATACCATGGCTTTTCTGTTACCTCTTCAGCCTCAAGATCACAGCAATGTGCAGGTTCATCCAATTTCCAAATAATGATCCGGGGAGCCTCGTTGTCCCATTTGACTTTGAACATAGAAGACATCGTAGCCAGCGCATCCGCCAAATGATTCTCCTCTCTTGGGAAGTGTTCAAAGGTTATCTCCTCGAAATGGGGAATTAACGTCAACACATACTCCTTTTAAGGAATAAGATTTGGGTGTTTCATATCCCACTCGCCTTTGATCTGACTGATCACGAGAGCAGAATCTCCGAAGACACTCAGAAACTTGATCCTTAGGTCAATTGCAGCTCGAAGACCCATGATGCATGCTTCATACTCCGCCATATTGTTGGTGCAGTTGAAACACAGTCGGGCGGTAAGTGGAGTATGAGAGCCTTTTGGAGATATGATCACAGCGCCAATGCCGTTACCCAAAGCGTTTGAGGCTCCGTCAAAGTGCATAGACCATCGGGATCCTTCCTCAGGTCCTTCATCCGGTCCAGGTACTTCACAATCAGTCACTACCATGATATTCTCGTCTGGAAATTCAAAGTTCATAGATTGGTAGTCATCCACTGCTTGGTGTGCCAAATGGTATGCCAATACACTTCCCTTGATTGCCTTTTGAGTCGTGTACTGGATGTCGTATTCAGTCAAGATCATCTGCCATCTTGCTATTCTTCCGGACAGAGCAGGCTTTTCGAATATGTACTTGATTGGATCCATTTTTGAAATCAACAGAGTAGTGTGAGTCAACATATACTGTCTCAGCCGGCGAGCAGCCCATACCAAAGTGCAGCAAGTTTTCTCGAGCAGTGAGTATCGGGTCTCACAGTCGGTAAACTTTTTGCTAAGGTAATAAATGGCGTGCTCTTTTCGGCCAAACTCATCATGCTGCCCCAGCACACACCCCATTGAGCTGTCGAGTACTGTCAAGTATAAGATTAGAGGTCTCCCTTCAACCGGTGGCATAAGGATGGGTGGCTCTTGGAGATACTCTTTGATTCTTTCAAAAGCGGCCTGACATTCATCGTTCCAACGTACTACTTGATCTTTCTTCAGTAGCTTGAAGATTGGTTCACAGGTAGCAGTTAAATGCGAGATGAACCGGGCAATGTAGTTCAGCCGTCCTAGAAAGCCTCTGACTTCTTTCTCTGTCTTGGGAACTGGCATCTCTTGTATGGCTTTCACTTTGGCAGGGTCCACTTGAATACCTTTGTCGCTCACGACGAAACCTAGCAATTTTCCAGATCTCACCCCAAAGGTACACTTGTTCGGGTTCAACCTCAGCTTGTACAACCTCAACCAGTCAAACAGCTTCTGTAGATGGTCAAGGTGTTCCTCCTCAGTTTGGGACCTTGCAATCATATCATCGACGTATACTTCAATCTCATGATGGATCATGTCATGAAACAAAGCAACCATGGCACGTTGGTAGGTTGCCCCAGCATTTTTCAACCCAAAAGGCATGACCTTATAGCAAAAGGTGCCCCACTGAGTAACAAAAGTGGTCTTCTCCATGTCTTCAGGAGCCATCTTGATTTGATTATAACCTGAGAACCCATCCATGAAGGAGAATACCTTATGCTGAGCAGTATTGTCAACCAGAACGTCGATGTGAGGCAGAGGAAAGTCATCCTTGGGGCTTGCCCTGTTCAAATCCCTGTAGTCAACACACATTCTGACCTTACCATCTTTCTTCGGCACTGGAACCACATTAGCAACCCATTGAGGGTAAGAAGTTACTGCTAGAAAACCGGCGTCAAATTGTTTCATAACCCCAGCTTTGATTTTCTCGGACATCTCTGGACGCATACGGCGAACCTTCTGTTTTACCGGAGGGCATTCTTCCTTAGTAGGCAAGTGATGAACCACAATGTCAGTATCCAACCCAGGCATATCTTCGTAAGACCAGGAAAAGATTTCCACATAGTCCTGCAGCATCTGAATCAACCGTTGTTTCACACTAGACTCCAGATTGGCACCAATCTTGACTTCCTTTATGTCTGTCTCAGTACCCAGATTTACCGTTTCCATTGGTTCTTCATGTGGCTGAATGGCCCTCTCTTCCTGGAGTAACAGTCTTGCAAGCTCACCAGGCACTTCATAATCCTCTTCACCTTCGTCTTCGGCTAAGTTGATCGGATTTTCGAAGTCATAACTGGAAGTAGCAGAGTCGTTACCAGTGAGATCCAGAGTGGATTGGAACCTGTATAGGTGAGTGTGTGTAAATATAGCTGTTTTGCAATATATAATAAAGAAAGACAAGGAGCGCAAGATTTGAAATGCAAAAAAAAATCCAATGCTTTTATTAATGATATATGAAAATGACACACAAAAGCCCTCACAAATGAAGCCACGGTGCCCCGGGTAGGACACCGGGCCATAAAGTTCCACAAATTATTGTTTATTACAAATTCAAAACAAAGGAGTTCATTACTGAGTGACAAAAGTAATAGGTACGAAGTCTTTCGCAGTCCAGTTGTTTGGTCCACCGTTGGTCGTTGGGTAGATCCAGCTGTCGAATTCAGATTCCTCCACGTCATCTTCAATAGCATTTACTCCTGGGTTGGTGATGAATACAGGAGGTCTTCCAATCCTTGCCTTACGAACAGCCCTCTGAGCTTTTGCAGTGAAACCCAAACCAAATTTGTCAGTCTTCGGAGTGAAATCAGGAAGTCGGCCCCAGTTTGCACACTCACCCTTCTCAATAACAGCTCGGGCATCCTTTAAGGAAGCCATCTTCAACGGAGAATCTTCGATCACAGTTTCAGCTGATGCCAGTGTTGGAGGAACCTCTTCAAAATGTTGAAAGGGGGTCTCAATGAATTCCCCATCCATCTCTATGCACCGGAATGAGTTAAGGTGGCTGACCATATACTCTTCCTCCCCCTGCATTGTCACAATCTTCCTTATGACCGGGTATTTCAGCTTCTGATGTAGTGTGGAGGTCACAGCTCCAGCCTTGTGGATCCAAGGACGACCCAACAAACAAGAATAGGACGGTCGGATGTCCATTACATAGAATGTTGAATCAAAGACCTGAGATCCAACCCTGATTGGGATATCAACCTCACCATGTACCATCCTTTTGGACCCGTCAAAGGCCCGGACAACAATGTTACTTGGCTTGAGCTCTAAACCCTCACAATCCAGCCTGTCTAGAGCTTTCTTGGGTAATACGTTCAACGAGGAACCAGTGTCAACCAGCACATGGGCAAGAGTAGTGCCCCTGCATTCAATGGAGACATGCAGGGCATCGTTATGGTTCTTCCCTTTAGCAGTCAGATCAGCGTCAGAGAAACCCAGACCATTATCAGCAGTTAAGTTGGACACACAATCGGTGAATTGATCAGCTGATGTCTCTTGTGGCACGTGGGCCGTCTTCAGGAAGGTAATCAGAGCCTTGGCATGGGCCTCTGAACACAACAACAGTGATAGCATGGAAATCTTAGATGGGGTGTGCCCCAGCTTCTCAACTACATTGAAATTACTCTTCTTGATAATCTTAAGAATTTCTTCCATCTCCTGCTTGGAAGCTTCAACATTGGTTGTCTTTGGTACCTCCGTCTGGGCAGGCACATCAGTAGCAATCCCTTTTCCCCGAGCGTCAGATGACTCGGCAGCAGGGGTAGAAATAGGAACTTGATCAGGCATGGAAGTGGGCACACTTGCAGGTGTGATGACAATAGGTCTCTGGATAGCTGGAGGCGCAATATCTGGTAAGAACAGTCTACCACTACGAGTGACTTTGGCAGGCCCGGTGATGTTGCTGACGCCGGTACTAGTATCAAACTCTTGTTTAACTCCAAGCACATAAACATCTGCTCCATAGTGCCAAGGGACAGCTTTGTCGGATGTATAGGGGAGGGCCCCCAGAACAGTGATGATGATAGGAGCAATCTTCTGAGTAGACATGATTTTGACAGGCTTCTTTGAGGGAGCCTTAGGAGAGTTGTTGAAAATAGTAACAATGGACACTTCTTCAGTAGGGATAGCAGGAACAACAATTTTCTCGAACAAGATCTCTTTGTTGTCCATCAGGTTTTGGACGCCTGACTTCAACAAAGGACAACCAGCAGATGAAACAGAACATAGATGGCAACCTTTACTACATCCCGGAAATAAATCGGCTAGCAACAGGTTCCTCTTGACGGTCAACAACGGAGTAACAATATCATCCACAGAGGCTACATATAGGTCTTCCTCAACAGCATTCACTCCATGCTTGGGCATGGGAGCAGTCACAACATTGGGCCTTTCTGGCGCCTCGAACTCTATCTCTTTAGCATCAATAAGGTCCTGAACCTTATTCCTCAGAGCCCAACAATCATCAATAGTATGCCCCGGGCTATCAGAGTGATAAGCGCAGCAGGCGTTGGGATTGTACTTTGGAGAGGTTGTATTTACAATCTTCGGAGCTTCTTTGACAGTTACCAGATTGGTTGACAGTAGTTGTGGCAATATCTGAGACAGGGTCATACTGAGCCGAGTGTACTTCCTTTTAGGTCTCTCGCCCCTTGGCTGGTTATATTGCTGAGGAGCAGCAGCAGGTTTTGAGATTACCACCGCGTTGACAGCTTGGCGGTGTTCCGGTTTATTTTGTCTCTTTGAACCATAAACAGCACTAGATTCCTTCTTGAAGGGCTTCTTCTCAGTACTCGAGGAGGCACCTTTCTGTATCTTCCCAGACTTGATACCAACTTCTATCCTCTCACCAGTCAAGATCAGATCTGTAAACCCAGCAGAAGAATTCCGAATCAGATGGTTGAAGAACCGACCAGACAGGGTCCCCAAGAACATGTCTACGAGCTCACGGTCAGTCAAAGATGGTTGCACCCTTCCAGCCAGGTCTCTCCACTTTTGTGCATACTCCTTAAATCCTTCACCCGTCCCTAGCGACATACCCTGGAGTTGGGTACGCGTAGGAGCGAGGTCGGAATTATACTGATACTGCTTGTAGAACGCAGTAGCCAAGTCCTCCCAGTTACGAATGCTGGCTCCATCTAGCTGATAGAACCATTCGAGTTGAGTCCCTGAAAGACTATCCTGGAAGAAATGGATCCATAAATTCTTGTCTGCAGTATAAGGTTGGATCTTCCTTACATATGATCTGAGATGCAGCTTAGGACAGGAAGCTCCGTCGTACTTTGCAAAAGTTGGTGCCTTGAACTTATGGGGAATCATCACCCCAGAAGATAAACCTAGGTCTCCAAAGTCTAAACCGGGCACTTGCTGAATCTCCATAGCACTCAGGCGGTCCTCTAGCTGTTTGTACTTGTCCTCAGCAGGAGGATACTGTTCATCATTGTAATCTGTCTCGTTGTCGGAGACCACGGGACTAGGAACCCTTCCCTCTTGGGGAATATCCTTCCCTACAGAGGAAGTAGTCAGCTCAGCTTCATTTTGTAGTCCGTTTCCAAACCTCTGTCCAGTGTTGAACAATACAGTCCTCTTCTTCTTCTTCTTCAGAATCAGAGTCTTCAACTCCTGTTGACCCTGGGCTAAGCTCATGACCAACTCTTGGAACTGGGCGTTCTGGGCCTGGAGGGCCTTGATAGCTTGTTCAGTGGAAGGTTCAGAAGTCATGATGATTGCTGAAATAAACAGCGAAGAAGATAAGTGACCTGTAAAAAAGGGTACCTGTTATGCATATGATGACATGAAATGCGTATGATTTATGTTTTCAAAGACAATCGGGATTCAACTTTGTAGACAAGAAAGGAAACAAACTTTATTAGATTCAACTTTGGAATTGTTCAACAAATTGCCCTTAGGCGTTACAAAAATGGAGAATACTGAAAAGGAAATAAAAGCTGTAAAAGAAACATCCAAAGCCCATTAGTGCTCCCATGGCCTCTTCTTCTCGGTGCGGATATAGTCATTCAGAATCCGCTCGTTCTCCAATTGCTTTGTCAGCTTCTGGATTTTCTGTTCCTGCTCATTGAACCTTTCCCGATAAGAATCTCGTTCTTCCTGCAGTTGCGCCCAAGACCTCTTTAGTGTATCAACGTCAGTGGGTATCTGAGGAGGGAGTACAGTTGGAGGAACCCCGTCTCTGTCAGGAAATTCAAGGATAATAGGTCTGACAGCTTCGTATGGCATACCTAACTTCTGAGCACCGATGCGGACCCATCTGTAGTAGGGTTCCATAGGCAGAGAAGTCTTTGGTCCCAACTCATGTGGGTCAGCTTTGTGAATTCTGTCCCAAGCCTTGATGAATCTATGGTGCAGCTCGTCACTATCTACCTGAAACTCAAAACTGATGTGAGGTACCAACATCTCATGAGGCCCTGCTCTTTTGGCTCTTCCAAACTGACGGAGAGCTAAACACGGATTATAAGAGACTCCTCCCTGGGTACCGATCAATAGAACATTAGGATATTCTCTGCAACGATCAATAACAGCCGCCTCATATAAACCTCTGAGAGTCCAAATGATGTCATTATCAGTGAGAGACATTAACCTATGAGACCAGCCCCTTCCTTCTTTGTTCTTTAGCACGAACTTAGGGAGGTGCGAAATAAACCACCTCACTAACAAAGGAGCACAACACCATAGAGTTCCCCGTCTTCGGGCAGTACGAGCATAGAGTTGTTGCAGGATATCACCCAAGAGAGTGGGTACAGGGTTCTGAGACATGAAGATCCTTATAGCGTTGACATTAACAAAGGTATCAGGATTTGGAAACAACACCAGACCATAGATTAAGAGAGCCAGGATGTCTTCGTAGGCCCTGAAGTCTAAGTCATTCCAGAAACTATTAGCTTTACCAATCAGAAATTTAGCCAAAAAGCCCTTAACTCCACTTCTAGTCTCCCAGTTATCCATTACCTCTTTGGTGGTCAAGGGAAGGGCTGCAGCAATCTCCTCAAGCCTAAGAGTCTTTTCCCAACCAGTGAATGGAGTTTGTTCCAAGACAGGGATACCAAGCAAATCAGAGAATTCTTCCAGGGTAGGGACCAGCTGGAAGTCTTGAAAGGTGAAGCAATGGTATAGAGGATCATAAAACTGAGTCAGGACACTCATCAGCTGTTGGTCCCATTTTGAAGTGACTAAACCGAGAAGAGAACCATGCCTCTTGATGAAGGAGGTAGTATTTGGAATTCTGTCAACCAATTCTTTAAGCAAATCAGGTGGGTGAACAAAGTTGAGCCGGATAGTATTCCTTCGCATAGGCATCATGATGTCCTACAAAACAGAGCAAAGATGAAACCCTCTTGTCTTTGAAATGGGTTAGTCCTGATGCAGGATGCATGCAATGTTATGATGGTATAATGTTATGATAAAGCACACCACAAGTATTCACAAAAAGCAAACATGGTAAGGCACACAAGTCACATAAGACAGCCCTTAGAGTTCAGGCCAACCTGAAGTTTAGGTACTACCCTCTTTCAGTTTCGTTGGTTAAGACCTGTCCTAGAAAATATTAACCGGGTTCTAGAGGATCTCAATATCACTGACTACCCTCAATCGTTCATAACTCCAGCTTCGCAATCTTTTCTTGCGGCCGAAACCATCGCGAGAGTTTAGCCTCAATGAGTGTAGCATACTGCTACTGTTTTATGGCCAAGTTGGGTCAATTTAGGGTTCTAAGGTCGGTTGGTGCTTAATGACTACTCAGAAGACCCATATTCTCCTCGTTCCAACACAAGGGATATCGGTACAGACCAAGGTGTCACACCAACATAGCTACTGCTTCACCCGTGTCGGTCTACGCCGGACAGGTCCCTCACAGCTTTTGCTACCTAAAGGGTATTCCCCAGATCCGGGTTAGGATCTATGAAACTCCGATGCAAGCCCATAAATATAAATCAAACAAAGCATGCAATTGAAAACATAGAATGATCTAATCCTAAGGTACACCTCACTTATTAAGAATCCCCAGCAGAGTCGCCAGTTCTGTGATCGGTGGAAATAGAACTGATTGTTTTTGAAATGTTGGTTCGCGAAATGTCGCGGTAAGCAAGAGTCGCCACCGTCTATTATTTTCCCCAACATGGAAAGGACAAAAGCACAGCAAAATTCCTTTTCGAGATGTTTCTCGGTTCGGGAGGTAGATTATAGAAAGGGAAGGTGTTAGCACCCTTTCTATCAGTGGTTATCCACGGGCTCTTAGGTACTTGCTCACTATGTTTTCAAAAATTGTTTGCCTTTTTTGTGTCTGTGGGTTTTGAAAAAAGTTTGTTTTGAAAACTTCTAGGTAACTCTTGTATCAGTCCTCAAGAGTGTATGAAGTGTTTGTTTGAAAACTTTTTGAAAGTGTAGGTGCGAAAAGTTGTTTTTGTTTTTGAAAGAGCAAGTACCCAGGAGAAATCTACCTACTCTAAGGAATTAAGCTGTGTAAGAGTCCTTTAGACAGTACTATCCCACTATTGAGAAGTAGGTAGCCCCGTCGTTGGAGTTATTCGAGTCAATTCGATTATAGGGACATGTTGTCACCAAAGCAATAGTAGGACGCCTTAGCGGTAACCCTAATGTCCTAGATCCTTTTTTATCCGAGGCAACCATTTCGAGGCAACTGGATCTTTAGACAGGAGGGCGACCTCTAAAACACCCTATACTTAATGACCACCTCGAGGCAACCAAGTGAGGCGTACCCTAGGAGTGGCATGTGCATGTGTGTCAAGTTTCATGTTTATTTTATCTTTGCACATTTCATGGTGAGCTACGAGTTGATTTTAATTTTCAGGCAAATCTTGTCATGCATAGTTAACAGTTAATAATTATGCGGAAAATAAATTGCGGAAAGTAAATCTACGCTATTACAAGACGTCGGGTATTTACATCGCCAAAAACATAACCCTTGAAAATAAATGCGAGAAAATAAAGGAAAGCGATAAAAGGTCCTAATTATTTATTACATTCTCGGAGCAGATACATAAATATGATCAAAATAGAATCAAAAATAAATATGCGCGCGAAAGAAATTGAATCGGGAAAAGTCTTAGGGTTTTGACCCTTTTTGAGAAAAGAATGAATTTCTGGTCCTTTTTGCAATTAATTCAAATTAAACCTAATTTACTAATTAATTAATTAATTAAAAGAAAAAAAAGTATCTTTGTGTTTTTAATGTTTTAATGAAAATAAAATAAAAAGGATTAAAATTGTCAAAAGAAAAATCCTAATTCTACATTTGTTTTATTTATTGTAAAAAAAGTCAAAATTACCTAATTAAAACAATTAAACTAATTAATTATAATTTATTTACAAAAATTATTAACAGGTGAAATTAATAATAATAATAATAATAATATAAATATTTACTGAATTTATTAGGAAAATAATAATTTGTGAGTTAAATAATAATAATAGTAGTTAATAAAAGAAAATAAAAGGGAAAAAGAATAAAAGAATAAAAAGAAAACCAGGGGGTGTGTTGGCCCATGAGGAGGTTAGAAAGCAATTCCTGGCCCATTAACAATTCAGTCCATTGACTTTTCCTGATTCGCTGCGTGTTCATTTACCAGGAGTATGATAGTCTTCCAATCCAGGCCTTTGGATCTATGCTGGCAGCCACATGGCACTTGAGATGTGAGAGTGTATGGTGGAATGTTTTGAGAAGCCTGCACATAACCATGTTAAGAAAAATATGAAACAAATATTAGGTGGACCTGGGAATCGAACCCAGGTCCCAATGATACACAGCCACTACACTATCCATTGAACCACTCGCTTGCATTTGTTAGTAAGATAAACAATGAATATAATATATAAAAGTCAACGCATATGTTGTAAAACAAATAAAGCGCGCGTTTTCATTTGAATGGACTAATCAGAAGCCAGCACGTCTTCATCTTCCTCGTGCGTTCCTGTAAAATAACATTAGATAGCGGGGGTTTTTAACCCCCACAATTTGGCATGAGGAAAAATAGCGAATAGAATCCTGGTGCACATAAATATTTCGCGAGGGTGGATTTAAACTCGTCTTGTCTCAACGATTTCAGTCATATGCCTCATGAATCCTAATTTTACGTGGTTTACAAATCCCTAATTCCTGAACTCGAAAACCCTAGAATTTGTTCATGGCATCTCTGTATTTAGGACGTTTTAATCCAATTAACCTATGCCAAAAGCTTCGTATGGTCCCTATTAACACAAAACAACCAATAAAATATGTCAAATGCACATGAATAATGAGATACGATTCTGGAAAATATGTTCAAACCGTGAAACTGTTTCTCTGGATTCTTTGAGCTTTAGCACTTGGTTTTGATTCCTACACGTTCCTGAGAACTCCTGCAATGTATTAGAAACAATAAAATGCTTTGAATCGGTCTGGAAATTAGAAAACAGTTTTGACTTTTTCTTGAATTTTTTCAATGTTGTTTATGGCTTTCTTGCAGCAAAATCACGTTCATGGCATTAGGGTTCACTTGTATACTTATAGAGGAAGAGAATTAGGTTAAATCCTTGGGCAAAGATCCATGAAATAATGGTTTGAATATTTGATTTGCAATCACATCTTTTTGAATCTTTTTGATTGAGAAAACTTGCTAAATTTGGAGATTCTTGTCTCTTTGATTGGCACACGAAATCTCCAGCATATATTGACCACTTTTGCTTCACAAAAAGATTGAGAAATCATATCTTTGAATTTCCTACAATTTAAATTAATTAAATGAATTAAAATCAATTAAAAATCCAATTAATTAATAAAAAATAAGAAAATAAATTCAAATAATCTAAATGGGTCGTGCATAAGCCTTGGATAAAGTTTCAAGAATAAATTTGAGGCCCATTAGCAAAAACAAGGTGTTTTGAGCAAAGTTGACTTTTGCAAATTCACAAAAATTTCCCAACTTCTCCAATGCATATCTTGCTCAATTTTGATCATATGAACATGTTCTTGGAAATTTTAGAAAGGTCATGAAGTCCTATAACCAATGCCTTTGGTCCCATGTCATTTGGATTTACCAATCTCAAGTTATGGCCTTTGACTTAAAGTGCATTTTTGTTGACTTTTGAATTTGACTTATAATGTAGAAATTGATAACTTTTTGTGAGAGCATTTATTGGACTTGGAATGTGAAGATGGATTGTAGGAAATGTCATCCCCTTCAAAATGAGCATTGGATGGGATTTTTATTGATGAACCATGAAAAAGTTATGCCCTGGTCAAGATACAATTGACTTTTCTACTGTCTAAAAATAGTAACTTTTGCATCTTTGATGATTTTTGAGCCATGCTTGAGGAATCATGATCAAGACTTGATCAAATGATTATTGTGGGCTCAAAATAAGATGTTGACCAAAAATTCTGACTTTTGACTGTAAAATGACCATTTTACCCCTACAGTTGACTGTGGATCAAATAGAGCTTTTGACTGTGGAATTTGGCACTGTGAGTCTTGAGACTTGACATGTAGATGTTTGACAATGTATATAGGCCTATGAGACTTTATTGAGCCATTGAAAATCCCAAATCCATTGAAGGAATCAAAACCCTAATTTTGACTGGCTTAGGAGGCATTTGGACTGTGCAACCCTTGAGAAATCTTGAGCCATTTGAAGATGACTCTTGATAAATCTTGAAGAATATGGGAGGGCAAATATTGGGGTACAACAGTTGCCCCTGTTCAATCTTCTTAACCCTGAGGAGGTAGATTGGCTGGCATGCCTTTCGTGATCCGAAGGTGGAAGATAATTGAACACTAAAGTGCCCAGAAATTTGCACTCGCATGGTGGAGTATCAGCAATGTGATGTCGGGAATGGGCTTACAGATGCCATTTGGAGAGATGATGGATAGGAGGATGGGCTTATAGATGCCATCTGGAGAGGAGACAGAATCTTGTCGGGAATGGGCTTATAGATGCCATTTGGAAATGTAATGGATAATTGTGGAGATGGGCTTAAAGATGCCATCCAGGGGTGTCGATCGCGTAAGAGATTCCTTAGCGAGAACTTGCATACTTGAGAAAGAAAAATGGTTTCCTGGCTTGCTACAAGTATTGATCTTCAAACTCTTCATGCAGATGCTTTCCTGGCTAGTTACAGGTATAGATCTACAATCAATCGCTCACAGATATGCCCTGGCTAGATACAGGTATCGAATCTGGAACTTCAAAAGGTTGATCGAGATAGTTTTCCTGGCTAGATACAGGCGTAGACCTCTAATCAGTCGCTCACATATATGCCCTGGCTAGATACAGGTATCGAATCTGGAACTTCAAAAGGTTGATCGAGATAGCTTTCCTAGCTGGATACAAGCGTAGACCTCTAATCAGTTGCTCACAGATATGCCCTGGCTAGATACAGGTATCGAATCCGAAACTTCAAAAGGTTGATCGAGATAGCTTTCCTGGCTGGATACAAGCGTAGACCTCTAATCAGTTGCTCACAGATATGCCCTGGCTAGATACAGGTATCGAATCCGGAACTTCAAAAAGGTTGATCGAGATAGCTTTCCTGGCTGGATACAGGCGTAGACCTCTAATCATCTACTCACAGATATGCCTTGGCTAGATACAGGTATCGAATCCGGAACTTCAAAAGGTTGATCGCAATCATCCTTTGATTTGACTTTTTCCTGAAAAGGTAAGACATTAGTTGTATGCAATGTCATGATGTATGAAATGCATGATGTCATGATGTTCTCAAGAATAAATGAGATTGTGTTGTATGCACTTTATCATGTATATGAACATGAGGTATGAGATGTGAGATGTTTATGAATGTATCTTCGTCTGGGAAAACAAATCCTTGACGAGTGCCGGGAATTTGTTGAATCCTGGGCTGATGTTGAAGAGAGTTCTTCGTTTCCGCTTGGCGATGAAGATTGCAAGAATGAACCGGTAGGAGAAGATGACTCCGTTGGGGAACAAACTTGTTGAAGAGATTACTCTGCGGGGAATTACTCTGTGGGAAGAGATACTTCGCTGAGAATTTGATGATAACTCCGCTGGGGATTCCTGTTGATAAGCTCTGTTGAGGGATTTGATGAACTCCACTGGGGATAGGAAGAACTTCGCCGAGGACGATCCTTCCGTTGTAATTTGCTGAGGATAACCCAGTTAGGCTCTTGGGGGGATAACCTTTGAATATGGCTGGGGAGAGATTTTTGTACTCTGTAGGAGACAAGCTTCCAGAATCTACTGGGGAGATGGTTCAACTCTCCTGGGGAAACTTTTTGACTGCACTGGGGGAATGGCTCCTAATGGGGTATCTTGTATTCCGCCGGGGAACAATCTTATATTAAGACTGCCGGGGATGCTTGCTGGGGAATATCTGTATACTATGCTGGAGAATATTGAGATCTTCTGGGGATATCCAACTTCCTTAAGGCTGACAGTAGCCTAACTCTGCTTGGGGAGAGTGTTGCTGACTTGCTAGGGATACTGTGCCTTTTCGGGGCTGATGGGAGACCAACTCTGCTTGGGGGAGTATGGCTAAATCTTGTCTTACCCTGCGGGGAGTGAAGGCATCTTGGTTATATTCTTCAGCTGAACTTACCTTGGTACCTTGGTGGACAGAGCAACTAGATCGCTTAGACAATTCTTATTGCCCCTGTTTCTGATATCACCCGTAATTAGTCCTTTGTCTCGCATGCAAATATTTATGATTAGCAATTAATGTCAAATGCATATATCAAAAATGAACATTGGACGTTCTTTGCAAAACAAAACAGAAAAAGGAAAAACAATTGGCAATTTGTCTGAAAAATTAAACTTGTATTGATTTTGAAATTTACCTGTAAATAGGCGTTTTATGTACAGGAGGCTGACGTCCTAGTAAGAGAACGCCGCCGAACAACAGAGTTTATACATTTTGTGAAAAGGAAAACAAAACAGCTATGTGAAAAATCCCACTGGGTTCCAACTCTGCTATCGCCTTTATGTCTTCAAGCGTCTCATCACTTTGCTGCTTAGTTGAAGATGAAGCTGATTGATTGGTGCCGTCCGAGCCTGATAGTTGATACCGAAGTCTGAATGCAGGGTGATCCCATGAGACATAGTATTACGCTTATCCCTAACTTTTGCCTGGACCGCCCTTTCGGGTTTTCAGTCCACCGAGATACCCATTTTTGCCCAAGCCGCCTTTTCAGGTTTTCGACTTGCCGGGTGTACAGATTTTTTCATTTCATCCCTTATTTTTACCTGAACCCTTTTGGTTCGCCGGGAATCCCTTATTTTTGCCTAGGCCAGTCGACCTAGCGGGTCTTTTATCATGCGTAGTATCTTTTTACTATGTCTGCATTGGCGGGGTGAGGAAGGTCGTCACCATCCATGGTAGTTAGAATCATTGCTCCTCCTGAGAAGATGTTCTTAACCACAAATGGCCCTTCGTACGTAGGGGTCCATTTTCCCCTGGGATCACCTTGAGGTAGAATGATGCGCTTGATTACCAGGTCCCCAACTTGATACTCTTGGCGTCTGACTTTCTTGTTAAATGCCTTGATCATCCATTTTTGGTACGTTTGACCATGACAAATAGCAGTGAGTCTCTTTTCGTCGATTAGGTTTAATTGATCAAGCCGAGTCTGGATCCAGTCATCTTCGCTCAAACCTGCATCTTTCATTATCTGGAGAGAGGGTATCTGGACTTCAATGGGCAAGACTGCCTCCATGCCGTATACCAAGGAAAAGGGTGTTGCCCCTGTTGACGTCCGTGTTGAGGCACGGTACCCATGAAGAGCAAACGGTAACATCTCGTGCCAATCTTTGTAGGTCACGGTCATATTCTGCACAACCTTCTTAATGTTTTTATTAGCTGCTTCTACAGCCCCATTCATCTTCGGCCGGTAGGGAGAAGAGTTGTGGTGCTGTATCTTGAATTGCTCATAGAGCTCAGTGATCATATTGTTGTTAAGATTGGTACCATTGTCCGTAATGATCCTCTCTGGTACACCGTATCGACAGATCAGATTATGCCGAATGAACCGTGCCACGACGTTCTTGGTTACGGTAGCATAGGAAGCTCCTTCAACCCACTTTGTGAAGTAATCAATTGCTACCAGGATGAAACGATGCTCGTTGGATGCAGTAGGTCTGATCTCGCCGATCATATAAATGCCCCACATTGCAAAAGGCCAAGGTGCTGTCAAGATGTTCAGAGGAACTGGAGGAACGTGCACCTTATCTGCATAGATCTGGCATTTGTGACATGTCCGAGAATGTTGGTAACAGTCGGCTTCCATTGTGGACCAGTAATATCCTGCCCGAAGGATTTTCTTTGCCATGGTATGTCCACTGGAATGCGTTCCGAAGGTACCTTCATGCAACTCTGTCATGATCCTTTCTACTTCAGTCTTATCCATACAACGCAGTAAGGTTGAATCATGGTTTCGCTTGTAGAGAATGTCATTGCTGAGGAAGAACTTTGCCGCGAACCTTCTCAGAAACTTCTTGTCATTAACGGATGCACCCTCGGGGTATTCTTAAGCTTCAAGGTACCTCTTCACCTCATGATACCACGGCTTTTCTGTTACCTCTTCAGCCTCAAGATCACAGCAATGTGCAGGTTCATCCAATTTCCAAATAATGATCCGGGGAGCCTCGTTGTCCCATTTGACTTTGAACATAGAAGACATCGTAGCCAGCGCGTCCGCCAACTGATTCTCCTCTCTTGGGAAGTGTTCAAAGGTTATCTCCTCGAAATGGGGAATCAACGTCAACACATACTCCTTTTAAGGAATAAGATTTGGGTGTTTCGTATCCCACTCGCCTTTGATCTGACTGATCACGAGAGCGAAATCTTCGAAGACACTCAGAAACTTGATCCTGAGGTCAATTGCAGCTCGAAGACCCATGATGCATGCTTCATACTCCGCCATTTTGTTGGTGCAGTTGAAACACAGTCGGGCGGTAAGTGGAGTATGAGAGCCTTTTGGAGATATGATCACAACGCCAATGTCGTTACCCAAAGCGTTTGAGGCTCCGTCAAAGTGCATAGACCATCAGGATCCTTCCTCAGGTCCTTCATCTGGTCCAGGTACTTCACAATCAGTCACTACCATGATATTCTCGTCTGGAAATTCAAAGTTCATAGATTGGTAGTCATCCACTGCTTGGTGTGCCAAATGGTATTCCAATACACTTCCCTTGATTGCCTTTTGAGTCGTGTACTGGATGTCGTATTCAGTCAAGATCATCTGCCATCTTGCTATTCTTCCGGACAGAGCAGGCTTTTCGAATATGTACTTGATTGGATCCATTTTTGAAATCAACAGAGTAGTGTGAGTCAACATATACTATCTCAGCCGGCGAGCAGCCCATACCAAAGCGCAGCAATTTTTCTCGAGCAGTGAGTATCGGGTCTCACAGTCGGTAAACTTTTTGCTAAGGTAATAAATGGCGTGCTCTTTTCGGCCAGACTCGTCATGCTGCCCCAGCACACACCCCATTGAGCTGTCGAGTACTGTCAAGTATAAGATTAGAGGTCTCCCTTCAACCGGTGGCATAAGGATGGGTGGCTCTTGGAGATACTCTTTGATTCTTTCGAAAGCGGCCTGACATTCATCGTTCCAACGTACTACTTGGAACGATGAATTTGGACTGTGCAACCCTTGAGAAATCTTGAGCCATTTGAAGATGACTCTTGATAAATCTTGAAGAATATGGGAGGGCAAATTTTGGGGTACAACAGTTGCAGCCCTTGAGAAACCCTTGAGAAATCTTGAGCCATTTGATAAATCTTGAAGAATATGGGAGGGCAAATTTTGGGGTACAACAGTGGGTTTATATTTTTTTACATACTTACCATTCACCCTTAAGATCCGTCGATCTGGGGTTAACTCTTCAAGTTCATAGGCATTGTTCGAGAAAACTTGCATCACCTTAAAAGGCCCTTCCCAATTTGGGGACAATATCCCTAAGACTATATCATTTTTGTCCATAGACAATATTACTTTCCATACTAAATCGTGACAACAAATGCTTTATCTTTTAATTTTTTATTATAAGCTTTGGCAACTCTTTTTTTCTGTCTTATTAACGAATCAAGGGCCAACATCCTTTCTTCATCTAATTCGACAAGCTCATTCGCCATCATATTCCGGTAATCTTCAGATGGTATTTCATGCTGTCTTTGGATTCTTATTGATTTAACATGTATCTCCATTGGTAACATTGTATCATGCCCATATGCAAGTCGAAATGGAGTAATTCCTGTTGCTTCCTTAGGGGAAGTTCTACATGCCCATAAGGCTTGATCTAGTGTTTTATGCCAATTCTTTGGTCATTTTCCCGAGCATAGTAAGGAGTAGAAGTTAAAAATTTAATTCCAACTTCTTGTGTAAATTCTTGCATTTTTCGTCCAGTAAACACTGATCCTTGGTCGGTTTTAATTGTTTCTTGAATCCCAAACTGACATATGATGTCATTTTGTATAAATTCAATAACAGCTTCTTGATCGATATTTGTTAAGGCAACTGCGTCGACCCATTTTGTAAAATAATCAATACCAACTAAAATATACCTTTTCTGTTTTGATGACGCTGGTTTTATTTCTCCAATCACATCTAAAGCCCATCCTTAGAATGGCTAGGGTTTTATAATTGCATGTAATTCGCTTGCAGGAACATGTTGTATGCCCCCATGCACTTGGCATTCTTGACAACCTTTAGCAAATTTGATGCAATCTTTTAACATTAAAGGCTAATAGACACTTGAGCGCATCAAAAGCCATTTAATTTTGTGTTTTGCTTGATGTGCGCCACATGCTCCACTGTGTATATTTGACACTACTACATATGCCTCACTTTCTCCAAGGAATTTAAGCAATACTCTTCAACAGTTTTCTTAAATAATTCATTCTCTATCAAAACATAATTGAGGGCGCGATACTTGATCTTACGATCTGTTGACCCTGTAGGGGTGCGCAGATAATCGGCCAATGGCTTTCGCCAATCATTCTCTTTCCCATTTTCAATAGTTAAAATCTGAAAAAATTTGGCATCTATAGACCCTAACTTTATTGTTGAAAAATATGAAGGAGATAACAGAGTTGCTCGAACTTTCTCTCTTACCTGAATAAGTTCTTCATTCCGGTATTTCTTATATCCCGAGGCTTCTTGTGCTAGGTTATTAGCCTCTTCATTCTCTCTTCGATGTATGTGTCGAATACTCACTTGTTCAAATTGATTTAACAATCTAATAGTAATCACAAAATACATGATTAAACTTTCTTTAACACATTTGTATTCCTTTGATACATGTTTAATCACTAATTCAGAGTCTCCCATAACTTCGACATTCCTTGCCCCTAATTCCAGTAGTAGTTCAAGTCCTATTATTAAAGACTCGTATTCTGCTTCATTATTTGTACATATATCGTCGATTCTATACTTGAACTTTGTTGGAATTCCCCTGGGGGAAATGATAATTCCTCTTATTCCAACTCCATTTTTATGGCTAGAACCATAAAAGTATAATTTCCATAGCACTAGATCTACATAATTCTGAGGCATACCAACCATTGAATGGTCGACCAGAAAATCTGCCACCACTTGTCCCTTCATTTCCTTTAAGGGCACGTAAGTCAGAGAATACTCTGTTAATGCTAAAGCCCATTTACTAATTCGACTATGTAAAATTGGTTTGGACAACATGTGCTTAATAATATCGAAATGAGAAGATACATACACATCAATAGGCTTTATATATTGCTTTAACTTAATACAATAGAAATACAAGCAAAGACATAGATTTTCTATATCATTATACCTAGTTTCAGGATCATTAAGCATTCGACTAAGATAATATATAGGTCTTTCGACACCTTTCTTGTCATGTTGGATTAACATACTTCCTATAGTCGAATCTGAGGCTGCAATATATAACCTCATAGGCCTATGTATAACAGGAGGCGCCAATATTGGAGGCTTCACTAAGTAGTCTTTGATTTTGTCGAAAGCCTGTTGATGCTCCTCTTGCCAAACAAAATCCTCATTCTTCAGTCGAAGTAGTGGTGAAAATACTTTGGTTTTTCCACTTAAATTGGATATGAACCTCCTTAGGAAATTTATTTTGCTCAACAAAGATTGAATTTCCTTTTTGGTCGACGGAGGTTTGACGTCCATGATGGCTCTGGTCTTTGCTTTGATTCACTTATATGCCTTTTTATGCACGACAAAGCCAAGAAAATCACCTGCATGCACACAAAAAGCACACTTTAATGGATTCATTTTTAATCCATATTTCGTCATCCTTTCAAAAGACTATCGAAGGTGTTACAGATGAATCGATTTACTGTTTGATTTTATTACAATATCATCAATATAAACTTGCATGAAATATTCAGTAAAATCATGGAACATAGAATTCATTACCCTTTGATATGTCGCTCCTCCATTTTTCAAACCGAATGGCATGACAACCCATTCATAGGTTCCCAGTTCCCATGGGCAGCTAAACACCATCTTCGGCACATCTATATCTACAATGAAAATTTGGTTATAACCAGAATAACCATCAAGCATACTTAAATATCCAAAACCGGCAGCAGAGTCGACCAACATTTCTGCCACAGGCATAACATATTCATCTTTAGGAGTGGCAACATTTAAATCTCTAAAATTGATGCACACTCTTAACTTTCCATTTTTCTTAATTACTGGCACTATGTTTTCCAACCAGTCGACATACCTTTCAGTTCTTATGAATCTTCTTTTGAGGAGTCTTTCTATCTCCTCTTTGATTTTATACATTATTGTTGGAATGAAGCGTTTGGGCGTCTGCTTCAATAGTTTCTTTCCAGCTTTTATTGGTAACTTTAGTTCGACCAAATCTCTTCTTAAACCTGGCATTTCATTATAGTCACAAGCAAAACAATCTTTAAATTATTTTAATAAAAATATTACCTCAGATTTTAACTTTTGGTAGATGTTGGCCCTGATATAAGTTGGTCTTTTATCCCCCTTTTCGCCAAGATCTATTTCTTCTAAAGGGTCTTGTGGCTGCATTTTTTCTGGCGCCATTGGATCCCTTTTGAAGCCTAAGGGTTCTTTGTCATATATGCAGTCTAGACACTGCTTATTGACATTTTCTTCGACCACTTTTTTATCTGGTGGTTTTGGCTCAATAGCCAAATTAGCTCCTTCATTCATAATTTGTGTCTTATTGGCTTCGACAGCCATATTTTCTTCAGCCTCTAGCGCTGAATTTATTTTACTTTCGAAAATATACGCTGAAATACTTTTTAGAGCATTTAGCTCAGACATCATCATTGATGTCTCCCCAACCTGTCGGCCAGTTATCACAATATGGATCCTCAAGAGGTTCCACATCCCATATAAATCCATGGGTCCCATGTAGCTTCAACAAAAAAAATGCCTCATCAAGGTTGGCATACACATCTTCAGCAGGTTGACATGGGGAAATATTAGCTAATTTCCTGTCAAATTGCTTCTTGCCGACATTGTTCACGTCTGCCTTAAAAAATCCTTGATCGGCTTCAATGTTATCGACAATACCATCTTCCCTCTAAATCACCAAACGCTAGTGCATAGAAAATGGTACAGCGCCTACACCGTGTAGCCATTCCCTCCCTACTAAGAGGTTGTAACTTGGCTTGCCTTGAATCACCATGAATATAGTCGGCCTAGTAACGGAACCGACAGTAATATCAACTTGGATCACACCCATAGTGTTTCTTGTCCTTCCTTCGTAGTCTGATAAGACCACGTTATGAGATCTAACATCGGTGTCATATTTACCAATTTTATGTAATAGGTGGTGTGGCATAATGTTTACCGTAGCGCCACAATCTACCAACACCTTGTTGATAGCCACCCCTTCAAGCTTATCCCTTATTAAAAGAGGCTTCAAATGGCTCCTCATGGCCATATCTGGTCTCTCAAATAACGCATCTTGGTTCTCAATTGAACCATTGTTCATCACAAAGTAACATGTTGGCTTGTGTAAAGTCATCTCCTTAGCATCAACGTCCATTGAATCTTCCACTTCAGTTAAGCAATCATATTCTGCTGGCAAAATTGATACCATATTAACTAAGATATTCAAACTCTCTTTAGAGTCGGACTCAAAATTGTCAGTAGCTTCTTCAGAACACTTAGCAACTGGTTGACTCACGAACTCTTTGATTCGTTCTTTTGCAGAGGAATCGACCTTCACTTTATACTGCTTCTGATTGCCAGCTTTATTTGTGGCCATCTGGCCGGCAGATGCTTGCCTTTCAACCTACTTTCGACACTAGAAGCGTGTCCATTGGGTTCGAGTCATGGGGTTCTTCCCCATGTAATTTTAAGAAATATGACTTTTACTCTCAGAGTTGAAATCGTGTCGATAGTTAATAGTCGACTTTCCTTTGTTTGGGTCTAGCAATAGCATCATCCATTGGTGTCCCCATTCTCCCTTGAGGCTTAATCCAAGTACCGTTACGAGATTTTGCTGAAGGAATATAAATTCTTGGTTTGACATGGGAGTTTCCCATAGTTCTTCTTGGATCCCTTGGTGTAGGGAACCTTTGATTATACGGCTTGCCCTTGTTCTTTTCTAACTTCAACTTCTGGAAATTCTCAGCAGCTATTTTGTCAGTCAAGGCGCCACACCTAGGACACGAGCAAGCTTGGGAACCTTTGTTTGCGTCCATCTGGCTGGCAGATGCTTGCCTTTCAGCCTGCTTTCGACGCTGGAAGCGTCTCCATTGGGTTCGAGTCATGGGGTTCTTCCCTATGTAATTTTAAGAAATATGACTTTTCCTCTCAGACTTGAACTCATATCGGTAGTTAATAGCCGACTTTCCTTTGTTTGGGTTTCTAGCAATAGCATCATCCATTGGTGTCCCCAGTCTCCCTTGAGGCTTAATCCAAGTATCGTTAGGAGCTTTTGCTGAAGGAATATAACTTCTTGGTTTGACGTGGGAGTTTCCCACAGATCTTCTTGGGTCCCTTGGTGTAGGGAAACTTTGATTTTACGGATTTCCCTTGTTCTTTTCTAAGTGAAGCTTCTGGAAATTCTCACAGTTATTTTGTCATTCAAGGCGCCATACCTAGGACACAAGCAAGCTTGTGAACCTTTGTTCTTGCAGCGAAAAAGGAAGTCTAGCAAGTCCTCCTCAGGCCTTGGGTACACATCAGCTAAGTCGACATCAGGACTTTCTCCAGTACCCTCTTCGACCATATCCTTATCAGGAAACTCAGTAATTTCTACCATGTTGATTTCAACAGGGTCAAGAAACAAAGCATCATCTTGCCTAAGAGGATCAGTATCAATTTTCATCTTCCGTGCAGAAAATTTCGATCTACCTTTCTGCAACGATTTTTGTACAAGATCCCTGAAAAGATAACATTGAGAGGTTATGTGACCAAGATAATTATGAAATTTACAAAAACCTCTTTTCTGTCGTTGTTCTACTGGTGGTAACTTAGCACCTGGGGGTACTAAAATTTGACCATATTTAACTAGCAAATAAAAAATTTCTTCACATTTAGTGATATCAAATGTATAAGATTTCGCCGGAAATTTTGGATTGTTTTCAACCGTATTTTTTTCCTTTAGTAGGAAATAGTGATTTACATTCATATGCTGGCTCTGGCTTCATTTCATCCATGTCGACTTCAGCCTCTGTTGGTGAGATGTAGTCGGCCTCACAAATGGGGTCTGTGTCATCATAATCTATAAAGGCTATTTTTTCTTTCTTAGTCTTAGCCTTAGTATGTCTGACCTTTTCTAGCCGCAGATGCTCTAGATGTCGAACTCTATCAGCTAACTGTGACATACTCTTCACGAAGGTCAGATCTATTTTCTTCCTAATGGAATAATCTAAACCTCCAGCAGCCATTTGAACAAGCTTATGTTCTGGTACTTGAGTAAAGCATCTTGCTTTCAACGACCTAAATCTATTTAAATAATCATCAATGGTTGTAGCAAACCTTCTTTTAATGTTTGACAATTTAACCAAACTAATTTTCGAATGACCCTCATAAAACTATTCATGGAAAAAAATTTCCAGCTTAGTCCACGAGTCAATCGAATTTGGAGGCAAAGTGGTAAACCACGTGAAAGCTGCCCTAGTAAGGGAAGAAGGAAAATGTTTTACCCTTAAGTTTTCATTATTCGACATATCCCCAGATTCAGTCAAATGCCTATCAATATGTTCCACTATCGACTCTCCAGATTCTCCCCCGAATTTTGTATACTTAGGAATTTTCCATCCTCTGGGGTTTTCTGTCTTTAAGATATATTTAGACAAAGAGGAAGAATATGTTGGCCTCTGAAGTGTGGCATTCATACCATTCCCAACCATAATTCTTTTGACAATAGTAGTTATATTATTTTCTACGGCTAAATCCTCTTGTCGAATTTGTTCAGCAATTTGACCAGCCTCTTGATGTCGATGTACTAATTCCCTGGGTGGATCCACAATCACATTCCTTGGAGGTACTAGCATTTGTCCCTGATGGACAGTTTCATCCTGTATTTCCCCCATGTCCATTTGACCAGGGGCATCTAGTCGAACAAGTGGCTCTTGTCGAATAGGTGCTGGGGTTGCACCTAAAAAATTACATAAACGTGTTAATTGGTCAATCACATGTCGATTTGTTTCAGCGGACTGCCTATTAGTCTCAGCCGACTCTTGTACTATAGGATTAAATACATTACCCATTTGGTTAGTTAACATATTAATCAACTCATGGTTATTATCATCCATTTGTTGCCTTAATACTGCTACTGAAGTGATAGTGAGAGGCGGTACTGTTGGTTGAGAAGGCATTCCTCTAATTTGGTTGCCTCTATTATTTCCTCCTGGTGCAGATCCTTGTAAAAGGGAGTTCAGATTTTGAACATTATCTGACACCACTGCTGCATTCGATGTTGACTGGTATCCTGGCATCATAGAATACAACATTCCATAAACATGATCCACCTTACCAAAACGAGGCACATTCGGTATGGTGGTCGTACTCATTACAGGCCTTGGGCTCCTCGGTGGAGCCTGAGAAATTTGTGCGGAACCTGCTGCAGTTGACCCGACTGGAGGAAAAGGCGCAACTTGAGAAACTAGTGGATCAGTAGTAGTTAAAGTTCGTGACGGTATTTCTTCCACGTTTGGGTTATTAGTAATTGTCATTCTTAATATATACTTTCTAAATGATGCTCTATTATACTTTTTGGTTATCTTTCCATTTCTAAGTTGCATACACTTAAAGCAAATTAATACACATTCTTAGCACTGGATCCCACCAGGTGTGCCAATTTGTATACTGTGAAAAATGGTAAACAACCGCTGGTCCTCCCAAATTCCTAACACTAAGGGTAACTCGCAAGATCGACCGGTTGATCTTAAGACATGTGCTAAGAGTTTGGTTACTATATATATTCTATTGAAATCCTTATCAAGGGAAACAACTTTTCGTGACTAAGGGAACAAGTATAACGGCTTTCCACACTATGAATCGAACGACTAGCTGGTGACTGACAGAAGGTATTCATATGAAAATAGGGTCCAATAAACTAACTGACTAGTGACTCGTGACCGACAGAGAGTATTGAATTGTCTATGCGAAGTAGAAAATGATGTAAAGGCTTTGTTCGACAGTACATAGAATGCAAATAAAGTATTCAAAAGAGATAGTTGAAAATTAAAGGATTTGCATTGAAATAAAAGTGGTGATTCACGTACATCAAGCACTTCCTCACTCTTTGTTTCCTGACGCTCGTAATGACAGGGTTTTGACAAGTGGTTTTGAGTATACAAGTGAACACACCCAAAAACTACACAGAATCATCACATTTATAGTATTTACAATGTAAATGTATAGATGAAATCTACGAAAAACCTTGAAATCTTGAGACAACCCCTTCACTGTATTTCGCCACCTATTTAGTGCTTAATTAGATTGTAAACCGCTGGCAACTGCTGATGACTTTGAAATTCAAATCTTCCCGCTTCTAGCTTTTGAAGGTAAACCGTTTCTGACTCACTTCGACACTTTCCCTTTGGCAAGAGTCAAACAATCAACCACAATTCCTCTAAGTCCAGCAACCCTTTTGGTTGACAGAAACCAATTTCGACTATTTTCCTTATCTTTCACCCTTTTGTCGACTAAACCAATTTCGACCATTTCTTAACATATTCTTTTATTTCCTTTTGGTCGACCTATCTTAGTTTCGACAATTTGGCATGATATTCTTTAAACATTAAATCTAGTTTTGCTAAAACCAAATTTTCAAACACTTTGGCTCTAATTTCCTAAAAACCCCTGCTTTAGAGGATGACCCTTAGTTTATGGGAATATCCTCATTTAATACACGTGCTTGAATACCTTTAAGATTTTTTTAAGGTAACACACTCTTGATGCTAACTCTTGAAGTTGAGTATACACTTTCACGAAGTTGACTAGGATGGTATTCCTACGAGTGAAAGTCATGACCTACAAAACAGAACAAAGATAAATTCCTAAATCCTTGAAATGGTTAGTGATAATGCTTATGATGTTATGATGTTTATGATGTCATGAACAATAATCACAAACAAGTCACACAAAGACCTTAGGTTTAAGCTTGCATGGGTTTCATAGGTAAGTGCCCTCTTGAAGTTTAGTTGGTTCAAAATGTCCTACAAAGCAACCGGGTTCTAGGGAATCTCAATATCATTGATCTTTCTTCATTGGGCATTGTTTTAGCACAATCAATCTTTTCTTGCAGCAAAAATATCCAAAAAGTCCGATCTCCATGAGCGTAGTATCGAGAATCAACCAATCTTCAATTTGCACCAAAGTCGGCTATCTCACTACTTCCTAATGGCCAAGTTGTTCAATTAAAGATTCTATGGTCAGTTAGTGCTTCATGACACTGCTCAGGGGCCATGTAGTCTCCTCGATTTAACACAAGGGATACCGGTACCAACAAATGCATCACACTAACATAGCCATTGCTTCAACCATATCGATCTATGTCGTACAGTTTCCACAATCTATTGCTACTTACCTAATGATGTTCCCAGATCCGGGTAGAGGATTAATACAAACCCAAACAAGTACCCATGAATGTAAAGCACACAAGCAAACAAATGAAAGCATGTAAATGTGATCTAGTCTCTAAGATAACCCCACTTTTAAGTTTCTTCCCCAGCAGAGTCCCCAGTTCTGTAATACGGTGGGAGAATTGACTTGGTTGTTTTGTGTTTGATCACAATTGTTGTGGATAGAAAGAGTCACCACCGACTTTTCTTTTATCCAATAAGGAAAGGGTGAAAAGAATAAGAAAGACCTTTGAGATATTTCCTTGAGTTCGGGGGGTAGGTTATGAAAAGGGAAGGTGTTAGCACCCTTTTCATCTGTAGTTATCTACGGGCTCTTAGTTGCTAGCTCACTTTGAAATGCTTTATTTGAAATGTGTTTGTCATTGTTTTTGAAGGTATTTTTGAAAAGTGCCTTCGTTTACGCGAACTTTGTAATGATTCTAGTCTCTATAAGAATGCATACAAAGTGTTAACTTTTGAAAATATTTCATGGAAAAGTGTTTTTGAAAGTGCCTTTGCTTAGGCAAACTTTGTAATGATTCTCGTCTAGATAAGAATTCACACAAAGTGTTGATTTTTGAAAATATTTTATTTGAAAGTGTTGGTGTGTTTTGAAATATGTTTTGAAGATGGTTGTGAGCAAGAAACTATGAACTTTATACCTACTCAAAGAGCCTTAGTTATTTTTCCTCCTCCTTTAGATATTTCTATCTTACCATTGATTGATAAGAAGCCCTATCATTGGATGTGAAGGGATGGGTGTGGGTCATCGTATAGTCATAGAAGGTAACATTGTAAGATGCCTTAGCAATTTGTCGTAAGGGTCTAAGATCATTTACCGAAGGTAACATTGAAGGGTCATCGAGGGACTATGATATTATTTTCGAGGGTCTTTGCTAAAGTATCCCATGTTCGAGAGACATGACTATTTTTATTTTAAGGCAACAAGTGAGGATAACCCTAGAGGTGCAAGTCTGCAAAGTGTTTTCAATACATGCATTTTTTTGTCTTTGGATTAGGTTTTCTACTTGTTGATTTTATCTTTCCATACACACCCTATTTACTAGCATTTATATTTGAAAGCGGTAAATTTCATAAAGTAAATATCCTACGCTATTACATAATTTGGGGATGGGTTATAGTTTACAAATGGGGGTGAAGTAGAAGCCTGATTACTACAACCATGTTGAATAGAAATGAAGAAGAATATATAGAAAACATAAAAACAGTGTAAAAGAAATAAAATTAACCATTATGTGTCGACACATGCATCTATGCATCGACACATAAACCTTCTTGTTCCTGTAAAACCAAAATCAACTTAGTATGAGTCGATACATAAGGGTATGTGTCGACTCATTTCTTGTTTGTGTCGATATATTCGTGTTTTGTGTCGACTCATGCACCTTTTGTCTTTCTGTTTTGGGTCTGGATATCAGTATGTATCGACGCATAAGACCTTGTGTCGACTTATACCCTGTTCTGTAACTAAAATGTGTCGACACATGTGAGTATGCATAGACTCATGCTACAGTTTTTTACCTCTAACATTGTCCTATTGCATGTATAAGTTAGTTCTCAACATATAATTCATAAAAATGAAGAACGAGCATATGGTTAGCTTCAAAGCCAAAGATTACTACATTTTATATTCAAACTGAATCACTAATGATATTTGAAATGAAGAGTTCAAAGTCAAGAAGACTTACCTTGAAACTGAAATTTGTGCTTTGGTTTAGAGTTGGAGAAACCAAGTTGCAAGTGGCTATCTTTGGAAAATAGTGATGATGATGCAACAAAATTGTTCTTGTGTTTGAATAACTCCTATATGATGTATGTAGAGTGTTTGGATGGTATGTTTGGACATAACTTGCAACGTGTGAGAGGTTCAAAGATTTGGACTTCAAAACTCAAGAGGGGAGGTGTTGTACCCCAAAATTTTCCCTCCCATATTTCTCGAAACATTGCAAGAAAGATCCTCAAGTTGCTCAAGGTAGTCCAAGGGTTGGCCAGACAAGCTCTTTCTTAAGGTTGTCTACCCCAAACTAGGGTTTCATGTTGCATAAGGATACTTGAGTCCAAGTGATCCCAAATTCTCACCAATGTCCTAGTATGTTCTCAAGATCATCCATGTGAAGTTTCAAGCCTTGCAGAGAAAGTTTGCTCAGTCAATTGCTCAAAGGCCCAAAATTCGACTTTGCTAGGGCAAAAGTCAACTATGGCCCACATACATGCAAACTTCAAGATTTTTGGTCAACATCCTCATTTTGAAGTATATTTCATCATTTGATCAAGGGTTTATCATGATTCATCAAGGATTGCTCTTAATTCATCTAGACTCAAAAGTTGCTAAATTAGGGTTTTGTAGGAAAAGTCAACTCAACTTTGACCAAGCATAACTTTCTCATACTTTATGATAAATGACCCATCCAAAGCTCATTTCGAAGAGGATGCAATTCCCTACAATCTATCTTCAGCTCCCAAGTTCAAAATATGCATTCACAAGAAGTTATGAATTTGGACATTATAGGTCATTTTGAAAAGTCAACAAAAACACCTTTTTTTGTCAAAGCTTCATACATGAGCATGGAATATCAAAATGAGATGAGACAAAAAGGGTTGCTTATAGGACATCTCAATATTTCTAAAAAGTCCAAGAACACCTCCAAAGAGTCAAAATTGAGGAAGTTATGCATTGGTGAAGTTGACCTTTTTTGCAAAATTGCCAAAAGTCAACTATCCCTAAAACATCAAATTTTGCCAAATGGGCCCAATCTTTTTCACTTGCTTTGAGTTGGCAACATAGCCCACGTGATCTAGCCTTTTCCACTTGTCCATATCTTATTTTTATTATTTATTTTGATTTTTATTTGAATTAATTCAATTTAAATCAAAACAAATCATATAAAATCAAAATTATTGAAAACCAAATATTTTTTGCTTGTTTCAGGCTTTATTACACAACTAGCATCATTCAAATTCGTGCAAATGCATAGAGTGGACAAAAAGATTGAAAAAATCCATGTTTGGAAAGGTTTTAAAAGGTGAATCAAATCAAATAAAAAAGGATTAAAGGAGGGAGATATGGATCAATTATCAACCCTGATTCATTCTTTGTTACATAAGGAGTGCGACTAGACCTAGAAAAAAGTTAGAAACAGGCGTGAGAGGAAGAACAAAATCTGAAAAAACCAAGAAAAAGCGTGAGATCGAAATCCCACTTAGAGGCATCCTCAAAGCTTGTTACATATCTCAATCGGTTCCTGGCACTCTCAGCAAGCGAAAGCAGTCGAAACCAAGCGTTTTCAAGCCCTACAATGCACTATAAGTCCGTCACGGTATCACTATATTCTTGAATTCGATTAGCATCATTCTTGCACTTATAGCATAAAATAATTGTATATTCTTGATCACCATATTGTTTGCAAACTTTCTACAATAGCCAATTGCATTTTAATGGACTGAATCGTGAATAGCAATTGTTAGGTTTTTGGAGTTTGTTTTAGGGTTTTTGATTTCAGGAACAATTGGCCTTCGTAAGTGGTACCATTGTGATCAGGAGGATGAAACGACTCCAACCATGGCCTTAGATATTATTTCCATGGCCTGTGGAAGATTTTGAGAAAGAACAGGCTTGTAGCAACGGACGTTTGTCCGAAGGTATAGGTGAACGAACCTTTAGCCACAGAGAGAGGAAGGAGACGATTTGCTGGCACCCTCCTATTGGCTTGTTTGAATTTTCACGCTGAAATTCCATTATTGTGCTTGTTTATTATTTGTTTATTATTTTGCGCTATTGTTACAACAAAAACAAATGGCGTAGTGGCAACCACGTGAGCGCTTAAAGCTTTAGAGGCTGGAGGTCAGGGGTTCGATCCCTGCCTCCAGCATTTGCCATTTTCTTATTTTCTTTCAGGTAATTCAATAAGCACACAAGCCAGGAGATCCACCATATGCCCTCATCATCCAACGTGCCAGATGGCCAAATGGCCAAATCTGATGGTCATCCAGGGAGGAACACCATGAGCCAGGGTCAACGCATACGCACTGGAACCAAAGTCAAACGGATCTCATAATTTTTGGGCCCAGGAAATTGCTATCCACACCTCCCAGAATTGTTAACTCAGGCCCATTTTCTCTCTTCATCTTTTTATTTATTTTTATCTAAATTGTTTATTTATTTACTAACCAATAATTTAATTATTTTCTTTTATCCAAAAAATCACCAAAAATATTTTTATGTCCAATTAAAATTAGAATTTTATTTTTCAATAATAAATTAATTAATTTAATTAGGTTTGATTAAATTAGAAAACTTTAATTTCTCTTTTTGCAAATAATTAAAATTAATTAGAATAAATAGGTTTTTATTACTAACTTGATTGTATTTTATTTTTTCCTAAAATAACAAAAACCCAAAAATATGACATTTAATTATTTCTCATTAATTAATTTAATAACTAATTAATTTTTCATTTTAATTTAAGGACTTAATTTCTTTTCTTAAAAAAAATAAAAATAACAAAATATTAAAAACAACAAAAACATTTTCTTTCTTTAATTAGGATAGGAGGGTCAAAACCCTAGTTTCGCATTCGATCTAATTTTTCATCGTGCACTTTATTATTTTGCCCAATTATTGTATCTGCTCACGGTTTGTAATAATTTAAATTAGGACATTTATTTATTTTTACTACTTTTAATTTCAAAGGGTTTATTTTTGGCTATGTAAATACCCAAAGCCTTGTAATAGCTTAGTTTAAATTCCGCACTTTAATTTCTGCAAATATTTAACTGTTAGATATGTGAATAATTAGGGCTTGCATGACAAGAATATATGTTAACTTTAAAACAATTAGATCACCCTAAATGTGCAAAGATAAATAAATCTGAAACTGAATCATTCGCACATGCGCACTCCTAGGGTACACTCCCACTTGGTTGCCTTTGTTAAAACGGTCATTGGGTATAGGTTGTTTTAGAGGTCGTCCTCTTGTCTAAAAGATCAAAGTTGCCTCGGAAAGGTTGCCTCGGATATTGTTGCCTCCGATAAATTATCTAAGACATTAGGGTTGCCACTAAGACGTCCTCACGTTGCTTTAGTGATTGTATGTCCCTCTTTCGAATTGACCCTCAAACTCCAACGACGGTGCTACCTACTCACTAATAGTGGGATAGCATTGTCTAAAGGAAACAAGCATAGAATGATTATTTTTTCGAGTAGGTAGATTAGTTCTTAAGTACTTGCTCATTCCAAACATTTTTTTCACACTTACACTCTTTTACAAACAAGTTTTCAAAAACACTTCATTACACTCTTGAAGACAAAAGCAAGAGTTAAATCGAAGTTAAAACAAAAACTTTTCAAAGCCCACAAACACAAAGAAAACAATTTTGAAAATGATGAGTAAGTACCTAAGAGCCCGTAGATAACTACGGATAGAAAGGGTGCTAATACCTTCCCTTTCTATAATCTACCCCCCGTACTCAGAAATATCTCGAAAAAGGAATTTTTCTGTGCTTTTTTCCTTTCCTTGTTGGATAAAATAAAAGACGATGGCGACTCTTGCTTACCGCGACATTTTGCAAACACAAACGCAAAACGCAAACCAGCATTCCAAAAAACAGTCCCGGTTCTGGCCACCGTATCACAGAACTGGCGACTCTGCTGGGGTGTTTATAAGTGGGATGTACCTTAGGATTAGTTCATATGGTTTTCAATTGTTTGATCTGTTTGCTTTATCTTTGTGGGCTTTGTATCGGAGTTACTATAGATCCTAACCCGGATCTGGGGGACACCTTTTAGGTAAGAAGCAATAGACTGTGAGGGAATTGTACGGCTTAGACCGATACGGTTGAAGCAGTAGCTATGTTGGTGTGACACTTTAGTTTGTACCGATATCCCTTGTGGCGGAACAAGGAGAATATGGGGCTGTTAAGGGGTCATTAAGCACCAACTGACCTTAGAACCTATAATTGACCAACTTGGCCATAGAAAAGTAGCAGTATGCTACACTCATTGAGACCATACTCTCGCGATGATTCCGGCCGCAAGAAAAGGTTGCTAAACTGGAATTATGACCGATCGAGGATGGTCAGTGATATTGAGATCCTCTAGAACCCGGTTACTATTACTTGGACAGGTTGAACCAACTAAACTGAAAGAGGGTAGTACCTAAACTCCATGCCAGCCTGAAATTTAAGGGCTATTGTGTGACTTGTTTGCCCTTACCATGTTTGCCATATGTGATACCTGTGGTGTGTCTTTATCATGACATCATGCATCATGACATTGCATGAATATTTCATTAGACTAAGCATTTCAAAGACCGATGGGATTCATCTTTGTTCTGTTTTGCAGATCATGGCATCTATGCGCAGAAACACTATTCGGATCAGCTTCGTACAGATTCCTGCTCAACTTAGAAAGTTAGTTTCGAAGGTCCCTAATACTTCTTCTTTTGTCAGAAGACATGGTCACCTCCTCAGCCTAGTCACTTCCAAGTTGGATGAACAAATGATGAGTGTCTTGTTCCAGTTCTTTGACCCATTGCACCGCTGCTTCACCTTCCTGGACTATCAGTTGGTCCCTACTTTGGAGGAGTTCTCTGATCTACTCGGCATTTCTATCCTAGAGCAGACACCATTCACAGGTTTGGAGATAGCTCCTAGGCCCGAGGATATTGCTTCAGCTCTCCATCTTACAAGGGCTGATATGGTGTCTAATTGGGAGACTCAGAGTGGGATAAAAGGCTTCTTGTCTAAGTTCTTGGTTGATCAGGCTCATCAGTTCTGGGATAGTTTAGACTTTCAAGCGTTTGAAGATATCCTGGCTCTTCTCATTTATGGCTTGGTTTTGTTCCCAAATTCAGATTCCTTTGTTGACGTGAATGCAGTCAAGATTTTCATGTCCTGTAATCCAGCGCCCACTCTCTTAGATGAAATTCTACATGCTCTTTATGCTCGTACTGCTCGGAAACGGGGAACTCTTATGTGCTGTGCACCATTGCTGGTGAGGTGGTTTATTTCTCACCTCCCCAAATCTATTTTGAAGAATGAGGAAGGCATGGGTTGGGCCTACAGAATTGTGTCCCTTGCTTACACAGACATCATCTGGAGTACTAAAGACATGGAAAAGGTAGCTATTATTGATCGCTGTAGGGAATACCCCAATGTTCCATTGCTTGGAATTCGAGGAGGGATCACCTACAATCCTTGTTTGCCCTTACGATAGTTTGGGCGAGCTAGGAGGGACGGACCTCATGAGTTGCTGCTTCCAGACATTGTCTTTGACTTCATGGGAGATGTTGAGGGACATTGCCGCAGGTTCATACTAGCTTGGAACAGGGTGCACAGGTCTGATCCACATGAGCTAGGCATGAAGGCTTCTCTCCCGATGCAACTGTATCTCCGGTGGGTTCGAGCCCAAGCTCAAAAGTTGGGGATGCCCTACGAAGCTGTTTTGCCCATGATAGTGGAGCATACTGATGAAGAAGGGGTTCCTCCTACCATCCTCCATCCCTACATGCCTACTGATATTGGGGCATTAAAGAGGTCTTGGATCCAGCTAAGGGAAGAACGGGATACTTACAGAGAGAAGTATCATGAGCAGGAGCGGAAGATCCTGAAGCTTACAAGGCAGCTGGAGAATGAGAGGGTCCTTAACGACTATGTCAGCACCAAAGGAAAATGACCATGGGAGCGCTGATGTCTTTTATTGTTTTTAGCTTAGATTTGTTTTTCAGTATTCCTTTTGTAACGCCTTAAAGGCATTTGTTAAACATTGATTTTGAGTTTTTATCTAATAAAACTGTGTTTTATTTTGGATTACAAATTTGAATCTCCAAAGTCTTTGAAATCATATCATATGCATTCCATTCCCATGCACCTCATTACAGGTACCCTTACAGGTTTCTCATCTTCTTCGCTGTATTTCAGCAATCATGTCTTCTGAAACATCTACTGATCAAGCCATCAAGGCTCTGCAAGCTCAGAATTCTCAGTTCCAGGAAATGTTCATGAACCTGGCCAAGGGTCAACAAGATCTGAAGACTCTTATCTTGAAGGAGAAGAAGAAGAAGAAGAAGACGGTCCTCCTGAATATGGGTCATAGATTTGGAAACAGGTTTCGGGAGGAAGTTGATTTGTCCCACTCATCTGGAGGGGGAGAGAATCAAGAAGAAAGGAGGGCTCTTAGCCCTGTGGTTTTTGACAATGACATAGATTTTGATGAAGACCAGTATCCTCCTGCTGAGGACAGGTATAAGCACCTTGAAGACCGGTTAAGCGCGATGGAGATCCAGAAGATACCTGGGCTGGACTTCGGAGATTTGGGTTTAGCATCTGTTGTGGTGATTCCCCATAAGTTTAAAGCTCCATTCTTTGCTAAGTACGACGGGGTCTTCTGCCCAAAGTTACACCTCCGCTCGTATGTCAGAAAGATTCAACCGTATACTACTGATAGGAACCCCTGGGTTCATTTCTTTCAAGATAGACTTTCAGGGATTCAACTTGAATGGTTCTATCAGCTGGAAGGAGCTAACGTCCGTAACTGGGAGGACCTTGCCTCTGCTTTTTACAAGCAATACCAGTATAAAATCGACCTTGCTCCCACGCATACCCAACTTCAGGGTATTTCTATGGGTGCGAGCGAAGGTTTTAAGGACTACGCTCAGAAATGGAGGGATCTTGCTGGGAGAGTACAACCCACTCTGGCTGATAGGGAGTTGGTGGATATGTTTCTTGGGACTTTGTCAGGTCCATATTTAAACCATTTGATCGGTAGTTCATTGTCTGGGTTCACCGAATTGATTATGACTGGGAAGAGACTCGAAGCCGGTATCAAAACTGGCAAGATACAGAAGGGTTCTTCATCAAGTGCTGAGAAGAAGCCTTTCAAGAAGGAGTCTAGCGCATTTTACAGCTCGAGGAGCCAAAATCGACCTGAGCGCCGCCAAGCAGTTAATGCGGTGGTAATATCAAAACCAACTGTTGCCCTTCAGCGCAACAATCAGCCAAGAGCAGGGAGGCCGCCAAGACAGTTTACTCGGCTCAGTATGACCCTGTCTAAAATTCTGCCGTAGTTATTATAGACCAACTTGGTGACTCTGAGGGAAGCCCTGAAGAATCCCATTACCACCTCTCCATCGTATAATTCGAACGCCCGTTGTGCTTTTCACTCCGATAGCCCGGGGTATGATACGAATAACTGTTGGCCCCTTAAGAATAAGGTGTAAGATTTGATTGAGGCTAAGGAAATTGAGTTTGAAGCGCCAGAAAAGCCCAACGTCATAACGGCACCTATGCCAAAACATGACGCGGGAGTCAATGCTATTGGGGATGATGAAGAAGAGTCTGATTTTGAAAGCTGGATTTACCCAACTACCGACGGCGGATTAAGCAATTGGACGGCGAAGGATTCTATGCCCGTTTCTTTTATTACCTAGTAATGAGACTTTTGTTTTGGATTTGTAACAAACAATTTAAAAACTTTATGGCCCGGTGCCTTGCCCGAGACACCGTGGCTTTGTTTGTGAGGGCTTTGTATTTGTCATCTCCATATATCATCAATAAAAGCATTGGACGTTTTCTTGTATTACAAATTTTGCACTCCTTGTTTTTCTTTTTTGCACCTTATCAAACAGCTATTTGTGTTACACACACTCACATATCATGATCTACATCCACTCTGGATCCCACTGATAACGACTCTGCTACTGCCAGTTATGACTTCAAAAGTCCGATCAACAAAGCCGAGGACGAAGGTGAGGACGATTGAGAAGGGCCTGGAGAACTTGTTAGACTGTTACTTCAGGAAGAGAGGGCCATACAACCTCCAAGAGCCACCAATTATGATGCCTCCAGTTGAAGGAAGACCGTTGATCTTATACATAAAAGTGCTGGATAATACAGAGATGTGTGATGGGGCAGCATGATGAGTCTGGCCAAAAAGAGCATGCTATTTACTGTTTTAGAAAAAAGTTTACCGACTGTGAGACCCAATACTCACTGCTCGAGAAAACTTATTGCGCTTTGGCATGGGCTGCTCGCCGGCTGAGACAGTACATGCTGGCTCATACTACCCTATTGATATCAAAAGATGTGAACGTCTTGACAACACCTTGGCCTTTTGCAATATAGGGCATCGACATGATCGGTGAGATCAGACCTACTGCGTCCAACGGGCATCGTTTCATCTTGGTAGCAATTGATTACTTTACGAAGTGGGTTGAAGCAGCTTCCTTTGCTACTGTGACCAAGAACGTCGTGGCACGGTTTATTTGGCACAATCTGATCTGTCGGTATGGTGTACCGGAGAGGATCATTACGGACAATGGTATAAATCTCAACAATAAGATGATCACCGAACTCTGCAAGCAGTTCAAGATACAGCATCACAACTCTTCTCCTTACCGGCCGAAGATGAATGGGGCTGTCGAAGCGGCTAATAAGAACATCAAGAAGATTGTGCAGAAGATGACAGTGACATACAAAGACTGGCACAAGATGTTATCATTTGCTATTCATGGGTACCGTACCTCAGCGCAGACGTCAACAGGGGAAACCCCCTATTCCTTGGTATATGGTATGGAGGAAGTCTTGCCCATTGAAGTTCAGATACCCTCTCTTCGGATTATGAAGGATGCAGGTTTGAGCGAAGATGACTGGATTCAGACTCGGCTTGATCAGCTGAACTTAATCGACGAAAAGAGACTTGCTGCTATTTGTCATGGTCAGACGTATCAAAAATGGATGATCAAGGCATTTAACAAGAAAGTTAGATGACAAGAGTATCAAGTCAGGGATCTGGTGATCAAACGCATCATACTACCTCAAGGTGATCCCAGGGGAAAATGGACCCCTACTTACAAAGGGCCATTTATGGTTAAGAACATTTTCTCAGGAAGAGCTATGATTCTAACCACCATGGATGGTGACGACCTTCCTCACCCCGTCAAGGCTAACATAGTGAAAAAAATACTACGCATAATCAAAGACCCGCTAGGTTGATTGGCCTAGGCAAAAATAAGGGCTTCCCGGCGAACCAAAAGGGTTCGGGCAAAAATAAGGGATGAAAATGAAAAATCTGTACACCCGGCAAGTCGAAAACCTGAAAAGGCGGCTTGAGAAAAAAAGGGTATCCCGGTGGACTGAAAACCTGAAAGGGCGGTCCAGGCAAAAATTAGGGATCAAAGCGTAACACTATGTATCATGGGATCACTTTGCAACCAGACTTCGATATCGATTATCAAACTCGGACAACACTAACCAGTCAGATCTACCTTCAACCAAGTAGCAAAGTGATGAGACGCTCGAGGACATAAAGGCAATAGCAGAGTTGGAACCCAGTGGGATTGTTCACATAGTTGTTTTGTTTTTTTCATAAATTGTATAAATTCTTTTGTTCGGTGGTGTTCTCTTACTAGGACGTCAACCTCTTGTACAAAAGCGTCTATTTATAGGCCAAACTTCAAAGTCAATACAATTCATTTTCACAAATAAATTTCAAACTGTTTGCCTTTTTCTGTTTTGTTTTGCAAAGAACATCCAATGTTCATTTTTGATATATGCATTTGACATTAATTGTTGCTCATGAATATTTATATGCGAAACAAAAGATGATTACTCGTAATATCAGGAACAAAGGCAAATAATAATTGTCCGGACCTTACAGTTGCTCTATCCACCAGGTACAGGGATAGATTTAGCTGAAGAATATGGTTAAGGTACATTCACTCCCCGCATAGTAAGAAAATACAGTAGACTTAACTCTCCCCAGCTGAGGCTCGAAATCGCGAATGAGTTGATAAAATTCTCCCCAAGCAGAGTTTATCTATCATCATCACTGGAAAATTAGCCCCAGCGGAGTCTGGAAAATCTTCCACAGTGGAGTTTGGAGAATCATCCCCAGTATACTCTGGAGGATTCTTCCCAATAGAAGTTTATCCCCAGTGAAGTCGCAACTGAAAGATCATCCCCAGCGGATTTCATTCCTTTCACAAGAAGAAACTCAATCCCCAACAGGATTCAGTATCGCCAGCAGCGGTAATTCATGCTCAGTTGAATTTATCAGCAGAATCCTTAGCAGAGCATGTCCTCCCCACATAGCCATTTCCTCATCAGTTTATTCCCCAACGGAGTTATCCTCTCCTGCAGGTTTATTCTCACAATCATCTTTGTTGCACCCCAAAA
Source organism: Vicia faba (assembly GCA_948472305.1). Classification (NCBI taxonomy): domain Eukaryota; kingdom Viridiplantae; phylum Streptophyta; class Magnoliopsida; order Fabales; family Fabaceae; genus Vicia; species Vicia faba. Next base: position 486,577,636 of record OX451739.1, read on the forward strand.
TTTGCCCTCCCATATTCTTCAAGAAATTGCCAAGCCAAGTCACAAAATTCCCCAAGGGTTGTACAGCTCAACAGTCTCCTAATACAGTCAAAACTAGGGTTTGGATTCTGATCAAGAAAATGAAGTTTTCAAAGGCCCAATCAAGTCTCATATGCTTACAAAGATGGTCAAGTATCCTCATATCAAGTTTCAAGGCATTCAGCTCAAAATTGCACAGTCAAAACCCTAAATTGCACTACAGTCAACTGTAGGGGCAAAATGGTCATTTGACAGTCAAAAGTTCAAATTTTTGGTCAACATATCATTTTGAAGCCACAAACATCATTTGATCAATGCTTGATCATGATTCTCAAAATTTGGCTCAGAAATCATCAAAGATGCAAAAGTTACTATATTTGGACAGCTGAAAAAGTCAACTGAAATTGACCAGGGCATAACTTTCACATGGATTATCATAAAAATTCCATCCAAAGCTCATTTTGAAGATAAAGACATTTCCTACAACTCATTTTCATACTTCAAGTCCAAGAAATGCTCTCACAAAAAGTTATCAATTTCAACATTACAGGTCATTTCCAAAAGTCAACAAAAAGGGACTTTAAGTCAAAGGCCATAACTTTAGATTGGTAAATCAAAATGACATGGGACCAAATGCATTGGTTAAAGGACTCAAAGACCTTTCCAAAATGTCCAAGAACATGAGAAAAGCTTAAAAATTGAGCAAGTTATGCCTTGTGGAAGTTGGGAAAATTTTGGATATTTTGAAAAGTCAACTTTGATCCAAATGACCTAAAATTGCTAATGGGCCCATTTTTCTTCCATGATTCATCATTCTAAGCATATGCACGACCACTTGGCCCAAAGGGAAGTATTTTCTCATTTTTATTTATTTATTTGAGTTTTTTATTTATATTAATTCAATTAAATCAATTAAATATGTGAAAAATATTTAACCTAACAAAACCAATCTTTTTATACATGTTTTAAGGTCAATATTTCGTGTAAATGCAAATGGGGAAAGATTTGGAGCTGATTGGCATGATTGAGAGCAAAATGCACATGAAAAGATATGGAAAAGATCCTTAAGAAATCAAATATTGAAAACCATTATGGCCATGGATTTTATTCAATTTTCTTGACCTAATAGCTTCAATACATAAGCATGATTCAAAACCTAATGCTAACACACTCCAAGCTGCGCCCAAAGACCCTGGCCAAACTTGAAAATTTCACTTAAGAACTCAATTCTGAAAACGTGGTTAGAGGTCTATTCAAGCCCTAAAAACTATTCCATCAGCTTCCTTGAAGGTCCCTGATCAGATTCCAACCACAAGCATTCTTCAGAATTCCACGAATTGGTATATTGCACACGAACTGCATCAAAGAAAATTCATAATTGTATATCATATTCCATGCGTTATTTCTGAAATTTAGTCATTGATTCATGCTCATGATGATGTTTTGATGCTAACCAACACATTCAATTGCATTTTTGTGCCGTATATACGAATCTGCCATGTTTAAATGTTAGGGTTTGCAGAGCTTGAGATTGGGGCTTTTCACCCAAGGAAAAATTACGCCTCAAGACTATTGCCATTAGATTAAGCAGGTTGAGACGAAGAAGAATCCCTACTCGCGCCTAATTTATTGATCCTATAGCGCTAGTCGCTATTTTCTGTAAACCTACCTTAAGCCACGCCCAAGAAACCGTTGCCTCTGCTTTTGTTTTACAGGGATAACGAAGAAGATGATGTGTTGTCCATCAGCGATAGGCCGGTTTGAAAACTGGCGCGTTAAACCACTAATGCGTTTGTTTTTTCTTTTTGTTATTTGTTTGTTGTTAATATACCAAACGCGTTAATTGGCTCAGACGGCAGGCATAAGGATTGGCAAAGCTCAAGACCTGGGTTCGAATCCCAGGTCTTCATTACTTTCTATGTTATTTTTCCATATATTATCCCATGCATATTCAGTGCTAGCAACTACCATACGTCTCTCCAATCCAGCATGCCACGTCCACTTAAAGATCAATCTAAGGGCTGAGATTGAAGGGACATCCTACGCTCCAGTCAACGTACAAGCAGGCCAGTAAAAAAGTCAAAGAAAGCCATGCTTAATTGGGCCAGCATTCTGAGGCCTACACCTCCATGTTGGGACAGAAAACCCCCTTGGTTGGCTTCTCTATACATTTTTTTATTTTATTTTCAATAATGATTTTGCTTTCCTTATTTGTTAAATCAATTAATTATTTCTTTTACAAATTATAAAATATACAAAAAAAAATCAGAAAAGACCAAAAAATAATAAATATTTTTATTATAATTATTTTCTTGTAAATAAATTAACATATAATGAATTTAGTTTTAATTAGGATTTTTGCAATTTTAATTCTTTTCTTATTAAATATAAAAAAGGTAGAATTAGGTTAATTGACAATTTTCATTCCTTTTAATTTTTCCTTTTGATCATAATATTATTATTTATTGATTTTCATAATTAATTGTACATAAATAACTTAGGTTAAATTAGGTTAAAAACTTCAACATTTTTAATAAGTTTAAAAAACAATTAGAATTAGGGTTTACATCCAATTTTTAGTTTCAATTAATTCTTTTTTCTCTTAAATCATAAAAAACAAAAAAATACCAAAAACATTTAATTTTAATTTTTAATGCCTTATTAATTTTAATTTTTGCAAAAGGGTCCAATGCCCATATTTTTAATTCCTTTATTTCGCATATTTATTTTATATCGTTTATTATAATTATGTATCTCTCCCAAAGCGTTGTAATATTTTATACTTTTCGCACTTTTACTTTGCTTTATTTACTTTCCGTCAAATCGGGTCCGGTTTAATTTTGGCGATGTGGACCCGCGCCATTTGTAATAGCTTTAGATTTATTTTCCCCGCAAATATTTTAAACTGTTAAATATGCATGCAAGAATGAATGTCCTATAATAAAATCAAGCGTAGATCACAATGAACATGACAAGATAAATACAAATGAAAACGATACACGAATCGCACACACCACCCCTAGGGTACGCCTCACTGTTGCCTTTCGAAAGGTGATCGTCGAGTAGAGGATGTCTTAGTAAGTCCTCATGATCCGGGAACCTGGCATGAGGGTAGCTTCTAAGGTGTCTTCCTATTGCTCTGGTGATCACCATGTCCCTACAAACTCGAATTGACCCGAACACCTCCAACGGTGGTGCTACCTACCTCTCAATGGTGGGATGGCACTACTTTAAAGGACTTTTACACAGACGAATTCCTTAGGGTAGGTAGACAACTCGTAGATACTTGCTCTCTCCAAAAACAAACAAAAATCTTTTCACACCAACACATTTTCAAAAGCTTTCAAAGCAAATTTTTCAAACACTCTGACGTATGAGTCGAACTGAAATTCTTCAAAGAAACTTTTAAAACCCACAATTGAAAAGCAAACAAACAATTTTGAAAACACAATGAGCAAGTATCTAAGAGCCCATGGATAACCATGGATAGAAAGGGTGCTAACACCTTCCCTTTCTATAACCTACCTCCCGAACCGAGAGCAATCTCTTTAAGGAATTTTTCTGTGCTTTTGTCCTTTCCATTTGGAGAAAATAAAAGACGGTGGCGACTCTTGCTTCCGCGACATTTTCGCGAACCAGCGTTAAACAGTCAGTTCCAGATCCACCGATCACAGAACTGGCGACTCTGCTGGGGAATAAACTTAAAGTGAGGTGTACCTTAGGATTAAGATCACTGTGTTTTCAATTGTCTTCTTTGCTTGCTTTATTATTGTGGGTTGCTTGGGAGTTCTATAGATCCTAACCCGGATCTGGGGGATACCTTTCTTAGAAAGTAGCAACAAGGCTGTGAGGGAACTGTGCGGGGTATACCGACATGGTTGAAGCAGTCTGCTACGTTGATGTGGCACTTTGGTGTGTACCGGTAACCCTTGAGTTCAGTCAAGGAGAGTACGGGGCCTCCGCGTGGTGTCGTGAAGCATCAACAGACCTTAGGAACCTTAATTGAACAATCTTGGCCTCTTTAGGGTAGTGAGATAACTGACTTTGGTGCAGTCCGAGGTTGGTTGATACTCGATACTACGCTCAATTGAGGGTTGCTTTCCTGGAATATTTCGGTCGCCAGTTCAGTGGCTAAATCGAAACGATGAACAATGAAAGCAATCCCGTGATATTGGGAACCTCAGAACCCGGTTACTTTGATTAGGACAGGTTGAGCCCACCAACTTCAAGAGGGTACTACCCAGACCCCATGCTGGCCTTAAACCTTAAGGGCTTGTCTTGTGTGACTTGTGTGCCTTCGTACTTGACTATCTGCATGCTTGTTACCTGACACTTGTTTCTTGCAGGTTTTGGTTTGCAGTCCTTAATCGGGACTCATAACAGGGTTACTCACATCATCCCATGCATACCATGACATCATACCATTGCATACATCCTAACCCATTTCAAGGATCTCAAGGGCTTGTGATGCAGGTCAGGACGAATCAACTGTCCCAGCAAGGGGCAAAGAGGATTTATTTTCCTCTAGACCAGGTTGTCAGGGGCTATGACCCACTGGATATGGTGAGCCTTTGACCCTTGAAGAAGGACTCTCAACAACAGGAAGTACCTTCAATCAAGTTACCGGTTTTCAACTCTAACAAGTTTCTCTGTTTACCCCGCGAGGTCCTTGAAATCATTGCATACATATCATACACATCATTGCAGGTACTCTTTCGACAGGTTGCTTGCCTTCTTCGCTGTTTATTTCAGCCGATCGTCATGAATCCTGAATCATCAGCTGAGCAGTCCATCAAGGCCCTCCAGGCTCAGACCGCCCAGTTCCAAGGGCTAATCATGAATTTGACCCAGGGGCAGCAAGATCTGAAGGCTCTGCTCTTGAAGAAGGAAAAGAAGAAGAAGAGGACTGTTTTGTTCAGCCCTAGACGCAGATCTGGGAACACCCTGCAGGACCAAGCTGAGAGGACAACTCCATCTGTGGGGAAAAGCAGTCACCAAGAGGAAAGGATTCCCAGCCCAGTGGTCTCCGACAATGAGACAGATTTCAACGATGAACAGTACCCTCCAGCTGAGGACAGGTACAAACAGTTGGAAGACCGGCTCAGTGCTATGGAGATACAAAAGGTGCCTGGCCTGGACTTCGAGGATCTAGGTCTGTCTTCTGGGGTAGTGATCCCGCGCAAATTCAAGGTACCTGCCTTTGCTAAATACGATGGGGCATCCTGTCCTAAGTTGCATCTCAGGGCTTATACAAGGAGGATCCAGCCCTACACAGCTGACAAAAACTTATGGATCCATTTCTTCCAAGAGAGTCTTTCAGGGACTCAACTCGAGTGGTTCTATCAACTGAATGGAGCCAACATCCGTACCTGGGAAGACTTAGCCACTGCATTTTACAAGCATTACCAGTACAATGCCGACCTTGCTCCCACACGTACCCAACTCCAGGGTATGTCGATAGGGTCAAATGAAGGTTTCAAGGAATATGCACAGAAATGGAGAGACCTTGCGGGAAGGGTGCAACCTCCGTTAACTGACCGGGAACTCGTTGATATGTTCTTGGGAACCCTATCCGGGCCATTCTTCAATCACCTCATTGGTAACTCATCTGCTGGATTTACCGACCTCATCCTGACTGGCGAAAGAATTGAAGCTGGTATCAAGAGTGGGAAAATTCAAGAGGCCACACCTTCTGATATTCATAAAAAGCCTTACACGGGAAAGAAGGAATCTAATGCTGCATACAGTCAAAAGAGTCGCCGTGATCAACATGCAGGGGCAGTCATGATCTCTGGTTCTGCACCATGCCGTCAACCACAAAGGGGAAACCAGCAAAGGCCGGAAGGGCCTAAAAGGCAATTCACCAACATTAACATGCCTTGGTTACAAGCATTGCAGCATATGTTGAAGATGAACTTGATTGCAGTGATCAACCCTCCTGCCAATCCTAAGACCTCCTCTCCTAGCTACAATCCAGAAGCAATGTGTGCTTATCATTCTGATAGCCCGGGGCACGATACTGAGGACTGTTGGGCACTGAAGTACAAAATTCAGAACATGATCGATGCCAAAGAGATCGAGTTCGAGCCTGCGGAGACTCCCAACGTGATTACTGCTCCATTGCCAAAACATGGCTAGAGTCGAGAGATTTTTGTTCATTTGAATTCAAGTTGTATTTTTTTCTTTTCTTGTTCAGATAAACAATTATCATGTTAAACTCTTTTATTTCATGAATGCATTACACGTGTCTGTCTTGATTTAATTATGTTTACTATGCTTAAAACTGCTTTCATATTTTTGTAATGGTCAACTCTTAATTGAAATGCTAAAACCTCTTGAGGGAGGATGACGAAAACGATACCACAATGTACAGTATGCTTTTGAACAGACCCCGCTGATGAGGTACAGGCATTGTTTCAATTCCTAAACACTGGAGTTATAAGGATGATAATCCCTCGTCAACCCATCAGAGCCAAAGAAGTAGGAGTTTTTATTTTCGAAAATCAAAACCCTTAATCATAACCTGGGGCAGGGTAGTTCTCTCAGTTGATCCAAGTGCACAATGAATGGCACCAAATGAGTTTTTCAAAAACAAAAGACAGTGATGGTTCTGAACAATCATAAGGACAGGCAGTCATTATAAAAAAAAAAATCATAAATGAAAAGCCCAAAAAGTCAAAACCAATAAAGAAGACTTACCAAACTGGGGCATCCCACTGACTGTAATTCCAAAAAAAGAAGCAGTTCAGGCAAAAAAAGAAAGGGATAACAAAAATCAAGAAAGAGGTCTCACAAACCCTCAACCAAAGCAAAAAATGACTGCCTGTTCAAAAGAAATCATCAACATCCGAATCATCACCGGAAAATCAAAGCAAAGACTCAAACAAGGTCTAACGTATGATCAACTGAGTTTAGGTTTGGAGAACATCACGAAGGGCGGGTGGGTACAAATAATTTGAGCCTTTATCCTTTGTTTCTTAAACCGTGAACCAGGCCACGATATAACCCTTAAAAGTCCTAGCCGAAGCATGGGTTAGTTCGAAAGCATACTGTTACGAAGGTATCCTGACTCCTGAAGGTTCGCTGTAAAATAACGAGTTGACATCACAGTTTACAAAGAAAAATTCACCTTTATCAAAAATGCGTTTTCAAATTCAAGACAGACATAGGCTTTTGCATTCTTAAAATAACCTTGTTTGCATATGGCTATTTGTTTGAACAGCAGGGAAATTCGCACGATGAACACCTTGTGAACAGAAGTACCTCCAATCAAGGGGCACAGTAGGAGCATTGCCCATTATCTGGGGCATGGCAAAATACTTCCAACAGGGGCAACTCCCTACATTCTGAGAGCGTGGACATAGTCGGAAAAATACTACGCACAATCAAAGACCCGCTAGGTTGACACACCTAGGCAAAAATAAGGGCTTCCCGGCGAACCAAAAGGGTTCGGGCAAAATAAGGGATGAAAACAAAAACATGTACACCCGGCAAGTCGAAAACCTGAAAAGGCGGCTTGGGCAAAAATGGGTATCCCGGTGGACTGAAAACCCGAAAGGGCGGTCCAGGCAAAAGTTAGGGATCAAAGCGTACGACTATGTCCCAGCATCTCATCACTTGTCTACCCGAAGATTTGTCAATCACACACACAGGTATCCTCTTCCCTCACCTCCGAAGCAGGGGAAATAATGAGTTATCCAGGCGATCCAATTGCTCTGTCAACCAAAGTACAAAGGACAGATCAACATAAGAATGATTACCATCTACTTTTACAAATTCCAGATCATGGGCTAACGTCCGAGAACAAACAGGACAATCATCCACCTAATCAAAATCATACAACCCTACACCGGTTCCCTCTCAACTTTCGGACAAAGTCACACACAGACTCCTCCTCCACAAGTAACCTTACCCCGGTTCATCCAGAAGTTTTTACACAAACTTATCCAAGTAACCTTACCCCGGTTCCTCCAGAAGTTTTTACACAAACTTATCCAAGTAACCTAACCCCGGTTCCTCCAGAAATCTTACATGGATTTATCCTGCGGTAACCTAACCCCGGTTCCTCCAGAAGTCTTACATGGACCTATCTCAAGATGACCTAACCCCGGTTCATCAAGTTTTTACACAAACTTATCCAAGTAACCTTACCCCGGTTCCTCCAGAAGTTTTTACACAAACTTATCCAAGTAACCTTACCCCGGTTCCTCCAGAAGTTTTTACACAAACTTATCCAAGTAACCTAACCCCGGTTCCTCCAGAAATCTTACATGGATTTATCCTGCGGTAACCTAACCCCGGTTCCTCCAGAAGTCTTACATGGACCTATCTCAAGATGACCTTACCTCGGTTCATCAAGAAGTTTTTACACGAACTTATCCTGCGGCAACCTAACCCCGGTTCCCCCAGAAGCCTTACATGGATTTAGCTCAAGATAACCCCACCCCGGTTCATCAAGAAAGTTTTACACAAACTTACCTCACCAGGCAACCCTACATAGGTTCTCCTTCTCCGGACATAGTTTTACACGAACTCGACATCAAGCAACCCTACACCGGTTCCCTCTCTTCAAGATGCAGTTTTATATGGACTCGTCACCCAGAAACCCTACACAGGTTCTCCCTTTCCAAAAACGAAGTTTTACACGAACTCATCATCAAAGTAACCCTACCCAGGTTCCTTCTCCATTTCAAATGCGGTTTTACATGAGCTCATCAGCAGGCAACCCTACATAGGTTCCTCTTTCAACTTACAAAATTACAGTTCAAAACCTTCCCAGGAAAGTCCAAACCAGTTTCCCCAGGAAGGTTGGAATTCATCTCCCCCAAGCAGTAAGCTTATCCCCAGTAGATTCTGGAAGCTTATCCTTCGCAGAGCACGAACGCGTCGCCCGGCTTTATTTAAAGAGTTATTTCCGTAACAGGATATAACTGGGTTATCCTCAGCCAAAAGCCACGGAAAGAGTGTCCTCGACGAAGTCTTCTTATCCCCAGCAATTACTATCAACACTCAGCAAGGCATCCCTCTTCCCACAGAGTATTGCTTCCCAGCATGGTCGCTAGAGTATTTTTCTCCCCGCAGAATCCTCCATTTGCCAAGTCTATTCCGCAACGGAGTCATCTTCTCCTACCGGTATTCTTGCAGTTATCATCCCCAGCGGAAGCAGCAAAATCTATTCCTCAACATCAGCCCAGGATACAACTTCCCGGCACCCGTCAAGGATTCACTTTCCTAGACAAGAACATACATAAAACATCACATACATCATTATAGCATGCATAGACGCATCATATCCTACGAATCTCATTTATGTTGAGAACATCATTATTTGATCCATATCATACATTACATATGACTGACTTTTACCTTTCAGGAAAGATGCAGTTTAAATTCTCAATCACGTTTCAAGACTTTGTCTGGTTCAGTTAAATCGATCCCAAGATTTTCCTGATGCTTATCCAGTCAAAGGCCTTCTCTGGTTCAGTCAGATCGACCCCAAGATCTCCCTGAGGCTTATCCAGTTGAAGATATTTCAAGACCTAGACCGGTTCAGTTAAATCGATCCCAAGATTTTCCTGATGCTTATCCAATCCAAGGCCTTCTCTGGTTCAGTCAGATCGACCCTAAAGATCTCCCTGATGCTTATCCAGTTGAAGATATTTCAAGACCTAGACCGGTTCAGTTAAATCGATCCCAAGATTTTCCTGATGCTTATCCAGTCCAAGGCCTTCTCTGGTTCAGTCAGATCGACCCTAAAGATCTCCCTGATGCTTATCCAGTTGAAGATATTTCAAGACCTAGACCGGTTCAGTTAAATCGTCCCAAGATTTTCCTGATGCTTATCCAGTCCAAGGCCTTCTCTGGTTCAGTCAGATCGACCCTAAGATCTCCCTGATGCTTATCCAGTTGAAGATATTTCAAGACCTAGACCGGTTCAGTTAAATCGTCCCAAGATTTTCCTGATGCTTATCCAGTCCAAGGCCTTCTCTGGTTCAGTCAGATCGACCCCAAGATCTCCCTGATGCTTATCCAGTTGAAGATATGACAAGACCTAGACCGGTTCAGTTAAGTCGACCCCAAGATTTTCCTGATTCTTACCCAGTCAAAGGCCTCTCTGGTTCAGTCAGATCGACCCTAAGATCTCCCTGATTCTTATCCCAGTAGAAGACACCCAAGATTTTTTCTCAACGAGCGTTGTTGAAGTTAAAGTCACCCAAGATTTTTCTCAACGAGCGTTGTTGAAGTTAAAGTCACCCAGGATTTTTCTCAACGAGCGTTGTTGAAGTTAAAATCACTCAAGGTTCTCTCACCGTTCATGCTAAGGTAGTAACCATCCCTGGTTCGTTCATCGCCGTTTGAAGCTCCAGATCCAGCTCCTGTAACCAGTCAGGACATATTTATGCCAAGCATCTAAAATCAGCTCCTGCAACGTGTCAGGTACTCATTTTTCTTTTGCAGGTATGCAGGTTCTCGCTAAGGAATCTCCTACGCGATCAACATCCAGATGGCATCTATAAGCCCATCATCCTATCCGGCAATCTCCAAATGGCATCTGTAAACCCATTCCCATCATCACTGTTACTATGTGAGCGCAAATTTCTGGGCACTCTAGTGTTCAATCATCTTCTACCCTCGGATTACGAAAGACACGTCCGCCAATCTGCATCCTCAGGTCTAAGAAGATTGAACAGGGGCAGCTGTTGCACCCCAAAATTTGCCCTCCCATATTCTTCAAGAAATTGCCAAGCCAAGTCACAAAATTCCCCAAGGGTTGTACAGCTCAACAGTCTCCTAATACAGTCAAAACTAGGGTTTGGATTCTGATCAAGAAAATGAAGTTTTCAAAGGCCCAATCAAGTCTCATATGCTTACAAAGATGGTCAAGTATCCTCATATCAAGTTTCAAGGCATTCAGCTCAAAATTGCACAGTCAAAACCCTAAATTGCACTACAGTCAACTGTAGGGGCAAAATGGTCATTTGACAGTCAAAAGTTCAAATTTTTGGTCAACATATCATTTTGAAGCCACAAACATCATTTGATCAATGCTTGATCATGATTCTCAAAATTTGGCTCAGAAATCATCAAAGATGCAAAAGTTACTATATTTGGACAGCTGAAAAAGTCAACTGAAATTGACCAGGGCATAACTTTCACATGGATTATCAGAAAAATTCCATCCAAAGCTCATTTTGAAGATAAAGACATTTCCTACAACTCATTTTCATACTTCAAGTCCAAGAAATGCTCTCACAAAAAGTTATCAATTTCAACATTACAGGTCATTTCCAAAAGTCAACAAAAAGGGACTTTAAGTCAAAGGCCATAACTTTAGATTGGTAAATCAAAATGACATGGGACCAAAGGCATTGGTTAAAGGACTCAAAGACCTTTCCAAAATGTCCAAGAACATGAGAAAAGCTTAAAAATTGAGCAAGTTATGCCTTGTGGAAGTTGGGAAAATTTTGGATATTTTGAAAAGTCAACTTTGATCCAAATGACCTAAAATTGCTAATGGACCCATTTTTCTTCCATGATTCATCATTCTAAGCATATGCACGACCACTTGGCCCAAAGGGAAGTATTTTCTCATTTTTATTTATTTATTTGAGTTTTTTATTTATATTAATTCAATTAAATCAATTAAATATGTGAAAAATATTTAACCTAACAAAACCAATCTTTTTATACATGTTTTAAGGTCAATATTTCGTGTAAATGCAAATGGGGAAAGATTTGGAGCTGATTGGCATGATTGAGAGCAAAATGCACATGAAAAGATATGGAAAAGATCCTTAAGAAATCAAATATTGAAAACCATTATGGCCATGGATTTTATTCAATTTTCTTGACCTAATAGCTTCAATACATAAGCATGATTCAAAACCTAATGCTAACACACTCCAAGCTGCGCCCAAAGACCCTGGCCAAACTTGAAAATTTCACTTAAGAACTCAATTCTGAAAACGTGGTTAGAGGTCTATTCAAGCCCTAAAAACTATTCCATCAGCTTCCTTGAAGGTCCCTGATCAGATTCCAACCACAAGCATTCTTCAGAATTCCACGAATTGGTATATTGCACACGAACTGCATCAAAGAAAATTCATAATTGTATATCATATTCCATGCATTATTTCTGAAATTTAGTCATTGATTCATGCTCATGATGATGTTTTGATGCTAACCAACACATTCAATTGCATTTTTGTGCCGTATATACGAATCTGCCATGTTTAAATGTTAGGGTTTGCAGAGCTTGAGATTGGGGCTTTTCACCCAAGGAAAAATTACGCCTCAAGACTATTGCCATTAGATTAAGCAGGTTGAGACGAAGAAGAATCCCTACTCGCGCCTAATTTATTGATCCTATAGCGCTAGTCGCTATTTTCTGTAAACCTACCTTAAGCCACGCCCAAGAAACCATTGCCTCTGCTTTTGTTTTACAGGGATAACGAAGAAGATGATGTGTTGTCCATCAGCGATAGGCCGGTTTGAAAACTGGCGCGTTAAACCACTAATGCGTTTGTTTTTTCTTTTTGTTATTTGTTTGTTGTTAATATACCAAACGCGTTAATTGGCTCAGACGGCAGGCATAAGGATTGGCAAAGCTCAAGACCTGGGTTCGAATCCCAGGTCTTCATTACTTTCTATGTTATTTTTCCATATATTATCCCATGCAGATTCAGTGCTAGCAACTACCATACGTCTCTCCAATCCAGCATGCCACGTCCACTTAAAGATCAATCTAAGGGCTGAGATTGAAGGGACATCCTACGCTCCAGTCAACGTACAAGCAGGCCAGTAAAAAAGTCAAAGAAAGCCATGCTTAATTGGGCCAGCATTCTGAGGCCTACACCTCCATGTTGGGACAGAAAACCCCCTTGGTTGGCTTCTCTATACATTTTTTTATTTTATTTTCAATAATGATTTTGCTTTCCTTATTTGTTAAATCAATTAATTATTTCTTTTACAAATTATAAAATATACAAAAAAAAATCAGAAAAGACCAAAAAATAATAAATATTTTTATTATAATTATTTTCTTGTAAATAAATTAACATATAATGAATTTAGTTTTAATTAGGATTTTTGCAATTTTAATTCTTTTCTTATTAAATATAAAAAAGGTAGAATTAGGTTAATTGACAATTTTCATTCCTTTTAATTTTTCCTTTTGATCATAATATTATTATTTATTGATTTTCATAATTAATTGTACATAAATAACTTAGGTTAAATTAGGTTAAAAACTTCAACATTTTTAATAAGTTTAAAAAACAATTAGAATTAGGGTTTACATCCAATTTTTAGTTTCAATTAATTCTTTTTTCTCTTAAATCATAAAAAACAAAAAAATACCAAAAACATTTAATTTTAATTTTTAATGCCTTATTAATTTTAATTTTTGCAAAAGGGTCCAATGCCCATATTTTTAATTCCTTTATTTCGCATATTTATTTTATATCGTTTATTATAATTATGTATCTCTCCCAAAGCGTTGTAATATTTTATACTTTTCGCACTTTTACTTTGCTTTATTTACTTTCCGTCAAATCGGGTCCGGTTTAATTTTGGCGATGTGGACCCGCGCCATTTGTAATAGCTTTAGATTTATTTTCCCCGCAAATATTTTAAACTGTTAAATATGCATGCAAGAATGAATGTCCTATAATAAAATCAAGCGTAGATCACAATGAACATGACAAGATAAATACAAATGAAAACGATACACGAATCGCACACACCACCCCTAGGGTACGCCTCACTGTTGCCTTTCGAAAGGTGATCGTCGAGTAGAGGATGTCTTAGTAAGTCCTCATGATCCGGGAACCTGGCATGAGGGTAGCTTCTAAGGTGTCTTCCTATTGCTCTGGTGATCACCATGTCCCTACAAACTCGAATTGACCCGAACACCTCCAACGGTGGTGCTACCTACCTCTCAATGGTGGGATGGCACTACTTTAAAGGACTTTTACACAGACGAATTCCTTAGGGTAGGTAGACAACTCGTAGATACTTGCTCTCTCCAAAAACAAACAAAAATCTTTTCACACCAACACATTTTCAAAAGCTTTCAAAGCAAATTTTTCAAACACTCTGACGTATGAGTCGAACTGAAATTCTTCAAAGAAACTTTTAAAACCCACAATTGAAAAGCAAACAAACAATTTTGAAAACACAATGAGCAAGTATCTAAGAGCCCATGGATAACCATGGATAGAAAGGGTGCTAACACCTTCCCTTTCTATAACCTACCTCCCGAACCGAGAGCAATCTCTTTAAGGAATTTTTCTGTGCTTTTGTCCTTTCCATTTGGAGAAAATAAAAGACGGTGGCGACTCTTGCTTCCGCGACATTTTCGCGAACCAGCGTTAAACAGTCAGTTCCAGATCCACCGATCACAATCTTCATTCCCTATCCCGAGTGGAAGCGAAGGATTCAACTCTTTTCTCCAGCAGCAACCCGGGATTTATTTTCCCCAGCTAAAAAGATCACATTTTCATACATCAAGACACATGCATACGCATCACACAACACAATCTCATTTATTTTGATAACATCATTGCTTGATACATATCATGCATTACATACAACTAACCTTTACCTTTCAAAAAAAAATACAATCAAATTCTAACAAAAGTAAGCTATGAAGCCCAAATTCAACTGGATAATAGTTTAAACCCTCAGCAAGTCGTGGATCCCGGATTACAACTGGATAACAACTCAGTAAGTTATTGTGAAGCCTGAATTATGACCAAACAACAATACCAGTTCCTGTGAAACCTGGATTACGACCAGATAACGGTTAAAGACATTGTGAAGACTGGATTTCGAATAGATAACAGTAAGGGATACTGTGCAGCTTGGATTACGACCAAATAGCAGTTCACCCGGCCAGATACTATGAAGCTCGGATTACGACCGGATGTTAGTCGGCCCAAAGTCAAAGGAATAGCCCGGATTACGACCGGATAGCCATTTGATCTCTTCTGAAGACTGGATTACGACCAGACAAGAAGTAAAGTATTGTGAAGACTGGATTTCAACCAGATAACAAATAAGGGATACTGTGTAGCTTGGATTACGACCAAATAGCAGTTCACCCAACCAGATACTTTGAAGCTCAGATTACGACTGGATGTTAGTAAGCCCAAAGCCAAATGGAAGCCCGGATTACGACCGGATAGCCATTTGATCTCTTCTAAAGACTGGATTACGACCAAATAAGAAGTAAAGTGTTCTAAAGACTGGATTACGACCAGATAAGGAGTAAAGTATTGTAAAGCCTGGATTACAACTAGACAGCAATACGGAACACCGTGAAGCCTGAATTATGACCGGATAACAATAAAAGGACTGGAGCCTAGATTACGACCAGATAGCAGTACAAGACCCTGCAAAGTTTGGATTTTGACCGAATAGCAGTTTACCTGGACAGTTACTAAGAAGCTCGGCGTCGACCAGATATTAGTGTGCCATATATTCAAGTTAAAGCCCGGATGCGACCAAATAACATTTGAATTCCTTATGAAACCTGGATTACGACCAAATAAGAATTGAGAAGTTGCGAAACCTGGATTATAATTGGATAGCAAGTTTAATTTCATCTCCCCAGTAAGTTTGTAAAGCCTGGATTACGACCAGATAGCAACCGGTCTTATTACTATGAAGCCTGGACCACGACCAGATAACAGTTCATTTTCACCTCCTCGACTAAGATACAATTCCTCGGTAGAATAACGGACGATCGAAGTTCCTAAAATTCAAGAAGACACGACTCATCAGCAGAATAACGGAAGACCGAAGCTCCTAAAATTCTACTTCTCCCAACAAAGATCAGACTTCCCCAACGGAATCTTCCTCAACGACAAGTATACAAGCTCTCGCTAAGGAATCCCTTATGCGGTCGACACTCATTCGGATGGCATCTTTAAGCCTATCTCCCATCAGCAATCTCCAAATTTCCCGACATCACAAGACAATTACCACTTCATGCGAGTGCAAATTTCTGGGCACTCTAGTGTTCAATCATCTTCCACCTTCGGATCATGAAAGGCACGCAAGCCAATCTACATCCTCAGGTATAAGAAGATTGAACAGGGGCAGCTGTTGTACCCCAAAATTTTCCCTCCCATATTTCTCAAAACATTGCAAGAAAGATCCTCAAGTTGCTCAAGGTAGTCTAGGGGTTGGCCAGACAAGCTCTTTCCTAAGGCAGTCTACCCCAAACTAGGGTTTCATGTTGCATCAAGATACTTGAGTCCAAGTGATCCTAAATGCTCACCAATGTCCTAGTATGTTCTCAAGATCATCCATGTCAAGTTTCAAGCCTTGCAGAGAAAGTTTTCTCAGTCAATTGCTCAAAGGCCCAAAAATCGACTGTGCTAGGGCAAAAGTCAACGGTGGCCCACATACAGTCAAACTTCAAGATTTTTGGTCAACATCCTAATTTTGAAGTATATTTCATCATTTGATCAAGGTTTGATCATGATTCATCAAGGATTGCTCTTAATTCATCAAGACTCGAAAGTTGCTAAATTAGGGTTTTGTAGGAAAAGTCAACTCAACTTTGACCAAGCATAACTTTCTCATACTTTATGATTAATGACCCATCCAAAGCTCATT
The DNA here is from genome assembly GCA_948472305.1 of Vicia faba. NCBI lineage: Eukaryota > Viridiplantae > Streptophyta > Magnoliopsida > Fabales > Fabaceae > Vicia > Vicia faba. The sequence continues at coordinate 486,594,280 of OX451739.1, forward strand.
TTAAAGATGATTCAATTACCTACAATCCATAATCATCTTCCAAGTTCAAAATATGCACTCACAAGAAGTTATGAATTTGGACATTATAGGTCATTTTGAAAAGTCAACAAAAACACCTTTTTTGTCAAAGCTTCATACATGAGCATGGAATATCAAAATGATATTAGACCAAAAGGGTTGGTTAGAGGACATCTCAAGGTTTCTAAAAAGTCCAAGAACACCTCCAAAGAGTCAAAATTGAGGATGTTATGCATTGGTGAAGTTGACATTTTTTGTAAAATTGCCAAAAGTCAACTATCCCTAAAACTTCAAATTTTGCCAAATGGGACCAATCTTTTTCACTTGCTTTGAGTTGGAAACATAGCCCACGTGCTCTACCCTTTTCCACTTGTCTATATCTTATTTTTATTATTTATTTTGATTTTTATTTGAATTAATTCAATTTAAATCAAAACAAATCATATAAAATCAAAATTATTGAAAACCAAAGATTTTTTGCTTGTTTCAGGCTTTATTACACAGCTAGCATCATTCAAATTCGTGCAAATGCATAGAGTGGACAAAAAGATTGAAAAAAGACATGTTTGGAAGTGTTTTAAAAGGTGAATCAAATCAAATCAAAAAGGATTAAAGGAGGGAGATTTGGATCAATTATCAACCCTGATTTATTCTTTGTTACATAAGGAATGAGGCCAGACCTAGAAAAAAGTTAGAAACAGGCGTGAGAGGAAGAACAAAATCTGAAAAAACCAAGAAAAAGTGTGAGATCGAAATCCCACTTAGAGGCGTCCTCAAAGCTCACTATCCCAATCGGTTCCTGGCACTCTCAGCAAGCGAAAGCAATCGAAACCAAGCGTTTTCAAGCCCTACAACGCATTGTAAGTCCGTCACGGTATCATTATATTCTTGAATTCGATTAGCATCATTCTTGCACTTATAACATAAAATAATTGTACATTTTTTATCACCATATTATTTGCAAACTTTTTACAATAGCCAATGGCATTTTAATGGACTGAATCGTGAATCACCATTGTTAGGTTTTTGGAGTTTGTTTTAGCGTTTTTGATTTCAGGAACAATTGGCCTTCGTAAGTGGTACCATTATGATCAGGAGGATGAAACGACTCCAACCATGGCCTTAGATATTATTTCCATGGCCTGTGGAAGATTTTGAGAAAGAACAGGCTTGTAGCAATAGACATTTGTCCGTAGGTATAGGTGAATGAACCTTTAGCCACAGAGAGAGGAAGGAGACGATTTGCTGGCACCCTCCTATTGGCTTGTTTGAATTTTCACGCTGAAATTCCATTATTGTGCTTGTTTATTATTTGTTTATTATTTTACGCTATTGTTACAACAAAAACAAATGGCGTAGTGGCAGCCACGTGAGCACTTAAAGCTTTAGAGGCTGGAGGTCAGGGGTTCGATCCCTGCCTCCAGCATTTGCCATTTTCTTTATTTCTTTCAGGTAATTCAATGAGCGCGCAAGCCAGGAGATCTACCATATGCCCTCATCATCCAACGTGCCAGATGGCCAGATGGCCAAATCTTATGGCCAACTAGGGAGGAACAGCATGAGCCAGGGTCAACGCATACGAACTGGAACCAAAGTCAAACAGATCTCATAATTTTTGGGCCCAGGAAACTACTATCCACACCTCCCAGAATTGCTAACTCAGGCCCATTTTCTCTCTTCATTTTTTTATTTATTTTTATTTAAATTGTTTATTTATTTACTAACCAATAATTTAATTATTTTCTTTTATCAAAAAAATCACCAAAAATGTTTTTATGTCCAATTAAAATTAGAATTTTATTTTTCATCAATAAATTAATTAATTTAATTAGGTTTGATTAAATTAGAAAACTTTAATTTCTCTTTTTGCAAATAATTAAAATTAATTAGAATAAATAGGTTTTTATTACTAACTTAATTGTATTTTATTTTTTCCTAAAATAACAAAAACTCAAAAATATGACATTTAATTATTTTTCATTAATTAATTTAATAACTAATTAATTTTTCATTTTAATTTAAGGACTTAATTTCTTTTCTTAAAAAAAATAAAAATAACAAAATATTAAAAACAACAAAAACATTGTCTTTCTTTAATTAGGATAGGAGGGTCAAAACCCTAGTTTCGCATTCGATCTAATTTTTCATCGCGTGCTTTATTATTTTGCCCAATTATTATATCTGCTCACGGTTTGTAATAATTTAAATTAGGACATTTATTTATTTTTACTACTTTTAATTTCAAAGAGTTTGTTTTTGGCTATGTAAATACCCGAAGCCTTGTAATAGCTTAGTTTAAATTCTGCACTTTAATTTCTGCAAATATTTAACTGTTAGATATGTGAATAATTAGGGTTTGCATGACAAGAATGTATGTTAACTTTAAAACAATTAGATCACCCTAAATGTGCAAAGATAAATAAATCTGAAACTGAATCATTCGCACATGCGCACTCCTGGGGTACACTCCCACTTGGTTGCCTTCGTTAAAATGGTCATTGGGTATAGGTTGTTTTAGAGGTCGTCCTCTTGTCTAAAAGATCAAAGTTGCCTCAGAAAGGTTGCCTCGGATATTGTTGCCTCGGATAAATGATCTAAGACATTAGGGTTGCCATAAGATGTCCTCACGTTGCTTTAGTAACTGTATGTCCCTCTTTCGAATTGACCCTCAAACTCCAACGACGGTGCTACCTACTCAGTAATAGTGGGATAGCATTGTCTAAAGGAAACAAGCATAGAACAATTCTTTTTTCGAGTAGGTAGATTAGTTCTTAAGTACTTGCTCATTCCAAAAAAAAATTTCACACTTACACTCTTTTACAAACAAGTTTTCAAAAACACTTCATTACACTCTTGAAGACAGAAGCAAGAGTTAAATCGAAGTTAAAATAAAAACTTTTCAAAGCCCACAAACACAAACAAAACAATTTTGAAAATGATGACAAAGTACCTAAGAGCCCGTAGATAACTACAGATAGAAAGAGTGCTAATACCTTCCCTTTCTATAATCTACCCCCCGTACTCAGAAATATCTCGAAAAAGGAATTTTTCTGTGCTTTTTTCCTTTCCTTGTTAGATAAAATAAAAGACGGTGGCGACTCTTGCTTACCGCGACATTTTGTGAACACAAACGCAAAACGCAAACCAGCATTCCAAAAAATAGTCCCGGTTCTGGTCACCGTATCACAGGAGGCTTGGTGGATAATTATGGCTTTTTGATAGTGTGAGATTTTGAGGGCTTGTCTACACAACCAAACTTCTGGACCTTTAGCTTACAAATGGCCTCTCTATTTATAGAGAAGGTTTGAGAGGATGAGAGAGTTTGTTTCATAAGCTGTCAAAATTCTGGTTTGGTTGAGATGAAATAAACAAGTTATGTGAAATTTGATGTCCCAATGCTTGGTACAAAAGGGATTTGAAGTGGCTAGGAGCTTCTAGGCATGTTGCTTCTTGCTTTGACATTGTGTGTGCAGAAAAAACAGTTGAGAGGCTCAAGGAGAGCTAACTTTGTATAAAGCATGCTTTATGTGAATGGCAATGGTGCCTTTGTGCCAAAAATAGAAAGATGCAATGGACAATACTTTAATCACTTGGATAGTGGTTCAATCAATTGTGTAAACGTCTGATTATGGATAGATTTGGAAGTCAAAAGGCCTGCAAAGTAAGATTATGCAGTATGGCATAAGGATTTTGTTATATGTACTTCAACAAAATGACTCGCAATTCAAGAATGGATGCGCAACTTCAGGTCCTTGAATCTCCTAGCTCAAGTATGAAAAATTCATGCTCTTGGACATTTTAGAAATCTTGAAACATTGTCTACAACTTTCATGTTGACCATCTTTGATAAATAAAATTGGAACTATGTGAAAAAATTCCAAGAAGTTGAGATAAAATCCTGACCAAAATCTATTGAAAATTTCTCTAAGTGTTAGATGAAAATGTCATGACTTTAGGAATTTATAACTCACAATCTAAACACTTCTAGGATTTGACAGTAAATAAAATTTGTAGATCTCATCAAGATCAACAACTTTCATGTTGAAAGCTTTCTTTGAATCATCTTGCGTCTTGGTGAAAGAATGTCATAAAGTAATGAAATTATCATATAGAAAAACACTTAGGAAAAATTTCTAAGTCTTGAAAAGTTTGACTTTTCTCATTGACTTGTGACTTTCTTGATTTCTAAATGATCAAGCTTCATATTCTTGAACGTCTTGATGAATTTTGATCTTTGAGACTTAAAGTTGACCAAGAAGTCAAAGTTTAACTTTTCAGTGTAGAGTTGACTTTTTCATCAGTTGACCAAATTTCATCTATCAATCCACTGATCTTGAGAAATGTTTTGAGCCATGAAATTAGTTCAACATGTTGTATGAATCCTTGAGATTTTACTTTAAGCCATTAGATCATGTATTAGGTTAAAAAGTCAATGATCAGTCGTTCTTAGTCAAAACCCTAATTTGTGGTCTAAGTGTTTCGGGGGTGATTTTGTCTGATCAATTCTTAAGAATCCTTGAGCATTGGAGATCCTTTGTGAGGAATGTATTGAAAAAGAGAGGGAAAAATTTTGGGTATAACAACAAGCCTTGAAACTCCCTCAAACTCCCTCAAACTAGAAATTGCTCTCAAACTCCATTTTTGTGCCATTTCTGACTTTGAATTCTAAATTCACATTTCACTCGTGTTTTCTTACTCAAATTCAATCACAAAGCTTCCATACACCATCTAGAAGTGATCCAGGATCCTGTTACACAACTGTAACACCTCCATCATCATTATCCATTTCAAAAACCAGTCATCTGCATATTGACTTCTACAGAACAATTCAAGCACTCTCAGCTCAAGGTAAGCATTGCATTAGCTTCCTAGAGGTCCAATGAAGTTATTCATATCATTAAAACACTTCTAGGAGTGCTCAAACTCAAAACACGATTTCCATTTTCAAGGTAAGTTTTCTGAACTTTCAAATCCTTATACAACCATCATTTGTCTCTGATTTCAAAAGATAAAATGTAGACATCATAGCCCTTAAGCTAACCATGCCCTTAGATTTCATTTATATTGCCTGAGTGATGTGAATTTTGAGTTCGAACTTTCTGAAAAATTAGGTTAGAATTTGGTACCAAGCAAAATCCATGCTCATCTTTGATCCATAACTTAAGTTATTTACATATTTGAAATCGTGATAAAATTTCTAACAAGTTTGGTGTTTACAATTTCTAAAATGGTTGAGAAATGAGTAAGTTCAGAAGTTCAAAAAAGTGGCGCGAGGAAGAAGATGAAGTGCAGTCAGAAATGAGTTTATCTTATATTGAGTGCAACTTGTCTTACTACCGGATGTAACTGCCACCCTAGTGGCAGAACGTGCGCGTATAAGGCTGTGGTGTGTAGGGACTTGGGTTCGAGCCCCAGCGTCCCATTTTGTTTCTTTTTACACATTATTTTTGTTCTTTTTACAAATAAGCGTGTTGGGCCTCCCTGATCTGGGCCTTGTTCTTTTTTATTTTTTTCTATTATTATCACCCCCAATCTGCTAATTACAACGCAGGCCCATAACTTTTTTATTTTTTGTTTTATTTTTTTATTTCAACAAAAAAAACTGGCTTTTGGGCCTAACATCTTTTCACCCCTAAACTTCTTTTTAACCCCTTGACCCAATCTTTTTATTTCTTTTATATTTTATTTATTTATTTATTTATTTATTTAATCAAAAAACATAAAAATATATTTTCTTAAATAATTATAAATAAAATTTTCTATTTTTTTTTCAATTTATTTATCTTTATAAATAAAAAAAACCTAAAAATGTTTTCTTAACTAACTAATTTCTTTTAAGATTAAAATTAAATTAAATTTAGGTTTATTAAATTAGACTTAAGTATATTTAATTTTCTCTTTAAATTCAAATTAGACTTTAGGTTTTGTTAAATAATTAATTAACTACTATTGTAAATTAATTAGTTTAATTATGTTAAAACCTTTTCCATGAAAAACTCACCATAAAAACAATTTTTTTCTCTCTTATATTTTTGTGTACTTTATCATTTCGCACTATCATTTATGAAAATTTCAAAGCCTTGTAATAGTAATTAGGATTTATTTTACTTGTCATCCCCATTTGTAAATTTGTATCTCATATCCCCAAAAGTATTGTAATAGCGTAGGACATTTAAATTCCGCAATTTATTACTTTCCATATTATTGCTAGTAATTAGGGTTTGTATGGCAAGATTTAAAATCAAACATTAGATAACCCTAACTCAAGATAAAATATTTGAAAAAATACACTTTGCACACATGCACCTCTAGGGTAACCCATACTTGTTGCCTCGGATAAAAATAGGCATGTCCCTCGAACATGAGATGTTTTAGTAAAGACCCTCGATTAAAAGATCGTAGTCCCTCGATGACCATTCGATGTTTCCTTCGATAAATAATCTTAGTCCCTTAGGATAAATTGCTAAAACATTTTACAAGTTGCCTTTTATGACTATCTGATGACCCACGCCCGTCCCTCACATCCAATGATATGGCTTTCTACTAACTAATGGTAGGCAAGTACTATCTAAAGGAGGAGGAAAAGAACAAAGACTTTTTGAGTAGGTAGATTGTTCGTAATTGCTTGCTCACAAACTAAAATCATTTTCACACCTCACACTTTCAAAAACAAACATCTTTTCAAACTCTCTCTTCCAAACAAATATTTTCAAAACAAAAACTTTGTATACATTCTCAACAATACGAGAATCATTGCAAAGTTTTCCGTACTAAGACATTTTCAAAATATTTCTAAAAAAACATTTTGTATACATTCTCAACGATACGAGAATTATTACAAAATCATCATCTTCAAAACATCTTTCAAACTTACACAAAACACAATGCATTTTCAAAGTGAGCTATCAATTAAGAGCCCGTAGATAACTACAGATGAAAATGGTGCTAACACCTTCCCTTTTCATAACCTACCCCCTGAACTCAACAAAATTCTCAAAAGTCTTTCATGTTCTTTTCACCCTTTCCTTTATTGGATAAAAGAAAAGTCGGTGGCGACTCTTGCTATCCGCAACATTTGCGATAAAACACAAAACACCCAAGTTAGTTCTCCCACCGTGTTACAACTTTATTTAAGGAAAAACAAGTTCAAGTTGGGGAGAGTTTGATAAGTGCAAATTGTATCTATTTTTGTATATAAGTTTTGTGACACTTATCAGTTCTTTTGTTGATATTCTTTGAATAATTCCCAGCTTTGTTTGTAAATATGTATACTTTGTATATAATTGAGTTTTCGATTCATTTGTGTACCGTTTGATATATTTTACCTCTTTTGTAGGTATTTTTTGCATATTTGAAGCATCGAGGAATAATATGTCAAAGGCACGGCTCCAGATAGGCGTTTTCAGAATAAAAGATGCATTTTGGATGTTTTGCGTCTTGAAGCCCGCAAAGCGCATTTCCCAGCATGCTATGAGTGTTTTGCACTATTTTGGCAGAAGTGAAATTGTTGAGCCCTCTAAGCGCAAATAACCCGCTTAGAAGGATTTTAGGTAGTTTGGTATGTTAAATAAGCGCAACCCGCTTAGCGCGGTTATCCCGCTAAGCACGGTCTACTGAATTTTGTTTTATAACATTCATTTCATTCATTATTAGGTGATGGTTTTGGGGGTATTTTTGTTCTCCCAACTCTATCAACTCACTTTTTGGTAGATTAGCTTAGAAAACAACATTGGAGCTTGCACACGGATGATCCGGGGTGGATTTCTCATTGATCGACACTGACAAACTGGAAGATTTGTGGTTCATTTCTCTTTTTCTTTGTGTATTTTTAATTTATTGGGTTTTATATATGTATTTACTTTAAACTCGAGTATATTTATCGCTCATGGTGTTATATAAAGCTTGATTTACAAATCTATTGTCGATTATTATCCTGGATTTTTGCTCTGTGCTTGGGGTTTGGGTTGCTATAGACATATACTGCTCGAAACCTTACCTAAGATACTTATCTATTAGTTTGTAGATTATAGAGATAAATTTAGAGTTAATATTCACTTGGTGTTTATGCTTAATGCCTTCATGTTGGTTGTGTTATGCTGAGAGATTGCCAACGCGAGTAAAACGGTTGTCTTCTGTGTTGTTAAGGTTGGTTGAGAGATCGCCTCTGAGATAATACACTGGGTGTTATGGTTGATATGTGGTGATATTTATGAGTATTGTAGGTTGAGTATAACTAGTCTATAGGTTTAAGTTTGTGAGGAGTGGATTATATGCATGCCTGATAAGTTTCTTCTCTGAAGAATGAATTATTTTTATGTTCATAAGTTTTAATTATCGCATTTACTTCAAACCCATTTTAAACCAAACTCAAAAACATGAGACTTGTCGAACGACAATTCAGTAGCACTAATCTTTATGGAGACGATATGATATAACCTATAAAAATACTTACTTTTGCTTGCCGCTTTATCGCTTCAGCACCGACCGATCCATCAGTGAAATCGACATGCTCGGTCTCGTCCCCATGCCGCCGCTTGGGAGGATTGTCTGGAGGGGACAAACTCCCCTAAGGAGAAGAAGTTGAAACAACCTGGGTGTGGCCAGTCTTCGCCTGCTCTTAGAGTTGAGTGACACGACTTTTATGTAATTTCTTAGCACCTCTTTTTGCCACTATCTTAACCATGTGTTGACCTGCAACAAATAAATAAATATGGTTAGCATAATGGGGAAACACATGGGTTCGCCGAGCACAAGCACGCTCGCTACCTAAAAGTTGTAAAGCTTCGTTAACAGAATCACACTCAAGGAGCGCTCTCGTGTTAATCATCTGAGCAGCAAGGCATGACTGCCCAGCCTCCATCAAAATCAAAATCCCATCTTTAGTCACGCGTCCAGCGGGAGAGAAACTCTCGACATACACCACGAGCTTCCCATAGGCAAGCTGGTCTTAAACATCCAACTCTTAGGCTTCACAGTATAAGCGTCAACGATCTTGTCAAAATGGCTCTTCTGCCACTCAAGAGGGGATGTTGCTCGAAGCCTTGTCACTTTCCTACCATTCTCAACCTCTTCCACACGATCATATAGGGAGTCCACGGCCACATCCGTAAGGGGTTTCACAACATAATATATGTCCTTGAAGGAGTGAATATAATGCAAATACATTCTGAACAACTTCTTTGATTTCTTGAACGACACCCAACTGTGATGACCATTGGCGGACTGCCTCTGGAGATGAAAAACCGCGAAAAACAAGGGCAGAGTGGCACCGATCTCGATATACCTGTATACGAGCTCGAATGTTCATGCAAACGCGAGCACATTCAGATGAAGCTGGGAGGACGCCAATTCCAACCAAGTTAAGATGCCCGCCTGGAGAACACTGAAGGGCAAACGAATCTCCACCTCTTTAAAATTGAATTCATACATCGGAAATCGAGTCTCCAGGAAAGCCGAGCAGATCCGACTAGTAGGCTTAGGGCACAAGGGTGTCTAGGAAGCGGGGAAATATTTCTCCCAGACTTTGACAATGTTAAATGCATTAGAAGAGTCGGGGGAAAATATCGAGGCAATCTGTAAGGGTTCTGGACCCACCCAATCCAAGTTCCTCTCTACCTCCTCGACACGATCTACCTCCTCGACAGGGGGATCAACTTCAGCATGTTGGGCCATCTTACCTAAAAAGCAAGGGGGAATAGTGAATTCGAAGGTAAAATCAAATCCACCTATTGTACCCCAAAATTTTCCCTCTCAATTCTCAAGGCTTTTCTCACAAAGATTCTCAAGATTCAAGCTTGCACAAGTGCATTGGGATTTACCAGTACCAAAACTTAAAGGAAACTGTCAAAAAGGTAGAAAATAGATAAAAATAACATTTTGACAAATTTGGAGGAAAATAGGTCTCCTTCGATTCAGCACCCTTCGATTGACTCTTGGCCTTCTTCGATTGCTCAAATTTGCTGCCAGCGTGCCTCTTTCGTCTGTGCATGTGAATTCTTGTTGCAGGCTTCGTTTGTGTCTTCCAATGCCTGCATGCTTGCTTTGAATACCAAGTTTGTTTGCCACAAGTGCCCCCTGCAAGGCAAACCTTTCAATTGGGCAAGTATGCTGCCTGCATGCTTGCTTTGAATGGATAAGTTTTACTGCAAGGAAGGCCTTTCGATTGGACAAGTATGCTGCTTGCATGCTTGCAATCGAAGGCCATGACATGCTGGCCACATGTGCCCCATAGAAGGCAAGCCTTTCAATTGGACAAGTATGCTTCCTGCATGCTTGCAATCGAAGGCCATGACATGCTGGCCATATGTGCCCCCTGCAAGGCAAACTATTCGATTGGACAAAAGTACCTACATGAAAAGCTTCAATTGGAATATGGATCCCTTTCGAATCAGCTTGCTTCGAATCCAAGCTGAGCCATTCGAAGCAGGTTTCGTTGGAGGAAAATCTGAGGAAATCTCATGGCCATACCCTACTTGACAAACTATGTTGCTTCCAAATGTTTGTATAATCAGAGGGCCAGAAGCATAAGTCACATCTTCCGCACCCCAACTGCCAAAAGGCCCCCCACTTGTACTTTCACGTTACATATATTTTATCATTTCTTTGCAAGAATGGCTTTGGATAACATGTCCATTCTTTCTCTATAAATAGAGGAATTCTTTGCAAAGGCTAGAGAGGATTTTTTGACTAGAGGAACGAAACCTCCAAAATCTTCTCAATCACAACAAAATCTCTCAAGTCCTTAAGCACTTGTGAAGAACAAACCCAGAATTCCCTTGTCACCTCTTTCGATTCTGAAGAACAAGCACTCTTCAGTATCCTTCTAATCCAGTTTAGAAAGAAACATAAGACTTGTTTCTTTCTTCCTTCGAATCCAGCATTCAAAGCCCAACTATTGACCCCCTCTTTCGAATCCACCACCCAGGGCCTCCATTCAAGGCCCAATTCATCTTCAAGGTTGAAGCAAGGTAAGTTACTCTTACCCTTGCACCTTTCGTTTAGACATAGAATGTATATAATATTTTGCCTCCCTTTCGTTTACACCCTTTAAGTCTATTTTTCTGGCTAATCTTTTTGTTTCTTGTTGCTTGAGTTTCATTAAATATACTTTAATATTTGGTTTGGCCACAAGACAAATGCTAGCATGGCCTTAGGCCATGTTTCCATTTTATGTCCCAAACGAAAGAAACAGGAGGAAAGAAAACATGAAATGAAGCCTTGGGCTTCCATACTGACTTCCAAGGCAGAAAGGCAGAATCAGGAGGTACATTTTCACTAAGTCCAGCCAGAATCAAAGGCCATGACTTACTGATTCCAGGCCCAATCGAAGAAGGTAACAAGGCAACAAGGCAGAACCAGAAGTCACACCCAGATGCTGACAAGCCCAATTGAAGGCCATGACCAGCTGCTGCCAAGGCCCAATCGAAGGGCATGACTTGCTGGATGCTATCCCCCGATCAAAGAAGGCCAACAGAAGCAGAATCGAAGGCTGCTCCCCCCCAATCGAAGGAGCTCTTTTTTATTCTTTTTATCTTATTTTTGCCTTTATATTTTTATGCATTTCAATATGGTTGTAATAGTGTAGGATTTATTTTTTACACTTTTTATTACTTTTGTACAAATGCTGGTAATTAGGTGTGTATGGCAAGATAAAACCAACAAGTAGACAACCCAAAAATCAAAGACAAAATGCATGCAAATCAAACACACTTTGCACACATGCACCCTTAGGATAGTCTCACTTGTTGCCTCGGAAAAATAGTCATGTCCCTCAAATATGTGTATTTTAGCAAAGACCCTCGATAAAAGATCGTAGTCCCTCGATGACCCTCGATGTTGCCTTCGGTAAACGAACTAGTCCCTAAACGACATTTCTAAAACGTCCCATAGGTTTCCTTCTATGACTATACAAATGTACCACGCCCGTCCCTTCACATCCAACGATGGGGCTTCTTACCAAATCAATGGTAAGATATCAACATCTAAAGAAGGAGGAAAATAACATCTAAGACCGTTTGAGTAGGTAGATTTTCTCCTAGTTGCTCACTTTCTCACAACAAAAACATTTTATACACCAACACTTTCATTTGAAACATTTTCAAAAGCTCAACACTTTGTATACGTTCTTACAAACGATAACTATTACAAAGTTTGCCTAAACGATGGTGCCTTTTCAAAATACTTTCAAAAACCACACAAATCAAATTTTCAAACAAAGTAAGTGATCTAGCAAGCAACTAAGAGCCCGTAGATAACTACGGATGGAAAGTGTGCTAATACCTTACCTTTTCATAATCTATCCCACGAACTCAGAAATAATCTCAAAGGTCTTTCCTGTTCTTTTCAGACTTTCCTTTTGGATAAAAGAAAAGTCGGTGGCGACTGTTGCTAACCGCAACATTTGCAATAAAATGCAAACATCCCAAGTCAGTTCTCCCACCATATCACAGAACTAGCAACTCTGCTGGGGAAGATTTATGAGTGGGGTTACCTTAGGGATAGATCATATTTAATTGCTTTCCTTGTTTGACTTGCATGCTTTACATTATGGTTCCTTGTTTGAGTTTGTTTTGATCCTCTACCCGGATTTGGGGCACCTTTTTAGGTAAGTAACAATAGATTATGGAAACTGTACAACATAGACCGACATGGTTGATGCAATGGCTATGTTAGTGTGACACATTTGTTGGTACCGGTATCCCTTGTGTTGAATCGAGGAGAATACGGGGCCGCTGAGTGGCGCCATGAAGCACTAACTGACTTTAGAACCTTAATTGAACAAACTTGGCCATTAGGACATAGTGAGATAACCGGTTTCAGTGGAAAGCTGAAAATTGGTTGATACTCGATACTACACTCATTGAGACTAGACTTTTGGGATATCTCGGCCGCAAGAAAAGATTGATTGAGCTGAGACAATGCCTAAAAGAAAGGTCAGTGATATTAAGATCCCTTAAAACCCGGTTACTATTAACTGGGACAGGTTGAGCCAACTAAACTTCAAGAGGGTACTTACCTACAAACTCCATGCAAGCCTAAACCTAAGGACTTGTCTGCTTTGTGTGAATATGATTATTTGTACTTGCTTACTTTGCATACTTGTACATAACATCATGATATCATACCATAGCATTTTCAATAACCATTTCAAGGATCTCAAGGGTCCATGATGCAGGGTCACGTTGTTCCAGACATCTATCAAAGGGAAAGAGGATTTATTTTCCTCTAACCAAACACCGTCAAAGATCAAGTACAACAACTTGAGTTAAGGGCTATGACCCACTTGACATGGTGAGCTTAATTCTCGTGGAAGGACATCCACCGATACAAAGTTCTCCAATCAAAGTTGTTGATCAAAGTTCAACTTCTAACATTTTCTTGTGTTTACCCCGCGAGATCCTTGAAAACATGCATCCACATATCATGCATCATATCATGACAGGTTTCTCCCATACAGGTATCCTTATATTCCTACTGTTTATTTCAGTAGAAATGGCTCTAGAGCAGACTATCAAGGACATCCAAGCTCAAAACGCTCAACTTCAAGAAATGTTATTGAACCTATCCAAGGGGCAAGAAGAAGTGAAAGCTCTCCTCACAAGGGGCATGGTCATGGGGAATCTGGAGGGAACCAAGGATGATCAGTTGGAAAGGCTATAAACCGAGATAGACATAATGAAGGTCCAAATGATAGGACAACTGGTGGGCCAGATGGCTCTTATCCAAAACTTGGATCAAGGAGAAGAAGAGCTAAGGACCCTCGTCAACAAACTTCATCAAGACGGTTCCAAGTGTATGAAACAAACGATCAAGATTGGGGATCAAGGCACTACTCAGCCTCTCATAAGACAAGAGTTTGACTTGTTGAAGAGTAGACCTTCACAAATTTCTACTACATCACGAGCCCAACAACAACCTCACCAACAACAATGGGGTAATTGGCGTAAGCAGGATAGATCCAATAGGCAATATACCAAACTCAACATGCCGATGTTGCAAATCTTGCAGCACATGTTGAATTTGAATTTGGTCACATTGAAGGATCCTCCTCAGAATCCTAATACTTATTCTCCTAGCTATCATCCCAATAAAAGGTGTGTGTATCACTCCAACAGTCCTGGGCATGATACTGATAGTTGTTGGATGTTGAAATATCAGATCCAAGACTTGATCGATAGAGGAATGCTGGAGTTCACACAAGATAGCCAGACTGAGTTCTTCTGCCGTTCCTCAAAGGCTCACCACCTAAAGTGACAAGTTCAGACAAAGAAGCTTCTGTTCATTTGAATTTTTAAGTTGTAATTTCTCTTTTGATTTATTCAAACAATTATCTATTAATGTTAAACTCTATTTCATTAATGCATTGCATATGTTTGTATTGAATTGATCCATTCGTTTTCATTACATTTAAACTATGCTTTTTACTCTCTTTATGACATTCAACTCTTGCTTAAAGTTACAAGCCTTTAGAGGGAGGATGATGAAAATAATGCCATAATCTCATACAATATGCTTTTGAACAGACCTTGCTGACGATGTACAGGCGTTCTTTCAAATCCTAAACACTGGAGTTATAAGGAAGATAATCCCTAGTCAACCCCTTTGAGCCAAAGAAGTAGAAGTTTTCTTTTTTACACAAATGCGCGTTCAGTCACAAACTTTCACTTTGTAATACAACGAATGACATCAAAAACATTCCTATAAAATTAAAAGACAATGATGGTTCCCTACCAAATAGGCAGTCATTATCTCTCAAAAAGAAAAGCCCACTAAGTCAAAACCTACAAAGGAGACGTAAGAAAACTGGGGCATCCCACTGACCGTAATCTCAAAACAAGAATGGTCAGGAAAAAACCAGGGATAATAAATAAAAAAAGAGGTCACTACAAATCCTCAACAACATGAAAAATGTTGAAAAAAATGACTGCCTTCCGACAAACTTAACTTGTCTGAACCATCATCAAAACGTCATTCCAAGCTTAATTGGAGTTCAAACGTACAATTAACTGAGTTTAGGACTGAAGAACATCACGAAGAATGGGCGGGTACAAATATACTTTGAGCCTTATCCTTTGTTTCTTAAAACATGAACCAAGCCACGTTACAACCCTTCAAAAGTCCTAATTGAAGCATGAGTTGGTTCGAAAGCATACGCTTACAAAAGGTATCTTGACTCCTGTAAAGCTTTACTCTAAATACTAAGTTGAATTTTCTTACAAAATTTCTTTACTTGCTAAAACGCATTTCAAAACTTCAAGACAAGCATAAACTTTGCATTATTTGAATATCGTTGTTTGCATATGGCAATTTTGTTTGACAGCAGAGAAATTCGCACGATAGTGAACAAAAGTCTCTCTCAGTGAGCAAAGTCACTTCAGATGGGATGACACTTCCAATAATAGATATCCTATAAACAAGTGGGCATGACATGTCACTATCCAGCACACCTGGGGCAATCCAGTCAAGATTCCAAGAAATCTCATAAGAAGTGCTGAATAACCAGGGGCAGGTCTCCATCTCCATCACTTGGGGCATTGAACGCAAATCCCAACAAAGGGTTACGTACAGTCAATTAATTCCTGGCAGTGCCACCAACACTTGCTACTAGGGGATGTGACAAATCTCCCCAAAATCCTTCTCATAGGATGACTCCCAGGCAGAGTTTAATCTCTGAAAACTTTTTCCCCAGCTGAGTCGACCATAAGAATCCTCGAGGATTTTCCCCAATGATGTCGCCACCTCTCCAACAGACCGGCAACATGGTTTATTTCCCCAACAAACAGCAGGATTCCCCAGCTTGAGTTTGCCTCTCCGACTACTACAAATTAGAGGACCACAACTCCTCTTCCCTAGTAGACTACTCTACAATCCCCATCAAATTACCGTGAAGCCTGGAAGCTGACCAGATAACAGATAACTTCAATAAGTTGTTGTGAAGCCTGGACCCGACCAGATATCAGTTCAACTTCATCTTTTCTAGAAAGTTACTGGAAAGCCTGGAATACGACCAGATAACAGTTAACTTAAATCTTCCCCAAGATAATTCTCTAGTAGAGCAACGGACAACCGAGACTCCTGAACTATTTTCCCCAAGCAGGAATCAACACTCTCCATAAAGTTTTCAACATTCCCCAGCGGAGTTCTCCTCAAACAGCAAAACAGGAATCCCTGGTGGAAACATTCTAAGAAAAGCTTGAAGACACACCTACTCTTCAACAGCAGTCCGGGATTTAATGACTCCCGAACATTTGTCAAGGATTTATTTTCTCAGACAAAAAATACATTCATTAACATTTCACATTTCATACATCCTAGTTACATACATGACAAGTGCAAACGAAACAATCTCATTTATTTTGAGAACATAATTGCACCATACATTTCATGCATCATGACATCGCATACAGCTAACATTTTACCTTTCCAGGAAAAGGTCAATCAACAGATGGCTACCATCAACCATTTTCAAGTTCCAGATTAATAGTTGTAACAAGCCATGAAAACTATCTACATGAAGAGATTAAAGATTAATACCTGTAACAAGCCAGGAAAACTATCTTTCTTTCTTAGGTCAGAGATTAATACCTGAAACCAGACAGGACAACTATCTCAACGACCAAAAATTTTCAAGTTCCAGATTAATACCTCTAACAAGCCAGGAAAACTATCTGTGGACAAGTGATTGTAGATTAATACCTGTAACAAGCCAGGAAAACTATCTACATGAAGATATTGAAGATTAATACCTATAACAAGCCAGGAAAACTATCTTTCTTTCTCAGGTCAGAGATTAATACCTGTAACAAGTCAGGGCAATTATCTACACCATCAGCTGAAGAAAACCTACCCAGGTTCCTTCTCTTTCATAGATGAAGTTTTACACTGACTCATCATGAAGCAGCCCTACACAGGCAACTAAAGACCTCCTCTAGTTAGATTTATTTCTTCCAGTTAATAACAGGCGACCAAAGACCTCCTCTGGTTAGATTTATTTCTTCCAGTTAATGACAGACGACCAAAGACCTCCTTTGGTTAGATTTATTTCTTCCAGTTAATGACAGGCGACCAAAGACCTCCTCTGGTTAGATTTGTTTCTTCCAGTTAATGACATGCGACCAAATACCTCCTCTGGTTAGATTTATTTCTTCCAGTTAATGACAGGCGACCAAAGACCTCCTCTGGTTAGATTTATTTCTTCCAATTAATGATATGCGACCAAAGACCTCCTCTGGTTAGATTTATTTCTTCCAGTTAATGACAGGCGACCAAAGACATCCTCTGGTTGGATTTATTTTCTTCCAGTTAATGACAGGCGACCAAAGACCTCCTCTGGTTAGATTTATTTCTTCCAGTTAATGACAGGCGACCAAAGACCTCCTATGGTTAGATTTTTTTTCTTCCAGTTAATGACAGGCGACCAAAGACCTCCTCTAGTTAGATTTTTTTCTTCCAATTAATGACAGGCGACCAAAAGACCTCCTCTGGTTAGATTTATTTCTTTCCATTAATGACAGGCGACCAAAGACCTCCTCTGGAAATAGTGCAGATACGATCCATATATGACTGACATTCTGATACTTACTCCAGATTCTCTTCTAGAAACAGTTCAGATACGATCCAAATATGGTTGACATTCTGATACTTACTCCAGATTTCCTTCTAGAAACAGTTCAGATGCAATCCAGATATGCCTGACATTCTGATACTTACTCCGGACACTCTTCTAGAAACAGTGCAGATGCGATCCATATATGGTTGACATTATGATACTTACTCCAAATTCTCTTCTAGAAACAGTGCATATGTGATCGAGATATGGCTGACATTCTGATACTTACTCAAGATTCTCTTCTAGAAACAGTGTAGATGCGATCCAGATATGGATGGCATTCTGATACTTACTCCATATTCTCTTCTAGAAACAGTGCAGATGCGATCCAGATATGGCTGACATTCTGATACTTACTACAGATTCCTTCAAATACGGTCCAGATACGATCCAGATTCGGATGTCATTCTGTCACTCATTCAAATACAGTCAGGATTCGATCTAGATTCATATGTCATTCTATCACTCATTCAAATACAGTCTAGATACGATCTAGATTCGGATGTCATTCTGTCACTCATTCAAATACAGTCCAGATATGATCCAGATTCAAATGTCATTCTGTCACTCATTCAAATACAGACCAGATACGATCCAGATTCAGATGTCATTTTGTCACTCATTCAAATACAGTCCAGATATGACCCAGAAGCGGATGTCATTTTGACGCTCATTTAGTACACCTTTCAGATACGAGTTAGATACAATTCATTTATGAATATTATTCTGATACTCACCCAAGACCTCTGTTGGTTCAGTTTAAATCTCTCAATGGTTTATCCCGATTATTTCTGGTAGACATTTCCTCTGGTTCATATAAATTGCTCCAAGATTTATTCTGATTTCTTCTCCAGTTGAAGTCAGAATTTAGACTTAGTCTAAATTCTGTCAACAATCACCTTTAGATGGCATCTATAAGCCCATCTCCAACAACTATCCATTATTTCTCCAAATGGAATCTTTAAGCCCATTCCCTACACAATCAACCACAACGTCATCAAGTGCAAATTTCTGGGTACTCTAGTGTTCAACCATCTTCCACCTTCAAGTCACGAATGGCAGATTTGCCCATCTAACTCTTCAAGTGTAAGAAGATTGAACAGGGGCAGCTGTTGTACCCCCAAAATTTGCCCTCTCAATTCTCAAGGCTTTTCTAACAAAGATTCTCAGGATTCAAGCTTGCACAAGTGCATTGGGATTTTCCAGTACCAAAATTAAAAGGAAACTGTCAAAAAGGGAGAAAACAGATAAAAATGACATTTTGACAAATTTGGAGGAAAATAGGTCTCCTTCGATTCAGCACCATTCGATTGACTCTTGTCCTCCTTAGATTACTCAAATTTGCTGCCAGCGTGCCTCTTTCGTCTAGGCATGTGACTTCTTATTGCAGGCTTCATTTGTGTCTTCCACTGCATGCATGCTTGCTTTGAATACCAAGTTTGCTTGCCACAAGTGCCCCCTGCAAGGCAAACCTTTCGATTGGGCAAGTATGTTGCATGCATAATTGCTTTTAATGGACAAGTTTTACTACAAGGCAAGCCTTTTGATTGGACAAGTATGCTGCTTGCATGCTTGCAATTGAAGGCCATGACCTACTGGCCACATGTTCCCACTAGAAGGCAAGCATTTCGATTGGACAAGTATGCTTCCAGCATGCTTGCAATCGAAGGCCATGACCTGCTGGCCATATGTGCCCCCTGCAAGGCAAACTCTTCGATTGGATAAAAGTACCTACATGTAAACTTCGATTAGAATGTGGATCCCTTTCGAATCAGCTTGCTTCGAATCCAAGCTGAGCCACTCGAAGCAGGTTTTGTTGAAGGGAAATCTGAGGAAATCTCATGGACATACCCTACTTGACAAGCTATGGTGCTTCCAAATATTTGTATAATCAGAGGGCCAGAAGCATAAGTCACATCTTCTACACCCCAACTTCCAAAAGGCCCCCCACATGTACTTTCACGTTACATATATTTTATCATTTCTTTACAAGGTTGGATTTGGATAACATGTCCATTCTTTCTCTATAAATAGAGGAATTCTTTGAAAAGGCTAGAGAGGATTTTTTGACTAGAGGAACGAAACCTCCAAAATCTTCTCAAACACAACAAAATCTCTCAAGTCCTTAAGCATTTGTTAAGAACAAACCCAGAATCCCCTTGTCACCTCTTTCGATTCTGAAGAACAAGCACTCTTCAGTATCCTTCGAATCCAGTTTGGAAATAAACGTAAGACTTGTTTCTTTCTTCCTTCGAATCCAACATTCATAGCCCAACTATTGGCCTCCTCTTTCGAATCCAGCACCCAGGGCCTCCATTCAAGGCCCAGTTCATCTTCAAGGCTGCATCAAGGTAAGTTACTCTTACCCTTGCACCTTTCGTTTAGACATAGCATGTATATAATATTTTTCCTCCCTTTTGTTTACACCCTTTGAATCTATTTTTCTGGCTAATCTTTTTGTTTCTTGTTGCTTGAGTTTCATTAAATATACTTTAATATTTGGTTTGGCCACAAGAAAAAGGCTAGCATGGCCTTAGGCCATGTTTCCATTTTATGTCCCAAACAAAAGAAACAGGAGGAAAGAAAACATGAAATGAAGCCTTGGGCTTCCATGCTGACTTCCAAGGCAGAATTAGAAGGTACATTTGTACTAAGTCCAGCCAGAATCGAAGGCCGTGACATACTGATTCTAGGCCCAATCGAAGAAGGTAACAAGGCAACAAGGCAGAACTAGAAGGCACACCCAGTTGCTGACAAGCCCAATCGAAGGTCATGACCAGTTGCTGCCAAGGCCCAATCGAAGGCCATGACCAGTTGTTGCCAAGGCCCAATCGAAGGCCATGACTTGCTGGATGCTAGCCCCCAATCGAAGGAGGCCAACAGAAGCAGAATCGAAGGCTGCTCCCCCCCTCCCCAATTGAAAGAGATCTTTTTTCTTCTTTTTATCTAATTTTTTCCTTTATATTTTTATGCATTTCAATATGGTTGTAATAATGTAGGATTTATTTTTTGCACTTTTTATTACTTTTGTACAAATGCTAGTAATTAGGTGTATATGGAAAGATAAAACCAACAAGTAGACAACTCAAAAATCAAAGACAAAATGCATGCAAATCAATCACACTTTGCACACATGCACCCTTAGGATAATCTCACTTGTTACCTCGGAAAAATAGTCATGTCCCTCGAATATGGGCGTTTTAGCAAAGACCCTCGATAAAAGATCGTAGTCCCTCAATGTTGCCTTCGATAAAAGATTTAGTCCCTAAAAGACATTGCTAAAATGTCCCATAGGTTGCCTTCTATGACTATACAAACGTCCCACGACCGTCCCTTCACATCCAACGATGGGGCTTCTTACCAAATCAACGGTAAGATAGCAACATCTAAAGGAGTATGAAAAGAACATCTAAGACCTTTTGAGTAGGTAGATTTTTTCCTAGTTGCTCGCTTGCTCACAACAAAAACATTTTATACACAAACACTTTCATTTGAAACATTTTCAAAAGCTTGACACTTTATATACGTTCTTATGAACGAGAACTATTACAAAGTTTGCCTAAACGATGGCGCCTTTTCAAAATACTTTCAAAAACCACACAAAGCACATTTTCAAACAAAGCAAGTGATCTAGCAAGCAACTAAGAGCCCGTAGATAACTACGGATGGAAAGGGTGCTAATACCCTCCCTTTTCATAATCTACCCCCTGAACATAGAAATAATCTCAAAGGTCTTTCCTGTTCTTTTCAGCCTTTCCTTTTGGATAAAATAAAAGTCGGTGGCGACTCTTGCTAACTGGAACATTTGCGATAAAACACAAACATCCCAAGTCAGTTCTCCCACCGTATCACACCACCCTTCCACAAAAAATCAAGTGAAATGGCGAAGAATTGATCGAGGACACATCCTTGATCATGACACTTGTCGGTGACCACGGGAATCGAAAAACTTTTCCCGACATAATGTCTAACAAAGGGGACGAGGATCTACGTGACATGTGGCAAGCATAAATTATCTTCCCCTTCCAAGGAGAAGCCTCCCCATCACGATTCATCGAGAAAAATTGTTAGTTCTCTATTTTTAGGATTGACATTAATTTTAGTAAAAGAAATATATCAGCAATATGTTAAATAGGATGTGATTACTTTCTATGAATAAAATGTTGAGCTAGAAGTCCTATTTTATGTTAAGACATGTTAATATGAGAAGTTATCATCATCTGGAGCAACATGTCAGATAAGATGTCCTATACATGGTCATTCGACACCGCGCTTGTGTTGGACTGGATAGTTGGATCAGTTTAAGATTTAACATATGAAGAATATTCTGGGAATATTATGTTATCCTATATGGCGTTATTTTATAGGTATGGAAGATTCAAGTCAGAATCGAGAAGAATATTGAAGAATATTGACTTTCTAATTATGGAGATAAATTAGGAAAGATTTGCTTGAAGACATATTTTGTAGCAGAGGTGTTTGCTGATTTGTAGCAAAAGTGTTTGCTGATTTGTAGCAGCTGATATGCTGTGATTTAAAGCCCAAATCCAGTTGAGAAAAAGGTTATGAATAGAAGCATTGTAACATAGGAAATGTACCAAACGTGAATGTAAAGATGTAGTCATTAGGGCTGAGTCTGTACCACTCTCTAGGAGAGTTAGTTATGTGATTCACTCGACATGTGAGTTGGACTATGTTACATAGTTATAATCTTTGTTATTATTCTCCTCGAAGTTGTGAAGCAAGAGTGAGTATTGTTCTTAGAGGAAGCTTGTAAGAAACTCCAAGTTGTGTTCTTAGTCAAGAGTCTTATCTAGGTATTGTCATGGAAGTATGTTTTATAATTTGTTGTCATAGAAGTGTGTCTTCCTGTTTTATCCAATCGCTGTCTGTGATTGATGAGGGATTGAGGAGGGCCTCATACTTAGGTGAGTCTTAGGTAGAAAGTTAGTGTATGTAGCAATTAAGTAAGTAGATTGTAAACGGGTATGTTTGTTGTAGGGTCTATGAATTAATACTATTATAGTGGACTTTTCTCTAGCTTGGTATGCCCCTAGAGTAGAAGAGCTACTCTGAACTAGGTTAACAATTCTTGTGTTTTGTTTATATTTTTCAGTACTGTTTTTGTATGTTTATACCTGCATATGTGTTTTGTTCAGATTAGATGTCTCAACATGTCATAGGACATCTGAAGTCTGATATACCAGAATTTCAATTGGTACCAGAGCAGGCATCATGTTCTGTTTTTGGGTGAGATCCTGGGATGATACTTTTTGGTCATGGGCAAGGAAGGATGTATCTACTGAAAAGTTATTTGAACTTGGATATTTTGTATTGTTGTTTGAATGGTCCCTTGGAGTGGAGGATGGACTATTCATGATAGAGTGTGTATTGGACTTTTCAATTGTTGTCAGGCCTGTAGCTTTGGTGGTGAGTTGCTGTGTTGGGTTTGATTTATTTTCAAACCTAGGTTGTTTTGCTTGAACATGGATTGTGGTGGTTGTATGTTGTGCCAGAAGATTGTTGAGGAGTTTTTATTTGTTCCGCTGCATGGTACCTGATGTAACCCTTGTTGTTCCTTGGTGGTGAGACGTCAGTAAGGTATTTTCTTGGAATGCAAATATGGGATAGGCATTAGGGCTTGGACTCCTCAGTAGTGGTATCCTATGATGTTGTGATATGTGGCAAATGTTTCTACTCATATTATTAAAAGTGCCAAAGATACTTAAGGGTTATCTCAAGTCCACTTGTAAAGGCATTTATCAATAAGTTTGATGAGATTTTGGAGAAAGATGGTCAATGGTGATCATATACATCTGCACAAACATTTCCAATTTGTGACTAAATTAGGAAAGTGGTCTTGACCTTGTTGTTATTGGGGGAAGAAGGACTTCCATTGAACACCTTGGAGGTGATCAAGGATTGTATTGTATTATGTGAGAAGGGAACTGATGTCCTACTAGATGTTGGGACATCATGTCAGCAGGTGCGCAGATCCCTCTTGAATAACATATGCTCTGGGTGCTAAATAAATGGGTAATAATCACATATGTTTAGAACCTTCTCTTGATCTAGAAGAGGAGGCATCTGGGTTGTGTGTCTAAGAAGTTTCAGACCTAGAAACTTGTCTTAGATGGTTGTGTTGATCAAGGTGTGATCAACATGTTGTTTACTCCTAAGGTCAATTTATTTCTCATCTTAGAAAGCAAGGGTATAAAAGTTATGATGTATTTAAAGGGAGAATGTATAATTCTCTAAGTGGTTCCTAGCAGTTGTTGAAGGGGAATTCCAAATCTGGAGTTAGAAGACCTTAAAGATATGTCAAACATAATGTCTTGACATCTTAATGCTGAGAATTCATTTTTCTCAACATGTCTGGCTGGTGTTTCTCATAAACATGATAGAGGTTGTTTACTCTAACTTGATATTATCAAATCTATGAGAGCATGGAACTCTTGTTCTATTGTAGTGGAAGATAACTTTAAGGGATTGTGAGCATTGGAGATGTATCAACCTAAGTTAAGTTGTTGATTGATGTCTGCACTTCAGAATGAGCATTTCAGAATTTTTCTGGAACATGGAGGACTTAGTAGTCCTTCTAGGACCAAAGGATTATGGTTCCCTATTGTCTGTATGAGAAGTTTCTCCTCAAGAATGGGTTCAGTTATGTGGGGGCTTTACATGATGGAACATTTGTTTTTGCAAGGATTGAAGGACATCCTTGTGTCTTGTAGAATTGGGAGAAGCAAGCTTAATATACAGTATGTTTATGGATTTTAATGATAATTTAATGCCATATTTGTTGAAGTACGCTCCAGATATCTGTTAGAGGGAATCTCCTCTTTAGTTGCAGAAGGATATTGTTCAACTCTTTATTGTCAGACAAGAGCTTTTTGGAGTTGTGTAACATGTAGGTCACTGCATGTTTCTATGGTCTGATCCTGGAGGTTGATCATTTGCTGGCATGTTGTGGTGTGATTCTCTTGTGTCCCTTGCAAGAGTTATATATGGAGTTCCATGGGTATTGTCTCCAAAGCCATGGTAAATGGTTAAATCCATGTGTTTTAGGCTGATGTCTGAATTGATCTTGGAACATCATTTTAATTCCTTGTTTCTTCACCTAAAGATGTTTTTTTAAGCTCATGGTAGAGTGTAAGGTCAACCCTCTGACCCAGTGATAGGAAAAATAACAATTATAATATTTTTGCTTCATGTAATAATAGGGAAATTCCCCGAATGTTGATCTCAAGGACTGTGTATCAGTATTGAGTCCAATTTGTGGTTCAATTAGACAAAACTTGATATGGGGTTTTGGTTGTGAAATTTTCACTTAACAAATAGCAGGAATATAAAGTGGCTTTTCACTGATATGAAGAGCATGCTAAGGGTAGATGTGTGATTTGACCCTGTAATAACCTTTACTCTTGATGTCTTCAACAAGTTCATTCCCTTAACCTACCGGCCCTTTAGTTTATTTTCCCCTAAGTCCTTAGTGAGAAAATCTTTAACCACCCATCCTAAATCCTAAGTCCTTAGAGATATCTGATGGAGTCAAGCCTTTATTTTATCAAGGGTTAAATTCGGTAACTATAGGGTATCCCTAGTCCAAGGTGATATCTACTATAGTCTAATTGTACAAAAACCTTAACAATTGCGGTCTAGCTAATTCTTAACTGTAGAACAATCCTTATTTTTTTAATAAAGAAAGCATGAAAAACCATGTACATTAAATCGAATAATAAAAACCATGTAATTGATGAAATCATAAATTCAAAGTTATTACAGAACCAAATCAGGGGCACCCCCTAGAATTGGTGGGTTTAGCCTCTCATAGTATTCAAAAGAAAAGAAATAATAAAATTAGACATTACAAACGGTGAGGATTCTTCGATCTTCAATTGCTGATGCTCATAAAGGAATCTCCGTCTCCAAATCTCTTGAAAGCACCAATATTTATTGTTCCTAATCTTCTCCTATCAAAAGTTCCTTAATTCACCGAGGAAAGTCCTCTAAATAGAAAAAAAACTCTTTTAGGTCGTCCAGAAGTACCCAAAACTCCCCCATAGCTTAACAGATGGGCAAAATAGAGGAAAAATATAAATTAGCGTCATAGGCCAACACGGCCTCCCGTGTTGGCCTTCTGTATTTTAATTATCAACTTCAACTCCCATGGGTTGCAACACGGCCCGTGTTGGGCAACACGGACGCCCGTGTTGCACCCCTGACTTCCCTCTTTCTTCACTCGGACATCCTGACACGGCCCATGTTGGAAAACACGGGTGGCCATGTCAGGCCTCCTGTAGATGGATTTTTGACTTTCTCGAAACTCTGAATTTTTGCACTTTTTCGCTCTGAATTATCCTATTTTATTCCTCTAACTCTGAAAACACTAAAACGTGCAACCAAAGCATAAAATATGGTAAAATGAAATAAAAAACTCGTTAATTAAAAGAAAATATAACTAAAATAAATGATAAATACCTGTGTAAAAACCACTGATCAAACTCCCCCAAACTTAAACGGTTGCTTGACCTCAAGAGACCATTACAAGAACTCATTAAAATCACAGTAGACCGATACTCATACGTGAGACATCCGTTCCAATTGATCAAAAATCAGTACGTCGGATGTTCACATGACGCGAAGAGTTTGTGTAAGAACCTTTAAATCTCGAGCTTCCTCTTCAGATACCTCTCTAACTATGCTTTTTACTTAAGTCTTTTTCCAATTTTCCTCCTTTTTCATTTGGACGGTCAAATTAAGGCTATGAGAATTTTTGTTGATCATCACACGCACAAGACTGATTAAAAACGTTTTTGCTCAGGCACCAAATAAGAGCTTTTACTCCTTTTTAATTTCATATTAAAATATCAAAACTTTTCAGTTTATATATTGTCCTTTATGGACGACGTTTGGAGATCAACCCCCTTTGGGCTGAATAACCTGGTGAGGGCTAACCAACTTAGCGAGTCAGTTGCCTTTTACCTCCTTTTCATCATTTGGTGTCAGCTTTATTTATTTCTCAACCAGTCATACATGCATATGAATCTATATTATGCCAGACTGTCAAGATAAACTACTCAAGGAATACTTCTCATGATTCAAGTACTATGGTACAAATATACACGTTAGACTCGTATCCTTGTCATATTATTTCTAACTTCCTACCCTTGAACAACCATCCCTTTGTCTCTATATACTATTCCTAAACTCTATGAGAACCAAGTTGTTGATCAAAACAAAAAATTTCAGCCAAATTTGGAGGACTTCAACTCGTAGATTTACATAGCAATTCACATAGGACTAACAAATAATTCGAAAATAATAAAAGCAATAAAAACCCCCCAAACTTGAACTAAATATTGACCCCAATATTTTGGAAAAATCTCGAGAAGGTGACTCACAGAGGGTAATGCAACACATGTCGTTGCCTCATAGCTTTCACCAGTAGACTCCCTTTTTATTACCTGCAAACAAAACAAAAAGAAAAACTAAGTTATTAGAAGTATGGTTTGCCTCTCATGAAGTGCTTCGTTTAACGTTGTATGGGTTGATGGTTCATCCCCTTATGGGGGGGTACTTCCTCTTCCATACCTTGTTTCTTGTCTCTTCCGCAATCCAGAACTCATTCAGATCAAAAGTATCAACCCATTTGTGCTTCCAGCCACTTCCATCTTCTCAGCTCGGTGTTCCTTCTTCTTTATTTTGTTTCCTTCTTGGCTGAGATTAGGAATTTTTATTGATGCCACCTGAGATATTTTTCCTGAGACTTCTCCTGGGAGTGATTTTGAATTTTTACTTTCTCCTTCTACTTTGATCATTCCGAATGAAGATTTATTCGTTCCACCTGCACCTTGCTTCGTGATTTCTAACACCTTCAAGGTTATCTCCTCATCAAATGATTTCTGTGTCAGATTACTTGTCTCGATATCAAAATTGCATCGACTAGTCAACACAAATGGTCGACCAAGAATGATAAGAGTCTCTTCATCTCCAAGTATGTCCATGATCTGAAAATCAATTGGGAAAAGGAAATTATCAATTTCCACTAATACATCTTCAGCTATCCCATATGATTGCTTGATGGTGTGATCAACAAATTTCATTTTTTCCCACCCCCGCTTATCTTCTCAATACCGAGCTTCTTGAAAATTTATAATGACATTAAACTCGCACTAGAGCCATAATCAACCATAACCCTCTTGAAAGTTCTGTCTTTTATGGTGCATGGTATTGCAACTGACCCAAGACCCTTCTGCTTGACAAGTATTTTCCTCTCGGGAGCAATTACACACACTTTCTCATCACAGGCACCAACCCCTCTCCTGTTGATCCCTTCTTTAATAATGCCTCATTCATGAATTTCGGATACAAAGGAATTTTCCCGAGTGCTTCAAAGAATGGTATATTGATATC
Source organism: Vicia faba (assembly GCA_948472305.1). Lineage (NCBI taxonomy): Eukaryota > Viridiplantae > Streptophyta > Magnoliopsida > Fabales > Fabaceae > Vicia > Vicia faba. Next base: position 486,622,322 of record OX451739.1, read on the forward strand.
TAGCTTTTTGAACAACCGGACAAATTTATCAAACTCTTTCTCTTTTTTATCCTTCTTTTCCACTCAAGATGGATATGGTAACTTGACCAGTGGTTTAGTCTTCTCTTCAATTGGCTTCATAGGTGATACCACTTCTTCCTGTTTTTTCCTATTCTCTTTCACTTCCAAATCTACTTCTATGATATTATCATCAAATTTTACCTCACCTTTCTTCTCTTCAGCAGCTTTCCCATTCCTTGTTGTGACATCATTAACATTCTCATGATTTTTCTGATTTTCTTGTGCTCGCACCACTACCTGTTGTGCAATATGTCCCATTTGAACTTCCAAATTTTTGAATGCAGTTGTGATATTCCTGTGATTACTCCTTGTCTCTTCTTGAAATTGAGAGGTGTGTGCAGCCATCTTTTCAATAGCTACCTCCCACTCTGCCTTCTGAGGAGCTTGTTGTTGTTGATCTTTCCAGGAGAAGTTAGGATGATTCTTCCACCCAAGTCTATATGTGTTAGAATATGGGTTATTTTGCCTCAAAATTTTATCCCCTCAATTTGTTGTTGAGTTGCAAAACATTGCACAGTAAGGTGTGGTCCACTACAAATTTCACAACCTGCCTTGTGTGCCTATTGAACCTGAGCTACCTGTTGAGTGCCCATCTTCATTGCTTTCAGCTTTTTCTCCACTTCTGAAGCAATAACCTCTTTAATTTTTAGTTTCTTATTCACTTCCAACTTCAAATCAATCACTCCCTCTAGTTTGCTTGCAACTTTGTCATATAGCTCAAGATACTCATTTGCAGCAATGGCTTCAATAATCTTCTTCACACCAGTGGTTGTTATGAAGTTGGATGAGCCACTGGAAGCTATATCAATAAGTTGCTTTGTCTTTATTCGGAAGCCATTCACAAATATCTGCATTTTCTTAGTTTGACTCATGTTACGGGTGGGACAGGCTACCAGTAACCTCTTGAACCTCTTATAGGAATCAACTAGTGACTCTCCTTCATTCTACTTAAAATTCACAATATCATATCTTTCGCGAATGTAAACAGAAGCAGGAAAGTACTAATCAAGAAAAGTCTTCTTCATCTATTCCCAAGTGGTGATACTTCTAGCAGGAAATGAGTAAAACCACTCTTCAGCATCTTCAGACATAGTGAACGGGAACATCCATAATTTCTTCACTTCTTCAGAGTTCCCCTCAAACTTCAAAGTAGTACTTATGGTGAGGAATCTCTACAAATGCTTATTGGCATCTTCATTGATCTTTTTGGTGAAAGATTTATTCTCGAGCTGGCGGATGGTTGAAAGATGTAGTTGAAAACTTGCAACATTGATCGGTTGATTTACAATAGTTAACCGACCTATTGGAGCATTTTCTCCTCCGTAATACCCAAGAAGTATCTCCGGTGGTGGTGGGTTTTCCCCTCATAGTTTTTGGTCCTAATTCTGAACTTGAGTCTGTATATCAAAGGAAATTAAGTTGAGGGTTGTCCTCGCATGCAAAGGTTAGAAAAAAATCAGTAAAAGAAAATATAAAAATTACAAAAAAGAAATTTTAGTTGAAAAGCAACAAAATTTTAATTGAACTCAAATTACACTCAATAACTCGTCAGTCCCCGACAACGGCGCCAAAAAATTGATAGGAAAAATAACAAGTGTACTATTTTTGCCTCTTGTAATAATAGGGAAATTCCCTGAATTTTGATCTCAAGGATTGCGTATCAATATTGAGTCCAATTTATGGTTCAATTAGACAAAACTTGATTTGGGGTTTTGGTTGTTAAATTTTCACTTAACAAATAGAAGGAATATAAAGTGGCTTTTCACTAATATGAGGAGCATGCTAGATGTGTGATCTGACCCCGTAATAGCCTTTACTCTTGATCTCATTAACAAGTTCATTACCTTCAACTACCGACCCTTTAGATTATTTCCCCCTAATTCCTTAATGTGAAAACCTTTAACCACCCATCCTAAATCCTAAGTCCTTAGAGATATCTGATGGAGTCAAGCCTTTATTTTATCAATGGTTAAATCCAGTAACTATAGGGTATCCCTAGTCCTAGGTGATATCAACTATAGGATAATTGTACAGAAACCTTATCAATTGCGGTCCAGCTAATTGTTAACCGTAGAACAATCCTTATTTGTCTGATAAAGAAAGCATGAAATACCTTGTAAAATTAAATCGAATAATAAAAACCATGTAATTGATGAAATCAAAAATTCAAATTTATTACAGAATCAAATTAGGGACACGCCCTAGAATTAGGGGTTTAGCCTCTCATAGTATTCAAAAGAAAAGCAATAATAAAATTAGACATTACAAATGGTGAGGATTCTTCGATCTTAAATTGTTGTTGCTCATGAGGAAATATTCATCTCTAAATCTCTTAAAAGCACCCATCTTTATCGTTCATAATATTCTCCAGTCAAAAGTTCCTTAATTCATCGTGGAAAGTACTCTAAATAGAAAAAATTCTTTTAGGTCAGTTAGAAGTACCCAAAATTCCCCCACAGCTTAACAAATGGGCAAAATAGAGAAAAAAATCAGAAATCAGCATCACAGGCCAACACAGCCCGTGTTGGGCAACACGGCCACCCGTGTTAGCCTTCTGGATTATAAGTATCAACTTCAACTCCCAGGGGTTGCAACACGGCCGCCTGTGTTACACCCCTGACTTTCCTCTTTCTTTACTCGCACATCCTGACACGGCCATGTTGGGAAACACGGGTGGCTGTGTCAAGCCTGATGTAGGTGGATTTTTTACTTTCTCTGAAACTCCAAATTTTTGCACTTTTTCGCCCTGAATTGTCCTGTTTTATTCCTCTGATTCTGAAAACGATAAAACATGCCATCAAAGCATAAAATTCGGTAAAATGAAATAAAACACTCGTCAATTAAAAGAAACCATAACTAAATTAAATGCTAAATACATGTGTAAAAACCACTGATCAAACTCCTCCAAACTTAAACGGTTGCTTGACCTCAAACGACCATTACAAGAACTCATTAAAATCACAGCAGACTGATACTCATACGTGAGACATCCGTTCCATCTGTTCAAAAAGCAGTTTGTTCGATGTTCACATCACAGGGAACCGATCCCTCTCCTGTTGATATCTTCTTTGATAATGCCTCCTTGTGAATTTTTTATACAAAGGCATTTTCTCGAGTGCTTCAAAGAGTGGTATATTGATATATAGCTTTTTGATCAATTGGAAAATTTTATCAAACTCTTTCTATTTTTGTCCTTCTTTGCCACTCGAGATTGATACAGTAACTTGATCAGTGGTTTAGTCTTCTCTTCAAATGGCTTCATAGGTGATATCACTTCTTCCCGTTTTTCCTGTTCTCTCTCACTTACAACTCTACTTCTATGATATTATCATCAAATTTTACCTCACCTTTCTTCTCTTCAGCAGCTTTCTCATTCCTTGTTTTGATAGCATTAACATTCTCATGATTTTTCTGATTTTCGTGTGCTTGCACAGCTACCTGTTGTGCAATTTGTCCCATTTGAACTTCCAAAATTTTGATTGCAGTTGTGGTATTCCTCTGATTACTCCTTGTCTCTTCTTGAAATTGAGAGGCGTGTGCAGCCATCTTTTCAATATCTGTCTCTCACTCTTCCTTCTGAGGAGCTTGTTGTTGCTGATCTTTCCAGGAGAAGTTAGCATGATTCTTACACCCAAGACTATAGGTGTTAGAATATGGGTTATTTTGTTTAAAAAATTTGATCCCCTCTATTTGTTATTGAGTTGCAAAACATTGCACAGTAAGGTGCGGTCGACTACAAATTTCACAACCTGCCTTGTGTGCCTGTTGAACCTGTGCTACCTATTGAGTACCCATGTTCATTGCTTTCAGCTTTTTCTCCACTTCTGCAGCAATAACCTCTTCAATTTTTAGTTTCTTATTCACTTCTGATTTCAAATCAATCACTCCCTCTGGTTTTCTTGCAACTCTGTCATATAGCTCAAGATGCTCATTTGCAGCAATGACTTCAATAATCTTCTTCACACCAAAGGCTATTGTGAAGTTGGATGAGCCACTGACAGCTGTATCAATAAGTTTCTTTGTTTTCATTCAGAAGCCATTCACAAACAACTGCATTTTCTCAGTTTGACTTATGTTGTGGGTGGGACAGGCTACCAGTAACCTCTCGAACCTCTTATAGGCAACAACTAGTGACTCTCCTTCCTTCTGCTTAAAATTCACAATATCATATCTTTTGTGAATATAAACAGAAGCAGGAAAATACTAATCAAGAAAAGTCTTCTCCATCTATTCCCAAGTGGTGATACTTCAAGCAGGCAATGATTAAAACCACTCTTCAGCATCTTCAGACAGCGTGAACGGAAACATCCTTAATTTATTTACTTCTTCAGAGTGTCCCTCAATCTTCAAAGTAGTAGTCATGGTGAGGAATCTTTGCAAATGCTTATTGGCATCTTCATTGATCTTTCCGGTGAAAGATCTGTTCTCAAGCTGGCATATGGTTGAAGGATGCAGTTGAAAATTTGCAACATTGACCGGTTGATATACAATAGTCAACCGACCTGCTGAAGCATTTTCTCCTCTGTAATCCCCAAGAAGTCTCTTCGGTGGTGGTGAGTTTCCCCCCATAGTTTTGGGTTCTGATTTTGAACCTAAGTCTGTATATTAAAGGAAATTAAGTTGAGAGTTGTCCTCGCATGCAAAGGTTAGAAAAAACAAGTAATAAAAAAATATAAAATTACAGAAAAGAAATTTTAGTTGCAGAGCAAAAAAATGTTAATTGAACTCAAATTACACTCAATAACTCGGCAGCCCCCGGCATTGGCGCCAAAAATTTGATAGGAAAAATAACAAGTGTACTATTTTTGCCTCTTGTAATAATAGGGAAATTCCCTGATTGTCGATCTCAAGGATTGCGTATCAGTGTTGAGTCCAACTTGTGGTTCAATTAGACAAAACATGATTTGGGGTTTTGGTTGTGAAATTTTCACTTAACAAATAGCATGAATATTAAGTGGATTTTCACTAATATGAGGAGCATGCTAGGGGTAGATGTTTGATCTGACCCTATAATAACCTTACTCTTGATCTCGTCAACAAGTTCATCACCTTTAACTACCGACCCTTTAGATTATTTTTTCCTAAGTCTTTAGTGAGAAAACCTTTAACTAGCCATCCTAAATCTTAAGTCTTTAGAGATATCTGATGGAGTCAAGCCTTTATTTTATCAAGGGTTAAATCCGGTAACTATAGGGTATCCCTAGTCCTAGGTGATATCTACTATAGTCTAATTGTATAAAAACCTTAACAATTGCGGTCAAGCTAATTGTTAACCGTAGAAAAATCCTTATTTGTTCGATAAAGAAAGCATGAAAAACCTTGTATAATTAAATCGAATAATAAAAACCATGTAATTAATGAAATCAAAAATTCAAATATATTACAGAATCAAATCAAGGACACCCCTAGCATTGGGGGTTTAGCCTCTCATAGTATTCAAAAGAAAATAAATAATAAAATTAGACATTACAAAAGGTGAGGATTCTTCTATCTTCAATTGTTGTTTCTCATGAAGGAATCTCCGTCTCTAAATTTGTTTAAAGCACTAATCTTTATCGTTTCTAATCTTCTCCAGCCAAAAGTTCCTTAATTCATCGTGGAAAGTCCTCTAAATAGAAAAAAACTCTTTTAGGTCAATTGGAAGTACCCAAAACACTCCCACAGCTTAACAGATGGGCAGAATAGAGAGAAAAAAAAATCAGAAATCAGTATCACAGGCCAAAACAGCCCATGTTGGGCAACACGGCCGTCCGTGTTGGCCTTCTGGATTTTAAGTATCAACTTCAACTCCCATAGGTCGCAACACGGTCCGTGTTGGGTAACACGGCCGCCCGTGTTGCACACCTGACTTCCCTCTTTATTCACTTGCACATCCCGACACGGACCGTGGTTGGCAACACGGGTGACCGTGACAGGTCTCCTGTAGGTGGATTTTTTACTTTCTCCGAAACTCCGAATTTTTTCACATTTTTGCCCTGAATTGTCCTGTTTGATTCCTCTGACTCCGAAAACACTAAAACATGCAACCAAAGCATAAAATGCATTTAATTTAAATAAAATACTCGTCAATTAAAAGAAACATAACTAAAATAAATGCTAAATACATGTGTCAAAACCATTGATCACCAAGTCTGGAATGGTGTGAATGGGTGTCATGATTGTTTGTCATGAAGAAGATTCACATGGTGCAAGATCTGTGCAGAAGAAGCATATCAGATCAAATGTTATTCCATTTTTGAAGAGGACAACATTATATGATGTTTATGTGTGAGAAAATTTTCCTATGATGACAAATACCTTGTCGGGAGTTGGGTATTAGTCTGATCCGATGAAGATGTGCATGTGACTGATGGTAATTACTTTGACGGGAACTGAGTATTTGTATGATGTGTGTTTGCAAGTATGCAATTTGAACTCTTTGCTTCAAAGAGTGTGTGAGAGTTTATTTGTCTCCATGGTATTCAAGTGGTTGTGTTAACCTGAATGGCCTGCACTGGCTGTGTTTTATTGTGAGCTTCTTGAAGGATGTATATGCATAATCAGTTCTTTGGATGTTGATTTAAAAACCAAAGTGATTGGGTTCTGTGATGAGAATTTGATGTCCCAAATGATGTTGGAACATCATTTTTTAGGGTGTCTTTAGAAGATGCTTGGGTTATGGATGTGGAATATGGTGCCCAAAGTTATGTGAGAAGAGGCATTTCTAACTAGGTGAGTTAGGATGTGAAGATTCTGATCTTGTTTATAGTAGTGTGTTTTGGAAATGCATGACTATTATTAGTTTGAAGACTCCACTAATATCAACAACTACTAGTGGACATAAGGGCAGAGGAATTGGATCAGATGATGTGATATGACTAGAAAGTTTTGAAGATGTGTTTTCTTCTGCCACAAGTAACTCTAAGAGTTATTGAGTTAGTCTGGCTCTCAGTAAATATTTTAAGCAAACTGAGATTTCTTTTGGAGTAGAGTGCATGATATCTTAACCCCCTAAGAGTCGTGACATTTTGTGTGGATATGTAAAGACATTTTTCAGACGTGTCCTTATTAGAGTGAAGAAGTCAAAAGGCCTGGTATACTCTAAAGGAGCTAGAGAATCTGGTTCAGGATGTAAGTTCCAGTATGTGAATGTGTTTAGTAGGCGTGTGGTGTTATTCTTCACTATAAGGATGTGAGATCATTCATATGATTTCATCTGGTGCTCAAATGCTCTTTTTCAGCAGGAGCATTATTTATCTATGACAGGGGGAGTCAAGTGATTGTCTATGGATTGTTGTTGCAATGGTGCAGCTATTTTGAAGTTTGTGTGTGTTTCAAGCTTGTGGAGATTATGTACCTCTTATCAGGATGCAATGTCAGACAACATATTATGACATTTTTCTACTATAAGTAGTTATTTGGTGATCTTGACAAAGCATGGTTGGCTCTAGCCATGTGAAGCTGGGTGATTGAATCAAGAGTAAACATGTCCCTCTGGAGGACAGTGTTTGTGTCTGGGAGAATCTATTTTTCTATTCAGATTTTTGAAGGACTTTATGAAAGGTTTTGTTTTATGAGAGTTGTCACATGTGATGGTCTTGATATTTTGATTTGTGCTGGCTAAAAGGAATATATGTAGAGACCAGTAGAATACATTGTGTTTATACTTCAGAACATGAATACTTCTGTAAAGCATCTTGTTCTGATAGTTGAAGTTGTGTGGTCAAGTTTTTTCTTAAGAGAAAGAAGACATTGTATGACTGGATTTCATAACACTTTTTAGGACACATTTTCTCCCTAAGACAAACAAGGAAGAAGTGTGGACGGTGTTGTCGGGAGGATGGGTAAAATGAGATGTTTGTCTTTGCACGCGCATGTGATGGAATTATGAAGACAATCATAATTTGTTTTGGACGGTGCATTATTGTTGTTTATCTTCCTCAAATAACATTATCATTCACCAAGACCGTTATTTCCTAAGAGAACTGCTTGGTTATTTAAAGAGGTCAATTCTTCACCTCTTTCATCTTGTGGGGATTACTCCTTCTCTATTCTTATGGCCTATGTTCAGATGGAAGGGCTTTGTTTGTCAATTATTTATTTTAAATTATTTATATTTTTAAAATATCAAATATTTTTCCACCCTTCATATGTTTTTAATGCCTTTTAATTTTAGATAAAAGATAGCACAGCTAGCAAAGGAGCATTTGTAAGGAGACCCAAGTGGGAAGGTCTTTTGTTCAAATTCCACCTTCCACACTTTTGTATTTTATTTATTTTAGTTTCCTTTCATTTTGTCATTATTTCCAAAAAAACCCATAAAAAATATATTTTTTGATTATTTATTTAACATTTTCGTTTTCTATTTTATTAATATTTTAATAAAAATTTTATTTTTAAAATAATTGATTTTATGCACTAATTAGCCAAAATCCAAAAATAAATCAAATCTTCTTCAAAATCAATATTTTTCATCATCAAATTATCACCATAAACAAGTTGTACCAACTTGCTCCTCAAGTTTCAATCTGATCTAGATCCACCAATCACATTCATTCTCTTGACCTAATCTCCATCTATAAATAGGTCTTTCTTTCTCCTAATTCAACACAGACAAATTTACAATTCCACAACACACACAATTATCCACAAATTACACAATTTTCATCTCTTTACTTTTTCTATTGGTGTTTTTTTTTGTTGGCCAATGATTAGAATATGAGGCCACCGACTCTCCGTTTTATTTTCAATTTCTAATTTTAATTTATTTTCAACCAAATGATGATCCTTGATGATTGTTTTTTTTTAAAATCATTTTGTTTATATTAATAATATCAACAATCATCCATGAATTCCACAGTTTCACTCAGAGACACTTTCTTTTCAATACTATTGGTGATATATTTTTTTTTTTTACTAATGATTAAATATGAGGCCATTAATTTTTTTTCTTTTTTTTTTCTTTCAAATTCTAATTTGGTTATTGTCAAAACCGTATGCTGATTACCTGATAGTTATTTAATTATTTTTTAAAATAATATTTTCATTAACTTTTTTAGAGGCCAATTACTAACAATCACATACAATTTCTATCCCAAAAATCCACCTTTTGCAAAACTGGTTTTTATCCTACAAAGTCCTGTTCATATATATTTTTAGGTTTGTTCATACACTAAAATCTTGTACAGCCACAATTAATTTTGCACCAAGAAAACTCTACTGCCATATGTCAATTTTTGATTGCCATATGTCAATTTTTGATTGAATACTTGTTTTACTTTGAAAATTAACGACTAATTATTTTACCGATAAACAACAAGAGGTCCGCCTTTCCCTCATTTTAACAACTATATTTTTCCATTATTTTTAATTAGTATTACCATTATTTATTATTATTATTATTATTATTTTTATTATAATAATAATAATAATAATAATAATAATAATAATAATAATAATAATAATAATAATAATTATTATTATTATTATTATTATTATTATTATTATTATTATTATTATTATTATTATTATTATTATTATTATTATTATTATTAAAAGACAGTAGTAATTGACAATTAGCTCTTAGGATTAACATTAGTTTTTAGTTTGTAAAACTTTACTGTAGTCACGTTAGTTTTTAAGGAATTAGATTTAATATTTTTACTATTCTATATTATTTTAATTTTAAGTTCCTTTTTATTTTTTTATTTAAATCTAACACAATCTTTTTAAATAAAAACAAATAAAACAATAAAAATATAAAATATCCAAAATATGTCTTTAGCTTTTAGGTTTAGAATAATTATTAGTATCTAATTTCTAAATTCCCCGATTTACTTAAATATTCCTCTCACCTCTAAATAATCCAATTCATAACTTGTAAATAATCTTAATTAAGGATTATTTATTTTAATTAAAATATCTTTATTTTTATATATAAATTGCTAATTACACATATAAAATCACACTTTTTTACAATTAAATTAATTCAATATTTTTATAAATAATAGGATATACATCCTCGAGTAATTAAGTGATTGACTTAACACCTTACCAATTAATTATTCAAATACAAAACTTCTAAAATTCATAAACCCATCAAATCGATTTTTTTTGTCTCGCGCGATTTAATTCTAATAAGGATCAACTCCTTATCAAAATCAATTTCTTCACCCCGCACGATTTAATTTTGATAAAGATAAACTCTTTATCAATCACTCAAATATTAAAATAGCTAATCCATCAAACTATTTTGTTTACTAACATAATAAAACTCAAGATTATTTTTAAAAAAAAAGGATTGTCCAATTACTTTCAAATCAAAATTAAATTGCGTCTACGATCATTCAATTTTCAAACCCAGACAAAGTTCAAGGATCATTCGAAAGCAATTCTATGCATCCTATAAAAGCACTAACCAAACAACTTCGTACTACCAATTGAATTTTGATTTCTTTGCAAGAGGATACGTAGGCACGCGGTTCAAAAACCAAGGCGAGTTCCCTAACTAAAAAATTAAACATTTTCCTTTCATATATATATATATATATATATATATATATATATATATATATATATATGGTAATAACATGATCAAATAGAAAATATACCCCATAATCCTAAAGTTAAAGAGGATCCCCTTGAGTACAAGGGAGATAAAGGGTGCCTAATATTTTCCCTTTATCTAATTAACTCGTGAATCCAGTAATCTCTATACAATTAGGATTTTTCTGTTCGTTTCCCGTCCTTAGGACAAATAAGTAGTGGTGGCGACTCTCTTATTTTTTGCCGGTTACGACAACAAGCAAACACACCCCCGCGAGTGCCCGTCGAACGGTGACCACTTACCATATCCTCGACACACAAGCTGATTCTATGTCATATCTTATGTTCCTAAAAGCAATAACTTGGGGGGCTCCTATTCTGGACTGGGCCTGTGGCTGGCCCATTGTAGGGTATGGCCCAGTCCAACGTTATCCCAAGGAAGGCCCGACGATGTGGCCCAAGAAGGCATAGCCATTGGGGAACGCCTCTCCCACGTGCCCCTCCATGGACACGTGGCCAACTGCCCTAAATCCCACAGAGCCTGTTACCCTCCAGGAAGAACTTTTCCTCCACTATCTGAGGATCGCGGGATATTTAACCCAAGATCGTGAGCACGTGCTGCTCTACTTCACTCACGTGAATCGTGGCAGCCATTCTTTGTGGGCCTGGAGCTTCGGCCCATAATGGAGGCCTTGGCCCAGCGCTTAGGGATTATAAATACCCTCTTTCACTAGAGGGTCAGGTACACATTATTCTACTCACTCTAACTCTATACTTGCACTATTGCTCTGAACCTTAATTTGGAATTAGAGTGTCTTGCAAGTACCCCCCCATTCACTTTAATAACCGCAGAAGTCCAAGTGTTACAGGCCACTTAAGATCCTCCTGATCTAGGTACGATCAATATTATTGTGTGGAAGTCTACATACAAAATAAGAGTTCTTTTAAATCTTCATACATTTCAATGCTCATGATGCCAGAGGAATTGTGTGGAAATTTCCGCAGACGGAGACTTAGGAGCAGGTTTTTGGAGCTGGAAGGTTCAAGAAGCGAATTCAAGTAAAGATTTCGCATTGAATTTAGTTTTTGAAGTTGTGTACAAGTCAAGATCTAAAAATAATGAATTTATTTTTAAGTGTTTATTTTTGGACTAGTGATTGTACGAACTCTTGTAATATTATTAAAAATCATATTGGAAGACCAAAAATTTTTTAATGGGAAACCATTGGAGAGAGTATTAAGCACAAAACAGGGACGAATGTGTCAAACCACTATTAATCACAGTGTACTCTCTCATTTAATTTCGTAATTGATTGCATGATTAGGTTGTTTCTACTACTTTCTAGAATTACATGTTGATAGAATTTAACTTATTGTTGGTAGTGTTTTGTTTCATAAGTAGTAGGTTTTGTTAGAATCGGCAGTTCAATTTTGTCTTAGTATGGATTAAGCCTGAAGATTTTGATAGTAGAATCTTACTTGTATTGAAAGTTATTCCATAACACTTCCCATGAAATTGTACAATTGCGCAATACTATTGGTTTGTATATTTTGTTGTAATTCAATAGTTTAACTTTGTTGCATTATAAATTAATTGAATAAACTAGCATAACTTCCAATTGATAAGCATAACATCTTTTATGCAAACCTTGGTTCCGCCACACAAAACACTTAGTTTTTTAAACAATGATAACAACATTTTTCGAACGAAAGTTTTAATTTCAGAGGTCTATTCACCCTCATATAGATCGTTATTAGTCTGTATTCTTACCGAACAATTGGCCTCGAAGCTGGTATTTTGATCTGGTCTAAGTGACTCAGAAGTTTGAGAATATGGATGACGATGATCTGAAGGGAGCGTATAATAGAGCACCACTTTTTAAGTTAGAAAATTATGCTTATTGTAAGGATAACATGTATGTTCACTTAATGTAAGCTGGAAAGAATCAATAGGTAGTAATCACCGATGAGCCTTTTATCCCAAAATATAAAGTCGGTGATTTTATTAAACTCCCAATCGATTGGGTTGACGATAAAACCAAAAAGGCTTCATATGATTTGAAAGCGGGAAATATACTTATCTCCTCTTTGAGAATGAAAGTATATTACTCTATCTAATATCATAAAAGTGTTCCAACTATGTTGAACCCTCTTCAAGTCCTTTAAGAAGGAATTGAAGATGTCGGGAATTTCAGGCACTTCTTCGACTTGAACAATTTCAATTTCTTCGACTTAGTCAATGTCTTCGTTGAAACCATAATTCATCAATGGATTGTTAATTGCATCATTAGAATTCCAATACCAGGAAGAATTTTCATCAATCACAATATCTTGACTGATAAGTGCAAATTGTAGCTATTTTTGTATATACTTTTTGTTGCACTTATCAACTTTTAGTTTATTAATATTGTTAAATAATCCCGACTTTTATGTAAATTCGTTTAGTTTATGTTTAATTGTGTTTTGTATATATAGTGTACCGTTTGATATTTTTCTATTCATTTTATAGGTATTGATGCGTATTTGGAGCATGAACAATAAAGTGTCGCAGACACGACTTCAAATGCGGCATTTTGAGCAACTCGTCAACGAATAAGGCTCAAAATCAAACAATAATAAATCATCAATCTGGTTTATATTTTGTCATTGTTACAAGGAGCATTGAATAAGTTTCCAACGCTTCGAACCGGGCGGAAATCGGAGTTACGGTTCAAAAGTTATGGCTGAAACAGTGCAGAATGTTGTGCTGGTTTTTCATCTTGCTGTCATCTTTCGTCGGATGATGCTTTTTGGTCGCTGGGCGATACTGGACAGTCAGAAATGCATATTTAGGGTCAAAAACACATTTTTTAGGCATGGTTTTTGGTTATTTTTGATCCCAACTCCATCAACCTTCATTTTCTGATAGGATTAGCTTAGAAAACAACATTAAAGCTTGCATACGGATGATCCGGGGTGGATTGCTCATCAATCGGCACTGACAAATCGGAAGATTTATGGTTCATTTCTCTTCCTATTTGTGTATTCTTTATGTGTTGAGTTTGTACATCTATTTACTCTAAACTTATGTATATTTGTCGCCCATGGCATTTTATTAAACTTGCTTTACAAATCTTTGTTGATTGTAGTCCAGGATTTTTGCTTTGTGCTAGGCATTTGAGTTTTTATAGACATATATTACTTAGATTCTTATCTAGGATGATTATCTGTTAGTTTATGAACTCTAGAGATAGATTTAGAGCTGACATATGCTTGGGTATCAGAGCTTAATGTCTCTGTGTGGTTGTGTTGTACTGAGAGATCGCCAGTGTGATTACATAGTTGTCTTCTGTGATTTTGAGGAGGTAGAGAGATCATTTCCTTTGTGATACAGTCAGTCTCTCAATTTGGGTTAAAAATGACTTAGATTGTGAGTGATATGTAGTGACATTGATGAGTATTGTTAGGTTGAATGTAATTGGTCGATAGATTTAAGTCTGTGATGAGTAGATTATATGCAGGTTTGATAAGTTCTTCCTTAGTTTTTACTTTTGTTTACATTTATTTTCTGTTGATAACATTTTCTTTACAAACTCATTTAATCCCCAAACTCATTAACAAAAGAATTTGTCAAACGGCAATTCAATAACCAATCTTTGTGGACACGATAAATTCCCAGATAAATATTTCCAAAACTTTTATTGCTTGCCGCTATACCGCTTCTAACAAAATAGCGTCGTTTCCGGAGAATGGTTCTGTTGCCGGGACTGGTTCTATTGTCTTTGCATTGTGATAATTCTTTTGTTTTTTAGTTTTGTAATCAATGTATATGTTGCATAGAAATTGTACATTAACTTGTATATGATATTTGTGCATATATGTGTTTTCACGTATTATTGTGAATTATCTCATTTTCGTAACGTTTGTTGTCTGATTGTTAGGACACTTTCTTTAGGTTTGCGCGGTGTGACAATACCATGGCATGACGAGAGGAGGTTACTAGCTCGCACAATAAAAGCGTCGAGCTTACGACGTAAAAAAAGCATGTTTGTTTGTATTTGTTTATGTGTGTGGTGATTTGTGCTTTAACAAGTGGAAACAAGGAAAGGTTCTGAATTTCAAATCTTCACTTTTCAATTTGTTAATTCATTTTCACCCGGTGTTCATATTGTTATTTGTATTTGTTTTATTATGTCAATTTGTGTTTTCTGAAAGCTCGTCGTGTTTAGCTTGAGGAGTTTTCTTCATTGTATATATTGTAAATTTTGTACATTGAAATTTTGTATGAGTATTATTTTTCTAATTCTTTTGTTTTTATTTGGACTAAAGTTTTGGTCTGGTAACTTGTAAAATATTGAGATGATTTGTCAAGTTTGGTCGTTTCGACTTGCGAATGTGTGGTAATGATTTTGTTAAAGTTTTGTACATGTTCGAGGTATGTGTTAATCACTTTCTATACTTTAGCATATTCATGATACTTATACTTTTTACAATTTTTATGTCATTCATTCTTTTGTATACTTGTTCGTTTATGAATCACTTTAATTCCCACCCTTTTTGTGAGGTAGCTTTCCATTGTTCACATATGCTGGAGGCCACAATTCTTATTTTAATTAGATTTTATTATGCTTAATCTTTTGTTTTGTGTTGATTGTATGAATACAAGAAAGTGATCAAGGCATTTTTTTATTCCATTTTGAGCACAATTACCTAGCCAAATAGTCAATTCACCTTGTGAGTGTGTGATCATTAGTAACCCCTTTGAGCTTTTTGTCGATATATATGTTGTATTTTCGAAATGCTTGTCTATGAGTGTTTAGTTTCCCTTTTTGTATGGATATTGATTCCTTGTTTTCTTGAACCCTTAACTATGATTTATAGTTGAATTTTTACCTTGCCTTAAAAAGTAGGGAGTATTCACATTACGATGATGGTTGAATTCAAGTTGGGGAGAGGAATGCTTATGTGATTATATTTTGATTGCTATGAGGTTGAAAAAGAAAAGAAAAATAAAAGAAGAAGAAAAGTGAAATAGAAAAGATAGAAAAAGAAAGATAAAAATTGAAAAAGCATTGAAAAAAGAAAAACAAAAAAGAGTATGGAATAATGTTGTGTTAATAAGTGATGTGTGTTGGTGTGAAACTTGTGATGAAGAAGAATTTTGATTGAAATTCTATTGTTTGAAACTTTGTGGAAGTAATTACTCCCTTAGATTTTGGCAAGTTTTTGTTTTGATTAACTTTAGGACTTATAACTTGTTTGTTAAACAAGTCACATTACAACCTTGAAAAGCCCTTGAGATTCTTGCTTTTATATTTTCAATGTAAATTTTTGGATAAATGCATAATTTAGTCTATTGTTTGCAAGATTGTTGGATGAGTGAAAATACCCCATTTTTGTGTGTTTTTCATCTACCGATGATTATGTTTGCTAGGTGTGATTAATTTGTAACCAAGTATTGTTTTAGAATGTTTGGCATATTCTTTGTATTTAGCATTTGTTTCATGTTTATGTTATCGTCGTAGTTTAATGGAAAGTATGTTTCTTCGTGTGTACCATTTTTCATTTGAACTATTGCATTTGTATTTCGTTTTCAAAACTTGTTGATTCATGAAATTTTAGTTGATTACTTTTGGTTCTTTGAGTTGTTTGGCTTTGCTTGGGGACAAAAAAATTTAAGTTGGGGAGAGTTTGATAAGTGCAAATTGTAGCTATTTTTGTATATACTTTTTGTTGCATTTATCGACTTTTTGTTTGTTAATATTGTTGAATAATCCCGACTTTTATGTAAATTTATTTAGTTTATGTTTAATTGTGTTTTTGTGTATATAGTGTATCATTTGATGTTTTTCTATTCATTTTATAGGTATTGATGCGTATTTGGAGCATGAGCAATAAAGTGTCGAAGACACGGCTTCAAACGCGGGATTTTGAGCAACTCATTAACGAATGAGGCTCAAAATTAAAGAATAAGAAATCATCAATTTGGTTTATATTTCTTCATTGTTAGAAGGAGCAGTGAATAAGTTTTCCAACGTTTTGAACCGAGCGCAAATCAGATTTACGGTTCAAAAGTTATGGCTGAAACAGTGCATAATGTTGTGTTGGTTTTTCATCTTGCTGTCATCTTTCACTGGGCGATGCTTTTTGGTCGTCGGGCGATACTGGGCAGTCATAAATACGTATTTAGGGAAAAAACACATTTTTAGGTTATGCTTTGGGTATTTTTGGTCCCAATTCATCAAACCTCCATTTTTGGTCTTGAGAAGCTCTAAAACAACATTGGAGCTTGCATCTTGATAATCCGGAGTCGGATTTCTCATCAATCGACGCTGACAATCTGTGAGATATTTGGTTTTTCTCCACTTCTTCTCTATGTATTTATCTATTTGTTGGGTATATTTTTATATTTACTTTGAACATATGTATATTTGTTGATCATGGTGTTGTATAAAGCTTGCTTTATAAATCAATCTTGATGTCTTCTTTGATCTTTTTGCTTTATGTCTGGATTTAGGTTGTTATAGACATATACCTCACAAATCTTTATTAAGGATGGATATCTATTAGTTTCTAGATTCTAGAGATAGATTTAGAGCTAATATTCATTTTGGGTGCTAAAGCTTAATGCCTCCCTGTTGTTGTAGCGCACAAGACATTAAGAATAGAGAAGGAGTAATCCCCACAAGATGAAAGTATTTTGAAAAATCTCTTTGTAATGGTTCTCGTCTCTATAAGGACGCGTACAAAGTTTTGTTTCAAAAAGTGGTTCAAAGATGTGTTTGTGAATCGTGTTTCGAAAAGTGTCTTTGAAAAGATGTTTTGCAATGGTTCTCGTCTCTATAAGAACGTATACAAAACGTTTTGTCTTTTTTGAAAATGTTTTGAAATGGGAGTGTAGGTGTAAAAATTTTTATCGTGAACAAGCGAGTAACTAAGAGCGAATCTATCTACTCGAAAGGTCTTAAATTGTTCTTTTCTTCCTCCTTTTAATGGTGCTATCTTACCATTGATTTGGTAAGAAGCCCCATCGTTGGATGTGAAGTGACAGGCGCGGGTCAATTTTACAATCATCGAAAGCAACTTATGAGGCGCTTTAGCAATTTTTGTAAGGGACGAGATCGTTTTATCGAAGGCAACATCGAGGGTCATCGAGGGACTACGATCTTTTTTATAGAAGGGTAATTGCTAAAGCGTCCATATTCGAGGGACATGATTGTATTTCCGAGGCAATGAGCGAGGTTACCCTAGAGGTGCACGTGTGAAAAAGTGTGTTGGTTTCAAGTTATTTTATTCTTTGATTAGGTCATCTAGCAATTGATTTTTGAATCTTGCCATACACGCCTAATTACTATACAGTATAGGGAAAACAGTAAATTGTGGGAATTGAAATTCTACGCTATTACAAAGTATTCGGGAATGGGGGTACAATTTTTACAAATGGAGATGAATCAAATGAGATAGAAAGGTCCAAATAATAAGCAATACAACCAAATCGAATTTTGTGCGATTTATTAAAGCTACAATAATCAATGAGATAAAATCAACAAAATATGGAAATAAAATTTTAAGTATTTATTTGATAAGAAGAAAGTAAAACTTATTCTAAAAATGAAATAATTGACTAAAAGAAATTAAAATTGTATGCATTATCTTTTTGTGTTTTTAATTATGTAAGTAACAAAATAAATTAAAGAAGGACAAAACTAAATTCTATTATTATTTTTGGTGTTTTTTAATTATGTAAATATAATCTAAAACAAAGTTTATTAAAGAAAGAAAAAAGAAATTGATAAAAATAATCACAAAATCTAAATCAAATTAATTATATATATAAAAAGTATATTTTAAGTGTTAATAGCATTTTGTGCAACAAAAAAAGGAATAAGAAGAAAATAAACTAAAAGAACAGCATGGGCTTATGGTGGATTTAGGGATGAGGCCCAAAAGAATAGAGTGTTTATTTGCTGTAACACAAAAACAGGCAAAGGGGGGTGAGGCCAGCAACGAAATGGGCTTACAGATAAACAAAAACCAAGCACAGGCTTCTTAAACTAAACTTAGTTATTGATTAAGGGACAAAAAACGAAATTAGGGTTTGGAATGTTTGTAACTCACACGGCGCCGCTAGTTCATCTCCTTCGCTAATCTCTTCCATTTTTGCTGAACCCTCTAAACAAATCTCACTACCCGTCCCTGTCTAATTTCGCGAACAAATCTCTCTTTGCCTCTTTGTCTCACCATGATTTGCATCTTTTTGAAACCCTAATTTCGGATTTAAACCTAAAAGAACCGAAATTGGTTCATCCATGACCTCTCTGAAACTCTGTTGCCAGAACACGAACCTCTCGCCTCCCTAATCAAGTTCTAACGATTCTTTTGAAAAAAAGGTGAGATTCTTGTCATTTTTAAAGCTTAAAGATTTCACTGATCTTTTTCTATCTTTGTGCTTTCTTTTGACTACCTTATTCTTTTAGATGCAGAGAAATATGTTATGGAATTATGAGAAAGATGAAGAATCCATACTTGTTGGAGCTTTACAATTTCTTGTGATTTAGAAAGAGAGAGGCGAGAACGAGGACTGTGTTCAGTGGTGGCAGAAGTTGCACGAGGGGAAGGGATGAGGACGAGCACGTTACTTTTCTGGTTTGGGATCTTTTTTATGGTTAACAGGTTTTTGTTGTTTGATGATGATTACTGGTTTTTGTTGGCTACTGTGTTTGGAATCTTTTGGCTATGGTTCTTAGGCTTTTGAGAGTTGGATGTTGGTTACTGGTTTTTTTTGGATTTTAGGTTTGTTACAAGTTCTTGGTTATTTGATGGCTTACTGGTTTTTGGTTATTTGACGGTTACTTTTTTTTTGATTCTAGGTTTGTTACAGGTTCTTGGTTGTTTGATGGCTTACTGATGGTTTTTGGTTTCTAGGTTTGTTACAGGTTCTTGGTTGTTTGATGGCTTACTGATGGTTTTTGGTTTCTAGGTTTGTTACAGGTTCTTGGTTGTTTGAGGCTTACTGATGGTTTTTGGTTTGTGTTTGAGGCTTGGTTCTGGTTTGGTTTTGGGTCTTAGGCTTTTGAGGCATGGTTCACTATTTTTTTGAGTTAACAGGTTTTTGATTTGATGATGTTTTCTAGTTTGTGTATGAGGCTTGGTTCTGGTTTGGTGAGTTTGAAGATGGTGACTGGTTTTTGTTTTTGAGGATGGTTGTTGTGTTTGATTTGTGATAATACTGGTTTTCAGTTTTTTTTTCGTCCTCCTTTTTTTTCTTTTGTATTGCCCTGCTTCTGTTATATTGACTCTTCAAAATGTTGTGGCCTCTTGGCCTTTGGTCTCTACAACAGGTTTTTCTTACAGCAGGTTTTGCTTACAGCAGGTTTTGTTTTTTAGCAATTTTCTTGATTCTTGGGTTTGCAGCAACTCCTCTTTTGTAGCAAGGCTTTTGCAGAATGTGCATTTTAGGCAATTCTATAGAATAGGTGACTTCTTTCCTCTCTTATCTCTCAATGACAATGAAAAAAACAATTTGCTCTTTTGCATTTTTTTTTCTAATTCTGAAAGGTCTGCAGCTGGAAAATGATGATTTCTTGAGCAAGTTTTGCTATTTTTCCATACTGCTGCCTCGTTTTTGTTGACGCTGTTTGTTGTTTGTCCAGTTGTGATAATGTTGCTGTTTGGTTTGTGACAATGCTGTTTGTTTGGTTTTTTTGACAAAGTTGTTTGTTTGGTTCGTGAGGCTACTGTTTGTTTGATTTGTAATGCATTTGTTTGGACAGTTTGTAATGCATTTGTTTGGACAATTTGTAATGTGAATTTCTTTTCTTCTTTCTTTTTGTGAACCAAGAAGGATAACCTTCTTGTGATTTGCAATTAGAGGAAATAAATTGTGATGAATTAAACAGCATTCTGATTCCATATTGCAAACCTTAATGATGAGTACTTTTTTTGGAAAAATTCTTGTTCATGCCCATATAACTTTGCACTAATCATGTTTGTTTTCTCTTGTTTTTATGTGGGCAAAAATGGAGATGACAAAGCAAAGAACGCAGGAAATTTGTGGCCAGCATGGAAGTCTTGGAGACAAGCAAAGGAATCTTGATACGATTCAATCTTCAAACAAACTTAGGCATAGATTAATTCTCCTAGGTCAATCATTCATTTGGATTTTCCTTGTAACTTAGAAAGATCATTCTTGTATTGTATCCAATAGTTTTACCAATTCATCTTTAAATACAATAAGTTGTAAAACATAAAGTATTTAAAAGAATAAATTGTTTTGTAACAATGTTTGAAATTGGAGAAAAGCTTGAGTTGTAGCATGAAATATTCTGGTGTCACTTAGAATCCTTTATCAACAATGACTTATAATTTCTCTTCGCATCCTAATTGATTTTTGAAATTCCCAATCAAGATATTTGAAATAAAATGTTCCAGTTTGGTAACTTAAATTCCAAGTAATCCCAATAACTTCGTAACTGCATTTCAAACGAACACGCACTGTATATTCCATTTCCTAACCAAACAAATGTTTTAAGGATGTAAATCATCTGGTCAACCTAGATCCCACAATCATGATTGTCCTAAATGACAGTCTTAACCTCCATCTCTTGTCCCAAACAAATCATGCTCTGAGAACAAACATTATCTTTTCAGTAAACTGTGTTTTAAGAAAATTTAAAATCAAACAAATGCCTTGCGATGATTTGATAATTTTAAAGTTTCCCAAACTCAAATTTCTTCCGATTCTTTGAAGATAAACCTGTGAGTGACATCACATCTGACCATGAACAGACAGAATCTTCTCAAAATCTTGTAGCCTGAAGAAATCATAAATACAACCTTGAGGAAGCATGAAGACCTGTGAAAGCCAATTGGATCTTTGAAAACTCATTTTCTTTTGAGAATTGCAAGAAACCCTAATTGTTGGTTTACTGCCACAGAAAAGAATATGTCTGGTCGATTTCTGAGCCAATCTTGAATATCCGAGAAACCCTAGGGTTGTGTCTTCTATGAAAAATGGGAGGGCAAATTTTGGGGTACAACAGATAGCATCATGGCACCGCCAGAGAACACTCTCTTGACAACAAATTTCCCTTTGTAGGTGGGAGTCCATTTGCCTCTGGGGTCGCCTTGTGGCAGAATGATGCGCTTTATCACCAAGTCACCAGCTTGATATACTCGAGGCTTGATCTTTTTGTTGAAAGCCTTGATCATACGTTTTTGGTACATCTGACCATGACAAACAGCAGGCAATCGTTTTTCGTCGATCAAGTTCAACTGATCCAATCTTGTTTGAATCCACTCGTCTTCGCCTAAGCCTTCCTCATTCATAATCCTCGGTGAGGGAATCTGAACTTCTACTGGCAAAACAACTTCCATTCCATAGAATAAGGAAAAGGGAGTTGCCTCAGTTGATGTTCTAGATGAAGTACGGTAGCCATGAAGAGAAAACGGTAACATCTCATGCCAGTTCTTATAGGTTACCACCATTTTCTGCATAATCTTCTTGATGTTTTTGTTGGCCGCTTCGACTGCGCCATTCATTTTAGGTCTATATGGAGAAGAATTGTGATGCTTGATCTTGAACTGAGTGCAAGGCTCGGTAATCATAGCATTGTTGAGGTTAGTCCCATTATCGGTGATGATCCTTTTGGGGATACCATAGTGGCAGATGAGGTTGTGTTTGATGAATTTGGCTACCACATTCTTGGTGACTGAGGAAAAAGAGGCGGCTTCGACCCATTTGTTGAAATAGTCGCTAGTGATAAGAATGAAGTAATGTCCATTGGAAGCGGTGGGCTTGATTTCTCCAATCATGTCAATGCCCCACATTGCAAATGGCCACGAAGCAGTCATGACATTCAGAGGGATAGGAGGTACATGGACCTTGTCAGCATAGATTTGGCATTTGTGACAAGTTCTTGATTGTTGATGGTAATCAGTCTCCATTGTTGGCCAATAGTAGTCAGCCCTTAAGATTTTCTTGGCCATCGTATGACCGCTTGAATGAGTGCCAAAGAGACCATCATGCATATCTTCCATAATTTCCTCCGCCTCCTTCTTGTCTACACATCGGAGTAGAGTAGAAGCATGGTTACGCTTGTACAAGATTCTGTTACTTAAGAAGAATTTGGCTGAAAATCTTCGTAAGAACTTTCTGTCATTGATGGATGCCCCCTCAGGGTACTCTTGTGCTTTAAGATATCTCATCACCTCATGGTACCATGGCTTTTCTGTATTAGTGTCAAGCTCACAGCAGTGTGCATGTTTGTCGAATCTTTCAATTATAATCATAGGGGCTTCGTTATCCCATCAGACCTTGAACATTGAAGACATGGTTGCCAAGGCGTCAACCAACTGATTTTCTTCCCTAGGGAAGTGTTCAAAGGTGATCTCTTTGAAGTAGGGAATCATGGATAGCACAAGTTCCTTGTAAGGGATGATATTAGGGTTCTTAGTGTCCCAATCTCCTTTTACTTGGCTGATCACTAGATTCGAATCCCTGAACATATTGAAATGCTTGATCCTTAAATCAATGGCAGCTTTCAGACCCAAAATGCATGCTTCGTACTCAGCCATATTGTTCGTGCAATCAAAGCATAATTTAGAGGTAAAAGGAGTGTGGCAACCTTCAGGGGAGATGATCACAACACCAATTCTGTTACCCAAGGCGTTGGAAGCCCCATCGAAGACCATAGTACATCGGGATCCTTGTTCAGGTCCGTCATACGGTCCAGGTTTCGCATAATCAGTCACCAGCATGATGTTCTCATCCGGGAAGTCAAAGTTCATAGACTGATAAAAATCTACAGCTTGATGGGCCAAATGATCTGCTAGTATGCTTCCTTTGATGGCCTTTTCTGTCGTGTATTGAATGTCGTACTCAGTCAAAATCATTTGCCATCTGGCTATTCTTTCAGAGAGAGCGGGCTTCTCAAAGATGTACTTGATTGGGTCTATCTTAGAAATCAACAGAGTGGTATGAGTCAACATATACTGTCTTATCCGGCGAGCAGCCCATGCCAGAGCGCAACAAGTTTTTTCGAGTAGTGAATATTTAGTTTCATAGTCGGTAAACTTTTTGCTCAGGTAGTAAATAGCATGCTTTTTTCGGCCAGACTCGTCATGTTGGCCCAAAACACACCCCATAGAATTCTCTAGTACTGTCAAATACATGATCAAGGGTCTTCCTACAACTGGAGGCATGAGAATAGGAGGTTCTTGCAGATATTCTTTGATCTTATTGAAGGCATCTTGGCATTCATCATTCCATCTGACTACCTGATCTTTCTTCAAGAGTTTGAAGATTGGCTCACAAGTAGCAGTCAAGTGTGATATGAAGCAGGCGATGTAATTGAGACGAGCCAAGAATCCTCTAACTTCCTTTTCAGAGTGAGGGACTGGAATTTCTTGGATGGCCTTTACCTTGGCGGGATCAACTTCAATGCATTTATTGCTAACAACAAAACCTAGAAGCTTTCCAGATCGTACTCCAAATGTGCACTTGTTAGGGTTCAACCTCAACTTGTACTTTTTCAGCCTCTCGAATAGTTTGTACAGGTGATCGAGATGTTACTCTTCAGTTTGTGATCTGGCAATCATATCATCGACATATACCTCTATTTCATGATGAATCATGTCATGAAACAAAGCTACCATAGCCCTTTGATATGTTGCCCCTGCATTTTTCAAATCGAATGGCATGACCTTGTAATAAAAGGTGCCCCATTGCGTAACAAAAGTAGTCTTCTCCATGTCTTTGGGAGCCATCCTTATCTGATTATAGCCGGAGAAACCATCCATGAAAGATAAGACTTTATGTTGAGCAGTATTATTTACCAAGACGTCAATGTATGGTAGATGGAAGTCATCCTTGGGGCTTGCCCTATTCAGATCCATATAGTCTACGCACACGCGAACTTTTCTGTCTTTCTTTGGCACTGGCACCACATTGGCAACCCATTGAGGGTAAGATGTCACAGCTAGGAACCCTGCATCAAATTGTTTCATCACTTCAGCTTTGATCTTCTCCGACATATCAGGCCTCATGCGACGAACCTTTTGTTTGACAGGAGGACAATCTTCTTTTGTTGGCAGATGATGAACTACGATGTCGGTATCCAACCCTGACATTTCTTCATAAGACCAAGCAAACACTTCCACATAGTCATGCAACATTTGAGCCAACCCTCTCTTGACACTTTCTTCTAAGTTAACGCCGATCTTGATTTCCTTCTTATCTTCCTCAGTACCCAGATTGATGACTTCAACTGACTCTTCGTGCGACTGAATAGCTTTTCCTCTTGTAGCAGAAGTATGGCTACTTCTCCCGATATATCACAATCTTCCTCGCCTTCGTCTACGGCTTGGTTAATTGGGAATTCAAAGTCATAGTCGGCAATAGTAGAGTCATTGGAAATAGGATCCAGAGTGGATGAGGACCTGCAACAGTGTGTGTGTGTGTGTGCATGTAAGATACATGGCTATTTTGAAAAATGTATATGAAGAAAAGAAAGACAATGAACACAAAGATTTGAATGCAAAAGAGTCCAATGATTTGTATTGAATGATCATATGATTAGATGAACATAAATAAAACTCTTGACAAATGGACCAAAGTGCCCCGGGCCAAGCACATGGCTTAAAAAGTCATTGTTAAATATTACAGACAAAATGTTCTTGAATCGAAAGGAAAGCAATAACAAGTAAATTACTCCTTAAAAAGGAGATGGGCACGAAGTCCTTTGCATGTCAATTCTTCAGCTCCATTGTAGTGGGATACACCCAATCATCAAATGCAGCTTCTTCATCAGAATCAACCACAATGTTAACTTCATTGACATCCTTGCCATGTTTCGGCATAGGTGCGGTGATTAGATTCGGAGTTGGAGGATGATCAAATTCAACAGTCTTGTTATCGATCAAATCTTGAATTTTATTCTTCAAGGCCCAGCATTGGTCAGTCTCATGCCCGGGGCTGCTTGAGTGGTAAGCACATTTAGCATTCGGATTATACTTTGGTGAAGAGGTATCAGGGTTGGCAGGAGGATCACGCAATGTCACTAAATTAGCCTTTAGAAAATGTTGAAGGGCTTGAGATAGTGACATGCCTAATCTCGTGAATTGTTTTCTCGGAGTTTCAAAATGTTGATGATTTGAAGATGGTCTTGGAGTAGGAGTTGGATTGGAGATTCGGACAACATTAACAGATGGATGATCATTCTTCTTGGTACAAGCCCTTTCCCCGTACACAACATTGACTTCCTTCTTTGCAGCAAAAGGTTTTTTTACAGGATTAGAAGTAGAGACAGATTCCACAGAGATCTTCCCACTTTTGATGCCACTTTCAACTCTTTCACCGGTTAAGATTAGCTCGGTGAATCTGGAAGAGGAACAGCCTATCAACAAGTTAAATAATGGACCAGATAAAGTTCTCATAAACATGTTGATATACTCTTTATCATTCAAAGGTGGTTGAACCCTACTGGCGAGGTCTCTCCATTTTTATGCATATTCTTTAAATCTTTCATTCTTTCCCATGGTCATATCTTGAAACTGAACTCTTGTTGGCGCCAAGTCGGTGTTATACTGGTACTGATGGTAGAAGGCGGTAGGTAAATCTTCCCAAGTATTGATACGGGAACCATCTAACTGATAAAACCAATCTAGTTGCATTCTGGCCAAGCTCTCTTGAAAAAAGTGAACCCAAAGTTTCTTATCAGTAGTGTGCGGTTGTATCTTGCGCACATAAGATTTTAGGTGAAGTTTTAGACAATAAACTCCATCGTACTTTGCAAAGACTGGTATTTTGAATTTGTGGGGAATAACAACCCCGGAGATCAAACCGAAATCATCAAAATCTAAACCAGGAACAACTTGGATTTCGACGACCTTCAATCTGTCTTCTAACTGCTTGTACTTGACATCAGCGGGTGGATACTACTCTTTGAAATAATCATCATCAGACGCTTGATCATTAACACAGTCATCCCGGGTACTCTTAACCTCACCAATCTGATTCTCGTCTTCTTCAGATGAGTCTTCCACTACCGGGATCTGACGAACCGACTCTTTGAACCTTCTACCCATGTTGACCAGGGCTCTCTTCTTGGGTTTCTTCTTGACAACCAGCAATGCCATCATATCTTGCTGCCCCTTGGCTAGGGCCAGTAGAGTCTCTTGGAATTGAGATTTTTGTGCCTGAAGATCCTTCACAGTTTTCTCTAGATCCATCTTGCTGAAATAAACAGCAGAAAGATAAGGAAACCTGTTATGCGAAAACCTGTCATGTTATGATGCATGGAAGATTAATATGCAAATGATTTCAAGGATTTATGGAATTTAAATTTGTATAGACAAAAGAAATGAACAAACGTTAATTTTCATTAATTAGTTCAAAAGATTGCAACATGCCTCTTGGGCTTACAAAATAACTTTCTAATATAAAAAGACTGAACGCATCCTCTTCGGCGCGAGATAGTCGTTCACACTTTACTCTTCGTGTAGTTGCTTCATAAGCTCCAAGACCCTCTTCTCACTAGCATATAATTGAGCTTTGAAAGTATCTCTTTCTTCCTTTAGCTAAATCCAACCTTTTTGCAAGTCTTTGAGAGATATAGGCATGTCGGGATGGAGGACAGTGTAGGGAACACCTCATTCAACCACAGGTTCCATGATGACTTGTAAGATGGAGGGATAAGGCATCACAAGTTTCTGAGCACGAGCTTGTACCCACTTAAGGTAAGGATCGAGGGGAATGGAATTCTTGTGTCCCAGAGTCTTACTATCCATTTTGCTTACCATCCTCCAAGTTCGGATAAACCTCTGGCGGTAGCTTTGATCATCGCTTTCATAGTCGAATACCACTCCTTGGATGAGCATCTCATGTGGACCATCCCTTTGGGCATAACCAAATTGTCGTAAATATAAGCAGGGGTTGTAAGTGATACCTCCCATGATGCCAAGTAAAGGGACATTAGGTAATTCCCCATAACGGACAATGATAGTAATGTTCTCCAAGGATCGATAACATCAATGAACATCTGAATGTTTGAGCGTCATCAACCTATGGGACCATCTCGAACCTTGCTCGTTCTTCAATACAGATCGGGGAAGATGCGAAGTAAACCATCTTGCTAATAGAGGAGTGCAACACATAAGAATTCCTCGCTTCCTCATAGTGTGAGAGTGAAAAGAATGTAGGATATCCCCCAACAAAGTAGGCACTGGATTGCGAGACATGAAGATTTTGACAGCATTTACATATATGAGTTGGTCAGGGTTTGGAAACAAAACCATCCCATAGATGAGAAGGTCCAAGATTTCTTCAAAATATTGTAAGTCCAAAGAGTTCTAACAATCTTGAGCTTTCTCAAACAAGAACTTGGCTAAGAAACCTTTGACACCACTCCTTGTTTCTCAATTAGTTGTGATATCAGACTGTTGCAAGTGTAGTGCTTGGGAAATCTCTTCAGGTTTTGGATCTCTTTCTATACTGTTAGTTGATTGAGAAGGGAATCCTCAAGAGTTATGAGAATTATTCTAGAGTAGGCACAAGTTGATAATCGGGAAAGTGAAGCAATGGTGTAAAGGATCAAAGAATTGGAACAACACCTTCATCATATCTTCATCAGTGTTAGAGGTAACCAAGTTTATGAGGCAACCGTGTCTTTCGATTAATGGAGAATTCTCAGGAACCCTTGATGCTAACTCTTTGATTTGAGGAGGAATTCTCACGAGATTAACTTGGATAGTATTTCTGCGGATAAAAGCCATGTCCTACAAAACAGAACAAAGATAAATCCCAATAATCCTTAAAATGGTTAGTGAGAATGAGTATGATGTTATGATGTTTATGATGTCATGTACAAATAAGTATATACAAACAAGGCAAAAAAGTCCTTAGGTTTAGGCTTGCATGAAGTCTCATAGGTAAGTACCCTCTTAAAGTTTAGTTGGCTTAAACCTGTCCTAGAAATAATAATCGGGTTCTAAGGGATCTCAATATCACTAATTTGTCTCCTCGGGCATTGTTTCAGCGTAAGCCTCTTTCACAGCGACCGAAATATCCCGAAAAGCGAAACCTCAATGAGTGTAGTATCGAGTATCAACCAACTTTGGACTGCACCAAAGCCGATTATCTCACTACATCCTAATGGCCAAGTTGGTCAAGTAAAGGTTCTGAAGTCAGTTAGTGCTTAGTGACATCACTCAGCGGCCCCGTATTCTCCTTGACTACTCAAGGGCTACCGGTAACCACAAATATGTCACACTAATGTAGCTATTGCTTAGACCATGTCGGTATACCCCGCACAATTTCCACAACCTATTGCTACTTACCTATAAGGTATCCAAAATCTGGGTAGAGGATTAGAACAAGCCCAAACAAGGAACCAAAATGTAAAGCAAACAATTCAAACAAATGAAAGCAAGTAAAGGTGATCTAGCCCTAAGGTAACCCTACTTTTAAGTTTCTCCCCAGCAGAGTCTCCAGTTCTGTGATACGGTGGGAGAACTGACTTGGGGGTTTTGCATTTTATCACAAATGTTGCGGTTAGCAAGAGTCTCCACCGACTTTTCTTTTATCCAAAAAGGAAAGGCTAAAAAGAACAGGAAAGACGTTTGAGATTATTTCTTGAGTTCGGGGGGTAGATTATGAAAAGGAAAGGTGTTAGCACCCTTTTCATCCATAGTTCTCTATGGGATCTTAGTTGCTTGATAGATCACTTGCTTTTGTTTGAAAATGTGCTTTGTGTTGTTTTTGAAAGTATTTTGAAAAGGAGCCATCGTTTAGGCAAACTTTGTAATAGTTCTTGTTCGTAAGAATGTATACAAAGTGTTGAGCTTTTGAAAATGTTTCAAGTTTGGAAAATATTTTGAAAGTGTTTTTAAAAGTGTTGGTGTTTGTTTTGAAAATAAGCAAGGATGTTTGATTTGAAAATGAGCAAGCAACTAGGAACAATCTACCTACTCAAAAGTCTTAGTTCATTTCTTCATTTCCTTTGATATTGTTATCTTACCATTGATTTGGTAAGAAGCCTTATCTTTGGATGTAAAGGGACGAGTGTGGGTCATCGTATAGCCATGATAGCAATGTTTTAAGATACCTTAGCAATTTATCTTTGAGGGACTAAGATCATTTTGAAAGGCAACATTGATAGCGTCATCAAGAGACTATGATCTTGTATTTTTGATTGCTTTTGGCTAAGATATCCCACATGCATAACATGGCCATTTTTGTAAGGCAACAAAGTGGAATTACCCTAAGGGTGCAAGTGTGAAAATGTGTTGATTTACATGCATTGTTTTGTCTTGAATTAGGGTTTGCTAACTTGTTGATTTTATCTTTCCATACAAAACCCTAATTTACTAGCATTTATATAAAGCGATAAATTGCGGAAAGTAAAAATACTAAGCTATTACATCATTAGGGGAGGGGGTATACAAATTTACAAATGGGGATTTTTGCAAGAAAATTAAACCTAATTATCTATTACAACCATATTGAATATTGTACAAGAATTGAATAAAATAATGCAAGAATATAAATGCAAATGGAAAAAGAAATGATTTTTGTTTTGGTTTTTAAGGGTTTTACCCTAATGTCGAAGAAGGAAAAATAATTAATTAAAGATAATAAAATTAAACCTAAATTAGTTAAGAAAAGAAAATTAGGTTAAAAAGGTATTTTTTTAGGGTTTTTTTTATATGGAAGGTTTTAAATAAAATAAAGATGAAAATTAATTAACTAAAAAAACCCTAAGTTCTAAATTAATTTAAATTTAAAATAAAAATAAAATAATAATTAAACATAAGTCTAAATATTAATTAAAAATAGAAATTAATTTGTTTAAGAAAAATGTTTTTTATCTTTTTGTTTTTATAAAGAAAAATAAAATATAAGTGTAAAAAAGAAATAAAATATTTTTTTGGATTTTTTTATTAATAAAAAATAAAATTAATTTTAATAATAATGATAATAAAAATAATAAAACAAAACTGAAAATGAAAATAAAATAAGAAAAGAAAATAAATATTAAAAAAAAGTTGGGTCAAGTGCAGAAGTAAAGCACGGGGTTAGAAAAAAGCAAAAATGGAAGGAAAGCCCAATATGGAGGCCTAGGCGCATGGCTACAAACAAAAAAGAAACAGAAACTATGAAAAAAAATAGCAAAACGGACGCTGGGGCTCGAACCCAGGTCCTAAAGATGAAAGACGCGTGCTTTAACCATTGGGGTGGTAATACATCCGTTGATATAAACAAAACAATAAATATGTAATCTAAGTTATGCCCTGAATACAACTTCATCTTCAACCTCCAGCCATGGATCCTGTAACTTCACCAATTCTCAACACAGATGAAATATGCAAACATGAAAGTTGCTCCATTTTTCCATACGAATCTAACCATATAAATATCATAAGCTATAAATCAAATATGAATGAGAATTTTTGAAAGTACCAAATTCTGACCTAAATATTTCAGAAAGTTCAAACTCAAAATTCTCCTAGCTCAATCAAAATAAATGAAATCTATGGATATGTACAACTTCAGGGCAATGATGTCTACATTTTATCTTCACAAATGCAAGCCTAACAATGCCTAAATGAGAAGATGAAAGTTCAAAAAATATACCTCAAAACTGGAAATCCTGAAATGAGTTTGAGCTTGATTCAAGGTGCTGCAATAATTAGGTTAGCTTCCTTGAGTCTCTAGGAAGCTAATGCAATGCTTAGCTTAAGTTGAGAGTGGCTGAAATGGCTTGGAGAAGTCAATGTGCAGTGCTCTGTTTTTGGTTATGGAAGTTGATGAAGATGATGTTACAGTCGTGTAACAGGGTGTGGGATGGTTTGTATTTGATGTAAGGAAGCTTTAGGAGCTAAAAGGCCAAAGAACGCACGAGGGAAATATGAGTTTGGAGTTCAAGGTCAGAAACTGTGCAACAATGGATTTTTTGGGCAATTTCTGATTTGAGGGACTTTGGGAGTGTTTAAGGGTATTAATGCTCGTTCTAGGTTGCATAATGTTGTACCCCAAAATTTTCCCTCCCATATTTCTCAATACATTTCAAGTAAGGTCCTCAAATTGCTAAAGGAAGTCCAAGGGTTGACCAGACAAACTCTCTCCTAAGGAAGTCTACCTCAAATTAGGGTTTCATGTTGCATCAAGATACTTGGGTCCAAGGGATCCCAAATTCTCACCATTGTCCTAATATGTTCTCAAGATCATCCATGTCAAGTTTCAAGCGCTACAGAGAAAGTTTGCTCAATCAATTGCTCAAAGGCCTGAAAATCGACTATGCTAGGGAAAAAGTCAACGATGGTCCCCATACATTCAAACCTCAAGATTTTTGGTCAACATCCTTATTTTTAAGTATTATTCAACATTTGATCAAGGGTTGATCATGATTCCTCAAGGATTGCTCACAATTCATCAAAACCCAAAAGTTGTTAAATTATGGTTTTGTAGGAAAAGTCAACTCAAATTTGACCAAGCATAACTTTCTCATACTTTATTAGAAATGACCCATCCAAATATCATTTTTAAGAGGATGTAATTTCCTACAATTCATATTCAGCTCCAAAGTTCAAAATATGCACCCACAAGAAGTTATGAATTTGGACACTATAGGTCATTTTGAAAAGTCAACAAAAACACCTTTTTTGTCAAAGCTTCATATATGAACATGTGTGATCGGTGGAAATAGAACCGACTGTTTTAAAGCTGGTTCGCGAAATGTCGCGGTAAGCAAGAGTCGCCACCGTCTTTTATGTTCTCCAACAAGGAAAGGACAAAAGCACAGCAAAATTCCTTTTTGAGATGTTTCTCGGTTCGGGAGGTAGATTTATAGAAAGGGAAGGTGTTAGCACCCTTTCTATCCATGGTTATCCATGGGCTCTTAGGTACTTGCTCACTATGTTTTCAAAAATTGTTTGCTTTTCAAGTGTTTGTGGGTTTTGAAAAAGTCTTGTTTGAAAAAACTTCTAGGTAACTCTTGTATCAGTCCTCAAGAGTGTATGAAGTATTTGTTTGAAAACTTTTTGAAAGTGTAGGTGCGAAAAGTGTTTTTGTTTTTTGAAAGAGAAAGTACCCAGGAGAAATCTACCTACTCTAAGGAATTAAGCTGTGTAAGAGTCCTTTAGACAGTACTATCCCACTATTGAGAAGTAGGTAGCACCGTCGTTGGAGTTATTCGGGTCAATTCGATTAAGGGACATGTGTGGTCACCAAAGCAATAGTAGGATGCCTTAGCGGTAACCCTAATGTCCTAGATCCTTTTTTATCCGAGGCAACCGTTTCGAGGCAACTGGATCTTTAGACAGGAGGGCGACCTCTAAAACACCCTATACTTGATGACCACTTCGAGGCAACCAAGTGAGGCGTACCCTAAGAGTGGCATGTGCATGTGTGTTAAATTCAGTTAAGATTATCTTGTACATGTTATTTGTGAGTTGCTCTTTGGTTTTATTTTTCAGACAAGTCTTGCATGCATAATTAGCAGTTAATAGTTGTGCGGAAAGTAAGTTGCGGAAAATTGAATCTACGCTATTACAAGGCGTCGGGTATTTACATCGCCAAAAACATAACCCTTGAAAATAAATTGCGAGAAAATAAAGAAAGCGATAAAACCTAATTATCTATTACATCCTCGGAAACAGATACGTAAATATGATCAAATAAATAAATTGACAATAAATATGCGCGCGAAAGAATTGAATCGGGACGCCCTTAGGGTTTTGACCCTTTTTGAGAAAAAAATGAGAATTTGGTCCTTTTTTGCAATTAAATATTAAACCTAAAACTAATTAATTAATTATTTACAAGAAAAAAATTATTTTTAGTTTTTTATGTTTTTTAATGAAAATAAAATAAAGAAATTGAAAGTTATCAAAAGAAAAAAACCTAATTCTATGTTAATTTTATTTATTATGAAATAGTTAAATTTAACCTAATAAAAAAAAGACTAGATTGATTAATTTACATTTATTTACAAAATAATAATTAATAGTGAAAATAATAAGTAATAATAATAATAGTAGTTTTCAGAATTTATTATAAAAAATAATTTGTTAATTAATAATAATAATAATAAATAGTAAAAGAAATTAAAGGGAAAAATAAAATAAAAAGAAATAGTAAACCAGGGGGGGTGTTGGGCCATGTATGGAGGTGTTATTGGAATTCCCAGGCCCATTTGTTTCTCAAGCCTTTCTGACTTTCCTGGTTGTCCACGCTGGCTTTGACCTCAGAACATGGTGTTCATCACCTTTTGGCCTTTGGATTTATGATCATGGCCATATGGCGCCTGGGATGTGGGAGTGCATGGTGGGACGTTGTTGGATAGCCTGCATATGAATACATGATGAAAAATATGAAACGAATATGGGGTGGACCTGGAAATCGAACCCAGGTCCCAATGGTTTCCAGACAGCTCATCCTCCACTACGCCAGTTGAACGCTTTTGTTAGTATAATGGCAATTGAATATATTATATAAAACAACAACATATGCTGGAAACATAAAAAAGGCGCGCGTTATATTTGAACTGTCCAATCACGTGTAAACACGCAGTCGTCTTCTTCATTAAACCTGCAAAAAGATAAAGAGATAGCGGGGGTTTTTAACCCCCACAAAGTGTGACATGGAAAAATAGCGATTAGCTCCCTAGGCTATATAAATATGGCGCGAGGGTTCCATTAGGTTCGTCTGAATGCAACGAGTTCAACCATGTGCATTAGGAGTCCTGATTTTTCCTATATAGAAAAGCCCCAAATTAAGAGCTTGGAAACCCTAGAACGTGTTCATGGTATCTTTGGATTCACTGCATAATAACTCAATTAACATATGCCAAAAGCTTCCTGTAGATTCAAGCAATGCAAAACAACCAACAAATCATGTTAAATGCACATGGAATATGAGTTTCGATTATCAAAATAGTAAGCAAACAGTATCATTATTCTTGCGTATTCTTTGAGTGTTAGTGTGTGGTTTTGATCCCTACACATTCCTGGGGACCTCAGCAACGTATTAGAATCACTATAATGCTTTGAATTGGCTTGGAATATGGAAAACTGTTTTCAAATTTTCTTGAGTTTTTTGGAATTGGTTATGGCTTTTTGCAGCAGCTTTTCACGTGTGAGGCATTAGGTTTAGGTCATGTACATATAGTAGAATGGAATTAGGTTAAATTCTTGACAAGAAATCCATGGCATTATGGTTTCAATATTTGATTGAAAGTCATATCTTTTTGCATCTTTTTGATTGAAAAATCTTTCCAAATTGAGAGATCTTTGTCCCCTTGATGTGTACACAAAATCTCCAGCACATGTAGGTCATATTTGCTTCATGAAAAGATTTAGAAATCATATCTTGGTATTTTCCTACAATTAAATTAATTAAATGAATTAAAAATCAATTAAAAATCCAATTAATTAATAAAAATAAGAAAATAATTCAATTTAATCTCAATGGGTCGTGCATAAGCCTTGGATAAAGTTTCAAGAAGGAATTGGAGGCCCATTAGCAAAAATGATGTGTTTTGAGCAAAGTTGACTTTTACAAATTCACAAAAATTTCCCAACTTCTCCAATGCATATCTTTCTCAATTTTGATCATATGAACATGTTCTTGGACATTTTGGAAAGGTCTTGAAGTACTATAACCAATGCCTTTGGTCCCATGTCATTTGGATTTACCAATCTCAAGTTATGGTCTTTGACTTAAAATGCCTTTTTGTTGACTTTTGAAATTGACCTATAATGTAGAAATTGATAACTTTTTGTGAGAGCATTTCTTGGACATGGAATGTAAAAATGGATTGTAGGAAATGTCATCCCCTTCAAAATGAGCATTGGATGGGATTTTTCTGATGAACCATGAAAAAGTTATGCCTTGGTCAAGATACAGTTGACTTTTCTACTGTCCAAAAATGGCAACTTTTGCATCTTGATGATTTTTTGAGCCATGCTTGTGGAATCATGATCAAGACTTGATCAAATGATGATTATGAGCTCAAAATAAGATGTTGACCAAAAATTCTGACTTTTGACTGCAAAATGGCCATTTTACCCCTGCAGTTGACTGTAGTTCAAATAGGGCTTTTGACTGTGCAAACTGGCATTGTGAGACTTGAGACTTGACATGTAGATGCTTGACAATGTATATAGGCCTATGGGACTTGATTGAGCCATTGAAAATCCCAAATTTATTGAAAGAAACCAAACCCTAATTTTGACTGGCTTAAGAGATGTTTGGACTGTGCAACCTTTGAGAAATCTTGAACCATTTGGAGATGATTCTTGATATACCTTGAGGAATATGGGAGGGCAAATTTTGGGGTACAAAAATTGCACCTGTTCAATCTTCTTATACCGGATGATGTAGATTGGCTTGCGTGCCTTTCGTGATCCGAAGGTGGAAGATGATTGAACACTAGAGTGCCCAGAAATTTGCACTCACATAGTGTAGTATTGGCAATGTGACGTCGGGAATGGGCTTACAGATGCCATTTGGAGAGATGGTGGATAGGAGGATGGGCTTAAAGATGCCATCTAGAGATGTGACAGAGTCTTGTCGGGAATGGGATTATAGATGCCATTTGGAAATGTAATGGATAATTGTGGAGATGGGCTTAAAGATGCCATCCGAGGGTGTCGATCGCGTAAGAGATTCCTTAGCGAGAACTTGCGTATTTGAGAAAGAAAGATAATTTCCTGGCCTGTTACAGGTGTTGATCTTTAAACTCTTCATGCAGATATGCCCTGGCTAGATATAGGTATCGAATCTACAATCAATCGCTCACAGATATGCCCTGGCTAGATACAGGTATCGAATCTGGAACTTCAAACTCTTCATGCAGATATGCCCTGGCTAGATACAGGTATCGAATCCATAATCAATCGCTCACAGATATGCCCTGGCTAGATACAGGTATCGAATCTGGAACTAGTCGTCTACAGATATACCCTGGATGGATACAGGTATCGAATCTAGAATTTGTCGTCTACAGATATGCCCTGGCTGGATACAGGGGTCAAATCTCTAAACTCTTCATGCAGATATGCCCTGGCTAGATACAGGTATCGAATCTACAATCAATCGCTCACAGATATGCTCTGGCTAGATACAGGTATCGAATCTGGAACTTCAAACTCTTCATGCAGATATGCCCTGGCTAGATACAGGTATCGAATCCACAATCAATCGCTCACAGATATGCCCTGGCTAGATACAGGTATCGAATCTGGAACTATTCGTCTACAGATATGCCCTGGCTGGATACAGGTATCGAATCTGGGATTAGTCGTCTACAGATATGCCCTGGATGGATACAGGTATCGAATCTCTAAACTCTTCATGCAGATATGCCCTGGCTAGATACAGGTATCGAATCCACAATCAATCGCTCACAGATATGCCCTGGCTAGATATAGGTATCGAATATGGAACTTCAAACTCTTCATGCAGATATGCCCTGGCTAGTTACAGGTATCGAATCTACAATCAATCGCTCACAAATATTCCCTGGCTAGATACAGGTATCGAATCTGGAACTTCAGACGGTTGATGGTAATCATCTTTTGACTGACCTTTTTCCTGAAAAGGAAAAGCGTTAGTTGTATGCAATGTCATGATGTATGAAATGCATGATGTCATTATGTTCTCAAAAATAAATGAGGTTGTGTGATGTGATGCGTATATGCATGCATTATGCATGTAAGCAGGATGTATGAAATGTGAAATGTCTATGAATGTATTTTCGTTTAGGAAAATAAATCCTTGATGAATGCCGGGAACTTGAATCCTGGGCTGATGTTGAAGAGTAGAGTTCTTCATTTCCGCTGGGGGATGATGATTTCAAGAATAAACCGGTAGGAGAAGATGACTCCATTGGGGAATAAACTTGGCGAAGAGATTATTCTACGGGGAGTTACTCTGTGGGAAGAGATACTTCGCTGAGATTTTAACGATAACTCCACTGGGGATACCGTTGATAAGCTCTGTTGGAGATTTTGATGAACTCCGCTGGGGGTAGGAAGAACTTTGCTGAGGACGATCTTTCCGTTGTAATTTGCTGAGGATAACCCAGTTATAGGCTCTGGTGGGGGATAACCTCTGAACATGGTCGGGGAGAGATATTCGTACTCTGCAGGGGACCAGCTTCCAGACTCTACTGGGGGTAAGCTTCAAGAATCTACTGGGGATAAGCTTCTAGAATCTACTGGGGATATTGATTCAATTGTCCTGGGGAAACTTTTGGACTGCACTGGGGAAGTGGCTCCACTGGGATGTCTGGTATTCCACCGGGGAACAATCTTAGATTTAGACTGCCGGGGATGCTTGTAGAGGAATATCTGTATACTCCGTTGGGGAATATTGAGATTTGCTGGGGATACCCAACTTCCTTAGGGCTGACAGTAGGCTAACTTTGCTTGGGGAGAGTGTTGCTGACTTGCTGGAGATATTGTGCCTTTTCGGGCTGATGGGAGACCAACTCTGCTTGGGGAGAGCATTGCTGACTTGTTTTACTCTGCGGGGAGTGAAGGTATCTTGGTCAAATTCTTCAGCCGAACCTACCTTGGTACCTTGGTGGACAAAGCAACTAGATCACTTAGACAATTCTTATTTCCCCTGTTCCTGATGTCACCTGTAATTGGCTCGTTGTTTTGTATGCAAGTATTTATGAGTTAGCAATTAATGTCAAATGTATATATCAAAAATGAACATTGGACGTTCTTTGCAAAACAAAACAGATAAAGAAAAAAACAGTTGGCAATTTGTCTGGAAAAGTGAGTTTGTATTGATTTTGAAATTTTGCCTGTAAATAGGCATTTTGTGTACAGGAGGCTGACGTCCTAGTAAGAGAACGCTGCCGAACAACATAGAGTTTATACAATTTTGTGAAAAGAAAACAAAACAGCTATGTGAAAGATCCCACTGGGTTCCAACTCTGCTATCACCTTTATGTCTTCAAACGTCTCATCACTTTGCTGCTTAGTTGGAGATGAAGCTGATTGATCGGTGTCGTCCGAGCCTGATAGTTGATATTGAAGTCTGGTTGCAAGGTGATCTAACGAGACATAGTATTACGCTTATCCCTAATTTTTTCCCGGACCGCCCTTTCGGGTTTTCAGTCCACCGGGATACCCATTTTTGCCCAAGCCGCCTTTTCAGGTTTTCGACTTGCCGGGTGTACAGATTTTTTTTCATTTCATCCCTTATTTTTTCCCGAACCCTTTTGGTTCGCCGGGAAGCCCTTATTTTTGCCTAGGTGTGTCAACCTAGCGGGTCTTTAGTCATGCGTAGTATTTTTTTACTATGTCTGCATTAGCGGGGTGAGGAAGGTCGTCACCATCCATGGTGGTTAGAATCATTGCTCCCCCTGAGAAGATGTTCTTAACCACAAATGGCCCTTCGTACGTAGGGGTCCATTTTCCTCTGGGATCACCTTGAGGAAGAATGATGCGCTTGATTACCAGGTCCCCAACTTGATACTCTTGTGGTCTGACTTTCTTGTTAAATGCCTTGATCATCCGTTTTTGGTACGTTTGACCATGGCAAATAGCAGTGAGTCTCTTTTCGTCGATTAGGTTTAATTGATCAAGCCGAGTCTGGATCCAGTCATCTTCTCTCAAACCTGCATCCTTCATTATTCGGAGAGAGGGTATCTGGACTTCAATAGGTAAGACTGCCTCCATGCCATAGACCAAGGAAAAGGGTGTTGCCCCTGTTGACGTCCGTGATGAGGTACGGTACCCATGAAGAGAAAACGGTAACATCTCGTGCCAATATTTATAGGTCACTGTCATCTTCTGCACAATCTTCTTGATATTCTTGTTAGCCGCTTCTACAGCCCCATTCATCTTCGGCCGGTAAGGAGAAGAGTTATGGTGCTGTATCCTGAATTGCTCGCAGAGCTCAGTGATCATCTTGTTGTTAAGATTAGTACCATTGTCTGTAATGATCCTCTCTGGTACACCGTATCGACAGATTAGGTTATGCCGAATGAACCGTTCCACGACATTCTTGGTTACGGTAGCATAGGAAGCTGCTTCAACCCACTTCGTAAAGTAATCAATCGCTACCAGGATGAAGCGATGCCCATTGGATGCCGTAGGTCTGATCTCGCCGATCATATCAATGCCCCACATTGAAAAAGGCCAAGGTGCTGTCAAGACGTTCAAAGGAAATGGAGGAATGTGCACCTTATCAGCATAAATCTGGCATTTGTGACACGTCCGAGAATGTTGATAACAGTCGGCTTCCATTGTGGACCAGTAATATCCAGCCCGAAGGATTTTCTTTGCAATGGTGTGTCCACTGGAATGAGTTTCGAAGGTGCCTTCATGCAGCTCTGCCATGATCCTTTCTGCTTCAGTCTTATCCACACAACGCAGTAAGGTTGAATCATGGTTTCGCTTGTAGAGAATGTCATTGATGAGGAAGAACTTTGCCGTGAACCTTCTCAGAAACTTTTTATCGTTAACAGATGCACCCTCGGGATATTCTTTAGCTTCCAAGTACCTCTTCACCTCATGATACTAAGGTTTCTCTATTACCTCTTCAACCTCAAGATCACAGCAATGTGCAGGTTCATCTAACTTCCAAATAATGATCCGGGGAGCCTCGTTGTCCTATTTGACTTTGAACATAGAAGACATCGTAGCTAACGCGTACGCCAACTGATTTTCTTCTCTTGGGAAGTGTTCAAAAGTTATCTCCTCAAAATGGGGAATCAATGTTAATACATACTCCTTGTAAGGAATAAGATTTGGGTGTTTTGTATCCCACTCGCCTTTGATCTAACTGATCACGAGAGCGGAATCTCCAAAGACACTCAGAAACTTGATCCTTAAGTCAATTGCCGCTCGGAGACCCATGATGCATGCTTCATACTCCGCCATGTTGTTGGTGCAGTTGAAACATAGCCGGGCAGTAAGTGGAGTATGAGTGCCTTTTGGAGATATGATCATAGCGCCAATGCCGTTACCCAAAGCGTTTGAGGCTCCGTCAAAGTGCATAGACCATCGGGATCCTTCCTCAGGTCCTTCATCCGGTCCAGGTACTTCACAATCAGTTACTACCATGATATCCTCGTCTGGAAATTCAAAGTTCATAGATTGGTAGTCATCCACTTCCTGGTGTGCCAAATGGTCTGCCAATACACTTCCTTTGATTGCTTTCTGAGTCGTGTACTGGATGTCGTATTCTGTTAAGATCATTTGCCATCTTGCTATTCTTCCGGACAAGGCAGGCTTTTCGAAGATGTACTTGATTGGATCCATTTTTGAAATCAACAGAGTAGTGTGAGTCAACATATACTGTCTCAGCCGGCGAGCAGCCTATACCAAAGCGCAACAAGTTTTCTCGAGCAGTGAGTATCGGGTCTCACAGTCGGTAAACTTTTTGCTAAGGTAATAAATGGCGTGCTCTTTTCGGCCAGACTCGTCATGCTGCCCCAGCACACACCCCATTGAGCTGTCAAGTACTGTCAAGTATAAGATTAGAGGTATCCCCTCAACCGGTGGCATAAGAATGGGTGGTTCCTGGAGATACTCTTTGATTCTTTCGAAAGCGGCCTGACATTCATCGTTCCAACGTACTACTTGATCTTTCTTCAGCAGCTTGAAGATTGGTTCACAGGTAGCAGTTAGATGTGAGATGAATCGGGCAATGTAGTTCAGACGTCCTAGAAATCCTCTGACTTCTTTCTCTGTCTTGGGAACTGGCATCTCTTGTATGACTTTTACCTTGGCAGGGTCCACTTGAATACCTTTATCGCTCACAACGAAGCCTAATAATTTTCCAGATCTCACCCCGAAGGTGCACTTGTTTGGGTTCAACCTTAGCTTGTACAACTTTAGACGGTCAAACAACTTCTGTAGATGGTCAAGGTGTTCCTCCTTAGTTTGGGACCTTGCAATCATATCGTCGACATATACTTCGATCTCATGATGGATCATGTCATGAAACAGAGCAACCATGGCACGTTGATAGGTTGCCCCAGCATTATTCAACCCAAAAGGCATGACCTTGTAGCAAAAGGTGCCCCACTGAGTAACAAAAGTGGTCTTCTCCATGTCTTCAGGAGCCATCTTGATCTGATTATAACCGGAGAACCCGTCCATGAAGGAGAATACCTTATGCTGAGCAGTGTTGTCAACCAGAACGTTGATGTGAGGCAGAGGGAAGTCATCCTTAGGGCTCGCCCTGTTCAAATCCCTGTAATCGGCACACATTCGGACCTTACCATCTTTCTTCGGCACTGGAACCACATTGGCAACCCACTGAGGGTAAGAAGTTACTGCTAGAAACCCGGCATCAAATTGTTTCATAACCTCAGCTTTGATTTTCTCGGACATCTCTGGACGCATACGGCGGACCTTCTGTTTTACCGGAGGGCAGTCTTCCTTGGTAGGCAAGTGAGGAAACCACAATGTCAGTATCCAACCCAGGCATGTCTTCGTAGGACCAGGCAAATATTTCCACATAGTCATGCAGCATCTGAATCAACCGTTGTTTCACACTGAGCTCCAGATTGGCACCAATCTTGACTTCCTTTCTGTCTGTCTCAGTACCCAGATTTACCGTTTCTACTTGATCTTCATGTGGCTGAATGGCCCTCTCTTCCTGGAGTAACAGTCTTGCAAGCTCACCAGGCACTTCACAATCATCTTCACCTTCGTCTTCGGCTAAGTTGATCGGATTTTCGAAGTCATAACTGACAGTAGCAGAGTCGTTACCAGTGAGATCCAGAGTGGATTGGAACCTGTATAGGTGAGTGTGTGTAAATATAGCTATTTTGCAATATATAATAAAGAAAGAAAAGGAGCGCAAGATTTGAAATGCAAAAAATGTCCAATGCTTTTATTAATGATATATGAAAATGACACACAAAAGCCCTCACAAATGAAGCCACGGTGCCCCGGGTAAGACACCGGGCCATAAAGTTTATTGTTTGTTACAAATTCAAAAAAAAGGAGTTCATTACTGAGTGACAAAAGTAATAGGTACGAAGTCTTTCGCAGTCCAGTTGCTTGGTCCACCGTTGGTCGTTGGGTAGATCCAGCTGTCAAATTCGGATTCCTCCATGTTGTCTTTAATAGCATTCACTCCCGGGTTGGTGATGAACACATGAGGTCTTCCAATCCTTGCTTTACGAACAGCCCTCTGAGCTTCTGCAGTGAAACCCAAACCAAACTTGTCAGTCTTCGGAGTAAAATCAGGAAGTCGGCCCCAGTTTGCACGCTCACCCCTCTCAATCACAGCCCGGGCATCCTTTAAGGAAGCCATCTTCAACGGAGAATCTTCTTCAGTCACAGTCTCTGCTGACGCCAATGTTGGAGGAACCTCTTCAAAGTGTTGAAAGGGGGTCTCAATGAACTCCCCATCCATCTCTATGTACCGGAACGAGTTAAGGTGGATGACCATATATTCTTCCTCCCCCTGAACTGTCACAATCTTCCCTCTGACCGGGTATTTCAGCTTCTGATGCAATGTGGAGGTCACAGCTCCAGCCTTATGGATCCAGGGACGACCCAGCAAACAAGAATAATACGGTCGGATGTCCATTACATAGAATGTTGAATCAAAGACCTGAGAACCAACCTTGATTGGAATGTCCACTTCACCATGTACCATCCTTTTGGACCCGTCAAAGGCCCGGACAACAATGTTACTTGGCTTGAGCTCTAAACCCTCACAATCCAGCCTGCCTAGAGCTTTCTTGGGTAATACGTTCAACGAGGAACCAATATCAACCAGCACATAGGCAAGAGTAGTGCCCCTGCATTCGATGGAGACATGCAGGGCATCGTTATGGTTCTTCCCCTTAGCAGTCAGATCAGCGTCAGAGAAACCCAAACCATTATCAGCAGTTAAGTTGGATACACACTCGGTAAATTGATCAGCAGATGTCTCTTGTGGCACGTGGGCCGTCTTCAGGAAGGTAATCAGGGCCTTGGCATGGGCCTCTGAACACAACAACAGTGATAGCATAGAAATTTTAGATGGGGTGTGCCCCAGTTGCTCAACTACATTGAAATCACTCTTCTTGATAATCTTAAGAATCTCTTCCATTTCCTGCTTAGAAGCTTCAACAGTGGTTGTCTTTGGTACCTCCGTCCGGGCAGGCACATCAGTAGCAATCCCTTTGCCCCGAGCGTCAGATGACTCGGCAGCAGGGGTAGAAATAGGAACTTGGTCAAGCAGGGAAGTGGGCACACTTGCAGGTGTGATAACAAGAGGTCTCTGGATAGCTGGTGGCGCAATATCTGGTGAGAAGAGTCTACCACTACGGGTGACTTTGGCAGGCCCGGTGATGTTTCTGACGCCGGTGCTAGTATCAAATTCTTGTTTAACTCCGAGAACGTAAACATCTGCCCCATAGTGCCAAGGGACAGCTTTGTCAGATGTATAGGGGAGGGGCCCCGGAACAGTGATGATGATAGGAGCAATCTTCTGAGTAGACATGATTTTGACAGGCTTCTTTGAGGGAGCCTTAGGAGGGTTGTTGAAAATAGTAACAACGGACACTTCTTCAGTAGGGATAGCAGGAACAGCAATCTTCTCGAACAAGATCTCTTTGTTATCCATCAGGTTTTGGACGCCTGACTTCAACAAAGGACAACCAGCAGGTGAAACAGAACATAGACGGCAACCTTTACCACATCCCGGAAATAAACCGGCTAGCAACAGGTTCCTTTTGACAGTCAACAACGGAGTAACAATATCATCCACAGAGGCTA
The DNA here is from genome assembly GCA_948472305.1 of Vicia faba. NCBI lineage: Eukaryota > Viridiplantae > Streptophyta > Magnoliopsida > Fabales > Fabaceae > Vicia > Vicia faba. The sequence goes on from OX451739.1 coordinate 486,666,629, forward strand.
CATACAGGTCTTCTTCCATAGCATTCACTCCATGCTGGGGCATGGGAGCAGTCACAACATTGGGCCTTTCGGGCGCCTCGAACTGTATTTCTTTAGCATCAATAAGGTCCTGAACCTTATTCCTCAGTGCCCAACAATCATCCGTAGAATGCCCCGGGCTATCAGAGTGATAAGCGCAGCGGACGTTGGGGTTGTACTTTGGAGAGGTTGTGTTCACAACCTTCAGAGCTTCCTTTATAGTTACCAGATTGGTTGACAGCAGTTGCGGTAATATCTGTGACAAAGTCATACTGAGCCGAGTGTACTGCCTTTTGGGCCTCTCACCTCTTGGCTGGTTGTATTGCTGAGAGCAGCAGCAGGCTTTGAGATTACCACCGCATTGACAGCTTGGCGGCGTTCCGATTTATTTTGTCTCCTTGACCCATAAACAACACTAGATTCTTTCTTGAAGGGCTTCTTTTCAGTACTCGAGGAGGCACCTTTCTGTATCTTCCCAGACTTGATACCAGCTTCTATCCTCTCACCAGTCAAGATCAGATCTGTAAACCCAGCAGAAGAATTCCCAATCAGATGGTTGAAGAACGAACCAGACAGGGTCCCCAAGAACATATCAACGAGCTCACGGTCAGTCAAAGGTGGCTGCACCCTTCCAGCCAAGTCTCTCCACTTTTGCGCATACTCCTTAAAACCTTCGCCCGTCCCTAGCGACATACCCTGGAGTTGGGTACGCGTAGGAGCGAGGTCGGAATTATACTGATACTGCTTATAAAATGCAGTAGCCAAGTCCTCCCAGTTTCGAATACTGGCTCCATCCAGCTGATAGAACCATTCGAGTTGAGTCCCTGAAAGACTATCCTGGAAGAAATGGATCCATAAGTTCTTGTCTGCAGTATAAGGTTGGGTCATCCTTACATATGATCTGAGATGCAGCTTAGGACAGGAAGCCCCGTCGTACTTTGTAAAAGCAGGTGCCTTGAACTTGTGCGGGATCACCACCCCAGAAGATAAACCTAGATCTCTGAAATCCAACCCAGGCACGTGTTGAATCTCCGTAGCACTTAGACGGTCCTCCAACTGTTTGTACCAGTCCTCAGCAGGAGGATACTGCTCATCATTGTAATTTGTCTCGTTGTCGGAGACCACGGGACTAGGAACCCTTCCCCCTTGGGGACTATCTTTCCCTACAGAGGAAGTAGCCATATCAGCCTCATTCTGCAGTGTATTCTCATATCTGCGTCCAGTATTGAACAGCACAATCCTCTTCTTCTTCTTCTTCTTCTTCAAAAGCAGAGTCTTCAATTCCTGTTGTCCCTGGGCCAAGCTCATGACCAACTCCTGGAACTGGGCGTTCTGGGCCTGGAGGGCCTTGATGGCTTGTTCAGTAGTAGGCTCGGAAGACATAATGATTGCTGAAATAAACAACGAAGAAGATTAAGCAACCTGTAGAAAAAGGGTACCTATTATGCATATGATGCGATGAGATGCGTATGATTTATGTTTTCAAAGACAATCGGGATTCAATTTTGTAGACAAAAAGGAAACACACTTTATTAGATTCAAACTTTAAATTGTTCAAGAAATTGCCCTTAGGCGTTACAAGAATGAAAATACTGAAAAGGAAATAAAAGTTGTAAAAGAAACATCCAAGGCCCATCAGTGCTCCCATGGCCTCTTCTTCTCAGTACGAATATAGTCATTCAGGATCCGCTCGTTCTCCAATTGCTTAGTCAGCTTCTGGATTTTCTGTTCCTGTTCATTGAACCTTTCCTGATAAGAATCCTGTTCTGCCTGTAGTTGTGCCCAAGACCTCTTTAGTGTATCAACGTCAGTGGGTATCTGAGGAGGGAGTACAGTTGGAGGAACCCCGTCTCTGTCAGGAAATTCAAGAATAATAGGTCTGACAGCCTCGTATGGCATACCTAACTTCTGAGCACGGATGCGGACCCATCTGTAGTAGGGTTCCATAGGCAGAGAAGTCTTTGGTACCAACTCATGTGGGTCAGCTTTGTGAATTCTGTCCCAAGCCTTGATGAATCTACGGCGCAGCTCGTCACTATCTACCTGAAATTCAAAACTGATGTGAGGTACCAACATCTCATGAGGCCCAGCTCTTCTGGCTCTTCCAAACTGACGGAGAGCTAAACATGGATTATAAGAGACTCCTCCCTGGGTACCAATCAATGGGACATTAGGATATTCTCTGCAACGATCAATAACGGCCACTTCATCTAAACCTCTGAGAGTCCAAATGATGTCATTATCAGTGAGATACATTAACCTATGAGCCCAGCCCCTTCCTTCTTTGTTCTTCAGCACGAACTTACGGAGGTGCGAAATAAACCACCTCACTAACAAAGGAGCACAACACCATAAAGTTCCCCGTCTTCGGGCAGTACGAGCATAAAGTTGTTGTAGGATATCACCCAAGAGAGTGGGTACAGGATTCTGAGACATGAAGATCCTTATTGCATTGACATTAACAAAGGTATCAGGATTTGGAAACAATACTAGACCATAGATTAAGAGAGCCAAAATGTCTTCGTACGCCCTGAAGTCTAAGTCATTCCAGAAATTGTTAGCTTTACCAATCAGAAACTTAGCCAAAAAGCCCTTAACTCCGCTTCTAGTCACCCAGTTATCCATTACCTCTTTGGTGGTCAAGGGAAGGGCTGCAGCAATTTCCTCAAGCCTAAGAGTCTTTTCCCAACCAGTGAATGGAGTCTGTTCCAAAACAGGGATACCAAGCAAATCAGAGAATTCTTCCAGGGTAGGGACCAGCTGGAAGTCTTGAAAAGTGAAGCAATGGTATAGGGGATCATAAAACTGAGTCAAAACACTCATCAGCTGTTGGTCCCACTTTGCAGTGACTAAACCGAGAAGAGAACCATGCCTCTAGATGAAGGAAGTAGTATTTGGAATTCTGTCAACCAATTCTTTAAGCAAATCAGGTGGATGAACAAAGTTGAGCCGGATAGTATTCCTTCGTACAGGCATCATGATGTCCTACAAAACAGAGCAAAGATGAAACCCTCTTGTCTTTGAAATGGGTCAATCCTTATGCAGGATGCATGCAATGTTATGATGGTATGATGTTATGATAAAGCACACCACAAGTATTCACAAAGGCAAGCATGATAAGGCACACAAGTCACACAAGACAGCCCTTAGAGTTTAGGCCAGCGTGAAGTTCAGGTACTACCCTCTTTCAGTTTCGTTGGTTAAGACCTGTCCTAAAAATAGTAACCGGGTTCTAGAGGATCTCAATATCATCGACTACCCTCAACCGGTCATAACTCCAGCATCGCAATCTTTTCTTGCGGCCAGAACCATCGCGGGAGTTTAGCCTCCATGAGTGTAGAATACTTCTACTGTTCTATGGCCAAGTTGGGTCAATTTAGGGTTCTAAGGTCGGTTGGTGCTTAATGACTCCTCAGAAGACCCATATTCTCCTCGTTGCAACACAAGGGATATCGGTACAGACCAAGGTGTCACACCAACGTAGCCACTGCTTCACCCGTGTCGGTCTACGCCGGACAGGTCCCTCACAGCTTATGCTACCTAAAGGGTATTCCCCAGATCCGGGTTAGGATCTATGAAACTCCGATGCAAAGCCCACAAATATAAAAGCAAACAAAGCAAGCAATTGAAAACAAGAGTGGTCTAATCCTAAGGTACACCTCACTTATTAAAGGTCCCCAACAGAGTCACCAGTTCTGTGATCGGTGGAAATAGAACTGACTGTTTTAAAGTTGGTTCGCGAAATGTCGCGGTAAGCAAGAGTCGTCACCGTCTTTTATGTTCTCCAACAAGGAAAGGACAAAAGCACAGCAAAATTCCTTTTCGAGATGTTTCTCGGTTCGGGAGCTAGATTTATAGAAAGGGAAGGTGTTAGCACCCTTTCTAGCCATGGTTATCCATGGGCTCTTAGGTACTTGCTCACTATGTTTTCAAAAATTGCTTGCTTTTCAAGTGTTTGTGGGTTTTGAAAAAGTCTTGTTTGAAAAAACTTCTAGGTAACTCTTGTATCAGTCCTCAAGAGTGTATGAAGTATTTGTTTGAAAACTTTTTGAAAGTATAGGTGCGAAAAGTGTTTTTGTTTTTTGAAAGAGCAAGTACCCAGGAGAAATCTACCTACTCTAAGGAATTAAGCTGTGTAAGAGTCCTTTAGACAGTACTATCCCACTATTGAGAAGTGGGTAGCACCGTCGTTGGAGTTATTCGAGTCAGTTCGATTAAGGGACATGTGTGGTCACCAAAGCAATAGTAGGACGCCTTAGCGGTAACCCTAATGTCCTAGATCCTTTTTTATCCGAGGCAACCGTTTCGAGGCAACTGGATCTTTAGACAGGAGGGCGACCTCTAAAACATCCTATACTTGATGACCACTTCGAGGCAACCAAGTGAGGCGTACCCTAAGAGTGGCATGTGCATGTGTGTTAAATTCAGTTAAGATTATCTTGTACATGTTATTTGTGAGTTGCGCTTTGGTTTTATTTTTCAGACAAGTCTTGCATGCATAATTAGCAGTTAATAGTTGTGCGGAAAGTAAGTTGCGGAAAATTGAATCTACGCTATTACAAGGCGTCGGGTATTTACATCGCCAAAAACATAACCCTTGAAAATAAATTGCGAGAAAATAAAGAAAGCGATAAAACCTAATTATCTATTACATCCTCGGAAACAGATACATAAATATGATCAAATAAATAAATTGACAATAAATATGCGCGCGAAAGAATTGAATCGGGACGTCCTTAGGGTTTTGACCCTTTTTGAGAAAAAAATGAGAATTTGGTCCTTTTTTGCAATTAAATATTAAACCTAAAACTAATTAATTAATTATTTACAAGAAAAAAAGTATTTTTAGTTTTTTATGTTTTTTAATGAAAATAAAATAAAGAAATTGAAAGTTATCAAAAGAAAAAAACCTAATTCTATGTTAATTTTATTTATAATGAAATAGTTAAATTTAACCTAATAAAAAAAAGACTAGATTGATTAATTTACATTTATTTACAAAATAATAATTAATAGTGAAAATAATAAGTAATAATAATAATAGTAGTTTTCAGAATTTATTATAAAAAATAATTTGTTAATTAATAATAATAATAATAATAAATAGTAAAAGAAATTAAAGGGAAAAAGAAAATAAAAAGAAATAGTAAACCAGGGGGGGTGCTGGCCCATGTATGGAGGTGTTATTGGAATTCCCAGGCCCATTTATTTCTCAAGCCTTTCTGACTTTCCTGGTTGTCCACGCTGGCTTTGACCTCAGAACATGGTGTTCATCACCTTTTGGCCTTTGGATTTATGATCATGGCCACATGGCGCCTGGGATGTGGGAGTGCATGGTGGGATGTTGTTGGATAGCCTGCATATGAATACATGATGAAAAATATGAAACGAATATGGGGTGGACCTGGGAATCAAACCCAGGTCCCAATGGTTGCCAGACAACTCATCCTCCATTACGCCAGTTGAACGCTTTTGTTAGTATAATGGCAATTGAATATATTATATAAAACAACAACATATGCTAGAAACATAAAAAAGGCGCGCGTTATATTTGAACTGTCCAATCACGTGTAAACACGCAGTCGTCTTCTTCATTAAACCTGCAAAAAGATAAAGAGATAGCGGGGGTTTTTAACCCCCACAAAGTGTGACATGGAAAAATAGCGATTAGCTCCCTAGGCTATATAAATATGGCGCGAGGGTTCCATTAGGTTCGTCTGAATGCAACGAGTTCAACCATGTGCATTAGGGGTCCTGATTTTTCCTATATAGCAAAGCCCCAAATTAAGAGCTTGGAAACCCTAGAACATGTTCATGGCATCTTTGGATTCACTGCATAATAACTCAATTAACCTATGCCAAAAGCTTCCTGTAGATTCAAGCAATGCAAAACAACCAACAAATCATGTTAAATGCACATGGAATATGAGTTTCGATTATCAAAATAGTAAGCAAACCGTATCACTTTTCTTGCGTATTCTTTAAGTGTTAGTGTGTGGTTTTGATCCCTACACGTTCCTGGGGACCTCAGCAACGTATTAGAATCACTATAACGCTTTGAATTGGCTTGGAATGTGGAAAACTGTTTTCAAATTTTCTTGAGTTTTTTGGAATTGGTTATGGCTTTTTGCAGCAGCTTTTCACGTGTGAGGCATTAGGTTTAGGTCATGTACATATAGTAGAATGGAATTAGGTTAAATTCTTGACAAGAAATCCATGGCATTATGGTTTCAATATTTGATTGAAAGTCATATCTTTTTGCATCTTTTTGATTGAAAAATCTTGCCAAATTGAGAGATCTTTGTCCCCTTGAAGTGTACACGAAATCTCCAGCACGTGTAGGTCATATTTGCTTCATGAAAAGATTTATAAATCATATCTTGGTATTTTCCTACAATTAAATTAATTAAATGAATTAAAAATCAATTAAAAATCTAATTAATTAATAAAAATAAGAAAATAATTCAATTTAATCTCAATGGGTCGTGCATAAGCCTTGGATAAAGTTTCAAGAAGGAATTTGAGGCCCATTAGCAAAAATGATGTGTTTTGAGCAAAGTTGACTTTTGCAAATTCACAAAACTTTCCCAACTTCTCCAATGCATATCTTGCTCAATTTTGATCATATGAACATGTTCTTGGACATTTTGGAAAGGTCTTGAAGTCCTATAACCAATGCATTTGGTCCCATGTCATTTGGATTTATCAATCTCAAGTTATGGTCTTTGACTTAAAATGCCTTTTTGTTGACTTTTGAAATTGACCTATAATGTAGAAATTGATAACTTTTTGTGAGAGCATTTATTGGACTTGGAATGTGAAGATTGATTGTAGGAAATGTCATCTCCTTAAAAATGAGCATTGGATGGGATTTTTCTGATAAACCATGAAAAAGTTATGCCTTGGTCAAGATACAATTGACTTTTCTACTGTCCAAAAATGGCAACTTTTGCATCTTGATGATTTTTTGAGCCATGCTTGTGGAATCATGATCAAGACTTGATCAAATGATTATTATGAGCTCAAAATAAGATGTTAACCAAAAATTATGACTTTTGACTGCAAAATGACCATTTTACCCATGCAGTTGACTGTAGTTCAAATAGGGCTTTTGACTGTGCAAACTGGCATTGTGAGACTTGAGACTTGACATGTAGATGCTTGACAATGTATATAGGCCTATGGGACTTTATTGAGCCATTGAAAATCCAAAATTTATTGAAAGAAACCAAACCCTAATTTTGACTGGCTTAGGAGATGTTTGGACTGTGCAACCTTTGAGAAATCTTGAACCATTTGGAGATGATTCTTGATATACCTTGAGGAATATGGGAGGGAAAATTTTGGGGTACAACAACATGGAAGACTCAATTGAGATGAGACCAAAGATTTTGCTTAGAGGATATCTTGAGCTTTCTAAAAAGTCAAGGAACACCTTCATAGAGTCAAAATTGAAGAAGTTATGCATTGGTGAAGTTGACCTTTTTTGTAAAATTGTCAAAAGTCAAATGTGCCTCAAATTGAAATTTTTGCCAAATGGACCCAACTTTTTATGCTTGTTTTGAGTTTGTAACATGGTCCACGACCCATGATCCTTCCCACTTGCCTTTATTTTATTTTTACCATTTATTTTTATTTTTATTTTAATTAAATCAAAATAAAATCATGAAAATATCAAAATCATTTAAGCCTTAAGATTTTGTGCATATTTCAGGTCTCTTATACACCTAGAAAGGGAATCAAATCGTGCAAGGCCTATTTGTACACAAAAGATTGGTTTTTGGCTTGTTTTAGAAAGATTTGAATACGAATCAAATCATGGTTCAATCTTCATAATTACAAAGATTTGGAGCAAGTTGATAAACCTAATTCACTCAAGACTACATATAGAACGTTTGCAGACCAAATGCACAAGGTTTTGAGGCGTATAGGTTGAAGAACAAACTTCAAAAAATCAAGAAAATGTGGTGATCTGTTTTCATACTTCCAAGCATTTTCAAGACTCCCAAGCCATCTCATTCGCTTCCTGGGAGTACAAGGAAGCTATACCAATCAAAAGAAAGCGTTTTTGTGCCCAGAAAAGCGAGGTAAGTGCTTCACGACCTCCCTCCCTTCTTGAAATCCAATATCGTTATTTTGACATTTGTAGCATGAATCATTTATATATTCTGAATCCTGGAAGCATTTGCAAGCTGTTGATAACAATTAATTGCGTTTTTGCTAACTGTGTAGAGATCCACCATTGTTAGGGTTTTTTGTCTCGTTTTGGGATCTTTTTGTACATGCAAAATTGGTCCACAAGAAAGGTGCCATGATGTTCACAAGGCCAAGGCGAATTGGTCTGTGGCATTAGATTTCATTTATCATGCTTGTAGGTGATTTTGAAAACTGCAGGGGTTATAACTACGGACCTCTATCCGTAGGTAAAAGTCCATAACTTTTACCAATGGGGAGAGGAAGAAGAAGACCTGCGTGGCACCACCCCATTTACCTATTTGAAATTTCGCGCGCTGAAAGATATTATTATACTTGTTTAATATAATCTCTGTTTTTGTCCATTGTATAACAAAAGCGTGCCAACTCAGTTGGTGGTGAGACAAGCGAAAAGGCCATAGGACTTGGTTTCGATTCCTAGGTCCCCTCGTTTCTTCAATATATTTTTTCTATGCATGATTCCATGTGAAGGTTCCCAGAGCGTCCACCATACGCCTTCAACGCCTAGCCAGCCAGATGCCCACGTGCTGGATCCAAAGGTCATCATCTGAGGGTCTACCAAAGTCCCTAGTCAAAGTGCAGCGCTGGATCCAGGAGGGTCAACGTGGACCCTTGCTTTTGGGCCCCAAGGATGCTATTAGCACCCCTCCCATTGCTGATTACAAGGCTCATCTTCTCTTTTCTTTTTATTTTTCTTTTATTTAATTTATTTAAATTATATTACTAACACACAAAATTAATTCTTTTTATCAAAAAAAATCATAAAATCAATTTTCACCAAATTAGAATTTAGGCTTTTTTTATTTTATCAAAAATTAATTCAATTAGTTAATTTAATATTTTAGGTAACTTTAATTTTCTTTGTAAATAAATTAAAATCAATTAGAAAATTAGGGTTTTGTTTAATTTAATTTTTATTATATTTTCTCAAAATAACCAAAATACAAAAATAGGTCAAATGTAATTAATTTTCTTGATTTAAATTAATTAGTAATTAGGTTTGTACATATTTAATTTAAAACCTTATTTTCTTAAAATAATCGAAAACGACAAAAAGTGATTTTTCTTTTAATTAGGCTTAGACAGGGTCAAAACCCTAATTTTTCTCGTTCTCAATTCATCGCGCGTGTTTACTTATTTTTTACAATATTGATGTAATTGCTCATGGGATGTAATAGTTTAATTAGACTTTTTCCCTTTCATTTATCGTTTTACGGGTTTTTGGCTATGTAATTAATCCCTCACCCGAAGCCTTGTAATAGCGTAGCTTTATTTTCCGCATTTTAATTTTAGCAAATATTAACTGTTAGATGTATGATAATAGGGTTGCATGACAAGAATGTATGTTAATTTTAAAACGGTTAGCAAACCCTAAATGTGCAAAGATAATAACTTGAAATTGAATCACTCGCACATGCGCACTCCTAGGGTATACTCTCACTTCGGTTGCCGTCGGTAAATGATCATTAAGTATAGGATATTTTAGTGGTCGCCCTCTTGTCTAAACAAAGATCAAATGTCCTATTCAGAAATGTTGCCTCGGAAAGGTCGCCTCAGAAATGTTGTCTCGAATATGATCTTAAGACATTAGGGTTATTACTAAGACATCCTAACATTGCTTTAGTGATCGTACGTCCCTTTTTGAATTGACCCTTATAACTCCAATGATGGTGCTACCTACTCACTAATAGTAGGATAGTGTTGTCTAAAGGAAACAAGAACGGAAACATTCTTTTTTTCGAGTAGGTAGATGCTAGTAGGTACTTGCTCAAAACAAACCTTCCACACTTACATTCTTTTCGAACAAAGTTTTCAAAACGACTTCGTAACACTCTTGAAGACAGAAGCAAGGGTTAAATCGAAGTAAAACAAAAAAAACTTTTCAAACGCACAAACACGGAAGCAATTTTTAAAATGATGAGCAAGTACCTAAGAGCTCGTAGAAAACTACGGATAGAAAGGGTGCTAATACCTTCCCTTTCTATAATCTACCCCCCGTACTCAAAATCTCGAAAAAGGAATTTTTCTGTGCTTTTTTCCTTTCCAGTTGGATAAAATAAAAGTCGGTGGAGACTCTTGCTTACCGCGACATTTTGCGAACACAAACGCAAAATGCAAACCAGCATTTTCCTAAAACAGTTCCGGTTCTGCCACTGTATCACAGAACTGGTGACTTTGCTGGGGAAATAAATAAGTGGGGTATACCTTAGGATTAGTTCATCATATTTGCTTCTATTGTTTGATTTGATTTCTTTACTTTTGAGGGTTTTGTATTGGGAGTTACTATAGATCCTAACCCGGATCTGGGGGACACCTTTTAGGTAAGTAGCAATAAACTGTGAGGGAACTGTACGGCATAGACCGATATGGTTGAAGCAGTAGCTACATTGATGTGGCACATTGGTTGGTACTGGTATCCCTTGTGGAGAAACGAGGAGAATACGGGGCTGCTATGTGTGTCGTTAAGCATCAATTGACCTTAGAACCAATAATTGACCAACTTGGCCATAGGAAGTAGTGAGATAGCCGACCTCGGTGTAAAGCTAAGAATTGGTTGATACTCGATACTACACTCATTGAGACCATACTCTCGAGATAGTTCCGGCTGCAAGAAAAGATTGTGTGAGCTGAAACCATGACCGATGGAGGATGGTCAGTGATATTGAGAACCTCTAGAACCCGGTTACTATTATTAGGACAGGTTGAAACCAACTGAACTTCAAAAGGGTAATACCTAGATCCCATGCAAGCCTGAAACTTAAGGGCTCTTGTGTGACTTGTTTGCCTTTACCATGTCTGTTATCTGCTATACCTGTTGTGTGTTTTATCATGACATCATGAATCATAACATAGCATGCATACTTCATTATACTAACCATTTCAAAGACCGAGGGGATTTATCTTTGTTCTGTTTTGCAGATTATGGCTTCCATGCGCAGAAACACCATTCGAGTTAACTTTGTGCAAATACCTGATCATCTCAAAGAGTTAGTCTCAAAAGTTCCTGATACTTCTTCATTCATTATAAGACATGGTCAACTTCTTAACTTGGTCACTTCAAAGTTGGATGAGCAGATGATGAGTGTGCTCTTCCAGTTTTTCGATTCGATGCATCATTGTTTCACCTTCCCGGATTATCAGCTAGTTCCCACTCTGGAGGAGTTTTCTTGCTTACTGGGCATATCCATCCTCGAGCAGACACCCTTCGCAGGTTTGGAGGAGACTTCTAGGCTAGAGGACATTGCTTCAGCCTTATATCTAAAAAGGGCTGATGTAGTATCCAACTGGGAGACACAGAGCGGGGTTAAAGGTTTCTTAGCCAAGTTTCTGATGGATCAAGCTCAACTGTTCTGGGATAATTTGGACTTTCAAGCTTTTGAAGACATCTTGGCTCTCCTTATCTACGGTTTGGTTCTTTTCCCAAATCCAGATTCCTTCATAGATGTGAATGCGGTTAACATCTTCCTATCTCGTAATCTTGTACCTACTATTCTGGGTGATATTCTACATGCCCTTTATACTCGTACTGTGCAAAGAATAGGGACCCTCATGTGTTGCATGCCGCTGCTGGCGAGGTGGTTTATTTCGTACCTCCCCAAGTCTGTATTGAAGAATGAGGAAGGTTTAGGTTGGGCTTACAGGATAATGTCCCTTGCCCATACGGACATTCTTTGGAGTTCTAAGGCTTTGGAGGACACTACTGTCATTGATCGATGTGGGGGATACCCTAACGTCCCGTTGCTTGGAATCAGAGGAGGAATAACCTACAGTCCTTGCTTGGCTCTACAACATTTTTGTCGCGCTTAGAGAGACGTCCTCATGAGCTACTTCTTAAAGATATTGTCTTTGACTATAAGGGGGACGTTGATGAGCATCTCCGAAGGTCTATACGGGCCTGGGGCATGGTGAACAGTTCTGACCCTCACGAGCTAGGACCAAAGACTTCTCTCTCTATGCAACCTTATCTCTAGTGGGTCCGTGCTCGTGCTCAGAAGCTTGGGATGCCTTATGAAGTTGTGCTGCCAGTGATTGTGGAGCCTACCAATGAAGAGGGTGTTCCTTATACAATCCTTTATACCTACATGCCTACTGATCTTGGGGCATTGAAGAGATCCTGGATTCAGTTGAAGGAGGAGAGGGATACCTATCGAGAGAAGTATCATGAGTAAGAAAGGAAGATCTTGAAGCTCACGAGACAACTTGAGAATGAAAGAACAATCAATGACTATGTCAGCACCAAGGGGAAACGACCATGGGATTTCTAATATCTTTTATTGTTTCTAGTTTAGATTTTCTTTTCAGTTATTTCTTTATAAATGCCTTAAAAGGCATTGTTAAACATTTTACAAATTTAATCTAATAAGGTTTGTTTGTTTCTTGGTTTACAAATTTGAATCTCCCAAAGTCTTTGAAATCATTTCATACGCATTCCATTATCATGCACATCATTATTGGTACCATTACAGGGTTCTCATCTTCTTCGCTGTTTATTTTAGCACAAAATGTCTTCTGAAATACCTACCGATCAAGCCATCAAAGCTCTTCAGGCACATAATGCCCAGTTCCAAGAAATGTTCTTGAACTTGGCTAAAGGGCAAGAGGATTTGAAGACTCTCATCCTGAAGGAGAAGAAGAAGAAGAAGAAGAAGAAGAAGAAGGTGGTTCTTCTGAATATGGGTCACAGATTTGGGAATAGGTTGCGACAGGAAACTGATCTGTCTCATTCATCCAAAGGAGGAGAGAATCAAGAGGAAGAAAAGGGTCTTAGTCTTGTGGTATTTGATAAAGATACTGATTTTGATGATGAACAGTACCCTCCTGCTGAGGATAGGTATAAACAACTTGAAGATCGTCTAAGTGCTATGGAGATTCAGAAGATTCCTGGTTTGGATTTCGGAGATTTGGGACTAGAATCTGGGGTGGTGATACCTCATAAGTTCAAAGCACCTGTTTTTGCCAAATACGATGGAGTATCCTGTCTAAAACTCCATCTCCGCTCATACGTCAGAAAAATTCAACCTTACACTGCTGATAGAAATTTGTGGGTGCATTTATTTCAATATAGTCTGTCAGGGACTCAGCTTGAATGGTTTTATCAATTGGAAGGAGCTAATGTCCGAAACTGGGAGGACCTTGTTGCCGCTTTCTATAGGCAGTACCAGTATAACGCCGACCTTGCTCTCACTCGTACTCAGCTTCAGGGTATGTCTATGGGTGCAGGCGAAGGCTTTAGGGACTATGCTCAAAAGTGGAGAGATCTGGATGGAAGAGTCCAACCCCCTCTGTCTGATAGGGAGTTGGTTGATATGTTTTTAGGGACATTGTCTGGTCCATTTTTCAATCATTTGATCGGCAGTTCGTCATCTGGGTTTACTGAATTGATTTTGACTGGTGAGAGAGTAGAAGCTGGTATCAGAAGTGGTAAGATACAGAAGGATATGTTGTCAAGTGAAGTAAAGAAACCTTTCACCGGTAAGAAAGAAGCTAGTGCAGTTTATAGCTCGAGGAGCTAAAACTGACCTGAACACCGTCAAGCAGTGAATGTGATAGTAATATCAAGGCCCACCGTTGCCCCACAATGCAACAATCAACAAAGATTGGAGAGGAAGCATAGTCAGTACACTCGGCTTAATATGACCTTGTCTCAAATTCTACCACAATTGTTGACGACCAACCTGGTAACTCTGAGGGAAGCCCCGAAGAATCCCAGCACCACATCTCCGCTGTATAATCCGAACGCCCGCTGCGCCTATCACTCTGATAGTCCAGGTCATGATACGAACAACTGTTGGGCCTTGAAGAATAAGGTACAAGATTTGATTGAAGCTAAAGAGATTGAGTTTGACGCTCCAGAGAAACCTAACGTCATAACTACTCCTATGCCCAAGCATGGTCGTGGAGTAAATGTTGTGGACGATGATTTATTTGTGACCTCCGTGGAAGACATTTCTACTATGTTGATGACCGTGAAGAAGAAATTATTGTTGGCCGGTTTATTTCCGAGTCGTGGCGAAGGTTGCCACCTATGTTCAATCCTGCCTGCTGGTTGCCATTTATTGAGATCAAGTGTTCAACGCCTGATGGATAACAAAGAGATCTTGTTCGAAAAGACTTTGATTCCATTAATTCTAGTTGAAGATGTTGCCATCATAACCATTTTCGCCAATCCTTCCAAGGCTTCCTCGAGAAAGCCTGTTAGGATTACATCTGTTCCGAGAATCTCTCCGTTAATCATTACTATCCCTGGTCCTATCCCATACACTTCGGATAAGGATGTCCCTTGGCACTATGGGGATGATGTGTATTACCATGGAGTTAAACAAGACTTAAAGATTGAAGAAACTGATGCTGATATCAACAATATTGTCGTGGCTAGCAAGGTCACCAGAAGTGGAAGACTCTTCTCTCCCGAGATTTCCCGTCTGACTGTTCAAAAGCCTGTTGTCATTCCATCTGCCAGTACACCAGCTATTGTTCCAATTCTTACTCCAATTATCACCCCTATCACCGAGTCATCTGACACTCGGGGCAAAGAGGTTACAGGTGGGCCTGCCCGGATGGAGGCGCCTAAGAAGATCATTGTAGAAACCTCTAAGTAGGAAATAGAGGAAAATCTGAAGATTATCAAGAAGAGCGACTACAACGTAGTCGAATAGCTGGGGCAGACCCCATCGAAAATCTCCATGTTATCTTTGTTATTGTGTTCGGAAGCCCATGCAAAGGCTTTAATTGCTTTCCTCAAAACTGCGCATGTGCTGCAGGAAACTTCTGCTGATCAATTCAAAGAATGTGTAGCTAGTTTGACTGCCAACAACGGGTTGGGTTTCTCAGACGCAGATCTGACCGCTAAAGGAAGAAATCACAATGATGCTCTGCACGTCTCAATCGAGTGCAGGGGCACTACTCTGGCCCACGTATTTGTGGATATTGGGTCCTCATTGAATGTTTTGCCAAAGAAAGCACTAGATCGTCTGGACTGTGAAGGTTTGATTCTGAAGCTGAGTAATATTGTGGTTAGGGCTTTCGATGGGTCGAAAAGGATGGTGCACGGGGAGGTGGATGTCCCTGTTAAAGTTGGCTCTCAGGCTTTTGCATCTACTTTCTATGTGATGGATATCCGACCATATTATTCTTGCTTGTTGGGTCTCCCTTGGATTCATAAGGCTGGGGCAGTGACTTCTACGCTCCATCAGATGTTGAAATATCCAGTAAAAGGGAAGATTGTTACGGTACAAGGTGAAGAGGAGTACATGGTGAGTCATCTTAACTCCTTCCGGTATATGGAGATGGATGGAGAGTTCATCGAAACCCCGTGTCAGAACTTTGAAGAGGTTCCCCAAACTTTAGCGTCGACTGAAGTTGCTGCTGACGAACCTCCCATGAAGATGGCTTCCCTCAAGGATGCCAGGGTTGTAATTGATCAAGGTGGGTGTGCAAATTGGGGACAACTCCCTAACTTCGCACACAAAACTGACAAGTTTGGTTTGGGCTTTACTGCAGAGGCTCAAAGGATTGTTCGGCATGCGCGGATTGGAAGACCTCCTCTACGCATCAGTAATCCAAGAGTGAATGTAATTGAAAATGGTGAAGAAGAGTCAAAGTTCGATGGCTAGATCTACCCAACTACCAACGGTGGATTGAACAACTGGACGGCGAAGGACTTCGTGCCCGTTTCTTTTATTACACAGTAATTGACTTTTCTTTTGAGATTTGTAACAGACAGTTTGAAACTTTATGGCCTGGTGCCCTGCCCGAGGCACCTTGGCTTTGTTTGTGAGGGCTTATTATTTGTCATTTTCATATATCATCAAGCATTGGACGTTTTCTTGCATTATAAATTTTGCGCTCCTTGTTTTTCCTTTCTATCTCGCACTTTATCAAAACAACTATTGTCTTACACACACTCATATATCATAATGCAGATCCACATCCACTCTGGATCCCATTGATAACAACTCTGCTACTTCCAGTTATGACTTCGAAAATCCGATCAACCAAGCCGAGGAAGAAGGTGAGGATGATTGTGAGGTGCCTGGGGAAATTGCTAGACTGTTACTACAGGAAGAGAGGGCCATACAACCTCATGAAGAGCCAGTGGAATCAATGAATTTGGGTACGAAGGAACACAAGAAAGCGGTCAAGATAGGTGCAAATCTGGAACCTAGTGTCAAGCAGCGGTTGATACAGATGCTACGCGACTATGTTGAGATCTTCGCTTGGTCTTATGAAGATATGCCTGGTTTGGACACTGACATTGTGGTACACTGCCTGCCAACCAAAGAAGATTGTCCCCCGGTAAAGCAGAAGGTTCGCCATATGCGTCCTGAGATGTCTGAGAAAATCAAAGCTGAGGTCATGAAACAGTTTGACGCCGGGTTTCTAGATGTCACTTCTTACCCACAGTGGGTTGCCAACGTAGTCCCGGTGTCGAAGAAGGACGATAAAGTACGAATGTGTATGGACTATAGGGATCTAAACAGGGCGAGCCCCAAGGATGATTTCCCGTTGCCTCGCATCGATGTTCTGGTTGACAAGACCGCGCAGCATAAGGTCTTCTCCTTTATCGACGGTTTTTCTGGTTACAATCAGATCAAGATGGCTCCCGAGGACACGGAGAAGACAACTTTCGTTACACAGTGGGGCACCTTCTGTTACAAGGTAATGCCTTTCGGGTTGAAGAATGTTGGGGCAACGTATCAGCGCGCACTGGTCGCTTTGTTCCACGACATGATTCACCATGAGATTGAGGTTTACGTTGATGACATGATTGCAAGGTCCCAGACTGAGGAAGAACACCTGGACCATCTCCAGAAACTTTTCGACAGGTTGAAGATGTACAAGCTGAGGTTAAACCCGAACAAGTGCACCTTCGAGGTAAGGTCTGGTAAGCTGCTGGGTTTCGTCGTCAGTGATAAAGGTATTCAAGTGGATCCTGCAAAGGTGAAGGCTATATAGGAGATGCCATCTCCCCGAACAGAAAAGGAAGTCAGAGGATTTTTGGGACGTCTGAATTACATTGCCCGATTCATTTCACATCTGACTGCTACTTGTGAGCCAATCTTTAAGCTGCTGAAGAAAGATCAAGTGATAAAATGGAATGATGAATGTCAGACCGCTTTCGAAAGGATCAAAGAATACCTCCAAGAGCCACCTATTCTGATGCCTCCAGTTGAAGGAAGACCTTTGATCTTATACTTGACAGTGCTAGATAATTCAATGGGGTGCGTGCTGGGGCAGCATGACGAGTCTGGCCGAAAAGAGCATGCTATTTACTACCTTAGCAAAAAGTTTACCGACTGCGAGACCCGATACTCGTTGCTCGAGAAAACTTGCTGCACTTTGGCATGGGCTGCTCGCCGGCTGAGACAGTATATGCTGACTCACACTACCCTATTGATATCAAAGATGGACCCAATCAAGTATATCTTCGAAAAGCCTGCCTTGTCCGGAAGAATAGCAAGATGGCAGAAGATCTTAACTAAATATGACATCCAATACACAACCCAAAAAGCAATCAAGGGGAGTGCGTTGGCGGATCATTTGGCGCATCAGGCCGTGGATGATTACCAATCCATGAATTTCGAGTTCTCGATAAGAACATCACGTTGGTGACCGACTGTGAAGAACCTAGACCGGATGAAGGACCTGAGAAAGGATCCCGATGGTCTATGTATTTTGATGGAGCCTCAAACGCGTTGGGTAATGGCATCGGCGCTGTGATCATATCTCCTGAAGGCTGTCATACTCCATTCACCGCCCGATCATGTTTTAATTGCACCAACAATATGGCGGAGTATAAAGCATGCATCATGGGCCTTCGAGCAGCTATTGACCTAAGGATTAAGTTCATGAGTGTGTTCGGAGATTCCGCTCTAGTGATCCGTAAGATCAAAGGCGAGTGGGATATGAAACACCCAAATCTTATTCGTTACAAAGAGTATGTATTGACGTTGCTCCCACACTTTGAGGAGATAACCTTTGAACATTTCCCAAGAGAAGAGAACCAGTTAGCGGACGCACTAGCTACCATATCTTCTATGTTCAAGGTCAGGTGGGACAATGAAGCTCCCCAGATTACCATTAAGAGGTTGGACGAACCCGCACATTTCTATGACATTGAGACTGAAGAGGTAGCAGATAAACCCTGGTTTCACGAGGTAAACAGGTATCTTGAGGCTCGAGAATACCCTGAGGGTGCATCTGTTAATGATAAGAATTTTCTGAGGAGGTTCGCTGCAAAGTTCTTCATCAGTAATGGTATCCTTTACAAGCGTAACCATGACTCAACGTTACTGCGATGTGTGGACAGGAATGAGGCAGAAAGGATTATGGCAGAGTTACATGAAGGTACTTTCAGAACTCATTCCAGTGGACATACCATGGCGAAGAAAATCCTACAGGCAGAATATTATTGGTCCACTATGGAAGCTGATTGTTATCAGCATTCTCGAGCCTGTCATAAGTGCCAAGTCTATGCTGATAAAGTGCATGTACCTCCAGTTCCTTTGAATGTTTTGACAGCTCCTTGGCCTTTCGCAATGTGGGGCATTGATATGATCTGCGAAATCAGACCTACTGCGTCTAACGGGCATCGTTTTATTTTGGTAGCTATTGATTAATTTACAAAGTGGGTTGAGGAAGCTTCCTTTTCTATAGTAACCAAGAATGTCGTGTAGCGGTTCATTCGACACAATTTGATCTGTCGATATGGTGTACCATAGAGGATCGTTATGGAAAATGGTACAAATCTCAACAATACAATGATCACCGAGCTCTGCAAACAGTTTAAGATTCAGCATCACAACTCTTCTCCTTACTGGCCGAAGATGAATGGGGCTGTTGAAGCGGCTAATAAGAACATCAATATGATTGTGCAGAAGATGGCGGTGACGTACAAAGACTGGCACGAGATGCTACCATTCACTCTTCATGGGTACCGCACCTCAGCGCAGACGTCAACAAGGGCAACACCCTACTCTTTGGTGTATGGCATGGAGGAAGTCCTACCCATTGAAGTCCAGGTACCCTCTCTCTGGATTATGAAGGATGCAGGTTTTAGTGAGGAAGATTGGATCCAGACCCGGCTTGATCAGCTGAACTTAATCGATGAAAAGAGACTTACTGCTATTTGTCATGGTCAGACGTATCAAAAGCGAATGATCAAGGCATTTAACAAGAAAGTTAGACGACAAGAGTATTAAGTCGGGGATCTGGTAATCAAACGCATCATACTACCGCAAGGTGATCCCAGGGGAAAATGGACCCCTACGTACGAAGGGCCATTTGTGGTTAAGAACATTTTCTCAGGAGGAGCTATGATTCTAACCACCATGGATGGTAACGACCTTCCTCACCCCGTCAATGCATACATAGTGAAAAAATACTACGCATAATCAAAGACCTGCTAGGTTGACTGGCCTAGGAAAAAATAAGGGCTTCCCGGCGAACCAAAAGGGTTCGGGCAAAAGTAAGGGATGAAAATGAAAAAAATCTGTACACCCGGCAAGTCGAACACCTGAAAAGGCGGCTTGGGCAAAAAAGGGTATCCCGGTGGACTGAAAACCCGAAAGGGCGGTCCAGGAAAAAATTAGTGATAAAAGCGTAACACTATGTCTCATTGGATCATCTTGCAACCAGACTTCGGTATCGACTATCAAGCTCAGACGACACCAATCAATCTAATCTACCTTTAACCAAGTAGCAAAGTGATGAGATGCTCTAAGATATAAAAGCAATAGCAGAGTTGAAACCCAGTGGGATTATTCACATATCCGTTTTTCTTTGTTTTTCACAAATTTTATAAATTCTATCATTCGGCTGTGTTCTCTTACTAGGACGTCAGCCTCTTGTACAAAACGCCTATTACAGGCCAACTTCAAAATCAATACAATTCATTTTACAATAAATTTCAAAGTTGTTTTTCTTTTTCTGTTTTGTTTTGCAAAAACGTCCAATGATTCATTTTTGATATATGCGTTTGAACATAATTGTTGCTCATAAATGTTTACATGCGAAACAAAAGACGATTACTCGTAATTTCAGAAACAAAGGCAAACAAAAAATGTCCAAACCTTACAATTGCTACACCCACCAGGTACAGGGATAGACCCAGCTGGAGAAAATGACTAGAAGTGCATACACTCCCCGCATAGTAGGAAATTCCAAAAGTAGTGGTGTTTATTCTCCCCAAGAAGAGTTCATCTTTCACCAACAATGGAAGACCACCCCCAGTGGAGTTTATTTCTTCCACAAACAGAAACTTTATCCCCGACAGAGTTCATCATCGCCAGCAACAGTAATTCATCCCCGTCCGAGGTTATCTCTCCAACTCAACAGATCTTCTGGCAGAGTATCTCTCTTCCCCATAGAGCCATTCTTTCACCAGTTTATTCTCCAGAAGAGTTATTCTCCCGACAATTTATTCTCAAATCATCTTCGTTCGTTATCCCCAGCGAGCAAAAATCTTTATATTCTCCCGCAGTAGTCCGGGATTTATTTTCCCTAACTAGAGAACATCATAAAAACATTGCATCATGGCATACGCATACGCATCATACAGCACAATCTCATTTATTTTGATAACATCATCACTCGATACATGTCATACATCATGGCATGACATACGATTAACTCTTTACATTTCAGGAAAAGATACAATCAAATTCTCACAAAGTTCAAATTATGAAGCCCAGATCCGACCGAATAATATCTTGATTTCTCCATCATATTGTGAAGCCCGAAGAACGACCAGATAATAGTATCAAAAATACCGCGAAGCCTGGAATCGACCAGATAGTGGTTTATCTTAAATTTAAGCTATGAAGCCCGGATTCGACCGAATAATAGTTTAATCCCCAGCAAGTTATTGTGAAGCCTGGAGAACGACCAGATATCAATACAAAGACACCATGAAGCCTAGAATCAACCGGATAATGGTATATCATAAACACAAGCCGTGAAGCCCAGAAATCAACCGGATAACGGCTTAACAAGGTACTGTGAAGCCTGGATTACGACCAGATATAAGCCAAGAATACTATGAAGCCTGCAGTCTACCAGATAGTGGTATATCTTTAATGCAAGTTATGAAGCCCGAATTCGACCGGATAGTATCTTGATTTCTCCGAACACCTTGAAGCCTAGATTCGATCAGATAATGGTATAATACATCGTGAAGCCTGGATTACAACCAGATAGTGGTAAAGACACTTAAGCATGGGATTACAACTAG
This sequence comes from Vicia faba, assembly GCA_948472305.1. NCBI lineage: Eukaryota > Viridiplantae > Streptophyta > Magnoliopsida > Fabales > Fabaceae > Vicia > Vicia faba. Next base: position 486,688,092 of record OX451739.1, read on the forward strand.
ATAACAGTAAGGGACACTGCGAAGCTTGGGTTTCGACCAAATAGCAGTCTACCCGGCCAATTACTAAGAAGGCCGTAGTCGACCGAATATTAGTAGGCCTAAAAATTAAATGAAAGCCCGGATGCGACTGGATAACCACTTGATTTTCTTCTGAAGCCTGGAATACGACCAGATAAGAAGTAAGGTATTGTGAAGCCTGGAATCTACTAGATAGCAGTACAGGACATCATGAAGCCTAGATTCGACCAGATAATGGTATGAAACATCGTGAAGCCTGGATTACGACCAGATAGCAGTAAAGGACACTGAAGCCTGGGATTATGACCAGATAACAGTACAAGACACTGCGAAGCTTGGATTTCGACCAAATAGCAGTTTACCTGGACAATTACTAAGAAGCCCGGAGTCGACCAGATATTAGTGTGCCCTAAATACAAGTTGAAGCCTGGATGCGACTGGATAACAACTTAATTCCTTCTGAAGCCTGGAGTACAACCAGATAAGAATTGAGAAATTGCGAAGCCTGGACTATAACCGGATAGCAAGTCTAATCTCATCTCCCAGTAAGTCACTGTAAATCCTGGAGCACGACCAGATAGCAGTCGATCTTATCACTATGAAGCCTGGATCACGATCAGATAGTAGTTCATTTTCACCTCTTCGACCAAGAGATGATTCCCCATTAGAATAACGGACGACTGAAGCTCCTAAAATTCAACTTTTACCAAGACAAAGAACAACATTCCCCAACGAAATCTTCCTCAACAACATGTACACAAGCTCTCACTAAGGAATCTCTTATGCGATCGATGCCTCCTCTAATGGCATATTTAAGCCCATCCTCCGTCATCAATCTACAAATGGCATCTATAATCCCATTCCCGACATCACAAGACAAGTACCACTTCATGCGAGTGCAAATTTCTTGGGCACTCTAGTCTTCAATCATCTTCCACCTCCGGATCACGAAAGGCAGACAAGCCAATCTACATCCTCAGGTTTAAGAAGATTGAACAGGGGCAGCTGTTGTACCCCAAAATTTTCCCTCCCATATTTCTCAATACATTTCAAGTAAGGTCCTCAAATTGCTCAAGGAAGTCCAAGGGTTGACCAGACAAACTCTCTCCTAAGGCAGTCTACCTCAAATTAGGGTTTCATGTTGCATAAAGATACTTGGGTCCAAGGGATCCCAAATGCTCACCATTGTCTTAATATGTTCTCAAGATCATCCATGTCAAGTTTCAATCCCTACAGAGAAAGTTTGCTCGGTCAATTGATCAAAGGCCTGAAAATCGATTATGTTAGGGCAAAAGTCAATTGTGGTCCCCATATAGTCAAACCTCAAGATTTTTGGTCAACATACTCATTTTTAAGTATTATTCATCATTTGATCAAGGTTTGATCATGATTCCTCAAGGACTGCTCACAATTCATCAAAACCCAAAAGTTGCTAAATTAGGGTTTTGTAGGAAAAGTCAACTCAACTTTGACCAAGAATAACTTTCTCATACTTTATTAAAAATGACCCATCCAAAGCTCATTTTGAATAGGATGTAGTTCCGTACAATTCATCTTCATCTCCCAAGTTAAAAATAAGCACCCACAAGAAATAATGAATTTTGACATTATAGGTCATTTTGAAAAGTCAACAAAAACACCTTTTTTGTCAAAGCTTCATACATGAACATGGAAGACTCAATTGAGATGAGACCAAAAAGTTTGCTTAGAGGACATCTTGAGCTTTTTAAAAAGTCAAAGAAAACCTTCATAGAGTTAAAATTTAAGAAGTTATGCATTGGTGAAGTTTACCTTTTTTGCAAAATTGTCAAAAGTCAAATGTGCCTCAAATTGCAATTTTTGCCAAATGGACCCAACTTTTTGAGCTTGTTTTGAGTTTGTAACATGGTCCACGACCCATGATCCTTCCCACTTGCCTTTATTTTATTTTTACCATTTATTTTGATTTTTATTTCAATTAAATCAAATTAAATCAAAATAAAATCATGAAAATATCAAAATCATTTAAGCCTTAAGATTTTGGGCATATTTCAGGTCTCTTATACAGCTAGAAACGGAATCAAATCGTGCAAGGCCTATTTGTACACAAAAGATTGGTTTTTGGCTTGTTTTAGAAAGATTTGAATAAGAATCAAATCATGGTTCAATCTTCATAATTACAAAGATTTGGAGCAAGTTGATAAACCTAATTCACTCAAGACTATATATAGAGTGTTTGCAGACCAAATGCACAAGGTTTTGAAGCGTATAGGTTGAAGAACAAACTTCAAAAAATCAAGAAAAAGTGGTGATCTGTTTTCATACTTCCAAGCATTTTCAAGACTCCCAAGCCATCTCATTCGCTTCCTGGGAGTATAAGGAAGCTATACCAATCAAAAGCAAGCGTTTTTATGCCCAGAAAAGCGAGGTAAGTGCTTCACGACCTCCCTCCCTTCTTGAAATCCAATATCGTTATTTTGACATTTGTAGCATGAATCATTTATATATTCTGAATCCTGGAAGCATTTGCAAGCTGTTGATAACAATTAATTGTGTTTTTGCTAACTGTGTAGAGATCCACCATTGTTAGGGTTTTTTGTCTCGTTTTGGGATCTTTTTGTACATGCAAAATTGGTCCACAAGAAAGCTGCCATGATGTTCACAAGTCCAAGGCGAATTGGTCTGTGGCATTAGATTTCATTTATCATGCTTGTAGGTGATTTTGAAAACTGCAGGGGTTATAGCTACGGACCTTTGTCCGTAGGTAAAAGTCCATAACTTTTACCAACGGAGAGAGGAAGAAGAAGACCTACGTGGCACCACCCCATTTGCCTATTTGAAATTTCGCGCGCTGAAAGATATTATTATACTTGTTTAATATAATCTTTGTTTTTGTCCATTGTATAACAAAAGCGTGCCAGCTCAGTTGGTGGTGAGACAAGCAAAAAGGCCATAGGACCTGGGTTCGATTCCTAGGTCCCCTCGCTTCTTCAATATATTTTTTCTATGCATGATTCCATGTGCAGGTTCCCAGAGCGTCCACCATACGCCTTCAACGCCTAGCCAGCCAGATGTCCACGCGCTGGATCCAAAGGTCATCATCTGAGGGTCTACCAAAGTCCCTAGTCAAAGTGCAGCGCTGGATCCAGGAGGGTCAACGTGGACCCTTGCTTTTGGGCCCCAAGGATGCTATTAGCACCCCTCCAATTGCTGATTACAAGGCCTATATTCTCTCTTTTTTTTTTATTTAATTTATTTAAATTATGTTACTAACACACAATTAATTCTTTTTATCAAAAAAATCATAAAATCAATTTTCACCAAATTAGAATTTAGGCTTTTTTTTTATTTTATCAAAAATTAATTCAATTAGTTAATTTAATTTTTTAGGTAACTTTAATTTTCTTTGTAAATAAATTAAAATCAATTAGAAAATTAGGGTTTTGTTTAATTTAATTTTTATTATATTTTCTCAAAATAACCAAAATACAAAAATAGGTCAAATGTAACTAATTTTCTTGTTTTAAATTAATTAGTAATTAGGTTTGTACATATTTAACTTAAAACCTTATTTTCTTAAAATAATCGAAAACGACAAAAAGTGATTTTTCTTTTAATTAGGTTTAGACAGGGTCAAAACCCTAATTTTTATCGTTCTCGATTCATCGCGCGTGTTTACTTATTTTTTTATTGATGTAATTGCTCATGGGATGTAATAGTTTATTAGGATTTTTCCCTTTCATTTTCCATTTTATGGGTTTTTGGCTATGTAATTAATCCCCCACCCGAAGCCTTGTAATAGCGTAGCTTTATTTTCCGCATTTTAATTTTTGCAAATATTAACTGTTAGATGTATGATAATAGGGTTGCATGACAAGAATGTATGTTAATTTTAAAACGGTTAGCAAACCCTAAATGTGCAAAGATAATAACTTGAAATTGAATCATAATACATGCGCACTCCTAGGGTATACTCTTACTTCGGTTGCCTTCGGTAAATGATCATTAAGTATAGGATATTTTAGTGGTCTCCCTCTTGTCTAAATAAAGATCAAATGTCCCATTCAGAAATGTTGCCTCAGAAAGGTCGCCTCGGAAATGTTGCCTCGAATATGATCTTAAGACATTAGGGTTATTACTAAGACATCCTAACATTGCTTTAGTGACCGTACGTCCTGTTGTACCCCCAAATTTTCCCTCCCATATTTCTCAAAACATTTCAAGAAAGATCCTCAAGTTGCTCAAAAGTAGTCCAAGGGTTGGCCAGACAAGCTCTCTCCTAAGGCAGTCTACCTCAAATTAGGGTTTCATGTTGCATCAAGATACTTGAGTCCAAGTGATCCCAAATTCTCACCAATGTCCTAATATGTTATCAAGATCATCCATGTCAAGTTTCAAGCCTTGCAGAGAAAGTTTGCTCAGTCAATTGCTCAAAGGCCTGAAAATCGATTGTGCTAGGGCAAAAGTCAACTGTGGCCTACATACAATCAAACTTAAATATTTTTGGTAAACATCCCCATTTTAAAGTATATTTCGTCATTTGATCAAGGGTTGATCATGATTGATCAAGGATTGCTCACAATTCATCAAGAACCAAAAGTTGCTAAAATAGGGTTTTGTAGTAAAAGTCAACTCAACTTTGACCAAGCATAACTTTCTCATAATTTATGAGAAATGACCCATCCAAAGCTCATTTTGAATTGGATGCAATTATCTACAATCCATCTTCATCTCCAAAGTTCAAAATATGCACTCACAAGAAGTTATGAATTTGGACATTATAGGTCATTTTGAAAAGACAACAAAAACACCTTTTTTGTCAAAGCTTCATAATTGAGCATGGAATATAAAAATGAGATTAGACCAAAAGGGTTACTTAGAGGACATCTCAAGATTTCTAAAAAGTCAAAGAACACCTCCGAAGAGTCAAAATTGAGGAAGTTTTGCATTGGTGAAGTTGACCTTTTTTGCAAAATTGCCAAAAGTCAACTATCCCTAAAACTTCAATTTTTGCCAAATGGGCCCAATCTTTTTCACTTGTTTTGAGTTGGAAACATAGTCCATGAGCTCTAGCCTTTGCCACTTGTCAATATCTTATTTTTATTATTTATTTTGATTTTTATTTGAATTAATTCAATTTAAATCAAAACAAATCATATAAAATCCAATGTATTGAAAACTAAAGATTTTATGCTTGTTTCAGGCTTTATTATACAGCTAGCAAGTATTCAAATTCGTATCAATGCATGGTGTGACCAAAAAGATTGAAATAGGCCAATTTTGGAAAGTTTTCAAAGTGAATCAAATCAAGAATCCAAATCATTGATGGGGGAAGATTGAGATCAGTTATCAACCCTAATACATTCTTTGATACATATAGAACAAAGGCAGTCCATAAACTAGGTTGGAAACAGGCGTAAGAGGCAGAACAAAAACTGAAAAAAAAAATCAAGGAAAAGGTGTGAATCGAATTTTCACTTAAAGGCATCCTCAAGACTCTTTGCCTATCCCAATTGATTCTTGGGAGTCTCAGCAAGCTAAAGCAATCGAAACCAAGCATCTTCAAGCCCTGTAAAGCACTATAAGTCCATCATGATATCATACATTTCTTGAATTCGAATTCCATGATTTAGGCGTTGTTAGGGTGAATTAATCATATATTCTTGATCTATGAGACATATGCAAGCTTGTTGTATGATTTAATTGCATTTATATGGCCTGAGGTGGATTTCACCATTTCTAGGGTTGCTTGTTCCGTTTTAGGGTTTTTGATTACAAGTGAAATTAGCTTTCATGAGTGGTAGCATCATGTTCAGAATGATGAGACGAATCCAACCATGGCGTTAGGTGTCATTTATATGGCCCATGGAAGATTTGAGAACGAACCAGGCTTATAGCAACGGACAAAACGTCCGTAGGTAAAAGTCTGGGACTTTTACCCACGGAGAGAGGAAGGAGACGACTGCGTGTCACACCCCTATTGGAACATTCAAATCTGGCACGCGTTTTCTTATTGTTTTCCACTAATTCTTTGTTTTTTATATTATTATTATTAGTATTCATTATATGTACAACAAGCAACAAGTGGTGCAATGGTGAATGTGGCGTGGAAATTGCCTCAGGACCTGGGTTCGAATCCCAGGTCCCCCAAATTTCTCTATATTATTTTCCCTTTCAGGATCCAGCGTGCTTACCAACCAAAGATCCACCATACGCCCTCATAATCCAGGTTGCCAAGTGGCCAGATGGCCAAATCTGATGGCCATCCAGGGGGAGAACACCATGAAGCCTAGTCAACTCAAGACATGTGATTGTGCCAGTCAACGTGGGCCTCGCTCAAATGGGCCAAAAGCTTGCTTCTTGCACCCCCACTATTCAGACCCATTTCTTATTCTTTTTTCTTTTTATATTTCATTTAATTAATTTATATATTTATTTTACTAACCAAATAATAATTTTCTTTTTCATAAAAAATCACAAAAATATTTTTCTACCCAATTAAATTTAAGATATTTATTTTTATTAAAAAAATAAATTAATTTAATTAGGTTTATTAATTTAGACAACTTTAATTCTTTTTGTATATAATTAAAAATAATTAGAATAATTAGGTTTTATTCCAAATTTAATTTTTATTTCTTTTCTTAAAAATAACAAAAACCAAAAATAGGTCTTGTAATTATTTTATTAATTAATTTAATAACTAATTAATTTTTGTATTTAAATTTAGAAAACTTATTTCTTTTTATTAAAAAAAACAACAAAAAACATTATCTTTTTTCATTAGGATAGAAGGGTCAAAACCCTAGTTCACATTCGATCTAATTTGTCATCGCGCGCTTTATTTTATTTTTTATCCCAATTATTGTATCTGCTCACAGTTTGTAATAGTTTAAATTAGGACGTTTATTTACATTTATCGCTTTAATTTCAAAGGGTTTGTTTTTGGCTATGTAAATACCTAAAGTCTTGTAATAGCTTAGTTTAAATTCCGCAAATATTTAACTGTTAGATGTATGATATAGGGATGCATGACAAGAATGTATGTAATTTAAAAACAATTAGATAACCCTAAACATGTGCAAAGATAAATAATATGAAATTGAATCACTCGCACATGCGCACTCCTAGGGTACACTCCTACTTGGTTGCCTTCGATAAACGATCATTGAGTATAGGATGCTTTAGTGGTCGTCCTTTTGTCCAAAGATCAAAGTTGCCTCAGAAAGTTTTCCTCGGATATTGTTGCCTCGGATAATTAATCTAAGACATTAGGGTTACTACTAAGATGTCCTAACATTGCTTTAGTGATCGTACGTCCCTTTTCGAATTGACCCTCAAACTCCAATGTTGGTTCTACCTACTCACTAATAGTGGGATAGCATTGTCTAAAGGAAACGAATACAGAACGATTCTTTTTTTGAGTAGGTAGATTAGTTCTTAAGTACTTGCTCAATCCAAACAAAAAATTTCACACTTACACTCCCTTTACAAACAAGTTTTCAAAAACACTTCATTACACTCTTGAAGACAGAAGCAAGAGTTAAATCGAAGTTAAAACAAAAACTTTTCAAAGCCCACAAACACAAAGAAAACAATTTTGAAAAAGATGAGCAAGTACCTAAGAGCCCGTAGATAACTACGGATACAAAGGGTGCTAATACCTTCCCTTTTTATAATCTACCCCCCGTACTCAGAAATATCTCGAAAAAGGAATTTTTCTGTGCTTTTTTCCTTTCCTTGTTGGATAAAATAAAATACGGTGGCGACTCTTGCTTACCGCGACATTTTGCAAACACAAACACAAAACGCAAACCAGCAATTCCTTAAAAAAGGGAAACACGTCCCGGTTCTGGCCACCGTATCACAGAACTGGAAACTCTGCTTGGGAGTTATAAGTGAGGTGTACCTTAGGATTAGTTCATCATATTGTTTTCAATTGTTTGATCTGTATGCTTTATCTTTGTGGGCTTTGTATCGGAGTTACTATAGATCCTAACTCAGATCTAGGGGATACCTTTTAGGTAAGTAGCAATAGACTGTGAGGGAACTGTACGACGTAGACCGATACGGTTGAAGCAGTAGCTACGTTGGTGCGACAGATTAGTTGGTACCGATATCCCTTGTGGAGGAACAAGGAGAGTATAGGGCTGCTAATAGGTCATTAAGCATCAACTAACCTTAGAACCTATAATTGACCAACTTGGCCATAGAAAAGTAGCAGTATGCTACACTCATTGAGACCATACTCTCGCGATGACTCCGGCCGTAAGAAAAGGTTGCTAAACTGGAATTATGACCGATCGAGGATGGTCAATGATATTGAGAACCTCTAGAACCCGGTTACTATTACTAGGGCAGGTTGAACCAACTAAACTGAAAGAGGGTAGTACCTGGAATCCATGCCAGCCTGAAATTTAAGGGTTATTGTGTGACTTGTTTGCCCTTACCATGTTTGCTATATGTGATACATGTGGTGTGTTTTTATCATGACATCATGCATCATGACATTGCATGCATATTTCATTAGACTAACCATTTCAAAGACCGAGGGGGATTCATCTTTGTTCTGTTTTGCAGATCATGGCAGCTATGCGCAGAAATACCATTCGGATCAGCTTCGTACAGATACCTGCTCAGCTTAGAGAGTTGGTTTCAAAGGTTCCTGATAATTCATCCTTTGCTAGAAGACATGGTCATCTCCTTGGTTTTGTCACTTCCAAGTTGGATGAGAAAATGATGAGCGTCTTGTTCCAGTTCTTTGATCCATTGCATCACTGTTTCACCTTCCCGGACTATCAATTGGTCCCTACTTTGGAGGAGTTCTCTGATTTACTTGGCATATCTATTCTAGAGCAGACACCATTTATAGGTTTGGAGATAGATCCTAGGACAGAGGATATTGCTTCAGCCCTTTATCTGATAAAGGCCGACGTAGTATCTAATTGGGAGACTCGGAGTGGGGAGAAAGGTTTCTTGGCTAAGTTCTTGGTTGATCAGGCTCAACAGTTCTGGGATAGTTTGGAATTTCAAGCATTTGAAGATATCCTGTCTCTACTCATCTATGGCTTGGTTTTATTCCCAAATTCAGATTCTTTTGTCGATGTGAACGCAGTCAAGATCTTCATGTCCCGTAACCCAGTGCCTACTCTCTTGGGTGATATTCTGCATGCTCTTTATACCCGTACTGTTCGGAAAAGGGGAACTCTCATGTGCTGTGCACCGCTGCTGGCGAGGTGGTTTATTTCTCACCTCCCCAAATCTGTATTGAAGAATGAGGAAGGTATGGGTTGGGCTTACAGAATCATGGCTCTTGCTCATACGGACATCCTTTGGAGTACTAAAGATATGGAAAGGGTAGTTGTCATTGATCGGTGTGGGGAATACCCCAATGTTCCATTGCTTGGAATTAGAGGAGGGACAAATTATAATCCTTGTTTGGCCTTACGACAGTTTGGACGAGCTCGAAGGGACGGTCCTCATGAGTTGCTGCTTCCAGACATTGTCTTTGACTTCATGGGGGATGTTAAGGGACATCGTCGCAGATTTATACGAGCTTGGGATAGGGTGAACAGATCTGATCCACATGAGCTAGGAATTAAGACTTCTCTCCCGATACAACCATATCTCCAGTGGGTTCGAGCCCGTGCTCAAAAGTTGGGGATGCCATACGAAGCTGTTTTGCCGGTGATTGTGGAGCGTACTGATGAAGAAGGTGTTTCTTATACGATCCTCTATCCTTATATGCCTAATGATATTGGGCCATTGAAGAGGTCTTAGATCCAGCTAAGGGAAGAACGGGATACTTACAGAGAGAAGTATCATGAGCAGGAACGGAAGATCCTGAAGCTTACAAGGCAGCTAGAGACTGAGAGGACGATCAACGATTATGTCAGCACGAAAGGAAAACGACCATGGGAATTTTGATGTCTTTTATTGTTTCTAGTTTAGATTTGCTTTTTCAGTATTTCTTTTGTAACGCCTTAAAGGCATTTGATAAACATTGTTTCAAGTTTTAATCTAATAAAGTGTGTTTTATTTTGGTTTACAAATTTGAATCTCCCTAAAGTCTTTGAAATCATTTCATACGCATTCCATTCCCATGCACCTCATTACAGGTACCCTTACAGGTTTCTCATCTTCTTCGCTATTTATTTCAGCAATCATGTCTTCTGAAACACCTACTGATCAAGCAATCAATGCTCTTCAAGCTCAGAATGCTCAGTTCCAGGAAATGTTCATGAACTTGGCCAAGGGTCAACAAGATCTGAAGACTCTTATCTTGAAGGATAAGAAGAAGAAGAAGACGGTCCTCCTGAATATGGGTCACAGATTTGGGAACAAATTGAGACAGGATGTTGATTTATCTCACTCATCTGGAGGGGGAGAGAATTAAGAGGAAAGGAAGGGTCCTAGCCCTGTGGTTTCTGATAATGACACTGACTTTGATGAAGACCAGTATCCTCCGGCTGAGGATAGGTATAAGCAACTTGAAGACCGGTTAAGCGCAATGGAGGTTCAGAAGGTACCTGGTCTGGACTTTGGAGATTTGGGTTTGGCATCTGGGGTGGTGATCCCCCACAAGTTTAAAGCTCCTGTCTTTTCTAAGTACGATGGGATCTCCTGCCCAAAGTTACACCTCTGCTCGTATGTCAGAAAGATTCAACCATATACTGCTGATAAGAACCTCTGGGTTCATTTCTTTCAAGATAGTCTGTCAGGGACTCAACTTGAATGGTTCTATCAACTACAAGGAGCTAATGTCCACAACTGGGAGGACCTCGCCGCTGCTTTTTACAAGCAATACCAGTATAATTCCGACCTTGCTCCCACGCGTACCTAACTTTATGGTATGTCTATGGGTGTGAGCGAAGGTTTTAAGGACTACGCTCAGAAGTGGAGAGATCTGGCAGGAAGAGTACAACCTCCTCTGGCTTATAGGGAGTTGGTGGATATGTTTCTTGGGACTTTGTCTGGTCCATATTTCAATCATCTGATCGGTAGTTTATCGTTTGGGTTCACTGAATTGATTATGACTAGGGAGAGAGTTGAGGCCGGTATCAAGAGCGGCAAGATACAGAAAGGTGCTTCGTCAAGTACAGAGAAGAAGCCTTTCAAGAAGAAGTCTAGTGCAGTTTACAGCTCGAGGAGCCAAAATCGCTCTGAACACCGCCAAGCAGTTAATGCGGTAGTTATATCAAGACCTGTTGTTGCCCCACAACGCAACACTCAGCAAAGAGTAGAGAGACTGCAAAGACAGTATACTCGGCTCAGTATGACTCTATCTCAAATTCTACCGCAACTGTTGAAAACCAATTTGGTGATTCCGAATGAGGCTCTAAAGAATCCCAACACTACATCACCGCTGTATAATCCGAATGCCCGTTGTGCTTATCACTCCGATAGCCCGGGGCATGATACCAAAAACTGTTGGGCTCTGAAGAATAAAGTGCAGGATCTGATTGAAGCTAAGGAGATTGAGTTTGAAGCGCCAGAAAATCCAAAAGTCATAACGGCTCCTATGCCAAAACATGACGCGGGAGTAAATGCAATTGGAGATGATGATGAAGAGTCAGACTTCGACAGCTGGATTTACCCGTCTACCAACGGTGGTTTGAGAAATTGGACGGTGAAGGATTCCATGCCCGTTTCTTTTATTATACGGTAATAGAGACTTTTGTTTTGAGGTTTGTAACAGACAGTTTAAAACTTTATGGCCCGGTGCCTTGCCCGAGACACCGTGGCGTTGTTTGAGGGCTTATTATGTGTCATTTCCATATATCATCAATAAAAGCATTGGACATTTCTTGCATTACAAATTTTGTGCTCCTTGTTTTTCTTTTCTATCTTGCAAAACATCTATTTGTCTTACACACACTCACATATACAGGTCCACATCTACTCTGGATCCCACTGATAACGACTCTGCTACTGCCAGTTATGACTTTGAAAGTCCGATCAACCAAGCCGAGGACGATGGTAAGGATGATTGAGAAGTGCCTGGGGAGCTTTCTATACTGTTAATACAGGAAGAGAGGGCTATACAACCTCCAAGAGCCACTAATTTTGATGCCTCCAATTGAAGGAAGATCGTTAATCTTACTTAACAGTACTCGACAATTCAATGGGGTGCGTGCTGGGGCTGCATGACGAGTCTGGCCGAAAAGAACATGCTATTTATTACCTTAGCAAAAAGTTTACCAAATTCGAGACCCGACACTCATTGCTTGAGAAAACTTGTTGCGCTTTGGCATGGGCTGCTCGCCGGCTGAAACAGTATATGCTGACTCACACTACTCTATTGATATCAAAGATGGATCCAGTCAAGTATATCTTTGAAAATCCTGCCTTATCCGAAAGAATAGCAAGATGGCAGATGATCTTGACTGAGTATGACATCTAATACACGACCCAAAAGGCAATTAAGGGAAGTGTGTTGGCAGATCATTTGGCATATCAGGCAGTGGATGATTACCAGTCTATGAACTTCGAGTTCCTGGATGAGAACATCATGTTGGTGACTGACTGTGAAGAACCTGGACCGGATGAAGAACCTGAGGAAGGATCTCGATGGTCTATGTACTTTGATGGAGCTTTAAACTCTTTAGGTAATGGCATTGGCGCCGTGATCATATCTCCTGAAGGCTCTCATACTCCGTTCACCTCCCGACTATGTTTCAACTACACCAACAACACGGCGGAGTATGAAGCATGCATCATGGGTCTTCGAGCAGCAATTGACCTAAGCATTAAGTTCTTAAGTGTATTCGGAGATTCCGCTCTCATGATCAGTCAGATCAAAGGCGAGTGGGATACGAAACACCCAAATCTTATTCCTTACAAAGAGTATGTACTGACGTTGCTTCCGTACTTCGAAGAGATAACCTTTGAACACTTCCCAAGAGAGGAGAATCAGTTAGCGGACGCACTAGCTACAATGTCTTCTATATTCAAGGTCAGGTGGGACAACGAGGCTCCCCAAATTACCATTGAAAGGTTGGATGAACCCGCACATTGCTGTGACATTGAAACTGAAGAGGTAACAGAAAAACCCTGGTTTCATGAGGTAAAGAGGTATCTTGAGGCTCAAGAGTACCCCGAGGGTGCATCTGTTAATGATAAGAAGTTTCTGAGGAGGTTCGCAGCGGAGTTCTTCATCAGTAATGGTATCCTCTACAAGCGTAACCATAACTCTACCTTACTACGATGTGTGGATAAGAACGAAGCGGAAAGAATTATGGTAGAGTTACATGAAGGTACTTTCGGAACTTATTCCAGTGGACACACCATGGCAAAGAAGATCCTATGGGCAGGATATTATTGGTCCACTATGGAAGCCGACTGTTATCAACATTCTCGAACATGTCATAAGTGCCAAGTCTATGCTGATAAGGTACACATACCTCCAGTTCCTCTAAACATCTTGATAGCTCCTTGGCCTTTTGCAATGTGGGGCATCGACATGATCGGCGAGATCAGACCTACTGCGTCCAACGGGCATCGTTTCATCCTGTTAGTTATTGATTAGTTTACAAAGTGGGTTGAAGCAACTTCCTTTGTTACTGTAACCAAGAACGTCGTGGCACGGTTTATTCGGCATAATCTGATCTGTCGATATGGTGTACCAGAGAGGATCATTAAAGACAATGGTATAAATCTCAACAGTACAATGATCACCGAGCTTTGCAAGCAGTTCAAGATACATCATCACAACTCTTCTCCCTACCGGCCAAAGATGAATGGGGTTGTTGAAGCGGCTAATAAGAATATCAAGAAGATTGTGCAGAAGATGACGGTGACATACAAAGACTGGCACAAGATGTTACCATTTGCTCTTCATGGGTACCGTACCTCAGCGCAGACGTCAACAGGGGCAACCCCCTATTCCTTGGTATATGGCATGGAGGCCGTATTGCCCATTGAAGTTCAGATACCCTCTCTTCAGATTATGAAGGATGCAGGTTTGAGAAAAGACGACTGGATTCAGACTCGGCTTGATCAACTGAACTTAATCGATGAAAAGAGACTTACTGCTATTTGTCATGGTCAAACGTATCAAAAGTGGATGATCAAGGCATTTAACAAGAAAGTTAGATGACAAGAGTATCAAGTTGGGGATCTGGTGATCAAGCGCATTATCCTACCGCAAGGTGATCCCAGGGGCAAATGGACCCCTACGTACGAAGGTCCATTTGTGGTTAAGAACATTTTCTCGGGAGGAGCTATGATTCTAACCACCATGGATGGTAACGACCTTCCTCACCCCGTCAATGCAGACATAGTGAAAAAATACTACGCCTAATTAAAGACTCGATAGGTTGACTGGGCTAGGCAAACATAAGGGCTTCCCAGCGAACCAAAAGGGTTCGGGTAAAAATAAGGGATGAAAATGAAAAATCCGTACACCCGGCAAGTCGAAAACCTGAAAAGGCGGATTGGGCAAAAAAGGGTATCACGGTGGACTGAAAACCCGAAAGGGCGGTCCAGGAAAAAATTAGGGATTAAAGCGTAACACTATATCTCATTGGATCATCTTGCAACCAGACTTCGGTATCGACTATCAAGCTCGGACGACATTAATCAATCTGATCTACCTTCAACCAAGTAGCAAAGTGATGAGATGCTCGAGGATATAAAGGCAATAGCAGAGTTGGAACCAAGTGGGATTGTTCACATAGCTGTTTTTTCTTTGTTTTTCACAAATTGTATAAATTCTATTTGTTCGGTGGCGTTCTCTTACTAGGACGTCAGCCTCTTGTACAAAAAACGCCTATTTACAGGCCAAACTTCAAAGTCAATACAATTCATTTTCACAAATAAATTTCAAATTGTTTTTCCTTTTCTGTTTTGTTTTGCAAGAACGTTCAATGTTCATTCTTGATATATGCATTTGATAATAATTGTTGCTCATGAATATTTACATGCGAAACAAAAGACTATTACTCGTAATATCAGGAACATGGGAAAATAAGAATTGTCCAAGACCTTACAGTTGCTCTGTCCACCAGGTACATGGATAGATTTAGCTGAACAATATGACTAAGGTACATTCACTCCCCGCGGAGTAAGAAAAAGACAGTAGTGTTAATTCTCCCCAGCTGAGGCTCGCAACCGCGAATGAGTCGGAAAAAGTCTCCCCAAGCAGAGTTTATCTACCATCAGCACTGAAAAATTATCCCCAGTGGAGTTTGGAGAATTATCCCCAGTGGAGGCTGGAGGATTATCCCCAGTAGAGCCTAAAAGGTTATCCCCAGTGGAGTCGAAACTGGAAAATCATCCCCAACGCAGTTCATTCCTTTCACAAACAGAAACTCAATTCCCAACAGAGTTTCATTATCGCCAACAACGGTAATTCATCCCCGGCTGAGTTTATTTCTCCAAATCAACAGATCCTCTGGCAGAGTATGTCCTCCCCATAGAGTCATTCCTCATCAGTTTATTCCCCAGCGGAGTTATCCTCTCCCGCAGATTTATTCTCACAATCATATTCATTCACTATCCCCAGCAGAAACAAAGAATTCAACTCTTTTCTCCAGCAGCAATCCGAGATTTATTTTCCCCAGCTAAAAATATCACATTTCCATACATCATGACACATGCATAAGCATCATACAATGTGATCTCATTTATTTTGAGAACATCATTGCCTAATACACATTATGCATTACATACATCTAACCTTTACCTTTCAGGAAAGATACAATCAAATTCTCACAAAAGTTCAAGCTATGAAATCCGGGTACAATCGGATAGTATCTTGATTCCTACAGCATATAGTGAAACCTGGATTACGACCAGATAACAATATCTAACTACCGCAAGGCCTGGATTACAACCAGATAGTGGTATCTCTTAAAAGGCAAGCTATGAAGCCCGGAGTCGACCAGATAATAGTTTAAATCCTCAGCAGGCCGTGAAACCCGGATTACGACTGGATAACAGCTCAACAAATTATTGTGAAGCCTGGATTACGACCAGACAACAATACAAGTTCCTGTGAAACCTAGATTACGACCAGATAGCGGTAAAAGACACTGTGAAGCCTGGATTACGACCAGATAAGGGGTACTGTGCAGCTTGGATTACGACCAAATAGTAGCTCACCCGGCCAGATACTATGAAGCTCGGATTACGACCGGATGTTAGTAGGCCCAAAGCTAAAGGGAAGCCTGGATTACAACCGGATAGCCATTTGATCTCTTCTGAAGACTGGATTACGACCATACAAGAAGTAAAGTATTGTGAAGACTGGATTACAAACAGATAACAGTAAAGGATACTGTGCAACTTGGATTACGACCAAACAACAGTTCACCCATCCAGATACTATGAAGCTCGGATTACGACCGGATGTTAGTAGGCCCAAAGCCGAAGGGAATCCCAGATTACGACCGGATAGCCATTTGATCTCTTCTGAAGACTGGATTACGACCAGGTAAGAAGTAAAGTATTCTGAAGACTGGATTATGACCAGACAGCAGTACAAGACCCTACGAAGTTTGGATTTCGACCAAATAGCAGTTTACCTGGACAGTTACTAAGAAGCCCGGAGTCGACCGGATACTAGTGTGCCATAAATTCAAGTTAAAGCCCGGATGCGACCGGATAACAGTTGAATTCCTTCTGAAACCTGGATTACGACCAGATAAGAATTGAGAAGTTGCAAAACCTGGGTTACGACCGGATAGCAAGTTTAATATCATCTCCCCAGTAAGTCTGTAAAGCCTGGATTACGACCAGATAACAATCGGTCTTATTACTATGAAGCCTGGACCACGACCAGATAACAGTTCATTTTCACCTCCTCGACTAAGAGACAGTTCCCCAATAGAATAACGGACGGCCGAAGTTCCTAAAATTCTATTTCTCTCGAGACAGAGATCAGCATTCCCCAGCGTAATCTTCCTCAACGACAGGTATACAAGCTCTCGCTAAGGAATATCTTATGCGATCGACGCTCCTTAGGGTGGCATCTTTAAGCCCATCCCCCGTCAAGAAATTTCCAAACGGCATCTGTAAGCCCATTCCCTGCATTGCAAGACGGATACCACGTCATGTGAGTGAAAATTTCTGGGCACTCTAGTGTTCAATCATCTTCCACCTTCGAATCACGAAAGGCACGAAAGCCAATCTACATCCTCAGGTTTAAGAAGATTGAACATGGGAAGCTATTGTACCCCAAAATTTTCCCTCCCATATTTCTCAAAATATTTCAAGAAAGATCCTCAAGTTGCTCAAAGGTAGTCCAACGGTTGGCCAGACAAGCTCTCTCCTAAGGCAGTCTACCTCAAATTAGGGCTTCATGTTGCATCAAGATACTTGATTCCAAGTGATCCCAAATTCTCACCAATGTCCTAATATGTTATCAAGATCATTCATGTCAAGTTTCAAGCCTTGCAGAGAAAGTTTGCTCAATCAATTGCTCAAAGGCTTGAAAATCGACTGTGCTAGGGCAAAAGTCAACTATGGCCTACATACAGTCAAACTTCAAGATTTTTGGTCAAAATACACATTTTGAAGTATATTTCATCATTTGATCAAGGTTTTATCATGATTTATCAAGTATTGCTCACAATTCATCAAGAACCAAAAGTTACTAAATTAGGGTTTTGTAGTAAAAGTCAACTCAACTTTGACCAAGCATAACTTTCTCATACTTTATAAGAAATGACCCATCCAAAGCTCATTTTTAAGAGGATGGAATTATCTACAATCCATATTCATCTCCCAAGTTCAAAATACGCACTCACAAGAAGTTATGAATTTGGACATTATAGGTCACCTTGAAAAGTCAACAAAAACACCTTTTTTGTCAAAGCTTCATACTTGAGAATGGAATATCAAAATGAGATGAGACCAAAAGTGTTTCTTAGAGGACATCTCAAGCTTTCTAAAAAGTCAAATAACACCTCCAAAGAGTCAAAATTGAGGAAGTTATGCATTGGTGAAGTTGACCCTTTTTGCAAAATTGCCAAAAGTCAACTATCCCTAAAACTTCATTTTTTGCCAAATGGGGCCAATATTTTTCACTTGTTTTGAGTTGGCAACATAGTCCACGAGCTCTAGCCTTTTCCACTTATCAATATCTTATTTTTATTATTTATTTTGATTTTTATTTGAATTAATTCAATTTAAATCAAAACAAATCATATAAAATCCAAAGTACTGAAAACTAAAGATTTTATGCTTGTTTCAGGGTTTATTATACAGCTAGCAAGTATTCAAATTCGTATCAATGCATGGTGTGACCAAAAAGATTGAAATAGGCCAATTTTGGAAAGTTTTCAAAGTGAATCAAATCAAGAATCCAAACATTGATGGGGGAAGATTGAGATCAGCTATCAACCCTAATACATTCTTTGATACATATAGAACAAAGGCAGACCATAAACTAGGTTGGAAACAGGCGCAAGAGGCAGAACAAAAACTGAAAAAATCAAGGAAAAGGTGTGAATCAAATTTGCACTTAGAGGCATCCTCAAGACTTTTTGCCTATCCCAATCGATTCTTGGGAGTCTCAGCAAGCTAAAGCAATCGAAACCAAGCATCTTTAAGCCCTGTAAAGCACTGTAAGTCCATCACGATATCATACATTTCTTGAATTCAAATACCATGATTTAGGCATTATTAGGGTGAATTAATCATATATTCTTGATCTATGAGATATATGCAAGCTTGCTGTATGATTTAATTGCATTTATATGGCCTGGGGTTGATTTCACCATTGCTAGGGTTGCTTGTTCCGTTTTAGGGTTTTTGATTACAAGTGAAATTATCTTTCATGAGTGGTACCATCATGTTCAGAATGATGAGACGAATCCAACCATGGCGTTAGGTGTCATTTATATGGCCCATGGAAGATTTGAGAACGAACCAGGCTTATAGCAACGGACAAAACGTCCGTAGGTAAAAGTTTGGGACTTTTACCCACGGAGAGAGGAAGGAGACGACTGCGTGTCACACCCCTATTGGAACATTCAAATCTGGCGCGCATTTTCTTATTGTTTTCCACTAATTCTTATTTTTTTATATTATTATTATTATTCATTATATGTACAACAAGCAACAAGTGGTGCTGTGGTGAGCGTGGCGTGGAAATTGCCTCAGGACCTGGGTTCAAATCCCAGGTCCCCCAAATTTCTCTATGTTATTTTCCTTTTCAGGATCCAGCGTGCTTACCAACCAGAGATCCACCACACGCCCTCATAATCCAGGTTGCCAAGTGGCCAGATGGCCAAATCTGATGGCCTTCCAGGGGGAGAACACCATGAAGCCTAGTCAACTCAAGACATGTGATTGTGCCAGTCAACGTGAGCCTCACTCAAATGGGCCAAAAGCTTGCTTCTTGCACCCCCACTATTCAGGCCCATTTCTTATTCTTTTTTCTTTTTATATTTCATTTAATTTATTTATTTATTTATTTTACTAACCAAATAATAATTTTCTTTTTCATAAAAAATCACAAAAATATTTTTCTACCCAATTAAATTTAAGATATTTATTTTTATTAAAAAAATAAATTAATTTAATTAGGTTTATTAATTTAGACAACTTTAATTCTTTTTGTACATAATTAAAAATAATTAGAATAATTAGGTTTTGCTCCAAATTGAATTTTTCTTTATTTTCTTAAAAATAACAAAAACCAAAAATAGGACTTGTAATTATTTTATTAATTAATTTAATCACTAATTAATTTTTGTATTTAAATTTAGAAAACTTATTTCTTTTTATTAAAAAAAAACAACAAAAAAACATTTTCTTTTTTCATTAGGATAGAAGGGTCAAAACCCTAGTTCGCATTCGGTCTAATTTGTCATCGCGCGCTTTATTTTATTTTTTATCCCAATTATTGTATCTGATCACAGTTTGTAATAGTTTAAATTAGGACGTTTATTTACATTTATCGCTTTAATTTCAAAGGGTTTGTTTTTGGCTACGTAAATACCCGAAGCCTTGTAATAGCTTAGTTTAAATTCCGCATTTTAAATTCCGCAAATATTTAACTGTTAGATGTATGATATAGGGATGCATGACAAGAATGTATGTAATTTAAAAACAATTAGATAACCCTAAACATGTGCAAAGATAAATAATATAAAATTGAATCACTTGCACATGCGCACTCCTAGGGTACAATCCCACTTGGTTGCCTTCGATAAACGGTCATTGAGTATAGGATGCTTTAGTGGTCGTTCTTTTGTCCAAAGATCAAAGTTTCCTCGGAAAGGTTGCCTCGGATATTGTTACCTCGGATAATTGATCTAAGACATTAAGGTTACTACTAAGACGTGCTAGCATTGCTTTAGTGACCGTACGTCCATGTTGTACCCCAAAATTTGCCCTCTCTTTCTTCAGGAAACCATCTTGGATTTTCAAGGTCCCTCTGAAACAAATCCAAGTCCTGAGTTATCTTTTTGCCCAAGAAAGCCACTTACAAGAGCAAGGTGATCTCACGAACTCCAAAAACAACGCTTTTATCTTGAGAAAAATCAAATTCTAAGTACTTAGAACGTTTCTCTAAAAATGAGTGTTTAAGAAAAATCAGCGCTTCAGAACTTCTGGACCAATTCCAGATAAAAACGGTCAGAAGTTGCAAGCTTGGCTCAGCGTGGTCAGAAGTTGGCTTTTCAGCAGCTACATCAGTTCAATCAGAAGTTGTAAACGTGGTTCAGTATGTAAGCCTCAAACAGAACATGCCCCTTCAGCAGTTACACAAGCTCAGTCAGAATTTGCTAAAGGAATGCAAGAGAAGCAGGGAAGTCTGAAGGCTCTTTCAGAACATGCTGAAATCAGAAGATGAAAGATCAGAAGAGTGGGTGTTACACTGATACAGAATCTCTAAGCCCAGGAGGTCCAGAAGTAAATCCAAGGAACGTACCAGAAAACCAGGAGAATCTCTAGAGCTTACTAAGACAACAGGAAGCCAAGGCCAGAGCATGGTTTACGATGCTGATTCAACGTTGGTTTCCATTACCAGAATATTGATGTTGATAGGTCTTATCACCATTTAATGCCCATTAATGCTTCCAACCACTCCTGAACATTCACGTGTGGCTTGGAAAACGCTTTTGTGCAGATTCTGGCATGGGTCTACGCGCCACCGCCCACTTCAGAGGTCACTTCTCCCCAATCTACGCCTGCTGCTGCAGCCTAGGCTGAAGGCTATCTGTTATCACAACTTCCCAGGAATTTCTGTCAAAGAACAAATTCAAACTCTGTTGGCGCTTTAATGTTCAAGGCACCCACAAGAACTTTGCCTATAAATAGAGAGTCTTCACCACTGTAAAAGACGTTCAAGAAAAGAAACAGAAAAATTGCTAAGTGAGAAACAGAACTCTTAGCAACATAGCATTCTGAAACTCTGCCAAAATCTCCAGTTTGTTTCATAACTTTGAGTTCCTCACCTTCAAACTTCATCAAATATCCAGTTTTCTTTGTGAACCAAAAACACCCTTTCCAAACTTCTGACCCTACATGCGTATACACCTTTACCTACCCTTTCAAAGAAAATCTGTCCAGAACACCACCAGAGCCAAAAGCTAGCTTTCACCCACAAACTTTTCCAACAGTCAGGTAAGCACCTGCTGACCCTCATCACGCTGTTAAGCATCATCAGCTGTACATACTCAAATAAACATAATGTAAATATCATGTTGTTGCTGTTTATGTTCTGAGGATTTTCATACCTCAGAACGTTCTGAGCCAGTATAGGACTTGCCTGTGACCTTGTTGGTTCTGACCTCTGAAACATTTTTGTATTTGCTGGATCTGTTCCAAATATGTTTCCTGTTTTGTGGATTAACAACAGAATTGCAGATGTTCTGATTAGTACAGGGAAAAGCCAAGTGCTGACTTTGACGTTAGCACATCTGAAGCCTGTTTTGCTGTCAATGACATCAGAACCTCTGAGAGTTATTGCCTTTTCAGCAGAATCAGAACTTCTGGTTTCTCCACTAACAAACTTCTGTCTTGCAGCGCAGGGGAATCAGAACTTCTGATTTCCCCACTAACAGGGTTCTGTTTTGCAGGTGCTAGAGTCAGAAGTTCTGACTCATACAGTTTAACCAAGAGGTTGATCATCTGGCAGCGGATTTGAGTCAGAACTTCTGATGACCTCCCAGCAGCGCGCGGGCTCCCTCTCTCTCTCTCTATATCTTGTTTTTTGCTATTTTCTTTTTTGTCTATTTTTCTCGTTGAACCTCCCATGTACAAATGTGTATCCCCCTCCCCTAATTGTTGTAATAGCGTAGGATTTTACATTTCCGCTTCTTATTTCTAGTAATTAGGACGTGTATGGAAAGATAAAATCAATGAAATAGAAAAACCTAATTAAAAGAAAAAACTCTTGTATGCAATAAAATACACTTGCACACTAACACCCCTAGGGTTACATCCACTTGTTGCCTTTCAAAATTGGGCCATATTGCATGTTAGGTTTCTTTGGGCAAAACAAACAATTCAAATGATCATAGTCCCTCGATGACGCTTTCGAAAGTTGCCTAAAAATGATCAAGTCCCTTAAAGGAAAATTGCCCAAAGATACTTGGCACCATTGCAATCATGGTCTAATCGATGACCCGCGCCCGTCCCTTTCACATCCTAACACAAGATTGTCCACCAAATTCAATGGTGGAACAAAATTGTTAAAAGAGTTAAAACATAACAAAAATCTTTGAGAACTTTAGGGTAGATCGCTCTTAAGTACTTGTCAATTTGCAAAAACACTTGCCCATTTTTTCAAATCACACTTCACAAACACTTTCAAAACAAACTTCAAAAAAAAACCTTGAAACATCATTTCAAAAAGACAAACACCTTTTGTAAAACATTCGAGTAAAGAATTGTTACAAGGGTAGCCTAGACAAGGCATCTTTTTCAAAACATTTTCAAAGCCACGCACAAAGCACCATTTCAAACAATTGAAAAACAAGGCAAGTTGATCTAAGCAAGTACCTAAGAGCCCATGGATAACCATGGATAGAAAGGGTGCTAATACCTTCCCTTTCTATAATCTACTCCCCGAACCCAAGAAAAATCTCAAAGGTTTTTGCTGTGCTTTTTAAACCTTTCCTTAGGATAAAATAAAAAGTCGGTGGCGACTCTTGCTCAACCGAAACATTTGCGAAACAAACGCAAAACCACAGTCAGTTCTCCCACCGTATCACAGTCCATTTTCGAATTGACCCTCAAACTCCAACGACGGTGCTACCTACTCACTAATAGTGGGATAGCATTGTCTAAAGGGAACAAATACAGAATGATTCTTTTTTCGAGTAGGTAGATTAGTTCTTAAGTACTTGCTCAATCCAAACAAAAATTTTCACACTTACACTCCCTTTACAAACAAGTTTTCAAAAACACTTCATTACACTCTTGAAGACAGAAGCAAGAGTTAAATCGAAGTTAAAAGAAAAACTATTCAAAGCCCACAAACACAAAGAAAACAATTTTGAAAATGATGAGCAAGTACCTAAGAGCCCGTAGATAATTACGAATAGAATGGGTGCTAATACCTTCCCTTTCTATAATCTACCCCCGTACTCAGAAATATCTCGAAAAAGGAATTTTTCTGTGCTTTTTTCCTTTCCTTGTTGGATAAAATAAAAGACGGTGGCAACTCTTGCTTACTGCGACATTTTGTGAACACAAACACAAAATGCAAATCAGCATTTTCCTAAAACAGTTCTGGTTCTACCACTGTATCACACATAATAGTGTCCCAATGCATAGTACAAGGCTATCTATACTAGTTACAAGCTTTAAACATAGTTATCTGACTTTGTATGTTGAGTGTGTGTTGAACAAACAAGTTAGAGGCTCAAGAAGAGTGGACTTTATGCATAAAGCCACTTTTCCAAAATGGCAATGTTGCCTTTCTTCCTAAAATGGTATTAAGCATGGGCAATGCATTGAATGCTTGGATTAAAGCTTCTAGCAGCTGTGCAAAACATTAATTATGGAGTGACAAACAAATTTGAGGTCTGTAAAGCAAAGACTGTGCAGCCTAGCATGGATTTGGTTCATGTGTTCATCAAGAAATGACTTGTAATTCAAGTTTGAAAATCCTAACTTCTTGCCTTTGATTCTCATTGCTCAAGTATGATCTCAATGAGTTCTTGGACATTTTGGAAATCTTGTAAAATCCTCTACAACCTCTATGTTGGACATTTTTGAAAATTCATCTTGGAACTATGTGAAAAATTTCCATGAAGTTAGGTCAAAATCCTGCCTAAACTAGGGCAAAATTTTCACTAAGTTTCCATGTTTCATGAACATGTATTCACAAAATCATAACTTGAAATCCATGAATTTCTAGGAGAAGTTATCTTATACAATGTTTTAGATCTTATTGGTATCTACAACTTTCATGTTGGAAGTTTCCTTTGAATCATCTTGCATCATGGTGGAAATTTGGCTCAAAGTTGTGAACGTCTGAATGTTTGAGCATCATCAACCTTTGTGACCACCTTGAACCTTGCTCATTATTTAATACAGATTGGGGAAGATGTGAAATAAACCATCTTGCCAAGAGAGGAGTGCAACACATAAGGACACCTCTTTTCCTCATTGTGCGAGTGTGAAAAGAGTGTAGGATATCCCCTAGCAATGTAGGCACCGGGTTGCGAGATATGAAGATTTTGACGGTGTTCACATCTATGAGTTGGTCAGGATTTGGAAACAAAACCATCCCGTAGATGAGGAGAGCCACAATTTACTCAAAGGCTTGCAAATCCAAGGAATTCCAACAATTTTGGGCTTTCTCGAACAAGAACTCTGTTAAGAAACCTTTGACACCACTCTTTGTTTCCCAATGAGTTGTGACATCAGAGGAGTGAAAGTGTAGATCTTGAGCAATCTCTTCTGGCTTTAGGTCTCTTTCCATACCTTTGAAAGGTAGTTGATTGAGAATGGGAATCCTCAAGAGTCGGGAGAATTCTTCCAAAGTAGGCACAAGTTGATAGTCGGGAAATGTGAAGCAATGGTGTAAAGGATCAAAGAACTGAAAGAGCACTTTCATCATGTCCTCATCTGTGTTGGAGGTGACCAAGTTGAGTAGGCGACCATGTCTCTCGGTGAATGTAAATTTTTCAGGAATCCTTGAAGCTAGCTCCTTAAGTTATGGAGGGATCCTTACAAGGTTGACTTGAATAGTTTTCCTGCGAAGTGAATCCATATCCTACAAAACAAGAACAAAGATGAATCCCAAAATCCTTGAAATGGTTAGTGAATGTGTATGATGTTATGATGTTCATGATATTATGTACAAGTATTTATATGCAAACAAATAAAGCAAGTCCTTAGGTTTAGGCTTGCATGGAGTTTTATAGGTAAGTACCCTCTTGAAGTTTAGTTGGCTCAAACCTGTCCTAGTAATAGTAACCGAGTTCTAAGGAGCTCAATATCACTGGTTTGTTTCCTTGGTCATTGTTTTAGCACAAGCCTCTTTAATGGCGACCAAAATATCCCAAGAAACCAAACCTTAATGAGTGTAGTATCAAGTATCTACCAACTTCGGACTGCACCAAAGCTGGTCATCTCACTACATCCTAAATGGCCAAGTTGGTCAAGTAAAGGTTCTAGAAGTTCATTAGTGCTTCATGACATCACTCAGCGGCCCCGTATTCTCTTTGATTAACTCAAAGGCTACCGGTACCCACAAAAATGTCGCACTAACGTAGCTATTGCTTAGACCATGTTGGTATACCCTGCACAGTTTCCACAATGTATTGCTACTTACCTATAATGTATCCCAAATCCGGGTAGAGGATTCAAACCCAAACAAAGAACCATAATGTAAAGCAAACAAGTCATACAATGTAAGAAAGTAAATGTGATCTATCCCTAAGGTAACCCCACTTTTAGAATTTTCCCCAGCAGAGTCACCAAGTCTGGGATACGGTGGGAGAACTGACTTGAAGGTTTTGCGTTTAATCGCAAATGTTACGGTTAGCAAGAGTCGCCACCGACTTTTCTTTTATCCAAAAGGAAAGGTGAAAAAGCACAGGAAAGACCTTTGAGATTGTTTCTTGAGTTCGGGGGGTAGATTATGAAAAGGGAAGGTGTTAGCACCCTTTTCATCCATGGTTTTCCATGGGCTCTTAGTTACTTGCTAGATCACTTGCTTTTTGTTTGAAATTGTGCTTTGTGTGGTTTTTGAAAGTATTTTGTAAAGAGGCTATTGTTTAGGCAATCTTTGTAATGATTCTTGTCTGTAAGAATGTATGCAAGGATGTTTGATCTTTTGAAAATGTTTTCAATTTTGTAAGATGTTTGAAAGTGTATGTGTTTGTTTTGAAAATAGCAAGGATGTTTGTTTTGAAATGGAGTAAGTAATTAGGAGTAATCTACCTACTCAAATGTATTTCTTGTTCATTTTCTTTTCCTTTGACATTGTTGTATTACCATTGATTTGGTAAGCAACCCTATCTTAGGATGTAAAACGGGACGGGCGTGGGTCATCGTATAACCATGATTAGCAATGTTGCAAGGTATCTTAGCATTATTTTTTAGGGACTAAGATCATTTGTAAGGAAACTTAGATAGCATCATCGAGGGACTATGATCTTGTATTTGCTTGTTTTTGCTAATATACCTCACATGCGTAATCAAGTGGAATAACCCTAGAGGTGCTTGTGTGCAAGTGTATCATTTTCATGCTTATTTTTGTCTTGAATTAGGGTTTTCTAATCATTGGTTTTAATCTTTCCATACAAACCCTAATTACTAGCATGTTATATAAAAGCGATAAATTGTGAAATTTAAAGTTACTACGCTATTACAACATTTGTGGGGAGGGGGTGTACAAGTTGAATGGGGATTGCAAGAATTTAAACCCTAATTAATCTATTACAACCATATTGAATTGGTATAAATATGCAAGGAATTAAATGAATACAAAATATAACAATGAATGAATATACAAGGATATAAAATATAAAGAAAATGAATTTTGTTTGGTTTTCATGAAAAAAGATTTTGTCTTAACCTAATTAAATAAAGAAAATAGTTAATTAAATTTGAATTTATTAAGAAAAAATATTCTAAATGAAAACCCTAATTCTATTAATTAATCAAAAGAAAATAAGTTTAAGAAAAGTATTTTTGGTATTTTTTTATCTTGAAAATATTTATAGCATTATAAAGTATTTTTAGTCTTTTTTATATTAAAATAATGTATTTTAAATGGTGTGAAAGATAAATAAATAAAATCATAATATTAATTAAGTTTATAAGATTTGTTTACTAAAAAAAATAAAGTATAATAAATAAAAATATTTTTTATGAAAAATAAAAATAAAGTCAAAATATAAATCTATCATTTTTTTATATTTTATGTTTTTTTTAGCATTTAGAAAAATATATTTAAAAAGAAAAATGAAATAAATAAATAAAAAAATAACTTGGGCCAGGGGGTGCTAAGAGCCAGTATGGAGGTCAGTTAGCAAAAACAAAAATGAGCCATGCCCAAAGGGCCCAGCGCCTGCCAAACATAAAAAGTCAGAATTGTAAAAATATGAAGAAAAAAATGAAAAGGGTACCACTGGGGCTCGAACCCAGGTCTCATAGGTTACAGGTGCGCGCTTCTACCACTTGAGTGGCTATACATCCGTTAATACAAATGAAACAATAAATATGTAAGGCAAAACGTGTTCTTAAGACTTCATCTTCAACTTCCAACCAGACCAACTGTAACTTGCTTATATCTCATCAAAAATGAAAACTGTAAACATGAAACTTGTAGCAAATTTTCTCACGATTCCAGAATTATAAAGTATTAGAGCTATAAATCAAAGATAAGAAAGAATTTTAATGTCCCTAATTTGAACCCTAAAAATTTCAGAAACCTGAGTTTCAAAATTCTCTAAGCTCAAGCAAAATTAATGGAAACTATGGACATGGTTAGCTTCAGGGCAATGATATCTACATGTTTTATTCACAAGTAAATTATTGATGATGCCCGTATGAAGATTTCCAAATTGAGAAAACTTACCTCAAAACTGGAAATCGTGTTTGGAGTTTGAGCTTGTTTCAAGTGATGGTGATGATCGGGTTAGCTTCCTTGAGGTCCTAGGAAGCTAATGCAATGGTTTTCTTGAGTTGAGAGTGGCTGAAATGACTTGGAGAAGTCAATATGAAATGCTCTGTTTTTGGTTATGGAAGATAGGGTAAATGATGTTATAGAAATGAAACAGGTACAGGGATAAGTTACACTTGATGTAAGGAAGCTTTAGAAACTAAAAGGCCAAGAAACACACGAGGGAAATGGGAGTTGGTGATGTTCAAGGTCAGAAACTGTGCAACAATGGATTTTTTGTGCAATTTCTGATTTGAGAGAGTTTTGGTGTATTTCAGGGTGTTCAAGCTCGTGTCCTAGCTCACAAAAAGTGACTCTATTTATAAGCAACAAGTTTGGAGGCCTCTTGTTTGTCAGAATTCAAAATCACAAGTTCATGCATAACATGTGATTTTTTTGAGAAATTCAAGTTTCCATGCCTTGTACTTGGTTCATAGAGTTGTTAACCACTTTAAACACAATGCTTCTGACTTTGTGGATGGAGTGTAATCAAGGAAAACAGGTTGGGAGCTCAAGAAGCTGACTTTGTGCATAAAGCTTGCTTTACAAGAATGGATATGTTACTTTCTCCCTAAAATGGCAAATTGATTTGGACAAAGCTTGAAGCACTTGGATAAGGGCATAATCAGTTGTGTAAACCATTAATTATGGAGTGACAAACAAGTTTGAGGCCTGCAAAGCAAAGATTATGCAGCCTAGCATGGATTTGGTTCATGTGTTTATCAAAAATGACTTGAAATTCAAGAGATCTTGGACATTTTGGAAAGCTTGCAATGTTCTCTAAAACCCATCTTTGAATTTCTTTTGAATATTCCCCTTGGAACTATATGAAAAAGTGTCATGAAGTTGGATCAAAATCCTAACCAAATTAGGGCAAAATTTCACTAAGTGATTAGTTTCATGACCCTATGTTCTTAAAATTATAACTTGAGATCCAAGAACTTTTGTAAGAAGTTGTGTGAAGAAAAGTTGTAGATTTCATGGAGATCTACAACTTTCATGTTGGAAGTTTCTCTTGAATCATCTTGTATCATGGTGAAAATTTGGCTCAAAGTTATGAAAAAACATGAATTTTTCAACACAAAAATTTCTAAGTTTAGAAATTTTAACTTTTCAAAATGAAATCTTGACTTTTTGATTTCTTGATGAATAAGTTTCATATTTTGACATGTTTTGATGAATTATGATCTTTGGCACTTGAATTTGATCAAAAAGTCAAAGTTTGACTTTTTAGTATACAGTTGACTTTTGATCAGTTGACTGCAAAATTCATTTGTCAATCCAATGGATTTGCAATGTTTTGAACCATGTTATTAGGTCAAAATGATGCAATTGTTCTCTTGAGATCATGCCTTAAACCAATTTACCTTTTGCTAGGTCAAAAACCAAAAATTGCCCTTTCCTAGTCAAAACCCTAATTTTGACCATTTTGCCCTTTTGGAGATTTGATCAAATTTCTTGAGGAGTTGTGGTCCAAACTTGATCAAATTATAAATATGAGTCTATAATCTTGATGTCGGTCAAAAATCATGAAGTTTGACTGTAAATTGGCCATAGTTGACTTTTTCCCCAATACAATTGACTTTTAGGTCAACTGCTCAGTTGACTGAGCAAAAGTGTGATCCAAAGCTTGAAACTTGACATGAGTAATGTTGGGGGTTCATAATGATCCATGAAAGTCATATGAAGCATTGAAAGTTCAAAAATCCTTGTGCAATCTCAAACCCTAATTTTGGTCACCAGTGCATAAGGAGGTGTCTTGAGTTGATCAAACCCTAGTGCAGTCTTGAGTCCAAGGAGATCTTGTGAGCAAATTCTTGATAAGTGAGAGGGAAAATTTTGGGGTACAACAACTTCCCATGTTCAATCTTCTTAAGCCTGGAGAGTTAGATTGGCGAGTTTCTCCATTCGTGACTCGAAGGTGGAAGATGATTGGACACTAGAGTGCCCAGAAATTTGCACTCGGTGATGTGATGGTTGAGGGAATGGACTTAAAGATGCCATTTGGAGAGGTGATAGAAAGTTGTTGGAGATGGGCTTGTAGATGCCATCCAAAAGTGATTGTTGAATTTTAATTTGTAAGCTGAAAGAATGAGTATCAGAATGGCGTCCGTGTCTGGAGCATATCTGAATTGTATCTGGAAGCTGGTTTTGAATAGGTATCAGAGTGGTGTCCGTACCTGGAGCATATTTGTACTGTATCTGGAAGCTAGTTTTGAATGAGTATCAGAATGGCGTCCATGCCTGGAGCGCATCTGTATTGTATCTGAGAGTTGAATCTGAATGAGTATCAGAATGGCATCCATGTTTGGAGCGTATCTGAACTGTATCTGAAAGCTGGTTTTGAATGAGTATCAGAATGGCGTCTGTGCCTGGAGTGTATATGTATTGTATCTGAGAGTTGAATCTTAATGAGTATCAGAATGGCATCCATGCCTGGAGCGTATCTGAACTGTATCTGAAAGTTGAATTTGAATGAGTATCAGAATGGCATCCGCGTCTGGAGCGTATTTGAACCGTATCTGAAAACTTTGAACATTGTTAATGGTAGCTGTTAACATTATCCCGAAAAGGGTAAAATGTTAGCTAAAATGCAAAGTCATGTTGTATGAAATGCATGGTATGATGCATTTATGTAATCAATGTTTATGATATATGGATGTGATGTATGCGTATGCGAGCTAATCTGTTGCATTGTTGTTGGATTGGGGAAAATAAATCCCTGAATGTTGCTGAGGATATGTAAGTCTTCATGTCTTGAAGTTGAAGTGTTGATGAATTTCCGCTTTAGAGAAATAAACTCTGTTGTAAGGGGAATGTCGTGTACTGTTTGAAAAATCCTGGTTGGGGAATTCTGAGAAATTTGAATGACTTCTACTGGGGATTGATAATTGGAAGGTTTGTTTCGATGGGGATTAAGCTGTACACTGTGGGGGATTTTTATGGAAAATAACTTGGAGAGATTTCCATATTTCTTAAAGCCATCAAAGATTGTCTTTTTATTTTGTTTATTTGTAAACAGTAATTATGTTCAAATGCATATGTTCAACAATGAATCATTGGACGTTTTTGTAAAGAAAACACAAGCGTAACGAAAAACATATAGTTTTTGCACTTTCAAGGAGATATCTTTTTATTGACTTTGAGTAAGTATTTTTGTACAATGAGACAAACATTCAAGTAAGAGAATGCCGTCGTAAAAAATGAAAATTTTAATACAAAGAAAAGATAGCTATGTGTAATAATCTCATGGGGTTCCCATTCTGCTATAGCCTTTGTATCTCTGAGTATCTTGTATATTTGTTGCCTCGTCCGAAGATGATTGAATTGATCAAAACCTCTGAGTTTGCAGGTTGTCCGTAAGGTGATCCAACGGGACATAGTCATACGCTTTAATTCCCTAACTTTTTCCTGGACCTCCCTTTCAGGTTTTCAGTCCACCGGGATACCCTTTTTTTCCCAAGTCGCCATTTCGGATTTTCAACTTGCCGGGTGTACAGATTTTTTTGTTTTATCCCTAATTTTTGCCCGAACCTTTTGGTTCGCTGGGATGCCCTTGTTTTGCCTAGGTGTGTCAACCTAGCGGATCTCTTATGTATAATATCTTTTGACTATGTCTGTGTTCGCAGGGTGCGGCAGGTCGACACCATCCATGGTGGTCAAGATTATTGCTCCACCAGAGAATATGTTTTTTATTACAAATGGTCCTTCGTATGTAGGAGTCCATTTGCCCCTGGGATCTCCTTGCGGTAGTATGATACGTTTGATCACCAGATCTCCAACTTGATACACTTGTCGTCTGACCTTTTTGTTAAAAGCCTTGATCATCCGTTTTTGATACATTTGACAACGACAGATAGCAGTAAGCCTTTTCTCATCAATCAAGTTTAGTTGATCAAGTCGAGTCTGGATCCAATCGTCTTCATTAAGCCCTGCATCCTTCATAGTTCTCAGAGAGGGGATCTGAACCTCAATAGGCAAGACAACCTCCATGCCGTCTACCAGGGAGTAGGGTGTTGCCCCGGTTGATGTGCGAGTTGTGGTACGATATGCTTGGAGAGCGAATGGTAGCATCTCATGCCAGTCTTTATATGTGACTGTCATTTTTTATATGATCTTTTTAATGTTCTTATTTGCGGCTTTAACAGCACCATTCATCTTCGGTCGATAAGGGGAAGAATTGTGATGCTGGATCTTGAATTGTTCACACAAGATGGTGATCATAGTATTGCTCAGGTTCGTACTATTGTCTGTAATGATCCTCTCCGGGATACCGTACCGACAGATGTGATTCTGCTTGATGAACCGGGCGACAACATTCTTGGTAACGAAAGCGAAAGAAGCTGCCTCCACCCACTTTGTAAAATAGTCAATGGCCACTAAGATGAATTGGTGTCAATTGGAGGATGTCAGCTTGATTTCCCCAATCATATCAACCCCCCACATAGCAAAAGGACAAGGATCCGTCAATGCATTCAGAGGAACTGGAGGTACGTGCACTTTGTCAGCATAAATCTGACACTTGTGGCAGGTTCGAGAGTGTTGATAGCAATCTGCTTCCATGGTAGACCAGTAATATCCTTCCCGTAGGATTTTCTTTGCCATCGTATGTCCACTAGAATGGGTGCCAAAAGTGCCTTCATGCAACTCAGCCATGATCCTTTCAACTTCAATCTTGTCTACGCACCGAAGTAACACAGAGTCATGGTTGCGTTTGTAAAGAATTCCATTACTAAGGAAGAATTTAGCAGAGAATCTCCTTAAGAGCTTCTTATCATTGACTGAAGCTCCTTCTGGATATTCTTGGTTTTTGAGATACTTCTTGACTTCGTGGAACCAAGGTTGGTCCACTACTTCTTCAGTATTAATCTCGTGACAGTGTGCTGGTTCATCCCTTTGTTCAATGGTGATCTGGGGAGCCTCGTTATCCCATTTAATTTTAAACATAGATCACATTATGGCTAGTGCGTCTGCTAGCTGATTTTCTTCTCGCGGAAAATGCTCAAAGGTAATCTTTTCAAAATGTGGGAGCAATGTCAAAACATGTTCTTTGTAAGGGATAAGGTTAGGGTGTTTGGTGTCCCATTCCCCTCTGATCTGGCTAATAACCAAAGCTGAATCTCCTAATACATTCAAAGATTTGATCCCCAAGTCTATGGCAGCTTTGAGACCAAAGATGCATGCTTCGTATTCCGCCATGTTATTTGTACAATTGAAGTAGAGTCTTGCTGTAAAAGGAGTATGACATCCTTCAGGAGATATGAGTACAACACCAATACCATTGCCGAGTGCGTTAGATGCCCCATCAAAAACCAGGGTCCACCGGGATCCTTGTTCAGGTCCTTCATATGGCCTGAGTTCTTCACAGTTGTTTACCATGTCTTCATCTGGGAATTCGAACTTCATGGACTGGTAGTCTTCCACAGCTTGGTGAGCAAGGTGATCAGCTAGTACACTGCCCTTTATTTTTTTTTGGTAGTATACTATATGTCATATGCTATCAGGATCATCTGTTATCTCGCTATTCTCCCAGAAAGAGAAGGTTTCTCGAAGATGTATTTTGTTGGATCCATTTTAGATATCAACAGGGTAGTATGAGTCAGCATGTACTGTCTTAGCCGGAGAACAACCCATTCCAGAGTGCAGCAAGTTTTCTCGAGCAGTGAATATCTTGTTTCATAGTCGGTAATCTTTTTCCTCAGGTAATAAATAGTGTGCTCTTTTCGGCCAGACTCGTCATGCTGCCCCAGTACACACCCCATTGAATTTTCTAAAACTGTCAGATACATGATCAATGGTCTTTCCTCGACTGGTGGCATCAACACAGTAGGCTCTTAGAGGTACTCTTTGATCTTGTCGAAAGCAGTTTGGCATTCATCATTCCATTTGACTACTTGATCTTTCTTCAATAGTTTGAAGATTGGCTCACAAGTAGCTGTCAGGTGAGAAATAAATCTAGCAATGTAGTTTAAACGTCCCAAGAACCCTCTAACTTACTTCTCAGTACAAGGAGCAGACATCTCTTGTATCGCTTTCACTTTGGCAGGATCTACTTTGATACCTTTATTGCTGACGACAAAGCCTAAGAGTTTACCAGACCTTACTCCAAATGTGCATTTATTTGGGTTCAACCTCAACTTGTACTTCTTTAATTTCTCAAACAGTTTCTGTAAATGATCAAGATGCTCTTCTTATGTTTGAGATCTAGCTATCATGTCGTCCACATAAACCTCTATTTCGTGATGTATCATGTCGTGAAATAGAGCTACCATGGCACGCTGATAGGTTGCCCCATCATTCTTTAGTCCGAACGGCATAACCTTGTAGCAGAATGTTCCCCATTGTGTGACAAAGGTTGTCTTCTCCATGTCTTCAGGCTCCATTTTGATTTGGTTGTAGCCTGAGAAACCTTCAATGAAGGAAAAAATTTTGTGTTGTGCCGTATTGTCAACTAGAATATCAATGTGAGGGAGTAGGAAATCATCCTTAGGGCTCGCCCTATTTAAATCTCTGTAGTTCATGCACATTCGTACCTTGCCGTCCTTTTTGGGCACGGGAACAACATTGGCAACCCATTGCGGATAAGAGGTGATGACCAAGAATCCATCATTGAATTATTTCATGACTTCAGCTTTAATCTTCTCTGACATATCTGGTCGCATGCGACAGACCTTTTGTTTACTGGTGGACAGTCTTCTTTTGTAGGTAGACGATGTACCACAATATCTGCATCAAGTCCTGGCATGTCTTGATACGACCAAGCGAAGACCTCAACATACTCGTGTAGCAACTGAATCAGACGCTCTTTGACACTGGGTTCTAGATTGGCACCCACCTTGACTTCTCTTTTGTCTTCATCGGTACCTAGGTTGATTGTGTCCAATGGTTCCTCGTGGGGCTGAATGGTTCTCTCTTCTTGTTGTAGTAATCTGGAAAGTTCCCCTGGTACTTCACAATCTTCCTCACCTTCGTCTTCAGCTTGGTAGATTAGATTTTCAGAGTCACAAAAATCCATAGCAGAACCGTTACCCATGGGATCCCGAATGGATGTAGACCTGCACTGTGAGTGTGAGTGTGTGTAAGGGTATAGCTATATTTGAAAGAAATGAAAATGTAAAAAAGAAAAACAATGAGCACAAATTTTGTATGCAAAACGTCCATGATTCATTGATGTCATATGGAAATGAAATAATAACCCTTACAAATGGACCATTGTGCCTCGGGTAAGACAAAAGGTTTTAAGAGTCTGAATTGTTTTAATATTATAGATCCAACAAAATGTAAATACAAATTACTGTGGGATAAAAGTGATCGGGACAAAATCTCTAGCCTCCCAATTGCTGAGCCCTCCACTGACAGTTGGGAAAATCCAATCCTCCAGGTTGCAGCTCTCTTCATCATCCTCTACCGTATTGACTTCACGGTTACTGATCTTTGCGGCGCACAGCCTTCTGGGCACCTAAAGTGAAACCCAGCCCAAACTTGTCAGACTTGTATGGGATACCTGGGAGTTGCCCCCAGATAGTGCACCCACCTTCTTCTATCACTGCCTTTGCATCCTTCAAAGATGACATCCTGAGTGGAGGTCTTGTGATCTTGGGAACAGCTTTGGTCACTGCCACATCTTGCGGAACTTCTTCAAAGTGCTGGAATGGAGTTTCAATAAATTCACCATCTAACTCCATATATCTGAAGGAATTGAGATGGTTGATCATATACTCTTCTTCTCTATGAACGGTGATAATTTTCCCTTGAATCAGATATTTCAGCATTTGGTGCAACGTAGAAGTAACAGCACCAGCATTGTGAATCCATGGTCGGCCTAGCAAGCAGGAATATGAAGGACAGATATCCATTACATAAAAAGTTGAATCAAATGTTTGGGTTCTAACTTTTATGGGGATATCCACTTCCCCATGCACCATCCTTTTTGAGCTGTCAAAGGCCCTTACTATTATATTACTTGGATTTAATGTTAACCCTTCGCAGTCAAGCCTATCAAGAGCCTTTTTAGGCAATACATTCAGAGATGAGCCAGTGTCTACCAAAAAATGAGCCAAGGTTGTGCCCCTACATTCAACTGAGACATGCAATTCCTCATTATGCTTCCTTCCTCTTGGCGTTAAATCAGCATCCTAAAAACCTAGACCATTATTTGCAGTCAAGCTGGCAACGCAATCTTGGAACTGATCAGCAGATGTTACTTGGGGTACATGGGCAGTTTTCAGGAATTTCACCAAGGCTTTCGCATGCGCCTCAGAACATAGTAGTAAAGCCTGCATGGAAATTTTAGATGGAGTTTGCCTTAGTTGCTCAACTACATCGTAGTCGCTTCTTTTTATGATTTTTAGAATTTCCTCCATCTCTTTCCGGGAGGTTTCAGGGATAGCCAATGATTGTGCCTTCATCCGGACAGGCTCAATCAAAATACTCTTACCTCGAGTCTCGGTTAACTCGGAAACAGGAATTCCAGTAGGAGTGATAGCAGGGATTGAAACAGCTTTTGGAGGAGCAACAACAGCATGAATAATTACGGGTCCAGAAATAGCTTTTGGAGGAGCTATCTCTGGAGAGAAAATCCTTCCGCTTCGAGTGATCTTGCTAGTCCCTATAATATTATTGATATCAGAGTTAACTTTCTTGGAACTTGAATCTTCAGCAGCTGGCCAGTCTTGCTTGATACCGTGGTAGTAGACATCCCCTCCATAATTCTATGGTATGGTTTTGTCTGACGAATACGGGACTGGTCCAGGCATTGTAATTATCGAAGGGGTTTCTTTTGGAACTGATGTAATTCTAATGGGTCTTTTGGTGGAGACCCTGGAAGAATTGGCGGAAATGGTAATGATAGAAACATCATTTTAAGGAACAGGTGGAACAGAAGTTCTTTCAAACAAAATTTCCTTGTTATCTATTAGGCATTGAACGCCTGCTTTCAACAAAGGACAGATGGTTGGTGAGGACAAACAGAAATGGCAGCTTTCATCACAGCCTGGGAATACACTGGAATTTAATAAGTCCTCTTTGATAGTCAAGAGTGGAGTCATAAGTTCATCAACTGAAGTAAGACACATATCTTCCTCAATGGCGTTGGTATTATGGCCATGTTTGCGCATAGGGGCATAAATGACATTTGGCTTTTGGGGCGCATTGAATTCAATCTCTTTGGCTTCAATGAGGTCTTGTACTTTGTTCTTCAGAGTCCAACAGTTGTTAGTGTCATGGCTGGGACTCTCAGAGTGGTATGCACAGCGGGCATTAGGATGATAGTGAGTAGATGTCGTGTTAGGATTCTTTGGAGCTTCTTTCAAGGTCACTATATTGGATCTTAAAAAGTGTGGCAATACTTGAGATAAGGTCATGTTAATTCTGGTGAATTTTCTGACTGGTCTTTCCATCCTTGGTTGGTTGTTTCTTTACTGATCAGGCGCAGGTTTAGGAATCATAACAGCCCCCACCATTGGACGGCGTTTGGCCCCATCTTGATTTCTCTGAGGATAAATAGCAACCACTTCTTTCTTTATGATAAATGGTTTCCTTATAGCAGCAGAGGATGTATCTTTTTTAATCTTTCCACTTTTTATCTCGGCTTCTACCCTCTCTCCAGTCAATATCAATTCAGTAAAACCTGTCGATGAACTCCCAATTAGGTGATTGAAGAAGGGACCAGACAAGGTGCCCAAGAACATATCAACTAACTCTCTTTCAGATAGAGGAGGTTGAATTCTTCCAGCCAAGTCTCTCCATTTTTTGTGCATAGTCCTTAAAGCCCTCACTTGAAACCATGGCCATACTCTGGAGTTGAGTATGGGTTGGTGCAAGATCAACGTTGTATTGGTAATGTTTGTAAAAGGCTGCAGCAAGATCTTCCCAGTTATGAACATTGGCTCTTTCTAACTGATAAAACCAATCAAGTTGAGTTCCAGACAAACTGTCTTGGAAGAAGTGTACCCATAAATCTTTGTCAGCAGTATGGGGCTAGACTTTCCTCACATAAGAGCGGAGATGCATTTTAGGACATGAAACTCCGTCATATTTGCGAACATAGGTGCTTTGAATTTTGGAGGAATGACAATTCCCGATACTAACCCCAACTCCTCAAAGTCCAAGCCAAACACTTTTTGGATTTCCATTGCACTCAACCGCTCTTCGAGATGTTTATACTTGTCATCAGCTGGAGGGTATTTTTCTTCATAATAGTCTTCTTCTTCCTCTTCCTCTTCTGATTCCGATTGGACAACTGTTTCCTTGCGCTTCCCATCTTGGTTGTCTTTCTCACTGGATGTTGTTGCAAAGTCTAGGGTCCTTCTTGTCTTCCCTTGGAACCTTCTTCCCATGTTTAGAACTCCGGTTATCTTCTTTGTCTTCTTTTTCTTCTCCTCAGCCATCAAAGTCTTCAACTCTTCTTGTCCTTTAGCTAGGGTCAAGAACAATTGTTGAAACTGTGCATACTGAGCTTGGAGGTCCTTCACCGTTTGGTAGAGATCCATCTTACTGAAATAAACAATAGTGAGATGAGGAGACTTGTTGTGAGAAACATGCTTATGTTATGATGAATGGTAAATGCATATGCAATGTTTTCAAGGATTTTAAGATTCAAATTTGTTTTAGACAAAAAGGAAACACACGTCATATTAATAGATTAAAGCTTGAGTACATCAATGCCTTCTTGGGCAAAATAATACAAAAACTCTAAGATAAAAAGGTAGTACGCATCCTCTTTGGTGCAATGTAGGCATTCAGAGTTTGTTCCTCATGAAGTAGTGTTGTACCCCAAAATTTGCCCTCTCAATTCTCAAGGCATCTCTCACAATGATTCTCAAAATTCAAGCTTGCACAAGTACATTGGGATTTTCCAGCACCAGAATTAAGAGGAAGCTGTCAAAAAGGGAGAAAACAGATAAAAATAACATTTTGACGAATTTGGAGGAAAATATGTCTCCTTCGATTCAGCCCCCTTCGATTGGACTTTTCACCTCCTTCGATTGCTCAAAAGTTGCTGCTAGCGTGCCTCTTTCGTCTGGGCATGTAACTTCAAATAGGTATCCTTCTATTCAGAAGGAAATGATCTTCATACAAGCTTCAATTGAGTTTTTTGTTTCCCTTTGAAACAGTGTCCTTCGACTCAGGAATGTCCTTCAACTCAGGAATGTCCTTCGACTCAGGAATGTCCTTCGACTCAGGTATGTCCTTCGACTCAGGAAGTAAAGGCCTCCTTTGGTTTTCTTCAATTAAAAAATCAATAATCTTCTTAAAGCTTCCTTCAATTCAGAAGTTAATAACCTTCTGAAAAGGGCCATTCGAAGAACACACAGTTGGTTTATTCGAAGGACACACAACTGGTGAAAACGAATGTTGTGTTGTTCTAGTATGGTCGAAAGGTGTAGAAAGATGGAGGATTCGACTCAAAAGATCAAGTTAAACATTTAGACCCATAGGCTAGGCTACGTGTTTCCCCTTTTCAGGCCTCAAACCTATGACTCACTCTATACTTAATTGTTTATGCAAGATAAAATAGGCCTTTACCCATTTGTTGTCCAAGACCACTTGCACTTAATAGCATAGTACTACCTTTTAGAAAAGTTTGTCTTGAGCCTTGCGCCTGTTTTCCTTCAGAAAGAAGAAACCCATATGAACCATTCATCTTGCTTTTATGGCACAAGTGAACACTTACTTTCCAGCTGAGCCTTATTTTATTATTTTTGCTCCCCAAGCTTCCCAAAAGCCTTTCTCTATAAATAGAGAGTTCAT
The DNA here is from genome assembly GCA_948472305.1 of Vicia faba. Classification (NCBI taxonomy): domain Eukaryota; kingdom Viridiplantae; phylum Streptophyta; class Magnoliopsida; order Fabales; family Fabaceae; genus Vicia; species Vicia faba. The sequence goes on from OX451739.1 coordinate 486,727,918, forward strand.
TTTCACAAAGAAGGGGAGGATCTTTGGACCAGAGGAACGAATCCCCCAAATTTTCTCAAACACAACAAAAAACTCTCAAGTTCATCAACACTTGAGAAATCACAAAAAAATCCCAGAATCACATTCATCTCCTTCAATTCTGAAGAGCAACCACACTTCAGTCTCCTTCGAAATCGAAGAAGCATCACACTTGCTTTTTCCCCTCTTTCGAATCCAGCATCCTGGGCCTCCACTCAAGGTCCCACATCCATTCAAGGCCTGAAGCAAGTTAAGTTATTCTTACCTTTGAACTTTTCGTTTCATGGCATAGTAATTTTTCCCTTTTCGTTTGAAACATGTATATACCATTGTTCCTTTCGTTTCCACCCTTTTAACATATTTTTCAGAGCTAACCCTTTCGTTTTGCTTTCTGTTTACCTGAACTTGCTTTAACTATTAAACTGTTTACAATACAAATACTAGCATGGCCTCAGGCCATGTTGACATTTAATGCTTTAAATAAAAGAAACAGGAAACAGGAAATAGGAAACGAAGCTTCTGGTTTCTACCATCTTTTTCCAACTCAAACGAAAGAGACAACCAGGAGGAAAACCATGTTGACTTCTAGGCCCAGATGAAAAGCATGCCTTCACTGATTCTAGGCTCAGTCGAAAGGCATTCCCTCACTTCTTTCGACCTCCAGTCGAAGAAGGCAACAAGGCAGAACCAAAAGGCTTCACCATGCACATACTTATCCAATCGAAGGCCATGACCTCACTGGTGCTAGCCCCAATCGAAGGAGGCCAACAAAATGCAAATCGAAGGGTGCTCCTGCCTGGGTCGAAGAGCTCATTTTCCTTTCTTTTATTTTGTTTTTGCCTTTACATTTTCTTGCCTTTCAATATGGTTGTAATAGTGTAGGATATTTATTTCCTGCATTTTTATTGCTTTGTACAAATGCTAGTAATTAAATGTGTATGGAAATGTTGTACCCCAAAATTTGCCCTCTCATCTTATCAAGATTTCCCCTCACAAGACTCTTTGGACTCAAGACCGGATTAGGGTTTGCTCAGCTCAAGACATCACCTTGCATTGTTGACCTGAAATTAGGGTTTGAATTTGCACAGGGATTTTTGGACTTCCAATGCTCAATATGACTTTCATACTTCATGTTGGACTCCTAAGATTGCTCATACCAAGTTTCAAGCCTTGAATCAAATTTTTGCCCAGTCAATTGGACAATTGACCTAGAAATCAATTGTATTGGGGAAAAAGTCAATTGTGGCCAATTTACAGTCAAACCTCATAATTTTTGATCCACATCAACATTATAGACTCATATGAACCATTTGATCAAGTTTGGACCACAACTCCTCAAGAAATTTGATCAGATCATCAAAAGGGCAAAATGGTCATTTTTAGGGTTTTTGACTGTAGAAGGGCAATTTCTGATTTTTCACCTAGCCAGTGGCAAATTGGGTTCAAGCATGGTTTCAAGGACACAATGGCATCATCTGGACCTAGTCACAAGGTTCAAAAGATCTCAAAAGCATTGGATTGACAGATGAATTTTCCAGTCAACTGATCAAAAATCAACTGTACACTAAAAAGTCAAACTTTGACTTTTTGGTCAAAATCAAGTGCCAAGGGTCATTTTTCATCAAGATGTGTCAAAAAATGAAACTTGTTCACCAAGAAACCTAATTTTGGAAATTAGGGTTTAAAATGGAAAATTTTCATAATAGAAATTTTCTAAGTTATGAAAAATTCTTATTTTTCCCCAACTTTGCCCAACTTTTTCACCATGATGCAATTGGATTCAAAGAAAACTTCCAACATGAAATTTGTAGTACTCCACAAAACCTAAAACTTTGATTCACAAAGTTTTCCCAAAGGATGTTGGGATCTCAAGTTATGATTTTGTGAACAAGGGTCCATGAAACTTTTAACTTAGTGAAATTTTGCCCTAGTTTAGGCAGGATTTTGACCTATCTTCATGGCAACTTTTCACCTAGTTCCAATTGGAATATCAAAATTAATTTCAAATATGGATTGTAGATCATGTTACAAGCTTTCCAAAATGTCCAAGAACTCTCCAAGATCATTTGTGGTTAGGGAGAATCGAAGGATTGAAAATGGCAAATCATCACTTTTGTCCAAGGCATTTTGCACCATGTTACAACTTGCAATTCTGTCCAAAGCATGCTTGTACTTGGTTTACAGGTTATAATCTCTTCTAAACTCATAAATTAAATGCAAACACATTGGATTAAGGCATTGTTCTGATCTTTGAAGCATTATACAAAGGTTTAATCCATTTTTGGCAAAAAGGTAGCATTGCCACTTTGATAAAGCTTGCTTTATGTCAAGTTGTTTATCTTGAGCCATGGACCTGATTTATTTATGCAAACAAAGTTCACTAATATCAGGAAAGGTGTACCAACTATCAGCAGGCTTAGAGCTAGCAAGTACAACCCTTTGCATTATCAACTTCAACTTTTGCTTCAAAAGCAAGTAACTTGCAAAAGTCCACACATCTTTGGAATCTGATAAGAGCAAGTCTTTGTAACATTTCAAACAAGTTTAGCACATCACACCAAGCCAGAAACACGAGATCCAAGCCTCTCAAACACCCTTAAACACCAAAACACCAAGTTCTTGTCAAAACAGGGTAGGTTCTGCAAATCAGAAGCCAAAACCAAATCCACTCGTGCGTTTTGTCCCAAACCACTTCAAACACATTCTAAACAATACACCTAAGTTATCCAAACCATTCTCAAGCAACTGTAACTTCATTTTCAAGCTTCACCATTTTCAAATTCTGAGTTTGCAGGTTGAGTTCTATAGAGAGATTCAGGCAAGTTCAAAGCAAGCTAAGCATTGGGAAAGCTCAAAGGAACTTCAAGCAAGCTCACAAGTATCTCAGGCCTCACTCACAACCCCTACATTACCATACTCGAGCTTTACTAAAACAGGTAAATTTCAAACTTCTATCTCCTTATTTAGGAATCATTAGCCTTAGGTTTGTGAAGCAAAAATGTAGTCCTCATTGTCCTTAAGTTGTACATATGCATAGAATTCATTTATGTTAACTGAGCTAGGAGAATTTGGATGTTGAAGTTTCTGAAAAAACTAGGTCATAAATTAGAGACACTGAAATTCTCTCTGGTCTTCGAGAGTTAGATCAAGTTTTTTATATCATTAAAATCGTGTAATCATGAACTATAACTTTCATGTTGCAAGATTTTGTTTTTGAGCATGTATGCAGGAGAACAGGATTTAAACTATGGCGCGCGTGTTTTCGTTCCAAGGACAGGGATGAAGTGTGACATTGGGCTGGGCCTAGTTTCTTCTGACTATTGACACCCCCCTGCTTGCTTTTTGCACCCCCTTGGCCCATGTCTCTTATTTTTTTTTATATTTTCTCATTTATTTTACATTTTCTGACTTTTATTATTTTTTCTAAATATTAAAAATCACCAAAAATATTTTCTTAATTTTTACATTTTATTTTATTATTTTTATTATTTTTTTAGACATAGAAATAGTTTAATAATAATAATATACTTTTATTTCTTAAATAAACTTATAAATAATATAAAAATATTATACATTTTTATACCTAAAATGTTATTTTCTCACAAATATTATTTTTTAACATTTTTGTATTTTTTTTATTATTTATTTTCTTGTACATAAATGAATAAATAATATAATATATATATTTTCTTAAAACAAACACTAGGGTTTCTACCCTTTCAAAAATAATCATTAACATTTTTTCTTATTTTTGAGACATTAAATAACTTATTTTTACATACATAAAAATAAATACAAAAAACAACTTTTGCATATTTATATTTGTTTGTACATTTAAATATTTGTCTATTTATTTATCTTGTGCAATATTTCAATTTGGTTGTAATAATAGTTTTAGGGTTTTATTTTCTTGCAAATATCCCCTATTCAAACTTGTATCCCCCTCCCCATAATAATGTTGTAATAGTCTTAGATTTACTTTTACGCATTTTATCGCTTTCAAATCAGCTAGCAGATGCTCTAGCTACAATGTCATCTATGTTTAAACTTCACTGGGATAATGAGGCTCCCCAAATCACCATTGAGCGGATGGATGAATCTGCACATTGTCACGAGATTAATACCGAAGAAGTAGTGGACCGACCTTGGTTTCACGAAGTCAAAAGATATCTCGAAGCACAAGGATATCCTGAAGGAGCTTCATTCAATGACAAAAAGTTCTTAAGGAGATTCTCTTCCAAGTTCTTCCTGAGCAACAGTATCCTATACAAGCGCAATCACGATTGCATTCTGCTCCGTTATATGGACAAGATCGAAGCTGAGCAGATCATGGCTGAACTGCATAATGGTACCTTTTGCACCCACTCAAGCGGGCATACAATGGCTAAAAAGATCCTAAGGGCAGGCTACTACTGGTCTACCATGGAAGTTGACTTCCATCAACATTCCTGTACTTGTCACAAATGTCAAATCTATACAGACAAGGTACATATACCTCCAGTTCCTCTCAATGTCCTAACAGCTCCTTGGCCATTCGCTATGTGGGGAATCAACATGATTGGAAAGATCAAGCCTACAGCATCCAATGGACACTGCTTCATCCTGGTGGCCATTGATTACTTCACCAAATGGGTCGAAGCAGCTTCCTTCGCATCCGTCACAAAGAATGTGGTTGCCCGCTTCATCAAGCAGAACCTTATTTGCCGGTACGGCATCCCCGACAGGATCATCACGGAAAACGGTACAAACCTTAACAACACTATGATCACCGCTTTGTGAGAACAGTTCCAAATTCAACATCACAATTCATCTCCCTATCGGCCAAAGATGAATGGTGTTGTCGAAGCTGCGAACAAAAATATCAAGAAGATCATACAAAAGATGACAGTCACCTACAAGGACTGGCATGAGATGTTACCGTTTGCTCTTCACGGGTATCGTACCACGACGCGTACATCAACTGGGGCAACACCCTTTTCTTTGGTATATGGCATGGAAGTTGTTTTGCCTATCGAGGTTCAGATTCCCTCCTTGAGAATCATGAAGGATGCTGGTTTGAGTGAAGACGATTGGATTCAGACCCGGCTTGATCAACTTAACTTGATTTATGAGAAGAGACTTACTGTTGTTTGCCATGGTCAGACGTATCAAAAACGGATGATCAAGGCTTTCAACAAGAAAGTCAGGCGCCAGGTATATCAAGTCGGAGATCTTGTAATCAAGCGGATCATCTTGCCGCAAAGTGATCCCAGGGGCAAATGGACTCCTACCTATGAAGGACCATTTGTGATCAAAAACATCTTTTCTGGTGGGGCAATGATATTAATCACCATGGACAGCGACGACCTGCCGCACCGTACGAACACAGACATAGTCAAAAGATACTACGCATAAATGACCCGACAAGTTGAAAACCGAAAGGGCGACTTGGGCAAAAATGGGCATCCCGGTGAATCGAAAACCCGAAAGGGCAGTTCAGGCAAAAATTAGGGATAAACAAAAAATTTGTACACCCGGCAAGTTGAAAACCCGAAAGGGAGACTTGGGAAAAAAGGGTTTCCCGGTGGACTGAAAACTCGAAAGGGCGGTCCAGGCAAAAGTTAGGGAATTAAAGCGTATGACTATGTCTCGTCGGATCACTTTAAGGACAATCTCTTCACGAACAAGCTCCAAGCTTCTAATCAATCCAATCATCTTTGGGCAAAGCAACGAATGGACAAAATATTCGAAGTTACGAATGCTATAGCAGAATGGGAACCCCATGGAATTTTTTACACATAGCCATCTTTCTTTGTATAAATGTTTCTCAAATTTTATGACAACATTCTCTTACTAGGATGTCTGTCTCCTTTGTACAAAATACTTACACAAAGTTAATACGAAGATACTTCAAAGTGCAGAAAACTATTTTCCTTTTCTTTCTTTTTACACTTGTGTTTTATTTGAAAACGTCCAATGATTTATTAAATGAGCATATGCATTTGAATATAATCACTGTTTACAAATAAACGAAATGGGAAAGAATAATTACTGACAGGTTGAAAGTATAGGAAAACGTCTTTAGGCTATTCCAGGAGAAATCCCCTGCAGTACATCATCTAGATCCTCAGTGGAGCTAAAACCTTGAAATACATATCCCCGACGGAGTTAAATTTCAAAATCTCCATCAGAGTTAAAACTTCAAACTCCCAATCCCCAGCGGAGCAAAACTTTGAACTATAGACCCTCAGTGAAGATGAAACCTTCTTCCCCAACAGAGTCAAATTTCCATACACAATCAAATCAGCATGTCATTAAGATCCCCAGCGGAGCTGAGACTATCAATCTACAGCGGAAACCATTCAATTTTCCCCAGTTTCCTCAGCAAGTTGTCTTAAAGTCTGAGAATCAACCAGATGACAGTTAACTTTTGTTTTATCTCCAACCTAGGATAATTCCCCAGTAGATTGGCATGCAACCCAAACTCCTGATTTCCCCAGCGAGATAGCTACTCCCCAGCAGTAAGCTTTTTCCCCAGAGTCCTGAACTTACTCTCAGCAGGATAGTTACTCTCCAGCAGTATAGCTACTCCCCACAGAGTTTTTACTCCCCAACAGAATGAAGGTTCTCACTCTTAATTCCCCAGTGAAGTTTCCAGAGTCTTTATCATTCCCCAACATGAATTTGTCAGAATTTTTAATCCCCTGCAGATCGAAGATTCTCATTCTTGACTTCCCAGCATGAAGTCCCCAAGAATTCAAATTCCCCTAGCAGAATGAAGATTCTCATTCCCAGTTCCCCGCAGAAGCCGTCAGAGCCTTCCTTATTCTCCAGCAGATCAAGGTTTTCCTTTGTTTGGTCCCCGGTACAGATCGCCAGCGTTTTCCCTATTCCCCAACCGAGTAAGGATTCCCATTGTGAAATCACCAGCCATAGTCATCAAAGTTCTCAGGATTTCCCAAGCAGGTTTCTCAAAACAGCACTTGACATTTTTCTCACAACAGATTTTGTCAGTACTCCAAAGACTTGAAGGATCCCTATATCCCAAGGAAAGTCGTGAAGGATTCTCACATCCCCACAGAAGTTGTCAAAGTTTTTGATAATCCCCGTGAGTTGCCAAGGGTTTTTTATCCCCAACAGTGGTCCAAGGATTTCTCATCCTCAGCAATCGAAGATTTTGAATCTCCAACAACGGTCATGGATTTATTTTCCCCGGCAGTAGTCAAGGATTTTGTTATCTCCAGCTATCAAGGATTTATTTTCCTCAGCAAGACAGCTAATCAGCTTACATGCGCATACATTACAATCATATGTCATAAACATTGATAAAACACATATATTGCATCATACATTTCATGCAACATAACTTTGTGTTTCAGCTAACATTTTACCCTTTTCAGGATAACATTAACAAGCTACCAATATACAATCATGAAAACAGCTTAGAGATGCTCGCCACAGATGATATTATATTGCTTATTCAAATTCAAAGCTCAGAAAACAGCTTAGAGATGCTCGCCACGGATGCTATTCTATTGCTTATTCAAATTCAAAGCTCAGAAAACAGCTTAGAGATGCTCCAGACACGGATGTTATTCTATTGCTTATTCAAATTTAAAGCTCAGAAAACAGCTTAGAGATGCTCCAGACACGGATGCTATTCTATTGATTATTCAAATTCAAAGCTCGGAAAACAGCTTAGAGATGCTCCAGACACGGATGCTATTCTATTTCTTATTCAAATACAAGATTCAGATACAGTCCAGATACACTCCAGACACGGTAGCCATGATGTCGCTTATTCTGACTTTTCCCCAGCTTAGAGATTCTCCAGACACGGATGATATTTTGTCACCGATTCAGATCTCAGATTCAGATCCAATACAGATACACTCCAGACACGGCAGTCATTCTGTTATTCATTCATATCCAATACAGTTACAGCTCGAATACGCTCCAGACACAGATGTTATTCCCTTGTTCATACAAATTCAATCTCCATATACAACTCAGATATGTTCCAAACACGGATACCATTCTGATGTTCATTCTCCTGATTTTCAACAAACATTCTTGGATGGCATCTTTAAGCCCATCTCCGACAAGATTCTTTCACCCCTCCAAATGGCATCTTTAAGCCCATTCCCTCAACTATACTTTGACGAGTGCAAATTTACGGGCACTCTAGTGTCCAATCATCTTTTACCTTCGAGTCACGAACGGCAAACTCGTCAATCTAACTCTTCAGGTTCAAGAAGATTGAACAGGGGCAGCTGTTGTACCCCAAAATTTGCCCTCTCATCTTATCAAGATTTCCCCTTACAAGACTCTTTGGACTCAAGACCAGATTAGGGTTTGCTCAGCTCAAGACATCACCTTGCACTGTTGACCTACAATTAGGGTTTGAATTTGCACAGGGATTTTTGGACTTCCAATGCTCAATATGACTTTCATACTTCATGTTGGACTCCTAATATTTCTCATACCAAGTTTCAAGCCTTGAATCAAATTTTTGCTCAGTCAATTGGACAGTTGACCTAGAAATCAACTGTATTGGGGAAAAAGTCAATTGTGGCCAAAATACAGTCAAACCTCATAATTTTTTATCCACATCAACATTATAGACTCATAGGAACCATTTGATCAAGTGTGGACCACAACTCCTCAAGAAATTTGACCAGATCATCAAAAGGGCAAAATGGTCATTTTTAGGGTTTTTGACTGTAGAAGGGCAATTTCTGATTTTTCACCTAGCCAATGGAAAATTGGGTTCAAGCATGGTTTCAAGGAATCAATGGCATCATCTGGACCTAGTCACAAGGTTCAAAAGATCTCAAAAGCATTGGATTGACAGATGAATTTTCCAGTCAACTGATCAAAAATCAATTGTACACTGAAAAGTCAAACTTTGACTTTTTGGTCAAAATCAAGTGCCAAGGGTCATTTTTCATCATGATGTGTCAAAACATGAAACTTTTTCACCAAGAAACCTAATTTTGGAAATTAGGGTTTAAAATGGAAAATTTTCATAACTTAGAAATTTTCTAAGTTATGAAAATTTCTTATTTTTTCCCAACTTTGCCCAAATTTTTCACCATGATGTGATTCAAAGAAAACTTCCAACATGAAAGTTGTAATCCTCCACAAAATCTACAACTTTTATTCACAAAGTTTTCCCAAAGGATGCTTGGATCTCAAGTTATGATTTTGTGAACAATGGTCCATGAAACTTTTAACTTAGTGAAATTTTGCCCTAGTTTAGGCAGGATTTTGACCTATCTTCATGGCAACTTTTCACCTAGTTCCAATTGGAATCTCAAAATTCATTTCAAAGATGGATTGTAGATCATGTTACAAGATTTCCAAAATTTCCAATAACTCTCCAAGATCATTTGTGGTTAGGGAGAATCGAAGGATTGAAAATGGCAAATCATCACTTTTGTCCAAGGCATTTTGCACCATATTACAACTTGCAATTCTGTCCAAAGCATGTTTGTACTTGGTTTACAGGTTCTAATCTCTTCTACACTCATAAATTAAATGCAAACATATTAGATTAAGGCATTATTCTGATCTTTGAAGCATTATACAAAGGTTTAATCCATTTTTGGCAAAAAGGTAGCATTGCCACTTTGATAAAGCTTGCTTTATGTCAAGTTGTTTATCTTGAGCCATGGACCTGATTACTTTATGCAAACAAAGTTCACTAATATCAGGAAAGGTGTACCAACTATCAGCAGGCTTGGAGCTATCAAGTACAACCCTTTGCATTGTCAACTTCAACTTTTGCTTCAAAAGCAAGTAACTTGCAAAAGTCCACACATCTTTGGAATCTGATAAGAGCAAGTCTTTGTAACATTTCAAACAAGTTTAGCACATCACACCAAGCCAGAAACACGAGCTCCAAGCCTCTCAAACACCCTTAAACACCAAAACACCAAGTTCTTGTCAAAACAGGGCAGGTTCTGCAAATCAGAAGCCAAAACCAAATCCACTCGTGCGTTTTGTCCCAAACCACATCAAACACATTCTAAACAATACACCTAAGTTATCCCAACCATTCTCAAGCAACTGTAACTTCATTTTCAAGCTTCACCAATTTCAAATTCTAAGTTTGCAGGTTGAGTTCTATAGAGATATTTAGGCAAGTTCAAAGCAAGCTAAGCATTGGGAAAGCTCAAAGGAACTTCAAGCAAGCTCACAAGTATCTCAGGCCTCACTCACAACCCCTACATTGCCATACTCGAGCTTGACTGAAATAGGTAAATTTCAAACTTCTATCTCCTTATTTAGGAATCATTAGGCTTAGGTTTGTGAAGCAAAAATGTAGTCCTCATTGTCCTTAAGCTGTACATATGCATAGAATTCATTTATGTTAACTGAGCTATGAGAATTTGGATGTTGAAGTTTTTGAAAAAACTAGGTCATAAATTACGGGCACTGAAATTCTCTCTGGTCTTTGAGAGTTAGATCAAGTTTTTTATATCATTAGAATCGTGCAATCATTAGCTATAACTTTCATGTTGCAAGATTTTGTTTTTGAGCACGTATGCAGGAGAACAGGATTTGAACTATGGCGCGCGTGTTTTCGTTCCAAGGACAGGGATGAAGTGTGACATTGGGTTGGGCCTGGTTTCTTCTGACTATTGACACCCCCAATGCTTGCTTTTTGCACCCCCTTGGCCCATGTCTCTTATTTTTTTATATTTTCTCATTTATTTTACATTTTTTGACTTTTATTATTTTTTCTAAATATTAAAAATCACCAAAAATATTTTCTTAATTTTTACATTTTATTTTATTATTTTTATTATTTTTTTTAGACATAGAAATAGTTTAATAATAATAATATACTTTTATTTCTTAAATAAACTTATAAATAATATAAAAATATTATACATTTTTATTTTTATACTTAAAATATTATTTTCTCACAAATATTATTTTTTAACATTTTTGTATATATTTTTTTTATTATTTATTTTCTTGTACTTAAATGAATAAATAATATAATATATATATTTTCTTAAAACAAAAACTAGGGTTTCTACCCTTTCAAAAATAATCATTAACATTTTTTCTTATTTTTGAGACATTAAATAACTTATTTTTACATACATAAAAATAAATACAAAAAAAATCTTTTGCATATTTATATTTGTTTGTACATTTAAATATTTGTTTATTTATTTATCTTGTGCAATATTTCAATTTGGTTGTAATAATAGTTTTAGGGTTTTATTTTCTTGCAAATATCCCCTATTCAAACTTGTATCCCCCTCCACATAATAATGTTGTAATAGTCTTAGATTTACTTTTACGCATTTTATCTCTTTCAAATACCATGATAGTAAAACTAGGGTTTGTATGCAAAGACCAAAATCAAACAAATAGCATGACTAATACAAGACAAAAATACATGAAAAATGACAACACAGTGCACACAAGCATCCCTAGGGTTTCATCCACTTGTTGCCTTAAAAATGGCCATGGTATGCATGCTAGGTATCTTGGCAAAACAAAAAAAAACAAAAAGATCATAGTCCCTCGATGACGCTATCTTGGTTGCCTATACAAAAATGATCTAGTCCCTCAAAAAACATGCTAAGATACTTGGCAACATTGTTATCATGGTCATACGATGACCCACGCCCGTCCCGTTTAACATCCTAATACAAGGTTGTTTACCAAATACAATGGTAAAACAACAATGTCAAAAGGGTTAAAAATGTATAGGGAAGATCTTTGAGTAGGGTAGACAACTCCTAGTTACTTGATCAACTTGCAAACATCCTTGCTATTTTCAAAAACAAACACACACAATTTCAAAACATTTCCCAAAAACAAACTTTCAAACATTGAAACATTTTTCAAAAGACAAACACCTTTGTATATATTCAAACAAGAATCATTACAAAGGTTGCCTAAACAAAGGCCTCTTTTCAAAATACTTTCAAAACCACACAAAGCACTATTTCAAACAATTGAAAAGCAAAAGCAAGTGATCTAAACAAGTAACTAAGAGCCCATGGAAAACCATGGATGAAAAGGGTTCTAGCACCTTCCCTTTTCATAATCTACCCCCTGAACCCAAGAAAACATCTCAAAGGTCTTTCCTGTGCTTTTTGACCTTTCCTTTGGATAAAATAAAAAGTCGGTGGCGACTCTTGCTAAACTGAAACATTTGCGAACACAAACGCAAAACCTCAAGTCAGTTCTCCCACCGTATCACAGGCAAGATAAAACCAACAAATAGACAACCCTAATCAAAGACTAAATTCCTGCAATCAAATACACTTAGCACACATGCACCCTTAGGGTAATTCCACTTGTTTCCTTACAAAAATGCTCATGTTATGCATGTGGGGTATCTTAGCGAAAACAATCACAAATACAAGATCATAGTCCCTCGATGACGCTACAAATGTTGCCTTACAAGTGATCTTAGTCCCTACAAGAGAATGTTAAGATATCTCACAACATTGCTATCATGACTATACGATGACCCATGTTTGTCCCTTCACATCCAACGATGAGGCTTCTTATCAAATCAATGGTAAGGTAGCAACATCTAAAGGAGGAGGAAAAACACATCTAAAACCTTTTGAGTAGGTAGATTACTTTTAGTTACTTGCTCAATTTCAAAACAAGCATCCTTGCTATTTTCAAAACAATCACATACATCTTTCCAAAACTCGAAATATTTTCAAAATCTCAACCCTTTGCATACATTCTTACGAACGCGAATCATTGCAAAGTTCGCCTAAACGATGGCACCTTTTCAAAATACTTTCAAAACCACACAAAAGCATAATTTTCAAACAAAAGCAAGTGATCTAACAAGTAACTAAGAGCCCATGGAAAACCATGGATGGAAAGGGTGCTAATACCTTCCCATTTCATAATCTACCCCCCGAACTCATGAAAACATCTCAAAAGGTCTTTCTTGTGCTTTTTCACCTTTCCTTATTGGATAAAAGAAAAGTCGGTGGCGACTCTTGCTAAACCGCAACATTTGCGAACACAATCGCAAAACCCTCCAAGTCAGTTCTCCCACCGTATCACAGAACTGGCGACTCTACTGGGGAATTTCTTCAAAAGTGGGGTTACCTTAGGGTTAGATCACATTTACTTGCTTACATTGCTTGATTTGTTTGCTTTACATTTTGGTTCCTTGTTTGGGTTTGTTTTAAATCCTACACCCGGATTTGGGGACACCTTTTTAGGTAAGTAGCAATAAACTGTGAGGGAACTGTGCGGGGTATACCGACATGGTTGAATCAGTAGCTATGTTGATGTGACACTTTGGTTGGTACCGGTAACCATTGGATCAGTCAAGGAGAGTACGGGGCCGCCGCATGGTGTCATAAAGCATCAACTGACCTTAGAACCTTACTTGACCAACTTGGCCATTAGGACGTAGTGAGATGACCGGCTTTGGTACAGTCTGAAGTTGGTAGATACTCGATGCTACACTCATTGAGGCTTAACCCTTCAGTTTTGTTCAGTTGCGAGTCAATTGCTTATTGAACGAAGCTTGTGGGAAAGGTCAGTGATATTGAGATCCCTTAGAACCCGATTACTATTAACTAGGACAGGTTGAGCCAACTAAACTTCAAGAGGGTACTTACCTACAAACTCCATGCAATCCTAAAGCTAAGGACTTGTCTACTTTGTGTGAATATGATTATTTGTATATAAACCTGCTTACCTCGCATATCTGTTCATAACATCATAACATCATACCATAGCATCTCCAATAACCATTTCAAGGATCTCGAGGGTCTTTGATGCAGGTTGTGATGAACCAAACGTCTAGCAAGGGGCAGGGGATTTATTTTCCTTTGACCAAACGCCTTCAAAGATCAAGTACAACAAACTTGAGTCAAGGGCTATAACCCACTTGACATGGTGAGCTTAATTCTCGTGGAAAGACATCCATCGACACAAAGTTCTCCAATCAAAGTTGTTGATCAAAGTTCAATCTCTAACTTTTTCTTGTGTTTACCCTGCGAGATCCTTGAAAACATGCATCCCCATATCATGCATCATATCATGACAGGTTTCTCCCAGACAGGTCTCCTTATCTTCCTACTATTTATTTCAGTAAGATGGATATGGAACAAACAGTGAAAGATCTCCAAGCTCAAAACGCTCAATTCCAACAAATGTTTCTGGCTATGGATAAGGGGCAAGAGGACCTGAAAGCTCTCTATTGTACCCCAAACTTTCCCTCTCATTTTATCAACATTTCTCATCACAAGGCTCTTGGAACTCAAGATCAAGCTAGGGTTTGCTCTGCTCAAGACATCTCCTTGCACTAATGACCTAAACTAGGGTTTGAGTTTGCACAGGGATTTTTGGACCTTCAATGCTCAAATTGACTTTCATACTTCTTTTTGGACTCATAAGTTTATCCATACCAAGTTTCAAGCCTTGAATCAAATTTTTGCTCAGTCAATTGGACAGTTGACCTAGAAATCAGCTGTATTGGGGAAAAAGTCAACTGTGGCCAATTTACAGTCAAACCTCATGAATTTTGACCCACATTGTGATCGGTGGAAATAGAACTGACTGTTTTTGGAATGCTGGTTCGCGTTTGCATTTGTTTTCTCAAAATGTCGCAGTAAGCAAGAGTCGCCACCGTCTTTTATTTTATCCAACAAGGAAAGGACAAAAGCACAGAAAAATTCCTTTTCGAGATGTTTCTCGGGTTCGGGAGGTAGATTATAGAAAGGGAAGGTGTTAGCACCCTTTCTATCTGTGGTTATCCACGGGCTCTTAGGTACTTGCTCATTGTGTTTTCAAAAATTTTTGCTTTTCTTGTGTTCGGGGGTTTTGAAAAGAGTTTTGTTTGAAAACTTCGATTTAACTCTTGTTTCTGTCCTCAAGAGTGTATGAAGTGTTGTTGAAAACTTTGTTTGAAAAGTGTAAGTGCGAAAAATTTGTTTTGTTTTGAAAGAGAAAGTACCTAAGAACCTCTACCTACTCAAAAGGGAATTAAACTGTGCAAATGTCCTTTAGACAGTGCTATCCCACTATTGAGGAGTAGGTAGCACCGTCGTTGGAGTTTTCGGGTCAATTCGATTAAGGGACATGTGGTCACTAAAGCAATGTTAGGAAGCCTTAGCGGTAACCCTAATGTCTTAGATCATTTTATCTGAGGCAACCGTTTCGAGGCAACTTATGATCTTTGGACAAAAGGGCGACCTCTAAAACTTCCTATACTCAATGACCACGTTCAAGGCAACCAAGTGAGGCGTACCCTAGGAGTGGCATGTGCAAATGTGTCAATTTTCAGTTATGTTATCTTTGTACATGTTATGGTGAGCTACGGTTGATTTTAAGTTAAGATAGATCTTGTCATGCATAGCCTATTATTCATACATCTAGCAGTTAATGGTTGCGGAAAATAAAACTAAGCTATTACAAGGCGTCGGGTATTTACATCGCCAAAAACAAACCCTTGAAAAAGTAAATGCGGAAAGATAAACAAAAGCAGTAAAAAGTCCTAAGTCCAAAATTATTACATCCTCGGAGCAGTTACAATTATATGGATAAAAAAATAATACGCGCGAGAAAAAAAATGAATCGGAGAGTTTTTAGGGTTTTGACCCCTTTTGTCAAATAAAACATATTTTTGTTATTTTTGAATTTAAGAATTAAGTCTAAATTAAAAATGGAATTAATTAATTAAAAGAAAATATTTTTGAGTTTTTTATTTTTAAGGAAATAAATTAAAAATGGTTAAAAGTTATTAAAAACCCTAATTCTACATTAATTTTATTTTGTTGCAAAAATGTTAAAATTATGCCTAATAAAAAAAACTAAGTCAATTAAATTATTTATTTACAAAAAATAATAAAAGTGATGAATTTAATAAAAATAATGTTTTTGTATTTTCTGATTTTCATGAGGAAAAATAAATTATTAGGTTATTTAAAATAATAAAATAATTAAAGAAAGGGAAATAAAAAAGAAAAGAAATTAACCCATTGGGGGGGATTTAAGCCCAAATCAGGATGTATGACTGGAAATTCGTGGCCCAAAAACGCTCAAGCCTGCTTTGACTGTGGCCATTCCATGCGTGCATTGACTGGAGAGTATGGTGGATACTCAGCTTTGGCCATTAGATTTGATTTGCTCGCCATCTAGCGCTTGGAAATTGGATGCACACGGTAGACCACCTCCCGAGCGTTGCATGGGAATACCTGAAGAAAAATCAAATAAACATTTTGGGGGACCTGGGATTCGAACCCAGGTCCCATTGGTTTTGGACGTTCACCCCTGCCACTACACCAATGCTTGATTGTTATTAATATAATAAACACATAATAATATATTTCGAACCAACGACTATGCCTAAAAAATAAAAAAAAAGTGGCGCGCTGATTTGAATCAGCCAATAAGGAGAAGACGCGTGGTCGTCTTCTTCCCTAAACCTTGTGTTTTTTCCTGCGGATCTGATTCCGCGTCAAAATCCGTGGCTTATTTCTAAAATCCACCCTAGGTTATGAAAATCGATTCTAAGACCAAGGCTGGCTTCGTCTCCTTCCACTGAACACCAATATAGCCATGGTTTGCCTTGATTGTACCTGTACCGAAAACGCCTAAAAACAAAACTTTGAAACCCTAGGTTCGGGCATCAACATATAGGGCATAAGAATGAAATTGAATGTTGCAGTCATGTTAGAAATTTGACATTAAGCATAATTATTCAAAGGTTTTGTCAAAAGGATGCAAGATGATTGATTCACGATCTCAGTTACAGGGCCAGTTTCGTGACGACTTACAGTGCGTTTCAGGGGGTCTTAAGGTCCGGTTCTGGTTGCTATGGCTTCAGGAGATTGCAAGCAAGAACACTACGTTGAGATTTTTGATTGAAACAAGCTCTAACCAAGAATTCGATCTCTCTCTTTTTCCAAGCTTTTTTAGTTTT
This sequence comes from Vicia faba, assembly GCA_948472305.1. Classification (NCBI taxonomy): domain Eukaryota; kingdom Viridiplantae; phylum Streptophyta; class Magnoliopsida; order Fabales; family Fabaceae; genus Vicia; species Vicia faba. The sequence continues at coordinate 486,744,854 of OX451739.1, forward strand.
TGGTTTGGCCGTTTTAGCAATTCTTAGGTCGTGAATTAGGTTTGTGTGCCTTGTGTGAATATAATAGAATGGTTTTAGGTCAAGAGTTGGGCCAATATCCATGTGTATTGAAGAATTAGGATTGCACTTTGATCACCATTAACAAGCTTTCCAAATATGGCCAAATCTGAGATTTTGTGCATAAAAAGCCAAGGCACGAATTTGATTAGGTGTCACATGATGTTTGCAAGCTGTTCAAATCACAAAGATCCCTTTTCAATAATTTTTGGATTTTATTTGATTTAATATTGATTAATAATGAATTAAATCAATAAAAATGAAATAAAATAGAAAAATAAATGTTTGGTCATGAAATTAAGCATGGTACACGTGTGTGGCATGACAAGACTAAATCAAGTGGAAAAAAGTGGGCCCTTTTGTCAAAAATTGGAATTTTGAGGATAGTTGACTTTTGGCAAATTTGGAAAAATGCCCAACTTCAACAATGCATAACTTCCTCAATTTTGAACTTTTGGAGGTGTTCTTGGACTTTTTAGAAACCTTGAGATGTCCTCTAATCAACCCATTTTGTCTCATCTCATTTTGATCTTCCATTCGCAAGTTATAAGCTTTGGAACAAAAGGTGTTTTTGTTGACTTTCAAAATGACCTATAATGTCCAAATTTGTAACTTCTTGTGAGTGCATTTTCTGATCTTGGGGTATGAAGATGGATTGTAGGTAATTGCATCCTATTCAAAATGAGCTTTAGATGGGTCATTTCTCATAAAGTGTGAGAAAGATATGCTTGGTCAAAGTTTAGTTGACTTTTCCTACAAAACCCTAATTTAGCAACTTTTGAATCTTGATGAATTTTGAGCAATCCTTGATGAATCATGATCAACCCTTGATCAAATGATTAATTATCCTTAAAAATGAGAATGTTGACAAAAAATCTTTAGGTTTGACTGTATTTAGGTCAGAGTTGACTTTTGACCCAACACAGTCGATTTTTGGGCCTCTTGAGCAATTGACTGACCAAAGTTTCTCTGCAAGGCTTGAAATTTGTCATGGATGGACTCAAGAACATATTAAGACATTGGGGATCACTTGAGGCCATTTGGATGTAAGGACCTTGATGCAACACAAAACCCTAATTTTGAATTGACTGCCTTAGGAGATGATTTGACTGTCCAACCCTTGAGCCAACTTGAGCAACTTGAAGATTATTCTTGACATGTCTTGAGGAATATGGGAGGGAAAATTTTGGGGTACAACAGTTGCCCCTGTTCAATCTTATTAAACCTGAGGATGTAGATTGGCTTGCGTGCCTTTCGTGATCCGAAGGTGGAAGATGATTGAACACTGAAGTGCCCAGAAATTTGCACTCGCATGGTGTAGTATCAGCATTGTGATATCAGGAATGGGCTTATAGATTCCATTTGGAGATTGTTGGTAGGAGGATGGGCTTACAGATGCCATTTGGAGATTGTTGGTAGGAGGATGGGCTTATAGATGCCATCTGGAGGTTGTTGAATTGTTTGAGCTGGTCGAGTAGATAGTTGTCCTGGCTGGATTCAGGTATTGATCTCTGACATGAGAAAGATAAATAGTTTTCCTGGCTTGTTACAGGTATGAATCTAGAATCAGTCGCCCACAGATGTTTTTCCTGGCTTGCTACAGGTATTAATCTGGAACTTGAAAAAGCTGGCCGATGAGATATTTGTCCTGTCTGGTTTCAGGTATTAATCTCTGACCTGAGAAAGAAAGTCTTCCTGGCTTGTTACAGGTATTGCTCTTCAATCTCTTCATGTAGATAATTTCCTGGCTGGTTTCAGGTATTAACCTACAATCAGTCATCCACAGAATTTTCCTGGCTTGTTACAGGTATTAATCTAGAACTTGAAAAGGTTGGTCGATGAGATAGTTGTCCTGTCTGGTTTCAGGTATTAATCTCTGACCTGAGAAATAAATTCTTCATGGCTTGTTACAGGTATTGCTCTTCAATCTCTTCATGTAGATAATTTCCCGGCTGGTTTCAGGTATTAACCTACAATCAGTCGTCCACAGAATTTTCCTGGCTTGTTACAGGTATTAATCTGGAACTTGAAAAGGTTGGCCGATGAGATAGTTGTCTTGTCTGGTTTCAGGTATTAATCTCTGACCTGAGAAAGAAAGTCTTCCTGGCTTGTTACAGGTATTGCTCTTCAATCTCTTCATGTAGATAATTTCCTGGCTGGTTTCAGGTATTAACCTACAATCAGTCGTCCACAGAATTTTCCTGGCTTGTTACAGGTATTAATCTGGAACTTGAAAAGGTTGGCCGATGAGATATTTGTCCTGTCTAGTTTCAGGTATTAATCTCTGACCTGAGAAAGAAAGATAGTTTTCCTGGCTTGCTACAGGTATTAATCTTCAATCCCTTCATGTAGATAATTTCCTGGCTGGTTTCAGGTATTGATCTACAATCAGTCGTTCACAGATATTTTCCTGGCTTGTTACAGGTATTCATCTGGAACTTAAGAAAGGTTGATGGGTTGTCTCTTCTGACGGGGTGTCTCCTTTGACGAGTTGTCTCCATTGACAGGTTTTCTCCATTGACAGGTTGTCTCTATTGACAGGTTTGGCCACAGAAAAATATTTAGGAATCGATTTAACTGATTTTGTCTCCATTGGCTGGCTTCGTCTCAGAAAAATCTTTAGGAATCGATTTAACTGATTTTGTCTCCATTGACTGGCTTCACCTCAGAAAAATCTTTAGGAATCAATTTTACTGATTTTGTCTCCATTGACTGGCTTCGCCTCAGAAAAATCTTTAGGAATCGATTTAACTGATTTTGTCTCCATTGACTGGCTTCGCCTCAGAAAAATCTTTAGGAATCGATTTAACTGATTTTGTCTCCATTGACTGGCTTCACCTCAGAAAAATCTTTAGGAATCAATTTCACTGATTTTGTCTTCATTGACTGGCTTCGCCTCTGAAAAATCTTTAGGAATCGATTCGACTGATTTTGTCTCCATTGACTGGCTTCGCTTCAGAAAAATCTTTAGGAATCAATTCGACTGGACCAGAGAAGGTCTTTGGATAACTTCAACTGGATCGGCATCAGAAAAATCTTTAGGAATCGATTTAACTGGACCAGAGAAGGCCTTTGAATATCTTCAACTGGATCGGCATCAGAAAAATCTTTAGGAATCGATTTAACTGGACCAGAGAAGGCCTTTGAATATCTTCAACTGGATCGGCATCAGAAAAATCTTTAGGAATCGATTTAACTAGACCAGAGAAGATCTTTTGATATGGATGAGAATTTAACTGCATCCTTCCTGAAAGGTAAAGGTCAGTCATATGCAATGCATGATATGGATCAAGCAATGATGTTCTCAACATAAATGAGATTGTGTGGTATGATGCATTTATGCATGTATCATGATGTATGGAAATGTAATGTTTTAGCTGGGGAAAATAAATCCCGGATAGCCTGCTGGAGAATAGAGTTGAGTTCTTTGTTTCCGCTGGGGATGATGAACGAAGATGATTGTGAGAATAAACCTGCAGGAGAAAAGAACTCCGTTGGGGGAATAAACTGGTGAATATATTACTCTGCGGGGAATTACTCTGTGGGGAATTACTCTACTGAGGATTTTAATGATAACTCCGTTGGGGATTCCGTTGATAAGCTCTGTTGGGGATTTTGATGATGAACTCCGTTGGGGATAGAAAGAACTTCGCTGGGGATGATCTTTTAGTTGCAACTTGCTGAGGATGACCCAGTTAGACTCTTGTGGGGATAACCTCTGAATTTGGCTGAGGAGATGCATTTGTATTCTGCAGGGGACAAGCTTCCAGAATCTACTGGGTAAGATGATTCAATTCTCTATTGGGGACGCCCTTTTTTAGACTGCGCTGGGGAAATGGCTCCACTGAGGGTATCTTGTATTCCACCGGGGAACATTCTTATATTTCGTTGAGGAATATTAAGACTGCCGGGGATGCTCTTTATGCTTGCTGGGGAATATCTTTATACTCCGCTGGGGAATATTAAGACCTTCTGGGAATACCGAGCTTTTTCGGGACTGACGGTAGACTAACTCTGCTTGGGGGAGATTATTGCTGATTCCTTCGTAGTTGTAAGTCTCAGTGGGGAGAGATACCATTATTGTCTTACTCTGCGGGTAGTGACGATATCTTGGTCATATTCTTCAGCTGAACCTACCTTGTACCTGGTGGACAGAGCAGCTTGTACAGTTCGAACAATTCTTATTGCCCCAGTTTCTACGGGATAAGAAGGCCTATGAGGTGCTTGATAACTGCCGATTGACAAATCTTCTTCTGGTAGGCAAGTGACGAGATGACGGGACATATTCATACGCTTTGATCCCTAATTTTTTCCTGGACCGCCCTTTCGGGTTTTCAGTCCATCGGGATACCTTTTTTTGCCCAAGTCGCCTTTTCAGGTTTTCGACTTGCCGGGTGTACAGATTTTTTTATTTTCATCCGTTATTTTTGCCCGAACCTTTTTGGTTCGCCGGGAAGCCCTTATTTTTGCCTAGGCCAGTCAACCTAGCGGGTCTTTGATTATGCGCAGTACTTTTTGACTATGTCCACGCTCTTAGGATGTAGGGAGGTGTCACTGTCGGTAGTGTTGTGTTGCCATACTACCAGAAGATGTTTGATCGTGCAAGATTCGTCGTTGGAATTCATGTCCAATGCCCCAAGTGACTCAGGCAGGGATTTGCCCCTGGCTATTTGGCATCTTGAGAGATTCCTTGAATCTTGACTTGACTGCCCCAGATGATGGACAATGGTTATGTCTGCCCCTTGGTTGGAAGTGTTTTTTCCACTTGAGGTGACTCTTTTTATTGAGAAGGTTTTTTATTCACTAGATATTCGTCGTGCAAATTCCTCTGCTGTTTGAACAAATAGTCATATGCAAACAATGTTATTTTAAGAATGCAAAGCTTATGTCTGTCTTGAAGTTTTTTTGAAAATGAAGTTTTCAATAAAACAAGTGAATTTTTGTAAAACGTGATGTCAACTCAGGATTTTACAGCAAGCCCTATAGGAGTCAGGATACCTTTGTAACAGTATGCTTTCGAACTAACCCATGCTTCAGCTAGGACTTTTTAAGGGTTATAACGTGGCCTGGTTCACGGTTTAAGAAGCAAAGGATAAAGGCTCAAATTTTATTTGTACCCACCCGTTATTCGTGATGTTCTTCGATCCTAAACTCAGCTAATCGTGCATTTAGATCTTGTTTGAATCTTTGCTCTGATATTCCGGTGATGGTTCGGATACTGACAATTTATTTTGAACATGAAGTCATTTCTTTTTTGTTGAGGGTTTGTAGGACCTCTTTCTTTTCGATTTTATTATCCCTGTCTTTTGCCTGAACTATTTCTTTTGTGATTACAGTCAGCGGGATGCCCCAGTCTTGTAATTCTCCTTCATAGGTTTTGACTTATTGGGCTTTTATTTTGAGAGATAATGACCTCCTGTCTTGACGATTATACCGAACCAACACCGTCTTTTGTTTCGGAAGGACTTCTTTGATGCCATTCATTGTGCACCTGGATCAACTGAGAGAACTACCCTGCCCCAGGTTATAATTAAGGGTTTTAATTTTTGTGAAAAGAAAAACTCCAACTTCTTTGGCTCAAAGGGGTTGACTAGGGATTATCTTCCTTATAACTCCATGGTTTAGGATTTGAAACAATGCTTGTACATCATCAGCGGGGTCTGTTCAAAAGCATACTTTAAAGATCGTGGTATCGTTTTCGTCATCCTCCCTCAAAAGGCTTAGAATTTTTTTTTAACCGAGAGTTTGAACATCACAAAAAGGAAATATGAAGAAATTTTAAGCATAGTGAAAACAATTAATTCAAAACAGACACGTGTAATGCATTAATGAAATAAAAGAGTTCTACATGATAATAATTGTTTGAATAATCAAAAGAAAATTACAAATTGAAAATTCCAATGAACAAAAAGTCTTCTTGTCTCAGGACTTGTCACTTCAAATGGTGAACCTTGGAGGGATGGTAGAAGAACTCAGCCTGACCATCTTGTGTGAATTCCAATGCTCCTTCATCAATCAGGTTTTGAATTTTGTACTTCAACTTCCAACAGTCGTCAGTATCATGCCCTGGGCTGTTAGAATGGTATGCACACCTTGCATCAGGATTGTAGTTGGGTGAAGAAGTCTTAGGATTCGGATGAGGTCCTACCAATGTCACCAGATTCAATCTCAACAGGTTTTGCAAAGCTTGAGACAGCGGCATGTTGAGCTTGGTAAACGGCCTCTGATTAACCCGTTGTTTATGGCAAGGTTGTTGTTGGACCTGTGAGGTAGTAGCAACTTGGAGAGGTCTATTCTTCATCAAACCAAACCTTTGACTTCTCGGAAGTTGATTAATGACTTGATCCTCAGCCTTGACTATTTGCTTCATACTGTTGTATCTGTCTTGATGAAGCTGGTTGATCATGGTTCTCAACTCTTCTTGCTCCCGAGCTAAGCCTTGGATAAGAGTCATCTGCCCCAGCATCTGGATTCTCATTGTATCTACCTCAGCTTGCAGATGTTTCAGTCGTTCGTCCTTATTGTCTTCAGGACTTTTCTTGACCAAATTCCCCACGAGGAGTGTTCTCAACTCTTCCTGCCCCTTGGATAGGTTTAGGAAGATTTCCCTGAACTGAGTCTCTTGAGCATGAAGATCCTGGTTGTCTTGTTGGAGAGCCATTGCTGAAATAAACAGCGAGAACATGAGAGACCTGTAATGGTACCAGTAATGCAATGATATGTATGATATATGTATGCAATGTTTTCAAGGATCTCGTGGGGTAAACAAAGAAACTTGTTAGAATTTGAATTTTGCAGCTTGATTGAAGGAACTTCATGTTGCTGAGAGTCCTTCTTCAAGAGTCAGGCTCACCATATCGAGTGGGTCATAGCCCCTGACTTAAGTCATCATGTATTGATCTCTAGATGACATGGGCTAGAGGGAAATAAATCTCCTTTTTCCCCTTGCTGGACATTTGGTTCATCCTGACCTGCATCACAGACCCTTGAGATCCTTGAAATGGTTAAGGAAATGTTAAGGCATGATGTTATGATGTGTATGTTATGCATTTAAGCAAAAGTGTGAGGTGATGTAAGTGAGCCCTGCAATAAATCCAAAATATTGGATAAGGACTGTAAACAAAACCTGCAAGGAAACCATGTTGTCAGATAACAAGAATGTGCAAGTAGCTCAAGTTTGAAGGCACACAAGTCACACAAAAGAGCCCTTAGATTTCAGGCTTGCATGAGGTTCCATAGGTAAGTACCCTCTTGAGTGTAGTTGGCTCAAAACCTGTCCTATAAATAGTAATCGGGTTCTAAGGAGCTCAATATCATTGGATTGTTTTTTATGTTCATCGTTTTGGTTTAGCCAATGAACTAGCGACCAAAATATTCCAAGAAAACAATCCTCAATGAGTGTAGTATCGAGTATCTACCAACTTCGGACTGCACCAAAGTCGGTCATCTCACTACCCCTAAAAAAGGCCAAGATGGTCAAGTAAGGTTCTAAGGTCAATTGATGCTTCAAGACAACACGCGACGTCCCCGTACTCTCCTTGACTTAACTCAAGGGTTACCGGTACTCACCAAAGTGCCACATCAACATAGCTACTGTTTCAACCATGTCGGTATACCCCGCACAGTTCCCTCACAGTTTGTTGCTACTTACCTAAAGGGTATCCCCAGATCTGGGTTAGGATCTATAGAACTCCGATACAAACCCACAAAATTTAAAATCATACAAAGCAATACAAATGAAAACACAAGTGATCTAGTCCTAAGGTACACCTCACTTATATGAGTCCCCAGCAGAGTTGCCAGTTCTGTGATCGGTGGAAATAGAACTGTCTGTTTTTGGAATGCTGGTTCGCGTTTGCATTTGTTTTCGCAAAATGTCGCGGTAAGCAAGAGTCGCCACCGTCTTTTATTTTATCCAACAAGGAAAGGACAAAAGCACAGAAAAATTCCTTTTCGAGATGTTTCTCGGGTTCGGGAGGTAGATTATAGAAAGGGAAGGTGTTAGCACCCTTTCTATTCGTGGTTATCCACGGGCTCTTAGGTACTTGCTCATTGTGTTTTCAAAAAGTTTTTCTTTTCTTGTGTTCGGGGGTTTTGAAAAGAGTTTTGTTTGAAAACTTCGATTTAACTCTTGTTTCTGTCCTCAAGAGTGTATGAAGTGTTGTTGAAAACTTTGTTTGAAAAGTGTAAGTGCGAAAAATTTGTTTTGTTTTAAAAGAGAAAGTACCTAAGAACCTCTACCTACTCAAAAGGGAATTAAACTGTGCAAATGTCCTTTAGACAGTGCTATCCCACTATTGAGGAGTAGGTAGCACCGTCGTTGGAGTTTTCAGGTCAATTCGATTAAGGGACATGTGGTCACTAAAGCAATGTTAGGACGCCTTAGCGGTAACCCTAATGTCTTAGATCATTTTATCCGAGGCAACCGTTTCGAGGCAACTTATGATCTTTGGACAAGAGGGCGACCTCTAAAACTTCCTATACTCAATGACCACGTTCGAGGCAACCAAGTGAGGCGTACCCTAGGAGTGGCATGTGCAAATGTGTCAATTTTCAGTTATGTTATCTTTGTACATGTTATGGTGAGCTACGGTTGATTTTAAGTTAAGGTAGATCTTGTCATGCATAGCATATTATTCATACATCTAGCAGTTAATGGTTGCGGAAAATAAAACTAAGCTATTACAAGGCGTCGGGTATTTACATCGCCAAAAACAAACCCTTGAAAAAGTAAATGCGGAAAGATAAACAAAAGCGGTAAAAAGTCCTAAGTCCAAAACTATTACATCCTCAGAGCAGTTACAATTATATGGATAAAAAAATAATACGCGCGAGAAAAAAAATGAATCGGAGAGTTTTTAGGGTTTTGACCCCTTTTGTCAAATAAAACATATTTTTGTTATTTTTGAATTTAAGAATAAAGTCTAAATTAAAAATGGAATTAATTAATTAAAAGAAAATATTTTTGAGTTTTTTATTTTTAAGGAAATAAATTAAAAATGGTTAAAAGTTATTAAAAACCCTAATTCTACATTAATTTTATTTTGTTGCAAAAATGTTCAAATTATGCCTAATAAAAAAAACTAAGTCAATTAAATTATTTATTTACAAAAAATAATAAAAGTGATGAATTTAATAAAAATAATGTTTTTTTATTTTCTGATTTTCACGAGGAAAAATAAATTATTAGGTTATTTAAAATAATAAAATAATTAAAGAAAGGGAAATAAAAAAGAAAATAAATTAACCCATTGGGGGGGTTTAAGCCCAAATCAGGATGTATGACTGGCAATTCGTGGCCCAAAAACGCTCAAGCCTGCTTTGACTGTGGCCATTCCATGCGTGCGTTGACTGGAGAGTATGGTGGATACTCAACTTTGGCCATTAGATTTGATTTGCTGGCCATCTGGCGCTTGGAAATTGGATGCACACGGTAGACCACCTCCTGAGCGTTGCATGGGAATACCTGAAGAAAAATCAAATAAACATTTTGGGGGACCTGGGATTCGAACCCAGGTCCCATTGGTTTTGGACGTTCGCCCCTGCCACTACACCAACGCTTGATTGTTATTAATATAATAAACACATAATAATATATTTGGAACCAACGACTATGCCTGAAAAATAAAAAAAAGTGGCGCGCTGATTTGAATCAGCCAATAAGGAGAAGACGCGTGGTCGTCTTCTTCCCTAAACCCTGTGTTTTTTCCTGCGGATCTGATTCCGCGTCAAAATCCGTGGCTTATTTCTAAAATCCACCCTAGGCTATGAAAATCGATTCTAAGACCAAGGTTGGCTTCGTCTCCTTCCACTGAACACCAATATAGCCATGGTTTGCCTTGATTGTACCTGTACCAAAAACGCCTAAAAACAAAACTTTGAAACCCTAGGTTCGGGCATCAACATATAGGGCATAAGAATGAAATTGAATGTTGCAGTCATGTTAGAAATTTGACATTAAGCATAATTATTCAAAGGTTTTGTCAAAAGGATGCAAGATGATTGATTCACGATCTCAGTTACAGGGCCAGTTTCGTGACGACTTACAGTGCGTTTCAGGGGGTCTTAAGGTCTGGTTCTGGTTGCTATGGCTTCAGGAGATTGCAAGCAAGAACACTACGTTGAGATTTTTGATTGAAACAAGCTCTAACCAAGAATTCGATCTCTCTCTTTTTCCAAGCTTTTTCAGTTTTTGGTTTGGCCGTTTTAGAAGTTCTTAGGTCGTGAATTAGGTTTGTGTGCCTTATGTGAATATAATAGAATGGTTTTAGGTCAAGAGTTGGGCCAATATCCATGTGTATTGAAGAATTAGGATTGCACTTTGATCACCATTAACAAGCTTTCCAAATATGGCCAAATCTGAGATTTTTGCACAAAAAGCCAAGGCACGAATTTGATTAGGTGTCATATGATGTTTGCAAGCTGTTCAAATCACAAAGATCCCTTTTCAATAATTTTTGGATTTTATTTGATTTAATATTGATTAATAATGAATTAAATCAATAAATATGAAATAAAATAGAAAAATAAATGTTTGGTCATGAAATTAAGCATGGGACACGTGTGTGGCATGAAAAGACTAAATCAAGTGGAAAACAGTGGGCCCTTTTGTCAAAAATTGGAATTTTGAGGATAGTTGACTTTTGGCAAATTTGAAAAAATGCCCAACTTCAACAATGCATAACTTCCTCAATTTTGAACATTTGGAGGTGTTCTTGGACTTTTTAGAAACCTTGAGATGTCCCCTAATCAACCCTTTTGGTCTCATCGTATTTTGATCTTCCATTATCAAGTAATAAGCTTTGGAACAAAAGGTGTTTTTGTTGACTATCAAAAATGACCTATAATGTCCAAATTTGTAACTTCTTGTGAGTGCATTTTATGATCTTGGGGTATGAAGATGGATTGTAGGGAATTGTATCCTATTCAAAATGAGATTTGGATGGGTCATTTCTCATAAAGTATGAGAAAGTTATGCTTGGTCAAAGTTGAGTTGACTTTTCCTACAAAACCCTAATTTAGCAACTTTTGAATCTTGATGAATTTTGAGAAATCCTTGATGAATCATGATCAACCCTTGATCAAATGATGAATTATCCTTCAAAATGAGAATGTTGACAAAAAATCTTGAGGTTTGACTGTATTTAGGTCACAGTTGACTTTTGACCCAGCACAGTCGATTTTTGGGCCTCTTGAGCAATTGACTGACCAAAGTTTCTCTACAAGGCTTGAAATTTGTCATGGATGGACTCAAGAACATATTAAGACATTGGGGAGCACTTTAGGCCATTTGGATGTACGGACCTTTATGCAACACAAAACCCTAATTTTGAATTGACTGCCTTAGGAGATGATTTGACTGTCCAACCCTTGAGCCAACTTGAGTAACTTGAAGATTATTCTTGACATGTCTTGAGGAATATGGGAGGGAAAATTTCGGGGTACAACACACATCAACATTATGAACTCATATGAACCATATGATCAAGTTTGGACCACAACTCCACAAGAAATTTGATCAGATCACCAAAAGGGCAAAATGGTCATTTTTAGGGTTTTGACTGTACAAAGGCAATTTCTGACTTTTTGACCTAGCCAATGGCAATTCAAGCTCAATCAAGGACTCAAGGGCTCAATGGCATCATCTTGACCTATTCAACAAGTTCAAAAGATCTCAAATGCATGGGATTGACAGATGAATTTTTCAGTCAACTGATCAAAATTTGACTGTACACTGAAAAGTCTAACTTTGACTTTTTGGTCAAAATCAAGTGCCAAGGGTCATTTTTCATCAAGATGTGTCAAATTATGAAACTTGTTCATCAAAAAACCCAAAATTGCAAATTAGGGTTTGAAATTGAAAATTTTCATAACTTAGAATTTTTCTAAGTTATGAAATTTTCTTATTTTTTCCTAACTTTGTCCCACATTTTCACCATGATGCAAATGGATTCAAACAAAACTTACAACATGCAATTTGTAGTCCTCCACAAAGTCTACAACTTTTATTCATAAAGTTTTCTCAAAAGAAGCTTGGATCTCAAGTTATGAATTTTGGAACAAGGGTCCCTAAAACTTTTAACTTAGAGAAATTTTGCCCTAGTTTAGGAAGGATTTTGACCTATCTTCTTGGCCATTTTTCACATAGTTCCACTTGGAGTCTCAAGTTTCATTTCAAAGATGGATTATAGAGCATGTTGCAAGATTTCCAAATTGTCCAATAACTCCTCAAATACATTTGTGTTTAGGGAGAATCGAATGCTTGAAGTTGGCAAAAACTCACTTTGTATCCATGGCAAATTCATGTTCACTCAAGTGGCATTTTCAAACCAGCATGCCTTGTACTAGTTTTCAGGCCTCTAAACCACTTCACACTTCTTAATTAAGTACAAATCCATCAGTCTAAGCTTTTGTTTTGGCCATTTGGATATTGTACACAAGATTAGGCCTTAAGTAGAAAAAGGCAAATTCCCATTTTTGCAAAAGTGTGCTTTATGTCAAACCATGATCTTTGAGAATAGAGCCAAGATCTCAGAAGCCAAATAAAATCCACAAATTGCAGGGACCAAGAGGATTGTATGCAGCATTTTTTGATGGCTTGTACAGGTCTGTAATCACAACTTCCACTTTCTTGCTTCAAGAAGAAGAAACTTGTCCAAATCCTTACAACTAAAAAACCAGCCAAGATCAACTTACACAAACATTTCAAACATCTTTCACACAACCCTTTGAGCCAGAAACACGAGTGCTTGAGCCCCAAAACACCCCATATCCAAAAATCACACTTCTTTGGCAAAACAGGGCAGGTGCTGCAACTTGAGTTCCCTAGCTCATTTGGCTCGTGCGTTTTTCCCCATTTTGCTTCAAACACCTTCCATTCAAATCACTCAAGCTATCCCAAACCTCCATTACCAACTGTAACTCCATTTACAGTGTTCACCATTTTCATTTCAAGCTTGTGCAGGTTGAGTTCTATAGGTTGATTCAGGGACATTCAAGGCAAGCTAGCTATTGGAAAAGATCAAGTGAAGTTCAGGCAAGCTACCAGACACCTCAAAACTTGTTGAGAAGCACTGCATTGCCATACACGAATCCAACTGAAACAGGTTTTTCTTCACTTTTTATCTCTCAATTTAGGAACATTTAGCCTTAGGTTTGTGAATAGAAAATGTAGTGTTCATTGCCATGAAGCTGTACATATGCTCAGTTTTCATTTATATTAAGTGTGCTAGGAGAATTTCATCCATGAACATGCTGAAAAAACTAGGTCAGATTTTAGGGCCAGAGAAATTCTCTCTGGTCTTTGAGAGTTAGGATTAGTTGTTTATATGGTTAGAATCGTATTGAAATTCTCTACAAGTTTGATGTTGTGAGTTTTTGCAAAAGATCACGTATACAGGATGTCCAAGTTTGTACAACAGGCGTGCGTTTTTTCAAAATGCTGGAGGTTGAAGATGAAGATTTGGGTTGGGCTTCGCCTGTTTGCTTTTGACACCCTCTTTTTTCATTTTTGCACCCCCTGGCCCATTTTCTTGTATTTTTACATTTTTTGCATTTTTGTTTTCTTTTCTGATTTTGTTTATTTATTTCCAAGTATAAAAAATGCTCAAAAAACATTTTCATATTTTTTTACATTTATTTGGCATTTTATTTTAATTTTTCTAATATAGAAAACATCTTTAATACTTTTATATTATTTGTTTAAACTTAAAAATAATATGGAAATCATACTTTTATTTTTATTTCTTATTTTTATTCAAACTGAAAATATTATTAAAAATATAATTTATTTTTGTATATATTTTATTTTATATTATACATATTTAATATATTTAATATACATATATATACATATATACTTTTATTTTATTAAATACTTAGAATAAAAATACAAAAATATTACATTTTTATTTTTATTATTATTTATACTAAAAAATACCCTTTTTTAAGTATATTTCATTTTTACACATATTAATATATTTTTTGTATATAAATAATATATAGTATTTATTTTCTTAAAGAAATTAGGGTTTACCCTTAAAACAAATGAAATTAATCTTTTTTTATTTATTTCTTTATACTTTTTACATCAAAAATACTTTTATATACATAGGTAAACAAAAACCTCTTTTTGCATAATACATATTATTTGATATTTATTTATTTTGTTTATTTAAATATTATTCATTTATTATTCATGCAATTAATTTCAATTTGGATGTAATAGTAAATTAGGGTTTATATTTCTTGTCAAAATATCCCCCATTCAAAATTGTACCCCCATCCCCATAATTATGTTATAATAGCTTAGAATTTAAATTCTCGCATTTTACGCTTTCAATTATGCCATGATTAGAGAATTAGGGTTTGTATGCAAAAATCCAAATCAACAAATAGTTTGACTTAATCAAAGACAAAAATGCATGAAAATCAAACACAATTCACACTTGCACCCCTAGGGTTACAATCCATTTGTTGCCTTCAAAAATGGGCCATGTTATGCATGTTGGGTACTTTGGCAAAACAAAAACAAAACAAAAGATCATAGTCCCTCGATGACGCTATCTTGGTTGCCTAAACAAAAATGATCAAGTCCCTCAAGAAAATTGCCAAAGATACTTGACACAATTGTTATCATGGTCTATACGATGACCCGCGCCTGTCCCGTTTAACATCCTAACACAAGGTTGTCCACCAAATGCAATGGTGAAACAACACTGTCAAAAGGGTTAAAAACATTAGGAAGGATCTTTGAATAAAATAGGGTAGATAGCTCTTAGTTACTTGATCAAAAGCTTGCAAAAAACATCCTTGCTATTTTCAAACACACCTCACAACACAATTTCAAAACATTTCCCAAATCAAACTTTCAAACATTGAAATACCTTTTCGAAAGACAAAAACACCTTTGTATACATTCAAACAAGAATCATTACAAAGGTTGCCACAACGATGGCCTCTTTTCAAAACATTTTTCAAAACCACACACAAAGCACCATTTCAAACAAATTGGAAAAGCAAAGAAGTGATCTAAACAAGTAACTAAGAGCCCATGGATAACCATGGATGAAAAGGGTGCTTGTACCTTCCCTTTTCATAATCTACTCCCCGAACCCAAGAAAACATCACAAAGGTCTTTTCTGTGCTTTTTGACCATTCCTTAGGATAAAATAAAAAGTCGATGGCGACTCTTGCTAAACCGAAACATTTGCGAACACAAGCGCAAAACCTCAAGTCAGTTCTCCCACAGTATCACAGAACTGGCGACTCTGCTGGGGAATTAATTTAAAAGTGGAGTAACCTTAGGGCTTAGATCACCCTTTCATGCTTATCTTGTTTGATTTGATTGCTTTACATTGGGTTCTCTTGTTTGGGTTTGAATCCTCCACCAGGATTTTTGGGAAACATTCATAGGTAAATAGCAATACGTTGTGGAAACTGTGTGGGGTATACCGACATGGTTGAAGCAATAGCTATATTAGTGCGACATATTTGTGAGTACCGGCAGCCTTTGAGTTAATCAAAGAGAATACGGGGCCGCTGAGTGATGTCATGAAGCACTAATGAACTCTTAGAACCTTACTTGACCATCTTGGCCTTATTAGGGGTAGTGAGATGACCGACTTTGGTGCAGTCCGAAGTTGGTGGATACTCGATACTACACTCATTGAGGGTTATTTTCTTGGAATATTTTGGTCGCCAGTTAAGTGGCTAAATCAAAACAATGAACATAGAAAATAATCCAGTGATATTGAGCTCCTTAGAACCTGGTTACTATTTATAGGACAGGTTGAGCCAACTAACTTCAAGAGGGTACTTACCTATGAAACCTCATGCAAGCCTGAAACTAGGATATTGTGTGACTTGTTTGTACATATGCTTGTGCATACATCATGAACATCATAAAGCATCATATGCATCCACTAACCATTTCAAGGGTTTGGATCTTCATCTTTGTTCTTGTTTTCTAGGTCATGGAATCTCTTCGCAGGAAAACAATTCAAGTCAACCTTGTGAGAATCCCTCCTCAACTCAAGGAGCTCACTTCCAAGATTCCAGAGAATTCTCTCTTCAGTGAAAGACATGGTAGATTTCTCAACTTGGTCAACTCCAACATTGAAGAAGACATGGTGAAAGTTCTCTTCCAGTTCTTTGACCCCCTACACCACTGTTTCACATTCCCTGATTACCAACTAGTACCTACTTTGGAGGAATTTTCTCAACTCCTGAGGATTCCTATTCTTCATCAACTACCCTACAACGGTACGGAAAGAGAACCAAAGCCTGAAAATGTTGCTCAAGCATTACACTTGCAACCATCTGATATCAAAGGTCATTGGGAAACCAGAAGTGATGTCAAAGGTTTCTTGGCAAAGTTTATGTTTGAGAAGGCAAAAGATTGTTGGAGTTATCTAGATCTACAAGCTTTTGAAGAGATTGTGGCACTCCTCATCTATGGGTTGGTCTTGTTCCCAAACCCTGATCAGCTTATAGATGTGAATGCTGTCAATATTTTCATATCTCGGAATCATGTGCCTACATTGCTTGGGGACATCCTACACTCATTTTACACACGAACAATGAGGAAAAAAGGTGTTCTCATGTGCTGTACTCCTCTTCTAGCAAGGTGGTTTATTTCTCACCTTCCCCAAACAGTTTTGAAGAATGAGCAGGGTTTAAGGTGGTCACAACGGTTGATGACCCTCACACATTCTGATGTTCATTGGTGTTCTCGGTCCAGAGAAAATGTCATCATCATTGATCGTTGTTGGGAATTCCCTAATGTCCCACTACTTGTCATTAGGGGAGGCATCACCTACAACCCCTGTTTAGCCCTAAGACAATTTGGGTATGCCCGGAGGGATGACCCTCATGATATGCTGATTCCTGACCTAGTTTTTGACTTTGACAAAGACGCTCAAGGACTTCGACAAAGGTTTATCCGAGCATGAAGGATGCCCAACAAAGTGGATAGTAAGACACTGGGGCACAAGAATTCCATCACCCTTGAGCCTTATCTCAAGTGGGTACGAACCCGCGCCCAGAATCTTATGATGCCATACCCTCACATTCTCCCCGTGATCAAAGAGCCTGTTATGGAAGGAGAGGTTCCATACACCCTCCTACATCCAGACATGCCGACATCATTGGAATAATTGCAAAAGAGTTGGATCCAGCTCAAGGAAGAACAGAATACTTTTGAAGCCAACTTCTATGCCAGCGAGAAGAAGGTTTTGGAGCTTACCTGCCGACTTCATGAGGAGGAAACTCTCGACACTTACATCGCACCAAAGAGGATGCGCAATGTCTTTTTACATTAAGAATTTTGTAATATTTTGCCCATGGGGCATTTATGTACTAACAAATTTCTTCTTAGTAATATGACGTGTGTTCTTTTTGTTTGCAACAAATTTGAATTTCTGAACCCTTGAATGCATTACATGAATAACATATCATTCATCATATGCATAAACAGGTCTTCACACCAGGTTTCCTTATCTTTCTGCTGTTTATTTAAGCAAGATGTATTTGGAGCAGACAGTTAAGGATCTGTAAGCACAGAATTCGCAATTCCAGCAACTCCTCATGACCTTAGCAAAGGGTCAAGAGGACCTTAAAGCACTGTTGGAAAAAGAGAAAGGTAAAGAGAAGAAGAAGAAAAGGACCGGTATGGCCACTATGGGAAGAAGGTTTGAAAACCAGGCTAGAAGGATTCTCGAGTTCCCCTCAACGTCTGATGAATGGGCTGGTAAAGGTAAAAGAGTTACAATGCCTTCTGAATCTGAATCTGAAGAAGAAGAAGAGGAAGAGGGTGAAGATTACTCCGAACAGCAATATCCCCCGGCGGATGATAAGTATAAAAATCTTGAGGATCGTTTGGCAGCCATGGAGTTGCAAAGGGTACCTGGGTTAGATTTCGAAGAACTAGGGTTGGTCGCTGGGATCGTCATTCCTCCCAAGTTCAAAGTACCTACATTTGCTAAGTATGACGGTTTGTCCTGTCCAAAGATGCATCTGAGATCCTACATCAGAAAAATCCAACCTCACTCTTCTGATAAAGATCTTTGGGTCCACTTTTTTCAAGATAGTTTGTCAGGCACGCAGTTGGACTGGTTCTATCAACTTGAGAGGTCGGATGTTCATAACTGGGAGGACTTAGCTGCTGCTTTCTACCGACAATACCAATACAATGCAGATTTAGCGCCTACTCGTACTCAGCTACAGAGTATGGGTATTGCCTCTAATGAGGGATTTAAGGAGTATGCCCAGAAGTGGTGGGATTTGGCTGGAAGGGTGCAGCCACCATTGTCGGATAGAGAGCTGGTTGACATGTTTTTAGGGACTCTTTCAGGTCCATTCTTCAATCATTTAATGAGGAGTTCATCTGCAGGATTCACCAAATTAATTCTGACCGGTGAAAGGGTCGAAGCTGGCATTAAAAGTGGTAAAATTCAGAAAGATGCCTCTGTTTCCACTGCTATTAAGAAGACCTTCCCAGCTAAGAAGGAAGTTTCTGCTGTTCACAACTAGAGGAATCAAGGAAGAACGGAGCGCCAACCAACGGTGGGGGCTGTGATGATCCAAAACTCTTCAACCGATCAACCTCGAAACAATCAACCAAGAGCAAATCAGCAAAGGGTAGAAAGGCCACAACGACAATTCACCCGAATCAACATGACACCGGCTCAAGTTCTCCCTCATTTGTTAAAGCTGAATCTCACCAACTTGAAAGAAGCACCGAAGAACCCCATTACCTCTTCTCCTTAATATCACTCCAATGCAAAATGTGCATACCACTCTGACAGTGTAGGGTATGATACCAACAACTGTTGGGCTCTTAAAAACAAGATCCAAGACTTAATAGACGCCAAGGAGGTAGAATTTGATGCGCCCGAAAAGCCAAATGTGATTTCTGCCCCAATGCCGAAGCACGGTCATAATGTCCATGCCGTTATGGAAGATCTTCATGTCACCACCGTTAATGAATTAATGACTCCATTACCAGTGATTAAAGTGAATTTGATGAAAGCCGGGATATTCCTAGGTTGTGGAAAAGACTGTTACTTCTGTTCAAACTTGCAAGCTGACTGCCCACTGTTGAAATCAGGCATCCAACGCCTTATGGATACCCAAGAGATCCTCTTTCAAAAGACTCCTGTTGATACTATCACTCATGTTACTCCTATTACTTTTGATACTCCAACCAATGACATTGCTATAATAACCATCTTCGACGATCTTTCCAAGACCTGCAATAGGCCTGTTAAGATTACGCCTGATGCTAAGTTTGTGCCATTGAAAATCACCATGCCGGGGCCTGTCCCGTATAAATCTAACAAGACGATACCATGGAACTACGGAGGAGAAATCTTCTACCATGGTATCAAGTAGATTGAATCAGTCCAAGAGAATTCCGATGATGAAACCCCTGATATAGGGAATATTGCAGGAACGAGCAAGATAACTCACAGCGGAAGGATCTTCTCTCTGGAGATTTCTCCTCCACGAGCAGCCTTCGGACCCTCGATAGTTTCTATGCCTGTCAAGCCATCTGTGCAAAGCCCGGTAATTGAAGAACTTGATGCTCCTGAAGTTAGACCCTATGATGTTGCTACCAAAGGTAAGGGGATACTAGAAGCGCCTGTCAGGACGAAGGCTCAGACTATGGTAATCCCCGAGACCACCCAGAAAGAGATGGAAGAAATCTTAAAGATAATCAAGAAGAGCGACTACGATATCATGGAGCAGCTAGGGCAGACCCCTTCCAAAATCTCCATGCTGGCTCTCCTACTCTGCTTTGAGGCCCATGCTAAGGCCTTAATCAAATTTCTAAAGACGGCACACATGCCTCAAGAAACTTCTGCAGACCAGTATCAAGAGTGCGTGGCTAGCCTTACTGCTGATAATGGTATTGGTTTTTCCGATGCTGATTTGACCCCCAAGGGAAGAAAACATAATGACGCACTGCATGTCTCGGTAGAGTGTAGGGGGACCACACTTGCCCATGTTCTGGTTGACACCGGTTCATCTTTAAATGTTCTATCGAAAAAGGCGTTGGACATATTGGACTGTGAAGGTTTGAACCTAAAGCCCAGTAACATTATTGTTAGAGCCTTCGATGGTTCTAAGAGGATGGTTCATGGAGAAGTGGACATCCCAATCAAAGTGGGCACAGAAATTTTCAACTCTACTTTCTATGTGATGGACATCGGTCCTTCATATTCATGCTTGTTGGGAAGGCCATGGATCCACAACGCTGGGGCAGTCACTTCCTCTTTACACCAAATGCTAAAGTATCCAGTTCAGGGTAAGATTATAATGGTGCACGGTGAGGAAGAGTACATGATAAGTCACCTCAACTCCTTCCTCTATGTGGAGTTGGACGGCGAATTCATAGAAATGCCTTTCCAACATTTTGAAGAGGTTTCTCCCGAAGTCGCAGTTGCAAAGACAATAACTGATGTGCCTATCGTTCCCAAGCCGGTGTCTAGGATGACATCCCTCAAAGATGCGGAGGTTGTAATCAAAGAAGGAAGGAGTGCAGTGTGGGGGCAACTGCCTGATTTTCCTCACAAGACGGACAAGTTCGGACTAGGTTTTACTGCTACTGGCCAGAAAGTTGTGCGTCGCTCCCGGGCTGGAGGACCACCCGTAAAAATCACTCACCATGGAATTATTGCCTTAGAAGATGATGATAAAGAAGACAACTTTGAAGATTGGATTTTTCCAACCGTTAAAGGAGGATTAAGCAACTGGGAAGCGAAAGACTTTGTTCCCATAATTTTCATCAACCAGTAATTTATCTTTGAACAATTTCCTATTTTGGTCTGTAATAATTAAACAATCCGTACACTATTTTCACCTTATGCCTTACCCGGGGCATATAGGTCCATTTGTAAGGGCTTGATTTCTTCATTATCATATGCCATTTTTAAGTGAATCATTGGATGTTTTCATCTATAAACTGTCGTGTTCATTTTCTTTCATTTTACATTTTTGTTTTGTTTAAGGAAGGCTATCCCTTACACACACCCACACTCACAAAATGCAGGTACCCATCCACTCCGGATTCCATGGGTGACTATTCTGCTTTAGCCTTCGGTGACTCTAAAGATTTGGTCAATCATGCCGAGTACGAAGGTGATGAAGACTGTGAAGTGCCTGGAGAGTTAGCCAGACTTTTGCAACAAGAAGAGAGGGCTATTCTGCCCCATGAAGAGTTGTTAGAAACCATCAATCTGGGAACAGAGGAAGACTAGAAAGAGGTTAAGGTGGGTGCCAACCTGGAGCCAAGTGTCAAAGAGCGTCTAGCTCAGCTGCTGAATGAATATGTTGAAATCTTCGCCTGGTACTACAAAGACATGCCAGTACTCGACACAAATATTGTGGTTCACCGTCTCCCTACAAGAGAAGACTGTCCACCAATCAAACAAAAGGTTTGTAGAATGAGGCCCGACATGTCTGAAAAGATCAAAGCTGAGGTGATGAAGCAATTCAATACTGGCTTTCTAGATGTTACTTCCTATCCACAATGGGTTGCTAACATTGTGCCCGTGCCTAAGAAGGACGGCAAAGTCAGAATGTGTGTGGACTATCGGGACTTAAACAGGGCTAGCCCTAAATATGATTTTCCATTACCACACATCGACATCTTGGTTGACAACACAGCTCAACACAAGGTATTTTCCTTCATGGATGGATTCTCGGGATACAACCAGATCAAAATGGCCCCCGAAAACATGGAGAAGACTACTTTTGTCACGCAGTGGGGTACCTTCTTCTATAAAGTGATGCCATTCTGACTGAAGAATGCCGGGGCAACCTATCAGCGGGCCATGGTAGCTTTGTTTCATGACATGATACATCATGAAATCGAAGTCTACGTAGACGACATGATAGCCCGTTCACAGACAGAAGAAGAACACCTCGACCATCTACAAAAGTTGTTTGTCAGATTGAAGGAATATAAGCTCAGACTGAACCCTAGCAAGTGCACCTTTGGAGTCAGGTCTGGTAAACTGTTGGGATTTATCGTCAGTAACAAAGGCATCGAGGTTGATCCTGCTAAAGTCAAAGCTATACAAGAAATGCCTGCCCCCCACACTGAAAAGGAGGTTAGAGGTTTCTTGGGACGCTTAAACTATATTACGAGGTTCATCTCTCACCTGACATCTACCTGTGAGCCAATCTTCAAGTTGTTGAAGAAAGATCAGGTGGTTGAATGGAACAATGATTGTCAAGTTGCTTTCGATAAAATCAATGAGTATTTGCTGGAACCTCCTATCTTGATGCCACCCATCGAAGGAAGACCTTTGATTATGTATTTGACTGTTTTGGATAATTCAATGGGGTGCGTACTGGGCCAACATGACGAGTCTGGCGAAAAAGAGCATGCCATTTATTACCTTAGCAAAAAGTTTACCGACTGTGAGACTCGCTACTCACTGCTCGAGAAAACTTGTTGCGTTTTGGTATGGGCTGCTCGCCGGCTAAGGCAGTATATGTTGACACATACCACTTTACTGATTTCCAAGATGGATCCGATCAAGTACATCTTCGAGAAGCCTGCTTTATCCGGAAGAATCGCTAGATGGCAGATGATCCTGACTGAGTATGATATCCAGTACACAACCCAAAAAGCTATAAAGGGGAGTGTACTAGCTGACCATCTATCTCATCAAGCCATCGAAGATTACCAATTTATGATGTTCGACTTCCCTGACGAGGACATTATGACATTGGACAATATTTAAGGTAACGGACCGTATGACGGACCTGAACAAGGATCCCGATGGACCCTGTACTTTGATGGTGCTTCAAATGCACTTGGCAATAGTATCAGTGCGGTACTTATTTCTCCGGAAGGTTGCCACACACCTTTTACTGCTAGACTCTGCTTCAGTTGCACCAACAACATGGTCGAGTATGAAGCTTGCATCTTTGGTCTCAAGGTTGCAATTGACCTAGGAATCAAATCTTTGGTCGTATTTGGGGACTCAGCTTTGGTTATCAGTCAAATCAAAGGAGAGTGGGACACTAAACATCCTAATCTTATCCCATACAAAGAACATGTCTTGACATTGTTGCCTCATTTCAAGCAGATTACTTTCGAGCACTTCCCCCGAGAAGAAAATTAGCTAGCAGATGCTCTGGCTATAATGTCTTCCATGTTTAAACTCAACTGGGATAATGAGGCTCCCCAAATCACCATCGAACGAATGGACGAACCTACGCACTGTCATGAGATTAATACCGAAGAAGTAATGGAACAACCCTGGTTTCATGAAATAAAAAGGTATCTCCAGACTAGAGAATACCCTGAAGGAGCTTCAGTCAATGACAAAAAGTTCTTAAGGAGATTTCCTGCCAAGTTCTTCCTGAGAAATGGTATCCTTTATAAGCGCAGCCATGATTGTGTTCTACTTCGTTGTGTGGACAAGGTTGAAGCAGAGTTGATCATGACCGAAATACACAGTGACACATTTGGAACTCACTTAAGCGGACACACGATGGCTAAGAAGATTCTAAGGGCAGGCTACTACTGGTCTACCATGGAAGCTGAGTGTCATCAATACGCTCGTACTTGTCACAAATGTCAAATCTATGTTGACAAGGTACATATTCCTCATGTTCCTCTCAACGTTCTAACAGCTCCTTGGCCATTCGCAATGTGGGGAATTGACATGATTGGAGAGATCAAGCCTACGACATCCAATGGACATAGTTTCATCTTGGTCGCTATTGATTATTTTACTAAGTGGGTCGAAGCAGCTTTCTACGCCTCCATTACAAAGAATGTGGTTGCCCGCTTTATCAAGCAGAACCTCATATGCCGGTATGGTATCCTCGATAGGATCATCACAGATAACGGTACAAATCTGAATAACACTGTGATCACTGCTCTGTGCGAGCAGTTCAAGATTCAACATCACAATTCATCTCCCTATCGGCCAAAGATGAACGGTGTTGTTGAAGCTGCGAACAAAAATATCAAGAAGATCATTCAAAAGATGACAATCACCTACAAGGACTGGCATGAGATGTTAATGTATACTCTGCATGGAGATCGTATTACGGCGCGTACTTCAACAGGGGCAACCCCCTTTTCTTTGGTATATGGCATGGAGGTTGTTTTACCTATGGAAGTTCAGATTCCTTCCTTGAGGATCATGAAGGATACTGGTTTGAGTGAAGACGATTGGATTCAGACCCGGCTTGACCAACTTAATTTGATTGACGAGAAGCGACTTACTGCTGTTTGTCATGGTCAGACGTATCAGAAACGGATGATCAAGGCTTTCAACAAGAAAGTCAGACGTCAGGTATATCAAGTCGGAGATCTTGTAATCAAGCGGATCATCTTTCCGCAGAGTAATCCCAGGGGCAAGTGGACTCCTACTTACAAAGGACCATTTGTGATCAAGAACATCTTTTCTGGTGGGGGAAATGATTCTGACCACCATGGACGGCGACGACCTATCGAACGCAGACATAGTCAAAAGATACTACGCATAAAATGACCTGACAAGTTGAAAACCCGAAAGGGCGACTTGGGCAAAAATGGGCATCCCGGTGAATCGAAAACCCGAAAGGGCGGTACAGGCAAAAATTAGGGATAAAACAAAAAAAAAATATGTACACCCGGCAAGTTGAAAACTCGAAAGAGAGACTTGGGCAAAAAAGGGTTTCCCGGTGGACTGAAAACCCGAAAGGGCAGTCCGGGCAAAAGTTAGGGAATTAAACGTATGACTATGTCTCGTCGGATCACTTTAAGGACAATCTCTTCACCAACAAGCTCCAAGCTTCTGATCAATCCAATCATCTGCGGACGAAGCAACGAATGGACAAGATACTCAGAGTTGTGAAGGCTATAGCAGAATGGGAACCCCATGGGATTGTTACACATAGCCATCTTTCTTTTTGTATAAACTTTTTCTCAATTTTTCGACAACATTCTCTTACTAGGATGTTTGTCTCCTTTGTACAAAGATACTTACAAAAGTTAATACAAAGATACTTCAAAGTGGAGAAATTTGCTTGCCTTTCTTTTCTTTTTACACTTATGTTTTATATGAAAATGTCCAATGGTTTGTTAAATAGGCATATGCATTTGAATATAATCACTGCTTACAAATAAAGCGAAATGAGAAAGGATAATTACTGATAGGTCGAAAGTATAGGAACACGTCTTCAGGCTATTCTAGAAGAAATCCCCTACAGTGTGTCATTCAGATCCTCAACAGAGCTAAAACCTTGAAGTACATATCCCCAGCGGAATTAAGTTTCAAAATTCCCATCAGAGTTAAGTCTTTAAACTCCCGATCCCCAATGGAGCCCAAAAAAACTTTGAACTATGGACCCTCAGTGAAGATGAAACCTTCTTCCCCAGCGGATTCAAATTTCCAACTATCAATCCCCAGCGAGAACCATTCAGTTTTCCCCAACTTCCCCAGCAGGTTATCTTAAAAGTCTGAGAATCAACCAGATAACAGTTAACTTTTTGTCTTATCCCCAACTAGGATAATTCCCCAGTAGATTGGAATACTGTTGCACCCCAAAATTTGCTCTCTCATATTTCTCAAAACATTGCAAGAAAAATCTCCAAGTTGCTCAAGTTTGCTCAAGAGAGGGTCAGACAAATCATCTCCTAAGGCAGTCAACCCCAAATTAGGGTTTTGTGTTGCATCAAGATCCTTTAGTACAAATGACCTCAAATTCTCCCTAATGTCCTAATATGTTCTCAAGATCATCCATGTCAAATTTCAAGCCTTGCAGAGGAAGTTTGCTCAGTCAATTGCTCAAAGGGTCCAAAAAAATCGACTATGTTAGGGCAAAAGTCAATTGCGACCTACAAATAGTCAAACCTCAATATTTGTTGTCAACATTCTCATTTTGAAGTATATTTCATCATTTGATCAAGGTTTGATCATGATTCATCAAGGATTGCTCAAAATTCATCAAGACTCAAAAGTTGCTAAATTAGGGTTTTGTAGGAAAAGTCAACTCAACTTTGACCAAGCATAACTTTCTCATAATTTATGAGAGATGACCCATCCAAAGCTCATTTTGAATAGGAGGCAATTTCCTAAAATCCATATTCACACCCCAAGATCAAAAAATGCACTCACAAGAAGTTACAAATTTGGACATTATAGGTCATTTTTGAAAGTCAACAAAAACACCTTTTTTTCCAAAGCTTATAACTTGATAATGGAATATCAAACTGAGATGAGACCAAAAGGGTTGGTTAGAGTACATCTCAAGATTTCTAAAAAGTCCAAGAACCCTTCCAAAAGTTCAGAATTGAAGAAGTTATGCATTGTTGAAGTTGGGCATTTTTGCAAAATTGCCAAAAGTCAACTATCCCCAAAACTTCAAATTTTGTCAAATGAACCCATTCTTTTCCACTTGATTTGGACTTTCCACATTTAACACGTGTCCTAGCTTCAGCCTTGTGTCCATTTATCAATTTTATTATTTTATTTGATTTTTTAATGAATTATTTCATTTTTAATCAAATTAAATCCAATAAAATCCAAACATTGATTATTTGATCTCTTTTTGGCTATTTCAGGATTGAATTATCATCATCAAGTGTATCAAATTCGTATCAAGCATTCCATGTGCAAAAATATTGGATTTTTGACAAAATAGGCAAGCTTTCAATGGTGAATCAAATCAAATCCCATAGCCATGATGTGCAAAGATTCAATTCACAAATTATGACCTAATACATTGCATATTACATATACAAGCCAAAGCACACGAATTTGAGGGCTAGAGACTGCAAGAACACCAAGAACAAAACTTGAAAAAAGGTGGAAAAAGTGCAAAACTGAAATCACACCTAGAGGCGTTTATAGAAGCAAAACTCAACACCAATCGCTTGCTGGACAATCACTGAGTCAGAATCAATCCAAAGCAAGCTCTCACAGCCATCAAAATGCGTTGTAAGCATCACGTTTCATGGCCCTGTATTCAAAATCGTAACTCCATATTTTTGCATCTTTCTGGCCAATCTTTGACATATTTGTGATGCTTATGAAATTTCTGAACTTTTGGCATTATTTGAATGCATTGATATGAACTGTAACCCCATAACCGTATGGCTAGGGTTTTGTATTAGATTTTAGGGTTTTCTTTTCCAGGGGAAATCAAGATTCCAGAAGGGTATAGGTTTACTCAGGATGCCCAGACGAACTCAACCATGCGCTTGGATTTAATTTTCATGGCCTAGAATTGATTTTAGGGTTGACCTGCGAATTCAGCTGTGGATATGAATCCGCAGGAAAAATTACAGGGTTGAAGGAAGAAGATGATGACGCGTCAGTCCCTCTATGGTTGGTTCAAATATTCGCGCGTTTTATTTTTTATTCTGGCATATTACACGTTATCCCATATTATTATTATTGTTTAATACATTAACAGATGAAGCATGATGGCTGAGTGGTAGTGGCGTGTGTTCAAAATCCAACAGGACCTGGGTTCGAATCCCAGGTCCCCCCATATGCTTTGTATTTTTTCTCTTCAGGTGATCCAGTGCTGACCCAAGCGTGTAGCCTACAATACTCCCTCATTCAATCAATGGACAGATGGCCCCAGGCCAGATCTGATGGCCCAGATGGAACGTCCACCATGGAATCAAGTCAATGGCGCACATTGAATCTGTCAAAGTCAGCCAGGCCTGCGCCTAATGGGCCTTGAATTTGCCATTCTAACCCCCTAAAACAGGCCCAAACCTCCTAACTCTTTCTATTTTTTTTATTATTTCTTTTATTTATTTATTGTTATTATTTTATTATTAACTAACCAATTAAATCTTTTTCTTCATAAAATTAAAAACCAAAAAATATTTTCTTATTTAAATTAAATTTTAGCATTTTATTTTTGTTAACAATATTAATTTAATTAATTTAGTTTTAATTAGGAATAACTTTTAATATATTTTGCAATAACTAAAATTAATTTAGACAATTAGGTTTTTATTAACATTGATTAAATTTATTTTTATTTCTTTAAATAAAACAAAAATCCAAAAATATTATTTTCATTAATTAATTAATTTATTTATTAATTTAATAATTAACCTAGATTAATTTCTTTCTTAATTAAAAAATAACCAAAAAATCTTTTCTTGAATAACAAAGGGTCAAAACCCTAGAACTCGCCCGATTTAATTTCCCGCATGCGATCCATTTTATTTCAATATTGTATTTGTTTCCGGAATGTAATAGATAATTAGGACTATCTTTATCGCTTTATTTATTTTCCGCATTTTAATTTCAAGGGTTGCTTTTGGCGATGTAAATACTCGACGCCTTGTAATAGTTAGTTTAATTTCCGCAATTTAATTTCCGCAACTTATAAACTGCTAGATGTTTGATAATAGGGGATGCATGACAAGATTGAACGTTTAAACCTAAAATCAACATAGATCACCCATAACATGTATAAAGACAAAATAACTGAAAAATGACACACTCGCACATGCGCACTCTTAGGGTACACCTCACTTGGTTGCCTTCGTACGTGGTCATTGAGTATAGGTCACTTTAGAGGTCGCCCTCTTATCCAAAGATCATAGTTGCCTCGAAACGGTTGCCTCGGATAAAATGATCTAAGACATTAGGGTTACCTCTAAGGCGTCCCAACATTGCTTTAGTGACCGCACGTCCCTTAATCGAATTGACCCTCAAACTCCAACGACGATGCTACGTACTCATCAATAGTGGGATAGCATTGTCTAAAGGAAGATAGCATAGAACGGTTCCTTTTTCGAGTAGGTAGATGGTTCTTAAGTACTTTCTCTTTCAAAATAAAACAAATTTTCACACTTACACTCCTTTTCAAACAAAGACTTCTTCAAACCCACAAACACAAAGAAAAGAAATTTTGAAAACAATATGAGCAAGTACCTAAGAGCCCGTGGATAACCACGGATAGAAAGGGTGCTAACACCTTCCCTTTCTATAATCTACCCCCCCCCCCCCCCCCCGAACCCGAGAAACATCTTGAAAAAGGAACTTTTCTGTGCTTTTTTTCCTTTCCTTGTTGGATAAAATAAAATTCGATGGCGGCTCTTGCTTACCGCGACATTTTGCGAATACAAACGCAAAATGCAAACCAGTATTCCAAAAACAGTCAATTCTTTCCCACCGTATCACAGAACTGGCGACTCTGCTGGGGAGCTTATAAGTGGGGTGTACCTTAGGAATAGTTCATAATGTTTTCAATTGCTTGACTTGTATGCTTTGTCTTTGTGGGTTGAATCGGAGTTACTATAGATCCTAACCCGGATCTGGGGGATACCCTTTAGGTAAGTAGCAATAAACTGTAAGGGAACTGTACGGCGTAGACCTATACGGTTGAAGCAGTAGCTACTTTGGTGTGGCACTTTAGTATGTACCGATATCCCTTGTGGTGCAACGAGGAGAATATGGGTCTGCTAAGGGGTCATTGAGCACCAACTGACCTTAGAACCTATAATTGACCAACTTGGCCATAGAAAAGTAGCAGTATGCTACACTCATTGAGACTAAACTCTCGCGATGATTCCGGCTGCAAGAAAAGGTTACTAAACTGGAATTATGACCGATCGAGGGTAGTCAGTGATATTGAGATCCTCTAGAACCCGATTACTATTTTTAGGATAGGTTTAAACCAACTGAACTGAAAGAGGGTAGTACCTAAGCTCCTTGCCAACCTGAAATCTAAGGGCTCTCTGTGTGACTTGTGTGCCTTTACCATGTTTGCTATTTGTGGATACTTGTGATGTTCTTTCTATCATGACATCATGACATCATAACATTGCATACATATTGCATTGGACTAACCTATTTCAAAGACAAAAGGGATTCATCTTTGTTCTGTTTTGTAGGTCATGATGTCTATGCGTAGGAATACCATCCGGATCAACTTTGTCCAGGTTCCCACTATGTTTAAAGAATTGATTGCAAAGATGCCAGATACCACCTCCTTCATCAGAAGACATGGTTACCTCTTGGGTTTGGTCACTTCCAAATTGGACGAACTGATGATGAGTGTCCTGGTCCAGTTCTATGATCAGTTGTACCGTTGCTTTACCTTTCAGGACTACCAGTTGGTTCCCACCTTAGAAGAGTTCTCTGATCTGCTCGGTATCTCTATTCTGGAGCAGACCCCGTTTACTGGTTGGGAGAAGATCCTTAGGCCAGAAGAGATTGCTTCTGCCCTTCATATGACAAAGGATGAGGTAATGGCTAATTGGGAGACTAGAAGTGGAGCAAAGGGCTTTCTGACTAAGTTCTTGGTTGGTAAGTGTTGTACCCCAAAATTTTCCCTCTCATTTCTTCAACATTTTCTCATCCCAAGACCCTTGGAGCTCAAGATCAAGTTAGGGTTTGCTCTGCTCAAGACTCCTCCTTGCATTATTGACCCAAATTAGGGTTTGAGTTTGCACAAAGATGTTTTGACCTAAAATGCCCAAAATGACTTTCATGCTTCATGTTGGACTCACAAGCTTATCCATACCCAGTTTCAAGCCTTGATTCCAATCTTTGCCCAGTCAATTGGACAGTTGACCTAAAAATCAGCTGTATTGGGGAAAAAGTCAACTGTGGTCAATTGACAGTCAAACCTCATGATTTTTGACCCACATCAACATTATGAACTCATATGGACCATTTGATCAAGTTTGGATCACAATTCCACAAGAAATTTGATCAGATCACCAAAAGAGCAAAATGGTCATTTTTAGGGTTTTGACTGCACAAAGGCAATTTTTGACTGTTTGACCTGGCCAATGGAAAACCAAGCTCACATATGGACTCAAGGACTCAATGGCATGGTCTTGACACATTCAACAAGTTCAAAAGATCCCAAATGCACAAGATTGACAGATGAATTTTTCCAGTCAATTGATCAAAATTTGACTGTATACTGAAAAGTCAAACTTTGACTTTTTGGTCAAAATCAAGTGCCAAGATTCATTTTTCATGAAGACATGTCAAATTATGAAACTTGTTCATCAAGAAACCAAAAATTACAAATTAGGGTTTGAAATGAAGAAATTTCATAACTTAGAAATTTTCTAAGTTATGAAATTTCCTAATTTTTTCCTAACTTTGTCCCATTTTTTCTTCAAGATGCAAATGGATTAAAGCAAAACTCAAAACATGAAAGTTATAGTCCATTGCAAAATCTACAACTTTGATTCAAAAAGTTTCTTCAAAAGAAGCTTGTAGCTCAAGTTATGATTTTTGGAATAGGGTTGCAAAACATTCTTAACTTAGAAATTTTTTTGACCTATTTTAGGCAGGATTTTTGCCCAACTTCATGGCCACTTTTCACATGCTTCCACTTGGAATTTTAACTTGCATTACAAAGATGGATTGTATTACACATTCCGAGCATTCCAAATTGTCCAAGAACTTCTCAAACACCCTTGTGGTTAGGGAGAATCGAATTTGTGAAGATGGGCAAAAGTCACTTTGTTCATAAGCCAATTACATGTTCATAAGTTTGCCATTTTCAAGTCAGCTTGCACAAGCTAGGTTGCAGGACTTTTATCTCATCCACACTCAATAATTTAATGCATATCCCTTGTGCTCATATCTTGTTTTGTGTATTTAACCATTATATACAAGATTAAGCCATATTTGGAAAAAGCATTTTAGCCATTTTTGAAAAGATCAACTTTATGTCAAGTTCACAATCTAAGAGGTACAGGCCATATCTTTGGGCACAAGATTCATGAACAAATTCCACTGATCAAGAGTGATTTGTGCAGCATAGATTGAGGGTAGTACAGGCATGCATTGTCAATATACATTTTCTTACTTATCAAAGAAGAAACATTGCAAAAGGGGTACCACATTCACTTCCTGCAAGCAAGAGCCTAAACAAACTTTATCCACACATTACATACTCCCTAACCAACCTATAACACGAGCCCTTAACCCTCAATACCTCATCATCCATCAAAACACATTTTTTCTGCAAAACAGAGTCCCTGTTGCAGATTGACTTGGCCAGCATCATTCCATCGTGCACTTTCACCCAAACCAGTTCAAATACATTCCCTACCATTCATACCAACGATCCCAAGCCTTGGAAATAGACTGTAACACCTCTAACCAAGTTTGCCATTTTCATTTTTTCAGTTGTGCAGGTTGAGTTACATAGCTCGATTCAGCTAGTTTCAAAGCAAGCTAGAGGTTGGAAGAGCATCATTGGACCTCAAGCAAGCTGTACAAGTCCTCAAACTTCATTGAAAGTGCCTCCATTGTTGTACACAACTCAAGCTGAACAGGTAAACATTTGAACTTCCATCTCTCTATCCAAGCATATTTAGGCTTAAGTTTGTGAAGAAGGTATGTTCTATTCATGGCCCTGAAGCTACCTATATCCTCACTTTTCATTTATGTTGTGTGTGTTGCACGAATTTTGGACATGAACATTTGAAAAAAGCTAGGTCAGGAATTGGGGGAGGAGAAATTCTCTCTCATTTCTGAGAGTTAGAACAACTTCTTTATATATTTGGAATCGTGACAAGTTGCTCTATAACATTGATGTTGTAAGTTTTTGTTGAAAATCAAGGAATCAGAAGTTAGCAGGTTGAGAAGGAAACGTGCGTTTTCTTTGTTTCAAAGTTGCTGCAGGTTGAAGACAACTCCTTTTGGGCTGGGCTTGGTTCATTTTTCTGTTTGCACCTCATTTTTTCCACATACACCCTCTTGGCCCATTGTGTGATTTTTTAATCATTTTTGACTTTTTGTTTTTTTCCCTGACTTATTATTTTTTGTCAAAATATAAAAAAATATTAAAAATATTTTTTTAACCATTTTTGCATTTTATTTGGATTTTATTTGTTTTATTTTGAACTTGTACATAAATAAACATAATACCTTTTTTATTCAAAATACAAAAATAATACAAAATACATTTTATTTTCTGATTTTATTTTATTTTATCTTTTGAAAACATTTTCTTAAAATACATTTTTTTTGATAAATAATAAATATTTTATTTTTTTTTATATATTTAGTATAGTTAATATATATAATAAATACTTATATTTTTATTAGAATATTTAGGATAAAAATACAAAAATAATACATTTCTATTTTTATTAATATTTGACCTCAAAAATTACTTTTTACAAATATACTTCTCTTTTATTTATTTTTTGTACATAATTAATAAATATTGTATATGATATAAATAATAAATACCATTTATTTACAAAATTAGGGTTTTGCCCTAAACCATGAAAATATCCAAAAATTAACTTTTTTTTTATTATTTTTATTTCACTTGTAAATAAATCATACACTTACACAAATACATTTACACATACACATTTACTTATTCCTATACATTGATACATATTACATTTGAGATCGCAATTCGATTTGGTTGTAAATTATTTGGACACTACTCTCCTATTTAAGTCTCATCCCCACTTGTAAATTTGTACCCCCACTCCTGGATACTTATTTGTAATAGCGTAGACTTTAAATTCCCGCAATTTATCGCTTTCAAATATACCATGGTTAGACCTAGGGTTTGTATGTACATAAAATCAAACGCTAGATAACCTAATACAAAGACAAATACATGAAATCAATACACAATCACACTTGCACCCCTAGGGTAATCCCGCTTGTTGCCTTCCAAAATGGGCCATGCTTGCACGTTGAGTATCTTTGGCAAAACAAAACAAATCAAATGATCATAGTCCCTCGATGACGCTTTCGAAAGTTGCCTATCAAAATGATCATAGTCCCTTCAAGCAAAATTGCCAAAGACACTTGGCACCATTGCATTCATGGTACATACGATGACCCGCGCCTGTCCCGTTAACATCCTAACGCAAGATTGTCCACCAAATACAATGGTGGAACAAAATTGTTAAAAGGGTTAAAACATGAGAAAAACCTTTGAGTAAATTTAGGGGTAGACAACTCTTAGTTACTTGATCAAACTTGCAAAACACACTTGCCTACTTTTCAAAACCACACTCCACAAACACTTTCAAAAACAAACTTTCAAAACATTTGAAACATCTTTTCGAAAAGATACACACCTTTGTAAAACATTCGAGTAAAGAATTGTTACAACGGTTGCCTAGACAAGGCCTCTTTTTCAAAGCATTTTCAAACACACACACACACCACCATTTCAAGCAATTGAAAACCAATGCAAGTGATCTAAACAAGTAACTAAGAGCCCATGGATAACCATGGATGAAAAGGGTGCTAATACCTTCCCTTTTCATAATCTACCCCCCGAACCCACGAAACATCTCAAAAGGTTTTTCCTGTGCTTTTTAACCTTTCCTTTAGGATAAAATAAAAAGTCGGTGGCGACTCCTGCTAAACCGAACAAGTGCGAATACAAATGCAAAAAACTCAAGTCAGTTCTCCCACCGTATCACAGAACTGGCGACTCTGCTGGGGAATATCAGCTTTGAGAAATCTATAAGTGGGGTTACCTTAGGGTTTAGGTCCACTTTACATTCTTGCTTTGATTGCCTTGATTGCTTTATCTTTTGGGTTCTTGTTTGGGTTTGTTGTAAATCCTACACCCGGATTTGGGGCACCTTTTTAGGTAAATAGCAATAAAACTGTGAGGGAACTGTGCGGGGTATATCGACACGGTTGAAGCAGTAAGCTATGTTAGTGTGACATATTTGTGAGTACCGGTAACCCTTGAGTTCAATCAAGGAGAGTACGGGGCCGCTGAGTGATGTCGTGAAGCACTAACGAACTCTTAGAACCTTAATTGACCATCTTAGCCTTCTTAGGGGTAGTGAGATGACCGACTTTGGTGCAGTCCGAAGTTGGTAGATACTCTATACTACACTCATTGAGGGTTGTTTTCTTGGAATATTTTGGTCGCCAGTTAAGTGGCTAAACCAAAACAATGAAAACAGAAAACAATCCAATGATATTGAGCTCCTTAGAACCCGGTTTCTATTTCTAGGACAGGATGAGCCGACTAACTTCAAGAGGGTACTTACCTACAAACCCCATGCAAGCCTAAACCTAAGGACTTGTTTGCTTTGTGTGAATATGTTTGCCTGTATATACACTTACTTGCTTTTTGCATGCATGTACATAACATCATACCATCATACCATTGCATAGATCCTGCATAAGGACTAATCCATTTCAAGGATCTCAAGGGTTTGTGATGCAGTCATGATGAATCAAATGTATAGCAAGGGGCAAAGGGGATTTATTTTCCTCTAGCCAAGGTTAATGACTTGAGTCAGGGGCTATGACCCACTCGATATGGTGAGCTTTGACTCTTGAAGAAGGACTCTCGGCGACATGAAGTTCCTTCAATCAAGCTACCGGATCCCGATTCTAACAATTTTCTTGTTTACCCCGCGAGATCCTTGAAAACATTGCATGCATACATACATATCATTGCATTACAGGCACCCTTTCTACAGGTCACTTACCTTCTTCGCTGTTCATTACAGCAATCATCATGAATCCTGAACCATCCACTGAACAAGCTATCCAGGCCCTCCAGGCCCAGAATGCCCAGTTCCAGGAGTTGGTAATGAGCCTAGCCCAGGGTCAACAGGACTTGCAAACTCTGATTCTGAAAGAGAAGAAGAAGAAGAAGAAGAGGACTGTTTTGTTCGACACTAGACGCAGATCTGGGAATGGATTACCGAATGAGGCTGAGCTGACTACCTCATCTGTAGGCAAGGACAGTCCCCAAGAGAGAAGGGTTCCTAGTCCCGTGGTCTCTGACAACGAGACGAATTTCAATGATGAACAGTATCCTCCTGCCGAAGACAGGTACAAATAGTTGGAGGACCGGTTAAGTGCTATGGAGATACAGAAAGTGCCCGGCCTGGACTTCGAAGATCTAGGTCTATCCTCTGGGGTGGTGATTCCTCATAAATTCAAGGCACCTGCTTTTGCCAAATACGACGGAGCTTCCTGTCATAAGTTGCACCTCCGTTCATATGTAAGGAAGATCCAGCCCTACACGGCTGACAAGAATTTGTGGATTCACTTCTTTCAGGATAGTCTGTCAGGGACCCAACTCGAGTGGTTCTATCAGCTGGATGGAGCCAGTATCCGCAACTGGGAGGACCTTGCTGCTGCCTTTTACAAGCAATATCAGTATAATTCCGACCTCGCTCCTACGTGTACCCAACTCCAGGGTATGTCACTGGGGACGGGTGAAGGATTCAAGGAGTATGCACAAAAGTGGAGAGACCTTGCTGGAAGGGTGAAGCCACCTTTAACTGACCATGAACTTGTTGATATGTTCCTGGGGATCCTGTCTGGTCCGTTCTTCAACCATATGATTGGGAATTCTTCTGCTGGGTTTACCGACCTTATCTTGACTGGTGAAAGAATAGAAGCTGGTATCAAGTCGGGGAAGATACAAAAGGGTGAGTCCTCTAACACTGAGAAGAAACCATTCAAGAAAGAATCTAGTGTTGTCTTTGGTTCAAAAGGGCAGAATAGGTCCGAGCACCGCCAAGCTGTCAACGCGGTAGTTATTTCAAAACCGGCCAGTGCTCCTCAACATCACAACCAACAAAGGGAAGAGAGACCTAGAAGGCAATTCACTCCCCTCAGCATGACCTTGTCCCAGATATTGCCACAGTTGCTGGAGACCAATTTGGTAACTCTAAGGGACCCTCCTAAGAATCCCAACAAGACACCTTCGAGGTATAACCCCAACGCCCGCTGCGCTTATCATTCTGACAGCCTGGGGCATGCTACAGATGATTGTTGGACTTTGAGGAATAAGGTTCAGGACCTAATCGACGCAAAGGAGGTCCAGTTCGAAGCGCCCGAGGCTCCCAATGTGATCACTCCTCCTATGCCAAATCGTTGAGATTGTTTTTGTTTCATTCGAATTTTCAAGTTGTAATTTCTTGTGTTATTCAAACAATTATCTTTTAATGTCAAACTTTGTTTCATTAATGCATTGCATATGTTTGTCTTGAATTCATCCATTCGTTTTCACTACTCTTATGCTTTTCTTTATGATATTTAACTCTTGATAAAAAGCTGCAAGCCTTTAGAGGGAGGATGACGAAACAATACCATAATCTCATACAGTATGCTTTTGAACAGACCTTGCTGATGATGTACAGGCATTTCTTTCAATTCCCAAACACTGGAGTTATAAGGAAGATAATCCCTAGTCAACCCCTTCGAGCCAAAGAGGTAGGAGTTTTCTGTTCTAAACAAATCGAAACCTTTGATGTAAACCTGGGGCAAGGTAGTCTCTCAGTTAATCCAAAAAAAGGTGCGCATTGAAGTCGCAAACTCTCAGTTCGTAATACAATGAACGACATCAAAAAATCAAAAAATATTCCTCTGGAATCAAAAGACAGTGATGGTTCCTTATCTCATAGGCAGTCAATCTCTCAAAAAAAAGAGAGAAAAGCCCACTGAGCCAAAACCTATAAAGGAAGCTCAAGAAAGCTAGGGCATCCCGCTGACTGTAATCTCAAAAATGGGAGCAGCCAGGCAAAAGTTAGGGATCAAAATAAAGAGGTCATTACAAATCCTCAACAACATGAAAAATGTTGAAAAAGAAAAAGGAGATGATGACTGCCTCCTAAATTCAACCGGTGAACCATCACCCAAAAGTCGTTCCAAATTCGAATGGAGTTCGACGCACAAATTAACTGAGCTTAGGGTTGAAGAACATCACGAAGAGCGGGTGGGTACAAATATACTTTGAGCCTTTATCCTTTGTTTCTTAAACCGTGAACAAAGCCACGTTACAACCCTTCAAAAGTCCTAATTGAAGCATGGGTTAGTTCGAAAGCATACTGTTACAAAAGGTATCCTGACTCCTGTAAGGCTTTGCTCTAAAATCTTGTGTTGATTTTGTATTATGAAAAGTTTTCTGCTAAAAAACGCATTTTTCAAAACTTCGAGACAAACATAAACTTTGCATTGTTTGAATATCACTGTTTGCATTTAGCTATTTGTTTGACAGCGAAGAAATTCATACAGTGAATGTTCGGAGGAACGAAAACTCTCTCAGTGAGTAAAATCACTTCAAAAAGGATGACACTTCCAACGACAAGTCTCCTATCAACAAGGGGCGTGACATGTCACCATCCAATTAACCTGGGGCAGTCTAGTCAAGGTTTCAACAGATCTTTAAAAGTTCAGTTAACCTGGGGCAGTCCAGTCAAGATTTCAAGAAATCTCTCAATTCGCAGAGTAATCTGATTCAAGACTCCTACACCACCACTTGGGGCATTCGAATGTCAAAAGTGTTCAACAATTCCTTCATCACCTGCTGGAAGTTACAACCACCAACAGAATAACGAACGATTGAAGCTCCTAAAAAAATCGGTTTCACTCGAGAGTGAAGACTCCCATCCTTATCACCTCAGAAGATTGATATAGTTCAAGATGTGACCCAAGATTTGGCGACATTCTATAACTTATTCAGATTTGCTTCCAGAAATAGTTCAGATGTGACCCAGATTTGGCGACATTCCGATACTCATTCCAGATTTGCTTCTATAGATAGTTCAAGATGTGACCCAGAGATGGCGACATTCAGTAACTTATTCCAGATCAACACCTGCAGCAATCAGAAGATTCTTGCAATCTCCAACCAGAGAGCCTTCCAGAATCTAATTCCCCATAGAGTTTCAAAATCCCCAGTGGAGCCAAAACTGTCAATCCCCAGCGGAGCTAAAACTTCCAACTGTCATCCCCAGCGGAAATGAAGAACTCTACTCTTCAGCATCAGCCCAGGATTCAACGAACTTCCCGGCGTTCGTGAAGGATTTATTTTCCCAGACGAAGATACAGCACATTGTCATACATCATGATACATGCATATACGCATCATACAATCTCATTTATGTTGAGAACATCATTGCTTGATCCATATCATGCATTGCATATGACTGACCTTTACCT
Organism: Vicia faba; assembly: GCA_948472305.1. Lineage (NCBI taxonomy): Eukaryota > Viridiplantae > Streptophyta > Magnoliopsida > Fabales > Fabaceae > Vicia > Vicia faba. Next base: position 486,783,829 of record OX451739.1, read on the forward strand.
TTCAGGAAGGATACAGTTAAATGATCAGCTATGTCAAAGTAGACAAATACAGTCAAAAAAGACAACTCCAGTTCCTAAAGATTTTTCTGATGCACACCCGTCATTATAGACACCTGTCATTGAAGACAACTCGTCATTATAGACACCCGTCATTGAAGACAACCTGTCATTGAAGACAACCTGTCATTGAAGACAACCCGTCATTGAAGACAACCCGTCATTGAAGACAACCTGTCATTGAAGACAATCTGTCATTGAAGACAATCCATCATTATAGACACCCGTCATTGAAGACAACCCGTCATTGAAGACAATCCGTCATTGAAGACAATCTGTCATTAAAGACAACCCGTCATTATAGACACCCGTCATTGAAGACAACCCGTCATTATAGACACCCGTCATTGAAGACAACCTGTCATTGAAGACAATCCGTCATTGAAGACAACCCGTCATTGAAGACAACCCGTCATTGAAGACAACCTGTCATTGAAGACAACCTGTCATTGAAGACAATCCATCATTGAAGACAATTCGTCATTATAGACACCCGTCATTGAAGACAACCCGTCATTATAGACACTCGTCATTGAAGACAACCTGTCATTGAAGAAAATCCGTCATTGAAGACAACCCGTCATTGAAGATAACCTGTCATTGAAGACAACCCGTCATTGAAGACAACCTGTCATTGAAGACAATCCGTCATTGAAGACAATCCGTCATTAAAGACAACCTGACATTAAAGACAACCTGTCATTGAAGATAATCCGTCATTATAGACACCCATCATTGAAGACAACCTGTCATTGAAGACAACCTGTAATTGAAGAGAACCCGTCATTATAGACACCCGTCATTGAAGACAACCCGTCATTGAAGACAATCTGTCCTTGAAGACAATCCGTCATTAAAGACAACCTGTCATTGAAGACAACCTGTCATTGAAGACAATCTGTCATTGAAGACAATCCGTCATTAAAGACAACCAGTCATTGAAGACAACCTGTCATTGAAGACAACCTGTTATTGAAGACAACTCGTCATTGAAGACAACCAGTCGTTAAAGACAACTCGTCATTGAAGACAACCAGTCGTTAAAGACAATCCGTCATTGAAGACAATCCGTCATTAAAGACAACTCGTCATTGAAGACAACTCGTCCATGAAGACAACCTGTTAAAAGAGACGACTCGTCAAAGAAGACAAAACCTCATCTGGTTCAATTAAATCGATACCTAAAGATTTTTCTGAGATAACCTGTCAGTAGAGACAACACATCAACCTTTTGAAATTCCATATTCGATACCTGTATCTAGCCAGGGCATATCTGTGAGCGATTGATTGTAGATTCGATACCTGTATCTAGCCAGTGCATATCTGCATGAAGAGTTTGAAGATCAACACCTGTAATGGGCCAGGAAATTATCTTTCTTTCTCAGGTACGCAAGTTCTCGCTAAGGATTCTCTTACGCGATCGTCACCCTGGATGGCATCTTTAAGCCCATATCCACAACTATCCATTACACTTCCAAATGGCATCTTTAAGCCCATTTCCAGATGGCATCTCTAAGCCCATCCTCCTACCAACAATCTCCAAATGGCATCTTTAAGCCCATTTCCAGATGGCATCTCTAAGCCCATCCCCCGACAAGATTCTGTCACATTTCCAGATGGCATCTTTAAGCCCATCACCAAATGGCATCTTTAAGCCCATTCCCTCTACCACCACATCACCAGGTGCAAATTTTTGGGCACTCTAGTGTCCAATATCCTTTTACCTTCGAGACGCGAAAGGCAAACCTGCCAATCTAAATATTCAGGTGCAAGAAGATTGAACAGGGGCAACTGTTATACCCCAAAATTTTCCCTCTCATTTCTTCAACATTTTCTCATCCCAAGACCCTTGGAGCTCAAGATCAAGTTAGGGTTTGCTCTGCTCAAGACTCCTCCTTGCACTATTGACCCAAATTAGGGTTTGAGTTTGCACAAAGTTGTTTTGACCTAAAATGCCCAAAATGACTTTCATGCTTCATGTTGGACTCACAAGCTTATCCATACCCAGTTTCAAGCCTTGATTCCAATCTTTGCCCAGTCAATTGGACAGTTGACCTAAAAATCAGCTGTATTGGGGAAAAAGTCAACTGTGGTCAATTGACAGTCAAACCTCATGATTTTTTACCCACATCAACATTATGAACTCATATGGACCATTTGATCAAGTTTGGATCACAATTCCACAAGAAATTTGATCAGATCACCAAAAGGGCAAAATGGTCATTTTTAGGGTTTTGACTGCACAAAGGCAATTTTTGACTGTTTGACCTGGCCAATGGCAAACCAATATCACATATGGACTCAAGGACTCAATGGCATGGTCTTGACATATTCAACAAGTTAAAAAGATCCCAAATGCACAAGATTGACAAATGAATTTTTCCAGTCAACTGATCAAAATTTGACTGTATACTAAAAAGTCAAACTTTGACTTTTTGGTCAAAATCAAGTGTCAAGATTCATTTTTCATCAAGACATGTCAAATTATGAAACTTGTTCATCAAGAAACCAAAAATTACAAATTAGGGTTTGAAATGAAGAAATTTCATAACTTAGAAATTTTCTAAGTTATGAAATTTCCTAATTTTTTCCTAACTTTGTCCCATTTTTTCTTCAAGATGCAAATGGATTCAAGCAAAACTTAAAACATGAAAGTTATATTCCATTGAAAAATCTACAACTTTGATTCACAAAGTTTCTTCAAAAGAAGCTTGTAGCTCAAGTTATGATTTTTGGAATAGGGTTGTAAAACATTCTTAACTTAGAAATTTTTTTGACCTATTTTAGGCAGGATTTTTGCCCAACTTCATGGCCACTTTTCACATGCTTCCACTTGGAATTTTAACTTGCATTACAAAGATGGATTGTATTACACATTCCAAGCTTTCCAAATTGTCCAAGAACTTCTCAAACACCCTTGTGGTTAGGGAGAATCGAATTTGTGAAGATGGGCAAAAGTCACTTTGTTCATAAGCCAATTACATGTTCATAAGTTTGCCATTTTCAAGTCAGCTTGCACAAGCTAGGTTGCAGGACTTTTATCTCATCCACACTCAATAATTTAATACATATCCCTTGTGCTCATATCTTGTTTTGTGTATTTAACCATTATATACAAGATTAAGCCATATTTGGAAAAAGCATTTTAGCCATTTTTGAAAAGATCAACTTTATGTCAAGTTCACAATCTAAGAGGTACAGGCCATATCTTTGGGCACAAGATTCATGAACAAATTCCACTGATCAAGAGTGATTTGTGCAGCATAGATTGAGGGTAGTACAAGCATGCATTGTCAATACACATTTTCTTACTTATCAAAGAAGAAACATTGCAAAAGGGGTACCACATTCACTTCCTGCAAGCAAGAGCCTAAACAAACTTTGTCCACACATTACATACTCCCTAACCAACCTAGAACACGAGCCCTTAACCCTCAATACCTCATCATCCATCAAAACACATTTTTTCTGCAAAACAGAGTCCCTGTTGCAGATTGACTTGGCCAGCATCATTCCATCGTGCACTTTCACCCAAACCAGTTCAAATACATTCCCTACCATTCATACCAACGATCCCAAGCCTTGGAAACAGACTGTAACACCTCTAACCAAGTTTTCCATTTTCATTTTTTCAGTTGTGCAGGTTGAGTTACATAGCTCGATTCAGCTAGTTTCAAAGCAAGCTAGAGGTTGGAAGAGCATCATTGGACCTCAAGCAAGCTGTACAAGTCCTCAAACTTCATTGAAAGTGCCTCCATTGTTGTACACAACTCAAGCTGAACAGGTAAACGTTTGAACTTCCATCTCTCTATCCAAGCATATTTAGGCTTAAGTTTGTGAAGAAGGTATGTTCTATTCATGGCCCTGAAGCTACCTATATCCTCACTTTTCATTTATGTTGTGTGTGTTGCACGAATTTTGGACATGAACATTTGAAAAAAGCTAGGTCAGGAATTGGGGGAGGAGAAATTCTCTCTCATTTATGAGAGTTAGAACAACTTCTTTATATATTTGGAATCGTGACAAGTTGCTCTATAACATTGATGTTGTAAGTTTTTGTTGAAAATCAAGGAATCAGAAGTTAGCAGGTTGAGAAGGAAACGTGCGTTTTCTTTGTTTCAAAGTTGCTGGAGGTTGAAGACAACTCCTTTTGGGTTGTGCTTGGTTCATTTTTCTGTTTGCACCTCATTTTTTCCACATACACCCCCTTGACCCATTGTGTGATTTTTTAATCATTTTTGACTTTTTGTTTTTCCCCCTGACTTATTATTTTTTGTCAAAATATTAAAAATATTAAAAATATTTTTTTAACCATTTTTGCATTTTATTTGGATTTTATTTGTTTTATTTTGAACTTGTACATAAATAAACATAATACCTTTTTTATTCAAAATACAAAAATAATACAAAATACATTTTATTTTCTGATTTTATTTTATTTTATCTTTTGAAAACATTTTCTTAAAATACATTTTTTTTGATAAATAATAAATATTTTATTTTTTGTATATATTTAGTATAGTTAATATATATAATAAATACTTATATTTTTATTAGAATATTTAGGATAAAAATACAAAAATAATACATTTCTATTTTTATTAATATTTGACCTCAAAAATTACTTTTTACAAATATACTTCTCTTTTATTTATTTTTGTACATAATTAATAAATATTGTATATGATATAAATAATAAATACCATTTATTTACAAAATTAGGGTTTTGCCCTAAACCATGAAAATATCCAAAAATTAACTTTTTTTTATTATTTTTATTTCACTTGTAAATAAATCATACACTTACACAAATACATTTACACATACACATTTACTTATTCCTATACATTGATACATATTACATTTGAGATCGCAATTCGATTTGGTTGTAAATTATTTGGACACTACTCTCCTATTTAAGTCTCATCCCCACTTGTAAATTTGTACCCCCACTCCCGGATACTTATTTGTAATAGCGTAGACTTTAAATTCCCGCAATTTATCGCTTTCAAATATACCATGGTTAGACCTAGGGTTTGTATGTACATAAAATCAAACGCTAGATAACCTAATACAAAGACAAATACATGAAATCAATACACAATCACACTTGCACCCCTAGGGTAATCCCGCTTGTTGCCTTCCAAAATGGGCCATGCTTGCACGTTGAGTATCTTTGGCAAAACAAAACAAATCAAATGATCATAGTCCCTCGATGACGCTTTCGAAAGTTGCCTATCAAAATGATCATAGTCCCTTCAAGCAAAATTTCCAAAGACACTTGGCACCATTGCATTCATGGTCCATACGATGACCCGCGCCTGTCCCGTTAACATCCTAACGCAAGATTGTCCACCAAATATAATGGTGGAACAAAATTGTTAAAAGGGTTAAAACATGAGAAAAACCTTTGAGTAAATTTAGGGGTAGACAACTCTTAGTTACTTGATCAAACTTGCAAAACACACTTGCCTACTTTTCAAAACCACACTCCACAAACACTTTCAAAAACAAACTTTCAAAACATTTGAAACATCTTTTCGAAAAGATACACACCTTTGTAAAACATTCGAGTAAAGAATTGTTACAACGGTTGCCTAGACAAGGCTTCCTTTTCAAAGCATTTTCAAACACACACACACACACCACCATTTCAAGCAATTAAAAACCAAGGCAAGTGATCTAAACAAGTAACTAAGAGCCCATGGATAACCATGGATGAAAAGGGTGCTAATACCTTCCCTTTTCATAATCTACCCCCCGAACCCACGAAACATCTCAAAAGGTTTTTCCTGTGCTTTTTAACCTTTCCTTTAGGATAAAATAAAAAGTCGGTGGCGACTCCTGCTAAACCGAACAAGTGCGAATACAAACGCAAAAAACTCAAGTCAATTCTCCCACCGTATCACAGTAAGGCTAATTATTTCTGGGATAGTCTAGACTTCAAGGCATTCGAAGATATTCTGGATCTTCTGATATATGGCTTGGTATTGTTTCCGAATCCTGACTCCTTTGTCGATGTGAATGCGGTGAAAATATTCATCTCTCGTAATCCTGTACCCACTCTTTTGGGTGACATTCTTCATCAGCTTTATGCCCGTATTGCCCGAAAGCGGGGAACCTTGATGTGTTATGTGTTAGAACAAAGTTTGAATCTACTACCCTATGTTTAAGTTTTGATGATAACAAAATGAAAAGATATATTATTTATATGATTCATGTAAGAACTATTTTCTACCTAAAAATATTACGTTCTGCCTTGCAGAAACTCTGATAGGTATCAGCAAGAGCACACTTAATCAGCATCAGAATATTGGTTCTTGACATCAGCATCAGAAGTTGCTATATCAGAATACCAGAATCAGAAGATCAACTCACGTGTATGCTGAAGCTTGATGAACAGAACTGCGCTCAACACTCTGATAAATAAAACAACAGTTCATCAGCAGATAAGCAGAGTCAGAATGAGCCAAGCCAGAACATGCATTAAGTAGCAACGGTACTGTGCATTGAAAGCGTATTATTACCAACGGCCTCATTCCAGACAAGATCTGCTCAATAAGGAAAGTTTGTTATTAGCATTGAATCAAGAATATTGCTCCAACGCTCAACAATCTCAGTGCTATATAAACAAGACTATGAAGATTGAATTGGCTAATGCTCTCCAACATTTTACACGCCTAAAAGCTAATCATAATCTTCCTTCTCTCAGTTTGCTAAACACTTCATATCTCCTTACTCAATCATTGTTTAGAAATCTAGTTTCATAAGCTTAAGTTGTGTATACATCACAGTTGTGATACAGTTTTGTAGAAAACATTTACACACCTAGATTTATCTTCTTTGTAAGAAAGTGTTTCCTTGACAAACCGGGTTGTGGTTTGCATCAAGAAGGCTTTAGCAGTTGTTAAAGCAGTTTGTAATATTCAGTTGAATATAGTGGATTAAGACCTCGTTGGAGAGAGGCGAAATCACCTTGACGGGTGGACTGGAGTAGTTTGAGATCAAACGAACCAGGATAAAAATATCTTGTTCATTGCATTGATTTTCAGTTTTACAATTCAACCCCCCTTCTTGTGTTTTTCACTTCTTCAATTGGCATCAGAGCGCCTGGTTCTGAGCTAAAACACTTAACCGTGTCAGTACAAGATCCAGCGTCAGAAAAACACAATGGCAGGAAACTATTCTCACACCAGCAATGACAACCATGAGGACAGAGACAGATTCAGCGGCAAACCTCCAGTCTTTGATGGAGAAAACTTTGATCACTGGAAATACAGAATTGAAAGCTTCTTTCTGGCACATGATGCTGATCTGTGGGATATGGTGACAGATGGATACACGCACCCTGTGAATGCAAGCGGTCAGAAGATTGATAGAAAAACAATGTCTGACCAACAAAAGCGTGACTTCAAGAATCACCACAAGGCCAGAACCATCCTTCTCAGCGCCATCTCCTATACTGAATATGAAAATATCTCCAACAGAGACACAGCAAAGAACATTTTTGACTCACTCATAATGACGCATGAGGGCAACGTTCAGGTCAAAGAAACTAAAGCTCTGGCGCTCATTCAGAAGTATGAGGCATTCAAAATGGAAGAATCTGAATCCATTGAAACAATGTTCTCAAGATTCCAAATTCTGATAGCTGGTCTCAAGGTTCTGGACAAAGGATACTCTACTGCTGACCATGTCAAGAAAATCATCAGAAGTTTACCCAAGCAGTGGAGACCAATGGTTACAGCTCTGAAGCTAGCAAAAGATCTCAACAAAATCACTCTGGAGGAACTTATCAGCTCCCTCAGAAGTCATGAGATAGAGCTAGAAGCTGACGAGCCTCAGAAGCAAGGTAAGCCTTTAGCATTAAAATCTAACAAAAAATCTGCGTCTAAAGTTTTGCAGGCAGTTGAAGAAACATTTGATGGATCCTCATCAGAAGAAGACGAACTCTCCCTCCTCTCCAGAAAAGTAAATCAACTGTGGAAGCAAAGACAAAGGAAGTTCAGGAATCCCAGAAGATCTGATCAAAACGAGTCCTCTTCCAGATACAGAAGGACAGATTCCTCCTCTGGATACAGAATATCTTAAGGCTCCTCAAGTAGGAAAAAGCCAAACACCAAGGACATCATCTGCTATGAGTGCAATGAGCAAGGATACTACAAGAGTGACTGCCCAAAGCTTCAGAGGGAAAAGCCCAAAAAGAAGTTTGGAAGAGAAAAGAAGAAAAGTCTCATGGCTACATGGGATGACTCTGACTCGTCTGAAGCTGACTCAGAATCAGATGATGAGAGGGCAAACATAGCTCTCATGGCTAACATCTCAGAAGATAGTGAAGCTTCTGAATCAGACTCAGAATCAGATACTGAAGAGGTATTTCCTAACTTTGCTGTTAATTTTACCAAGGTTGAACTTGCTGAAAGCCTTAATGAAATTCTGGAAAGGTATCAGCAAATTAGAGTTAAATTCAGAGACCTGAAAAGGAATCTTGAATCTGACTCTAATAAGACTGAGAGTCTCAAATTGGAGAATTCTGAGCTGAGAAATAAGATTTCAAAATTAGAAAATACTTTACAAAACTCTCAGAAGGAACCAATTTCTGAAACTCTCAGTAACGCTGATGAGATCATCAAGGAGTATGATCACAGTTTCCATAAGTTCCTTGCTAAAAGCATAGATAGAAGCAAAATGGCTTCAATGATCTATGGAGTTAGCAGAAACGGTAGGAAAGGAATAGAATACCAAGGTAAGGTTCCTACACCAAAGAATGTCATGGACTTAACCATTAAACACACTCCTCTAAATTCACATTTTTTGTATGGTCACACACATGATATTAAATACACTAGCAGTAAGTACTCTGTGAAACCAAAATTCAACCAGAGTTTTGGTAAAACTAACAAATCAGGACCCAAGAAAATCTGGGTACCTAAGGATAAAATAATACATGTTGCAGATATCTTTAGCAGCAAGTCAGAAACACCAGTCATGGTACCTGGACTCTGGCTGCTCGTGACACATGACGGGAAGAAGGCATATGTTCCAAAGCCTGGAACTTAAGCCTGGAGGCCACGTTGGCTTTGGAGGCAATCAGAGGGGAAAGATAATTGGCTCTGGAACTGTAGGTAATGGAAATCTTCCCTCTATTAATAATGTTCTGCTAGTAGATGGATTAATGCATAATCTGTTATCCATGAGTCAATTAAGTGATAACGGTTATGATATAATCTTTAATCAAAGATCATGTAAAGCTGATAGTCAAAAAGATGGGACTATCCTGTTTAATGGTAAGAGGAAAAACAACATTTACAAAATCAAACTTTCTGAACTAAAAAGTCAGAATGTAAAGTGCCTTCTGTCTGTTAACAACGAGCAGTGGATCTGGCACAGAAGATTGGGGCATGTTAGTATGAGAAGAATATCTCAGATTAACAAACTCAATCTGGTCAGAGGACTTCCTAATTTGAAGTTCAATTCAGATGCTCTGTGTGAAGCATGTCAGAAAGGCAAGTTTGCAAAACCTTCTTTTAAATCTAAAAATGTTGTTTCTACCTCTAAGCCATTAGAACTTCTGCACATTGACTTATTTGGACCAGTTAAAACTGCTTCAGTCAGTGGCAAGAAGTATGGGTTAGTAATCGTAGATGACTATAGCAGATGGACATGGGTAAAGTTCTTAAGACACAAGGACGAGTCACACTCTGTGTTTGTTACCTTCTGTAACCAAGTTCAGAATGAAAAGGATCTTAGAATCGTTAAAGTCAGAAGTGATCATGGTGGAGAATTTGAAAACAAAGATTTTGAGTCATTCTTTAATGACAGAGGCATTCTGCATGATTTCTCTTGTCCTAGAACTCCCCAACAAAATGGAGTTGTAGAACGAAAGAACAGAACATTGCAAGAAATGGCCAGAACCATGATCAATGAGACAAACGTTGCTAAGATCTTCTGGGCAGAGGAAATAAACACAGTGTGCTACATTCAGAATAGAATCTCAATAAGACATATTCTGGAAAAGACTCCATATGAATTGTGGAAGAACAGAAAGCCCAACATTTCATATTTTCATCCATTTGGATGTACCTGTTTTATGTTAAATACAAAGAATTATTTGAACAAGTTTGACTCTAAAGCACAGAAGTGTATTATGTTAGGATACTCTGAATGCTCAAGAGGGTACAGAGTATACAATACAGAAACACAGATTGTGGAAGAATCAATCAGTGTTCGTTTTGATGATAAGCTTGACTCTGAAAAGTCAAAGCAGAATGAAGTTTTTGCAGGTATGGAAATTGAATTTACAGGTTCTGAAGACAAGTCATCAGAAGCTCTCAACACAGACACTCCTTCAACGTCTGAAAGGAGCACTGCTAGCAATCCTACAACAGCTGCTGATCAACCTCAGAAGAGATTACCCAGAAGCAGCTTGGATCACCCAGAAGAGACTATCTTAGGAAGAAAGGAAGATCAAATCAGAACAAGAGCAAGCTTCAGAAACTCTGAAGAAACCCTCATGGGACTTGTGTCTCTGATTGAACCTTCTTCTATTGATGAAGCACTTCTGGATAATGACTGGATTCTGGCAATGCAAGAAGAGCTGAATCAATTCACCAGAAATGACGTATGGGATCTTGTTCCCAGACCAAAAGGATTCAACGTCATTGGAACAAGATGGGTCTTCAGAAACAAGCTAAATGAACAAGGTGAAGTCATCAGAAACAAGGCACGACTGGTTGCACAAGGTTATAGTCAGCAAGAGGGGATAGACTATACAGAAACCTTTGCCCCAGTCGCCAGGTTAGAATCTATCAGACTTTTAATTTCATTTGCTGTTAATATAGGCATCACTCTGTATCAGATGGATGTCAAGAGTGCATTCTTAAACGGTTATATAGAAGAAGAGGTTTATGTGCACCAACCCCGTGGTTTTGAAAATACAAAACATCCGGAACATGTTTTCAAACTAAAGAAGTCACTATATGGTCTGAAACAAGCTCCCAGAGCTTGGTATGAAAGGCTAAGTAACTTTCTGTTAGAAAATGAATTCACCAGAGGGAAGGTGGACACTACCTTATTCTGTAAATCAGTTAAGAATGACATCTTAGTCTGTCAAATTTACGTTGATGATATTATTTTTGGTTCTACTAATCCTTCTCTTGGAAGAAAATTTGCTAAGTGTATGCAGGCAAAATTTGAGATGAGCCTCATGGGGGAACTGAAATTCTTTCTAGGAATTCAGATCAATCAAACTCCAGAGGGAACTTACATTCATCAGAGCAAATACATCAGAGATCTTCTGAAGAAATTTGACCTCTCAGAATGTAAGCCATCAAAGATTCCAATGCATCCCACGTGCATTCTGGAAAGAGAAGAGGTAAGCAAAAATGTAGAACAGAAAGTCTACAGAGGTATGATTGGTTCTCTCCTTTATTTGACTGCTTCAAGACCTGATATATTATTCAGCGTTTGTATTTGTGCTAGATTCCAATCAGATCCTAGAGAATCTCACTTAACAGCTGTTAAGCGAATTTTCAAGTATCTGAAAGGTACTACTAATCTGGGTTTGTTTTATAGAAAATCTAGTGATTACAGTTTAGTAGGCTACTGCGATGCTGACTTTGCTGGAGACAGAGTGGAGCGTAAAAGTACTTCTGGAAGCTGCCAATTTCTGGGAGAAAATCTGATCTCTTGGTCCAGCAAAAGGCAATCAACAATTGCGCTATCAACAGCAGAAGCTGAGTACATAGCAGCAGCAGGATGTAGCACACAAATGCTCTGGATGAAAAGTCAGCTTGAAGACTTCCAGATTTTTGAGAGTAACATTCCTATACTCTGATAATACTTCTGCTATTTGCTTAAGTAAGAATCCTATTTTACATTCCAGAGCTAAGCATATAGAAATAAAACATCATTTCATTAGGGACTATATTCAGAAAGGAATTTTGAATTTAAAATTTATAGATACAGACCATCAATGGGCTGATATCTTCACTAAACCCCTTTCTGAAGATAGGTTTAATTTCATTCTGAAACATCTCAGCATGAAAATCTGCCCAGAGTGAAAATGTTTTAATTCCATATATTTATCTTCAGAATGTATTTGTTTTACTGTGAACTTCTGATCAATCTCTTTTCAGAAAGATAGAACATGCAGATTGTATCAGATGCAAGTCTAAAGATCTGAGAGTCTAAGCTCAAAGACAGACGTGTTGATCACTACATCAAACAAGTGTCATCCAATCATCAGCAAATCTCTGAAGCAGAACGTGTGCACGCTTCTGAGAAGGCAAAACGCTGATTGGGTGCATTGAGACACATGTCTGGTAACCGTTTTTAAGTATCTTTCTCAAATCCCCCAAAATCAGCAAGCATTAAATGAAAGTAATCATGTGTTTAAAACGTAATCATGATTTTATTTCTCTTTCTTAAAAACTTTTACTCTTTCAAAATATTCTGAACCCTATTTAAACACGTTAACCTCTCATTTTAATCTTTTACAGTTTCTCACTATTTCTCAAGCACTCTCTGCATTTTTCTGTGTTCATCTCTCTCAAACTTTTTTCTCAGTTTTTCTCAAAATCCCTAAGTGTGAACATGGCAACCTCCAGCAGTGCTTCTGCAGGTTCTCAAAAGAAAGCATCATCTGAACAGTATCAAGTGCCATTCAGAACACTCCTCACTCCTGTGAAGAATCTTGAAGTGTTATCTGAATTGATCATTGATTTTGGAAGTCTGAAGGAAAACGGTTTTGATTTAATAGAAGAAGTTAGGGCACAGAAATGGGAAAGGTATTTTGACAGGTTGGTTGGACCAACATTCCCTATGTTAGTCAAGGAGTTCTGTATTCATGCGACGGCTTCAACGCATCAAGTCACCTCTTACATTATGGGGAAGAAGATTGTGATCATTGAGGATCACATAGCAAGGTTAATCGGATTCAGTGGCGGTGGCGTCCGCTGTATTGATATGGATGAGAGATGTGCTGACGTGGGCGTCATAGCACAAAGGATTTTCACACATGGGGTGCCCAGCAGCAAGATCAAAGATCTTAAGGATCATCACAGAGTTTGGGCGAAGATAATTCTGGGGTGTTTTAACCATAGGAAGCCAACTAGTTCCCCTGATTACATAAATGTGGATCAGCAGTTTCTGATCTACTTTATCAATCAGAAGGTAAAAATCAACTTGGCTCATCTTCTGTTCAATCACCTCAGAACAAGCGTGAAGGAAACCAGGGAAGAAGAAAGAACAAAGAGGGATTGGATACCCTTTGGAAGGTTGATATCAGATATTCTGACTGAGAATAGGCTGATAGAGCATCTGATAGAAGCTCAAGAGTTAAGCACCATTGAACCAACGGTTGAGAAGCCTCTGAACGCGAAGAACTTGAAGAAAATGAAGTTGATAGAGAATATCAAAAAGGAACCCAGCGCTACTCCTATTGCTGATATCACCAGCAGAAGAGTTCCACTGAGTGACTTTCCCTTATTCTCTGAGATAGAATCCAAGCCAGTGGTAGTTCTCAGATATCTGGACGCGTGCAAAGCTGATGGTACAGATCCCAATCTGAAGATCAAAGATCTGCACCAATCTCAACCAGAAGTGACTCTGAAGAAGACGAAGAAAAGGAAGGCACCTTCAGAAGGATCATCCCAGCAGACACCCAAGAAAAGAGGTAATTTATCTGCTGCTTCTGTTTTAAATTCTTCTACTATTCCAGCATCAATTCCACCTCCAACCTCTCATAGAATCTCAATCCCTATCCCAACAATAGATGAAACTGAACCAGAAGATGACCCTTCTGAGGCACTTCAACTCAGAAGACCCAGAACCAAACATCCCAAACCAACAATCTCAACAACATCAGCAATTGACAAAGTGCTGTCTCACATTGATCAACACACTTCTGATCACTCCTCCATCAATCCAAACTCTGAACCACAATTTGTCCCTTCTCCACAACCAGAACAACAGCAATCTGCTGAAGAACCAGAACAACAACAACCTCTCTCATCCATTCCAGAAGAACCTCTTATCCCTGAACAACCAGAAATTCCAACAACCTCTCCACAACCAGCAATTCCGTCTCCCTCTCCTCAACCAGAAATTCATCCACCATCACCTCAACCTGAGTTTCATCACTCTGAAACTCCAACTCCTCCACCTTCTGAACCTCATTCACCTCAACCATCACCTCTGGCAATCCAGCTGCCATGTGGAACAACAGTCACAATGGCCCAGCTGCCATCCTCATCAGAATCTACACCACCAAATTCTCCCAAAACACCAAACAGTCCAATCATTATTTCTGATTCTCCCACTCCATCTCCAAAACAAACAGCTCCCAAGCAAACCACCGAAAACCCCAGCAAGACCTTCATAGACTTAACAATCCTTGACCGTCTTGCTGATCTGAAACATAAAATAGCCATTCCAAAACCAAAACAACCAGATGTTGGCTCTGGTATTATGAATTTTGAAACAGGTTTGCAGCAGTGGATTGCTTCTCTGAAGCAAGTCTGTCCTGGAATGATTGACCCAGCTGCCTCTGACCAGCTCTGGTCACAATTCAGAATTTGGGTACGTGCTGAAGCCCTCAAGTTGCAGGATATCAACTATGAGCAGGCACAACAGAACTTCAGCAAGCTGCTGAAGGAAGTTGAAAGTCAGCTGCCACAGGAAGACGTGCTCCCTCTGGATAGTGAGCCATGGTCTGAGAAACAGCTAGCTTCAAAGGTGCAACCAGAAGAAGACAAGACCATTCAAGCTGAAGCAAGTCAAGCAGAAGATGTTGCAGAAAGCTCTCAGAAGCTCCTTGCTTCTGATGTTTCTCAAGCTGCCTTGGACAGGCAGACTCTGGAAGAGCTGAAGCTGAATGACATGCGTCTGCAGCAGAGGATGGATGAAAATGACCAGAAGATGAAAGAAAGAATGGATGTGCAGGATAGCAAGATAGACACTGTTGTCAGCATGGTACACAAGCAGAATGAGACTGCTGATCAGATCAAAGCCATGCTGGAGAACCTGTTCACACGCCTTCCTCCCCAACCTTAGTTTTCCATTCATGTCTTTTTCATGTTTTCTTTGATTATCTGTTGTACTATTTTGTCTGATTCTAAACTTTTTAATATGACAAGTTT
Organism: Vicia faba; assembly: GCA_948472305.1. NCBI lineage: Eukaryota > Viridiplantae > Streptophyta > Magnoliopsida > Fabales > Fabaceae > Vicia > Vicia faba. The sequence goes on from OX451739.1 coordinate 486,799,026, forward strand.
TTCTGCCTTAAATGTTTTAGCACATCACTTACACTTTTTGATTGCTGACAAAAAGGGGGAGAACAAGAATGATATTTTAAATAATAACGGATTACTAAGACAGAAATTCTCGAACATTCTAACTCTTATATACTTGAATATGTTTTCTGTTTTGCTTAAGTCTACAGGTACAAGAAAGCTCCATGATACTCTGAAGACTAAAGCTCTGATACCCGCTCTGATACTCTGACCCAAAGCAAAGCTCTAACAAGAAAAGCTCTGATACGCTGATCTGAAGCTCTGCTCTGATATGCTGATCTAAAGCTTATGATAGTCAAAGACTCTGATACTCTGATGTTCAAAGAAAGGCAAAAAGATCTGATCCTGAAGAACTCTTGGAATCAAAAAGGGAAGTAATAAACTCAGGGGGAGTATCTCTCAACTCTTATCCCTTATCTTTGATAACCTCTTACTCTGATACATCTTATCATTTGGTTACCTCTGATACTTTTTCACGTTATTTTCAATTTAAAAATATCTAGTTTTTGTCATCATCAAAAAGGGGGAGATTGTTAGAACAAAGTTTGAATCTACTACCCTATGTTTAAGTTTTGATGATAACAAAATGAAAAGATATATTATTTATATGATTCATGTAAGAACTATTTGCTACCTAAAAATATTACGTTCTGCCTTGCAGAAACTCTGATAGGTATCAGCAAGAGCACACTTAATCAGCATCAGAATATTGGTTCTTGACATCAGCATCAGAAGTTGCTATATCAGAATACCAGAATCAGAAGATCAACTCACGTGTATGCTGAAGCTTGATGAACAGAACTGCACTCAACACTCTGATAAATAAAACAACAGTTCATCAGCAGATAAGCAGAGTCAGAATGAGCCAAGCCAGAACATGCATTAAGTAGCAACAGTACTGTGCATTGAAAGCATATTATTATCAACGGCCTCATTCCAGACAAGATCTGCTCAATAAGGAAAGTTTGTTATTAGCATTGAATCAAGAATATTGCTCCAACGTTCAACAATCTCAGTGATATATAAACAAGACTATGAAGATTGAATTGGCTAATGCTCTCCAACATTTTACACGCCTAAAAGCTAATCATAATCTTCCTTCTCTCAGTTTGCTAAACACTTCATATCTCCTTACTCAATCATTGTTTAGCAATCTAGTTTCATAAGCTTAAGTTGTGTATACATCACAATTGTGATACAGTTTTGTAGAAAACATTCACACACCTAGATTTATCTTCTTTGTAAGAAAGTGTTTCCTTGACAAACCGGGTTGTGGTTTGCATCAAGAAGGCTTTAGCAGTTGTTAAAGCAGTTTGTAATATTCAGTTGAATATAGTGGATTAAGACCTCGTTGGAGAGAGGCGAAATCACCTTGACGGGTGGACTGGAGTAGTTTGAGATCAAACGAACCAGGATAAAAATATCTTGTTCATTGCATTGATTTTCAGTTTTACAATTCAACCCCCCCTTCTTGTGTTTTTCACTTCTTCATTATGCTCCATTATTGGCGAGGTGGTTTATTTCGCACCTCCCCAAATCAGTGCTGAAGAACAAAGAAGGCATGGTTGGGCTTATAGGGTTATGTCTCTCTCTCATAATGATATCATCTGGACTATCAAGGGTATGGACGAGGTGGCCATTATTGATCGCTGTAGGGAATACCCCAATGTTCCACTGATAGGAACCAATGGAGGGATTACCTACAATCCATGCTTGGCCTTACGTCAGTTTGGGCGAGCCAGGAGAGAAGGACCCCATGAATTGCTAATGCCTAGTATCATCTTTGATTTTCAAGGGGATAGTGACGAGTAACGCCGCAGATTCATAAGGGCTTGGGATAGAGTTCACAGATCTGATCCACATGAGCTGGGTCCAAAGACTTCTCTTCCAATGGAGCCATATCTCAGATGGGTTTGTATCCGTGCCCAAAAGTTGGGTATGCCGTATGAATCCGTCCTGCCTATCATTGTTGAAGTTGCTAATGAAGAGGGGGTTCTTCCTACCATCCTCCATCCTTACATGCCCACTGACATTGGGGCACTGAAAAGGTCTTGGATGCAGCTGAGAGAAGAGCGGGATGCTTACCGAGAAAAGTTTAACGAGCAAGAGCAGAAGATCCAGAAGTTGACTAGGCATCTGGAGAACGAGCGGATTCTCAATGACTATGTCCGCACCAACAAGAAGCGACCATGGGAGCACTGATTGTCCTTTGATTATTTCCTTTCCATTTTTTATTTCCTTTTCAGTATTTCCTTTCTTGTAACGCCTTAAGGGCAATTTGTTAAATAATTTGAATTTCAAGTTTATCTAATAAAAGTGTGTTTCATTTCTTGTTTACGAATTTGAATCTCTCGATGTCTTTGAAATCATATCATACGCATTTCATTCTATACACTTCATAACAGGTACCCATTACAGGTCTCTTATCTTCTTCGCTGTTTATTTCAGCACTCATCATGTCTGCTGAACCATCAACTGAGCAAGCAATCAAGGCCCTACAGGCTCAAAATGCCCAATTCCAAGAGCTATTCATGAATCTAGCAAAGGGTCAGCAAGATCTGAAGACCCTTATTCTGAAAGAGAAGAAGAAGAAGAAGAAGAGGACAGTCCTGTTTAACACAGGTCACAAGTTTGGAAATAGGCTACGGGATGAAGTTGATTTGACCACCTCATCTAGAGGGAAAGATAGCCAGGAAGAAAGGAGGGCTCCTAGCCCTGTGGTCTCAGACAATGAGACGGACTTCGACGAAGACCAGTATCCTCCGGCTGAGGATAGATACAAGCAACTAGAAGACCGGTTGAGTGCGATGGAAGTTTAGAAAGTGCCTGGTCTGGACTTTGGTGATCTGGGTCTATCATCTGGGGTGGTGATTCCCCACAAATTTAAAGCACCAGCCTTTGCTAAGTATGACGGAGTTTCTTGTCCGAAGCTGCACCTCCGGTCATATGTAAGGAAGATTCAGTCGTACACCGCTGATAAGAACCTATGGATCCACTTCTTTCAAGACTGTCTCTCAGGGACTCAGCTTGAATGGTTTTACCAGTTAGACGGAGCCAGTATCCGCAGTTGGGAAGATTTGGTTGCTTCCTTCTACAGGCAGTACCAATACAATTTTGACCTCGCTCCCACGCGTACCCAACTCCAGGGTATGTCTATGGGAACGGGTGAAGGTTTCAAAGATTATGCTCAGAAGTGGAGGGACCTTGCCGGAAGAGTGAAACAACCCTTGGTTGATCGGGAGCTTGTGGATATGTTTCTGGGGACCTTGTCTGGTCCATTTTTCAACCATCTGATTGGAAGCTCTTCGTCTGGGTTTACAGATCTAATTATGACCGGTGAAAGGATTGAGGCTGGTATTAAGGCTGGTAAGATACAAAAGGGTGCTTCATCAAGCACCGAGAAAAAGCCTTTTAAGAAAGAGTCCAGTGCTGTCTACAGTTCGAAAAGCCAGAATAGACCTGAACGCCGCCAAGCTGTTAATGCGGTTGTTATTTCAAGTCCTGCTGGTGCTACTCAGCGCAACAATCAACAAAAGGCCGATAGACCTCGAAGGAAATTCACCCATCTCAACATGACTTTGTCTCAGATTCTGCCGCAGTTATTAAAGACCAATCTAGTAACTCCAAGGGAGGCTCCGCAGAATCCCAACATTGCATCACCTAAGTACAACCCTAATTCCCGTTGTGCTTTTCACTCTGATAGCCCAGGACATAATACAGATGATTGTTGGCCTTTGAAGAACAAAATATAGGACTTAATTGATGCTAAGGAGATTGAGTTCGAGGCGCCCGAAAGACCTAATGTTGTGATTGCTCCTATGCCCAAGCATGGAGTGAATGCTATAGATGAAGACTCGTTTATGGTTTTCGTGAATGACATTGTTACCCCTTTGATGACTGTGAAGAAGAACCTTTTGCTAGCCGGTTTATTTCCGGGCTGTGACGAAGGTTGCCGTATGTGTTCTGCCCTACCAACCGGTTGCCCATTTTTGAAATCAGGTGTCCAACGCCTGATGGATAGTAAAGAAATTCTGTTTGAGAAGATTATTGTTCCCTTAGTTCATACTGAAGAAGTTTCTATTATCACCATTCTCGACAATTCTTCCAAGGCTTCCTCGAGAAAGCCTGTTAGAATTACATTTGTTCCAAGAATCGCACCATTGATCATCACTGTTCCTGGGCCTATCCCCTACACCTCTGATAAAGTTGTCCCTTGGCATTACGGGGCCGATGTTTATTTTCATGGAGTTAAACAAGAGTTAGATGTTGATACTGACGTCAGCAATATTGTTGGACCTGCTAAAGTCACCCGCAGTGGAAGACTTTTCTCACCTGATATCTCTCCATCAACTGCCCGAAAACTTGTTGTTATTACACCTGCCAGTGTACCTGCTACTATTCTTGTTCAAGTTCCTATTCTTACCCCTGTCGCCGAGTTATCTGACACTCGGGGCAAGGGGACCACCAGTGAGCCTGCCCAGACGGAGGCACCAAAGACAATTACTGTTGAAGCTTCTAGATAAGAGATGGAAGAGATTTTAAAGATCATCAAAAAGAGTGACTACAATATAGTCGAACAGCTGGGGCAAACCCCATCCAAAATCTCTATGTTGTCATTGTTGCTATGCTCAGAGGCCCATGCCAAGGCTCTTATTGCATTCCTGAAGACTGCACACGTACCGCAAGAGACATCGGTTGATCAGTTTAAAGATTGCGTGGCTAGTCTGACTGCTGATAATGGGTTGGGTTTCCCTGACGCCGACTTGACTGCTAAAGGGAAGAATCACAATGATTCCCTGCATGTCTCCATTGAATGCAGGGGCATTACTCTTGCTCATGTATTAGTGGATACTGGTTCCTCATTGAACGTTTTGCCTAAGAAAGCTCTAGACCGATTGGACTGTGAAGGATTGGAGTTGAAACCAAGCAACATTGTCGTCAGGGCCTTTGATGGGTCTAAAATAATGGTACATGGAGAAGTGGATATTCCGATTAAGGTTGGTTCTCAGGTTTTCAACTCTACATTCTATGTGATGGACATTCGGCCATCTTATTCTTGTTTGCTGGGTCGCCCATGGATCCACAAAGCTGGGGTCGTAACCTCAACGCTCCACCAGAAGCTGAAGTACCCAATGAAAGGGAAGATTGTGACAGTACAAGGAGAGGAAGAGTACATGGTGAGCCACCTCAACTCTTTCCTATATGTAGAGATGGATGTGGAGTTCATTGAGACCCCATTTCAACATTTTGAAGAAGTTCCCCAGACACTGGCATCAACTGAGACTGTTATTGAAGATCCTCCTATGAAGATGGCTTCCTTCAAGGATGCCCAGGCTATTATCGAGAAAGGTGGGTGTACAAATTGGGGCCAACTCCCTGATTTTGCACAGAAGACTAACAAGTTTGGTTTGGGTTTCACTGTAGAAGCTCAAAGGGCTGTTCGGAATGCACGGATCGGAAGACATCCCCTGTTCATCAGCAATTCGGGAGTGAATGCCATTGAAGATGACGGTGAAGAGTCTGAGTTCGACAGTTGGATCTATCCTACTACTGATGGTGGACCAAGCAACTGGACAGCAAAGGACTTCATCCCAATTTCTTTTGTTACCCAGTAATGAAACTTTTTGTTTTGAATTTGTAACAGACAATGTTTTAAACTCTACGGCCTGGTGTCTTACCCGGGGCACTGTGGCTTCATTTGTGAGGGCTTTATGTGTGTCATTTTCATATATCATTAATAAAAGCATTGGACGTTTCTTGCATTTCAACTTTTGTGCTCCTTGTTTTTTTATTATATTGCAAAAACAGCTATTTTACACACACTCACATATACATGTCTACATCCACTTTGGACCTCACTGGTAACGACTCTGCTACTGCCAGTTATGACTTTGAAAGTCCGATCAACTTAGCTGAAGACGAAGGCGAAGATGATTGCAAAGTGCCTAGTGAACTTGCAAGACTGTTACTTCAGGAAGAGAGGGTTATTCAGCCGCATGAAGAGCCTGTGGAATCAGTGAATCTGGGTACAGAGATAGACAAGAAAGAGGTCAAGATCGGTGCAAATCTAGAAGCTAGTGTGAAGCAACGGTTGGTTCAGATGCTGCGTGACTATGTTAGGATCTTTGCCTGGTCTTATGAAGATATGCTTGGGTTGGATACTGATATTGTGGTTCACCGCCTGCCTACCAAGGAAAACTGTCCTCCAGTGAAACAAAAGGTCCACCGAATGCGCCCAGAGATGTCTGAGAAAATCAAGGCTGAAGTGATGAAACAGTTTGACACCGGTTTTCTAGCAGTTACTTCTTACCCACAGTGGGTGGCCAATGTGGTTCCTGTGCCGAAGAAGGATGGTAAGGTTCAAATGTGTGTTGACTATAGGGATCTGAATAGGGCGAGCCCCAAAGATGATTTCCCTCTACCTCATATCGACGTTTTGGTTGACAACACTGCTCAGCACAAGGTATTCTCCTTTATGGATGGTTTCTCCAGTTATAATCAGATTAAAATGGCTCCCGGAGACATGGAGAAGAAAACTTTTGTTACTCAGTGGGGTACCTTTTGCTACAAGGTCATGCCTTTTGGATTGAAGAATGTTGGGGCAACGTATCAGCGTGCCATGGTTGCTTTGTTTCATGACATGATCCATCACGAGATTGAGGTATACGTTGACGACATGATTGCAAGATCTCAGACTAAAGAAGAACATCTAGGCCACCTTCAGAATTTATTCGACAGGTTGAAGTTGTACAAGCTGAGGTTAAACCCGAACAAGTGCACCTTCGGGGTGAGATCTGGTAAGCTGCTGGGTTTCGTTGTAAGCGATAAAGGTATTCAAGTGGATCCTGTCAAGGTGAAGGCTATACAGGAAATGCCAGCTCCCATAACGGAAAAGGAAGTCAGAGGCTTTCTGGGACGTTTGAACTACATTGCCCGATTCATCTCGCACCTGACTGCTACTTGTGAGCCAATCTTCAAACTACTGAAGAAAGATCAAGTGGTAAAATGGAACGATGAATGTCAGGCTGCTTTCGAAAGGATCATAGAGTGTCTACAAGAGCCACCCATTCTGATGCCTCCAGTTGAAGGGAGACCTTTGATCTTATACTTGACAGTACTCGATAATTCAATGGGGTGTGTATTGGGTCAGCATGACGAGTCTCGCCGAAAAGAGCATGCTATTTATTACCTTATCAAAAAGTTTACCGACTGCGAGACCCGATACTCGTTGCTCGAGAAAACTTGCTACGCTTTGACATGGGCTGCTCGCCGGCTGAGACAGTATATGCTGACTCACACTACTCTATTGATATCAAAGATGGATCCAATCAAGTATATCTTCGAGAAGCCTGCTTTGTCTGGAAGAATAGCAAGATGGCAGATGATCTTGACTGAGTATGACATCCAGTATACGACCCAAAAGGCAATCAAGGGAAGAAGTGTGTTGGTAGATCATTTGGCACATCAAGCAGTGGATGATTACCAGTCTATGAACTTTGAATTTCCGAATGAGAGTATCATGATAGTGACTGACTGTGAGACACCTGGACCGGATGAAGGACCTGAGGAAGGATCCCGATGGTCTATGTACTTTGATGGAGCTTCGAACACATTGGGTAATGGCATTGGCGTTGTGATCATATCTCCTAAAGGCTCTCATACTCCGTTCACCGCCCGACTATGTTTCAACTGCACCAACAATATGGCGGAGTATGAAGCATGCATCATGGGTCTTCGAGCAGCAATTGACCTAAGGATTAAGTTTCTAAGTGTCTTCGGAGATTCCGCTCTCGTGATCAGTCAGATCAAAGGCGAGTGGGATACGAAACACCCGAACCTTATTCCTTACAAGGAGTATGTATTGACGTTGCCTCCCCATTTCGAGGAGATAACCTTTGAACACTTCCCTAGAGAGGAGAATCAGTTGGCGGACGCGCTAGCTACGATGTCTTCTATGTTCAAGGTTAATTGGGACAACAAGGCTCCCCGGATCATCATTGAAAAACTGGACGAACCTGCACATTGTTGTGATATTGAGACTGAAGAGGTAGCGGATAAACCCTGGTTTCATGAGGTGAAAAGGTATCTTGAAGCTCAGGAATACCCCGAGGGTGCATCTGTTAATGATAAGAAGTTTATGAGGAGGTTCGCGGCGAAGTTTTTCATCAGCAATGACATCCTTTACAAGCGTAACCATGATTCGACCTTACTACGTTGTGTCGATAATAAGGAAGCAGAAAAGATTATGGCAGAGTTACATGAAGGTACTTTCGGAACTCATTCCAGTGGACACACCATGGCAAAGAAGATCCTACGGGCAGGATATTATTGGTCCACAATGGAAGCCGACTGTTATCAGCATTCTCGGACATGTCACAAGTGCCAAGTCTATGCTAATAAGGTGCACATACCTCCAGTTCCTCTAAAATTCTTGACGTTACCTTGGCCTTTTGCAATGTGGGGCATTGATATGATCGGCGAGATCAGACCTACAGCATCCAATGGGCATCATTTCATCCTGGTAGCAATTGATTACTTTACGAAGTGGGTTGAAGCAACTTCCTTTGCTACCGTAACCAAGAACATCGTGGCACGGTTCATTCGGCACAATCTGATCTGTCGATACGGTGTACCAGAGAGGATCATTACAGACAATGGTACGAATCTCAACAATAAGATGATCACTGAGCTCTGCAAACAGTTCAAGATACAGCATCACAACTCTTCTCCCTACCGGCCGAAGATGAATGGGGCTTTCGAAGCGGCTAATAAGAACATCAAGAAGATCGTGCAGAAGATGACTGTTACATACAAAGACTGGCACGAGATGTTACCATTTGCTCTCCATGGGTACAATACCTCAGCACGGACGTCAACAGGGGCAACGCCCTATTCCTTGGTATATGGCATGGAGGTTGTCTTGTCCATCGAAGTTCAGATACCCTCTCTCCGAATCATGAAGGATGCAGGTTTGAGTGAAGATGACTGGATTCAGACCCGACTTGATCAGCTGAACCTAATCGACGAAATGAGACTTACTACTATTTTTCATGGTCAGACGTACCAACAACGGATGATCAAGGCATTTAACAAGAAAGTTAGACGACAAGAGTATCAAATTTGGGATCTGGTAATCAAGCGCATTATCTTACCTCAAGGTGATCCCAGGGGCAAATGGACCCCTACTTACGAAGGGCCATTTGTGGTTAAGGACATTTTCTCAGGAGGAGCTATGATTCTAACCACCATGGACGGTGACGACCTTCCTCGCCCTGTCAATGCAGACATAGTGAAAAGATACTACGCATAATCAAAGACCCGCTAGGTTGACTGGCCTAGGCAAAAGTAAGGGCTTCCCGGCGAACCAAAAGGGTTCGGGCAAAAATAAGGGATGAAAATGAAAAAAATCTGTACACCCGGCAAGTCGAAAACCTGAAAAGGCGGCTTGGGCAAAAATGGGTATCCCGGTGGATTAAAAACCCGAAAGGGCGGTCCAGGCAAACGTTAGGGATCAAAGCATAATACTATGTCTCATTGGATCACCTCGCATCCAGACTTCGGTATTAACTATCAAGCTCGGATGGCACCAATCAATCAGATTCATCTTCAACTAAGCAGCAAAGTGATGAGATGCTTGAAGATATAAAGGCAATAGCAGAGTTGGAACCCAGTGGGATTATTCACATAGTTGTTTTGTTTTCTTTTCACAAATTGTATAGATTCTATTTGTTCGACGGCATTCTCTTATTAGGACGTCAGTCTCTTGTACAAAAATGCCTATTTACAGGCCAAACTTCAAAATCAATACAAATTCATTTTCAGAAAAATTTCAAAATTGTTTTTCCTTTATCTGTTTTGTTTTGCAAAGAACGTACAATGTTCATTTTTGATATATGCATTTGAAATTAATTGCTGCTCATAAAAATTTACATGCGAAACAAAGGACGAATTACTGGTAATATCAGAAACAGGGGCATAAGAAATGTCCAAACTGTGTAGTTACTTTGTCCACCAAGGTACCAAGGCAGGTTCAGCTGAAGAATATGACCAAGATACCATCACTCCCCGCAGAGTAAAACAGTAATGGTAGCTCTCCCCACTGAGACTTGCAACTATGTACAAATCAGCAACACTCTCCCCAAGCAGAGTTAATCTACCATCAGCCCTGAAAAGGTGTGGAATCCCCAGAAGATCTTAATATTCCCCAGCGGAGTATAAAGACATTCCCCAGCAAGTATAAGAATACCCCTGGCAGTCTTAATATTCCTCAACAGAATATAAGAATGTTCCCCGGCGGAATACAAGATATCCCTGGTGGAGCCATTTCCCCGGCGCAGTCTAAAAAGCTTCCCCGCCAGAGTCGAATCATCTTCCCCAGTAGATTCTGGAAGCTTATCCCCTGCAGAGCGCAAATAAATCTCCCCAGCCAAATTCAGAAGGTTATCCTCACAAGAGTCTAACTGGGTTATCCTTAGCATATTGCAACTGAAAGATACCCCAGCAAAGTCTTTCTATCCCCAGCAAAGTCTTTCTATCCCCAGCGGAGTTCATCATTAAAATCCCCAACAAAGCTTATCAACGGAATCCCCAACGGAGTTATCGTTAAAATCTTCAGCAGAACGTCGCTTCCCCACAGAGTAATTCCCCTCAGAATAATCTCTTCATTAGTTTATTCCCCAACGGAGTTCTTGTCTCCTGCAGGATTATTCTCACTATCATCTTCGTTTATCATCCCCAGCGGAAACGAAGAATCCAACTCTATTCTCCAGCAGCTCCGGGATTTATTTTCCCCAGCTAAAACATTATATCCCCATACATCATGATACATGCATATACGCATCATACGAATACAATCTCATTTATTTTAAGAACATCATTGCCTGATACATATCACGCATTGCATATGACTGACCTTTACCTTTCAGGAAAGATACAGTTAAAGTTCTCAGCTTAGTCGAAGACCTGACCGGTTCTTAAATCTCAATTGAATTATCCTCGGTTGAATTTCAGATAAGGTTCTCAATCTTGACAGTTTTCCTCTGTCATAGTGTAGACAAGTTCTATAACCTCAACGGTATACTGCATTGAGCACGAGACAGTTCCTAGATCTTGATGAAGATGCTTCCCTACGTCATAGTGTGGACGAGTACTATAACCTCAACGGTATACTTCGTGGAGCACGAGTCAGTTCCTAGATCTTGATGTTTTCCTCCGTCATAGTGTGGACAAGTTCTATAACCTCAACGGTATACTCCATTGAGCACGAGGCAGTTCCTAGATCTTGAGGAAGATGCTTCCCTACGTCATAGTGTGGACGAGTACTATAACCTCAACGGTATACTTCGTGGAGCACGAGTCAGTTCCTAGATCTTGATGTTTTCCTCCGTCATAGTGTGGACGAGTACTATAACCTCAACGGTATACTCCATGGAGCATGAGTCAGTTCCTAGATCTTGATGTTTTCCTCCGTCATAGTGTGGACAAGTTCTATAACCTCAACGGTATACTCCATTGAGCACGAGACAGTTCCTAGATTTTGATGAAGATGTTTCCCTGCGTCATAGTGTGTACGAGTACTATAACCTCAACGGTATACTCCATTGAGCACGATTCAATTCCTAGATCTTGATGTTTTCCTCCGTCATAGTGTGGACAAGTTCTATAACCTCAACGGTATACTCCATTGAGCACGAGACAGTTCCTAGATCTTGATGAAGATGTTTCCCTACGTCATAGTATGGACTAGTACTATAACCTCGACGGTATACTCCGTGGAGCACGATTCAGTTCCTAGATCTTGATGTTTTCCTCCGTCATAGTGTGGATGAGTTCTATAACCTCAAAGGTATACTCCATTGAGCACGAGACAGTTCCTAGATCTTGATGAAGATGTTTCCCCCCAGTTGAATTATGGACAGGTTCTTAAGACTCAGCCGAGGCATTCTCTCAGTTGAAGTATAAATAAGTTCCTAAATCTCAACAAAGGTTAGACTTCCCCAGAGGAATCTTTTCACAACAACAGGTATGCAAGTTCTCGCTAAGGAATCTCTTATGCGATCGACATTCCTGCAGATGGCATATGTAAGCCCATCCTCCTACCAGCAGTCTCCAAATGGCATCTGTAAGCCCATTCCCAACATCACAATGCTGATACTACACCATGTGAGTGCAAATTTCTGGGCACTCTAGTGTTCAATTATCTCCCACCTTCGGATCACGAAAGGCTCAAAAGCCAATCTATATCCTCAGGTTTAAGAAAATTGAACAGGGGCAACTGTTGTACCCCAAAATTTTCCCTCCCATATTCCTCAAAGATTTGTCAACAATAATCTCCAAGTTGCTCAAGTTGGCACAAGGGTTGGACAGTCAAATCACCTCTTAAGGCAGTCAAGTCAAAATTAGGGTTTTGTGTTGCATCAAGGTCCTCACATACAAATGACCTCAAGTGCTCCCCAATGTCCTAGTATGTTCTTGAGTTCATCCATGTCACATTTCAAGCCTTGCAGAGGAGGTTTGGTCAGTCAATTGCTCAAGAGGCCCAAAAATCGACTATGCTAGGGCAAAAGTCAATTGTGTCCCAAATACAGTCAAACCTCAAGATTTTTTGTCAACATTATCATTTTGAAGGTTAATTCATCATTTGATCAAGGTTTGATCATGATTCATCAAGGATTGCTCAAGATTCATCAAGATTCAAAAGTTGATAAATTAGGGTTTTGTAGGAAAAGTCAACTCAACTTTGACCAAGCATAACTTTCTAATACTTTATGAGAAATGACCCATCCAAAGCTCATTTTTAATAGGATGCAATTTCCTACAATCCATCTTCACACCCCAAGATCAAGAAATGATCTCACAAAAAGTTACTAATTTGGACATTATAGGTCATTTTTGAAAGTCAACAAAAACACCTTTTTTTCCAAAGCTTATAACTTGAGCATGGAACATCAAAATGAGATGAGACCAAAAGGGTTGATTATAGGACATCTCAAGGTTTCTAAAAAGTCCAATAACACTTCCAAAAGTTCAAAATTTAGGGAGTTATGCATTGTTGAAGTTGGGCATTTTTCCAAATTTGCCAAAAGTCAACTATCTTCAAAACTCCAATTTTTGACAAAAAGACCCACTTTTTTCCACTTGATTTGGTCTTGTCATGCCACACACGTGTCCCATATTTAATTTCATGACCAAACATTTATTTTTCTATTTTATTTCATTTTTATTGATTTATTTCATTATTAATCAATATTAAATCAAATAAAATCTAAAAATTCATGTAAAGGGATTCTTGTGATTTGTACAGCTTGCAAATACCATATGACACTCAATCAATTCGTATCAAGTCAAAACAAGCACAAAAAATCAGATTTGGCCTATTTTTGGAAGCTTGGTTATGGTGATCAAAATCCAATCTTGAATCTTCAATGCATTTGATTTAAGACCAAAAGACCAACCCTAATTCATTCTATAACACTCACACAAGTGACACAAACCTAGAACACGCATAGAGCTCTGCAGAAACGGCCACACAACTTTGAGAAAAAAGCTTGAAAAGTGTGAGATCGAAAACAACCTTGGAGGCCAATTCAGACCAAAAGCTCAACGCAGCCCTCTTCCTTGACATCCAGTGAAGCTATACCAATTGAAACCAAGCCTTTTCGTTGCCTAAAACGCCCTGTAAGTCACCACGAACTTGGCTCTGGACATGATATCGTGAAATCATTTTCTTGCATCCTCTTGCCAATTTTCTTGTACATTCATACTTACCATTCAATTTCCATTGATTTTGCATTATTTGATTTTATTTTTGTGGCTTCTAACCCCGTATCCAGAACCTAGGGTTCTTGTTCTTGTTTTTATGCATTTTGTGTACAGGCAAAATCAAGGTGAATAATGGTTACAGGGGTGACCAGGAGGAAGAGACGAGTACGTTGGTACTCTTGGATTTCATTTATATGGCCTAGAGAGGGTTTTTGAGATACCCTACGAAACTTCCTGCGGATAAAAATCTGCAGGTAAATAACCAGGGTCGTATGAAGAAGACGATAACGTGTCTTAGTGTGATTGGCTCATTTAAACAGTTAGCGCGTTTTTTTATTTTGCAGGGCATATTGAATTGTTTTTGAATATGTTATTTATTTTCTATTCCCATAACGAATGAAGCAGTTTGGTTGAGTGGTGAGCGCGCTGACATATGAACAATAGGACCTGGGTTCGAATCCCAGGTCCCCCAAAACTTTGTTATATTTTGTCTTCAGGTATTCATGTGCAATTCTCAAAGAACGGTCCACCATACGCCTCAAACATCAATACGCCAGATGACTCCAAACCTAGATCCAGTGGTCATGAATGAGGGACTACCTTGGTCTCCAATCAACAAGCATGTGGGCAATTCAGAAAGTCAACAAGGCTGCAACGTAAATGGGCCTCAGAATTGCTCTTTTCACCACCAAATTGGGCCCAGCACCCCCCCCTGAGTTTGTTCTTTTATTTTTTCTTTTCATTATTTTTTTATTTTCTATTTTCTTATTGTTATCATTTTAATTAACTAATTAACAAATTAGCTTTTTTCATAAAAAATAAGAAACAACAAAAATATTTTTATTAATTCCATTAACTTTATTATTTATTTTTGTAAATAAACAATTAATTAATTTTATTTAGTTTAAATAGGTTAACATTAATATATTTTGCAATAAATTAACATTAATTTAGAATTAGGTTTTTTTAATATTTTTAATCATTCTTATTTTATTTCCTTAATTAAAATAAAAACCCAAAAATATTTTCTTTTCATTAATTAATTCAATTATCAACTTAGACTAATTTCTTTAATTCAAAAAATAACAAAATATGCTTTATTTAATAAGAAAAGGGTCAAAACCCTAAAAGCACTCTGATTTAATTTTCTCGCGCGCGATTAATTTTTTGATCAATAATGTAACTGCTTTGAGAATGTAATAGTTTGAATTTAGGACTTTATTTATCGCTTTTTATTTACTTTTCGCAATTTAATTTAAAAGGGTTTGTCTTTGGCGATGTAAATACCCGACGCCTTGTAATAGCTTAGATTTATTTTCCGCAATTTAATTTTCGCACCCATTAACTGTTAGATGTTTGAATAATAGGCGATGCATGACAAGATCAACTTTAACTTAAAATCAACATAGCTCACCCATGACATGTACAAAGATAAAATTAACCAAAATAATACACTCGCGCATGCCACTCTTAGGGTACACCTCACTTGGTTGCCTCGAACGTGGTCATTAAGTATATGAAGTTTTAGAGGTCGCCCTCTTGTCCAAAGATCATAAGTTGCCTCAAAACGGTTGCCTCGGATAAAATGATCTAAGACATTAGGGTTACCGCTAAGGCGTCCTAACATTGCTTTAGTGACCACATGTCCCTTAATCGAATTGACCCGAAAACTCCAACGATGGTGCTACCTACTCCTCAATAGTGGGTTAGCGCTGTCTAAAGGACATTTGCACAATTTAATTCCTTTTTGAGTAGGTATATGTTCTTAAGTACTTGCTCCTTTTAAAAACAAAACAAAACTTTTCGCACTTACACTCTCTTCAAAAACAAAACTCTTTTCAAACCTACAATCACAAAGAAAAGCAAACTTTTGAAAACATAATGAGCAAGTACCTAAGAGCCCATGGATAACCACAGATAGAAAGGGTGCTAACACCTTCCCTTTCTATAATCTACCTCCCGAACCCGAGAAATATCTCAAAAAGGAATTTTTCTGTGCTTTTGTCCTTTCCTTGTTGGATAAAATAAAAGACGGTGGCGACTCTTGCTTACCGCGACATTTTGCAAAAACAAACGCAAAACGCGAACCAGCATTCCAAAACAGTCAGTTCTCATTCCCACCGATCACATAATCCAACCAAGGTTTTAACTACCTGTTCCCAGTAGAGTTGCCTCTTTATTCCCCGACAAAGGACTGAGAAACCTGGATCCGACCAGATATCATTCCTCATTTCCGTCTTTTCAAGAAAGTCATTTTGAAGCCTTGATCCGACCAGATAGCAATCATCCTCAGAGATTCATTGTGAAGCCTGGACCCGACCAGATAACAACTAAATCGCCAAGCAGTTCATTATGAAGCCTGGACCCGACTAGATAACGATTAACTTCATCAGAAATCTAGAAAGCCTGGACCCGACCAGATAACAGTTTTCAACCAGTTTATTGTGAAGCCTGGACCCGACCAGATAACAGTTTTCGAATGGTATATTGTGAAGCCTGGACCCGACCAGATAACAATTGACCCTGATCCCCAGGAAGACACTATGAAACCTAGACTCGACCAGATAATAGTACAACTTTCCAAAAGACCATAAAGCCTGGACCCGACCAGATAACAGTCTTCAAGAAGTTACTGTGAAGCCTGGATCTGACCAGAGAACGGTTAATTCACCCTTACCTCCAACAAGTTACTGTGAATCCTGGATCCTACCAGATAACAGTCAACCTCCACCTCTCCAACAAGTTGTTATGAAACCTGGACCCGACCAGATAACAGTTTTCGATGAATTTTCTGCAAATCCTGGACCCGACCAGATAACAGTTAATTCCTCTCTTTCCCCAGTAAGTTGCCATGAAACCTGGACCCAACCAGATAGCAACCAACTACTTCATCCTCAGCAACTGTGAAGCCTGGATCCGACCAGATAACAGCTGATCTGTGAGTGATGTTCCCCAGCAAAAGCATCTCTTCAAAAGAATTTGAAGATATGCATATTCTTCATTTCCAACGGGAAATCAAGGATTTAACCTCCGGAGATTTCCTCAACAGTAATCAGGGATTTATTTTGCCGGATGAAAACACATTTTGCATTCATACATCATAGCATGTAAATAACAATGTATTTAGCATGATACCACATCTGGTGAGCATCATGCAAGCATCTGAATTTTCCTAACCCCTTTCTCATAGGTAAAACAGCAAGTTTAGTATGGATCAACAGGAGATTTGTGCTGATACTTCTTCTAGAGTTTACCAACATTCCTCCAAATGGCATCTATAAGCCCATTCACCATCCATCTTCGAGTGAAAATTTCTGGGCACTCTAGTGTTCAAACTTCTTTCACCATCAAGTCACGAATTCCGGATCCGCCAATCTAACTCTTCAGGCTCAAGAAGTTTGAACAGGGGCAGCTGTTGTACCCCAAAATTTGCCCTCTCAATTCTCAAGGCATCTCTCACAATGATTCTCAAAATTCAAGCTTGCACAAGTACATTGGGATTTTCCAGCACCAGAATTAAGAGGAAGCTGTCAAAAAGGGAGAAAACAGATAAAAATAACATTTTGACGAATTTGGAGGAAAATAGGTCTCCTTCGATTCAGCCCCCTTCGATTGGAATTTGCACCTCCTTCGATTGCTCAAAAGTTGCTGCTAGCGTGCCTCTTTCGTCTGGGCATGTGACTTCAAATAGGTCTCCTTCGATTCAGAAGGAAATGATCTTCATACAAGCTTCAATTGAGTTTTCTATTTCCCTTTGAAACAATGTCCTTCGACTCAGGAATGTCCTTCAACTCAGGAATGTCCTTCGACTCAGGAATGTCCTTCGACTCAGGAAGTAAAGGCCTCCTTTTGGTTTTCTTCAATTCAAAAGTCGATAATCTTCTGAAAGCTTCCTTCGATTCAGAAGTTAATAACCTTCTGAAAAGGGTCATTCAAAGAACACACAGTTGGTTCATTCGAAGGACACACAACTGGTGAAAACGAATGTTGTGTTGTTCTAGTATGGTCGAAAGGTGTAGAAAGATGGAGGATTCGACTCAAAAGATCAAGTTGAACATTTAGACCCATAGGCTAGGCTACGTGTTTCCCATTTTCAGGCCTCAAACCTATGACTCACTCTATACTTAATTGTTTATGCAAGATAAAATAGGCCTTTACCCATTTGTTATCCAAGACCACTTGCACTTAATAGCATAGTACTACCTTTTATAAAATTTTGTCTTGAGCCTTGCGCCTGTTTTCCTTCAGAAAGAAGCAACCCATCTGTTGTACCCCAAAATTTTCCCTCTCATTTATCAAGATTTTTCTCACAAAGCTTCTTGGACTCAACACAAGATTAGGGTTTGCTCAGCTCAAGACATCTCCTTGCACTAATAACCTGAAATTAGGGTTTGAGTTTGAACAAGGATTTTTAGACCATCAATGCTTCATGTGACTTTCATACATCATGTTAGACCTCTAAGATTGCTCATGTTAAGTTTCAAGCCTTGAATCACTTTTTTGCTCAGTCAATTGGACAGTTGACCTAAAAATCAGTTGTATTAGGAAAAAAGTCAACCATGGCCAATTTACAGTCAAACTTCATAATTTTTTATCCACAACAACATTTTAGACTCATATGTACCATTTGATCAAGTTTTGATCACAACTCCTCAAGAAATTTGATCAAATCATCAAAAGGGCAAAATGGTCAAAATTAGGGTTTTGACTGAGAAAGGGCAATTTCTGATTTTTAACCTAGCTAATGACCAAATGAGTTCAAACATGATTTCAAGGGTTCAATGGCATCATGTTGACTTAATAATATGGTTCAAAAGATCTCAAGTTCAAATGATGGACAGATGAATTTTTCAATCAACTGATCAAAAGTCAACTGTACACTGAAAAGTCAAACTTAGACTTTTTGGTCAAAATCAAGTTCCAAGGGTCATAATTCATCAAGACATGTCAAAATATGAAACTTGTTGATCAAGAAAACTAATTTTGCAAATTAGGGTTTTAATTTGAAATTTTTTCACAACTTAGAATTTTTCTAAGTATGGAAATTTTCTTTTTTTCCCCCAAGTTTTCACCACTTTTTCACCATGATGCAATTGGATTCAAAGAAAACTTCCAACATGAAAGTTTTAGTCCTCCACGAAATATACAACTTTTATTCACAAAATTTTCCCAAAATATGCTTGGATATCAAGTTATGAATTTGTGAATAGGGATCCATAAACTTTTTAACTTAGTGAAAATTTGCCCTAATTTAGGCAGGTTTTTGACCCAACTTCATGGACATTTTTCACCTAGTTCCAAGAGGTATCTCAAAATTCATTTCAAAGATGGATTTTAGAGCATGTTTCAAGCTTTCTAAAATGTCTAATAACTCTCCAAGATCATTTGTGGTTAGGGAGAATCGAAGAAGAGAAGTTGGCATTTTGTCACTTTTGTTCAAGCCATTTTTACATGAGATCAAGTTGCAAATCAGATTCAAGCATGCTTGTACCTTGCATTAAAGGTCCTAACTCCTTCTACACTCCATAATTAAATGCTAACTCAGTGGATAATGGCTTTATTTTGGCTTTTGAAGCATTGTACAAGGAATAAATCCATAAATGGCATAAAGAGCACAATGCCATTTTGATAAAGCAAGCTTTTCCAACTTTATCAGCCTTGAGCCTTGAACTTGTTCCTTGAGTACAGACATTTTCTGTAGATCACAAGCAAAGTATACCAACCCTTGCAGCTCACAAGATAGCCAAGTACAGGCCTGCTAGCATGGTCACTTCACCTTTCTTCAAAAACAAGAAAAGTGGCCAAAAGGAAGAGAACTTGTACATCTGATAAAGGGTGGACTTGGCATCATTCAAAACAACTTCATAAACTAATCTCAAGCTAGAACACGAAGGCATAACATCCCAAACACTCTCAAACTCCAAAACACAAATTTTTGCCCAAAACTGTCAGTTTTTGCAAAACTCTTTCCATTTCATTTTTGGCTCGTGCGTTTCTTGATTCAACACTTCAAACACCTTCCATAAATCATATCCAAACTATCCAAGCCCTTGTCCTGGTTCTGTAAGCCCTGTTTCAGACATCACCATTTTCATTTTTGAAGGTTGCAGCTTGACTTCTACAGGGAGTTTCAAGCATCCTCAAGGCAAGCTAAGCATTGGAATAGCTTGAGGGAACTTCAAGGAAGCTCACACGATCCTCAGGCCTCACTCAAAGTCCCCACATTGCCATATCCAGATCCAGCTGAAGGAGGTATTTTTCAAAACTTTATCTCTCTATTTAGGCATCCTCAAGCCACGATTTGTGAAGCAAAAATGTAGTCTCTAGCGTGGTGAAGCTGTACATATGCATAGTTGTCATTTATATTAACTGAGCTAAGAGTATTTGAATGTTGAACATGCTGAAAAAATTAGGTCAGAAATTAGGGGTTACAAAATTCTCCCTGATCTTTTAGAGTTAGTTTACAAATCTTATATCATTGGAATCGTGATAAAAAATGCTACATGTTTCATATTGCAAGTTTTTGTTTTTGTGCAAAGAATAGCAAGATACAGGTTGGAGGCAAAAACGCGCGCGCAGGAGGGAGCTGGAGGACATGGACGACCTGTCCTGGGCCTTGGTGCCTTGGGCCTTCTGTTTTCACTTTTCACACCCCCTGATCCACTATTTGCACCCCCTTTGCATATTTTTTACATTTTGCATATTTTCTCATATTTTTTATGTTTATTAACTTTAATTTTTTTTTCTGAACATTAAAAAATCACAAAAATCTTTTCTTAATTTTTTTCATTTTTTATTTTATTTTTTTTATTTTTTCCACATATAAAAATAGTTTTATACAAATAAATAGAACTTTATTTTCTTAAATAAATAGTAAATACATTTAAAATACCATGCATTTTTATTTTTATTATTCATACACATAAAATATTATTTTCATACATATTTTAATTTTTAATATTTGTTAATAATATTATTTATTATTTCTTGTACATAAATGGATAAAATAAATAATATAGAACATATTTTTCTTTTAATAAAAAAAAACAAGGGTTTCACCCCTTTCAAAAATAACAATATTATTTTTCTTATTTTTAGGACTTAAATAATTTTATTTTTTTCATACATAAAATTAATACAAGACATTTTTGCATAAATACATTTTATTTGCATATTTAAATATTTGTATATTTATTTATCTTGTACAATAATTCAATTGGGTTGTAATAGTATTTTAGAGTTTTATTTTGTCCAAATATCCCCATTCAAAACTTGTATCCCCCCTTCCATAATAATTGTTGTAATAGCCTAGTTTTATTTTATGCAATTTATCGCATTATACCATGTTTAGTAAAACTAGGGTTTGCATGATAAGACCAAAAACAAACAAGTAGAAATGACCTAATACAAGACAAACAAATGCATTTAAAAATACAACACATTGCACACAAGCACTCCTTAGGGTTTCACCCACTTTGTTGCCTTAAAAATGGCCATGGTATGCATTCAAAGTATCTTGGCAAAACAAAACAAAACAAAAGATCATAGTCCCTCGATGACGCTATCAAAAGGTTACCTAAAACAAATGATCTTGGTCCCTCAAACATGCTAAGATACTTGGCAACATTGCTATCATGGTCATACGATGACCCACGCCCGTCCCGTTTAACATCCAAAGATAGGGTTGTTTACCAAATCAATGGTAAATAAACAATGTCAAAGGAATAAAAATGTATAGGAAAGACATTTGAGTAGGGTAGATAGTTCTAAGTTACTTGCTCTATTTCAAACAAACAATCCTTGCTATTTTCAAAAACAATCACACACACATTTTCAAAACATTCCCAAACAACTTTCAAAACATTGAAACATTTTTCAAAAGACAAACATCTTTGTATACATTCTTACGAACGAGAATCATTACAAAGATTGCCCAAACGAGTGGCCTCTTTTCAAAATACTTTCAAAAACACTCAAAGCAACATTTCAAACAATTTCAAAAGCAAAGCAAGTGATCTAAGCAAGTAACTAAGAGCCCATGGAAAACCATGGATGAAAAGGGTGATAGCACCTTCCCTTTTCATAATCTACCCCCCGGACAAAAGAAAACATCTCAAAGGTCTTTCCTGTGCTTTTTTTACCTTTCCTTTTGGATAAAATAAAAGTCGGTGGCGACTCTTGCTAAACCAAAACATTTGCGAACACAAACGCAAAACCTCAAGTCAGTTCTCCCACCGTATCACACCATTTGAACCATTCATCTTGCTTTTATGGCACAAGTGGACACTTACTTTCCAGCTGAGCCTTATTTTATTATTTTTGCTCCCCAAGTTTCCCAAAAGCCTTTCTCTATAAATAGAGAGTTCATTTGCACAAAGAAGGGGAGGATCTTTGGACCAGAGGAACGAATCCCCCAAATGTTCTCAAATACAACAAAAAACTCTCAAGTTCATCAACACTTGATAAATCACAAAAAAAGCCCAAAATCACATTCATCTCCTTCAATTCTGAAGAACAACCAAACTTCAGTCTCCTTCGAAATCAAAGAAGCATCACACTTGCTTTTTCCCCTCTTTCGAATCCAGCATCCTGGGCCTCCACTCAAGGTCCCACATCCATTCAAGGCTTGAAGCAAGGTAAGTTATTCTTACCTTTTAACTTTTCATTTCATGGCATAGTAATTTTTCCCTTTTTGTTTGAAACATGTATATACCATTGTTCCTTTCGTTTCCACCCTTTTAACATATTTTTCATAGCTAACCCTTTTGTTTTGCTTTCTGTTTACCTGAACTTGCTTTAACTATTAAACTGTTTACAAGACAAATACTAGCATGGCCTCAGGCCATGTTGCCATTTAATGCTTTAAATAAAAGAAACAGGAAACAGGAAATAGGAAACGAAGCTTCTGGTTTCTACCCTCTTTTTCCAACTCAAACGAAAGAGACAACCAGGAGGAAAACCATGTTGACTTCTAGGCCTAGACAAAAAGCATGCCTTCACTGATTCCAGGCTCAGTCGAAAGGCATTACCTCACTTATTTCGAACTCCAGTCGAAAAAGGCAACAAGGCAGAACCAGAAGGCTTCGCCATGCACATACTTATCCAATGAAGGCCATGACCTCACTGGTGCTAGCCCCAATCGAAGGAGGCCAACAGAATGCAAATCGAAGGGTGCTCCTTCCTGGGTCGAAGAGCTCATTTTCCTTTCTTTTATTTTTTTTTTGCCTTTACATTTTCTTGCCTTTCAATATGGTTGTAATAGTGTAGGATATTTATTTCCTTCATTTTTATTGCTTTGTACAAATGCTAGTAATTAGATGTGTATGGCAAGATAAAACCAACAAATAGACAACCCTAATCAAAGACTAAATGCCTGCAATCAAATACACTTAGCACACATGCACCCTTAGGGTAATTCCACTTGTTGCCTTACAAAAATGGTCATGTTATGCGTGTGGGGTATCTTAGCAAAAACAATCACAAATACAAGATCATAGTCCCTCGATGATGCTATAAATGTTTCCTTACAAGTGATATTAGTCCCTACAAGAGAAGGCTAAGATATCTCACAACATTGCTATCATGACTATACGATGTCCCACGTCTGTCCCTTCACATCCAGCGATGGGGCTTCTTATCAAATCAATGGTAAGGCAGCAACATCTAAAGGAGGAGGAAAAACACATCTAAAACCTTTTGAGTAGGTAGATTACTTTTAGTTACTTGCTCAATTTCAAAACAAGCATTCTTGCTATTTTCAAAACAATCACATACATCTTTCCAAAACTTGAAATATTTTCAAAAGCTCAACACTTTGCATACATTCTTACAAACGGGAATCATTGCAAAGTTCGCCTAAACGATGGCATCTTTTCAAAATACTTTCAAAACCATACAAAAGCACAATTTTCAAACAAAAGCAAGTGATCTAACAAGTAACTAAGAGCCCATGGAAAACACAGGATGGAAAGGGTGCTAATACCTTCCCTTTTCATAATCTACCCCCCGAACTCAAGAAAACATCTCAAAAGGTCTTTCATGTGCTTTTTCACCTTTCCTTATTGGATAAAAGAAAAGTCGGTGGCGACTCTTGCTAAACCGCAACATTTGCAAACACAATCACAAAACCCTCCAAGTCAGTTCTCCCACCGTATCACAAGTAGCCTAGTGAGTTCCAAAACCTTCATCTCGCTTGCATAGAATTGGGCTTCGAAGGTATCTAGCTCCCCCTTGAGTTGTATCCAATCCCTTTGCAGGTCTTCAAGAGAGGTAGGCATGTCAGGATGTAGGATAGTATATGGAACATCTCCCTCCATGACAGGCTGAATGATTATCGGGAGAATGGAGGGATAAGGCATCATAAGACTCTGAGCACGAGTTCGTACCCATTTGAGGTAAGGCTCAAGAAGGATGGAATTCTTGTGCCCCAAAGTCTTGCTATCTACCTTGTTTAACATCCTCCCAGCTCGGATAAATCTCTGGCGAAGACCTTGATCGTCGTTGTCGTGGTCAAATACCAAACCTTGAATAAGCATTTCGTGCGGACAATCCCTTCGAGCGTAACCAAACTTTCTTAAAGCTAAGCAGGGGTTGTAGGTGATTCCTCCCCAAATTCCAAGTAAAGGGACATTATGAAATTCCCTACAACGGTCGACAATAGTAACATTCTCTATGGATCGGGAGCACCAATGAATATTTGAATGTTTGAGTGTTATCAACCTTTGTGACCACCTTGAACCTTGCTCATTCTTTAATACAGATTGGGGAAGATATGAAATAAACCATCTTGCCAAAAGAGGAGTGCAACACATAAGGACACATCTTTTCCTCATTGTGCGAGTGTGAAAAGAGTGTAGGATATCCCCTAGCAATGTAGGCATCGGGTTGCGAGATATGAAGATTTCGACGGTGTTCACATCTATGAGTTGGTCAGGATTTGGAAACAAAACCATCCCATAGATGAGGAGAGCCACAATTTCCTTAAAGGCTTGCAAATCCAAGGAATTCCAACAGTTTTGGGATTTCTCGAACAAGAACTTTGCTAAGAAACCTTTGACACCACTCCTTGTTTCCCAATGAGTTGTGACATCAGAGGAGTGCAAGTGTAGATCTTGAGCAATCACTTCTGGCTTTGGGTCTCTTTCCGTACCGTTGAAAGGTAGTTGATTGAGAATAGGAATCCTCAAGAGTCGGGAGAATTCTTCCAAAGTAGGCACAAGTTGAAAGTCGGGAAATGTGAAGCAATGATGTAAAGGATCAAAGAACTGAAAGAGCACTTTCATCATGTCCTCATCTGTGTTGGAGGTGACCAAGTTGAATAGGCGACCATGTATCTCGGTGAATGGAGAATTTTCAAGAATCCTTGAAGCTAGCTCCTTAAGTTGTGGAGGGATCCTTACAAGGTTGACTTGAATAGCTTTCCTGCGAAGTGAATCCATATCCTACAAAACAAGAACAAAGATGAATCCAAAAATCCTTGAAATGGTTAGTGAATGTGTATGATGTTATGATGTTCATGATGTTATGAACAAGTATGTATATACAAATAAAGCAAGCAAGTCCTTAGGTTTAGGCTTGCATGGAGTTTTATAGGTAAGTACCCTCTTGAAGTTTAGTTGGCTCAAATATGTCCTAGTAATAGTAATCGGGTTCTAAGGAGCTCAATATCACTGTTTTGTTTCCTTTGTCATTGTTTCAGCATAATCCTCTTTAATGGAGACCAAAATATCCCAATAAACCAAACCTCAATGAGTGTAGTATCGAGTATCTACCAACTTCGGACTGCACCAAAGCCGGTCATCTCACTACATCCTAAATGGCCAAGTTTGTCAAGTAAAGGTTCTAGAAGTTCATTAGTGCTTCATGTACCACTCAGCGGCCTCGTATTCTCTTTGATTAACTCAAAGGCTTCTGGTACCCACAAATATGTTGCACTAACGTAGCTATTTCTTAGACCATGTCGGCATACCCCGCACAATTTCCACAATGTATTTCTACTTACCTATAATGTATCCCAAATCCGGGTAGAGGATTCAAACCCAAACAAAGAACCATAATGTAAAGAAAACAAGTCAAACAATGTAAGCAAGTAAATATGATCTATCCCTAAGGTAACCCCACTTTTAGAATTTTCCCCTGCAGAGTCGCCAGTTCTGTGATACGGTGGGAGAAATGACTTGAAGGTTTTGCGTTTGATCACAAATGTTGCGGTTAGCAAGAGTCGTCACTGACTTTTCTTTTATCCAAAAGGAAAGGTGAAAAAGCACAGGAAAGACCTTTGATATTGTTTCTTGAGTTCGGGGGGTAGATTATGAAAAGGGAAGGTGTTAGCACCCTTTTCATCCATGGTTTTCCATGGGCTCTTAGTTACTTGCTAGATCACTTGCTTTTTGTTTGAAATTGTACTTTGTGTGGTTTTTGAAAGCATTTTGTAAAGAGGCCATTGTTTAGGCAATCTTTGTAATGATTCTTGTTTGTAAGAATGTATACAAGGATGTTTGATCTTTTGAAAATGTTTTCAATTTTGTAAGATGTTTGAAAGTGTATGTGTTTGTTTTGAAAATAGCAAGGATGTTTGTTTTGAAATGGAGCAAGTAATTAGGAGTAATCTACCTACTCAAATGTCTTTATTGTTCATTTTCTTTTCCTTTGACATTGTTGTCTTACCATTGACTTGGTAAGCAACCCTATCTTTGGATGTAAAACGGGACGGGCGTGCGTCATCGTATAACCATGATTAGCAATGTTGCAAGGTATCTTAGCATTCTTTATGAGGGACTAAGATCATTTGTAAGGCAACTTAGATAGCGTCATCGAGGGACTATGATCTTGTATTTGCTTGTTTTTGCTAAGATACCTCACATGCATAATATGGCCATTTTGTATAAGGCAACCAAGTGGAATAACCTTAGAGGTGCTTGTGTGCAAGTGTATCATTTTCATGCTTGTTTTTGTCTTGAATTAGGGTTTTCTAATCATTGGTTTTAGTCTTTCCATACAAACCCTAATTACTAGCATGTTATATAAAAGCGATAAATTGCGAAATTTAAAGTTACTATGCTATTACAACATTTGTGGGGAGCGGGTGTACAAGTTGAATGAGGATTGCAAGAATTTAAATCCTAATTAATCTATTACAATCATATTGAATTGGTATAAATATACAAAGAATTAAATGAATGCAAAGTATAACAATGAATGAATATACAAGGATATAAAATATAAAGAAAATGAATTTTGTTTGGTTTTCATGAAAAAAAGATTGTGTCTTAACCTAATTAAATAAAGTAAATAGTTAATTAAATTTGAATTTATTAAGAAAAAAGATTTTAAACGAAACCCCTAAGCGATCTAATTGCTCTGTCCACCAAGGTACCAAGGTAAGTTCGGCTGAAGAATGTAACCAAGATATCTTAATTCCCCAGAGAGTGAGCCAAGATTCAACAATTCTCCCAAGCAGTTGGTCTCCCGTTAGCCCTACAAGGCACAATATCCCCTAGCAAGTCAGCAATACTCTCCCCGAACAGAGTTATCCTCAATCAGTCTCAAGGAAGTTGGATTATCTCCAGAAGATCTCAACATTCCCCAACGAAGTACACTGACATTCCTAACAAGCATCCCCGGCAATCTTGATCTAAGATTGTTCCCCGGCGGAATAACGGACATGCAGTGGAGCCATTCCCCAGTCCAATCTGAAAAGTCTCCCCAGGAAAGTGGAATCCATATCCCCAGCAGGTCTTGAAGCTTATCCCCAGTAGATCCTGGAAGCTTACCCCTGCAGAGCACGAACGCGCCCCCAGCTTTATTCAAAGGTTATTTCCCCACCAGGATATAACTGGGTTATCCTCAGCCAATTACCACGAAAAGATCGTCCTCGGCGAAGTTCTTCCTATCCCCAGCGGAGTTCATCAAAACTTCCAACATAGCTCAACCATGGTATCCCCAGCGGAGTTATCATTAGCACCTCAGCAAAGTGCCTCTCTTCCCCCACAGAGTTATCTCCCTGCAGAATAATCTATTCGCCAAGTTTATTCCTCAACAGAGTCATCTTGTCCTACCGGTATTCTTGCAATTATCATCCCCAGCGGAAACAACGAAACTCTTCTCCTCAAACATCAACCCAGGATCCAACTTCCCGGCACTCGTCAAGGATTTATTTTCCTAGACAAAAATACAATTCATAAACATATCTTCATACACTATAGCATGCATATACACATCATGGACATACAATCTCATTTATTCTGAGAACATCACGCATATCATACATCATGACATCGCATACAATTAACGTTTTGTCTTTTCAGGACAAAGGTCAATACAAAGATAATTGCTATCAATTGTCGCAACTAAAGATCTGATTCCTGTATCTTGCCAGGGTGTATCTGTTGACGACTAATTCCAGACTCGATTCCTGTATCCTTCCAGGGCACGTTTGAAGAGTTCGAAGATCTGATTCCTGTATCTTGCCAGGGTGTATCTGTTGACGACTAATTCCAGACTCGATTCCTGTATCTTGCCAGGGCACGTCTGAAGAGTTCGAAGATCCGATTCCTGTATCTTTCCAGGGTGTATCTGTTGACGACTAATTCCAGACTCGATTCCTGTATCTTGCCAGGGCACGTCTGAAGAGTTCGAAGATCCAATTCCTGTATCTTGCCAGGGTGTATCTGTTGACGACTATACCAGACTCGATTCCTGTATCCTGCCAGGGCACGTCTGAAGAGTTCGAAGATCCGATTCCTGTATCTTGCCAGGGTGTATCTGTTGACGACTATATTCCAGACTCGATTCCTGTATCTTGCCAGGGCACGTCTGAAGAGTTTGAAGATTTGATTCCTGTATCTTTCCAGGGTGTATCTGTTGACAACTATATTCTCCGGACTCGATTCCTGTATCTTGCCAGGGCACGTCTGAAGAGTTTAAAGATTCGATTCCTGTATCTTGCCAGGGCACGTCTAAAGAGTTTGAAGATCAACTCCTGTAACAGGCCAGGTAATTATTTTCTTTCTCAGGTACGCAAGTTCTCGCTAAGGAGTCTCTTACGCGATCAACACCTAGATGGCATCTATAAGCCCATCCACATACCAACACTTCCAGATGGCATCTATAAGCCCATCCTCCTATCCATCAGTCTCCAAATGGAATCTGTAAGCCCATTCCCACCATCATACTGCTGACACTCAACTATGTGAGTGCAAATTTCTGGGCACTCTAGTGTTCAATCATCTTCCACCTTCGGATTACGAAAGGCACGCCAGCCAATCTACATCCTCAGGTCTAAGAAGATTGAACAGGGGCAACTGTTGTACCCCAAAATTTGCCCTCCCATATTCTTCAAGATTTGCCAAGTTCAATCTTCAGATGATTCAAAATCTCTCAAGGGTTGCACAGTCCAATTGCCTCCTAACACAGTCAAAATTAGGGTTTTGGTTCTGGTAAAGAAATTGAGGTTTTCAAGGGTCCAATCAAGTCCCATATGCCCATAAACATTGTCAATCATCCTTATGTCAAGTTTTAAGACTCACAACATCAAAATTGCACAGTCAAAAACCCTAAATGCTTCACAGTCAACTGCAGGGGCAAAATGGTCATTTGACAGTCAAAAGTCAAAAATTTTGGTCAACATCTTATTTTGAAGCCACAAACATCATTTGATCAATTCTTGATCATGATTCTCAAAGCATAGCTCAAAAAGTCTCAAGATGCAAAAGTTTCTATTTTTGGACAGTTGGAAAAGTCAACTGCAAATTGACCAGGGCATAACTTCTTCATGGTTTATCAGAAAAATTACATCCAAAGCTCATTTTGAATAGGATGACATTTCCTACAACTCATCTTCACACCCCAAGTCCAAGAAATGCTCTCACAAGAAGTTATCAATTTCAACATTATAGGTCATTTTCAAAAGTCAACAAAAAGGCACTTTAAGTCAAAGACCATAACTTGAGATTGGTAAATCAAAATGACATGGGACCAAATACATTGGTTAGAGGACTTCAAGACCTTTCCAAAATGTCCAAGAACATGATCATAGCCTCAAAATTGAGCAAGCTATGCCTTGGAGAAGTTGGGAAATTTTTGGGAATTTTGAAAAGTCAACTTTGCTTCAAAAGCTTCAAAAATGCTAATGGGCTTCAATTTCTTCCTTGAATCATTACCCAAAGCATATGCACGACCCATTGAGCTAAAGATGATTTATTTTCTTATTTTTACTTAATTAATTGAATTTTTATTATTATTAATTCATTTAATTAGATTTAAATATGAGAAAAATATCAAATAATGGTTTTAAATCTTTTTTGTGCAGCAAATATGTTCATTATATGCAAGAGATTTCGTGCATCATCTCAAGGGGACAAAATCATCCATATTTGGCAAGATTTGCATGGAAAAAGATTGAAAAAGATGTGATAAAAATCAAATATTGAAATCATAAATTGATGGATCTTTGGGCTCATTCTTGACCTAATTTGTATCACCTACAAAGGCATAAGGAAACCCTGAAGCCAAAATACACGAAAAACTGCTCAGAAAGGCATAACCACTTTTGCAAAATTTCCACCAAAACTTGAAAACTGAAATCATAGTTGCAAGATCATTCAAAGCCTAAAACCTATTCCAAACTCTTGCTGAGACTTCCTTGAACGTGTTGCAATCACTTTCCAGTCTCCATACTCCAAGAATTGGTAGAACAGAATCACGTTCATCACAAACTTTTCCATAATCGTTTTTTTATTTCCATGCATTATTCATGTGTTTTATTTGTTGATTTACACTAATAATGATGTTCTGAAGCGAATGGTACCATTTAATTGAACTAACGATGCTTGTATCCAAATCTGCCATGGATGAAACCTAGGGTTTCAGAAACTCCAAATTAGGGGTTCTCATATATGGAAAAATTAGACCTTCAAACTGGTACAGCTGAATTCGTGGCATCAAGACGAAGCTATTAAGACCATCGCGCCTTTTTTATATTAAGTATATGCCTAATCGCTATTTTCACGTTTTCAGGTTGTGGGGGTTTAAAACCCCCGCTATTCATTCCTTTTTGTTTCATGCAAACGAAGAAGAAAGCATGCGTGTCTTTACATGATAGGGGGATTCAAATATTGGCGCGTAATTTTTTGTTTACACCACTAACTAATGTTTTTATATATTATGTTTTTTATCTATCCAAATAACAAACGCACGCCATAGCTCAGTTGGTTAATGAGGTGTCTTGCAGGTATAGGGACCTGGGTTCGATTCCCAGGTCCCCCACATATTGCATAATTTTTGTCTCAATGTATTCCTATGCAGCGTTCAACCAAAGGTTCACCATACACGCATATGCTAAGGCCTAACAAGTGGCTTCAAGGTTCAATCTGAAGGCTGCAGGATGAGGTCCATGGTACACTCAGTCAACCATCCCACACGTGATCCCAAGAAGTCAAAAAAGGCTTTGTTCTGGTGGGCCAAAATTACTTTAAAAAACCTCCAAAATGGGCCAGACACCCCCCAATGTTTGTATTCTTTTTTTTAATTTCCTTTTCTTTTCTTTTTTGTTTTAATTGTTAATTGTTTAATTGTTTTATTTAATTCACCTAAAATAATTTTCAATAATAAAAATCAGCAACCAAAAAATGTTTAACATTTAATTCTTATCAATTTCACTATTAAAGTATTTTTGTAAATAAATTTTAATGATTAATTTAGTTTAATTTAGGTTTTAAACTTTAATCTTTTCTTAATAAATAAAATAGATAGAATTAGGGTTTTTTTAGTGTTCTCATCTTTTTTCTTAAATAAATAATTTTCTCTCATTATTATTATTATTAATTATTACTTTTGTAAATAAACATGTACATTAATTAATTAGTAAATTAGGTTAAACTTTAATGTTTTCTTAAACAATTAAAAACAATCTAGAATTAGGGTTTCCTTGTAAATTCTTTATTTTCATAAATACAAAAACCTAAAAAACATTTCTTTTCTTTAATTAAATAATTAATTAGCTTTTAATTCAATTTAATTTCAAAAGGGTCAAAACCCTCGTACATTCAATTTCAATTTCTTTTCGCACATTTATTTTCTTTTCGAATATTATGTAATTGCTTAAAGGCTTGTAATAGTAATTAGGACTTTTTACTTTCCGCATTTTTTATCAAACAGGTCTTTGTAATTTGGCGATGTATAGACCTGCGCCTTGTAATAGCGTAGGATTTATCTTTCCGCATTTAAATTTCAGCACCTTTAAATTCTAATTGCATGAAAGAATGTATGGCTAATTAAAAATAACTCGTAGCTCACAAATGCCCTGGTCAAAGATAAATATTAAACCGAAAACAACACACAAATTCACACACCACTCCTAGGGTACGCCTCACATGTTGCCTTCGAAACGTGGTCGTCAAGTATAGGACGTCTTAGTAAGTCCTTATGTCCATGATCCAGTTGCCTCAAAACAAGTTGCCTCGAAACAGTTGCCTCGGAATAGTTGCCTCGAAACGGTTGCCTCGGAATAAAAAAGGATCAAGGACATAAGGGTAGCTTCTAAGGTGTCCTACTATTGCTTCTGTGACCACACATGTCCCTATAATCGAATTGACCCGAATACCTCCAACGATGGGGCTACCTACCTCTCAATGGTGGGATAGCACTATCTTAAGGACTCTTACACAGCCTAATTCCTTAGAGTAGGTAGATTCTCATAGGTACTTGCTCTCTTCAAAAAACAAACAAAACATCTTTTCACACAGACACTTTCAAAAGTTTTCAAAACAAATTTTTCACACACTCTTGAGGACAGATACAAGAGTCACTTAGAAATCTTTCAAAAACGAAACCTTTTTTTTTCAAACCCACTCATATTTGAAAAGAAAACAATTTTTGAAAACATAAGAGCAAGTACCTAAGAGCCCATGGATAACCATGGATAGAAAGGGTGCTAACACCTTTCCTTTCTATAATCTACCTCCCGAACCGAGAAACTATCTCATAAGGAATTTTGATGTGCTTTTGTCCTGTCCATGTTGGAGAAAATAAAAGACGGTGGCGACTCTTGCTTACCGCGACATTTCGCGAAACCAGCTAAAAACAGTCAGTTCTATTTCCACCGATCACAGAACTGGCGACTCTGCTGGGGATATTTTAAAGTGAGGTGTACCTTAGGACTAAGATCACTTGTGTTTTCAATTGTCTGAATTGTTTGCTTTATTATTGTGGGCCTGTTTTTGGGAGTTCTATAGATCCTAACTCGGATCTGGGGGATACCTTCTTAGAAAGTAGCAACAAGGCTGTGAGGGAACTGTGCGGGGTATACCGACATGGTTGAAGCAGTCTGCTACGTTGATGTGGCACTTTGGGGAGTACCGGTAACCCTTGAGTCTAGTCAAGGAGAGTACGGGGCCGCCGCGTGGTGTCGTGAAGCATCAACTGACCTTAGGAACCTTAATTGAACCATCTTGGCCTCTTTAGGGTAGTGAGATAACTGACTTTGGTACAGTCCGAGGTTGGTTGATACTCGATACTACACTCAATTGAGGGTTGTTTTCTTGGAATATTTCGGTCGCCAGTTCAGTGGCTAAATCGAAACGATGAACAATGAAAGCAATCCAATGATATTGGGACCCTTAGAACCCGGTTACTTCTGATAGGACAGGTTTGAGCCCACCAACTTCAAGAGGGTAATACCCAGACCCCATGCTGGCCTAAACTCTAAGGGCTGTGGTGTGACTTGTGTGCTTTACTATGTTTTCTTTTGTGAATACTTGTGGCGTGTTTAATCATAGCATCATAACATCATGCAGCATCATATGCATTGACTAACCATTTCAGAGGTTCGAATCTTCATTTTTGTTCTTGTTTTGTAGGACATGGAAACTATTCGCAGAAAGACAATTCAGATCAGCCTTGTAAGGATCCCTCCTCAGCTTAAGGAACTTATATCCAGGAATCCCGGGAGCTCTTCTTTCAGTGAGAGACATGGAAGACTCATCAGCTTGGTCAACACCGACATTGAGGAAGATATGATAAAAGTCCTTTTCCAGTTCTTTGACCCTCTGCACCACTGTTTTACTTTCCTGGATTATCAACTGGTGCCTACATTGGAAGAGTTCTCCCGGCTTCTGAAGATTCCTATCCTTAGTCAACTACCCTACAACGGTACGGAAAAGGAACCCAAACTGGAAGAGATTGCTAAAGCCTTACGCTTACAACCATCTGATATCAAGGGACATTGGGAAGTTAGAAGTGGTATCAAAGGGTTCTTAGCCAGGTTTCTGTTTGAGAAGGCCCAAGAATGTTGGAACTCCCTTGACCTACAAGCTTTTGAAGAAGTTGTGTCCCTCCTTGTCTATGGACTGGTGTTGTTCCCGAATCCCGATCAGCTTATAGATATCAATGCCGTCAAGATCTTCATGTCCAGGAATCCTATACCTACGTTGCTTGAGGACATCCTTCACTCATGTTACACTCGAACCATGAGAAAAAGAGGTGTTCTTATGTGCTGCACTCTTCTCCTGGGAAGGTGGTTTATTTCGCACCTTCCACAATCAGTTTTGAAGAATGAGCGGGGTTTGAGATGGTCACAACGATTAATGACTCTTACACATGCTGATATACATTGGTGTTCTCGGTCCAGAGAGGATGTCACTATCATTGATCGTTGCGGGGAGTTTCCTAATGTTCCTTTACTTGGAATCAAACGAGGTATTACTTACAACCCCTGTCTGGCCTGGAGACAGTTTGGTTATGCTCGGAGGGACGGCCCTCATGACATGTTAATTCCTGACATAGTTTTTGACTTCGACAACGATGCACAAGGACTTCGCCAGAGATTTATCAGAGCTTGGAGGATGCCCAACAAGGTAGATAGCAAGACACTGGGGCACAGGAACTCCATCCCGTTGGAGCCTTATCTCAAGTGGGTACGAGCCCGCTCCCAGAATCTAGTGATGCCATATCCTCATGTTCTCCCTATGATCAAAGAGCCAGTTTTGGAAGGTGAGGTGTCCTACACCATTCAACATCCTGATATGCCTACATCCTGGGAAGAAATGCAGAAGAGCTGGATCCAGCTTAAGGAAGAACAGAATTCTCTTGAGTCCAGTTTACATGCTAGTGAGAAGAAGGTCTTGGAGCTCACCCGCCTATTGCACGAGGAAAAGACTCTCAACACTTACATAGCTCAGAAGAGGATGCGCAGTGTATTTTGGGATTGATTTACTTTGTAATGTTTGCCCATGAGGCCTTGATGTACTGAACAACTATTTCTTAATGATAACGTGTGTTCTTTTTGTCTACAACAAATTTGAACTTTCGAACCCTTGAATGCATTACATAAACACATATCATGCATCATGTGCATAGCATGTACTCTTCTTTTCAGGTTGCTTAATGTTCTTCGCTGTTTATTTCAGCATCATGAACCCTGAATCATCTACCGAGCAGTCCATCAAGGCCCTTTAGGCTCAGAACACCCAGTTCCAAGAGCTGATTATGAGTTTAGCCCAAGGTCAGGAGGAATTGAAAGCTTTGCTGGTCAAGAAGAAGAAGAAGAGAACTGTACTATTCAACACTGGCCGGAGGTTTGGTAACACACTGCAGAATAAGGTTGATCAAACTGGTTCTTCTGTGGGGAAAGGCAGTCCCCAGGGGGGAAGGGTTTCTAGCCCGGTGGTCTCTGACAACGAGACTGATTTTAATGAGGAGCAGTATCCTCCAGCTGAAGACAAGTACAAGCAGTTAGAGGATCGTCTGAATGCCATGGAAATTCAACAAGTGCCTGGTTTGGATTTCGGAGACTTGGGTTTATCTTCTGGTGTGGTAATCCCACACAAGTTCAAAGCACAATCTTTCGCAAAGTATGACGGGGCATCCTGCCCTAAGCTACATCTCAGATCTTATGTGCGGAAGATCCAACCATACACTGTGGATAAGAACTTATGGATCCATTTCTTCCAGGAGAGTCTTTCAGGGACTCATCTCGAATGGTTCTATCAGCTGGATGGAACCAAGGTTCGTAACTCGGAGGAATTGGCTACTGCTTTTTACAAGCAGTATCAGTATAATGCCGACCTTGCTCCTACACGTACCCAACTCCAGGGTATGTTGCTAGGATTGGGAGAAGGTTTTAAAGAGTATGTGCAGAAGCGGAGGGACCTGGCTGGCAGGGTGCAGCCACCACTAATCGACCGTGAACTTGTAGACATGTTTTTGGGTACCCTATCCGGGCCGTTCTTCAATCATCTCATCGGTAATTCGTCTGCAGGGTTTACAGACCTCATTCTGACTGGGGAAAGGATAGAAGCTGGCATGAAATCAGGGAAAATTCAGAAAGGTGCGTCCTTAAGTTCGGAGAAAAAGCCTTTCAAAAAGGAAGCCAGTGTTGTGTATGGGCCTAGGAGGCAAAATAAACCTGAACGCCGCCAAGCTATCAACGCGGTGGTAATTGCAAAGCCTGCTGCCGCTCCTCGGCAACCTAACCAACCAAGGGGTGAGAGACCCAGAAGAGAATATACTCGGCTTAGTATGACCTTGTCACAAATCTTGCCGCAACTGCTATCGACCAACTTGGTAACCGTCAGAGAGGCTCCAAAGGTGGTGAACACGACCTCTCCGAAGTATAATCCCAATGCCCGCTGTGCTTATCACTCTGATAGCCTGGGGCATTCTACTGATGATTGTTGGGCCCTAAGGAATAAGGTTCAGGACCTTATCGATGCGAAGGAAATACAGTTTGAGGCGCCCGAAAGGCCAAACGTTGTGACTGCTCCTATGCCCCAGCATGGAGTAAATGCCATTGAGGAAGACCTGTATGCCGTTTCTGTGGATGATGTTGCTACCCCTTTATTGACTGTTAAGAGGAACCTATTGCTAGCTGGTTTATTTCCGGGTTGTAGCAAGGGTTGCCTTCTGTGTGCCATTTCCTCTGCTGGTTGTCCGTTGCTGAAATCAGGCATCCAAAGCTTGATGGATAGCAAAGAAATTTTATTCAAGAAGACCGCTGTTCCTTTTGTTCCCACTGAAGAAGTATCCGTTGTCACCATTTTTAACAATCCTACCAAGGCTCCTCCGAGGAAGCCAGTCAAAATCATGTTTGTTGCACCTATCATTATTACTGTTCCGGGGCCCCTCCCCTATGAATCTGACAAGGCTGTCCCATGGCACTATGGGGCAGATGTGTATGTACTTGTAGTAAAGCAGAAGTTCAACACCGGTACCGGTATCAGCAACATCACTGGTCCCGCCAAAGTTACTCGCAGTGGCAGGCTCTTCTCGCCTGACATTGCGCCATTAGCTATTCGAAGACCTCTCATCATAACGCCTGCAAGTGCGCCTGTTTCCCCTTCTGATCAAGTTTCTACCCCTGCTGCCGAGTCATCTAATACTCGGGGCAAAGGGACTGCTGATGTGCCTGCCAGGATGGAGGCACCGAAGACTGTTAATGTTGAAGCCTCCCAGCAAGAGATGGAGGAAATCCTGAAGATCATTAAGAAGAGAGATTTCAACGTTGTTGAACAGTTGGGGCATACCCCCTCCAAGATCTCTATGCTATCATTATTGTTGTGCTCAGAGGCCCATGCCAAGGCCCTGATTTCATTTCTGAAGACGGCCCATGTGCCACAAGAGACATCTGCGGATCAGTTCACTGATTGTATGGCCAACTTGACAACTGACAATGGGTTGGGTTTCTCTGATGCTGATCTGACCGCCAAGGGAAAGAACCACAATGATGCCCTGCATGTCTCCATTGAATGCCGGGGCACTACTCTCGCACACGTGTTGGTGGACACCAGTTCTTCCCTGAATGTGTTGCCCAAGAAGGCCTTAGACCGGTTGGATTGTGAGGGCTTGGAGTTGAAGCCTAGTAACATCGTTGTCCGAGCCTTCGACGGATCGAAGAGGATGGTACATGGTGAAGTAGATATTCTGATTCGGGTTGGTTCCCAAGTCTTTGATTCAACGTTCTATGTGATGGACATTCGTCCATCTTATTCCTGTTTGCTGGGTCGACCTTGGATTCACAAAGCTGGGGCTGTGACCTCCACTCTACACCAGAAGCTCAAGTACCCTGTCAGAGGGAAGATCGTTACTGTGCAGGGGGGGGAAGAATACATGGTTAGTCATCTGAACTCGTTCCGGTATATTGAGATGGACGGGGAGTTTATTGAAACCCCCTTTCAACATTTTGAAGAGGTACCTCCAACATTGGCGTCAGTTGAGACAGTAATTGAAGAGGACTTTCCTTTGAAGATGGCCTCCTTAAAGGACGCATGGGCTGTAATTGAGAAAGGTGAATGTGCTAACTGGGGCAGGCTCCCTGATTTTACTCCTAAAACTGACAAGTTTGGGCTGGGTTTTACTGCAGAGGCTCAGAGGGCTGTACGCAAAGCTAGGATCGGAAGACCTCTCGTGTTCATCACCAACCCGGGAGTGAATGCTATTGATGGAGATGCGGAGGAATCAGAGTTTGATAGCTGGATTTACCCGACGATTGATGGTGGACTGAACAATTGGACTGCAAAAGACCACATACATGTTACTTTTGTTACGCAGTAATGAATTCCTTTGTTTTTTTATTTGTAATGAACAATAAATTGAAACTTTATGGCCCGGTGTCTTACCCGAGGCACCGTTGGCTCCATTTGTGAGGGCATACTACTTGTCATTTCCATATATCATGAATAAAGACATTGGACGTTTTTCGCATTTCAAATCTTGTGCTCCCTTTCTTTCTTTCTTTATATATTGCAAAACAGCTATATTTACACACACTCACCCATACAGGTTCCAATCCACTCTGGATCTCACTGGTAACGACTCTGCTACTGCCAGTTATGACTTCGAAAATCCGATCAACTTAGCCGAAGACGAAGGTGAAGATGATTGCGAAGTGCCTGGTGAGCTTGCAAGACTGTTACTCCAGGAAGAGAGGGTCATTCAGCCACATGAAGAGCCAGTGGAAACGGTGAATCTGGGTACTGAGACAGATAGAAAGGAAGTTAAGATTGGTGCCAATCTGGAGCTCGGCGTGAAACAACGGTTGATTCAGATGTTGCATGAGTATGTAGAAATATTTGCCTGGTCCTACGAAGACATGCCTGGGTTGGATACTGACATTGTGGTCCATCACTTGCCTACCAAGGAAGAGTGCCCTCCGGTTAAGCAAAAGGTCCGCCGTATGCGTCCAGAGATGTCCAAAAAGATCAAAGTTGAGGTTATGAAGCAATTCGATGTCGGATTTCTAGCAGTGACTTCTTACCCTCAGTGGGTTGCCAACGTGGTTCCGGTACCGAAGAAAGATGGTAAGGTCAGAATGTGTGTTGACTACAGGGATTTAAACAGGGCAAGCCCCAAGGATGATTTCCCTCTACCTCACATTGACGTTCTTGTTGACAATACTGCTCAGCACAAGGTGTTCTCCTTCATGGATGGCTTTTCAGGTTATAATCAAATCAAGATGGCTCCTGAAGATATGGAAAAGACTACCTTTGTTACTCAGTGGGGCACCTTCTGCTACAAGGTCATGCCATTCGGGTTGAAGAATGCTGGGGCAACCTACCAACGTGCCATGGTCGCTTTATTTCATGACATGATCCACCATGAGATTGAAGTGTATGTCGACGACATGATTGCAAGGTCCC
The DNA here is from genome assembly GCA_948472305.1 of Vicia faba. Lineage (NCBI taxonomy): Eukaryota > Viridiplantae > Streptophyta > Magnoliopsida > Fabales > Fabaceae > Vicia > Vicia faba. Next base: position 486,838,436 of record OX451739.1, read on the forward strand.
AAACTGAGGAGGAACACCTTGACCATCTGCAAAAGCAGTTTGACCGTCTGAATTTATACAAGCTGAGGTTGAATCCAAATAAGTGCACATTTGGGGTGAGATCTGGAAAGTTGCTAGGCTTCGTCGTAAGTGACAAAGGTATTCAAGTGGACCCTGCCAAGGTTAAAGCCATACAAGAGATGCCAGTTCCCAAGACAGAGAAAGAAGTCAGAGGATTTCTAGGACGTCTGAATTATATTGCCCGGTTCATCTCGCACCTAACAGCTACCTGTGAACCAATCTTCAAGCTGCTGAAGAAAGATCAGGTAGTACGTTGGAACGATGAATGTCAGGCCGCTTTTGACAGAATCAAAGAGTACCTCCAAGAACCACCCATCCTTATGCCACCGGTTGAAGGGAGACCTCTGATACTATACCTAACAGTACTTGACAGCTCAATGGGGTGTGTGCTGGGGCAGCATGACGAGTCTGGCCGAAAAGAGCATGCCATTTATTACCTTAGCAAAAAGTTTATCGACTGTGAGACCCGATACTCACTGCTCGAGAAAACTTGCTGTGCTTTGGTATGGGCTTCTCGCCGGCTGAGACAGTATATGCTGACTCACACTACTCTATTGATTTCAAAAATGGATCCAATAAAGTATATATTCGAAAAGCCTGCTCTGTCTGGAAGAATAGCAAGATGGCAGATGATCTTGACAGAATACGACATCCAGTACACGACTCAGAAAGCTATCAAGGGAAGTGTATTGGCAGACCATTTGGCACACCAGGCAGTAGAGGACTACCAGTCAATGAACTTTGAGTTTCCTGACGAGAGCATCATGATAGTGACTGATTGTGAAGTACCTGGACCGGATGAAGGACCTGAGGAAGGATCCCGGTGGTCTATGCACTTTGACGGAGCCTCCAACGCTTTTGGTAACGGTATTGGCGCTGTGATCATATCCCCTCAAGGCACTCATACTCCACTTACTGCCCGGCTATGTTTCAACTGCACCAACAACATGGCGGAGTATGAGGCATGCATCATGGGTCTTCAAGCTGCAATTGACTTAAGGATCAAGTTTCTGAGTGTCTTTGGAGATTCCGCTCTCGTGATCAATCAGATCAAAGGCGAGTGGGATACGAAACACCCAAACATTATTCCTTACAAAGAGTGTGTGTTGACATTGATCCCCCATTTCACAGAGATAACTTTTGAACACTTCCTGAGAGAGGAGAATCAGTTGGCGGACGCGTTAGCTACGATGTCTTCTATGTTCAAAGTCAAGTGGGACAATGAGGCTCCCCGGATCATCATCTGGAAACTGGACGAACCTGCATATTGTTGTGATCTTGAGGCTGAGACAGTGACTGAAAAACCCTGGTATCATGAGGTGAAAAGGTACTTAGAAGCTCAAGAATACCCTGAAGGTGCATCCATCAATGATAAGAAGTTTCTGAGAAGGTTCGCAGCGAAGTTCTTCCTCAGCAACGGCATTCTGTACAAGCGAAACCATGATTCGACCTTACTGCGTTGTATGGATAAGACGGAAGCAGAAAGGATCATGGCAGAGCTGCATGAAGGTACCTTCGGAACACATTCCAGTGGACACACCATGGCAAAGAAGATCCTTCGGGCAGGATATTTCTGGTCCACAATGGAAGCTGATTGTTACCAACATTCTCGGACATGTCATAAGTGCCAGATATATGCAGATAAGGTGCACGTTCCTCCAGTTCCTCTGAATGTCTTGACGGCACCTTGGCCTTTCGCAATGTGGGGCATTGACATGATCGGCGAGATTAAACCTACAGCATCCAATGGGCATCGCTTCATCCTGGTGGCGATCGATTACTTTACAAAGTGGGTTGAAGCAGTTTCTTATGCCACAGTAACCAAGAACGTCGTGGCACGGTTCATTCGGCATAACCTGATCTGTCGATACAGCGTCCCGGAAAGGATCATTACGGACAATGGTACCAATCTTAATAACAAGATGATCACTGAGCTCTGCGAGCAATTCAAGATACATCACCACAACTCTTCTCCCTACCGACCGAAGATGAATGGGGCTGTAGAAGCAGCTAATAAGAATATCAAAAAGATTGTGCAGAAGATGATAGTGACCTATAAAGATTGGAACGAGATGTTACCGTTTGCTCTCCATGGGTACCGTACCTCAGCAAGGACGTCAACCGGGGCAACTCCCTTTTCTTTGGTCTACGGCATGGAGGCAGTCTTACTGATTGAAGTGCAGATACCCTCTCTCCGGATAATGAAGGATGCAGGTTTGAGCGAAGATGACTGGATCCAGACTCGACTTGATCAATTAAACCTAATTGACGAAAAGATACTCACTGCTATTTGTTATGGTCAGACGTACCAAAAACGGATGATCAGGGCATTTAACAAGAAAGTCAGACCACAAAAGTATCAAGTTGGGGACCTGGTAATCAAACGCATCATTCTTCCTCAAAGTGATCCCAGGGGCAAATGGACCCCTACATACGAAGGGCCATTTGTGGTTAAACATGTGTTCTCAGGAGGAGCCATGATCCTAACCACCATGGATGGTGACGATCTTCCTCACCCCGCCAATGCAGACATAGTAAAAAGATACTACGCATGATAAAAGACTCGCTAGGTTGACATACCTAGGCAAAAATTAGGGCTTCCCGGCGAACCAAAAGGGTTCGGGCAAAATGAGGGATGAAATGAAAAAATCTGTACACCCGGCAAGTCGAAAACCTGAAAAGGCGGCTTGGGAAAAAATGGGTATCCCGGTGGACTGAAAACCCGAAAGGGCGGTCCAGGCAAAAGTAAGGGATAAAGTGTAATACTATGTCTCATTGGATCACTTCGCATCCAGAATCCGGTATCAACTGTCAAGTTCAGACGGCGTCGATCAAACAGCTTCATCTTCAACCGAGCAGCCAAGTGATGAGACGCTCGAAGATATAAAGGCGATAGCAGAGTTGGAACCCAGCGGGATTATTCATTTCACATAGCTGTTTTGTTTTCTTTTCACAAATTGTATAAACTCTGTTGTTCAGCGGCGTTCTCTTACTAGGACGTCAGCCTCTTGTACATAAACGCCTATTTACAGGGAAATTCAAAAGTCAATACAAATTCACTTTTCAGACCAATTGCCAATTGTTTTTCCTTTTTCTGTTTTGTTTTGCAAAGAACATCCAATGTTCAAATTTTGATATATGCATTTGACAATAATTGCTAACTCATAAATATTTGAATGCAAAACAAAGGATTAATTACAGGTGACGTTAGAAACAGGGGCAATAATGAGTTGCCTAAGCGATCTAATTGCTCTGTCCACCAAGGTACCAAGGTAAGTTCGGCTGAAGAATGTAACCAAGATATCTTAATTCCCCAGAGAGTGAGCCAAGATTCAACAATTCTCCCAAGCAGTTGGTCTCCCGTCAGCCCTACAAGGCACAATATCCCCTAGCAAGTCAGCAATACTCTCCCCGAACAGAGTTATCCTCAATCAGTCTCAAGGAAGTTGGATTATCTCCAGAAGATCTCAACATTCCCCAACGAAGTACACTGACATTCCTAATAAGCATCCCCGGCAATATTGATCTAAGATTGTTCCCCGGCGGAATAACGGACATCCAGTGGAGCCATTCCCCAGTCCAATCTGAAAAGTCTCCCCAGGAAAGTGGAATCCATATCCCCAGCATGTCTTGAAGCTTATCCCCAGTAGATCCTGGAAGCTTACCCCTACAGAGCACGAACGCGCCCCTAGCTTTATTCAAAGGTTATTTCCCCACCAGGATATAACTGGGTTATCCTCAGCCAATTACCACGGAAAGATCGTCCTCGGCGAAGTTCTTCCTATCCCCAGCGGAGTTCATCAAAACTTCCAACATAGCTCAACCATGGTATCCCCAGCGGAGTTATCATTAGCACCTCAGCAAAGTGCCTCTCTTCCCCCACAGAGTTATCTCCCCGCAGAATAATCTATTCGCCAAGTTTATTCCTCAACGGAGTCATCTTCTCCTACCGGTATTCTTGCAATCATCATCCCCAGCGGAAACAACGAAACTCTTCTCCTCAAACATCAGCCCAGGATCCAACTTCCCGGCACTCGTCAAGGATTTATTTTCCTAGACGAAAATACAATTCATAAACATATCTTCATACACTATAGCATGCATATACGCATCATGGACATACAATCTCATTTATTCTGAGAACATCACGCATATCATACATCATGACATCGCATACAATTAACGTTTTGTCTTTTCAGGACAAAGGTCAATACAAAGATAATTGCTATCAACTGTCGCAACTAAAGATCCGATTCCTGTATCTTTCCAGGGTGTATCTGTTGACGACTAATTCCAGACTCGATTCCTGTATCCTGCCAGGGCACGTCTGAAGAGTTCGAAGATCCGATTCCTGTATCTTGCCAGGGTGTATCTGTTGACGACTAATTCCAGACTCGATTCCTGTATCTTGCCAGGGCACGTCTGAAGAGTTCGAAGATCCGATTCCTGTATCTTGCCAGGGTGTATCTGTTGACGACTAATTCCAGACTCGATTCCTGTATCTTGCCAGGGCACGTCTGAAGAGTTCGAAGATCTGATTCCTGTATCTTGCCAGGGTGTATCTGTTGACGACTATACCAGACTCGATTCCTGTATCCTGCCAGGGCACATCTGAAGAGTTCGAATATCCGATTCCTGTATCTTGCCAGGGTGTATCTGTTGACGACTATATTCCAGACTCGATTCCTGTATCTTGCCAGGGCACGTCTGAAGAGTTTGAAGATCCGATTCCTGTATCTTGCCAGGGTGTATCTGTTGACAACTATATTCTCCGGACTCGATTCCTGTATCTTGCCAGGGCACGTCTGAAGAGTTTAAAGATTTGATTCCTGTATCTTGCCAGGGCACGTCTAAAGAGTTTGAAGATCAACTCCTGTAACAGGCCAGGTAATTATTTTCTTTCTCAGGTACGCAAGTTCTCGCTAAGGAGTCTCTTACGCGATCAACACCTAGATGGCATCTATAAGCCCATCCACATACCAACACTTCCAGATGGCATCTATAAGCCCATCCTCCTATCCATCAGTCTCCAAATGGCATCTGTAAGCCCATTCCCACCATCATACTGCTGACACTCAACTATGTGAGTGCAAATTTCTGGGCACTCTAGTGTTCAATCATCTTCCACCTTCGGATTACGAAAGGCACGCCAGCCAATCTACATCCTCAGGTCTAAGAAGATTGAACAGGGGCAACTGTTGTACCCCAAAATTTTCCCTCCCATATTCTTCAAGATTTGCCAAGTTCAATCTTCAGATGATTCAAAATCTCTCAAGGGTTGCACAGTCCAATTGCCTCCTAACACAGTCAAAATTAGGGTTTTGGTTCTGGTAAAGAAATTGAGGTTTTCAAGGGTCCAATCAAGTCTCATATGCCCATAAACATTGTCAAGCATCCTTATGTCAAGTTTCAAGACTCACAGCATCAAAATTGCACAGTCAAAAACCCTAAATGCTTCACAGTCAACTGCAGGGGCAAAATGGTCATTTGACAGTCAAAACTCAAAATTTTTGGTCAACATCTTATTTTGAAGCCACAAACATCATTTGATCAATTCTTGATCATGATTCTCAAAGCATGGCTCAAAAAGTCTCAAGATGCAAAAGTTTCTATTTTTGGACAGCTGGAAAAGTCAACTGCAAATTGACCAGGGCATAACTTCTTCATGGTTTATCATAAAAATTACATCCAAAGCTCATTTTGAAGAGGATGACATTTCCTACAACTCATCTTCACACCCCAAGTCCAAGAAATGCTCTCACAAGAAGTTATCAATTTCAACATTATAGGTCATTTTCAAAAGTCAACAAAAAGGCACTTTAAGTCAAAGACCATAACTTGAGATTGGTAAACAAAATGACATGGGACCAAAGACATTGGTTAGAGGACTTCAAGACCTTTCCAAAATGTCCAAGAACATGATCATAGCTTCAAAATTGAGCAAGATATTCCTTGGAGAAGTTGGGAAATTTTTGGGAATTTTGAAAAGTCAACTTTGCTTCAAAAGCTTCAAAAATGCTAATGGGCTTCAATTTCTTCCTTGAATCATTACCCAAAGCATATGCACGACCCATTGAGCTAAATATGATTTATTTTCTTATTTTTACTTAATTAATTGAATTTTTATTATTATTAATTCATTTAATTAGATTTAAATATGAGAAAAATATCAAATAATGGTTTTAAATCTTTTTTGTGCAGCAAATATGTTCATTATAAGCAAGAAATTTCGTGCATCATCTCAAGGGGACAAAATCATCCATATTTGGCAAGATTTGCATGGAAAAAGATTGAAAAAGATGGGATAAAAATCAAATATTGAAATCATAAATTGATGGATCTTTGGGCTCATTCTTGACCTAATTTGTATCACCTACAAAGGCATAAGGAAACCCTGAAGCCAAAATACACGAAAAACTGCTCAGAAAGGCATAACCACTTTTGCAAAATTTCCACCAAAACTTGAAAACTGAAATCATAGTTACAAGATCATTCAAAGCCTAAAACTTATTCCAAACTCTTGCTGAGACTTCCTTGAACGTGTTGCAATCACTTTCCAGTCTCCATACTCCAAGAATTGGTAGAACAGAATCACGTTCATCACAAACTTTTCCATAATCGTTTTTTTATTTCCATGCATTATTCATGTGTTTTATTTGTTGATTTACACTAATAATGATGTTCTGAAGCGAATGGTACCATTTAATTGAACTAACGATGCTTGTATCCAAATCTGCCATGGATGAAACCTAGGGTTTCAGAAACTCCAAATTAGGGGTTCTCATATATGGAAAAATTAGACCTTCAAACTGGTACAGCTGAATTCGTGGCATCAAGACGAAGCTATTAAGACCATCGCGCCTTTTTTATATTAAGTATATGCCTAATCGCTATTTTCACGTTTTCAGGTTGTGGGGGTTTAAAACCCCCGCTATTCATTCCTTTTTGTTTCATGCAAACGAAGAAGAAAGCATGCGTGTCTTTACATGATAGGGGGATTCAAATATTGGCGCGTAATTTTTTGTTTACACCACTAACTAATGTTTTTATATATTATGTTTTTTATCTATCCAAATAACAAACGCACGCCATAGCTCAGTTGGTTGATGAGGTGTCTTGCAGGTATAGGGACCTGGGTTCGATTCCCAGGTCCCCCACATATTGCATAATTTTTGTCTCAATGTATTCATATGCAGCGTTCAACCAAAGGTTCACCATACACGCATATGCTAAGGCCTGACAAGTGGCTTCAAGGTTCAATCTGAAGGCTGCAGGATGAGGTCCATGGTACACTCAGTCAACCATCCCACACGTGATCCCAAGAAGTCAAAAAAGGCTTTGTTCTGGTGGGCCAAAATTACTTCAAAAAACCTCCAAAATGGGCCAGACACCCCCCAATGTTTGTATTCTATTTTTTAATTTCCTTTTCTTTTCTTTTTTGTTTTAATTGTTAATTGTTTAATTGTTTTATTTAATTCACCTAAAATAATTTTCAATGATAAAAATCAGCAACCAAAAAATGTTTAATATTTAATTCTTATCAATTTCACTATTAAAGTATTTTTGTAAATAAATTTTAATGATTAATTTAGTTTAATTTAGGTTTTAAACTTTAATCTTTTCTTAATAAATAAAATAGATAGAATTAGGGTTTTTTTAGTGTTCTCATCTTTTTTCTTAAATAAATAATTTTCTCTCATTATTATTATTATTAATTATTACTTTTGTAAATAAACATGTACATTAATTAATTAGTAAATTAGGTTAAACTTTAATGTTTTCTTAAACAATTAAAAACAATCTAGAATTAGGGTTTCCTTGTAAATTCTTTATTTTCATAAATACAAAAACCTAAAAAACATTTCTTTTCTTTAATTAAATAATTAATTAGCTTTTAATTCAATTTAATTTCAAAAGGGTCAAAACCCTCGAACATTCAATTTCAATTTCTTTTCGCACATTTATTTTCTTTGCGAATATTATGTAATTGCTCAAAGGCTTGTAATAGTAATTAGGACTTTTTACTTTCCGCATTTTTTATCAAACGGGTCTTTGTAATTTGGCGATGTATAGACCCGCGCATTGTAATAGCGTAGGATTTATCTTTCCGCATTTAAATTTCAGCACCTTTAAATTCTAATTGCATGAAAGAATGTATGGCTAATTAAAAATAACTCGTAGCTCACAATTGCCCTGGTCAAAGATAAATATTAAACCGAAAACAACACACAAATTCACACACCACTCCTAGGGTACGCCTCACCTGTTGCCTTCGAAACGTGGTCGTCAAGTATAGGACGTCTTAGTAAGTCCTTATGTCTATGATCCAGTTGCCTCAAAACAAGTTGCCTCGAAACAGTTGCCTCAGAATAGTTGCCTCGAAACGGTTGCCTCGGAATAAAAAAGGATTAAGGACATAAGGGTAGCTTCTAAGGTGTCCTACTATTGCTTCGGTGACCACACATGTCCCTATAATCGAATTGACCCGAATACCTCCAACGATGGGACTACCTACCTCTCAATGGTGGGATAGCACTATCTTAAGGACTCTTACACAGCCTAATTCCTTAGAGTAGGTAGATTCTCATAGGTACTTGCTCTCTTCAAAAAACAAACAAAACATCTTTTCACACAGACACTTTCAAAAGTTTTCAAAACAAATTTTTCACACACTCTTGAGAACAGATACAAGAGTCACTTAGAAATCTTTCAAAAACGAAACCTTTTTTTCAAACCCACTCATATTTGAAAAGCAAACAATTTTTGAAAACATAAGAGCAAGTACCTAAGAGCCCATGGATAACCATGGATAGAAAGGGTGCTAACACCTTCCCTTTCTATAATCTACCTCCCGAACCGAGAAACTATCTCATAAGGAATTTTGCTGTGGTTTTGTCCTGTCCATGTTGGAGAAAATAAAAGACGGTGGCGACTCTTGCTTACCGCGACATTTCGCGAAACCAGCTAAAAACAGTCAGTTCTATTTCCACCGATCACAGGAGAGTTTTGGTGTATTTTAGGGTGTTCAAGCTCGTGTCCTAGCTCACTAATAGTAACTCTATTTATAAGCAACAAGTTTGGAGGCCTCTTGTTGGTCAGAATTCAAAATCACAAGTTCATGCATAACATGTGATTTTTTTTTTAGAAATTCAAGTTTCCATGCCTTGTACTTGGTTGATAGAGTTTTTAACCACTTTAAACACAATGCTTCTGACTTTGTGGATGGAGTGTAATCAAGGAAAACAGGTTAGGAGCTCAAGAAGCTGACTTTGTGCATAAAGCTTGCTTTACAAGAATGGATATGTTACTTTCTCCCTAAAATGGCAAATTGATTTGGACAAAGCTTGAAACACTTGGATAAGGGAATGATCAGTTGTGTAAACCATTAATTATGGAGTTAAAAACAAGTTTGAGGCCTGCAAAGCAAATATTATGCAGTCTAGCATGGATTTGGTTCATGTGTTCATCAAAAATGACTTGTAATTCAAGTGACAAAACCCTAACTTCATCTCTTCGATTCTCCCTACTCAAGAATGATCTAAAGGAGTTCTTGGATATTTTGGAAAGCTTGCAATGTGCTCTACAACCTATCTTTGAATTTATTTTTAATATTACCCTTGGAAATATATGAAAAAGTTTCATGAAGTTGGGTCAAAATCCTGACCAAATTAGAGCAAAATTTCACTAAGTGTTTAGTTTCATGACCCTATGTTCTTAAAATTATAACTTGAGATCCAAGCACTTTTGGAAGAAGTTGTGTGAATAAAAATTGTATATTTCATGGATATCTATAACTTCCATGTTGTAAGTTTCTCTTGAATCATCTTGTATCATGGTGAAAATTTGACTCAAAGTTATGAAAAAACATGAATTTTTCAACACTTAGAAAAATTTCTAAGTTTAGAAATTTGACTTTTCAAAATGAAATCTTGACTTTTTGATTTCTTGATGAATAAGTTTCATATTTTGACATGTTTTGATGAATTATGATCTTTGGCACTTGAATTTGATCAAAAAGTCAAAGTTTGACTTTTCAGTGTACAGTTGACTTTTGATCAGTTGACTGCAAAATTCATCTGTCAATCCAATGGATTTGCAATATTTTGAACCATGTTATTAGGTCAAAATGATGCAATTGGACTCTTTAGATCATGCCTTAAACCAATTGACCATTTTCTAGGTTAAAAACCAGAAATTGCCCTTTCCTAGTCAAAACCCTAATTTTGACCATTTTGCCCTTTTGGAGATTTGATCAAATTTCTTGAGGAGTTATGGTCCAAAATTGATCAAATTATACATATCAGTCTAGAATATTGATGTGGGTCAAAAATCATGAAGTTTGACTGTAAATTGGCCATAGTTGACTTTTCCCCAATACAACTGACTTTTAGGTCAACTGCTTAATTGACTGAGCAAAAGTGTGATCCAAAGCTTGAAACTTGACATTAGTAATCTTGGGGGTTCATAATGATCAATGAAAGTCATATGAAGCATTGAAATTTCAAAAATCCTTGTGCAATCTCAAACCCTAATTTTGGTCATAAGTGCATAAGGAGGTGTCTTGAGCTGATCAAACCCTAGTGCAGTCTTGAGTCCAAGGAGATCTTCTGAGCAAATTCTTGATAAGTGATAGGGAAAATTTTGGGGTACAACACACACCTTTTGACGAGTCATGTGATTCAAGAAGCCATAGTCAAGGAACCAAATCTTAGATTCAACATGGTTATTTGTAACTACAACCATAGCCACCATACCTTCAGAATCATCTAAATCTTAGCGTGCAAGGTTCGCTCCTTCGTCCTTGTCTGTCGATCCCTTGTCTTTCCTGCACCAACAATTCTTGACGAAATGACCCCACTTTTCATATTTGTAGCACTCTGTACCTTTTTCTTCTTTGTCCTTTTGATAGTTTCGTCCTCCTCTTTTCGAGGATTCAGACACCCTATATTGACCTTATTCTTGTGGCGATTCGACCAAGACTTCTTGCCCCGAGTCTTGTCAGACTTGTCTTTGAATTTGTTGGAACCACCATTCTTTTTCCATGACTGATCCTATAGAGTTTGTATTGAGTCTTGAACTCCTTTTCGTTCGACAATCCCGATCTCATGCGCTTCCAACGAACCAACCAAATCTTCTAGTTTTAGGGTTTCAAGTTGATTGGATTCTTGAATAGCTATGATAACATGATCAAAGTGAGAGGTTAATGTACACATTACTTTCTCAACTATCATCTTATCAATTAGGGTTTAACCACAATCCTTAATGAGATAGACGACTTTCTGCATATTCGACACATACTCTACAATCTTTTCATCTTCTGCCATCGACAACAATTCATATTGTCAACGCAAGGTCTGCAACTTGAAAACCTTGACTTTCGCACATCCTTCATAGTACTTGACAAGAATATCCCATGCCTCCTTAACCGATTTAGCATGAGAGATCCTGTCAAAATTTATCGCATCGACCGCCGTCTAAACACAATACGCAACCTCACAATCCTTCTTCTTGGCTTCGTTGTGGGTTGTTTTCTGTGTGTCGGTTGCATCTGCACCAAGCGCAGAAACGCCATTAGTAATAACTTCTAGGTTTCATGAAAGAAAAATAGAGACTGCATATGTTTTCTCCATCGAATCCAATTCTTTCCGTCAAGAGTTGAAAGAGAATTCAGAATGTTATTGTTACCATTCATCTTCGCCGTGATTACTAGTGAACAAGTGTTGTACCCCAAAATTTGCCCTCCCATATTCTTCAAGATTTTCCAAGATCATGGTTCAAAATCTCTCAAGGATTGCACAGTCCAATTGCCTCCTAACACAGTCAAAATTAGGGTTTTGGTTCTGGCAAAGAAATTGAGGTTTCCAAGGGTCCAATCAAGTCCCAAATGCCTATATACATTGTCAAGCATCCATATGTCAAATTTCAAGACTCACAGCATCAAATTGCACAGTCAAAAACCCTAATTGCTTCACAGTCAACTGCAGGGGTAAAATGGTCATTTGGCAATCAAAAGCCAAAATTTTTGGTCAACATCTTATTTTGAAGCCACAATTATCATTTTATCAATTCTTGATCATGATTCTCAAAGCATGGCTCAAAAAGTCTCAAGATGCAAAAGTTTCTATTTTTGGACAGTTGAAAAAGTCAACTGTAAATTGACCAAGGCATAACTTCCTCAGGGTTTATCAGAAAAATCCCATACAAAGCTCATTTCGAAGAGAATGAAATTTCCTACAACTCATCTTCACATTCCAAGTCCAAGAAATGCTCTCACAAAAAGTTATCAATTTCAACATTATAGGTCATTTTCAAAAGTCAACAAAAAGGCACTTTAAGTCAAAGACCATAACTTGAGACTGGTAAATCAAAATGACATGGGACCAAAGGCATTGGTTAGAGGACTTCAAGACCTTTCCAAAATGTCCAAGAACATGATCATAGCTTCCAAATTGAGCAAGATATGCATTGTAGAAGTTGGGAAATGTTTGGGAATTTTCAAAAGTCAACTTTGCCTAAAACACTTCAAAATTGCTAATGGGCCTCAAATTCTTCCTTGAATCATTACCCAAAGCCTATGCACGACCCATTGAGCTCAAAGGGATTTATTTTCTTATTTTTAATTAATTAATTGAATTTTTATTCTTATTAATTCATTTAATTAGATTTAATTATGAGAAAATATCAAATAATGCTTTTTCAAATCTTTTTGTGCAGCAAATCAAACTAGGGCAAGCTGGCAAAGTCGTTTCACATCCAAAAAAGGAAAATCATCCATGATTGGCAAAGATTTCAATGGAAAAAGATTGAAAAATATATGATGAAAATCAAAGATTCAAAACATCAATTCATGGACTTATGGGCTTGTTTCTTGACCTAATTTTGTTCACATACAAAGGCTGAGTGAAACCCTATTCAAGCATACATGAAAAAGCTGCCAAAGCCATAGAACAAAGTTGCAACTTTTCATCAAAAACTTGGAAACTGATTTCGTATTTGCAGGGTGATTCAAGGCCTAAAAGCTTTTCCATTGCATTACTGACGTTGCTAGGAAACTATTGGCATCAAGAACAAGTCCCCATACTCCAAGAATCGGTAGAACAGAATCACCTTTTTCATAAATATGTCCATAATCGAATTTCAATTTCTATGCATCATTCATGTGTTTTGATCATTGATTTGTATTACTAACATCTCCCGGAAACTTTTGGTATGGTTTAATTGTATTAAAACTGCTTGTATCAAGATCTGCCATGAACGAAAATTAGGTTTTCCAAAGCTTCAAAATAGGGCTTTCATGTAGAGGAAAAATTGGACCTTTAGACCTATACAGCTGAATTCAGAAGCTCAAGACGAAGCAAACCAACACCTCGCACTCAATTTATGTTACCTGTAGGCGTAATCTCTATTTTCCACACTTTTAGTTTGTGGGGGTTTAAAACCCTCGCTACTTGTTTTATAATTGCAGGAAAAAGATGAAGAAGCATGCGTGTCCAAGCGTGATCGGGAGGTTCAAACTTTGGCGCGTTTTTTTTTATATTTCAGCATAATGGGCATATTTTATAATTATATTTCTTTGTCATTGTATGAACAAGCGCGTTTCCTGGCTCAGTTGGTTGATGAGGTGTCTTGCAGGTATAGGGACCTGGGTTCGATTCCCAGGTCCCTCCATATAATTCATAATATTTTTCCTAACACAATCTTATGCAACGTTCATTCAAAGAGCCACCATACGTCCTCATGCCTGTGCTTGCCAAGTGGCCAGGAGATCCCATCCAATGGTCAGAAGGTGAATTCCATGATACACTGCAGTCAACCAACGTGCACCCAAGCATGGAAAGTCAAACCAAGGCTTTGTTAATGGGCCAAGATTCTTCCTCAAACACATCCTTTCTGGGCCTGATACCCCCTTGGTTTGTATATTTAATTTCATTTTTTTTTCTTTTTAATTCTTTCAATTGTTTTTTTTAATTATTTTTATTTAATTCACCTAAAATAATTTTCTTTTCATAATAAAAACAGAAAAATCAAAAATATTTAATTATTTATTAATTCATCACTAACATATTTTTTTTGTAAATAAATAATTAACAATTAACTTAGTTAAATTAGGTTTTAATTTTGACACTTTTCTTAATAAATAAAATACATAGAATTAGGTTTTGACATTTTATCTTTTTCTTAATCAACTATTTTCCTCATTATTTATTATTATTATAATTACTATTTATTTTTGTAAATAAACATGTACATTAATTAATTAGTAAATTAGAGTAACTTTAATTTTTTTTTCTTAAATAATTAAAATAAACTTAGAATTAGGGTTTCTCTTGATTTTAATTTTCTTTGTTTTTATTAAATACAAAAAACATAAAAAACATTTTCTTTAATTAAATAATTAATTAGCTTTTAATTCAATTTAATTTCAAAAGGGTCAAAACCCTCGGACATTCAATTTCAATTTCTATTTCGCGCATTATTTTCTTTTTGAATATTATGTAACTGCTCAAGGATGTAATAGTAATTAGGTTTATCGCTTTTTTTTACTTTCCGCATCTTTTATCAAAAACGGGTCTTTGTACTTTGGCGATGTATAGACTCGCGCCTTGTAATAGCGTAGCCTTTATCTTTCCGCATTAAAATTTCCGCACTCTTAAATTCTAAATTGCATGAAAGAATGTATGGTTAATTAAAAACAAGCGTAGCTCACAATGCCATGATTAAAGATAAACTTAACATGAAAACAACACACAAATACACACACCACTTCTAGGGTACGCCTCACCTGTTGCCTTCAAAACGTGGTCGTCAAGTATAGGACGTTTTAGTAAGTCCTTATGTCCATGATCCCGTTGCCTCGGAACAGTTGCCTCAGAATAGTTGCCTCGAAACGGTTGCCTCGGATTAAAAAAAGGATCAAGGACATAAGGGTAGCTTCTAAGGTGTCCTACTGTTGCTTCGGTGACCACAATGTCCCTAATAATCAAATTGACCTGAACACCTCCAACGGTGGTGCTACCTACCTCTCAATGGTGGGATGGCACTATCTTAAGGACTCTTACACAGCCTAATTCCTTAGGGTAGGTAGATGACTTATGGATACTTGCTCTATTCAAAACAAATCAAAAACCTTTTCACACCGACACTTTCAAAAAGCTTTCAAAACAATTTTTCAAACACTCTTGAGGACTGATACAAGAGTTATTCAGAAATCTTTAAACGAAACTTTTTCAAACCCACTCACACTTGAAAAGCAAACATCTTTTGAAAACATAAAGAGCAAGTATCTAAGAGCCCATGGATAACCATGGATAGAAAGGGTGCTAACACCTTCCCTTTCTATAAATCTACCTCCCGAACCGAGAAACGTTCTCATAAGGAATTTTGCTGTGCTTTTGTCCTGTCCATGTTGGAGAAAATAAAAGACGGTGGCGACTCTTGCTTCCGCGACATTTCGCGAACCAGCATTAAACAGTCAGTTCTAAATCCACCGATCACAAAACTGGCGACTCTGCTGGGGATACTTTAAAAGTGAGGTGTACCTTAGGACTAAGATCACTTGTGTTTTCAATTGCCTGAATTGTTTGCTTTATTATTGTGGGTACTGTCTTGGGAGTTCTATAGATCCTAACCCGGATCTGGGGGATACCTTCTTAGAAAGTAGCAACAAGACTGTGAGGGAACTGTGCGGGGTATACCGACATGGTTGAAGCAGTCTGCTACGTTGATGTGGCACTTTGGTGAGTACCGGTAACCCTTGAGTCCAGTCAAGGAGAGTACGGGGCCGCCGCGTGGTGTCGTGAAGCATCAACTGACCTTAGGAACCTTAATTGAACCATCTTGGCCTCTTTAGGGTAGTGAGATAACTGACTTTGGTGCAGTCCGAGGTTGGTTGATACTCGATACTACACTCAGTTGAGGGTTGTTTTCTTGGAATATTTCGGTTGCCAGTTCAGTGGCTAAATCGAAATGATGAACACAGAAAACAATCCAATGATATTGGGACCCTTAGAACCCGGTTACTTCTGATAGGACAGGTTTTGAGCCCACCAACTTCAAGAGGGTAATATCCAGACCCCATGCTGGCCTAAACTCTAAGGGCTGTCTTGTGTGACTTGTGTGCCTTACCATGTTTGCTTTTTGTGAATACTTGTGGTGTGTTTTTATCATAGCATCATAACATCATACAGCATCATATGCATCCACTAACCATTTCAGGGGTTCGAATCTTCATCTTTGTTCTTGTTTTGTAGGACATGGAAACTATCCGCAGAAAGACAATTCAGATCAGCCTTGTAAGGGTCCCTCCTCAGCTTAAGGAACTTATATCCAGGATTCTCGAGAGCTCTTCTTTCAGTGAAAGGCATGGAAGACTCATCAGCCTGGTCAACACCAACATTGAAGAAGATATGATAAAGGTCCTCTTCTAGTTCTTTGACCCTCTGCACCACTGTTTTACTTTCCTGGATTATCAACTGGTGCCTACATTAGAAGAGTTCTCCCGGCTTCTGAAGATCCCTATCCTTAGTCAATTACCCTACAACGGTACGGAAAAGGAACCCAAACTTGAAGAGATTGCTAAAGCATTACGCCTACAACCATCTGACATCAAGGGACATTGGGAAGCCAGAAGTGGTATCAAAGGGTTCTTGGCCAGGTTTCTGTTTAAGAAGGCCCAAGAATGTTGGAATTCTCTTGACCTACAAGCCTTTGAAGAAGTTGTGGCCCTCCTTGTCTATGGGTTGGTGTTGTTCCCGAATCCCGATCAGCTTATAGATATCCATGCTGTCAAGATCTTCATGTCCAGGAATCCTATACCTACGTTGCTTGGGGACATCCTTCACTCATGTTACACTCGAACCATGAGAAAAAGAGGTGTTCTTATGTGCTGTACTCCTCTCCTGGGAAGGTGGTTTATTTCGCACCTTCCACAATCAGTGTTGAAGAACGAGCGGGGTTTGAGATGGTCACAACGATTAATGACTCTTACACATGCAGATATACATTGGTGTTCTCGGTCCAGAGAGGATGTCACTATCATTGATCATTGCGGGGAGTTTCCTAATGTTCCTTTACTTGGAATCAGAGGAGGTATTACTTACAACCCGTGTCTGGCTTGGAGACAGTCTGGTTATGCTCGGAGGGACGGCCCTCATGACATGTTAATTCCTGACATAGTGTTTGACTTCGACAATGATGCACAAGGACTTCGCCAGAGATTTATCAGAGCTTGGAGGATGCCCAACAAGATAGACAGCAAGACACTGGGGCACAGGAACTCCATCCCGTTGGAGCCTTATCTCAAGTGGGTACGAGCCCTCTCCCAGAAGTTAGTGATGCCATATCCTCATGTTCTCCCTGTAATCAAAGAGCCAGTTTTGGAAGGAGAGGTGCCCTACACCATTCAACATCCTGACATGCCTACATTCTGGGAAGAAATGCAGAAGAGCTGGATCCAGCTTAAGGAAGAACGGAATTCTCTTGAGTCCAGTCTACATGCTAGTGAGAAGAAGGTCTTGGAGCTCACCCGCTTACTGCACGAGGAAAAGACTCTCAATACTTACATAGCTCCAAAGAGGATGCGCAGTGTCTTTTGGGATTAATTTACTTTGTAATGTTTGCCCATGAGGCCTTGATGTACTGAATAATTATTTCTTAATAATAACGTGTGTTCCTTTTTGTCTACAACAAATTTGAATTTTCGAACCCTTGAATGCATTGCATAAACAGCATATCATGCATCATGTGCATAGCAGGTACTCTTTTTTACAGGTGGTTTAATCTTCTTCGCTGTTTATTTCAGCATCATGAATCCTGAATCATCTACTGAGCAATCCATCAAGGCCCTTCAGGCTCAGAACGCCCAGTTCCAAGAGCTGATCATGAGTTTGGCCCAAGGTCAAGAGGAGTTGAAGGCTTTGCTGGTCAAGAAGAAAAAGAAGAGAACTGTACTATTCAACACTGGTCGGAGGTTGGGTAACACACTGCAGAATGAGATTTATCAAGCTGGTTCTTCTGTAGGGAAGGGCAGTCCCCAAGGGGGAAGAGTTCCTAGTCCTGTGGTCTCTGACAACGAGACTGATTTCAATGAGGAGCAGTATCCTCCAGCTGAAGACAAGTACAAGCAGTTAGAGGATCGTCTGAACGCCATGGAAATTCAACAAGTGCCTGGGTTGGATTTCGGAGACTTGGGTATATCTTCTGGTGTGGTAATCCCACATAAGTTCAAGGCACCATCTTTCGCAAAGTATGACGGGGCGTCCTGCCCTAAGCTATATCTCAGATCTTATGTGCGGAAGATCCAGCCGTATACTGTGGACAAGAACTTATGGATCCATTTCTTCCAAGAGAGTCTTTCAGGGACTCATCTCGAATGGTTCTATCAGCTGGATGGAACCAAGGTTCGTAACTGGGAGGAATTGGCTACTGCTTTTTACAAGCAGTATCAGTATAATGCCGACCTCGCTCCTACACGTACCCAACTCCAGGGTATGTCGCTAGGATCGGGAGAAGGTTTTAAAGAGTATGCGCAGAAGTGGAGGGACCTGGCTGGCAGGGTGCAGTCATTGTTAACCGACCGTGAACTTGTGGACATGTTCTTGGGGACCCTATCCTGGCCGTTCTTCAATCATCTCATTGGCAATTTGTCTGCAGGGTTCACAGATCTCATTCTGACTGGGGAAAGGATAGAAGCTGGAATGAAATCAGGGAAGATACGGAAAGGTGCGTCCTCAAGTTCTGAGAAGAAGCCTTTCAAATGGGAAGCTAGTGTTGTATATGGGCCCAGGAGGCAAAATAAGCCAGAACGCCGCCAAACTGTCAACACGGTGGTAATTGCAAAGCCTGCTGCCGCTCCTCGGCAACCTAACCAACCAAGAGGTGAGAGACCCAGAAGAGAATATACTCGGCTTAGTATGACCTTGTCGCAGATCTTGCCACAACTGCTATCGACCAAATTGGTAACCGTCAGAGAAGCTCTGAAGGTGGTAAACACAACCTCTCCGAAGTATAATCCAAACGCCCGCTGTGCTTATCATTCTGATAGCCCGGGGCATTCTACTGATGACTGTTGGGCCCTGAGAAATAAGGTCCAGGACCTTATCGATGTGAAGGAAATATAGTTTGAGGCACCGGAAAGGCCCAACGTTGTGACGGCTCCTATGCCCCAGCATGGAGTAAATGCTATTGAGGAAGACCTGTATGCAGTTTTTGTGGATGATGTGGCTACCCCTTTTATTGACTATCAAAAGGAACCTGTTGCTGGCCGGTTTATTTCCGCGTTGTAGCAAAGGTTGCCTTCTGTGTGCTATTTCCCCTACTGGTTGTCCGTTGCTGAAGTCAGGCATCCAAAGCCTGATGGATAGCAAGGAGATTCTATTTAAGAAGACCGCTGTTCCTTTTGTTCCTACTGCAGAAGTATCCGTCGTCACCATTTTCAACAATCCTACCAAGGCTCCCCCGAGGAAGCCAGTCAAAATCATGTTTGTTGCACCTATTATCATTACTGTTCCAGGGCCCCTCCCCTATAAGTCTAACAAGGTTGTCCCATGGCACTATGGGGCAGATGTATATGTGCTTGGAGTGAAGCAGGAGTTCAACACCAGTACCGGTATCAGTAACATCACCGGTCCCGCTAAAGTTACTCGCAGTGGCAGGCTCTTCTCGCCTGACATTGCGCCACCAGTTATCCGAAGACCTCTTATCATCACACCTGCAAGTGCGCCTGTTTCCCCTTCTGATCAAGTTTCTACCCCTGCTTCCGAGTCATCTGACACTCGGGGCAAAGGGATTGATGATATGCCTGCCCGGATGGAGGCACCAAAGACTGTCAATGTTGAAGCGTCACAGCAAGAGATGGAGGAAATCCTTAAAATCATCAAGAAGAGTGACTTCAACGTCGTTGAGCAGCTGGGGCATACCCCCTCCAAGATCTCTATGCTATCATTGCTGCTATGTTCAGAGGCCCATGCCAAGGCCCTGATTTCATTTCTGAAGACGGCTCATGTGCCACAAGAGACATCTGCGGACCAATTTAATGACTGTATGGCCAATTTGACCGCTGACAATGGTTTGGGTTTCTCAGATGCTGATCTTACCGCTAAGGGAAAGAACCACAATGATGCCCTGCATGTCTCCATAGAATGCAGGGGCACTACTCTCGCACACGTGTTGGTGGACACCGGTTCTTCGCTGAATGTATTGCCCAAGAAGGCCTTAGACAGGCTGGATTGTGAGGGTCTAGAGTTGAAGCCTAGTAACATCGTGGTCCGAGCCTTTGACGGGTCGAAGAGGATGGTACATGGGGAGGTGGATATTCCGATTCGTGTTGGTTCTCAAGTCTTCGATTCAACGTTCTATGTGATGGAGATTCGTCCATCTTATTCCTGTTTGCTGGGTCGACCTTGGATTCACAAAGCTGGGGCTGTGACCTCCACTCTACACCAGAAGCTCAAGTACCCTGTCAGAGGGAAGATCGTTACTGTGCAGGGGGGGGAAGAATACATGGTTAGTCATCTGAACTCGTTCCGGTATATAGAGATGGACGGGGAGTTTATTGAAACCCCCTTTCAACATTTTGAAGAGGTACCTCCAACATTGGTGTCAGCGGAAACAGTGATTGAAGAAGACTTTCCTCTGAAGATGGCTTCCTTGAAGGACGCTCGGGCTGTAATTGAGAAAGGTGAATGTGCTAACTGGGGCAGGCTCCCTGATTTTACTCCTAAGACTGACAAATTTCGGCTGGGTTTTACTGCAGAGGCTCAGAGGGCTGTACGCAAAGCAAGGATCAGAAGACCTCCCGTGTTCATCACCAACCCGGGAGTGAATGTTATTGAAGGCGATGCGGATGAATCAGAGTTTGATAGTTGGATCTACCCGACGACCGACGGTGGACTGAACAATTGGACTGCAAAAGACTACATACCTGTTACTTTTGTTACGCAATAATGAATTCCTTTGTGTTTTAATTTGTAATGAACAATAAATTGAAACTTTCTGGCCCGGTGTCTTACCCGGGGCACCGTTGGCTTCATTTGTGAGGGCTTATTACTTGTCATTTCCATATATCATGAATAAAGACATTGGACGTTTTTCGCATTTCAAATCTTGTGCTCCCTTTCTTTCTTTCTTTATATATTGCAAAACAGCTATATTTACACACACTCACCCATACAGGTTTCAATCCACTCTGGATCTCACTGGTAACGACTCTGCTACCGCCAGTTATGACTTCGAAAATCCAATCAACTTAGCTGAAGACGAAGGTGAAGATGATTGCGAAGTGCCTGGTGAGCTTGCAAGACTGTTACTCCAGGAAGAGAGGACCATTCAGCCACATGAAGAGCCAGTGGAAACGGTAAATCTGGGTACTGAGACAGATAGAAAGGAAGTTAAGATTGATGCTAATCTAGAGCTCAGCGTGAAACAACGGTTGATTCAGATGTTGCATGATTATGTGGAAATCTTTGCCTGGTCTTACGAAGACATGCCTGGGTTGGATACTGACATTGTGGTTCATCACCTGCCTACCAAGGAAGATTGCCCCCCGGTTAAACAAAAGGTCCGCCGTATGCGTCCAGAGATGTCCGAAAAGATCAAAGCTGAGGTTATGAAGCAATTTGATGCCGGATTTCTAGTAGTGACTTCTTACCCTCAATGGGTTGCCAATGTGGTTCTGGTACCAAAGAAAGATGGTAAGGTCAGAATGTGTGTTGACTACAGGGATCTGAACAGGGCCAGCCCCAAGGATGACTTCCCTCTACCTCACATCGACGTTCTGGTTGACAATACTGCCCAGCATAAGGTGTTCTCCTTCATGGACGGTTTTTCAGGTTATAATCAGATCAAGATGGCTCCTGAAGACATGGAAAAGACTACCTTTGTTACTCAGTGGGGCACCTTCTGCTACAAGGTCATGCCATTCGGGTTGAAAAATGCTGGGGCAACCTACCAACGTGCCATGGTTGCTTTATTTCATGACATGATCCATCATGAGATAGAAGTGTATGTCGACGACATGATTGCAAGGTCCCAAACTGAGGAGGAACACCTTGACCATCTGCAGAAGTTGTTTGACCGTCTGAAATTGTACAAGCTGAGGTTGAACCCAAACAAGTGCACCTTTGGGGTAAGATCTGGAAAGTTGCTAGGCTTCGTCGTGAGCGACAAGGGTATTCAAGTGGACCCTGCCAAGGTAAAAGCCATACAAGAGATGCCAGTTCCCAAGACAGAGAAAGAAGTCAGAGGCTCTCTAGGACGTCTGAATTACATTGCCCGATTCATCTCGCATCTAACTGCTACCTGTGAACCAATCTTCAAGCTGCTGAAGAAAGATCAGGTAGTACGTTGGAACGATGAATGTCAGTCCGCTTTCGACAGAATCAAAGAGTATCTCCAAGAACCACCCATTCTTATGCCACCGGTTGAAGGGAGACCTCTAATACTATACCTGACAGTACTTGACAGCTCAATGGGGTGTGTGCTGGGGCAGCATGACGAGTCTGGCCGAAAAGAGCACGCCATTTATTACCTTAGCAAAAAGTTTACCGACTGTGAGACCCGATACTCACTGCTCGAGAAAACTTGTTGCACTTTGGTATGGGCTGCTCGCCGGCTGAGACAGTATATGCTGACTCACACTACTCTGTTGATTTCAAAAATGGATCCAATAAAGTACATATTCGAAAAGCCTGCTCTGTCTGGAAGAATAGCAAGATGGTAGATGATCTTGACGGAATACGACATCCAGTATACAACTCAGAAAGCTATCAAGGGGAGTGTATTGGCAGACCACTTGGCACACCAGGCAGTGGACGACTACCAATCAATGAACTTTGAATTTCCTGACGAGAGTATCATGGTAGTGACTGATTGTGAAGTACCTGGACCGGATGAAGGACCTGAGGAAGGATCCCGATGGTCTATGCACTTTGACGGAGCCTCCAACGCTTTGGGTAACGGTATCGGCGCGGTGATCATATCCCCTCAAGGCACTCATACTCCACGTACTGCCCGACTATGTTTCAACTGCACCAACAACATGGCGGAGTATGAGGCATGCATCATGGGTCTTCAAGCTGCGATTGACTTAAGGATCAAGTTTCTGAGTGTCTTCGGAGATTCCGCTCTCGTGATCAATCAGATCAAAGGAGAGTGGGATACGAAACATACGAATCTTATTCCTTACAGAGAATGTGTGTTGACATTGATCCCCCATTTCACAGAGATAACTTTCGAACACTTCCCAAGAGAGGAGAATCAGTTGGCGGACGCGCTGGCTACGATGTCTTCTATGTTCAAAGTCAAATGGGATAACGAGGCTCCCCGGATCATTATCTGGAAACTGGACGAACCTGCATACTGTTGTGATCTCAAGGCCGAGACAGTAACGGAAAAACCTAGGTATCATGAAGTGAAAAGGTACTTGGAAGCTCAAGAATACCCTGAAGGTGCATCTGTCAACGACAAAAAGTTTCTGAGAAGGTTCGCAGCGAAGTTCTTCCTCAGCAATGGCATTCTATACAAGCGAAACCATGATTCAACCTTACTGCGTTGTGTGGATAAGACTGAAGCAGAAAGGATCATGGCAGAACTGCATGAAGGTACCTTTGGAATGCATTCCAGTGGACACACTATGGCAAAGAAAATCCTTCGGGCAGGATATTTCTGGTCCACAATGGAAGCTGATTGTTACCAACATTCTCGGACATGTCATAAGTGCCAGATATATGCAGATAAGGTGCACGTCCCTCCAGTTCCTATGAATGTCTTGACAGCACCTTGGCCTTTTGCAATGTGGGGCATTGATATGATCGGTGAGATTAAACATACGGCATCCAACGGACATCGCTTCATCCTGGTGGCGATCGATTACTTTACAAAGTGGGTTGAAGCAGCTTCTTATGCTACATAACCAAGAACGTCGTGGCACGGTTCATTCGGCATAACCTGATCTGTCGCTACGGTGTCCCGGAAAGGATCATTACGGATAACGGTACCAATCTCAACAACAAGATGATCACTGAGCTCTGCGAGCAATTCAAGATACAGCACCACAACTCTTCTCCTTACCGACCGAAGATGAATGGGGCTGTAGAGGCAGCTAATAAGAATATCAAAAAGATTGTGCAGAAGATGACAGTGACTTACAAAGACTGGCACGAGATGTTACCGTTTGCTCTTCATGGGTACCGTACCTCAGCAAGGACATCAACCGAGGCAACTCCTTTTTCCTTGGTCTATGGCATGGAGGCAGTCTTGCCGATTGAAGTCCAGATACCCTCTCTCTGGATAATGAAGGATGCAGATCTGAGCGAAGATGACTAGATCCAGACTTGACTTGATTAATTAAACCTAATCGACGAAAAGAGACTCACTGCTATTTGTCATGGTCAAACGTACCAAAAACGGATGATCAGGGCATTTAACAAGAAAGTCAGACCACAAGAGTATCAAGTTGGGGACCTGGTAATCAAACGCATCATTCTTCCTCAAAGTGATCCCAGAGGCAAATGGACCCCTACGTACGAAGGGCCATTTGTGGTTAAACATGTGTTCTCAAGAGGAGCCATGATTCTAACCACCATGGATGGTGACGACCTTCCTCACCCCGCCAACGCATACATAGTAAAAAGATACTATGCATGATAAAAGACCCGCTAGGTTGACATACCTAGGCAAAAATTAGGGCTTCCCGGCGAACCAAAAGGGTTCAGGCAAAAATAAGGGATGAAATGAAAAAATCTGTACACCCGGCAAGTCGAAAACCTGAAAAGGCGGCTTGGGCAAAAATGGGTACCCCGGTGGACTGAAAACCCGAAAGGGCGGTCCAGGCAAAAGTTAGGGATTAAAGCGTAATACTATGTCTCATTGGATCACCTTGCATCTAGAATCCGGTATCAACATCAAGTTCAGACGGCATCGATCAATCAGCTTCATCTTCAACTGAGCAGCCAAGTGATGAGACGCTCAAAGATATAAAGGCGATAGCAGAGTTGAAACCCAGTGGGATTACTCTTTTCATACAGCTGTTTTGTTTTCTTTGTACAAATTGTATAAACTCTGTTGTTCGACGGCGTTCTCTTACTAGGACGTCAGCCTCTTGTACATAAACGCCTATTTACAGGCAAATTCAAAAATCAATACAAATTCACTTTTCAGATCAATTGCCAATTGTTTTTCCTTTTTCTGTTTTGTTTTGCGAAGAACGTCCAATGTTCGATTGTGATATATGCATTTGACACTAATTGCTAACTCATAAATATTTACATGCAAAACAAAGGATTAATTACAAGTAACATCAGAAACAGGGGCAATAAGGAGTTGTCTAAGAAATCTAATGGCTCTGTCCACCAAGGTACCAAGGTAAGTTCGGCTGAAGAATGTAACCAAGATGCCTTAATTCCCCAAAGAGTGAGCCAAGGTTCAGCAATACTCTCCCCCAAGCAGAGAAGGTACAATACCTCCAGCAAGTCAGCAATACTCTCCCCGAGCAGAGTATAGTCTACTGTTAGCCTTAAGGAAGTTGGATTATCCCCAGAAGATCTAAACATTCCCCAGCGGTATACAAATATTCCTAACAAGCATCCCCGACAATCTTGATCTAAGATTGTTCCCCGGCGGAATACCGGACACCCAGTGGATCCCCTGGGGAAATTTTTGAGATGTACTTGGGAAGTGGTTCCACTGAATGTCTGGTATACCGCCGGGGAACAATCTTAGATCAAGACTGTCGGGGATGCTTGTTAAGAATGTTTGTATAATCCGCTGAGGAATGTTGAGATATGTTGGGGATATTCCAACTTCCTTAAGGCTGACTGAATAGGCTAACTCTGCCTGGGGAGAGTGTTGACTTGCTGGAGGATATTGTGCCTTGTAGGGCTGACGGGAGACCAACTGCTCGGGAGAATTGTTGAATCTTGGCTCACTCTCTGGGGAATTAAGATATCTTGGTTACATTCTTCAGCCGAACTTACCTTGGTACCTTGGCGGACAGAGCAATTAGATTGCTTAGACAACTCATTATTGCCCCTGTTTCTAATGTTGCCTGAAATTAATCCTTTGTTTCGCATGCAAATATTTATGAGTTAGCAGTTAGTGTCAAATGCATATATCAAAAATTGAACCTTGGACGTTCTTCACAAAACAAAACAGGAAAAGGAAAAACAATTGGCAATTTGTCTGAAAAGTGAATTTATATTGATTTTTGAATTGCCTGTAAATAGGCGTTTATGTACAAGAGGCTGACGTCCTAGTAAGAGAACACCGCCGAACAAAAGAGTTTATACAATTTCGTGAAAAGGGAAAACAAAACAGCTATGTGAAAAGAATAGTCCCACTGGGTTCCCACTCTGCTATTGCCTTTATATCTTCGAGCGTCTCATCACTTTGCTGCTCGGTTGACGATGCAGCTGATTGATCGATGCCGTCTGAACTTGAGGTTGATACAGGATTCTGGATGCAAGGTGATCCAATGAGACATAGTATTACGCTTTAATCCCTAACTTTTGCCTGGACCGCCCTTTCGGGTTTTCAGTCCACCGGGATACCCATTTTTGCCCAAGCCGCCTTTTCAGGTTTTCGACTTGCCGGGTGTACAAATTTTTTTTCATTTCATCCCTCATTTTGCCCGAACCCTTTTGGTTCGCCGGGAAGCCCTAACTTTTTCCTAGGTATGTCAACCTAGCGGGTCTTTTATCATGCGTAGTATCTTTTTACTATGTCTGCATTGGCGGGGTGAGGAAGGTCGTCACCATCCATGGTGGTTAGAATCATGGCTCCTCCTGAGAACACATGTTTAACCACAAATGGCCCTTCGTACGTAGGGGTCCATTAGCCCCTGGGATCACTCTGAGGAAGAATGATGCGCTTGATTACCAGGTCCCCAACTTGATACTCTTGTGGTCTGACTTTCTTATTAAATGCCCTGATCATCCGTTTTTGGTACGTTTGACCATGACAAATAGCAGCGAGCCTCTTTTCGTCGATTAGGTTTAATTGATCAAGTCGGGTCTGGATCCAGTCATCTTCGCTCAGATCTGCATCCTTCATTATCCGGAGAGAGGGTATCTGGACTTCAATCGGCAAGACTGCCTCCATGCCGTAGACCAAGGAAAAGGGAGTTGCCCCGGTTGACGTCCTTGCTGAAGTACGGTACCCATGAAGAGCAAACGGTAACATCTCGTTCCAATCTTTATAGGTCATTGTCATCTTCTGCACAATTTTTTTGATATTCTTATTAGCTGCTTCTACAGCCCCATTCATCTTCGGCCGGTAGGGAGAAGAGTTGTGGTGCTGTATCTTGAACTGTTCGCAGAGCTCAGTGATCATCTTGTTATTGAGATTGGTACCGTTGTCTGTAATGATCCTTTCCGGGACGCCATATCGACAGATCAGGTTATGCCGAATGAACCGTGCCACGACATTCTTGGTTAATGTAGCATAGGAAGCTGCTTCAACCCATTTTGTAAAGTAATCAATCGCTACCAGGATGAAGCGATGCCCGTTGGATGCCGTAGGTTTAATCTCGCTGATCATGTCAATACCCCACATAGCAAAAGGCCAAGGTGCAGTCAAGACATTCAGAGGAACTGGAGGAACGTGCACCTTATCAGCATATATCTGGCACTTGTGACATGTCCGAGAATGTTGGTAACAGTCAGCTTCCATTGTGGACCAGAAATATCCTGCCCGAAGGATTTTCTTTGCCATGGTGTGCCCACTGGAATGTGTTCCGAAGGTACCTTCATGTAGCTCTGCCATGATTCTTTCTGCTTCAGTCTTATCCACACAACGCAGTAAGGTCGAATCATGGTTTCGCTTGTATAGAATGTCGTTGCTGAGGAAGAACTTTGCTGCGAACTTTCTCAGAAACTTCTTGTCATTGATGGATGCACCTTCAGTGTATTCCTGGGCTTCCAGATACCACTTCACCTCATGATACCAGGGTTTTTCAGTTACCACCTCAGCCTCAAGATCACAACAGTATGCAGGTTCGTCCAGTTTCCAAATGATGATTCGGGGAGCCTCATTGTCCCATTTGACTTTGAACATGGAAGACATCGTAGCTAACGCGTCCGCCAACTGATTCTCCTCTCTTGGGAAATGTTTAAAAGTTATCTCTGTGAAATGGGAGATCAATGTCAACACACATTCTCTGTAAGGAATAAGATTCAGATGTTTCGTATCCCACTCGCCTTTGATCTGATTGATCACGAGAGCGGAATCTCCGAAGACACTCAGAAACTTGATCCTTAAGTCAATCGCAGCTTGAAGACCCATGATACATGCCTCATACTCCGCCATGTTGTTGGTGCAGTTGAAACATAGTCGGGCGGTGAGTGGAGTATGAGTGCCTTGAGGGGATATGATCACAACGCCAATACCGTTACCCAAAGCGTTTGAGGCTCCGTCAAAGTGCATAGACCATCGGGATCCTTCCTCAGGTCCTTCATCCGGTCCAGGTACCTCACAATCAGTCACTATCATGATGCTCTCGTCTGGAAACTCGAAGTTCATAGATTGGTAGTCATCTACTGCCTGGTGTGCCAAGTGGTCTGCCAATACACTTCCTTTGATAGCTTTCTGGGTCGTGTACTGGATGTCATATTCTGTCAAGATCATTTGCCATCTTGCTATTCTTCCAGACAGAGCAGGCTTTTCGAATATGTACTTGATTGGATCCATTTTTGAGATCAACAAGGTAGTTTGAGTCAGCATATACTGTCTCAGCCGGCGAGCAGCCCATACCAAAGCGCAGCGAGTTTTCTCGAGCAGTGAGTATCGGGTCTCACAGTCGGTAAACTTTTTGCTAAGGTAATAAATGGCATGCTCTTTTCGGCCAGACTCGTCATGCTGCCCCAGCACACACCCCATTGAGCTGTCAAGTACTGTCAGGTATAATATTATAGGTCTCCCTTCAACCGGTGGCATAAGAATGGGTGGTTCTTGGAGATACTCTTTGATTATGTCAAAAGGGGCCTGACATTCATCATTCCAACGTACTACCTGATCTTTCTTCAGCAGCTTGAAGATTGGCTCACAGGTAGCAGTTAGGTGCGAGATGAATCAGGCGATATAATTCAGACGTCCTAAAAAGCCTTTGACCTCTTTCTCTGTCTTGGGTACTGGCATCTCTTGAATGGCTTTAACCTTGGCAGGGTCCACTTGAATACCCTTGTCACTTACGACGAAGCCTAGCAACTTTCCAGATCTCACCCCAAAGGTGCACTTGTTCGGGTTCAATCTCAGCTTGTACAACTTCAGACGGTCAAACAGCTTTTGCGGATGGTCAAGGTGTTCCTCCTCAGTTTGGGACCTTGCAATCATATCGTCGACATACACTTCAATCTCATGGTGGATCATGTCATGAAATAAAGCAACCATGGCACGTTGGTAGGTTGCCTCAGCATTTTTCAGTCCAAAAGGCATGACCTTGTAGCAGAAGGTGACCCACTGAGTGACAAAGGTAGTCTTTTCCATATCTTCAGGAGCCATCTTGATCTGATTATAACCTGATAAACCATCCATGAAAGAGAACACCTTGTGCTGAGCAGTATTGTCAACCAGAACGTCGATGTGAGGTAGAGGGAAGTCATCCTTGGGGCTGGCCCTGTTCAGATCCCTGTAGTCAACACATATTCTGACTTTACCATCTTTCTTTGGAACCGGCACCACATTGGCAACCCACTGAGGGTAAGAAGTCACTGCTAGGAACCCGGCATCAAATTGCTTCATAACCTCGGCTTTGATCTTCTCAGACATCTCTGGACGCATACGGCGGACTTTCTGCTTAACCGGAGGGCAGTCTTCCTTGGTAGGTAGGTGATGGACCACAATGTCGGTATCCAACCCAGGCATATCTTTGTAAGACCAAGCGAAGATCTCCACATAATCATGCAACATCTGAATCAACCGTTGTTTCACGCTGAGCCCTAGATTGGCACCAATCTTAACTTCCTTTATGTCTGTCTCCGTACCCAGATTTACCGTTTCCACTGGCTCTTCATGTGGCTGAATGGCCCTCTCTTCCTGGAGTAATAGTCTTGCAAGCTCGCCAGGCACTTCGCAATCATCTTCACCTTCGTCTTCGGCTAAGTTGATCGGATTTTCGAAGTCATAACTGGCAGTAGCAGAGTCGTTACCAGTGAGATCCAGAGTGGATTGAAACCTGTATGAGTGAGTGTGTGTAAATACAGCTGTGTTGCAATATATAAAGAAATAAAGAAAGGGAGCACAAGATTTGGAATGCGAAAAACGTCCAATGTCTTTATTCATGATATATGGAAATGACAAGTAATGCCCTCACAAATGAAGCCAACGGTGCCCCGGGTAAGACACTGGGCCATAAAGTTTTAGTTTATTGTTCATTACAAATAAAAAAACAAAGGAGTTCATTACTGCGTAACAAAAGTAACAGGTATGTGATCCTTTGCAGTCCAATTGCTCAGTCCACCGTCAGTCGTCGGGTAGATCCAGCTATCAAACTCTGATTCCTCCGTATCGCTCTCAATAGCATTCACTCCCGGGTTGGTGATGAACACGGGAGGTCTTCCGATCCTAGCTTTGCGTACAGCCCTCTGAGCCTCTGCAGTAAAACCCAGCCCGAACTTGTCAGTCTTAGGAGTAAAATCAGGGAGCCTGCCCCAGTTAGCACATTCACCTTTCTCAATTACAGCCCGAGCGTCCTTTAAGGAGGCCATCTTCAAAGGAGAACCCTCTTCAGTTACTGCTTCTGCTGTTGCCAATGTTGGAGGTACCTCTTCAAAATGTTGAAAGGGGGTTTCAATAAACTCCCCGTCCATCTCAATATACCGGAATGAATTCAGATGACTAACCATGTATTCTTCCTCCCCCTGCACAGTGACAATCTTCCCTCTGACAGGGTACTTGAGTTTCTGGTGTAGAGTGGAGGTCACTGCCCCAGCTTTGTGAATCCAAGGTCGACCCAGCAAACAGGAATAAGATGGACGGATGTCCATCACATAGAACGTTGAGTCAAATACTTGAGAACCCACACGAATAGGAATGTCTACCTCACCATGAACCATCCTTTTCGACCCGTCAAAGGCTCGGACAATGATGTTACTAGGCTTCAACTCCAGGCCCTCACAATCCAACCGGTCTAAGGCCTTCTTGGGCAGTACATTCAGGGAAGAACCGGTGTCTACCAACACGTGTGCGAGAGTAGTGCCCCTGCATTCTATGGAGACATGCAGGGCATCATTGTGGTTCTTTCCCTTGGCGGTAAGATTACATCCGAGAAACCCAAACCATTGTCGGCTGTCAAATTGGCCACACAGTCAGTGAATTGATCCGCAGAGGTCTCTTGTGGCACATGGGCCGTCTTCAGAAATGAAATCAGGGCTTTGGCGTGGGCCTCTGAGCACAGCAGCAATGATAGCATAGAGATCTTGGAGGGGGTATGCCCCAACTGTTCAACGACGTTGAAGTCACTCTTCTTGATTATCTTAAGAATTTCCTCCATCTCTTGCTGGGAGGCTTCAACATTGACAGTCTTTGGTGTCTCCATCCGGGCAGGCACATCATCAATCCCTTTGCCCCGAGTATTAGATGACTCGGCAGCAGGGGTAGAAACTGGATCAGAAGTGGAAACAGGCGCACTTGCAGGCGTAATTATAAGAGGTCTTCGGATGACTGGTGGCGCAATGTCAGGCGAGAAGAGCCTGCCACTGCGAGTTACTTTAGCTGGACCGGTGATATTGCTGATACTGGTACCGGTGTTGAACTCCTACTTTACTCCAAGTACATACACATCTGCCCCATAGTGCCATGGGACAGCCTTGTCAGATTCATAGGGGAGGGGCCCCGGAACAGTAATGATAATGGGTGCAACGGACATGATTTTGACTGGCTTCCTCGGGGGAGCCTTGGTAGGATTGTTGAAAATTGTGACGACAGATACTTCTTCAGTGGGAACAAAAGGAACAACGGTCTTCTTGAACAAAATTTCCTTGCTATCCATCAGGCTTTGGATGCCTGATTTCAGCAACAGACAACCAGTAGGGGAAACAGCACACAGAAGGCAACCCTTGCTACAACCCGGAAATAAACCGGCTAGCAACAGGTTCCTCTTAACAGCCAACAAAGGGGTAGCAACATCCTCCACAGAAACGGCATACAAGTCTTCATCAACAACATTTACTCCATGTTGGGGCATAGGAGCAGTCACAATATTTGGCCTCTCAGGTGCCTCAAACTGTATCTCCTTCGCATCGATAAGGTCTTGAACCTTATTCCTTAGGGCCCAACAATCATCAGTAGAATGCCCCGGGATATCGGAGTGATAAGCACAGCGGGCATTTGGATTATACTTGGGAGAGGTTGTGTTCACCACCTTCGGAGCCTCTCTGACGGTTACCAAGTTGGTCGACAGCAGTTGCGGCAAGATATGTGACAAGGTCATACTCAGTCGAGTGTATTCTCTTCTGGGTCTCTCACCCCTTGGTTGGTTGGGTTGCCGAGGAGCGGCAGCAGGCTTAGCAATAACCACCGCGTTGACAGCTTGGCGGCGTTCCGGTTTGTCTTTCCTTCTAGGCCCATACACAGCACTGGCTTCCTTTTTAAAAGGTTTCTTCTCAGAACTTGAGGACGCACCTTTCTGAATTTTCCCTGATTTCATACCAGCCTCTATCCTTTCCCCAGTCAGAATGAGGTCTGTGAACCCTGCAGATGAATTGCCAATGAGATGATTGAAGAATGGCCCGGATAGGGTCCCCAAGAACATATCCACCAGCTCACGGTCGGTCAATGGTGGCTGCACCCTGCCAGCCAGGTCCCTCCATTTCTGCGCATACTCTTTAAAACTTTCTCCCGATCCTAGCGACATACCCTGGAGTTGGGTACGTGTAGGAGCGAGGTCGGCGTTATACTGATACTGCTTGTAAAAAGCAGTAGCCAGCTCCTCCCAGTTACGAACCTTGGTTCCATCCAGCTGATAGAACCATTCGAGATGAGTCCCTGAAAGACTCTCCTGGAAGAAGTGGATCCACAAGTTCTTGTCCACAGTGTATGGTTGGATCTTCCGCACATAAGATCTGAGATGTAGCTTAGGGCAAGACGCCCCGTCATACTTTGCGAAAGATGGTGCTTTGAACTTGTGTGGGATGACCACACCAGAAGATAAACCCAAGTCTCCGAAATCCAAACCAGGCACCTGTTGAATTTCCATGGCATTCAGACGGTCTTCCAACTGCTTGTATCTGTCTTCAGCCGGAGGATACTGCTCCTCATTAAAATCAGTCTCGTTGTTGGAGACCACCGGACTAGGAGCCTTTCCCCCTTGGGGACTTCTTTTTCCCACAGAAGAACCAGCTTGATCAACCTCATTCTGCAGTGTGTTACTAAACCTCCGGCCCGTGTTGAATAGAACAGTTCTCTTCTTTTTCTTCTTGACCAGCAGAGCCTTCAGTTCCTCCTGTCCTTGGGCCAAACTCATGATCAGCTCTTGGAATTGGGCGTTCTGAGCCTGAAGGGCCTTGATGGACTGCTCGGTAGATGATTCAGGGTTCATGATGCTGAAATAAACAGCGAAGATCATTAAGCAACCTGAAAAGAAGAGTACCTGTGATGCACATGATGAATGGGAATGCGTATGATTTATGTTTTCAAAGACAATCGGGAATCAACTTTGTAAACAAAAAAGAACACACTTCATTAGATTCAACTTTGAAATTCAAATTGTTCAACAGGTTGCCCTTAGGCGTTACATAAAATGGAAATACTGAAAAGGGAAATAAAAACTGTAAAAGAACATCCAAAGTTCATCATTGATCCCAGGGTCTCCTCTTCTCAGTACGGATGTAGTCATTCAAGGCCTGCTCATTCTCCAATTGCTTTGTCAGCTTCTGGATCTTCAATTCCTGCTCGTTGAACTTTTCCCGATAAGAATCCCGTTCTTCCTGTAGTTGCGCCCAAGACCTCTTTAGTGTCTCAATATCAGTAGGTATCTGAGGAGGGAGGACAGTTGGAGGAACCCCATCCTTATCAGGATATTCAAGGATGATGGGTCTGACAGCTTCGTACGGTATACCTAACTTCTGAGCACGGATGCGGACCCATTTGTAGTAGGCTTCCATAGGTAGAGAAGTCTTTGGTCCCAACTCTTGTGGGTCAGCTTTGTGAATTCTGTCCCAAGCCTTGATGAACCTACGACGCAGCTCGTCACTATCTACCTGAAACTCAAAACTGATGTGAGGCACCAACATCTCATGAGGCCCTGCTCTTCTGGCTCTTCCAAACTGACGGAGAGCTAGACATGGATTATAAGAGATTCCTCCTTGAGTACCAATCAAAGGAACATTGGGAGATTCTCCGCAACGATCAATAACAGCTACCTCATCCAATCCTCTGAGAGTCCAAATGATGTCCTTGTCAGTGAGAGACATTAACCTATGAGCCCAACCTCTTCCTTCTTTGTTCTTCAGCACGAACTTAGGGAGGTGCGAAATAAACCACCTCACTAACAACGGAATACAACACCATAGAGTTCCTCGTCTTCGGGCAGTACGAGCATAAAGTTGTTGCAGGATGTCACCCAAGAGAGTGGGCACAGGGTTCCGAGACATGAAGATCCTTATGGCAGTGACGTTAATGAAGTTATCAGGATTAGGAAACAAAACTAGACCATAGATTAAGAGAGCCAGAATGTCTTCATACGCCCTAAAGTCCAGGTCATTCCAGAAATTGTTAGCCTTAACAATCAGAAACTTGGCCAAGAAACCCTTAACTTTGCTTCTAGTCACCCAGTTGTCCATTACCTCCTTGTAGGTCAAGGGAAGAGCTGCAGCAATCTCCTCAAGCCTAAGAGTCTTTTCCCAGCCAGTGTAGGGAGTCTGATCCAAGATAGGGATGCCAAGCAAATCAGAGAACTCTTCCAGGGTAGGGACCAGCTGGAAGTCTTGAAAGGTGAAGCACTGGTACAGAGGGTCATAGAACTGTGTCAGGACACTCATCAGTTGTTGGTCCCACTTTGCCGTGACTAAACTGAGAAGAGAACCATGCCTCTGGATGAAGGAAGTAGTATTTGGAATTCTGCTAACCAACTCTTCAAGCAACTCAGGTGGGTGAACAAAATTGAACCGAATAGTATTCCTTCGCATAGGCATCATGATGTCCTACAAAACAGAGCAAAGGTGAAACCCTCTTGTCTTTGAAATGGTCAGTCCTTATGCAGGATGCATGCAATGTTTATGATGGCATGATGTTATGATAAAGCACACCACAAATATTCACAAAGGCAAACATGATAAGGCACACAAGACAAACCCTTAGGGTTTAGGCCAGCATGGGGTCTAGGTATTACCCTCTTTCAGTTGGTTGGTTAAGACCTGTCCTATCAGAAGTAATCGGGTTCTAGAGGATCCCAATATCACTGACTACCCTCAATCGGTCATAACTCCAGCATCGCAATCTTTTCTTGCGTCCAGAACCATCACGAGAGTTTAGCCTCAATGGGCGTAGCATACTGCTACTGTTCTATTGGCCAAGTTGGGTCATTTAAGGTTCTAAGGTCGGTTGGTGCTTAATGACTCCTCAGAAGACCCATATTCTCCTTGTTGCGACACAAGGGATATCGGTACAGACCAAGGTGCCACACCAATGTAGCCACTGCTTCACCCGTGTCGGTCTACGCCGGACAGGTCCCTCGCAACTTATGCTACCTAACAGGGTATCCCCAGATCCGGGTTAGGATCTATGTAACTCCGATGCAGCCCACAATAATAAAGCAAACAAACACAGCAATTGAAAACACAAGTGATCTTAGTCCTAAGGTACACCTCACTTTATAAGAGACCCCAGCAGAGTCGCCAGTTCTGTGATCGGTGGATCTGGAACTGACTGTTTAACGCTGGTTCGCGAAATGTCGCGGTAAGCAAGAGTCTCCACCGTCTTTTATTTTCTCCAACATGGACAGGACAAAAGCACAGCAAAATTCCTTATGAGATAGTTTCTCGGTTCGGGAGGTAGATTTATAGAAAGGGAAGGTGTTAGCACCCTTTCTATCCATGGTTATCCATGGGCTCTTAGATACTTGCTCATTGTGTTTTCAAAATGTTTGCTTTTCAAAGTGTGAGTGGGTTTGAAAAAAGTTTCGTTTAAAGATTTCAGATCGACTCTTGTATCAGTCCTCAAGAGTGTTTGAAAAATTGTTTTGAAAGCTTTTTGAAAAGTGTCGGTGTGAAAAGAGTTTTTTGATTTTGTTTTTTAGAGCAAGTATCTATGAGTCATCTACCTACCCTAAGGAATTAGGCTGTGTAAATGTCCTTAAGGTAGTGCCATCCCACCATTGAGAGATAGGTAGCACCACCGTTGGAGGTGTTCGGGTCAATTCGAGTTTAGGGACAGTGTGGTCACCGAAGCAACAGTAGGACACCTTAGAAGCTACCCTTATGCCATTGATCCTTTTTTAGTCCGAGGCAACCGTTTCGAGGCAACTTGTTTTGAGGCAACCGTTTCGAGGCAACTTGTTTCGAGGCAACTTGTTTTGAGGCAACGGGATCAATGGACATTAAGGACTTACTAAGACGTCCTATACTCGACGACCACGTTTCGAAGGCAAGGCAACAGTGAGGCGTACCCTAAGAGTGGTGTGTGAATTTGTGTATTATTTTCATGTTATGTTTTATCTTGTACATGTATCATGGTGATCTACGCTTGTTTTTAATTTAGGCCATACATTCTTTCATGCAATTATAATTTAAAAGTGCGGAAATTTAAGTGCGGAAAGGTAAATCCTACGCTATTACAAGGCGCGGGTCTATACATCGCCAAATTAACAAAGACTCGTTTGAATAAAAATGCGGAAAGTAAAACCTAGTTACTATTACATGGCTTGAGCAATTACATAATATTCGAAAAGAAAGATAAATGTGCGAAAGAAATAAAAATAGAACGTTCGAGGGCGTTGGACCCTTTTGAAATTAAATTAAATTAAAAGTTAATTAATTATTTAATAACAGAAAAGAAATATTTTTTATGTTTTTGGTATTTAATGAAAACAAGAAATTAAAATTGAAGAGAAACCCTAATTCTAAGTTGTTTTTAATTATTTAATGAAAATATTCAAGTTTAACCTAATTTACACTAATTAATTAATTACATGGGTATTTACAAAAAAATATTTGATAATTAATAATAATAATAATGATGAGAAAATTATTTATTAAAAAAAATGATGAAAAGTTAAAAACCCTAATTTCTACATATTTTAATTTGTTAAGAAAAAGATTTAAGTTTAACCTAATTTAACTAAATTAATTATTTAACCTTTATTTACAAAATAAATTAATAGAAATTAACTATAATTAAACATATTTTAATTTTTCTGTATTTTATATTGTGAAAATTAATTTATGTGGATTAAATAAAACAATTAAAAAGAATAATTGAAAAGAATAAAAGAAAAGAAAATTAAAAGAAGGAATACAAACAAGGAGGGGTGTCTGGCCCTTTTTGGAGGTTTTTGTAGAGTAATTTGGGCCCAAGATTGCAAGGCCTGCGTTGACTTTCCAGCTTATGTGTATGCTGGTTGACTTGGGCGTATCCTGGAGTTCACGTTATGGCCATTGGATTGAATCTCAGATTATGTGGCAAGCTAGCGTTTGAGGGTGTATGATGAGCCCTGGGACGTGCACTGCATGGAAACATGTTGGGAAGAAAAATATGAAATATGTGGGGGGGACCTGAGAATCGAACCCAAGTCCCAATACCTGCCAGACAGCTCATTCACCAACCAAGCCAGCGTGTTTCTTTGTATGCATAATGGAACATGATTATTAAATAAAAAAAAGAAGCGTTAGTGGTATGCACAAAAAATCACGCGCCAAATTTGAACTATCCAGTAACATCAAGCCACGCTAGCTTTCTTCTTCGTTTGCCTGAAAATAGAAAACAGATAGCGGGGGTTTTAAACCCCCACTAAATAGAAACCATGAAAATAGCGATTAGAACATGAGCAAATATAAAAAGGGCGCGAGGTGTGAGTTTGTCTCGTCTTGAGGTCACGAATCCAATGGCATAGGTTTGGTGGCCTGATTTTTCCATATGTGAAAACCCCTAAATTTGGAGCTCTGAAAACCTAGAAAACGTTAATGGCATATTTTGATATAGGCATTGTTAGTTCAATTAATTGGTACCATTCGCTTCAGAACATCAATATTAACAAGAATCAACAAATGAAATACATGAACAATGCATAAAAAGTAAAACACGATTATGGAAAAGTTCAAGAAGAAAGCAATTATGTTCTACCAATTCTTTGTGCGTGGAGACTGGAAAGGGATTGAAACACGTTCAAGGAAGTCCCAGCAAGCGTTTGGAATAGGTTTTAGGCTTTGAATCACGATGTAACTATGTTTTCAGTTTTCAAAAATTTGATGAAAATTTGCAATTTGGTATGCAGCTTGTATGCAGTTTTTCGTGTGTAGTGGAATAGGTTTAGGTTATGCCTATGTAAGTGAATGGAATTAGGTTAAAAAACCAAGCCCAAAGTCCATGTATTTATGATTTCAATCTTTGATTTTTTCACATCCTTTTCCAATCTTTTTGCCATGGAAACTTGCCAAATATGGATGATTTTGTCCCTTTTGATTGATGCACGAGATCTCTTACATGTGTGGAAGAGATTTGCTGCATAAAAAAGATTTGAAAACATGATTTGGCATTTTTCTTATATTTAGATTTAATTAAATGAATTAATGATAATAAAAATTCAAATAATTAATCAAAAATAAGAAAATAACTCCCTTTAAAGTCAATGGGTCGTGCATAGCCTTTGGGTAATGATTCATGGAAGAATTTGTGGCCCATTAGCATTTTTGAAGCCTTTGAAGCAAAGTTGACTTTTCAAAATTCCCAAACATTTCCCAACTTCTACAAGGCATATCTTGCTCAATTTTGAAGCTATGATCATGTTCTTGGACATTTTGGAAAGGTCTTGAAGTCCTCTAACCAATGTCTTTGGTCCCATGTCATTTTGATTTACCAATATCAAGTTATGGTCTTTGACTTAAAGTGCCTTTTTGTTGACTTTTGAAAATGACCTATAATGTTGAAATTGATAACTTTTTGTGAGAGCATTTCTTGGACTTGAAGTGTGAAGATGAGTTGTAGGAAATGTCATTATCTTCAAAATGAGCTTTGGATGGGATTTTCCTGATAAACCATGAGGAAGTTATGCCCTGGTCAATTTGCAGTTGACTTTTTCAGCTGTCCAAAAATAGAAACTTTTGCATCTTGAGACATTTTGAGCCATGCTTTGAGAATCATGATCAAGAATTGATCAAATGATGTTTGTGGCTTCAAAATAAGATGTTGACCAAAAATTTGGACTTTTGACTGTCAAATGACCATTTTGCCCCTGCAGTTGACTGTGAAGCATTTAGGGTTTTTGACTGTGCAATTTGATGTTGTGAGTCTTGAAACTTGGCATATGAATGCTTGACAATGTATATAGGCATGTGGGACTTGATTGGACCCTTGAAAACTTCAATTTCTTTGCCAGAACCAAAACCCTAATTTTGACTGTGTTAGGAGGCAATTGGACTGTGCAACCCTTGGGAGATTTTGAACCTTGATCTTGGCAAATCTTGAAGAATATGGGAGGGCAAATTTTGGGGTACAACACATACAAATGATGTTTTACCTTTTCAGGACAAAGATCAGTACAAAGATGATTACTATCAACTGTCGTGATTCCAGATCCGATTCCTGTATCTTGCCAGGGTGTATCTGTTGACGACTATTTTCCAGACTCAATTCATGTATCTTGCCAGGGCACGTCTGAAGAGTTTGAAGATCCGATTCCTGTATCTTTCCAGGGTGTATCTGTTGACGACTAATTCCAGACTCGATTCCTGTATCTTGCTAGGGCACGTCTAAAGAGTTTGAAGATCCGATTCCTGTATCTTGCCAGGGTGTATCCGTTGACGACTAATTCCAGACTCGATTCCTGTATCTTGCCAGGGCACGTCTGAAGAGTTTGAAGGTCCGATTCCTGTATCTTTCCAGGGTGTATCTGTTGACGACTAATTCCAGACTCGATTCCTGTATCTTGCCAGGGCACGTCTGAAGAGTTTGAAGATCCGATTCCTATATCTTGCCAGGGTGTATCTGTTGACGACTAATTCCAGACTCGATTCCTGTATCCTGCCAGGGCACGTCTGAAGAGTTTGAAGATCTGATTCCTGTATCTTGCCAGGGTGTATCTGTTGACGACTAATTCAAAACTCGATTCCTGTATCCTGCCAGGGCACGTCTGAAGAGTTTGAAGATCCGATTCCTGTATCTTGCCAGGGTGTATCTGTTGACGACTAATTCCAGACTCGATTCCTGTATCCTTCCAGGGCATGTTTGCATAAAGAGTTTGAAGATCAACCCCTGTAACAGGCCAGGTAATTATCTTTCTTTCTTAGGTACGCAAGTTCTCGCTAAGGAATCTCTTACGCGATCGACACCTAGATGGCATCTATAAGCCCATCCACATACCATCAGTCTCCAAATGGCATCTGCAAGCCCATTCCCGCCATCACACCATTGACATTCTACTATGTGAGTGCAAATTTTTGGGCACTCTAGTGTTCAATCATCTTCCACCTTCGGATTACGAAAGGCACGCCAGCCAATCTACATCCTCAGGTCTAAGAAGATTGAACAGGGGCAACTGTTGTACCCCAAAATTTGCCCTCCCATATTCTTCAAGATTTGCCAAGATCATGGTTCAAAATCTCTCAAGGATTGCACAGTCCAATTGCCTCCTAACACAGTCAAAATTAGGGTTTTGGTTCTGGCAAAGAAATTGAGGTTTCCAAGGGTCCAATCAAGTCCCAAATGCCTATATACATTGTCAAGCATCCATATGTCAAATTTCAAGACTCACAGCATCAAATTGCACAGTCAAAAACCCTAATTGCTTCACAGTCAACTGCAGGGGTAAAATGGTCATTTGGCAATCAAAAGCCAAAATTTTTGGTCAACATCTTATTTTGAAGCCACAATCATCATTTGATCAATTCTTGATCATGATTCTCAAAGCATGGCTCAAAAAGTCTCAAGATGCAAAAGTTTCTATTTTTGGACAGTTGAAAAAGTCAACTGTAAATTGACCAAGGCATAACTTCCTCAGGGTTTATCATAAAAATCCCATACAAAGCTCATTTTGAATAGAATGACATTTCCTACAACTCATCTTCACATTCCAAGTCCAAGAAATGCTCTCACAAAAAGTTATCAATTTCAACATTATAGGTCATTTTCAAAAGTCAACAAAAAGGCACTTTAAGTCAAAGACCATAACTTGAGATTGGTAAATCAAAATGACATGGGACCAAAGGAATTGGTTAGAGGACTTCAAGACCTTTCCAAAATGTCCAAGAACATGATCATAGCTTCAAAATTCAGCAAGATATGCATTGGAGAAGTTGGGAAATTTTTGGGAATTTTCAAAAGTCAACTTTGCCTAAAACACTTCAAAATTGCTAATGGGCCTCAAATTCTTCCTTGAATCATTACCCAAAGCCTATGCACGACCCATTGAGCTCAAAGGGATTTATTTTCTTATTTTTAATTAATTAATTGAATTTTTATTCTTATTAATTCATTTAATTAGATTTAATTATGAGAAAATATCAAATAATGCTTTTTCAAATCTTTTTGTGCAGCAAATCAAACTAGGGCAAGCTGGCCAAGTCGTTTCACATCCAAAAAAGGAAAATCATCCATGATTGGCAAAGATTTCAATGGAAAAAGATTGAAAAATATATGATGAAAATCAAAGATTCAAAACATCAATTCATGGACTTATGGGCTTGTTTCTTGACCTAATTTCGTTCACATACAAAGGCTGAGTGAAACCCTATTCAAGCATACACGAAAAAGCTGCTAAAGCCATAGAACAAAGTTGCAACTTTTCATCAAAAACTTGGAAACTGATTTTGTATTTGCAGGGCGATTCAAGGCCTAAAAGCTTTTCCATTGCATTACTGACGTTGCTAGGAAACTATTGGCATCAAGAACAAGTCCCCATACTCCAAGAATCGGTAGAACAGAATCACCTTTTTCATAAATATGTCCATAATCGAATTTCAATTTCTATGCATCATTCATGTGTTTTGATCATTGATTTGTATTACTAACATCTCCCTGAAACTTTTGGTATGGTTTAATTGTATTAAAACTGCTTGTATCAAGTTCTGCCATGAACGAAAATTAGGTTTTCCAAAGCTTCAAAATAGGGCTTTCATGTAGAGGAAAAATTGGACCTTTAGACCTATACAGCTGAATTTAGAAGCTCAAGACGAAGCAAACCAACACCTCGCGCTCAATTTATGTTACCTGTAGGCGTAATCGCTATTTTCCACACTTTTAGTTTGTGGGGGTTTAAAACCCCCGCTACTTGTTTTATAATTGCAGGAAAAAGATGAAGAAGAAGCATGCGTGTCCAAGCGTGATTGGGAGGTTCAAACTTTGGCGCGTTTTTTTTTATATTTCAGCATAATGGGCATATTTTATATATTATATTTCTTTGTCATTGTATGAACAAGCGCGTTTCCTGGCTCAGTTGGTTGATGAGGTGTCTTGCAGGTATAGGGACCTGGGTTCGATTCCCAGGTCCCTCCATATAATTCATAATATTTTTCCTAACACAATCTTATGCAACGTTCATTCAAAGGGCCACCATACGTCCTCATGCCTGTGCTTGCCAAGTGGCCAGGAGATCCCATCCAATGGTCAGAAGGTGAATTCCATGATACACTACAGTCAACCAACGTGCACCCAAGCACGGAAAGTCAAACCAAGGCTTTGTTAATGGGCCAAGATTCTTCCTCAAACACCTCCTTTCTGGGCCTGATACCCCCTTGGTTTGTATATTTAATTTAATTTTCTTTTCTTTTTAATTCTTTCAATTGTTTTTTTTAATTATTTTTATTTAATTCACCTAAAATAATTTTCTTTTCATAATAAAAACAGAAAAATCAAAAATATTTAATTATTTATTAATTCATCACTAACATATTTTTTTTGTAAATAAATAATTAACAATTAACTTAGTTAAATTAGGTTTTAATTTTGACACTTTTCTTAATAAATAAAATACATAGAATTAGGTTTTGACATTTTATCTTTTTCTTAATCAACTATTTTCCTCATTATTTATTATTATTATAATTACTATTTATTTTTGTAAATAAACATGTACATTAATTAATTAGTAAATTAGAGTAACTTTAATTTTTTTTTCTTAAATAATTAAAATAAACTTAGAATTAGGGTTTCTCTTGATTTTAATTTTCTTTATTTTTATTAAATACAAAAAACATAAAAAACATTTTCTTTAATTAAATAATTAATTAGCTTTTAATTCAATTTAATTTCAAAAGGGTCAAAACCCTCGGACATTCAATTTCAATTTCTATTTCGCGCATTATTTTCTTTTTGAATATTATGTAACTGCTCAAGGATGTAATAGTAATTAGGTTTATCGCTTTTTTTTACTTTCCGCATCTTCTATCAAAAACGGGTCTTTGTACTTTGGCGATGTATAGACCCGCGCCTTGTAATAGCGTAGCCTTTATCTTTCCGCATTAAAATTTCCGCACTCTTAAATTCTAAATTGCATGAAAGAATGTATGGTTAATTAAAAACAAGCGTAGCTCACAATGCCATGATCAAAGATAAACTTAACATGAAAACAACACACAAATACACACACCACTTCTAGGGTACGCCTCACCTGTTGCCTTCAAAACGTGGTCGTCAAGTATAGGACGTTTTAGTAAGTCCTTATGTCCATGATCCCGTTGCCTCGGAACAGTTGCCTCGAAATAGTTTCCTCGAAACGGTTGCCTCGGATTAAAAAAAGGATCAAGGACATAAGGGTAGCTTCTAAGGTGTCCTACTGTTGCTTCGGTGACCACAATGTCCCTAATAATCGAATTGACCTGAACACCTCCAACGGTGGTGCTACCTACCTCTCAATGGTGGGATGACACTATCTTAAGGACTCTTACACAGCCTAATTCCTTAGGGTAGGTAGATGACTCATGGATACTTGCTCTATTCAAAACAAATCAAAAACCTTTTCACACCGACACTTTCAAAAAGCTTCCAAAACAATTTTTCAAACACTCTTGAGGACTGATACAAGAGTTATTCAGAAATCTTTAAACGAAACTTTTTCAAACCCACTCAC
Organism: Vicia faba; assembly: GCA_948472305.1. Lineage (NCBI taxonomy): Eukaryota > Viridiplantae > Streptophyta > Magnoliopsida > Fabales > Fabaceae > Vicia > Vicia faba. The sequence goes on from OX451739.1 coordinate 486,882,699, forward strand.
ACTTGAAAAGCAAACATCTTTTGAAAACATAAAGAGCAAGTATCTAAGAGCCCATGGATAACCATGGATAGAAAGGGTGCTAACACCATCCCTTTCTATAAATCTACCTCCCAAACCGAGAAAGGTTCTCATAAGGAATTTTGTTGTGCTTTTTTCCTGTCCATGTTGGAGAAAATAAAAGACGGTGGCGACTCTTGCTTCCGTGACATTTCGCGAACCAGCGTTAAACAGTCAGTTCTAAATCTACCGATCACAACAACCCACAATCCTGAAAATACGATCTCTGACGTGTGATTCTTGAAAACACGATCAAGAATCTAACCAGAGCTCTAGATACCAATTTGTTAGTGCGTGAGACACTTTTAGTGAGGAGAGAAAGAGAAATAAAATAAATAAGGATTATATTATTGACTTGAATTGTTACAAACTGATTTACAAACTCATCTATTTATATACAACTAACTTGTACACTAAGTAAGCTAACAAATCCTAATTCAACTTAGGCTTGAATTACACAACTTAGATTATATATAATATTATATCTAATATTTCAACAAAAACTACCAAAAAAAAATTTATTGTCTGCACAATTATGTAGCCATCTAGTCATTAAGAACCACATGAAATTCCATAGAAGCAAGAAACATTCCAGTGAACTAACAAACAAACATTAGAAAAGAAAAAGTACATTCAAGTAAATTAACAACCACTTGTACAGACAAAAATAACTAGATCGCACTTCTTCCAAAAATCAAAGTCTTGATTTTGATTAGCGTTGCTTTAACATCTGCCATATTGATTCTTGCTCCAGGTGAATGTTCACAACAATTCAGGGCTAAACCAAAAATAGATGACATGTGTGTCAATATGTCATCCATTTGTTCTCCATTTTGTTGGACTAAATTAGAATCCAAAACCTCCAAAATTGAATCAGACAGTGATTCACCGATCCATGTTTTCAAACTTAGATCTCCAATAAACATATCATCTGTAGGTTTTCTTCTTGTGAAGATTTCCATTAACATTATCCCATAGCTGTACACATCCCCTTTGACAGAAACAATTCCCTCAGATCCATACTCTGCACGTTTATATATAAGTACTAATAGTTATCAAAGAAACAAATTTAAAGAAACAAATTATAAATTCCAACGTGTTTCCTTTTATTTTTAACAAATGTTTCTTTTGAAGTGTATACATACTATTGTATTTATAAATATAAATAATTTATGATAATTAAGAATTTAAACTCGAGTGACCAATAATTTCCCATTTCACTACAAGAATGGTAGTTTTTAAAAATCAATAAGCCCTTTTACATATTTATCCAAACTGAAAGAGACGGCCTGGAATTAAAATTTATTATTCACAAAATAAAATACATTGGTTAGGAATGAAAGCATAAAGAAGAAAATGTTAAGAAGTAAAAGAGATCAAGAAATAACCTGGTGCAAGGTATCCAATAGTAGCCAAAGTGTTTGTATGAGTTTTAGATTGTCCTTCATCCATGAGCTTTGCAATACCAAAATCGCTAACATGTGCAACCATATTTTCATCCAACAACACATTTGTAGGCTTAAGATCACAATGAACCACAGGTATTGGAGAACCATGATGGAGGTATTCCAATGCAGATGCAACATCTATCATTATATTTAACCTTTGCAAGAAATTTAAGCAATAGTTATATGAATATAACCATTTGTCTACACTTCCATTTGACATGAACTCCATCACCAATGATTTGAAATCGAGATTTGAACAACTGCTGATAATCTTAACCAGATTTCGATGTCGTAGATTTCTCATTGAATTACATTCTGCATCAAAGCTTTTTTATTTTTCCTCTGACTGCAAATCAATAACTTTAACTGCAATCATCTCACCATCAAGAAGTTTTCCCTGATACACAGAGCCAAATCCACCCTTTCCAAGTAAGTTACCCTCATTGAATCCATTTGTTGCTTGCACAAGTTCATAATAAGAAATTCTTCTTTGACCTCCTAAAGTTGATAAACCTTTCTCAAGATTATTTTCAACCTTTTTGCTTTTATGTTTTATGAGTATTATGCATGCAACAACAAAAACGGTTAGCAAAACTAAGGGAATTGTGCATTTGAGTAATAATTTTTTTTTCCTTGAAATTTTCCTAACTTGTTTAGCACATAGAGGCACTTGTAGGCGAGGATTTCCGCAAAGAGCTTCATTATGAATAAAAGATTGGGCTGTTAAAGTTTTGAAAAGTCCACCATCGGGAATCTCTCCTTGTAAACTATTATATGAGAAGTTGATATTTTGAAGATACAAAAGTGACGTTAAAGATTTTGGAATAACACCAGTGAGCATATTTTGGGACAAGTCCAAGGAGATCAAGCCTACCATGTCACCAAGTGATGAAGGAATTGACCCTTGCAGATTGTTATGTGCTAAGGATATATTTTCCACTGTTTTTAAGAAAGTAATGGTTGTAGGAATATTGCCTGAAATTAGATTTCTTGATATATCTAATAGTACAATTGCTCTTAAATTCCCAATCTCAAGTGGAAGATTACCAGTGAAAGCATTAGTGGTCAAATTTATCTCTAAGATATCTGTGAGACTCCAAAGAGAGGAAGGTATCTTAGAGTTCAAGTTGTTATATCCTAAGTCTAAATGTTCAAGAAAAGTCATGTTTCCCAAACATGTTGGTAAAACACCAGAAAGCATAGTATTATATAGATACAACTCAATTAAACTCCTCATTTCACAAAGCTCATCAATAAATGATCCATGTAGACCATTGTTGCTCAATCCCAATCTCTGAAGTTTTTGTAACCCTTTTAATGTTCTAGGTATGGGGCCATTTATATTATTCCCAACCATAGAAAGAGCTATCAAATTGCTCATGTTTCCAATTTCTAAGGGAATATTACCATAAATTCCACAAAAATCTACTACAAAGGCTACTGAAGTTATGTTTCCAATTGACTTGGGAAGATTCGGTAGAATATGATTGCTTGATAACACTAGATATTTCAAATATCTACAATTTGTCAAGGAATTAAAGAATTGAAGAGAATCATTAATAGTCAAATAATTGTCATCTATCATAAGCTCTTCTAGGAACCTTAAATTTGCAAAGGCATTATTAGGCAAAGTTCCACTAAATGCATTCTCACCCAAGTCAAGTTGAATGAGGTTAGAAAAGTTGAATATACTCGCTGGAATATTTCCAACAAAATTGTTGTGATACAAGTGTATGGTTACTATGCTAGGAAGGTTCATATTAGATGGAATTATACCTGAGAGACTATTATGTTCAATCTGCAAGTTTGTGAGTGATGATTTGTTAAGGAAATTGGAAGGAATAGATCCACTAAAGTTGTTATATGCCAATATTAAATACTCAAGTTGACCAAGATAACCAATCTCCTCGGGTATTGGACCTGAAAATGGATAAGAAGCAAAGTGATTAAGAAACAATGTGATTATGAAGATAACAATTCTTATAATATTTGTTCAACTGATTGGTGTGGTTTTTGTTATGTCCACAACAAATATTTGTATGCTAAATCATGCGTACAATGTTCCTATGAAATTGTAGCACACTTAAATTGAGAAATGTAGAGTGTAAATATTTTCCTTGAAACCAATATATTATAAAATGCAAAACACAGAAACCAAACAAATATAATTGGTAAATCTAAGCGAGCATCCTTTCTCTTATATCTTTTTTATGTCGTATTTCTGACTTTTTATGATGAGAAATGTAGGGCACAAATAGAATCAAAATTTTGAAAAGAAATAAAACTTACTTTATTTTAATGGTTATGCAATAGTTTTTATTACATTTAATTTTATGTGTAATAATTTAAATTTTATTCTAGTTTGTTCTTGTAAGTTTTATCGGATTAATTATTTTGTTTTATTCTTTGTCATATAATTCTTTTATATTCTATTGTGTATATTGTTATCAATTTTCATACATTATGTTACAAATGTAATATAAATGTTTCAGATTTTCATACACTACAGCAGTAGGATAACAAATATGTGTATGCGTATTTTTGCACATAGATTAATAAATATGTAAAAAAAGTTAACAATGTCTATGTTATAAGACTTGAAGAACCTATTGCGAGACTGCAAAAATCAAAGATCTAATTTGATAGAACTAAACAAATTAAAGGAACACTTGATTTTTTTAGTTATTGATTTAAATTTAGTTCCATTTATGAGGACTGAAAGGCGTTTGTTCTTAAAGAGAAATTAAATCGTTGAAGAATGTCTTGAAAGTTTGGAGTAAGAAGGTATTGTGTAATCTAGTTCATCATATTGATACCTTGAGAGAATGGGACAAGTTATGGAATTAAAATTGGACTAAGGATTGATTCTTCATGCAATTAGACTTAGCCGATGGGGCCAGAGTGATATCGACGGATATATGGTCTTTTCTTAGTGTTAAAAACTCTCAGATTTTCAAAGGTCTAAAGCAAAGTGTTTAAGAGAACGAGATGTCAACACAGGTTTCTTCCACTTATGTGTTTTTATCTCTTATTTTTCCTATGGAGATTGACTTGGTGGTCTCTCAGTATGATTGGAATAAGAGTAATGGCCCCGAGGGGTTCAATTTCTCTTTCTTTAAGATATTTTGACATCTCCTAAGGGGGTGGGGGTATGGGTTGAATATTTAAGTAGTTTCATTGTATGAATTCTCTCAGTCATAATTTATTTACTTATTTGGTCACTTTTGTCACTCTTATCTCCAAGATTGTGTTGCCTTCGAACTTGGATGATTTTTGACATATCTCTTTAGTTGAGCCTCACTAGAAGCTAGTAGAAAAAGTGTTAGGAACAAAGTTACTCGAGGTTATAGATAAACTAGTTTTGTATAATCAATAGACTTATCTAAAAGGATACCTTTTGGATATGAATGATTTGACTGACCTTGTTAATAAACTAAAAATGATTGTCTCATTCCGAATGTGGATCTTTTTGGATTTAATGCTTGTGAAGTTCAATTTTAAATCAAGTGATACCTTTAATAGGTTTGTTGATGGTTTAAGACAAAATGTGGTTTCTGACATATGTACCTCCTTCTGGGATGATCTATGAGTTAAAAATGTTTCTCTTAGACTTACTTTTCATAGGCTTTATGCTATCTCTTATAAAAAAGGTGAAGGATCGAGAGATTGGTGTTTTGGTTTATGGTATGTAGTTTAGAACTTTCGATGGATGAGATCTTTCTTTGACTAAGATAAAGTGTTGGTCGATGACCTAATTCTGACTATTTAGGATATTATATTTTCCTTGGAGACTGATCATTGGTATTGGTGTCTTACGGAGGATGAAGTATATTCTATTACCAAAATCACACCTTTATTACTTTGGACTAGATCTTGACAGCTAATTGGTGTAGTTAGGTTCCGTCAAGATTGGTAGTATTTTCCTGATAACTACCCCAAGATAAGATCTCAACTAGAGAAAACCTATTTAATAGACAAGTTATTTTTTATGCAACTAGTGTTTCTTGTGAGATATGTGATGGAAATGTTGTGTCTTCCTCTAGCAACCAACATTAAGTTGGATGAAGTACCATCATTATTCTTCAATCTTCTTTCATTAGACATAATTTTACCACATTAGTTGATCAAAATTAAAAAAATTAATTAAAGTCAAGAAAAATCTTGAAATTATTTAACGAAAGGATTGAGAAATATTTATGTGTTCAAATCTATTGTTAAAGACATCACTAGATGTGTGATAAGGGTTGATATCTTATTTAACATCAAGAAAGGAAACTCAATTCACATTTGAGCAACATCTTGTCTCGTGTTCAATTATGAAAATACAATATTAGATTTTTTTGAAGTACTTAATAAAGATATATCTCAAAAGGAAAAATGTACTTGGATCATAAATAACGATAAAATGGTTATGACGATATTTCTTCTTAATACACATATAAAATATAAATATATTGTTTTTGAAAGCATAAATATGAATGCATTTTTTATGTAGTTTTCCTAGATAAGAATAAAGTTGAACTACTTCATATAATCGATGTGTTTGACTCTTAAGTTTTCAAGAAAAAGAATGAGACGCAAAATCTTATCAAATATAAATTTTATAATTCGAATAATGATATCAAAATTTCATGAACGAATTATACACACATATTAATAAAATATATAATTTAAATTGTAAGATATTTTAGTATCAATCATGAAGTTTTTTATAATAATGAAATTATATTTATATATATTTTATAATTGGTGGGAGATTGTTAGAGTTTCTAAAATATATTTAGAATTACTTAACAAAAACATTAAAGAAGTTATATATTAATACGGTATGTTAAGTGGACTACGGGTTGTAAAACATGTGTGATTAAATATATTTAATACTTAATTATTATTAACCATATGTGTGTGATTTAATTATTTAAATAAATTTAATATAAAATTATTATACAATCAGTTAATCTAAACCAATTATAAAATAATATATTTAAGTAATTGTATATGATAAACTTTTAAGTAGGGTGGCAAAACGATTAGTTCTTCTAACATTTATGTTTTTGCGGTATTTTTTTTCTAGAGGGGAACAAAGATTTAATCTCACACTCTAATAAATTCTTTTCAACTCATGTCATGTTTTTTGAGTTTTTACAAACGTGTAAATTAATATAAAAGTTTATAATTTTTTGATTTAAAAAAATGTCCTCTGTTCCATTTTTTTTGGACTTTTAGAGTGTCTGTTTGTCTTCCAACTTTTAAGGATAATAACAATTTTACTTTTAAACGATATGATGATACAAGAGAAACATGAGAAAAATACCTGAAAAATAGTTAGAACCTACAAACAATCCTTGAAGTGAAGATATGTTGGAGATTTCTTTGGGTATGAATCCCGACAACTTGTTGTAAGTAAGAATCAATCGTTTCAGTCGACCAAGTTGTCCTATTACAGGTGGAATGGTTCCTTCCAAGGAATTTTTTCCAAAATTAAAGTTCTCTAACTTAGACAAGTTGCATAAAGATGGAGGGATAAAACCACTGAAATGGTTAATACTGAGATTTAATTGTTGAAGCTGTGATAATTCTCCCAATGCCATAGGAATTTCTCCAACAAAATCGTTAAAGCCGAAATCAAGAACCTTTAGTCTGCGTAACCTACATACCTCATTAGGAAACATACCACCAAAACGATTGTTGGAGAGATCAAGTATAACTAAGAACGACAAATTCCCTAAATTTGGAGAAAGAGTGCCTCTAAGACCCATGTTTGTGAGATTCAAACTGTGGACTCTATTGTGTTTATTATCACAAGTGATACCAACCCAATTGCATACAGATGATGAAGTTGACCAATTATTAGCCAACATACCATGTGGATCTGAAGTAATGAGAGACTTAAATGCTAGAAGAGAAGATTCATCTGTGCTAATATTTTTTATATCTGCAGCTGAGCAAGTAATGAAGCAATAAAGTGAGAACCAAAAAAGAAAGATATAATATAATTGATTGATCATTTTGTAGTGTGTGAATGAGAGACGAGGCAAGGGATATATATATATATATATAGTTGTTTAAAAATTTTAAAATAAAAAATAATTGAAAAATTAATAAATGAATAATATTAATAATTCATAGGTATCATAAGAGGAGGTGATAAAATATTAATTTTTATAATAGTTAAAAATTTAGATATATATTTTTTATGTCTTAGTCCTCTAATTTTATTTTTAACTTTATTTTTTTGTTCTATTTTAATTCTTATAAAATATTTATATTAAAATTGATCTTTATTATATGCGTGTAATATTTAAATCGGTTTCTCCAATAGCTATACTTGAGCTTTTTTTTTTATTTATCAAAATAACCAATTTTGTTTAAAAAAATTCTTAAAGTACTCATTCTTTAACCAAGTTTGTCAAATAATCAAGTTTTTTCACTCATTCTTAAAGTACTCATATTTCATTAAAAAATTGCCAACGTAGAGCACATGCCAATCTAAATGGCATCTTTGTTAGAAAAAATAGAACTAGTTTCGATTGAATTGACAAATGTATATGAAAGTACTAATTGAATTGACAATATTTCATGATAAGATGAAAATGTCAATTAAATTGGCCACTGTGTACACAATACATTGGCATTTGCACTTATTTTTAATATATAGTCTAGTCGCTAATTTGATATCTTCATTTATTAGTCATACAATATCATCAATTTAATTTGCACTTTTACATGCACTCATTAATTTAAGAGTTAAATATGTTTTTGATTTTTATAAATATTTTAAATTTTATTTTTAGTCCTTATCAAAATAATGGTAAATTTTTAGTCTCTACAAAATTATTATGCACGTAGTTTTTGTTGGAAATCCACTAAAAGACTATGATGAATTTCTACCACAATGACGATTAGTTATGAGAAAAACAAAGAAAAGAAGACAAGACAAATAATTTCTGCAGAGTTTCTCTCTGCTCACAAACTGTGAAAACTTTCTTATTCACTTTCTTATTCACTTTGCAACTGTAAAATACTGTGAATGACTTGTTTGACTTACTTACAAAAAATTGGGATTACACTACAAGAAAATGTTTACCCAGCCACGTGAATTTGCCACGTGATTTTCATGTGGCTAAATAAAGTCAGTTGCGACGTGAAAATCACGTGGCAACATGTTTTAATAATATAATAAAGAAGCATTAAGTGTGTCAGTTTTTTTTTGTGTTAAAAAAAGTTGCGACGTGGGATTCACGTCGCTAATTAAAATATCATAAAAATTAAATTAATCACAACTTCCAACACTGGCGTGTTCAGGTTTTGAAGGAAGAGAAAACAGTTGTATGATTGTTGCGACGTGAAAATCACGTGGCAACGTTGCGGCGTGATTTTCACGTCGCTACTTGCTTTATCTGATTTATCAAAACGCTCCACAACACACAGTAGCGTTTCACTTTGTTATACTTCTTCTTCAACCTTCCCTATTCCTCCATACCCATTTTCTTCTCCAAAAATTTTTCTTCTCCACACTTAAATTCCTACCATCTCCATACATTGGTTGTAAGGTAATTTCAATTCAATGTTATTTATACTTTGTTAACAACTTTTGATGTGTTATTTGAGTATAATTTTTTTTCAATTTTTCTTTGAATAGAGAAGGAGAATATTGATAGAAGTATAGATTGCAAAAAGGGACAAGAAGATTGAAGGAGTTACAAGATAAAAGGTATGTCTTGAATTTTTTTTTTTTTGAAATTAGTATATTTTCTGAATTTGATTAATTTTTAGGTTATATATATTTTCTGAATTTCATGAATTTGCATTGGGTTAAAATTGTTGAATTTGGGTTATATATATTTTCTGTATTTGAGTTAAATGTTAGGTTTAATTATTTTGTTTATAATAATTATTAATTATTAATTTGTAATGAATGAGTTTAATTATTTTAGGAGTTTAAGTTTTTATATTTTTAGGAGTTTATAAATTTTTAGTGTTTAAATTAAATTTTTAGGAGTTTAATAAGTTTTTAAATTTTTAGGAGTTTATAAAATTTAGGTGTTTAAATTAAATTTTAAGTGTTTAAAAATAAATAAATATTTTTAGGAGTTTATAAATTTTAAGTGTTTAAATTAAATTTTTAGGAGTTTAAGTTTTTAAATTTTTAGGAGTTTATAAAATTTAGGTGTTTAAATTAAATTTTAAGTGTTTAAAAATAACTAAATATTTTTAGGAGTTTATAAATTTTAAGTGTTTAAATTAAATTTTTAGGAGTTTAATAAGTTTTTAAATTTTTAGGAGTTTATAAAATTTAGGTGTTTAAATTAAATTTTAATTGTTTAAAAATAAATAAATATTTTTAGGAGTTTATAAATATTTTTGAAAGCATATATTTATCTTTAATTGTATATGTTTAGGATTATTATTAAGTTGATTAATTAATATTTCTAATTAAATAGGTTTTGATTATATAAATTTGCAGTAAATGGAATATTATATGTATTATCGTAGTTGGATGTACGATAGACTATATCCAGGAAGACGCGCACTTAAACCCAATTTTATAGACGAAGTTAATGGTTTTATCGCGTGGACGTTTGCCCAGGAACGTTGTCGAAGTGAAGGAGGAGTTAGGTGTCCTTGTCTTAAATGTGGATGTAGATATATAATTAGTGACCCAGAGGAAATAACACGTCATTTGCATAGGAAAGGTTTCATTGAAAATTATTGGGTTTGGACGTATCATGGTGTAACACTGCCGAGTAATGTACCAGAGACTAGCAACACAGATGCTTCAAGTAGTCAACCGGTTATGCAACCACCTATGGAATTTGAAGAAAACTTTAATCTGATAGGTGACATGGTTGGTGATGCTTTTGGTGTTAACGTGACCTATGATCAACCTGAAGACTTTGACGGGGAAGAGTTGCCGAATGAGGAAGCGCAGAGATTTTATCAGTTGTTGAATGAGATGAATACGCCGTTGTTTGAGGGGTCGTCAGACTCAAAGCTATCAATGTGTGTTAGATTATTGGCCGCCAAGTCAAATTGGAATGTTCCTGATCAGTGTTTGGAGTACTTCGCAAAAATGATGTTGGACTCAACTGCAACGAAAGACAACTTACCTGCGAGTTTCTATGATGCAAAGAAGTTGGTGTCGAAGTTGGGTTTAAGAGTAAGAAAGATTGATTGTTGCATTAATGGTTGTATGTTGTTTTATGACAACGAGTTTGGTACTCGAGATGGATCGTCAGAGGAATGTAAGTTTTGTTATAGTCCAAGATATAAAGTTCGCAATAGAGCCATTAACAGTAACCAAAAACGGGTAGCAGTAAAGTCCATGTTTTATCTTCCGATAATACCAAGGTTAAAAAGAATGTTTTCTTCAATGCACAGTGCAAGTCAAATGACATGGCATCATACAAACAAAACAAGCCCAGGCAATATGCGACACTCATCTGACGGCCATGCATGGAAGCACTTTGATGAGGTACATCCTGATTTTGCCGCTGAACCCAGCACCCCACTTCCTACACAGATGCCCCCATCCGTCCAGCAGCCTGGAGGATCCACCTCTTCACGACCCATACAGACTGGTCGCACCCCCACATCCCACACAGAGTCGGATGATGACGATCTTGGTGTGGATGATGATCAGATAGATGGGAGAGATCTTCGAGGGGATGATGATCCGAGTGAGATTCATACCATTAATGGGAGATTTTGGATATGGCCTGAAGGGAACTCGTAAGTTTCTTATTTATTGATTTTTATTTATAAGTACACATTTCCATTTTTAATATAACTTTATATAATTAATTATGCTAATTCAATTATTGTTGTTTTAGTTTCGGGCCGAGTCGGACTGCTGCTAAGGTTATCAATTATATAATTCAGCAGAATTATACAAAATTTTTGAAGAGTTTTAGAGAAGTTTCCGATAAAGAAGAATGGTTCAAGCAATTTCAGGTATAATTAATTTATTTTTTAAGTTATTTTTATTTAAATGACCTTTTCATTATTATTATAATTTATCTAACTATTTATTTTAATGTCATACAACATTGCAGGCGAAATGTGTTTGGGATCCCCTGAACCATAACAAAGTAAAAAAAAAAAATTTTGGCAGGAGTTCAAGACGATTTTCTGACATGCTATGACGTGTTAGAGAAAATTGGCACCTTTTGGGCATTCGTCCCAAATGGATAGGCAAAGAAGTTTTTGAACAACTTCTTAAGTATTGGGAATCAGATCAAATTTAAGGCTAAATATGAAACTACAAAGAAGATGAGGGCATCGGAAAAAGGGGGTTGCCTTAATGCTGTTGGAAGTATTAGTACTGCTGAGCATGCTCGACGCATGGTAATTATTACCACTTTTTAAGGTCATATTTAGATTTATAACATATTATTAATTTAAGTTAATTTTTTTATTTAGGCTAAGCGTTTGGGGAGACAACCATTGATGACTGAGCTGGTTAAGGAAACTCGGACAAAGAAATCGGGAGGATTTATTGACGAGCGCACAAAAAAAGCCCTGGTAAGTAAATTTATGTTTATATTTTTTTAAGCAATTTTGTGACGTGATTTTCATGTAGCAAGTGACATGTTGTGGCGTGAAAATTGAGTGGTAACTGATAAGTTGTGGCGTTACAATCACGTGGCTATTTGTTGTTTATTATTATTTTTTATTTCATTTAATTTCATTAATGTTACTTATAAATTTAACTTGATTTTTTTATTGTATGTGTAGGAGGATTATCAGGCGTTGCTTGTAGAATTTCTGACCCATAATCCTCAGTATACGCCTCCTCCAGAAAAACCGGTTCATCCAGATGTGGATTTCTATATTTGGAGTCAAGTTGTTGGGGGAAAGGGGCCTAACGGGTGTTTTTTTGGTGGTGGAAATTTGGCGGACACCTTGAGAAGTGGGGATAGAAATCTGTATCAGAGATCTGCAGACGGTGAAGGAGGGTCACGTCAAACAAATTTGACACCAGATCAGTTAGAACTGGTAAGACAATTGGCTAGACGCGAGTCCGAAGATCGTGAGGCGGCATTGAAGGCCCAAATGGATGCCCAAATGGAGGCAATGAGGGGTGAACATAATAGACAAATTGAGGCAATGGCGAAGAGGCAAGCTGATATGGAGGAGCAAATGCGACAATTTATGCAAGCATTTGGTAGAAATCCCAACAGTGGTGGCCAAAATAATAACCACCAAAATAATGATGACTTTCTTCCTGACTTTTCCGACGACTCTAATGATTCTGCTTAGTTTTATTTTTATTTTGTATTTAGTTTTTTATTTGTGTAATATAAATTTATAATCATATTGTATATTTAAAAATATTATAAATTTAAATTTAAGTTTATTAAATTTATAATATTAAGTATATTTATTTATACATTTAGATATATTTAGTTTTGTTTTTGATAATTTGATTTATAATATTGTATTTAATAAATAAATTATAATATTTAATTTATAAATTTAATAAAATAAAAAATAATATTAATTATTAAAACAGAATTAATATATTTAAAACACAATTTTTTTTTTTAAAAACAAGTTGCGGCGTGTTTTTCATGTCACTAATTAGTGACGTGAAAAACACGCCGCAACAGCAAACGTAAATATAAATGTGAACTGCTTTGCTCTACTCTACTGTCGCGGCGTGAATTTCACGTGGCAACTTTGTGACATGCTTTTCACGCCGCAACAAGATTGCCACGCGCTATATATCGACGTGTTTCTTAAGGTGGCAAAATTTGAATAGTGGCGTGATTTGGGTGTTAGCGACGTGGCTTTCACGTGGCAAAACACAAGTTATTTTGTAGTGTTACTCCCTCTATTTATAACTGAGCTTACACCCTAAGCCCAAAGCCCAAAATATTTTTTTGTTACTAAATCAAATCTAATTTATTCTAGACTTAAATCAAATCTATTTAAATCTAAAACAAATCAAATCTTTTTGACACATAGTTTCGACACATTGGATTACAATTTAACACACCACCTAATTCATTGTGTCTAAACTATCTATGTTCATCATGGCTCTTAGCTTTCTGAATACTTCGACTTGCACTCCCTTCGTCATGATGTCTGCAATCTGATTCTCAGTTCTGCAGTGTTCCAAATTCATCTTCCCATCTGCTACCTGCTCTCGAAGATAATGGAACCTCATTTCGATGTGCTTACTTCGACCATGTGCTATTGGGTTCTTCGCCAGATTAATAGCTGACATGTTGTCTACCTTCATGGTAATTGCTCCATGATTTTTCCCTGTTATCTCTTCGACCGAGTTCACCATCCAAGTTGCTTGACATGCACAAAGAGAAGCATCTATGTATTCTACTTCGCATGATGATAATGTCACTACTGGTTCCTTTCTTGAATTCCTAGCAACAGGTGCAAAAATTTCATCGAAGTCTATTTCTTTTTGTAGAAATCCTTTCGCCACAAGTCTTGCTTTGTGTCGAGTTACTTCACCTTTCGAATTCGTTTTCACTTTGTATACCCACTTGACATCAATTGCCTTCTTTCCTTGAGGCAATTCGACAAGTGACCAAGTGTTGTTGTCTTCAATAGACTTTACTTCTTCGTTCATTGCTTTCACCCACTTCGAATCCTTTAATGCTTCAGCTGCATTAACGGGTTCGACATCTGCATAGAAAGCATAATGTACCAGCTCACCTTCATTATCTATTACATCATCTGATGTAATCACACAATCTTGCAATCTCGCAGGCATGCGTCTTGTTCTTTGAGACCTGCTTGTACTTGGTATATTTGCTGGTTCCTCTTGTCGAACTTCTCTTTCGACTTGAGTTTCTGGCTCTTCAAGAAGGATTCCCACTGAATCTTTCTTGATACTTTTAGTCCAATCCCATTCTTTAAACTCGTCTATGATCACGTCCCTGTTGATCACAATCTGCTTTTTCACTGGATCAAACAACTTGTAGCCTCCTGTCGAATGATATCCAACTAGAATCATTTGACTTGACTTATCATCAAGTTTTCTTCTCAACTGATCTGGCACATGTCTATGTTCAATAGATCCAAATACCTTCAGATGACTCAAGCTAGGCTTCACACCAGACCAACATTCTTCTGGAGTAATTCCTTCTAGCTTCTTTGTAGGATATCTGTTCAAAATGTATGTTGCAGTCGAAACAGCTTCACCCCAAAACTCTTTAGGTAAATTCTTGCCTTTCAACATACTTCTTACCATATTCATGATGGTTCGATTTTTCCTTTCTGCAATTCCATTTTGTTGCGAAGTATAGGGTGGCACCACCTCATGCACAATCCCTTCTTTTTCACATAATTTGTCGAAGTCTTTCGACACATATTCTCCACCACCAGCAGTTCTCAAAACTTTGAGCTTTCGACCACTTTGTCTTTCGACCATAGACTTAAACTTGGTAAACACTTCGATCACTTCACTTTTCTTCTTGATCAGGTAAGTCCATAGCTTTTGACTGAAATCATCTATGAATGTAACAAAGTATTTGTTACCTCCCATCGAATCCACCTGGATTGGTCCACATACATCAGAGTATATGACTTCAAGACTAGCCTTCGATCTGCTTCCTGCATCCTTGCTGAAGCTATTCTTGTGTTGTTTCGCCTGCATGCATTCCTCACATACCTCGTTTGCAATGTCAATTTCTGGCAATCCTGAAACCATATTTCTTCTCTTCAAATCTCTGATGTCTCTGAAGTTGAGATGGCCTAGTCTATAATGCCATATCCATTCATCTCTGCTAGCTGCAGTCGAAAGGCACCTGTGCTCCATCACATTTAGTTCAATCTTGAAGGTTCGATTCTGAGACATAGGAGCCTTCAAGATTAATCTCCCATTTGCATCAATGACTCTCATCATCTTATCTTCGATTGACACTTTATAATTCTTTTCGGCCAACTTCCCTATACTGAGCAAATTTCTCTTCATGCCTGGTATGTACAACACATTGGAGATTACTGACCTTTTGCCATCTTTCCTCATGATCATAACATCACCAATACCTTCAGCTGTTAGGGTATTATCATTTGCAAATTTTACCATATTTTTCATTGAGGGATTTATATTGACGAACCAGTCTTTCCTTCCAGACATATGTGATGAACATCCTGAATCCAAGTACCATTGGTCCTTGAATCTATCTTCATCTCTTGTTGTGACCACCAGCATCATCTCTTCTTCTTCTTCATATTTTGCAAGCTTTGCATCACTTTCTTGATTCTTTCGTTTTTCTAGACAATCACTCGAATAGTAACCATACTTCTGACAATTGTAACATTGAATGTGACTCTTATCAGGTTTTTGACCACCACCTCTTCCTCTATTTGCAACACCACCTCTTTGGTTGCCTTGGTATGGTCTTCTTTGATTCGACATGTTTCCTTCAATCTGGTTTCCTCTACCATTCGATTTGTTGTAGCCACCTCTACCTCTGTCGAAACACTTTCCTTTGCCTTTGGTCTCTTTTGCTGAATGTGCCTGCAAGGCCACACCACTCTTTGATTTTCCTGCAGCTCTTTCGTTCATTCTTTGTTCATGAGATTCAAGCGTCCCTTGAAGCTCTTCCTTTGTCAATTTAGACAAGTCTTTCCCCTCTTCTATCGCCACCACTATGTGGTCGAACTTAGGAGCTAAAGATCTCAAGATCTTTGACACAACAACTCTTATTGTTAACGCTTCTCCACATATCTTGATTTGATTTACTAGTTTTGTAACTCTAGTGAAGAAATCAAATATGCTTTCACTGTCTTCCATCTGAAGCAGTTCATAGGTCCTTTTGTGAGTTTGTAACCTCACCTCTTTCACTTTCTCAGTGCCTCCAAAAGACTTCTCAAGGATTTCCCAAGCTTCTTTTGCAGATTCAGAATCACTAACCTTTTCGAAATTGTCTGGACTGACACATTGATGAATTATAAATAATGCTTTATAACTCAACTTCTCAGATTCTATGTATTTCTTCTTTTCTTCTTCTGAAGCGTTTTCTCCAAGTGCTTCGACTCCATCTTTTACAAGGTCCCAAAGACCTTGACACCTGAATAAGACTTTCATCTGTTTGCACAAATTCTCATAGTTGTCAACTTTCAGAATTGGTAGGGTTGTTGGATAATTTTCATTCCCATAACTTGTCATCGTGAATTCTTCAATCGTTCTTGATTGACACTTCCCTTGAATCAAAACAAAGCTCTTGATATCAGATGTTGGAAATCCACCAAAAGACTATGATGAATTTCTACCACAATGACGATTAGTTATGAGAAAAACAAAGAAAAGAAGACAAGACAAATAATTTCTACAGAGTTTCTCCCTGCTCACAAATTGTGAAAACTTTCTTATTCACTTTGCAACTGCAAAATACTGTGAATGACTTGCTTGACTTACTTACAAAAAATAGGGGTTACTCCCTCTATTTATAACTGAGCTTACGCCCTAAGCCCAAAGCCCAAAATATATTTTTTTTACTAAATCAAATCTAATTTATTCTAGACTTAAATCAAATCTATTTAAATCTAAAACAAATCAAATCTTTTCGACACATTGGATTATAATTTAACAGTTTTAATCCATGTTGTTAAATTAATGTGTATTTTTGAATGATTATTTTGTAGACATATTTAGAATATTATAAAAAGTTTTTTGAAAAAAAAAGAAATTCAAAATTTGATTTTTAAGTCGAGATTTTTATTATTTTTATCAATATTTTTTTAAATTAAAAAAATTATATTTAATTCTTCTCATTTTAAAAAATTCTAAAATTTGATAAAGAAACATTTTATAATATTTTAAACACGTGTGAAAAATATTATTCAAAAATTTAAAAATTTAAAAATAATTAAACAATTTTTAAAATTTTAGAAAATAGTAGAGACTAAAATTGAATGAACAAAATTTTTTTAAAGACTAAAGTTTATCATTTTTTTTAATAAGAATTAAAAATGAAATTTAAAATATTTATAAAAATCAAAAATATATTTAACTCTTAATTTAATTGGTATTATCTCTATATTTTAAATACAAATGTCAATTTTTTTATTTGAAACAGGGATATTTTTAGAATTAGTTGGAAAACTTAGTTATTTGAGGAATTTTGTTCAAAAATTTATTATTTTGATAAAAAATATTATATGTATTACATAGAACAATTTTAATATGAATAATTTTACATGAATTAAAACAAACAAAAAAAAAAAACAATAATGAGATGATTTTAAACTCACCAAGGTTATAGTATGCTAACTGCTATAAACATAATGTACGGTATTCATGCTTTTAGCTTTGGCTGATCTGCTGTATGGAATATTTAGTGGTTCCTAAAAACAACTTAATTAACTGTTCAATAATAGATTCTTAGTAATTGTTACTTAATATTAATAATAGAACAAGTGGATAACAAACTTGTTAATCACTAATATAAATTAAAAAATATATTTTTTAAATAATAGTACTGCATAATGGAAGACTTGTAAGTCAACAATAATATTAATACATAATGGAAGACTTGTAAGTCAACAATAATATCAATATCAATACATAATGGAAGACTTGTAAGTCAACAATAATATCAATATCACATAATGGAAAGACTTGAAAGTCATCAATAATCACATAATGGAAGACTTTGAGTGATCCAAATATCACGCATATCTTTATATTTTAGACGAAAACTGTGTCTTATTACTTTTAATTTTTGTTATGTGCTTTTCATTTAATATATTTTCAAAAAATATTTACTTTATTAGTGCTTATATATTTTGCACAAAAAAAAAAAGTGAATGCATTATGTTGACCGACTTCAAACTACAAGACAGCAACAACGTTTGGGTGATTTTACCATTTAATAATTTTGTCTATATTTCTTTTTAAATCAAACATTATCTTTTATTAAAATAATTTTTTTAATAATTTTTTTAATAATCCATTCCAAAAAAACGGTTGTCATTGTAATCTTCTGACTATTAATTTAAAAACCCATTTATGTGATTATTAATGAGATTTAAAAAGTGAGGGGTAAAATTGTCATTTTACTATCAAGAACATTTTAATCAATTTCTAATCATCCTTCATGACACACTAAGTCAAGTAGAGACTCAAAGTAGTAACAACTACTTGTTCAAAAAATCTCTAATCCACTCAATTAGAAAAATGGGTATAAAGGAATTGCAAATTAGCCGTGGGGCATTTTGGTCATTGGGAAATGCTCTACTTACAGAGACAAGTGAAAGTAAAATTCAGAATTTTCCCTTCTTTGAAATAGAGAACTTCACGTGAGAAGGAGAAAGAAAAAAAAGGAATAATTCTCTCATATTCACCATCCTCTTTCTTCAAAGACCAACCCTTGAGGGAGAACAAAATGGGTTCACCATTTTCATCTCAGACTCAAGAGATGGTAAGTTTCTTGGTTCATTATTACACTCTTTGGCTAACTCCATTTTTTGAATTACGAATTTCAATCTTGATTACATATTTAAATCGTATTATATGAGAAGTGAGTTTTATTTTTATTGGAAGTCTTTAATAATTCAAATGCATTGTGGAAGTTCCTGCGAGCTTTATGTTGGAATCAACTTATTAAAAAAATATTTCTGAAAATTTGTAAATTGGAAATTTCGAAGAGGAAATTGATTTTCTGTTTTGTGGAAATCGATTTCAACAACTTGAGTTTGTTTTCAGTTTTCTGTTTTTTAATTGGGGAAATTGATTTCCCTATTTGTGAAAGTCGATTTCCACCCCCATATTTTGTGTTTTTTGAGTTGTTTTTAGACCACTTTGGTTCCAAGTTGTAATTTTAATATCATATAAATACTCCCTCATGTAATATTGTTTAGTAAATGTCATTTTGTGAATATTCTCCTCAATTACTCTCTCTCTCTCTCTCTCTCTCTCTCTCTCTCTCTCTCTCTCTCTCTCTCTCTCTCTCTCTCTCTCTCTCTCTCTCTCTCTCTCTCTCTCTCTCTCTCTCTCTCTCTCCCTCTCTCTCTCATTTTTCTCCAAATTCACTTCATCTTCTCTAATTAACCACTTTTCTCCATTTATTTATCACTCAAGCTTTGTGCCTATTCTAAAATTCGACATCAAGAGTCTTGGTTCTGATCCATTAATCTGCTGTAAAGACGACTACTGTTTTCAATGACCGAGTCCCTACTATTCTTCCAACCCTTGATTCAAAGAACTATGATAAGTGGTGCAAAAAAATGAAAGTTTGTTTTCAGTTTTCTGTTTTTTAATTGGAGAAATTGATTTCCCTATTTGTGAAAGTCGATTTCCACCTCATGTTTTGTGTTTTTTGAGTTATTTTTAGACCAGTTTGGTTCCAAGTTGTAATTTTAATATCATATAAATACTCCCTCATGTAATATTGTTTAGTAAATATCATTTTGTGAATATTCTCCTCAATTACTCTCTCTCTCTCTCTCTCTCTCTCTCTCTCTCTCTCTCTCTCTCATTTTTCTCCAAATTCACTTCATCTTCTCCAATTAACCACTTTTCTCCATTTATTTATCACTCAAGCTTTGTGCCTGTTCTAACATTCGACATCAAGAGCCTTGGTTCTGATCCATTAATCCGCTGTAAAGACGACTAACCCTCGATTTTCTGTTTTGTGGAAATCGATATCAGCAGCTTGAGTTTGTTTTCAGTTTTCTATTTTTTAATTGGGGAAATTGATTTCCCTATTTGTGAAAGTCGATTTCCACCCCATGTTTTGTGTTTTTTGAGTTGTTTTTAGACCAGTTTGGTTCCAAGTTGTAATTTTAATATCATATAAATACTCCCTCATGTAATATTGTTTAGTAAATGTCATTTTGTGAATATTCTCCTCAATTACTCTCTCTCTCTCTCTCTCTCTCTCTCTCTCTCTCTCTCTCTCTCTCATTTTTCTCCAAATTCACTTCATCTTCTCCAATTAACCACTTTTCTCCATTTATTTATCACTCAAGCTTTGTGCCTGCTCTAACATTCGACATCAAGAGCATTGGTTCTGATCCATTAATCCGCTGTAAAGACGACTAACCCTCAATTTTCTATTTTGTGGAAATCGATTTCAACAACTTGAGTTTGTTTTCAATTTTCTGTTTTTTAATTGGGGAAATTGATTTTCCTATTTGTGAAAGTCGATTTCCACCCTATGTTTTGTGTTTTTTGAGTTGTTTTTAGACCAGTTTAGTTCCAAGTTGTAATTTTAATATCATATAAATACTCCCTCGTGTAATATTGTTTAGTAAATATCATTTTGTGAATATTCTCCTCAATTACTCTCTCTCTCTCTCTCTCTCTCTCTCATTTTTCTCCAAATTCACTTCATCTTCTCCAATTAACCACTTTTCTCCATTTATTTACCACTCAAGCTTTGTGCCTGTTCTAACATTCAACATCAAGAGCCTTGGTTCTGATCCATTAATCCATTGTAAAGACGACTACTGTTTTCAATGACCGAGTCCCTACTATTCTTCCAACCCTTGATTAAAAGAACTATGATAAGTGGTGCAAAAAAATGAAAGTTTTGTTTGGGGTATCAAGACGTTCTTGAAGTGGTTAACAATGGTGTTACACCACTTGGGGAAGAAGCTACAAAATCTCAGAAGGCTGCATTCGAGGAAGAGAAGAAGAAAGACTATAAGGCACTCTTATTGATTCACTCTTGTATCGATAATGGCAACTTTAAAAAAGCTGGCGATGGCGATTCAGTGAAGCAAGCATGGGAGATCTTGAAGAAAGTTTATGACAGGGCTGATAAAACAAAGGTGGTGAGTTTACAAACTCATAAGAGACAATTTGAATTGGTTCAAATGGAAGAGAAGGAGTCAATCAACGATTATGTAACACACATTACGCATTTGATGAATAAAATGAAATCTTGCAGTGAAACTATTCCGGAGCAGAATTAGTTATCAAAGATCTTGCGTTATTTAACTTCAAGATTCTACAACATTGTGGTTACAACTGAAGAATCAAAGGACCTTCTGAAATTGAGCAAGGAGGAGCTTCAAAGCTCTCATGAGGCTCATGAACAAAGGATGGATGAAAGGGGAAATGACAAAGCTAAAGCGTAGATTATGTTGCAAGCACGGTTCGGTGAGAAGAGTAAAATATCGAAAGGAAAATGGTCTTCGAAAGGGAAGAAAACTTTCCAGAATTTTGGTGAAAAAGATCCACAAAATTTGAAGGCTTCGATGGTGCAAAGAGGTGAGATCTTCTCTAAAGGTAGTGGTCAAAGCAACTACACCAAAAAATTTGACAAGAGTAACATGAAGTGTTACAATTGTCATAGATTTTGTCATTTCGTTAGGGATTGTAATGCAAAATCTAGATAAAATCAAAGCAATGAGGTTAAGATTGCTCGATATGAGGTGGATGATGATAACACGCTTATGGTCATGATCACTGTAATATCCCAAATTTAAAATTAATTATTTATTTTATTATTGGTGATATTTGGTGAGTTTCTATGTGATGTGTGTGATATGTTGTGCATAGTATGGATTAAGATGTTAATTACTATTATTTAGAATTAAATAATTATAGTTATATTATTTAGAGTTATAATAATAATTTAGTTTATTTTAGTTAGAATTATTTAATAATAAAATAGAATAATTGGTGTGTAGAGATAATGAGGGCATGTTGATAATATATGGTGATAAGTGAGGGCATAAAGGGAATAACATAGAAAGGATCCTAGGGGTAAAAAGAGAAAATACAAGAATATAGATAATTTTTATACGATCGTAGAATTAGGAGAAACGCGGAGAAGAGGTTAGGGCTCAAAGGGTTTTTCTGTAGAACGTAGAGAAGAAGAGATCAAAATTGTTAAGATATCAAGGTAAGGGATTTAATCATTGTTTATTATGATTGATAGAGCATTAAGATAATGTAGGGCTTGTTGTGTGATCGATTTGATGAAACATGTGATTGAATTGATGAAATTATGATTAAACTGTTGATGTTAATGATGTCTGAATGCCATGATTCATGTTTGATATGATATGAAGATGTATTTTGATGTTGCTATGTATTTATATGATGATTATTATGCATTTTGGACTGAGTTTGGTACAAAAATTGGAACTGTTATGGAGTTGGACATTGCAGGAATCACAACTGAGAAGTTGCAATTTTGCGAGCATCGTCAGGCGAGCTTGGGGCGAGGAGAGCATCCAAGCATCGCCGAGCGAGACAAGTAGCAAGGGACTGGGTGAAAAATAAATGGTTGTGCTACAGCGGCAAGTCGTGAAGAGTGGTTGTGGCACTACCGTCTTGGACATCTCAATTTTTGAGACCTCGACGCGTTACAAAGAAATGGTATGGTAACTGGGTTATCGAAAATCAAGGTTCCACCTGAGATATGTGAAGAGTGTGTTCAAGGGAAGCAACACAAGAGTAGTTTCAAGGATGCAGGTCATATAACCAAACATCACCTTGAGGTGGTGTACTTCGACGTGTATGGTCCAATGCAAGTCGATGCGTATGGTGACAATAGATACTTTGTCACATTTATTGATGATTTTAGTAGGAAACTATGGACATACCTAATCAAGAGGAAAGATGAGGTATTTGATGTGTTTAAGAAGTTTAAGTCCATGGTTGAGCGGCAAAGTGGTCACAAAATTAAAATTCTCAAAACGGATGGTGGAGGTGAGTATACCTCGAATGAGTTTGGGAATTATTATAATAAGGAGGGTATAGTGTGTGAGGTTATGCCACCCTATACGCCCCAGGAGAATGGTGTTGTTGAGAGTAAAAATTATTCGATAATAAACACGGTTCATAGCATGTTGAAGGGAAAAGGCTTGCTGAAGGAACTATAGGGGAGAAGTTGTTTCTACAACCGCCTATTTATTGAATAGGTTCCCTACAAAGAAGCTGGATAAGGTGACTCTAGAAGAGGTATAGTCTGGATTTAAACCAAGTTAAAGTCATTTGAAAGTTTTCAGTTCGATAGCATTATGACATATTTCGGGTCAGGTTCAAAAGAAGTTGGATGACAAAATTGAGATGATGTTGCTTGTTGGTTATCATCCTACCGGAGGTTACAAATTATTTGATGTGAAAAGCGAGAAGATTGCAATAAGTCGATATGTGGTCATGGATGAGGTAAGGTTGTTTGACAGCAGAAAACTGGGCATGACAGGTGTGGAAATCGATTTTCAGGATGAGGGAAATCGGTTCCTGACGCGATTTCTGCATAATGAGGTTCCTGTGACTAATTCTGGTGCAGTTGAAATCGATTTCCCAGATGCTCAAAATGATTTCCAACAGGAAAATCATAATTTTTTGAATTTTGCAGGTCCTGAACAAAAAACATTCGAAGTTGAAATCAGAGATAACAATAGACGACCAACTAGGCAAAGAGGATTGCCTCAAAGACTCTGAGATTGCAAAGTATTTCTGGATAATGAGATTAATGATGATGGTGATCTCATTCACTTTACGCTTATGGCTGAATTTGATTCTGTTAGCACGGAAGAGGCATTAAGCGATCTAAAGTGGGCGTGTTCGATAAAAGAGGAGCTGGAATCGATTAAGAAAAACAGTACTTGGGAGTTGGTTGATCTATCGAAACAAAAGAAGCCAATCGAAGTAAGATGAGTCTATAAAGTGAATACAAATCCCAAAGGTGAAATTGTCAAGCATAAGGCTCTACTAGTTGCAAAGGGATTTTTGAAAAGAGAAAGTATAGACTTTGATGAGGTGTTTTCTCTCGTTGCTAGGATAGAAACCACACGGCTAGTTATTGGTATTGCAAATAACAATAATTGGTCTATTTATCAAATGGATATGAAATCTGCATTTTTGAATGGTCCACTTGAGGAGGAAGTTTATGTAGAACAACCCCTGGTTTTGTGGTGATAAATCAAGAGGGAATGGTCTACGAGAAAGTGCTTTATGGTTTGAAACAAGCTCCTAGAGCTTTGAACAAACACCTTGATGGTTTCCTAGTTAATGTTGGCTTTAAGAAATGTGTTTCCTAACATGGTGTATATGTGAAAACAGATGCAAGCAAATATGTGATCATACCTTGCTTATATGTGGATGCCCTATTGATCACGGGTATCAATTAATTATGTATTTCTAAGTTCGGGGATTAAAAATGTTGGGGCTACATATCACATGCTAATGGACATGGTGTTTTCATCACAAATAGGGAGAAACATGGAAGTATATGTGGATGACATGGTGATCAAGGCTCTGATGGAGATGGATAAAGTCAAAGATCTAGAAGAGACATTTGAGTTAGTAGGGAAGTTTGAGATGAGGCTTAATCCAGACAAGTGCACTTTCAGGGTACAAGCTGGCAAGTTTTTGGGTTTCATGCGGACACACTCGAGAATAGAGGCTAATCCAGACAAGTTTCAGGCGAGTATTGATATGAGAAGCCTGACGTTTGTAAAGGAAGTCCAACCACTAACTGGAAGATTGGCCGCCATGTTCTGATTTTTGTCTTGTGCGTGCGATAAGTCCATCCACTTCTTTGCGGCTATTAATAAGTCGACAAAGTTTGAATGGACGGAAGAATGTGAAAAGAAGTTTACGGAGTTGAAGCATTTCATATCCTCCACATCAATCTTAGTCCACCCAAAGGAGAATTCAAATTTTATATTATACTTGGCAGTCTCAAACAAGGTTATCAGTTATGTATTGGTTCAAGACAGCGACAAAGGTGAAAGGTCGGTCTACTTCATCAGTAAAGTTCTCAGAGGATCTGAGATACACTATCAAAAGATCGAACAGTTAGCTCTGGAAGTAGTGACTACCGTCAGTAAACTTAGACATTATTTTCAAGGACACCCTATTATTATCAAGACAAATTATCCCATAAAGAAGATTTTAAAAAAGCTGGTATGTCAGGAAGGATGGTATCCTGGATTGTTTAGAATTATCAGAGTAAGACATTTCACTCACCTCCCATGAAGTGCGTGTCACATTTATAGATTTTAGAGGAGATTATTGCGTATTTTAAAATTATTGGGGGTTTCGGTGCCATTCTAATAGACCTTAAAGGATGTGATTATAATTTCCCCAAACAATTATAAGAGAAACAATTATGAAAGATATCGAGATTAACAAATCGAATAGAAATATAATTATGAATAGAATTTATTGCCGAATTGGATCCATGAAAATGACTCTACTTAGTAAAATAAAGCTTGACCGTTGATCTACTCATGGGACATGATAATGGTTTTAGGCCCCAGATCAAGAACATCTTCATATATATATATATATATATATATATATATATATATATATATATATATATATATATATATATATATATATATATATATATATATATATATATATATATATATATATATATATAATGATGATGATAAGTCATTACGTCAGAAAAATTACAAGTACCTTTGGTCATACGTCGTGACCAAATTCCTATATTGGATAAGGTCAAGAATTTCCAAGAGCGCTTAATTTCCAACAATACCTTAGAACAATTCGTCAATCTTAATTATTCATCTGGAAGAATACTTCTTTTACTAACAAACTCACTGTCATTAATGGTTAAGAATTTTAACACATCGTGTCTTTCTATCATTGTTTGAACAACCTCTCTAAAGAGTTTGCACCATAAATCTCAAGATTGAATCCGTTGTTGGAAGAAGAAAAAAACAATATTCTCATTAAATTTCAAAATCTAATCTCTAGTTCTTCATCCCATGAACTTCTATACAGCCACACATCATGTTTCCTTATTCTCGAGGTTCTAACCGTCACGGTCATATAAAGGTTTTTGCAATTTCGATTGTTATAGGTGTTGTGATGTTCAATGCAGTCCTCTAAGTGTAAATTATCACACAAGAGGTGAAAAAGAGTATTGATATATGCACCTTTCGATAGTGTTTTGTCACGACCATTTTCGCGTTAACGAAACTTTTTTGAAAATCTAGCTTATTCCTACACAAAAAATTAAGGAACAAAAATTAAATTGATTTCATTGCCTGCAGTGGAAACAAAAGGCAATGTATTCTTTGCAATGATATGCAAACCTCCTAAAGTATTATCTCAACATTAATGCATTGTTATCACACATATAACTCTTTTATTTTTAGCCACCAACATATTCACGCTTATCTTCAATATATATTTAATTAGTAACCACATTAAATGCCATAGAAGCAAGATATATGAATAATATTAGCAATGTTTGTGCAATAGAAGACCTCCAAACCCGAATTTGTTGCATGTATTAGATTGTGGGATGATTCTTATTCACAACTCGATTTTTTTAAAAGCAAAATTATGTATATAATGGGATGATGTACTTCATTCTAATACAATAATAAAGAAATTTAAAAGGACAAACTAGAAGAAGAAAAACATCAATCCAAAAACAATATTGAAAGCATCCCACACAAATGTTAGAAAATAAAAAATAAATACCTAAAGAAACATTCCAGTGAACTAACAAACATTAGAAAAGAAAAAGTACATTCAAGTAAATTAACAACCACTTGTACAAACGAAAATAACTAGGTCGCACTTCTGCCAAAAATTAAAGTCTTGAGTTTGATTAACGTTGCTTTAACATCTGCCATATTGATTCTTGCTGCAGGTGAATGTTCACAACAATTCAGGGCTAAACCAAAGATAGATGACATGTGTGTCAATATGTTATCCATTTGTTCTCCATTTTGTTGGACTAAATTAGAATCCAAAACCTCCAAAATTAAACCAGACAATGATTCACCGATCCATGTTTTCAAACTTAGATCTCCAACAAACATATCATCTGTAGGTTTTCTTCTTGTGAATATTTCCATTAACATTATCCCATAGCTGTACACATCCCCTTTGACAGAAACAATTCCCTCAGATCCATACTCTGCACATTTATATATAAGTACTAATAGTTGTCAAATATTCTTAAATATAATAAAAGTAAGTAAATTTAAAGAAACAAATTATATATTCCAACTTGTTTTCTTTTATTTTTAACAAATGTTTCTTTTGAAGTACATATATACTATTGTATTTATAAATATAAATGATTTATGATAATTAAGAATTTAAACTCGAGTGACCAATAATTTCCCATTTCACTACAAGAATGGTAGTTTTTAAAAAATCAATAAGCCCTTTTACATATTTATCCAAACTGAAAGAGACGACCTGGAATTAAAATTTATTATTCACAAAATAAAATACATTGGTTAGGATTGAAAGCATAAAGAAGAAAATATTAAGAAGTAAAAGAGATCAAGAAATAACCTGGTGCAAGGTATCCAATAGTAGCCAAAGTGTTTGTATGAGTTTTAGATTGTCCTTCATCCATGAGCTTTGCAATACCAAAATCGCTAACATGTGCAACCATATTTTCATCCAACAACACATTAGTAGGCTTTAGATCACAATGAACCACTGGTATTGAAGAACCATGATGCAGATATTCCAATGCAGATGCAACATCTATCATTATATTTAACCTTTGCAAGAAATTTAAGCAATAGTTATCTGAATATAACCATTTGTCTACACTTCCATTTGACATGAACTCCATCACCAATGATTTGAAATCGAGATTTGAACAACTGCTGATAATCTTAACCAGATTTCGATGTCGTAGATTTCTCATTGAATTACATTCTGCATCAAAGCTTTTTGATTTTTCCTCTGACTGCAAATCAATAACTTTAACTGCAATCATCTCACCATCAAGAAGTTTTCCCTGATACACAGAGCCAAATCCACCCTTTCCAAGTAAGTTACCCTCATTGAATCCATTTGTTGCTTGCACAAGTTCATAATAAGAAATTCTTCTTTGACCTCCTAAAGTTGATAAACCTTTCTCAAGATTATTTTCAACCTTTTTTCGTTTATGTTTTATGAGTATTATGCATGCAATAACAAAAATGGTTAGCAAAACTAAGGGAATTGTGCATTTGAGTAATAATTTTTTTTTCCTTGAAATTTTCCTAACTTGTTTAGCACATAGAGGCACTTGTAGGCGAGGATTTCCGCAAAGAGCTTCATTATGAATAAAAGATTGGGCTGTTAAAGTTTTGAAAAGTCCACCATCGGGAATCTCTCCTTGTAAACTATTATATGAGAAGTTGATATTTTGAAGATACAAAAGTGACGTTAAAGATTTTGGAATAACACCAGTGAGCATATTTTGGGACAAGTCCAAGGAGATCAAGCCTACCATGTCACCAAGTGATGAAGGAATTGACCCTTGCAGATTGTTATGTGCTAAGGATATATTTTCCATTGTTTTTAAGAAAGTAATGGTTGTAGGAATATTGCCTGAAATTAGATTTCTTGATATATCTAATAGTACAATTGCTCTTAAGTTCCCAATCTCAAGTGGAAGATTACCAGTGAAAGCATTATTGGTCAAATTTATCTCTAAGATATCTGTGAGACTCCAAAGAGAGGAAGGTATCTTAGAGTTCAAGTTGTTATATCCTAAGTCTAAATGTTCAAGAAAAGTCATGTTTCCCAAACATGTTGGTAAAACACCAGAAAGCGTAGTATTATATAGATACAAATCAATTAAACTCCTCATTTCACAAAGCTCATCAATAAATGATCCATGTAGACCATTGTTGCTCAATTCCAATCTCTGAAGTTTCTGTAACCCTTTGAATGTTCCAGGTATGGGGCCATTTATATTATTCCCAACCATAGAAAGAGATATCAAATTGCTCATGTTTCCAATTTCTAAGGGAATATTACCATCAATTCCACAAAAATCTACCATAAAGGTTACTGAAGTCATGTTTCCAATTGACTTGGGAAGATTCGATAGAATATGATTGCTTGATAACTCTAGATATTTCAAATATCTACAATTTGTCAAGGAATTAAAGAATTGAAGAGAATCATTAATAGTCAAATCATTGTGACTTATCATAAGCGATTCTAGGAACCTTAAATTTGCAAAGGCAATATTAGGAAAAGTTCCACTGAATGCATTCTCACTCAAGTCAAGTTGAACGAGGTTAGAAAAGTTGAATATACTCGCTGGAATATTTCCAACAAAATTGTTGTGATACAAGTGTATGGTTACTATGCTAGGAAGGTTCGTATTAGATGGAATTATACCTGAGAGACTATTATGTTCAATCTGCAAGTTTGTGAGTGATGATATGTTGAGGAAATTGGAAGGAATAGACCCACTAAAGTTGTTGTATGCCAATATTAGATACTCAAGTTGATCAAGATAACCAATCTCCTCGGGTATTGGACCTGAAAAAGAATAAGAAGCAAAGTGATTAATAAACAATGTGATTATGAAGATAACCATTCTTATAATATTCGTTCAACTAATTGGTGTGGTTTTTGTTATGTCCACAACAAATATTTGTATGCTAAATCATGCGTACAATGTTCCAATGAAACTGTAGCACACTTAAATTGAGAAATGTAGAGTGTAAATATTTTCCTTGAAACCAATATATTATAAAATGCAAAACACTGAAACCAAACAAATATAATTGGTAAATCTAAGCGAGCATCCTTTCTCTTATATCTTTTTTATGTCGTATTTACGACTTTTTATGATGAGAAATGTAGGGAACGAATAGAATCAAATTTTTGAAAAGAAATAAAATTTACTTTATTTTAATGGTTATGCAATTGTTTTTATTACATTTAATTTTATGTTTAATAATTTAAATTTTATTCTAGTTTGTTCTTGTAAGTTTTATCGGATTAATTATTTTGTTTTATTCTTTGTCATATAATTCTTTTATATTGTATTGTGTATATTGTTATCAATTTTCATACATTATGTTACAAATGTAATATAAATGTTTCAGATTTTCATACACTACAGCAGTAGGATAACAAATATGTGTGTGCGTATTTTTGCACATAGATTAATAAATATGTAAAAAAAAGTTAACAATGTCTATGTTATAAGACTTGAAGAACCTATTGTGAGACTGCAAAAATCAAATATCTAATTTGATAGAATTAAACAAATTAAAGGAACGCTTGATTTTTTAGTTATTGATTTAAATTTAGTTCCATTTATGAGGGCCGAAAGGCGTTTATTCTTAAAGAGAAATTAAATCATTGAAGAATGTCTTGAAAGTTTGGAGTAAGAAGGTATTGTGTAATCTAGTTCATCATATTGATACCTTGAGATAATGTGACAAGGTTATGGAATTAAAATTGGACTAAGGATTGATTCTTCATGCAATTAGACTTAGTTGATGGGACCAGAGTGATATCGGCGGATATATGGTCTTTTCTTAGTGTTAACAACTCTCAGATTTTCAAAGGTCTAAAGCAAAGTGTTTAAGAGAACGAGATGCCAACACAGGTTTCTTCCACTTATGTGTTTTTATCTCTTATTTTTCCTATGGAGATTGACTTGGTGGTCTCTCAGTATGATTGGAATAAGAGTAATGGCCCTGAGGGGTTCAATTTCTCTTTCTTTAAGAGATTTTGACATCTCCTAAGGGGGGTGGGGGTATGGACTGAATATTTAAGTAGTTTCATTGTATGGATTCTCTCGGTCATAATTTATTTACTTATTTGGTCACTTTTGTCACTCTTATCTCCAAGATTGTGTTGCCTTTGAAGTTGGATGATTTTTGACATATCTCTTTAGTTGGGCCTCATTAGAAGCTAGTAGAAAAAGTGTTAGGAACAAAGATAGTCGAGGTTATAGATAAACTAGTTTTGTATAATCAATAGACTTATCTAAAAGGATACCTTTTGGATATGAATGATTTGACTGACCTTGTTAATAAAACTAAAAATGATTGTCTCATTCCGAATGTGGATCTTTTTGGATTTAATGCTTGTGAAGTTCAATTTTAAATCAAGTGATACCTTTAATTGGTTTGTTGAGGGTTTAAGACGAAATGTGGTTTCTAACATATGTACCTCCTTCTGGGATGATCTATGAGTTAGAAATATTTCTCTTAGACTTACTTTTCATAGGCTTTATCCTATCCTTATAAAAAAAAGGAAGGATTGAGAGATTGGTGTTTTGGTTTATGGTATGTAGTTTAGAACTTTCGATGGATGAGATCTCTCTTTGACTAAGATGAAGAGTTGGTCGATGACCTATTCTGAATATTTAGGATATTATATTTTCCTTGGAGACTGATCATTGGTATTGGTGTCTTAGGGAGGATGAAGTATATTCTATTACCAAAATCACACCTTTATTACTTTGGACTAGATCTTGACAGCTAATTGGTGTAGTCAGGCTCCGTCAAGATTGATTGTATTTTCTTGATAACTACCCCAAGTTAAGATCTCAACTAGAGAAAATCTATTTAATAGACAAGTTATTTTTTATGCAACTAGTGTTTCTTGTGAGATATGTGACGGGAATGTTGTGTCTTCCTCTAGCAACCAACATTAAGTTGGATGAAGTACCATCATTATTCTTCAATCTTCTTTCATTAGACATAATTTTACCACACTGATTGATAAAAAATCAAATAGTTAATTAAAGTCGAGAAAAATCTTGAAATTATTTGACGAAAGAATTGAGAAATATTGATGTGTTCAAATCTACTGTTAAAGACATCACTAGATGAGTGATAATGGTTGATATCTTATTTAACGTTAAGAAAGGAAACTCAATTCACACTTGAGCAATGTCGTGTTCAATTATGAAAATACAATATTAATTTTTTTTTGAAGTACTAACAAAGATTTATCTCAAAAGGAAAAACCTATTTGGACCATAAATAACGATAAAATGGTTATGACGATGTTTTCTCTTAATACACATATAAAGTATAAATATATTGTCTTTGAAAGCATAAATATGAATGCATTTTTTATGTAGTTTACCTAGATAAGAATAAAGTTGAGCTGCTTCATATAGTCCATGTGTTTGACTCTTAAATTCTCAAGAAAAAGAATATGAGACGCATGATCTTATCAAATATAAATTTTATAATTCGATTAATGATACTAAAATTTCATGGACGAGTTATGCATACTTGTTAGTAAAATATATAACTTAAATTTGTAAGATATTTTAGTGTCAACCATGAAGTTTTTTATAATAATGGAATTATATATGTTTTTTTTTTTATAATTGGTGGGGGATTGCTATAGAGTTTCTAAAATATATATATATATTTAATAGACAAGTTATTGTTGATGCAACTAGTGTTTCTTGTGGGATATGTGATGTGAATGTTGAGTCTTCCTCTAGCAACTAACATTAAGTTTGATGAAGTATCACCATTATTATTCGATCTTCTTTCATTAGACATAATTTTACAACATTGGTTGATCAAAAATAAAAAAATTAATTAAAGTCGAGAAAAATCTTGAAATTATTTAACGAAAGAATTGAGAAATATTGATGTGTTCAAATCTATTGTTAAAGACATCACTAGATGTGTGATAAGGGTTGATATCTTATTTAACATCAAGAAAAGAAATTCAATTCACATTTGAGCAACATCTTGTCTCGTGTTCAATTATGAAAATACAATATTAAATTTTTTGAAGTACTTAATAAAGATATATCTCAAAAGAAAAAAATGTACTTGAATCATAAATAACGATAAAATGGTTATGACGATGTTTCTTCTTAATACACATATAAAATATAAATATATTATTTTTGAAAGCATAAATATGAATGCATTTTTTATGTAGTTTCTCTAGATAAGAATAAAGTTGAACTACTTCACATAGTCCATGTGTTTGACTCTTAAGTTTTCAAGAAAAAGAATATGACACGCAAGATTTTATCAAATATAAATTTTATAATCCTAATAATGATATCAAAATTTCATGAACGTATTATACACACATATTAATAAAATATATAATTTAAATTGTAAGATCTTTTAGTATAATCATGAAGCTTTTTATAATAATGGAATTATATTTATATATATTTTATAATTGGTGGGAGATTGTTATAGAGTTTCTAAAATATATTTAGAATTACTTAACAAAAACGTTAAAGAGGTTATATATTGATGCGGTATGTTAAGTGGACTACGGGTTGTAAAACATGTGTGATTAAATATATTTAATACTTAATTATTATTAACCATATGTGTGTGATTTAATTATTTAAATAAATTTAATATAAAATTATTATACAATCAGTTAATCTAAACCAATTATAAAATAATATATTTAAGTAATTGTGATATGATAAACTTTTAAGGATAATAGCAATTTTACTTTTAAATGATATGATGATACAAGAGAAACATGAGAAAAATACCTGAAAAATAGTTAGAACCTACAAACAATCCTTGAAGTGAAGATATGTTGGAGATTTCTTTGGGTATGAATCCCGACAACTTGTTGTAACTAAGAATCAATAGTTTCAGTCGACCAAGTTGTCCTATTACAGGTGGAATGGTTCCTTCCAAGGAGTTTTTTCCAAAATTAAAGAACTCTAACTTAGACAAGTTGCATAAAGATGGAGGGATAAAACCACTGAAATGGTTAATACTGAGATTTAATTGTTGAAGCTGTGATAATTCTCCCAATGCCATAGGAATTTCTCCAACAAACCCGTTAAAGCCGAAATCAAGAACCTTTAGTCTGCGTAACCTACATACCTCATTAGGAAACATACCACCAAAACGATTGTTGGAGAGATCAAGTATAACAAGGAACGACAAATTCCCTAAATTGGGAGAAAGAGTGCCTCTAAGACCCATGCTTCCGAGATTCAAACTGTGGACTCTATTGTGTTTATTATCACAAGTGACACCAACCCAATTGCATACAGATGATGAAGTTGACCAATTATTAGCCAACATACCATGTGGATCTGAAGTAATGAGAGATTTAAATGCTAGAAGAGAAGATTTGTCTGTGCTAATATTTTTTATATCTGCAGCTGAGCAAGAAACAAAACAATAAAGTGCGAAAGAAGAAAGAAAGATATAAGATAACATATTGATCATTTTGTAGTTGTGTGAACGAAAGACGCAAGGGACTCATGAGGATGGATATATATAGTTCCTATGTATGACTAATGAGTATAACTAATATTAATAAGTTGGTGAAACTTAAGTTTTAAACTAGTTTATTAACTTTATTTAAAAGTATGGAAGAGAAAAAAAAGTTAAACTATTAAAAGTCAAAATCAACTACTAAGATTACACAGCAGAGATGAGGAAACCAAAAATATTGGAGAGGATCTGTTTTTGGTAATTTACTCAATAATTTATATAAGTGTGATTTTGACAGTAAAATAAAATTTTAAAATTACATATTAATTTAAAATTTTAAGATATTAAATATATGTTTTTTCTCACTTAAAAAATATTCAATATTATCTTTTTTTCATATAGTACGAGAATTATTACTCACATTTGATATACTAATATTGTACTATTTACCAATCAAGATATATATTTTTTCTTTAATTTAATTTTGATTTTTTTAAATTTTTAATTAATATATAATTTTAAAATTTTAATTTATGTGACAAAATTTTATTATTTTAAATAAATTACTCCAACTTTACATGGAGTGACAAAAAATTCATCTAATAAATTTACTAGACACCTAACCATTAACCATTTGTTTCTATCACTACATATTCCAACAATTTTTTACTATATAAACGTATCTCAATTTTAATTAGCTCAATTCTCTTCAAATTGCTTCAACAGGGTTGTAGAACGGATTGATTTGAGTCTATATCAGGCCAAATATTTAAATCTAAACACAAATTTGAGTCTATATCAGGCCAAATATTTAAATCTAAACACAAACTTTGTTTCTTTTTAAAAGTTCAATTTAAATCGATAAAATTTGGTTTAAATAATTTTATCGTGTGTTTGATTTTGGTCTCTGTATTTGTTTTAAATGATCTGTAATGTTAGTTCTTTTAGTTTTAGTCTTTAAAGTTAAAATTTGTAAGAAAATTTGTAGATTTTCTACGGATTTTTCTTCGAATTTTTCTACGGATTTTAATTTTAAAGACTAAAATCAAAAATAATTTTAACATTTAAGGATTATTTCCAAGAAAAATTAAATACAAAACAAAAATAAAAAAGACGCTAATTTACAAAGATCAAGAGACTATTTAAGTCATAAAATTTTAATTTTTGACATATTCAATTAAATCGGGTTGACGGATGAATCAAATGGATTTAATTGATTTGATATTTATAAAATTCACATTCATTTTTTAATTAAAAAACTATCAAAATTTTATAACTGACCAGAAAACTATCATACTCAAAAAGAAATTTATCTTCTTCTGATCACGTGAAGATTCAGCAAATTCTGCGAAAGATAAAAGAATGCAACATCTAATTCCTCTTGAAACAAAGGAATTTCAAATGGCCTTTCAACGAAATTAATCATATCAAGAAGCTTTCCAATGTCTCTGGTGATGCTTCTCTAAAAGACTCTGTGTACATGAAATCTTCTTCAACGACTCTTTGATGTTCCTCTATTTAAGGATCTGAAAATTTGAAGAAAACTACAACACTACGCATTGACAACTAAAGAATTGTTACTATGTCAAAACAACAACACAACTTAACTTAGGAATTCTTATCACTTGTATGTTCTAGAAATTCCTAAGTCTTAGAGTCTATTCGTGTTGTATTTAGTTTACACCTCTAACTGTATAGCAAATGTAACACTCAAATAGTCTCTCTCTTTTTAAGTTAGATTGTAGAAGTCTCTTGATTGTGTGCTTTGTTAGAAATCCACCAAATATCTATGATGAATTTCTACCAATCTTGACGAACAAGATTGATATCACCATACAATGACAATGAATTATGAGAAAAGAAAAGAAAAGAAAGAAGCCAATTATTTTCTACAGAGTTTCTCTCTGCCCACAAACCGTGAAAAACTTTATTAATCACTTGCAGCTGCAAATTCTCTGATTACAATGAATTGACTTTTTTTATACAAAATTAGGGGTTACTCCCTTTATTTATAGATTTAGGTTAGCCTGCTCCCTAAGCCAAAGCCCAAAACTATAAAAACCCAAAATACCTATTTTGGTACTAAATCAAATCTAACTATTTTAGATCTAAATCAAATCTATCTAAATCTAAAACCAAATATGTATCAAATCTGTGTGTAGCATTTTCGACACACCTACTTCAACACCCCCTTGTCTATGTCG
This sequence comes from Vicia faba, assembly GCA_948472305.1. NCBI lineage: Eukaryota > Viridiplantae > Streptophyta > Magnoliopsida > Fabales > Fabaceae > Vicia > Vicia faba. Next base: position 486,919,282 of record OX451739.1, read on the forward strand.
AGCAAACTGCTTCGACACAAGAAATTACTTTCAACACACCACCTAATTCATTGTGTCTAAGCTATCTACATTCATCATAGCTCTTAGTCTTAGAAATACTTCGACCTGCACACCCTTCGTCATGATGTCTGTAATCTGATTCTCAGTTCTGCAGTGTTCCTAATTCATCTTCCCATCTGTAGTGTCTCAACCGACTCTTCATGAGGCTATATTGCCCTTTCTTCCTGTTGTAACAGTCTGGAAAGTTCTTCCGGTACTTCGTAATCTTCCTCACCTTCGTCCTCGGCTTGGTAGATCGGATTTTCAAAGTCATAACTGGCAATAGTAGAACCGCTATCAATGGGATCCAGAGTGGATGTGGATCTGCAGTTTGAGATGTGGGTGTGTGTAAGAGCATAGCTGTGTATTTTTTGATAAAGTAAAAAGTAGAAAAAGAAAAACAGAGAGTGTAAAATTTGCATGCAAAATGTCCAATATTTTATTGATGATATACGAAAATGAAGCAATAACCCTCACAAAATAGACCATTGTGCCTCGGGTAAGACACAAGGCTTCAAAGTTTCAATTGTTCAAATATTACATATCCAAAAAAAACAAAAAGACAATTACTCTTGAACAAAAGTAATAGGCACAAAATCTTTGGCCTCCCAATTGTTGAGTCCACCATTGATGGTTGGGAAGATCCATTTTTCCACGTCGCAGTCGCTGTCAGCATCCTCGGTAGCCGAAACAACATCAATTGCACTAATTCCCGGTTCATGCTTGGGCATTGGTGCAATTATAACATTGGGGGTCTTGGGAGGATCAAACTCAATCTCCTTCACCTCAATGAGATCTTGCACTTTGTTCTTCAGAGCCCAACAATCATTTGTATCATGCCCTGAAATTTCAGAGTGGTAGGCACATCGAGCATTTGGATTGTAGAGAGGAGATGCAATATTGGGATTCTTAGGAGCCTCTTTTAGGGTCATCAAATTGGACTTCAGCAGATGTGGCAAAACCTGGGATAAGGTCATATTGATCCAGGTGAACTGTCTTCTGAGTGCATCAGGTCTGCGCTGATTGTTTCGTTGCTGGTTTGATGCAGGATTGGAAATCATAACAGCCCCTACCGTCAGACGATGTTCAGTTTTGTTCTGATTCCTCTGGCCATAAGCAGCACTGACCTCTTTCTTTCCAGTTAAAGGTTTCCTTGATGTATTAGAGGATGCATCTCTCTGGATTTTACCATTTTTTATTCCAGCTTCTACCCGTTCACCAGTCAGTATCAGTTCAGTAAACCCAACAGAAGAACTCCCAATCAGATGGTTAAATAACGGACCAGACAACGTGCCCAAGAACATGTCCACCAACTCTCTATCAGACAACGGAGGTTGGTCTCTTCCCGCAAGGTCTATCCATTTTTGGGAATAATATTTAAAACCTTCACCAGAACCTGTTGTACCCCAAAATTTTCCCTCTCACTTATCAAGAATTTGCTCAAGACTGCACTAGGGTTGATCAGCTCAAGACACCTCCTTAAGCATCGATGACCAAAATTAGGGTTTGAGATTGCATAAGGATATTTGAACTTCCAATGCCCCATATGACTTTCATGGACCATGATGGACCCTCAAGATTACTCATGTCAAGTTTCAAGCCTTGGATCACACTTTTGCTCAGTCAATTGAGCAGTTGATCTAAAAGTCAGCTGTATTGGAGAAAAAGTCAACTATGGCCAATTCACAGTCAAACTTCATAATTTTTTATCCACAACAACATTTTAAACTCATATGTATCATTTGATCAAGTTTGGACCATAATTCCTCAAGAAATTTAATCAAATCTTCAAAAGGGCAAAATGGTCAAAATTAGGGTTTTTTGATTGGGAAATGGCAATTTCTGATTTTTGACCTAGAAAATGATCAATTGGTTTAAGGCATAATCTCAAGAGTCCAATTGCATCATTTTTACCTAATGACATGGCTCAAAACATTGCTCAAGTCCAATGGATTGACAGGTGAATTTTCAGTCAACTGATCAAAAGTCAACTATATACTAAAAAGTCAAACTTTGACTTTTTGGTCATAATCAAATGACAAAGATCACAATTCATCAAAGCATGCCAAAATATGAAACGTATTCATCAAGAAATCAAAAATTCAAGATTTCATTTTGAAAAGTTAAAATTTCTAAACTTAGAAATTTTTCTAAATGTTGGAAATTTCTTATTTTTTCACAACTTTGAGCAAAATTTTCACTATGATGCAAGATGATTCAGAAGAAACTTCCAACATGAAAGTTGTAGATCTCCATTAAATCTACAACATTGCTTTACATAACTTCTTCTAAAAGTTCTTGGATCTCAAGTTATAATTTTAAGAACACATGGTCATGAAACAAAACACTTAGTGAAATTTTACCCTAATTTGCTCAGGATTTTGACCTAACTTCATGGCACTTTTCATATAGTTCCAAGGGGAATTTTCAAAAGTTATTCAAATATGGGTTGTAGAGAATATTGCAAGCTTTCCAAAATGTATAAGAACTCCTTGAGATCATTTTTGAGTAGGGAGAATCGAAGAGATGAAGTTAGGGTTTTATCACTTGAATTACAAGTTATTTTGTGATGAACAAGATTCAAAATTCAAACTTATGCTGCATAACCTCTACTTTGCAGACCTCAAACTTGTTAGGCGCTCCATAATTAATTGCTTGCACAGCTGTTAGAGGTCTCATTTCAAGAATTCAATGCAAGGCCATGTTTTATATCCATTTTGGGAAGAAAGTGCACATTGCCATTTTGATAAAGTGGCTTTTTGCACAAAACTTGTTCTTGAGCCTTAAAATTGTTTTCTTCTAATCATACAAGTCCCATAACTCAAGAGAAACTTGTTAGACACTTACAATCACTCATCCCATGCTTGTACTTCCTCTTGAAATTTGTTTTCCCACTTTTCTTCAAAATTAAGTAACCTGGAAATTAGCTTGTAAATTGTACTTATGACTCTCCAAAGCACTCAAACCTCTTTGCTTATATATACACAAGTCATTTGCCACAAATCCCACGCATTCTTAAGCCCTGAAAACACAAAATCACCAAAAACACTTCAAAACTTGTCATTTCTGAGTTTTGAATCCAATCTCCAAATTTGCTGGTGCGTTTCTTGGCCTTTTACTTTCAGAAGCTTCTAAACAACATACACAAATAATCCCAACACATGTAACACCACTGTAACACCTCCATCATCATCCACCATTTTCAAAAACAACACCTTACACCTTGACTTCTCCAGAACTCCTCAGGCACTTTCAGCTCAAGCTAAGCATCATATTAGCTTCCTGGGAACTTTAGGAAGCTAATCCAATCATTGGAACTCACTAAAATCTACTCAAACTCCAAACACGATACACTCTTGCAAGGTAAGTTTTCTGACTTTGGAACTTTTCATACATGCATCATTAATGGTTTATTTGTGAATGAAAAATGTAGATATCATTGCCCTAAAGCTAACCCTGTCCATAGTTTTCATTTATTTTGCTTGAGCTTAGAGAATTTTAGGATTGAAGTTTCTGAAATTTTTAGGGTTCAGATTAGGGCCAATAAAATTCATGCTTATCTTTGATCTATAATTTTATTGCTTTGCATTTCTGAAATCGTGGGGAAATTTGCTACAAGTTTCCTATTTACACTTTTCATTTTTGTTGAGAATTGAATGAGATACAGAGGCTCTGACTAAGCGTGAGGTTGAAGATGAAGTTGGCCTCAGGAACGTGTTTACCATATATATTTATGGTTTGATTTATATAAACGGATGTATAGCCAACCCCGTGGTAGAAGCGCGCGCTTGTGACTAGAGGGACCTGGTTTCAAACCCCAGTGGTACCCTTTTGGATTTTTTACATTTTTCTCACATTCTGACTTTTTTGGACAGGCGCCTGGGCCTCATCTCCTTGGGCTTATGTTTTTTTCTTACTTCTGATCCCCTTGCTGGCTATTTACACCCTGGCCCATTTTTATTTTCTTTTTCTTTTTTTTGTTTATTTGTTTTCTTAAATATTTTATTTAATACTAAAAAAAATTAGAAAAAATATAAAAACATTAGATTTATATTTTGATATAGTTTATTTATTTTTTTACACCAAAAAATTATTTTATTTAATCATATTTTATTTCTTTTACTAATTGGTTTGTAAATTTAATTAAAAAAGGGTTTTAGTTATTTTCAATTAAAATATATTATTTTTAAAACCAAAAAAGACCAAAAATATTTATAATACTATAAATTATTTTTAAGACAAAAATAGCAAAAATATTCCTTTTATAAAATTAATTTATTTTTAATCAATTAAAAGATTAAAGTTTTGTTTAATTTCTTTTCCTAGTAAATTTAGGTTTACTTTTTATTATTTTAATTAATAATTTTATTTTAGTTAATTAGGTTAAAATAAAATCCCTTTTTCCTAAAAATCCAAATAAACATCCATTTTCTTTACATTTACATTCTTGTATATTTATTCATTTTTGTACATTATTTATTCAATTATTTATCCAAATTCAATATGGTTGTAATAGATAATTAGACTTTATTTTCTTGCAATCCCTATTTATAATTTATACACCCCCCCTCCCACAAGTATTGTAATAGCGTAGTAATTTTAAATTCCATAATTTATCATTTTATTTACAAATGCTAGTAATTAGGGTTTGTATGGAAAGACTAAAAACAATCAATTAGAAAATCCTAATCAAAGACAAAACCAAGCATGAAAACAATACACTTGCACATAAGCATCCCTAGGGTAAATCCACTTGGTTGCCTTACTAAATGGCCATATTACGCATCTGAGGTATCTTAGTAAAAACAAGCAAAAATACAAGATCATAGTCCCTCGATGACGCTATCCATGTTGCCTTTCAAATGATCTTAGTCCTTAAAAGAGAATGCTAAGATACCTTGAAACATTGCTAATCATGGTTATACGATGACCCACGCCCATCTCGTTTACATCCAAAGATAGGGTTACTTACCAAATCAATGGTAAGATAACAATATCAAAGGAAAAAGGAAATGAACATGAAAGACTTTTGAGTAGGTAGAATGTTCCTAGTTACTTGCTCCATTTCAAAACAAAATATCCTTGCTATTTTCAAAACAAACACCTACACTTTCAAAAACATCTTACAAACTTGAAAACATTTTCAAAAGATCTTATAAGCAATTTACTATTGCTTCTTCTTACATATACTCCATGTTCAGTTGTGCACTTCACAAATTCCTTTTTCCTTAGGAAACTATCAATTTTCTTATTCCAAGCTCTTGGAGCTTGTTTCAATCCATACAAGGCTTTATGCAGCCTGTACACCTTTCTCTCTTCGTCATGTTTCAAAAACTCAACTAGTTGTTTAACATAAACTTCTTCGTATAAGGGTCCATTCAGGAATACATACTTCACGTCCATCTGACATATGTGACACCTGTTTATTTCTGCTAGACCAACAACTAACCTGATTGTTTCGATCCTAGCAACAGGTGCAAAAACTTCATCAAAGTCTATTCCTTCTTTCTGTAGAAATACTTTTGACATAATCCTTTCTTTGTGTCGAGTTACTTCCCCTTTGGAATTCATTTTCACTTTGTATACCCACTTGACATCAATTTCCTTCTTGCCTTGAGGCAATTCGACAAGTGACCAAGTGTTGTTGTCTTCGATAGACTTTATTTCTTCATTCATTGCTTTCACCCACTTTGAATCCTTCAATGCTTCAACTGTATTGACAGGTTCGACATCTACATAGAAAGCATAATGTACCAACTCAACTTCATTATCTATCACATCATCTGATGTAATCACACAATCTTGTAATCTTTCAGGCATGCATCTTGTTCTTTGAGGTCTGTTTGTACTTGTTTGATCTATAACTGCCGGTTCCTCTTGTTGAACTTCTCTTTTGACTTGAGTTTATGGTTCTTCAAGTAGGATTCCCACCGAATCTTTCTTGACATTTTCAGTCCAATCCCATTCTTTAAGCTCATCTATGATCATTTCCCTGCTGATCACAATCAGCTTGTTCACTGGGTCTAACAACTTGTAACCTCCTGTCGAATGATATCCAACTAGAATCATTTGACTCGACTTGTCATCAAGTTTTCTTCTCAACTGATCTAGCACATGTCTATGTGCAATAGATCCAAATACCTTTAGATGACTCAAGCTAGGATTCAAACTACACCAACATTCTTCTGGAGTAATTCCTTCTAGCTTCTTCGTAGGACATCTGTTCAAAATGTATGTTGCAGTCGACACAACTTCACCCCAAAACTCTTTAGGTAAATTCTTTCCTTTCAACATACTTCTCACCATATTCATGATGGTTCGATTCTTCCTTTTTGCAGTTCCATTATGCTGTGGAGTATAGGGTGGCACCACCTCATGCACAATCCCTTCCTTTTCACATAACTTGTCGAAGTCTTTCGACACATACTCTCCACCACCATCAGTTCTCAAAACTTTGAGTTTTCGACCACTTTGTCTTTCAACCATACACTTAGACTTGGCAAATACCTCGATCACTTCACTTTTCTTCTTTATTAGGTAAGTCCATAACTTTCGACTAAAATTATCTATAAATGTAACAAAGTATTTGTTACCTCCCATCGAATCCACCTGGATTGGTCTATATACATCAGAGAATATGACTTCAAGAATAACCTTCGACCTACTTCCTGCATCCTTGATGAAGCTATTCTTGTGCTGCTTCGCCTGCACACATTCCTCACATACCTCGTTTGGAATGTCGATTATTGCCAATCCTGAAACCATATTTATTCTCTTCAAATCCCTGATGTCTCTGAAGTTGAGATGGCCTAGTCGATAATGTCATATCCATTCATCTATGCTAGCTGAATTCAAAAGAAACTTGTGCTCCATCACATTTAGTTCGATCTTGAAGGTTCTATTCTGATACATAGGAGCCTTCAAGATTGATCTTCCATTTGCATCAACGACTCTCATTATCTTATCTTCGATCAACACTTTATAATTCTTTTCGACCAACTGTCCTATACTGAGCAAATTGATCTTCATGCCTGGTATGTACAACACATTTAAAATTATTTACCTCTTACCATCTTTCATCATAATCATAACATCACCAATACCTTCAGCTTCTAGGGTATTGTCATTTGTGAATTTTACCATATTTTTCATTGAGGGCTTTATGTTGACAAGTCAGTCTTTCCTTCCAGACATATGTGATGAGTATCCTGAATCCAAGTACCATTGGTCCTTGAATCTATCTTCATCTCTTGTTGTGACCATCAGCATCATCTCTTCTTCTTCATGTTTTGCAAACTTTGCATCACTTTCTTGATTCTTTCGCTTTTCTAGACAATCACTCGAATAGTGACCATACTTCTGACAATTGTAACATTGAATGTGACTCTTGTCAGGTTTTCGACCACCACCTCTTCCTTTATTTGCAACATCACCTCTTTGGTTGCCTTGGTATGGTCTTCTCTGATTCGACATGTTTCCTTCGTTCTGGTTTCCTCTACCAGTAATTTGTTGTATCCACCTCTACCTTTGTCGAACCACTTTCCTTTGCCTTTGGTTTCTTTTGCTAAATGTGCCTGCAAAGCCACATCACTCTTCAACTTGCTTGCAGCTCTTTTAGTCATTCTTTGTTCATGAGATTCAAGCGTCCCTTGAAGCTCTTCCTTTGTCAATTTTGACAAGTATTTCCCCTCTTCTATAGCCACAACCATTTGGTCGAACTTAGGAGCCAAATATCTCAAGATTTTCGAAACAACAACTCTTGTTGTTAATGCTTCTCCACATACCTTGATTTGATTCACTAGTTTTGTAACCCTAGTGAAGAAATCAGATATGCTCTCACTATCTTCCATCTGAAGCAATTTATAAGTTCTCTTGTGAGTTTGTAACCTCACCTCTTTCACCTTTTTTGCACCACCAAAAGACTTCTCAAGGACCTCCCAAGCTTCTTTTGCAGATTCTGAATCACTCAATTTTTCAAAATTTTTTGGACTCAGACATTGATGAATTATAAAGAGTGCTTTATAACTTAGCTTCTCATATTCTATGTGTTTCTTCTTTTCTTCTTCTGAAGCGTTTTCTCCAAGCGCTTCCAATCCATCCTTTACAAGATCCCGAAGACCTTGACACCTGAATAAAACTTTCATCTGTTTACACTAATTCTCATAGTTGTCTACTTTCAGAATTGGTAGAGTTGTTGGATAATTTGCATTCTCATAACTCGCCATCGTGAATTCTTCTTCTTCCTCAATCGTTCTTGATCAATACTTCCCTTGAATCGATTAACCGAGCTCTTGATACTAGATGTTGGAAATCCACTAAATATCTATGATGAATTTCTACCAATCTTGATGAACAAGATTGATATCACCACACAATGACAATGAATTATGAGAAGAAAAAGAAGAAAAGAAAGAAGACAATTATTTTCTGGAGAGTTTCTCTCTGCCCACAAACCGTGGAAAACTTTATTAATCACTTGCAACTGCAAATTCTGTGATTACAATGAATTGACTTTTTTTTTTACAAAATTAGGGGTTACTCCCTATATTTATAGATTTAGGTTAGCCTGCTCCCTAAGTCAAAGCCCAAAACTATAAAATCCCATAATACCTATTTTGGTAATCAAATATAACTATTTTAGATCTAAATCAAATCTATCTAAATTTAAAACCAAATATGTATCAAATCTGTGTGTAGTATTTTCGGCACACCTACTTCGACACTCCCTTGTCTCTATCGAGCAAACTGCTTCGACATAAGGAATTACTTTCAACATGCTTAAGCATTGAATTCTCTTGTCTGTGTGCTTGAGAAAATCGTAATCATAAGTGATTATAGTGTAAATTTTTTGTAGTACAATAGGATTGGATTACTTCTGATTTATGGGAGGAATCAAAATAATTGCTTGGGTCTCTCTTTCTTTCCTCTCAACCTCCAAACTGTTTTATCCACTACTAAATATTAACTGTGAATCAAATTTTTTACCTAGTGCTCAAAATCTAATATAAGATTTCAAAAGAGGAAGAAAAAGAGTGAAAAAATTAACACAATTCAACCGATATTCTTATATTTTTCTCACCTTTAAAAAAACAATAAATCGACCGGTTTCAATCCCACAATTCAAATTTCTTTACCACTACATCAAAATCTACTATATTTAACACCTCAAAAGCTATGTGCTTTATAGAGGCAAGTTAAAAAAATACAAACTATTTACTCAAAAGTTTACATCTTTTTTATTTGTGAATACAATATTACACCACTTCCGATTTTTGTTACAAGTCGTTTTGACATTTTTATCAATTTAAAAAAATGCAATCATAATTGTATAAAAATTTAATTATCAAATTATAATTCAATAACAATAAGAGAAAAATAAAAATAAAAAATAAGAAATAAAGAATAAGAAATAAAGAATAATAAATAATTGGAAAAAAATAAAAAATAGTATTAATGATTTTAAAATAGTTGAAAAAACTGTTTTATAATATTTAAAAATTCAAATATCAATTTTTTATGTTTTAGTCGATTTTTTTTTAACAATAACCATGTTTTGAAGGAAAAAAACACAAACAATCATGTTTCGGAGAAATTTACGCAAACGATCATGTTTCAGAAAATATTATATTGCAGTAGCCATCTCAGATGGCGCATGCATTGGTTTTTTTAAAGGAGTCGCCAAGTGAGATGGCTCCTAGCCATCTCCTATATTTTTATTCAATTTTTTCTATTTACCTGCGGATTTTCCTTCAGATTTGAATTTTCCTACGGATTTTCTTGCAGATTTATCTACAAACTATTTTTCTGCAGGAAATTCTATAGAAAAATCTGCAGTTAAGTCCGCAGATAATGTCAAATCTACAGGAAAATTCACATGTAACTGAAAAAGTTTGAAAAATATATAGGAAGCGCCAATTCAAGTGGCGCCTCTTCTTTAATTCACTTGTTTTTTTGAAAACATGGTTATTTGCGTAACTTTTTCTGAAACATGGTTATTTTTGTATTTTTTTAAACATATTTTTGTATTTTTTTAGGAAAGGTATCAATCTCTGCAACTTTCGAGGTTTGCTGTATATAAAGAAACACCGTTAGTTGGAAATTAACAATGAGATAAAAATAATTTAGAAAAAAAAAAAGATGAATCCAAATATTACTTCATTGAGGTTCATGTACTCTTTGATCATATTGAGGACATGTTAATCCTCATTAAGCATGCCAATGGAGCATTGATGGTACAAAGTTTGATACTTGGCACGGAAGGCAAAATCCTTTTTCAATAGTTTGTCAAGGTTTGTAGGATATATTTGTGGGTGATCATCATTAACCTAATATAAGAAATGAGAAATGTGGAAATTATCATTCAGATGAAAAGTTATAAGTCATTAAAGATAGAAAATATCTTTCAAAAATATACTTACTTCCTTCATGATTTGTCTCAACTCCACAGTCATCATTCCAACAATGGGAACACATTCTTTGTCCCAAAACACGAAGGTATAATAAATGTATCTGTCGTACTCAACCTCTATCTCAATTTAATACCTACATAAATTTTTAATGTCATTAAGAATGAGGTATAAGAACAAAGAACAAAGAAATAATCATATAGGTTAATGGAATATATGCGGTAAGTACATATGCCGAAATTGAGAGAAATAAACAAAGAAGAAATTTAAAGAACTCTAACCGTAGATATGCATAAGTTGCAAATCAAAATCGAATCTGAACACTGATAAAGTAATATTATAGACTAAAAAAAATCAGAATAACAACAACCTGCAAATTTTAAACAAAACAATTAACAAAAGAAATAAAACCGACGGGAAGCCTGGCGAAAATTGCAGCAACCTCCACCCTTGAACGCACCACAACATCACCAACGATAGTAGTGGAGATTTTGCAGAGAATCCATGAATATATCACTGATATGGAAGTCAAAAACTGTATAAGATTGAAGATATCAATTTAATGGAACAAACATGGACAGTTTATATAAAAAGCTTTATATCAATTAGCAAATAACATGCTTTACTAATCAATTAAGCAAAAAGGGAAACCATTACCCTAACACATTTAAATCAGAAAAAAATTAAACAAACACAAACATCATCACCGAAGAGAACTCAGACAAAACTCAAACAACACTAAAGAGAACCATTAAACAAAATGAACTTTGGCTAATTTCTTTTCAAACTGCAAAAAAATCCTAAAGCTGCATAAAGGAAGAAGCAATAGCATCCGAAGGAAATGAAAAATTTGAAGAGGTGATAATATGAATTAAACGATTAAATAAAAATTAATGAAAAAATAGACACTTACAGAAAAGTCTCATGGTGAGGGTAAAGGCAAAAACGCCGAAAGAATGCTAGGATTTTGTAAGCTCCATTAATTCTAATTCGATTCCATTTCCAATTATTCGTAAAAGTAATAGTGTATCGAAAATTTCATCTGGAATCAACACAAATACTTCGTGTATATCATAACAATCCTAGTTTAATTCCTTTAAAATTAAAATATAATTGAATTAAAATTTTATAAATTAAAATTTTCCTCATTTAAAAAGACATCAATATAAAAGAAAGTATGAGAGAGTATCAAGTGGCAAACTTGCCAAAATTCTCATTTTTTTATTTTTATATATATATATATATATATATATATATATATATATATATATATATATATATATATATATATATATATATATATATATATATATATATATATTATTTTCTATAATTGAATTGAAAAGAATGAATAATCAAAATATATATTTTAATAATTCACTCTTGTAGTAAAAATACTGCTCTTCATATATATTATATATATATGCACGTTATTTGATATTGGACTGGATGATTTTGTTATTTGTTAACTTTGATAACTGTCAAAGTAATTAAAATAAATTATTTGGATGGGGAAGATAATGTTTACTTTAAAAAGAGATAGATATAAAATCATCAAAATTACTAAATTTTAGTCACATTAAATTTCTTTATCTTGCAGTTTGAAGTCGGTCAACAAACATAGCTCATTCATATTTTTGCAAAATATTTTAGCACTGAAAAAGTAAAATTTTGTTGAAAATATATTAAAACAAAATACATAACAAAAATAAAAAGTGGTAGCACACAGAAATTTCCTCTACAGAAGCAGGAATTTTCCTCTCAAAACGTAGGATACACGTGATATTTGGATCACTCACAGTCTTCCACTATGTGATATCAATATTATTGATGGCTTCCAAGTATTCCACTTTGGAGTACTATTATTTAGAAAATAATTTTTTATTGATATTAGGGATTAAAAATTTGTTATCCACTTGCTCTGTTGATATTAAGTAAATGAATACCTCACATTATTTCTATAGCCTTATCACACTATTGTTGACCAATTTGATGACTTTAAAATGTGAGGTATAGAAATAATGTGAGGTATTCATTTACTTAATATCAATAACAGAGCAAGTGGATAACAAATTTTTAATCCCTAATATCAATAAAAAATTATTTTCTAAATAATAGTACTCCAAAGTGGAATACTTGGAAGCCATCAATAATATTGATATGACATAGTGGAAGACTGTGAGTGATCCAAATATCACGTGTATCCTACGTTTTGAGAGGAAAATTCCTGCTTCTGTAGAGGAAATTTCTGTGTGCTACCACTTTTTATTTTTGTTATGTATTTTTGTTTTAATATATTTTCAACAAAATTTTACTTTTTCAGTGCTAAAATATTTTGCAAAAATATGAATGAGCTATGTTTGTTGACCGACTTCAAACTGCAAGATAAAGAAATTTAATGTGACTTTAAAATTTAGTAATTTTGATGATTTTATATCTATCTCTTTTTAAACTAAACATTATCTTCCATCCAAATAATTTATTTTAATTACTTTGACAGTTATCAAAGTTAACAAATAACGAAATCGTCTAGTCCAATATCAAATAACGTGCATATATATAATATATACGAAGAGCGATATTTTTACTACAAGAATGAATTATTAAAATGCATATTTTGATTATTTTTTTATTATTCATTCTTTTCAATTTAATGATAAAAATATAATATATATAAAATAGAATAAAATAAGATGAAAATTTTTGTAACTTTGCCATTTGATATTCTTTCATATTTTTTTTATATTGATGTCTTTTTAAATAAAGAAAGTTTTACTTTATAAAATTCTAATTCAATTATATTTAAATTTTAAAGGAATTAAACTAATATTATTATGATACACGTGAAATATTTGTGTTGATTTCCAATGAAATTTCGAATACACTATTACTTTTACACTATATTTTCTTATTTATCCATAGGGTTTTAAGTACTATAACTTCTCAACTAATTCTTCTGAAATTGGTGTTAGTATTAATCATTATAACTTGTCAACTAATTCTTCCGAAATTAGTCTTAGTATTAAGTACTATAACATCACAACTGATTAGTATGTAATTCAGAAAATCATCTGTAGATAACCACTAAAACATGAAATCGATTATTTCTGACTGAGTTTTTGGTACATGTTGACAATAGATGTCTAATGTAAATTTCCTTTTTCATGTATGCAGCATTCCTGTCTACTGATAGTGAAAAACAGATTTATTGTTTGAGAAACTGATTGATTATTATAGTGCTTCTGAAAAATATAACGAAACGCATTAAGAAATTAGCAAGTCCCATTGCACTTTTTATGCTTTTCCATCAATACATACCCATTTTTTATGCTTTTCCATCAATATATACACAAAAGACCACAACAAGTCTAACAAATAAAATAGGTAGTATTAATTACGCGTGCATCTTCCAAAGAAAACCTTTCGTATTCGCTTCTATTAGATTGGTAAGCGATTACCATTTCAAAAAATATATGTATTTTTATATTTCAATGCAGTCAAAGTTATATCTGTCTAATAAGTGAGTATATTTGGATTAACAAATTCAAAATTAACAAATAAACTATTTAACTTCATATTTCTTAGACATTTATCATATAATTATAATAAAAACATTAAAATAATAAAAAAATATTATTGAAAGATTAATAAATAAATAAATCTATTAAATTTTTTGATTTACTTAAATAGGTATAATTAATTACAGGGGTCTATTAATTATTTATTTGTAATTCATAGATAGATTTAATAGATAGATAGATAGATAAATAGATAAATTTAATAGATAGATTTAATAGATATATAGATAGATAAATAGATTTAATAGATAGATAGATTTAATAGTTAGATAGATAGATAGATATATTTAATAGATAGATATATAGATTTAATAGATAGATAGATAAATAGATAGATTTAATAGATAGATAGATAGATATATAGATAAATTTAATAGATAGATAGATTTAATAGATAAATAGATAGATAGGTAGATAGATAAATTTAATAAATTGATAGATAGATAGATATATATATTTAATAGATAGATAGATAGATTTAATAGATAGATAGATAGATAAATAGATTTAATAGATAGATAGATAGATATATAGATATATTTATATAGATATATAGATAGATTTAATAGATAGATAGATACATTTAATAGATACATTTAATAGATAGATAGATAGATAGATAGATAGATACATTTAATAGATAGATAGATAGATGCATTTAATAGATAGATAGATATATAGATAGATAGATAGATAGATAGATACATTTAATAGATAGATAGATGGATAAATAGATAGATAAATATATAGATAGATAGACTATCAGATTAATGCAATAAGGAAATTCTGAATAAATATCTCATGGAATAGGTGTGCATACAAGGAATATTCTAGAAACCTAAGGCCTAGAACTCAACTATAAAGGCCTAAGAAGACCCTAAATTCAAATACATATAGGAAATTTTTTAGAAGTATACATGAAAGAAATGATCGTTAAATCTAGAAAAGAGACGAGGCACACCACCCATTTGGAGGCCGTCTTTAAATATAATTGAAGACCTAAACTGTGCTTGAATCCAAAGAATTTCAATTTAGGTGTGAATTTTTGGATATTTATCTCACTATGAAAAGTAATAAAAGTTAATCTGGACACATGCCAAGTCCTGATTAACACAGAATCCACGCGAACTAAAAAGGGAGTCCAACAAAGTAACAAGATGTTGGTTGTCATGTCAAGGTGCATCTCCAAGTCTACCAATTACGTCTTGCCATTCTACATATCTCAAAGTGGATTCATCACAACCATATGTCTTGGTCTATCTCCATGAAGGAAAAAACCTTTTCATTTATTTATCTGTATCGGCATAGGCCATAAGGTCTATGTTGGTGGAAGAGAAAATGGACTCTCATAAGATGATATATTTTATTGGGAAAGTATTGCAAGGACAAGACATACGCTATCAGAAGATAAAAAAATATTATAACAACAATCACACAGTAGCACATAGAGTATCTATGATGATTTCCGACTATTATGGGCTTGCTCATATCCTTCGTTTCAATCTTACTCTTTTAAGTTGAAATTATATCTCTAACTAAGATAGTTTACAATTAGTCGAAGTTTTGATGACTAACAAGGACATAAAGTTGCGATTTGTAAACAAATTGGAAAAAGTAGACACTAAGCTATTACGTGTCATGCCATATCACAAGCATTAAAATATGAGGTGCCGAAAACAATTATGAAAGCATGGACTTATCAAACAAGATTTCCAGCAAGACCAAAAGGCAGAACAAAGACAATTTTATGCTTTAATTGATTATTTCAATTGTTAGATAAGGAGAGCTAGTTTCTCTATCGTTTGTAACTTATTTATGAGATCTTTTAGTTTGCTACGAATAATGGGGTGACAATCGTTTCCCTACATGTGTAGAGTTTTTAATGAGGTGACCCTTCATTATTGTGTTATGGTCTTTTGAAGGCTCATATGCTTTAAAAAGTTGGTAAAACCATGGAGAAATGTTGGACTTCTACTGGGAGATCCTTGCCGTCCTACGAGGAGAATACAAATGTTGGACTATCACCAGAAGATCTTTTCCTCCCTACGAGGTAATACAAATGATGGACTTCCACTAGAAGATCATTGCCTTCCTACAAACTGAATACAAATAATGGACTTCCACTAGAAGATCCTTACCTCTACGAGGCAAATATAAATGTTGGACATCCACTGGAAGATTCTTACCTCCCTACAAGGCCAATACAAATGTTGTACTTCTATCGGAAGAGCCTTTCCACACTATGAGACAAATACAAATGTTGGACTTCCACAGGAAGATCCTTGTCGCCCTACGAGGCGAATACAAATTATGGACTTCTGCAAGAAGATCCTTGCTGCCTCTTAAGCCTACACATAAAACATAATATAACTACTAAGGCCTCTTAGCTTCCCTTCCCTTGCAGGGGTAATGAAGGTGTGAAGAAAACACAAGAAAGGGGGGGGGGGTGAGTTGGGTTTTCCTTTCTTGATTAACTTTCGCTTCTAAGCATTATTCATTGAACAATGCTTCTGAGTGTTACTTCTAAGTAATGCTTCTAATTAAGTTAAGAAAACATAAACTTTAAATCATAAGCAAAAGTAAAGAACACGCGATATATTCTGGTTCACTTGAGAAACCCCAATCTAGTCCAGTCCACCCTACCAAGGTGATTTCGCCTTGAACTCAAGGACTTAATCCATTATAACCAATCTGATTACAATTACACGGGCAACCACCAGTGACTAACATCCAATGACGCGTTCAGGGATCCCATATGGATGTAACGTTCATTGACCAAACAGAATCTGATTCTTCAGAATCTCCTATCAGGATTTCCATCCAATGATATCCATCAGTGATCTCAGAAGGCTGACCTTCACTCAGTCCCATTTTAAGATATGACTACCATTGACCCAATAGAATCCACTACCAGGAATTAATCTATGATGACCGCAACCAAAGTCTTCTTGAGAATCCTAACTCAACTGAGTCTCTCAAGGAACCATCAAACAACTGTTTGATTTACATTTGTTTACAATAGTAATGCTTTTACACAAGATGGATGTAAATATAATTAAGTACATCAGAAGAACCTAATACTCACTAAAATATATTACATTGTTTTGCAGCTTTAATGTATGGTCTTCTTTTCTTCAAGTAGCTTCCTTACGGACAACGACCCAAAGAACTTGAAACATTGAAGTCTTCTTCTTCATAAGCTTCTGAAAGCTTTGTTGATCTTGATATAGTAAGGAGAAGAACTTCTTCATCTTGATTTACCTTAGAACATTCTGGAAAACAACCCTTGTTCTATTTTCTTCTATGATCACTTTTAGAGCATAAAACTTATGTTGTGGATTTGTAACTGGCGCTTTCATGATCATCTTCATCATCTTCTGCGGCTTAGCAAGCTTTGTGCAACATATGAAATTAAGCACATTGTGAATAAATGATTTCATTGTAATCATTAACAACATGATTGAAGAATCATTTTGATAATAGTTGTTCTTGTTGTTGTTATAGTGGTTGATAACTTTTTGGTTGTGTTCCAATAATGACAGCTTTTTAGCATTTGAACACCAATAACTTTTTAAACATACAATTATTTTCTTTTATAGCCAAGAAAAATGGAGTCGTTGGCTATTTGATAAAGAGTCGTTACAAAAATACTGCTACGTCCTTATCTCTTCCATAATTCAAGCTAGTGGAGAAGTAGTGGAATAGAGCTTTTTCGTACTGTGTACTTGTTGTACCCCAAAATTTTCCCTCCCATATTCTTCAAAGTTTTTGGCAAGCATTTGCTCAAGTCTACTCAAGGGTTGCACAGTCAAACCATCCTCCTAAGCCAGTCAAATTAGGGTTTTGGTTCTTGCAAAGAAGTTGAGGTTTTCAAGGGTCCAATCAAGTCCCATATGCTCATATACATTGTCAAACACCTACATGTCAAGTTTCAAGGCTCACAAGGTCAAGTTGCACAGTCAAAAACCCTAATTGCTCCACAGTCAACTGTAGGGGCAAAATGGTCATTTGGCAGTCAAAAGTCAAAATTTTTGGTCAACATATTATTTTGAAGCCACAATCATCATTTGATCAAGTCTTGATCATGATTCTACAAGAATGGCTCAAAAATCATCAAGGTGTCAAAAGTTTCTATTTTTGGACAGCTGAAAAGTCAACTGTAACTTGACCAAGGCATAACGTGTTCATGGTTCATCAGAAAAATCCCATCCAATGCTCATTTTGAAGGGGAGGACATTTCATACAATTCATCTTCACATTCCAAGTCCAAGAAATGCTCTCACAAAAAGTTATCAATTTCAACATTATAGGTCATTTTCAAAAGTCAACAAAAAGGCACTTTAAGTCAAAGATCATAACTTGAGATTGGTAAATGAAAATGACATGGTACCAAAGGCATTGGTTATAGGACTTCAAGACCTTTCCAAAATGTCCAAGAACATGTTCATATGATCAAAATTGAGCAAGATATGCATTGGAGAAGTTGGGAAATATTTGTGAAATGGCCAAAGTCAACTATCCATGAAACTTCATTTTTTGACAAAAAGGGCCCACTTTTTCCACTTGAGTCAGCTTTGCCATTCCTCCCACGTGTCCTATGATTTATTTCAAGATTAAAAATTAATTTTTTATTTTTATTTAATTTAATTTTATTTAATTCATTTTAAATCTTTAAAATTCAAATAAAAATCAAAGAAATTAATTAAGGGATATCTTTGAGTTTGAATAGCCTTGATACATCATAATTCACATGCCAATTTCGTGTACAGCCTATTTCAAGCATAAAATTCAAATTTGGAGCAAATATGGCAAGTTGTTTCAATGGTGATTATGGAGAAAATCAAAACTTCATTACAAGGCTTTAAGGCTCATGATATTGATTGATTATCATTCAGAAACATATATGCAATTGGTCCATACATGATACACGACCTAGAACCCTCTGAAGCAGCATAACCAATTTCAAAATTTCAAGAGAAAAGTGTGAAACTGAAAACCACTTTGCAGCATAATTCCAACCTCCCTTTTGATCCAAACACACTCCTTACATTGCCAGGAACCTTTTGCAAGCACAAACAAGTCCTCACACTCAAGAAATCGCGCTGCACAACTCATACGGTTTACATTCTTTTCCAAAATCACAATCATCCATTTATGCATTTTTAACACTTTTTATTGATTGCATTGTACTCACAGGATCCATACGAAGCTTTCCATATGACTTAATTTGATTATGGTGCCTTAAAACGCAAGATGCCATTGTTGATTTCTAGGTTTTCAGAGCTTGTAATTTGGGGTTTCTCACATAGTGCAAAATTAAACCTCAAGACATACATGGCCAAACTCAGCATGATGAGACGAACATGATGGATACCTCGCGCCCTTTTTATGTTATCCCTAATTCTATTCGCTATTTTCTGTCATTGTAGTTAGTGGGGGTTAAAACCCCCCGCTATCTTGTTTCTATTTTGCAGAAAAGAGGAAGACGATGATGAGGTGTCTATGCGTGTGTGGTTGATTCAAACCACGCGCGCTCTTTTTTTATTTTCCAGCATATGACGTGTTTACTTGATATAATGTTTGTTTCTCACTTTACTTACAGATGCGCATGAGTGGTGTAGTGGTTGGCAGTGTATTTGGTGATCTCTGGGACCTGGGTTCGATTCCCAGGTCCCCCATAATTCTTCATATTTTTCTTAACATATTCCAGTGCAGCGTCTCATCAAATAATCCACCATAGACTCACACATCCAACATGCCATGTGTCCTCAGACAGTCATCCAAAGGCCAGGAGAGGGAGGAATACCATGTTCCAAGTCAAAAGCGCTCTGGACAATCAAGGAGAGTCAAACGTGGCTTCTTAATGGGCCAGAATTCAACACACCTCCTATTTGGCCCAACCCCCCCCCCCCCCCCCCCCTTGGGTTTGCAATTTTTCTTTTTTATATTTTATTTGTCTTATTTTATTTTTCCCTTTTATTAACAATTACCCAATTAATGTTTTCATAAAAAATAAAAAAAAAGAACTAACATTATTATTATTATTATTATTTTATTTTTTGTAAATAAATATTAAATAATTGAATTAGCTTTAGTTAGGCAATTTTAACTTTTTTTTAAATAATTAAAATAATTTAGAATTAGGTTAACCTAGAATTTTAATTCTTTTATTTTATTTCATAAAAACATAAAAAACACAAAAAATATTTTCTTTTAATAAATTAATTAATTAGATTAGGCTTTATTTAATTAATTGCATTTTAATTACAAAAAGACAAAAAAAAGTTCAATTTCTTTTCTTAAGAGGGTCAAAACCCTTAGAACGTTCCCGATTAATTTTTATTCGCGCGCATTTTATTTTGATTATTATGTAATTGCTTTCAAGAATGTAATAGTAAATAGGTTTACCGCTTTATTTAATTTCTCGTACTTATTTACCAAAACGGGTCTTTGTATTTTTGGCGATGTATAGACCCGCGCCTTGTAATAGCGTAGCTTTACATTCCCGCACTTTAATTTTCCGCACTCCTAACTGTTAAACAATGCATGAAAGAATGTATGTAAATAAAATTAATCCGTAGCTCACAAATAACATGTACAAGATAAACATAACATGAAAACAACACACAAAGCACATGCCACTCCTAGGGTACGCTTCACTCGTTGCCTCGAACGTGGTCGTCAAGTATAGGGTGTTTTAGAGGTCGCCCTCCTGTCTAAAGATCCAGTTGCCTCGGAACGGTTGCCTCGGATAAAAAGGATCTAGGACATTAGGGTTACCGCTAAGGCGTCCTACCATTGCTTTGGTGACCACACATGTCCCTAATAATCGAATTGACCCGAATACCTCCAACGACGGTACTACCTACTTCTCAATAGTGGGATAGTACTGTCTAAAGGACTCTTACATAGCCTAATTCCTTAGAGTAGGTAGATTTCTCATGGGTACTTGCTCTTTCAAACAAATAAAACAACTTTTCGCACTCACACTTTCTAAAAAAGTTTTCAAACAAATTTTTCATACACACTTGAGGACAGATACAAGAGTTACTTAGAAATTTTTCAAACGAAACTTTTTTCAAAACCCACACATATTTGAAAAGCAAACAAATTTTGAAAACATAAGAGCAAGTACCTAAGAGCCCGTGGATAACCACGGATAGAAAGGGTGCTAACACCTTCCCTTTCTATAAATCTACCTCCCAAACCGAGAAACATTCTCGAATAAGGAATTTTGCTGTGCTTTTGTCCTTTCCATGTTGGAGAACATAAAAGACGGTGGCGACTCTTGCTTACCGCGACATTTCGCGAAACCAGCTAAAAAACAGTCAGTTCTATTTCCACCGATCACAGAACTGGCGACTCTGCTGGGGAGACTTAATAAGTGAGGTGTACCTTAGGATTAGACCACTCTTGTTTTCAATTGCTTGCTTTGTTTGATTTAATATTGTGGGTTTGCCTTGGAGTTTCATAGATCCTAACCCGGATCTGGGGGATACCTTCTTAGAAAGTAGCAACAAACTGTGAGGGAACTGTGTGGGGTATACCGACACGGTTGAAGCAGTTTGCTACGTTGATGTGGCACTTTGGTGAGTACCGGTAACCCTTGAGTCAAGTCAAGGAGAGTACGGGGCCGCCGCGTGGTGTCGTGAAGCATCAACTAACCTTAGGAACCTTACTTGAACCATCCTGGCCTCTTTAGGGGTAGTGAGATGACTGACTTTGGTACAGTCCGAAGTTGGTTGATACTCGATACTACACTCATTGAGGGTTGTTTTCTTGGAATATTTTGATCGCCAGTTCAGTGGCTAAATCAAAACAATGAACATAGAAAATAACCCAATGATATTGAGCTCCTTAGAACCCAGTTACTTTTGATAGGACAGGTTTGAGCCCACCAACTTCAAGAGGGTAGTACCCCAAACCCCATGCTGGCCTAAACTCTAAGGGCTCTGTATGACTTGTGTGCCTTCAAACTTGACTACATGCATGCTTGTTATCTGACACTTGAGTTTCTTGCAGGTTTTGTTTACAGTCCTTAATCTGGACTCATAACAGGGCTTACTTACATCACTCCATGCATAGCATAACATCATACCATCATACCATTGCATACATCCTGCATAAGGACTAATCCATTTCAAGGATCTCAAGGGTTTGTGATGTAGGTTATGATGAATCAAATGTCCAGCAAGGGGCAAAGGGGATTTATTTTCTCCTAGCCAAGGTTGATACCTTGAGTCAGGGGCTATGACCCACTCGATATGGTGAGCCTTGACTCTTGAAGAAGGACTCTCAACAACATGAAGTTCCTTCAATCAAGCTACCCAAATTCAAATTCTAACAAGTTTCTCTGTTTACCCCGCGAGATCCTTGAAAACATCGCATGCATACATACATATCATTGCATTACAGGTACTCTGTTTACAGGTCACTTACCTTCTTCGCTGTTTATCTCAGCAGTCATCATGAATCCTGAATCATCCAATGGACAAGTTATCAAGGCCCTCCAGGCCCAGAACACCCAGTTCCAGGAGCTGGTCATGAGCTTAGCACAAGGACAACAGGAATTGAAGACTCTTCTTTTGAAGAAAAAGAAGAAGAGGACTGTTTTGTTCAACCCTAGACACAGATCTGGGAATACACTGCAGAATGAAGCTGAGCAGACTACTCCATCTGTTGGGGAAGGCAGTCACCAAGAGGGAAGGGTTCCTAGTCCCGTGGTCTCTGACACCGAGACAGATTTCAATGATGAACAGTACCCTCCTACTGAGGACAGGTACAAACAGCTGGAGGACCGATTGAATGCTATGGAGATTCAACGTGTGCCTGGGTTGGACTTTGGGGACCTAGGTTTATCTTCTGGGGTGGTGATCCCTCACAAGTTCAAGGCACCTGCCTTTGTAAAATACAACGGGGCTTCCTGCCCTAAGCTGCACCTCCGTTCATACGCGAGGAAGATCCAACCCTACACGGCAGACAAGAATCTATGGGTCCATTTCTTCCAGGAGAGTCTTTCAGGGACTCAGCTCGATTGGTTCTATCAGTTGGATGGAACCAGTATTCGTAACTGGGAGGACTTGGCAACTGCTTTTTATAAGCAGTATCAGTATAATGCCGACCTCGCTCCTACGCGTACCCAACTCCAGGGTATGTCACTTGGGACGAGTGAAGGTTTTAAGGAGTATGCGCTAAGATGGAGAGATCTGGATGGAAGGGTGCAGCCGCCTTTGACTGATCGTGAGCTCGTTGACATGTTCTTGGGGACCCTGTCTGGTCCCTTCTTCAACCATCTGATTGGGAATTCTTCTGCTGGGTTTACAGATTTGATCTTGACCGGGGAGAGGATAGAAGCTGGTATCAAGTCTGGAAAGATACAAACCGGTGACTCCTCGAACACTGAGAAGAGACCATCCAAGAAGGAATCTAGTGCTGTCAATGCGGTGGTTATTTCAAAACCGGCTGGTGCTCCTCAACATCGCAACCAACAAAGGGAAGAGAGACCTAAAAGGAAATTCACTCCCCTCGGCATGACCTTGTCCCATATATTGCCACAGCTGCTAGAGACCAAGTTGGTAACTCTAAGGGACCCTCCTAAGAATCCCAACAGGACACCTTCAAGGTATAACCCCAACGTTCGCTGCGCCTATCATTCTGACAGCCCGGGACATGCTACAGATGATTGTTGGACTTTGAAAAACAAGGTTCAGGATCTGATCGACGCAAAGGAAGTCCAGTTCGACTCTCCAGAGACTCCCGATGTGACCACTGCTCCCTTGCCAAAATATGGCTAGGATTGGAAATTTTTTGTTCATTCGAATGTTCAAGTTGTATTTTTCTTTGATTGTTCAAAACATTGTATTCATGTCAAACGTTGTATTTCATTAATGCATTACACATGTCTGTTTTGAAGTAATTATTTCGTATTTACTATATGCAAACTGTTTTCATATTTTTGTGATAATCAACTCTCAATTGATAATTCTAAGCCTCTTGGGGGAGGATGACGAAAACGATACCACGATTTACAGTATGCTTTTGAGCAGACCCCGCTGATGAGGTACATGCATTGTTTCAATTCCTAAACACTGGAGTTATAAGGATGATAATCCCTCGTCAACCCCTTTGAGCCAAAGAAGTAGGAGTTTTATTTTCGAAAATTAAAACCCTTAATCATAACCTGGGGCAGGGTAGTTCTCTCAGTTGATCCAAGTGCACAACGAATGGCACCAGAGGAGTTCTTACAAAACAAAAGACAGTGATGGCTCCAAATAATCATAAAGACAGGCAATCATTATCCCTCAAAAAGAAAAACCCAATAAGTCAAAACCTATGAAGGAGACTTACAAAGCTGGGGCATCCCGCTGACTGTAATTCCCAAAAAGGAAACAGTTTAGGCAAAGAACAGGGATAACAAAAATAAAAAAAGAAAGAGGTCCCACAAACCCTCAACCAGAAAAAAGGGGAATGACTGCCTATTCAAAATAAATTGTCAATATCCGAACCATCACTGGTATATCAGAGCAAAAGACTCAAACAAGGTCTAACGCACGATCAGCTGAGTTTAGGTTTGAAGAACATCACGAAGAACGGGTGGGTACAAACAAAATTTGAGCCTTTATTCTTTGTTCCTTAAACCGTGAACCAGGCCACGCTACAACCCTTAAAAGTCCTAGCTGAAGCATGGGTTAGTTCGAAAGCATACTATTACGAAAGGTATCCTGACTCCTTAAGGCTCGCCGTAAAATCTTGAGTTGACATCACAGTTTACAAAAACAAATTCACTTGTTTTTATGAAAAAATGCATTTTCAAGAAAACTTCAAGACAGACCTAAGCTTTGCATTTTTAATATAACATTGATTGCATATGACTTTTTGTTTGAACAACATAGAAATTTGCACGAAGAATATCTAAGTGAACAAAAGCACTTCCAATCAAGGGGCAGACATGATCATTATCTATCATCTGGGGCAGTTAAGTCAAGATTCAGAGAATCTCTCAAAAGGCCAACCAACTTGGGGAAAATCTCCATCTGGATCACTTGGGGGCATTGGACGATCAAACGAAGATCTTCTGGTGGTAATACGACACTATTGACAGTGACAACTCCTTGCATCCTGAGAGCACAGACATAGTCGAAAAAACACTACGCGTAAGCAAAGACCCACTAGGTTGACACACCTAGGCAAAAATAAGGGATGAAATAAAAAAAAATCTGTACACCCGGCAAGTCAAAAACCTGAAAAGGCGGCTTGGGCAAAAATGGGTATCCCGGTGGACTGAAAACCCGAAAGGGCGGTCCAGGCAAAATTAGGGATCAAAGCGTACGACTGTGTCCCGTCGCCTTGTCACTTGCCTACCAGAAGAAGATTTGTCCATCGGCAGTTATCAAACACCTCCATAGGAAACTGGGGCAATAAGAATTGCCTGAACTATACAAGCTGCTTTGTCCACCAAGGTACCAAGGTAGATTCGGCTGAAGAATGTAACCAGGATACCTTCACTCCCTGCAGAGTAAGACAAGACTCAACAACCCTCTCCCCCGAGCAGAGTTGGTCTCCAATCAGCCCCGAAAGGCACAATATCTCTAGCAAGTCAACCCTCTCCCCAAGCAGAGTTAATCTACTGCCAGCCTTAAGGAAGTGGGGCATCCCCAGAAGATCTCAATATTCCCCAGCGGAGTATGCAGATGTTCCTAAGCAAGCATCCCCGGCAGTCTTGATCTAAGATTGTTCCCCGGCAGAATACCAGACACCCCAGTGGAGCCACCTCCCCAGTACAGTCCAAAAAAGTCTCCCCAGGAGAGTTGAATCAATCTCCCCAGTAGGAAGCTTATCCCCAGTAGATTCTGGAAGCTTATCACCTGCAGAGTACAAACGCGTCTCCCCGACTTTATTCAAAGGTTATTCCTCACCAGAGCTTATAACTGGGTTATCCTCAGCTAATTGCCACGAAAAGATCGTCCTCGGCGAAGCTCTTCCCATCCCCCAACGGAGTTCATCAAATCTTCCAACATAACATATCAACGGTATCCCCAGCGGAGTTATCATCAATTTCAAAACCTCAGCGAAGTATCTCTTCCCACAGAGTATTCCCCGCAGAGTAATCTCTCCAACAATTTTATTACCCCAACAGAGTCATCTTCTCCTACCGGTTTATTCTTGCAACCATCATCCCCAGCGGAAACGAAGAACTCCACTCTTCAAACATCAAGCCCAGGATTCAATAAACTCCCGGCATCCGTCAAGGATTTATTTTCCTAAACGAGAATACATTCATAAACATCGCACCGTCATGATACATGCATATACACATCATACAATCTCATTTTATGTTGAGAACATCATCGCTTGATCCATGTCATGCATTGCATGTGACTGACCTTACCTTTCAGGAAGGATACAGTTAAATGATCAGCTATGTCAAAGAAGACAGATACAGTCGAAAGAGACCAATCCAGTCAAAGAAGACAAATTCAGTCAAAAAAGACAAGTCCAGCTAAATCCCAAAGGTTTTTCTGATGCTCATCCAGTCAAAGAAGACAATTCCAGTTAAAATTAATTCCTAAAGTCGTTGTAGACACCCGTCGTTGTAGACACCCGTCAATATAGACACCCGTCAATATAGACACCCGTCAATATAGACACCCGTCAATATAAACACTCGTCATTGAAGACAACTCGTCATTGAATACAACTCGTCATTGAAGACAACTCGTCATTGAAGACAACTCGTCATTTAAGACAACCTCGTCATTGAAGACATCTCGTCATTGAAGACAACTCGTCATTGAAGACAACTCGTCATTGAAGACAACTCGTCATTGAAGACAACTCGTCATTGAAGACAAATCGTCATTTAAGACAACCTCGTCATTGAAGACATCTCGTCATTGAAGACAACTCGTCATTGAAGACAACCCGTCAGTATAGACACCCGTCATTGAAGACACCTCGTCGTTGAAGACTACTCGTCATTGAAGACAACTCGTCATTTAAGACAACCTCGTCATTGAAGACATCTCGTCATTGAAGACAACTCGTCATTGAAGACAACCCGTCAGTATAGACACCCGTCATTGAAGACACCTCGTCGTTGAAGACTACTCGTCATTTAAGACAACTCGCCATTGAAGACAACTCGTCATTGAAGACAACTTGTCATTGAAGATCACTCGTCGTTAAAGACAACCCGTCCATGAAGATAACTCGTCCAAAGAGACAACTCGTCAAGAAAGACAAAACCTCCTCTGGTTCGGTTAAATCCCAAAGATTTTTCTGAGATAACCTGTCAGTAGAGACAACCCATCAACCTTTTGAAGTTCCAGATTCGATACCTGTATCTAGCCAGGGCATGTCTGTGAGCGACTGAGTGAAGATCAACCCCTGTAGCAGGCCAGGTAATTATCTTTCTTTCTCAGGTACGCAAGTTCTCGCTAAGGAATCTCTTACGCGATCGACACCTAGATGGCATCTATAAGCCCATCCTCCCATTACAGTTCCAAATGGCATCTATAAGCCCATTCCCGACAAGGTTCTGTCACACTTCAAGATGGCATATATAAGCCCATCCTCCTATCCACCATCTCTCCAAATGGCATCTGTAAGCCCATTGCCAACATCACATTGCTGATACTCCACTATGTGAGTGCAAATTTCTGGGCACTCTAGTGTTCAATCATCTTCCACCTTCGGATCACGAAAGGCACGCAAGCCAATCTACATCCTCAGGTCTAAGAAGATTGAACAGGGGCAACTGTTGTACCCCAAAATTTTCCCTCCCATATTCTTCAAAGTTTTTGGCAAGCATTTGCTCAAGTCTACTCAAGGGTTGCACAATCAAACCATCCTCCTAAGCCAGTCAAATTAGGGTTTTGGTTCTTGCAAAGAAGTTGAGGTTTTCAAGGGTCCAATCAAGTCCCATATGCTCATATACATTGTCAAACACCTACATGTCAAGTTTCAAGGCTCACAAGGTCAAGTTGCACAGTCAAAAACCCTAATTGCTCCACAGTCAACTGTAGGGGCAAAATGGTCATTTGGCAGTCAAAAGTCAAAATTTTTGGTCAACATCTTATTTTGAAGCCACAATCATCATTTGATCAAGTCTTGATCATGATTCTACAAGAATGGCTCAAAAATCATCAAGGTGTCAAAAGATTCTATTTTTGGACAGCTGAAAAGTCAACTGTAACTTGACCAAGCCATAACTTTTTCATGGTTCATCAGAAAAATCCCATCCAATGCTCATTTTGAAGGGGAGGACATTTCCTACAATTCATCTTCACATTCCAAGTCCAAGAAATGCTCTCACAAAAAGTTATCAATTTCAACATTATAGGTCATTTTCAAAAGTCAACAAAAAGGCACTTTAAGTCAAAGATCATAACTTGATATTGGTAAATCAAAATGACATGGGACCAAAGGAATTGGTTATAGGACTTCAAGACCTTTCCAAAATGTCCAAGAACATGTTCATATGATCAAAATTGAGCAAGATATGCATTGGAGAAGTTGGGAAATATTTGTGAAATGGCCAAAGTCAACTATCCATGAAACTTCATTTTTTGACAAAAAGGGCCCACTTTTTCCACTTGAGTCAGCTTTGCCATGCCTCCCACGTGTCCCATGATTTATTTCAAGATTAAAAATTAATTTTTCTATTTTTATTTAATTTTATTTGATTTAATTCATTTTAAATCTTTAAAATTCAAATAAAAATCAAAGAAATTAATTAAGGGATATCTTTGAGTTTGAATAGACTTGATACATCATAATTCACATGACAATTTCGTGTACAGCCTATTTCAAGCATAAAATTAAAATTTGGAGCAAATATGGCAAGTTGTTTCAATGGTGATTATGGAGAAAATCAAAACTTCATTACAAGGCTTTAAGGCTCATGATATTGATTGATTATCATTCAGAAACATATATGCAATTGGTCCATACATGATACACGACCTAGAACCCTCTGAAGCAGCATAACCAATTTCAAAATTTCAAGAGAAAAGTGTGAAACTGAAAACCACTTTGCAGCATAATTCCAACCTCCCTTTTGATCCAAACACACTCCTTACATTGCCAGGAACCTTTTGCAAGCACAAACAAGTCCTCACACTCAAGAAATCGCGCTACACAACTCATACGGTTTACATTCTTTTCCAAAATCACAATTATCCATTTATGCATTTTTAACACTTTTTATTGATTGCATTGTACTCACAGGATCCATACGAAGCTTTCCATATGACTTAATTTGATTATGGTGCGTTAAAACGCAAGATGCCATTGTTGATTTCTAGGTTTTCAGAGCTTGTAATTTGGGGTTTCTCACATAGTGCAAAATTAAACCTCAAGACATACATGGCCAAACTCAGCATGATGAGACGAACATGATGGATACCTCGCGCCCTTTTTATGTTATCCCTAATTCTATTCGCTATTTTCTGTCATTGTAGTTAGTGGGGGTTAAAAACCCCCGCTATCTTGTTTCTATTTTGCAGAAAAGAGGAAGACGATGATGAGGTGTCTATGCGTGTGTGGTTGATTCAAACCACACGCGCTCTTTTTTTATTTTCCAGCATATGACGTGTTTACTTGATATAATGTTTGTTTCTCACTTTACTTACAGATGCGCATGAGTGGTGTAGTGGTTGGCAGTGTATTTGGTGATCTCTGGGACCTGGGTTCGATTCCCAGGTCCCCCATAATTCTTCATATTTTTCTTAACATATTCCAGTGCAGCGTCTCATCAAATAATCCACCATAGACTCACACATCCAACATGCCATGTGTCCTCAGACAATCATCCAAAGGCCAGGAGAGGGAGGAATACCATGTTCCAAGTCAAAAGTGCTCTGGACAATCAAGGAGAGTCAAACGTGGCTTCTTAATGGGCCAGAATTCAACACACCTCCTATTTGGCCCACCCCCCCCCCCCCCCTTGGGTTTGCAATTTTTCTTTTTTATATTTTATTTGTCTTATTTTATTTTTCCCTTTTATTAACAATTACCCAATTAATGTTTTCATAAAAAATCAAAAAAAAAGAACTAACATTATTATTATTATTATTTTATTTTTTGTAAATAAATATTAAATAATTGAATTAGCTTTAGTTAGGCAATTTTAACTTTTTTTAAAATAATTAAAATAATTTAGAATTAGGTTAACCTAGAATTTTAATTCTTTTATTTTATTTCATAAAAACATAAAAAACACAAAAAATATTTTCTTTTAATAAATTAATTAATTAGATTATGCTTTATTTAATTAATTGCATTTTAATTACAAAAAGACAAAAAAAAGTTCAATTTCTTTTCTTAAGAGGGTCAAAACCCTTAGAACGTTCCCGATTAATTTTTATTCGCGCGCATTTTATTTTGATTATTATGTAATTGCTTTCAAGAATGTAATAGTAAATAGGTTTACCGCTTTATTTAATTTCTCGTACTTATTTACCAAAACGGGTCTTTGTATTTTTGGCGATGTATAGACCCGCGCCTTGTAATAGCGTAGCTTTACATTCCCGCACTTTAATTTTCCGCACTCCTAACTGTTAAACAATGCATGAAAGAATGTATGTAAATAAAATTAATCCGTAGCTCACAAATAACATGTACAAGATAAACATAACATGAAAACAACACACAAAGCACATGCCACTCCTAGGGTACGCTTCACTCGTTGCCTCGAACGTGGTCGTCAAGTATAGGGTGTTTTAGAGGTCGCCCTCCTGTCTAAAGATCCAGTTGCCTCGGAACGGTTTCCTCGGATAAAAAGGATCTAGGACATTAGGGTTACCGCTAAGGCGTCCTACTATTGCTTTGGTGACCACACATGTCCCTAATAATCGAATTGACCCGAATACCTCCAACGACGGTACTACCTACTTCTCAATAGTGGGATAGTACTGTCTAAAGGACTCTTACACAGCCTAATTCCTTAGAGTAGGTAGATTTCTCATGGGTACTTGCTCTTTCAAACAAACAAAACAACTTTTCGCACTCACACTTTCTAAAAAAGTTTTCAAACAAATTTTTCATACACTCTTGAGGACAGATACAAGAGTTACTTAGAAATTTTTCAAACGAAACTTTTTTCAAAACCCACACACATTTGAAAAGCAAACAAATTTTGAAAACATAAAAGCAAGTACCTAAGAGCCCGTGGATAACCACAGATAGAAAGGGTGCTAACACCTTCCCTTTCTATAAATCTACCTCCCGAACCGAGAAACATTCTCGAATAAGGAATTTTGCTGTGCTTTTGTCCTTTCCATGTTGGAGAACATACAAGACGGTGACGACTCTTGCTTACCGCGACATTTCGCGAAACCAGCTAAAAAACAGTCAGTTCTATTTCCACCGATCACAGTACTTTTGTACCATCTTACCGTTATATGCTTTCCTTCTGCACTTAAGAGGCTTCTGCGAGCATGAGTTTAGAATCGGGAACATAACCTAAGGTTTTCAGAACTTCAAGTCTTCAGAGTCTTCATAACTACGTCTTCAGAGTCTTTAGAACTACGCCTTTAGAGTCTTCAGCACTTGGTCTTGAGAACCCGTTGTAGAGAACCTTGGATCTTTAGAACTTCAAGTCTTTGGAATCTTCAAAACTTCCATCTTTAGAATCTTTAGCACCTAGTTCTTTAAGAATCCTTGTCTTTAGAACCTTGTTATTAGAAACACAAACTCTTCAGCATCTGGACTTCAGTTAGAAACGTTGTCTTCAGATCTTTTAAATTTGTCTTCTTTGAACCAAGTTGTCTTTTAGAAACTAAGTTTTTAGCATCTGGACTTCATTAGAAACTCTGTCTTCAGATCTTCTAAATTTGTTTCTTTGGAACACACTATCTTTAGAAACTTGAGTCTTTAGCATCTGAACTTTAGTAGATACTTGAGTCTTCTGATCTTTTGACTGTTTCCTTAGAACATGTTGTCTTTAGAAGCTTGAGTCTTCAGCATCTGAATGTAAGTAGAAAATTCTGTCTTCAGATCTTCTGACTGGTTTCTTTAAACAAACATCAGAGTTTACACTTCAGAGCCTTCTGGAGTGTCTTGCTACTGTTCAACAGAACTTGTTTAACACAGAAGCGGAATTAATTCTCTTCTAATGTCTTGGCCATGCCATCCATCAGAAGCAGAACCTGTTTGTTAAGTACTCAACAATAAAAAACATTAGAGTATCAAAATTGTTCATACAAACATACTCATTTTTTATCATCAAAACTTAGAGATAATATTGCAGAACCAAATCTTGTTCTTATAATCTCCCCCTTTTTGATGATGACAAAACTATGTATTTTGATGACACAATTTTGTTTTTATAATCAGAATATGTGAAATAGAAAGGTAAGGAATACTTATCCTTTTTATGATGCTCCCCATGAGTCAATGATTTGATGAAGATCGAATATCCTGACTCTGAACCATTTGAGTAAAACTCCCCCTGGTTCCAATAGATCAGATATCGAGATCTTGAGATTCTTGACTCTAGATGCAAATGGAGTCACTTGAAATCTTGAATTCATTAGAGCTTCTTCTTATTGAATTTTCTATCCATATTTTTCAGACAATATTCAACTTCTGAATTGTTCAGGTCTTTTGGAAGGCATATGCTTCTGCTTTTGATTCTTATATTCTGAATATCACATTCTCAGACATTTTACATCTTTTAAACATTATGATACCAAAATCAAGATAACTTTAACTTTCAGAAAGTTCTCAACTTCTGAACAATATTGGGTCTATCTGATTTTTGAACATATGTTCATGGAGTATACATTTCTAATTATATGAACAATCAGTTCTTAAGAACTTTAACAGAGTTCTTTCATTTTGACCTTTCTTAGAATGCATAGTGAACCTATTCATAGCTCCTTGGTTAATTAACAAACAGAGAAACACACGTCAGTGGTAAATGCATATTTTATATCATTTAATTATTATGATGCATTTCTTTTAAGATTCATCAACATTATTATACTTCTCCCCCTTTTTGACATCACCAAAAAGATAATTATTCATGAAAAACTTTAAAAGTTAAGAGAGGTGAAAATAAGTGTTAATCATAAATAGTTGCATTGATGATAGAATTAAACAAGTTACAAAATAAAATCCTATGGGAACCACTGATCATTAAAAGTCTCACACTCCTCCTGATGCAGAGCATCACTAGGACCATCAGGAATCCTTCGAAAGATTCTCACAATGTCATTTTGAACAAAAACTTCTGAGAGGAGTCTTCCATATGGAATAAAGGTTTTGTTCAAATTTTCAGAATAAGTGATAGACCTTTTAAGATGATTGAGGATCACTTTAGAAAGGTTTATCGGAATACTGTTGATCAGACATAAATTTAGAGTCTTATCCTCCTTGTTTAGGACATTTTTGTTAGTTTCGCGAGGACACAGATTTGACAGAATAAAGCGAAACTAGTCTTTGGCAAAAGGCTTAAGACTCTCAGGATTAGTAGAATCAAACTCAGAGGATGCATTTAAGATGGAATTAATTTGACCATCAGGGATGCTATCGAGAGAGACACGGTCAGTCATGATACTCACTCGAGGACAAACAAATATTTCAGCAATGCATTCAACAGTGAAGAAAACATCCTCGCCATAGATGTGTGAACAGATTGCAGTACCACTGCGATTGATGGAAGCATTTTTCCAGAAAATCTTTACAAGGTTTGGATAAACGGATCCTTTGAGTGAAGAGAGATAGCGGTTCCAATTTTGAGCATGAATTCTGATATGAAATTCCAGACTCGCACCGAAGAGACTTGGATGTCTCTTAATGATAACTTCCAAACGATCATCACTTTCATGAGAAGTTGTTGAAGTCATGATGAAAAAGAGAGAGAATGAAGTAAAAGGTAATTGTTATCAATTTTTAGAGATTACTTATTAGGAGAGGTAAAGAGAAGCCATTGTGTATAAAGAGTAAAGAGAATATGTGTGTAATATGGTGGGAGAACTGACTTTTGGTTTTGCATTTTATCGTAAATGTTACGGATAGAAAGAGTCGCCAT
The DNA here is from genome assembly GCA_948472305.1 of Vicia faba. Classification (NCBI taxonomy): domain Eukaryota; kingdom Viridiplantae; phylum Streptophyta; class Magnoliopsida; order Fabales; family Fabaceae; genus Vicia; species Vicia faba. The sequence continues at coordinate 486,953,340 of OX451739.1, forward strand.
CGGCTTTTTCTTTTATCCAATAAGGAAAGGGTGAAAAGAACAGGAAAGACCTTCGAGATATTTTGAGTTCGGGGGGTAGGTTATGAAAATGGAAGGTGTTAGTACCCTTTTCATCCATAGTTATCTACGGGCTCTTAATCACTAGCTCACTTTGAAAATGTGTTGTGTATGTGTTTGAAAATATTTTGAAAAATTCCTAAGTGTGACAACTTTGTAATGATTCTTGTATCAGTTAAGAATGCGTACAAAGTGTTTGTTTTTGAAAATATTTCAGAAAAGTGTTTTGTGCGAAAAATGTTTTGAAAAGTGTGAGCAAGCGATTAACAGTATTCTAGCCTTACTCAAAGATCTTTTCTATTATTTTCCTCCTCCTTTAAATAGTGCTATCCCACCGTTAGTTAGTAGGAAGCCCTATCATTGGATGTGTGAGGGATAGGTGCGGGTCGTCGTTATGGTCATATAGGGAAACATATAGGGATACCTTAGCAATTCAAGGGACTATCATCATATATTCATAGGCAACATCGAGGGACAAGATCATTTCTCGTAGGAAACTCGAGGGACATCGCAGGACTATGATCTTTATGATAATTTTAATCGAGGGTCTTTGATAAGGGTATCCCTACGTTTGAGGTACATGACCACTTTTATCCAAAGGCAACAAGTGAGGTTACCCTAGAGGTGAGTGTGTGAAAAGTGATTCAATTCATTTATCTTATCTTGATTAGGATTATCTAGTGTTTTGATTTAGATCTTGCCATACATGCCTAGTTACTATACAGTAATAAGGAAAGCAGTAAAATGCGGGAAAGTAAAGGTGCGAAAAGTAAACCTAAACTATTACAGGGCTTCGGGAGTGGGGGTACAAAACCATAAAACTGGGGGAAAATAGTAAACCCTAATTAAGACTATTACAAACCGTAACAGTTACATAATTGGGAAAATAAACTAATGCGAAAATAAAAATACGTGAAGCGGTAAAATAAAGGGTAAAATAAAATTGAAAATCATTTTGTGATTGTTTGATGATTAATCTAAAAAAACCCTAATTGATTTTAATTTAGAAAAAGAATTAATTGATTAAAAACCTAAGTTGATTTTAACTAATTAAACCCTAAGAACTATGTTAAATTAATTCAATTAATTTAATTAAAAAAAGAGAATTAATTTAATTAACTTAATTAAAAACCTAAGTCTAAATTAATGTTAATTTAAAAAAGTTAATTAAATTGTGTTAAAAAAAAGAGTTAAAGCAAAATAAATAAAAAGATTTCGTCCTGTTATAAAGCAAACCGGGGGTGCAAGGAAAGAAAATTACTAGGCCCAAATTGCAAGCCCAAGCGCCTGTACTGGATCTAGTGTGGCTTCCCAATGAGAGTTCACCGTAGGCGTGTAGATCTGGGGGCGCTGGATTTTCTAGTCAACCATGATAACCAGATTTGATGCTAAATGGGCTGATGGTGCATCGTTGAGGCATGAGGATGGTCCACTGGATCTACAATCAAAAAATATGGAAAAAACAAAATATCAGGGGCAGGGATTGAAATCGTGCCCTGGTACAACAATGCCTTATCACGCTCGCTTCTACCATTGGGGCGGCTATACGTGTGTTTATATAAATCAAACAATAAACATAAATATAAAAACATGATTATATTGACCGGAGAGGCGCCAGAGCCCTAGATCCGGTCGTCTTCTCCAGTTGCTCTCTTTCATTCAACCTGAAAAATAAGCATTATTAAGAAGCAAACAATACCCTACCTCCCAAATCGAGGGCTACGAGTTCAATGGTGCAATCGTTTTGGACTGAAAAGGTCTGGCTTTTGAGTTACGATGCAAGCAACGCAAATCGGAGCAAACATGTCATTTTGTGATTTATCATGCATGGGACCTCCACGATTGTTCTATTCTACATTGTTGGACCTCATGAACACATAACAACCATTAGCAAGCGTTAGAACAAACAGAAAATCAAGATATTAACATTTTGAACATTATGCAACCGGTGATGCTATACATGTGATTTCACATGTTTTGGATCACCAAAACTGATCCAACCTTACCCTGTATGCTGGTTACCCTGTATGCTGGTTGAGAGTGAATAGAGTGGCTGTTTGTAGTGAGAGGGTTTGTAATAAGGATTTTGAAATTCTAGGGTTCTTGAAAAATTTGATCTTTTTTGACAATTTTGAGGCAAGGGTTTTCGTGTCCTCTTGTATGAGAGTTGATGAGATTATATAGTGGTAAATTAGGGAAAAATATGTGGGCTTGGACCTTGTAGAAGAAGATATAAGTTTATCTTATTTGTTTTTCATTGTTTAATGAATAAATCAAAGAATAATTAAAATAAAATAGGTCAAGGTATGTATGAATGAACTATGAGGTGTATGAGGAGTATAAATCACGTTTAGACCCTTAAACCATGGCCCAATAGCTCCCAAATATCAAGCTTGCTCAATTTGAACTTCATGCATTTGCTCAAAATTTCCCAACTTACAATGGCCATAACTCTCTCAATTTTCATATTTTGGAGGTGATCTTAGACTTTTTGGAAAGCTCAAGATGTCCTCTACAACCTCTATGTTGATCATTTTAGATTTTTAAGACTTTATTTTAATGTAAGTTGCCTTGACAAAAAGTGTCTTTTTATTGACTTTTGAAATGACCTGTAATGTATTGGCTTATATCTCTCAAATGGTGCATTTTTTGGACTTGAGCTTAGAGAGAAAAAGTTGTAGAGAATTAAATTTCCTTCAAAATGAGATTTGTTTTGGGTAAAGCTGATGAAGCATGTGAATGTTATGTTTGGTCAAAGTTCAATTGACTTCTCATAAGGAAACCCTAATTTGGAAACTTTTGACTTTTGATGATTTGAGGGATTTTCTTGAGGAATCATGATCAACCTTTGATAAAATGATGGATATGACTTCAAAATATTGATGTTGACCAAAAATCTTGAAGTTTGACTGTATGTTGACCATAGTTGAATTTTTACCCAATACAGTTGATTTTCAGTCATCTGAGCCATTTACTGAGCAAACTTATGATGCGAGACTTGAAATTTGACATGAGCATTCTTAGGGACATATGAAGAACCATGAAAACCACTTGAGACCTTGGAAATCTAATATTCCTTTAGAAATACAAAACCCTAGTTGTGAGTCTATTGCTTAGGAGGAGAATTTGTCTGATAAATTCTTAGGCAACTTTGAGCAAACATGGACCTTTGGAGAATGTCTTGAAGAAAAATGGGAGGGAAAATTTTGGGGTACAACATCTTCCCCTGTTAAATCTTCTTAAACTTGAAGAGTTAGATTGGCATGTCCGCCATTCGTAATTTGAAGGTAGAAGATGATTGAACACTTAAGTGACCAGAAATTTGCACTTGTATGTGTAAGAGGTAACGCTGTTGATTGATAATATTGCTTGAATGGGCTTGAAGATGCCATTCGAGGAGATGATAAAATGTTTCCGGGGATGGGCTTGCAGATGCCATCCAAAGTAACTGTTGATATGAGTGTCAAAACGAGTCTACGCTCAACTTAATCTAATGGAAATGTTTTTCAGAAAGGAAATATGCTTTTCAGAGTCCAGTCTCTAAAGAGAAGTGTTTGTCATATAGATAGTCGCCCCGTCCTGTTTCTAGAATTGATCTACAATCTGTTCTTGTTGGTAAATCTGTATTGTTTCGGGGATTCACACCACCCGGTGATAAAGATAGTCACCTCGTCCTGTTTCGGGAATTGATCTTCACCTGGTCATAAAGATAAAAAGAAAGTTTCCTCGTCCTATTTTTGGAGTTAATCTTCAACCCGTTCATGTAGATAGTCGCCTTGTCCTATTTCGGGAATTGATCTACAATTTGCTTTCACATATAGTTGCCTTGTCTTGTTTCAGGAATTAATCTGTGTCTAGTCATACAAATAGTTGCCTTGTCTTGTATAAGGAATTAATCCGCGACCTGTTTATAAAGATAGAAAGATAGTTTCCCCGTTCTGTTTCAGGAGTTAATCTTTACTTGGTTGTATAAATAGTTTCCCAGTCCTATTTCGGGAGTTAATCTCCAACCTGCTTTTATAGATAGTCGTCTCGTCCTATTTTGGGAATTAATCTACAATTTGCTTTTATAGATAGTTGCCATGTCTTGTTTCAGGAATTAATTTGTGTCTGGTCATCCAAATAGTTGCCCTGTCTTGTTTCGGGAATTAATCTGGGACTTGCTAGAGAATTGTTGATGATATTCGTTTGTTTGTAGACTTTACCTAAAAAGATAAAGAGTTAGATGTATGTGTTGTACCCCAAAATTTGCCCTCCCATTTTTCATACAAGATACAATCCTAGGGTTTCTCGGATATTCAAGTTGGCTCAGAAATCAATCAGACAGATTCTCTTCCGAAGCAGTAAAATCAACAATTAGGGTTTTGCATTTCTCAAAAGAAAATGAGTTTTCAAAGTTTCAAATGGTCTTTATGGTTCTTCATGTGTTATCAAAGATGTTTGTGCCAAGTTTCAAGCCTCGCATCGTGAGTTTGCTCAGTCAGTGGTTCAAACGACTGAAAAGGACTCCATTAACCCAAAAGATGACCTTTTGCGACATCTAGTTCAAGTAACCGTAACTTCTTCAATTTTCAATATCATGAAGTGATTCTTTTTGCAAAGTATCACAAATAGCATTGTCTATGATATTACTTCAACGATCAAAGTCAAAATGCGCTTGGAAGACCATGAAATTTATCGAAATTTTATAGGAATTTCTTGACTGTAGAATGTTATTTCTAGATGTTGATCATTACGTTGAGATAATTCATTGAAACAAGAGTTTGAGTTTAAAAGTCCATGGATAGTTTATTATTCGTACTTCAAATCGTTTGCGTTTGGACGATAATTATTATTGGATCGAAATAGGATTTTTATCAAAATTCTTACAGGATATTCAAAAGGATCAGTATGCTTATGGCGCAATTTTGATATACTCAAAAAAGAATTCATTCATGTGAACTATTTTGAATTCAGAGAATTCATAAAACTTCATTCATCTTCATCTTCATTCAAGTCTTCAATCTTTCTTTCAAATCAATTGCAAGTGCATCACCAATTCCATTTCCAAATTCAAGACATCCATTTCAAGTTTGTAAGAATTCATGATTCAATTCTACAAGAAATTACAAAGCATTATTCAAGGCATGTTTCAAAGATTCAAGTATCGTTCTTTTCTCAAGAGGCATTTTAAAATAAGAATCCAAATTATGCTCATGATTTAAATTGTATCAAAAAGGAATATTCAAGCTTTGTAGAAACAAATTCAAGATGAATCAAGTATGCAAGATTGCACCAAAATTTCATTGTATAAATTTACAAGTGAATTGGAATTCATTGTTTAAAATTACAAGGGAATTGATATACACTTTACAAGTTTCTAAATCTTAAAACTCAAATCACAAGTTCACAATGTTACAAATTCCTAACAATGCACTAAAACTACAAAGGAATTTCTTCATCATCAAGCTTTCTTCAAGTGCTTCAAGTCACTCTTCATCAATTCCCCCTATCGTCCAATTTGCTCGTACATGTAAACAAAAGGAGAGAATTAATTAGCAAAAATTCATGTTGGAACAAGAATGGAAAATTTCAAAGAAAACTCTACATTTTCATCATTAGGGATTGGTAAGAAGAATTAGAAATAAGGGGGGCAATGTTTCATCTGTATTTGGTCCATTGCAAATCACAATCTATTAATTGGTTCAGAGAGGACAAAATGAGGAGAAATACAAGTCCAAATCAATAGTTCATCATGGTTTCAAATGCTGCAAAAATAGTTTACATCACAGTAAAAAAGAACAATCACAAGAAGCCAAAATGCTGTCAAAAATGGACTGCATTGCAGCCCTCCATAGGCTGTCCATAAAAGGCCAAAATCTGTCAAGAATAGCTACCAACATACAGCCAGAATTGCACATATATAGGCCAAGTCAGAACTGCATCAGGAAAGGAGCAAAACAGCATAACAAATATGTTCAAACCCAATTTCCTTTTCCCCCCAAAAATTTTGTTTTTCAGATGAAGAGTATAAGCATATAACAGAAGCCATTCAGGACAGCAAGGGAGAACATTTTTTTTTCATTATTCAAAAAAGAACCAGCAGCAAGAAGAGATATAACAAAGCATACAAAACCCCAAAGGATCTCATCATCATTTTCTTAATACCACCCTTCAGGAAGGAGGAGAATACAGAAAAGGGATAGAAATCAACTTCCCTGTCAAGCAAAAGCCATCAACAAGGTAAAGTCCCTATCATTTCTCTGCATTTACCATGAAATCTGTCATCTGCATATATACTGTTTTTGTTAAATAATCAGATAAAGAAGAAAACGAAAAAAAACCAACAAACCAGTAAAACAAATCATCATCCAAGAAAACCAGTAAAACAAATCATCATCCAAGAAAACCAGTAAAACAAATCATCATCCAAGAAAACTAGTAAAACAAATCATCATCCAAGAAAACCAGCAAAACAAATCACCATCCAAAAACACCCAGAAAAACATAGTCATCGTTCAAAGCCAACAAACCTGTCACCTTTCTTTTTCGTCAACCTTGTATAAACTGCAAAATAATAAGCCCTAACACAAATAACAAAATAGAACAGTAGCTTGCAATAACCGATCAACCCTAAGCCTTAAACACTTACCATCAAAAACCCAGTGCGCTAGCCGCTCACAACTCCCTCCAAACAGCTTCCACAATTCCCTCTGTCCATCATCACCGTAGCCGGTTACATGCAGAAAAGAAAAGAGTGGAAAACCGCGGTAGGATAGGTCCATTTTCAGACAGTGTTTCCTCCGTCAATCGGAGGGCGGTCGTTTAGTTCGCGGCCGAGTTCAGTGAGGGGTGATGCGGCCAAGTATAGAGATAGAGGAGAACAATGGGTTCAAGTGAGGAGAAAGATGAAGATGAGAAGAGAGAGGTAGCGTAGAAAGATGAATATGAGAAGAGAGAGGTAGCGTAGAAAGATGAAGTTGAATAGAGGAGTCAGCGTTTTTTTTCCCTTTTTAGTTAAATTTAAAAAAAAAATGATAATAATTTGGAGGCTGTGCCGCTCCACCCTTCATTTTAGGGTTTTTACTAATTTTGAGTGTGAGTAATGGCCAGTTGGGCCTTCAGATCAAGCCCAATGTCTCTTCAGCCTCACCCCTAACTTTCTATTTCATACCCTTTTCCCTGTAATTATGTTGTTTAGTTTTAGTTTAGTTTAACTATAATCCTAGCAAATCTTAATTCTAATTAAGTTTAGGTTTAACCCTTTTTTTTTGTTTTTTAATATTTTTTTTATTATTTACTTAATTACTATTTATTTAATTTTAGAATTTTAGTTTAGATTAATTCTTAATAACCTTTTTTAATTAGTCTAGAATTATTTTTTAGTAGTCTTAGAATTTTGATTTTTTTTAGATTTAAATTAGTAATTGAATTAATCTAGTTTAGATTTAGATTAGTACTTTTATAATTTATTTATTTTATATTTAATTTAGTTTAGGTTTTAAAATTTTAACCTTAGAATTTTATCTTAGTCTAAAAATAACTTTTAGTTACATCTCTATTAATCACAAATAAAATCCACAAAAGAACAAAAATACCAAAAATATTGTTTCGATTATTTTGCCATTTAATCTTATATACTAGTTTGTTTTATTCTAATTAATTGTTCATTTTTTATTCGATTGGGTTGTATTGCTTGTTTATTAGACTTTAAACACATTGTCGATTCAATCCATCCCCATTTGTAAATTTGTACCCCCATTCCCAAAAACTTTGTAATAGCGTAGAATTTCAATTCTCGCAATTTACTGTTTTCCTTATACTGTATAGTAATTAGGTGTGTATGGCAAGATTCAAAAAAATCAATCGCTAGATAACCTAATCAAAGAACATAATAACTTGAAATAAACACACTTTTTCACACGCGCACCTCTAGGATAACCTCGCTCGTTGCCTCGGAAATACAATCATGTCCCTCGAATATGGGAGCCTTAGCAATGAGCCTTCGATAAAAAGATCGTAGTCCATCGATGACCCTCGATGTTGCCTTCGATAAAACGATATCGTCCCTTACGAAAATTGCTAAAGTGTCTCATAAGTTGCTTTCGATGACTGTAAAATTGACCCGCGCCTGTCCCTTCACATCCAACGATGGGGCTTCTTACCAAATTAATGGTAAGATAGAAACATTAAAAGGAGGAAGAAAAGAACAATTGAAAACCTTTCGAGTAGATAGATTCACTCTTAGTTACTCGCTTGCTCACGGTAAAAACATTTTTACACCTACACTTTCATTTCAAAACATTTTCAAAAGACAAAAATTTTGTATACGTTCTTATAGAAACGAGAACCATTGCAAAACATCTTTTCAAAATACTTTCCTAAACACAATCCACAAACACATCTTTGAACCACTTTTCGGAAAAAAACTTTGTACGCGTTCTTATAGAAACGAGAACCATTACGAAGAGATTTTTCAAAACACTTTCAAAGCCCACACCACAAGCACACTGTCAAATAAAAGCAAGTGATCTAAACGAGTAACTAAGAGCCCATGGAAAACCATGGATAAAAAGGGTGCTAATACCTTCCCTTTTCATAATCTACCCCCTCGAACCCGAGAAATAATCTCGGAAGGTCTTTCCTGTGCTTTTTTACCTTTCCTTTTGGATAAAAGAAAAGTCGGTGGCGACTCTTGCTATCCACACAAATGCGATCGAAACGCAAAACATCAAGTCAGTTCTCCCACCGTATCACAGAACTGGCGACTCTGTTGGGGAAATTTTATAAAAGTGGGGTTACCTTAGGGTTAGATCACCTTTACTCGCTTTCATTATTTGATTTGTGTGCTTTATATTCATTTTTTCGTATTGGGCTTGCTTTGATCCTCCACCCGGATCTGGGACACCTTTTTAGGTAAATAGCAATAGATTGTGGAGACTGTACGACATAGACTGATATGGTTGAAACAATGGCTATGTTAGTGTGACGCATTTGTGGGTACCGGTATCCCTCGTGGTGAATCGAGGAGAATACGAGGCCGCTGAGTGGCGTCATGAAGCACTAATTGACCTTAGAACCCTAATTGAACAAACTTGGCCATTAGGACGTAGTGAGGTAGCCGGTTTCGGTGTAAAGTTGAAAATTGGTTGACACTCGATACTACACTCATTGAGGCTAGACTTTTGGGATATCTCAGCCGCAAGAAAAGATTGTTATGCTGAGACAATGCCTAAAAGAAAGGTCGGTGATATTGAGATCCTTTAAAACCCGATCATTATTTCTAAGACAGGTTGAACCGACTAGACTTCAAGAGGGTACTTACCTACAAAACTCACGCAAGCCTAAAACATAGGGATCTGTTTGTTGTGTTGTGTATATATTTTCTTGTACATAAACATCATAAACATCATAAACATCATATGCATGCTCACTAACCATTTCAAGGATTTAGAAATTTATTTTTATTTTTGTTTTGTAGGACATGAATTCTCTCCAAAGAAACACCATCCGAATCAGCTTCGTAAAAACACATCCTCAACTTCAAGAGCTAGCTTCAAGAGTGCCCGGGGATTCTCCTTTTACCAAGAAGTATGGTCGACTCCTCAGTTTGGCTACATCCAACTTCCAAGAAGAGATGATGTGTGTACTATTCTAATTCTTTGATCCCGTACATCACTGTTTCACTTTCCCGAACTATCAGTTGGTACCTACACTAGAAGAGTTCTCTCTATTCTTAGGGGTGCCCGTGCTTAATCAGATACCGTTCACCAGTCTAGAAGGGATTCCAAAATCTGAAGTCATCGCCGAAGCTTTACATGTGAAGAGGGCCGACGTCATAGCCAATTGGGAGACGAGAAGTGGGGTTAAAGGTTTTTTAGCTAAGTTTCTATTGGAAAAAGCTCGTTCATTATGGGATGACATGGATTTCCAAGCTTTCGAAGACGTGATAGCTCTCCTCATTTATGGTTTGGTTCTGTTTCCCAATTCGGACCAATTCATAGACGTTAATGCCATTAAAGTCTTTCTCTCTCGCAATCTTATTCCTACATTACTAGGAGACATCTTGCATTACCTTCATACCCGCACCATGAAGAAAAGAGGTACCCTTTTGTGTTGTATCCCCATACTCGCTAAGTGGTTCACTTCACACCTGCCTCAGTCAGCATTGAAGAATGAGCAAAGATTGACTTGGTCTCAAAGGATGATGTCTTTCACCCACTCTGATATCCGTTGGTGCTCGAGATCCTTGGAAGATATTTCTATCATTGACCGCTGTGGGGAGTTCCCTATTGTACCTCTGCTAGGTATTAGGAGAGGTATCACCTACAACCCATGCTTAGAGCTTCGGAAGTTCGGGTATGCTCGAAGGGACGACCCTCATGAGATGCTCATCCAAGGTTTGGTGTTCGACTACGACAAAGAAGACCAAGGTTACCGCCAGAGGTTTACACGTGCTTGGGGAATGGTGAACAAGGTGGACAGTAGGACTTTGGGACATAAAAACTCTATCCCTCTCGAGACTTACCTTAAGTGGGTATGAGCTCGTGCCTAGAGTCTCTTGATGCCTTACCCTTCCATCATTCCTGTCATCATTGAGCCTGTTATTCAAGGAGATGTCCCATACACTGTTCTTCATCCTGACATGCCTACTTCTCTCGAAGACCTGCAAAAATCTTGGATTCAGTTGAAGGAAGAACGAGACACCTTTGAAACCCAGTACTACGCCAGTGAGAAGAAGGTTCTGGAGCTCACCAAACTGCTTCAGGAAGAGAAAAATCTGAATACCTACATTGCTCCAAAGAGGATTCGTTCGGTCTTTTTATCTTAGGAGTTTTGCTGTATTTTTTTTCTTTCTTTGTAAGCCCAAGGAGGCATGATGTATTCAAACTTGGTTTTATTTAATATGACGTGTGTTCTTTTTGGTTTGAACAAATTTAAATCTCTAAATTTCCTTGAAATCATTTGCATATTGCATCTTCATTCATCATAACATCATACAAGTTTCTCATAACAGGTCGCCTTATCCTTCTATTGTTTATTTCAGTGAGATGGATGTTGAACAAACTTTTGTAAGTCTCAGAGTGCCTAAGAGGGAGGGGTGAATTAGGTCTTATAAAATTTATTCGGTTTTATGAGAATGCTTGGTAGTAATTTTTGGTTAAGTGTTTGAAGGTTTTGATTATATCTTTATCTTTTCCTGATTATGGTGATGAAAGCGATAAATGCTGAAAAGTAAAGAACACGGTGATATATCCTGGTTCCCCTCACAATCCGAGAGTACTCCAGTCCCCTTTCCAACACGAAAGAGATTTCACTATAGTTAGAATGATTGTACAGCCTATGCTTACTATCTAACCTATAGGGTGATCAAAGGTTCTTAACACCTTTAAGACCAAACAAACACTAATGTGAATGAAGAACAATCCTCTTCAAATCACAACACTTACTTCCAACAATCCTGGATAGTAAGGGAAAACCTTTAAGTAATACAATGATTTAGTTTGAAGTATATGGAGAGCTTTATCAATCTTCAATTGATCTTCTTCTTCAAGATAAAAACAATTCTCAACAATGTATATAAATGTTCACAATGTATGTATGAAACTTGTAATAATAATGAAAGTGTATATGGCAAGTTTCACAAAATTATGAACACATGAAAGTTTAAATTCAAATGAGAGTGAATGAGAAAATTGTTAATGAAGAAGTATATTTGTTAATTTTAAAATTGAAGCATTGAACATGGTTTGAAATAAGAAAATCTGCATTTTATAAAGTTGTAAGAACCTCTTCATTCATGCCAATTCATATGAAAAGTTGCAATGCATTCATGAAAAGATACCACTTAAAAAAATGTTCAAAAAACAAAGTAAAAGCTGCACTGGTTCGCTAGGAACCGGTTCCGACACTGACAGAACCCGGTTCTTAGTGAACGTTATAAGTTGGAATTCAAATTTATCACGCAGGAACCGGTTCCCCTATTGGTACAACCCGGTTCCTGGTACAAAATCCAGGGACATGTTTTTTGAGAAATGCTGGAACCCGGTTCCCTGTTAGGGAGGAACCGGTTCCTAAAGGTTTATTTTCAAAAATACATTTTGAAAGATATTTCAAACAAAGTTTTTCTTGATGTTAAAGTTATGGAATATGTATATGTTGATGAATGCATATTGTGAACATCTATATTCAAGATTTTAAGAATTATTTATACCATATTGACATTTGATGATTTCTTCAATAATTCTTCAATAATCTTCAAGAATTTTATTTGATGTTGATAAGCTTTTTGCACATCCTTTGAAAGTTGATGTCCATGTTGTCTTCATCAAAACACATGCTTTAAATATGACTTGAGAAGCTTGCAATTACATTCTCCCCCTTTTTGATGATGACAACCAAGTCTTGAAAACGATTTCTTGATATGTTCATGTTGTTTTGTGTAGCAAACATGTTGAGCAAATGCAAGGCTCCCCCTAAATTGTATGCTCCCCCTAAGTCCATGATTCTTTGAATTTTGGAGAGAGTTTGATATTTATTTGGGCCTGCAATTTCTTGAAACAAAACAACACACATGCATACTCTTCTCCCCCTTTGTTAACATCAAAAAGGATGGGGAAAAAGAGTGAAATAGATACATATAAAAATTAAGACGTGCATCTTAAGAGAAACATTAGATATCACCTTCATCCAAAATACCAAGTTCTCTTCGGATTTTGAAGAAAGGTTCTCGAGCAAGCGGTTTAGTGAAGATATCTGCGAGTTGGTTATGAGTATCCACAAAAGTGACTTCGACATCTCCTTTAAGTACATGATCACGGAGAAAATGATGTCGAATATCTATATGTTTGGTTCTTGAATGCATGACCGGATTCTTTGTAATATTGATAGCACTTGTATTGTCGCATCGAAGAGGAATGCATCCGAGATCAAGTCCGTAATCACGGAGTTGTTGCTTGAGCCAAAGAATTTGTGCACAACAACTACCCGCTGCTATGTATTCTGCTTCGGCCGTGCTAAGAGCAACACATGCTTGCTTTTTACAAGCCCATGATACTAATGCATTTCCAATAATGTGACAAGTACCACTTGTGCTTTTACGATCAGTTTTACAACCTGCATAATCCGCGTCAGAATAACCAATTAAAGTGCAAGTACTACCTTTTGGACACCATAGGCCGACATTGATTGTTCCTTTAAGATACTTCATGATCCTTTTAACTGCCATGAGGTGTGATTCCTTTGGATTTGCTTGAAAGAGAGCGCAAAGACAAACACTAAACATGATGGCAGGACGCCTTGCCGTCAAGTACAATAAAGAACCAATCATACCTCTGTACTTTATAATATCAATTGGAGTACCGGATTCATCTTGATCAACATATGTACCGGAGCCCATTGGAGTATTCATTACTTTACAATTGTCCATATCAAACTTTTTCAATAATTCTTTGCAATACTTAGATTGATTGATGAAGATTCCATCTTCTAGTTGCTTGATTTGTAGTCCAAGAAAGTAGTTCATCTTTCCCATCATAGACATCTCGAATTCTCCTTGCAACCGGAGCAAATGTTTCTTCAAAGTCGATTCCTTCCTCTTGATTGTAACCTTGGGCAACCAACCTTGCTTTGTTTCGAACAATTAGACCATTCTCATCAAGTTTGTTCTTAAACACCCATCGGGTACCTATGATGTGTTTACCACTTGGTCAAGGAACAAGTTCCCAAACTGAATTTCTCTCGAATTGATTTAATTCTTCTTGCATAGCAATAATCCATTGATCATCTCCTAAGGCTTCATCAACTTTGGTAGGTTCAATTTGAGAAACAAACGCCATGTTTAAGCAAGCATCTTTTAGATTCAATCTTGTTGATACTCCTTGGCTAATGTCACCAATAATTTTGTCAATTGGATGGTCTCTATGAGTTCTCCATTCTTTTGGTAGATCATTGGTGTTTGAATCTTGTTGTACAATGTTTTCTTGATTTTCCGGTGATTTCTTAATTTGATCAAATGAAAGATCTTCCGGGGGTAAATCTATAGGATCATCATCATCACAAACAACTTCTTCCTCCTTAGAGGGGTTAGTTTCATCAAAAGATACATGCATAGATTCTTCAATAGTTAAAGTTCTTTTATTATAAATTCTATATGCTTTACTAGAAAGCGAATAACCAAGAAAAATACCTTCGTCGGATTTCTCATCAAACTTACCGAGATTATCCTTGTCATTATTAAGAACAAAGCACTTGCATCCAAAAATGTGAAAGTGAGCAATATTTGGCTTTCTTCCTTTGAAGAGTTCATATGGAGTCTTCTTTATTATAGGTCTAATGATAACTCGATTTCCAACATAACATGCTGATCGCACTAAATCGCACTATGTTTCTGACTCAAATATCACATGTTTTCCTTAGTTTTTATTGTCATTTTCTCGTATTATGTTCCTTTTTCCTTTGTTTTCAGGATTCTTGTCATTTCAGAGCCTTCTGTGAAGAAACGAGCCAAAACGCCAAGAAATTAGGGTTTTTCAAGATATTCTGCACTTATGGCGTTCAGCACCGCGCTGGCTACAGGAAACGCGATGACGTGGCCCACTTTCACCCAGAGATCAACTGCCACGTTCCCATGATGTGGCGGTTCCAGGCACCGCGCCCGCGGCCACCCTCACCGCGCCCGCGGCCTTCACAAAAAGGTTCCCGCTCAAAAGAAGTTAAGGGGCATGCTGGTCCTTACGCACCTCAAAGATCCTCTATAAATAGTTTTCGATTCTCATTCTTTAGTTTCATCCAAGCTTAGTACAATCTTAAGCCATATACTATCAGTTTCTGTAAAGTAATAATCTCTTCACATCGGGGAGTTATTGCGGTGTAGATTGAGTTGTAATCGAGTCTTGGAGCACTTTGGTTGAAGTTCATCATACCGGCCTTACTTTTTCGTAGATTTGTATCAGATTCAAGTCTCCGACCGGAGCAAGGTTCTAATTTATTGCATTTCTTTATTTAATTGCTCTTATCATAGTCTACACGTTTTATAGACTTTAAATGCTCTTACCATAGTCTACACGTTTTATAGACTTTAAATGCTCTTACCATAGTCTACACGTTTTATAGACTTTAAATGCTCTTACCATAGTCTACACGTTTTATAGACTTTAAATGCTCTTACCATAGTCTACACGTTTTATAGACTTTAAATGCTCTTACCATAGTCTACACGTTTTATAGACTCGCACTTATTATGTCTGGCTAAACTATAAAGGTTAGGATGTAATGATTGTCATCGTGGTTGTGTTCCAATTATCATGCTAGTGAAAATACTCTGGGGATGTTTTGCTTCTAACTTAAGTCAATTGTGTTTTAATGTTTATTGGGTAAGATCGAAAGCCGTCCAAACTAATGATACGACTTGATTATTATTTAACCAAACAAAAAGAGCGAGAGCCGTTGATTGGTTAAATAGGAATCATTGACCTTTTTAGAAAACGATTTTGAAACTATTTTCGGACGCGTTTGTAGGTTTGAAATCTGACTCTTGGTCAAAAGCCAAAAGTCTCTTTAAGTTAATCTTTCCGAGTAAGATCACTTTTCTGTTAAGTCAAAACTATCAATTTCTTAAAAATAGGTTTACCTCTTTAACGCGGAAGGCACCCTTTATATGTGACAATAAAGGAATTTAATTTAAAGAGTAAACTCGGTTCTTAGTAGTCAAAAGCTACAAGTTCCCGTTAAACTGATTCTTTGCTATCAATAGAAAATACTGCCCCATAAGTAGGTTCATCTACGCATGACCGGACCAATATCTGATTACATGATTTACATTCCAACCTGTCTTTTAAACTGTTATTTCCCTCGCTCATTTACTTTGTGCACTGCACTCATATCAATATCCTTATTCGCCTTAGATAAGCACCTTAGCAATAGAGTTGATAGATTGACAATTGGTCTCTGTGGTTCGATAATCTTATATATTACTTCGATAGGCTGTACACTTGCAGTACTACATTTAGGCTATACGTTACAGATTAAACCCCATCAAGTTTTTGGCGCCGTTGCCGGGGACCAACTTCGTCAAATTTCGTACCCTATTGTTATCCCGTTTAGACTAAGGCTATTCTAGCCGGTAGATGCGTAGAAATCGTAGCACCGGCAACCTAATAGATCCTTTAGTAGAACCTGAACGTTACGCTCGTGCCCGTCTTTTTATTCGCAAGATAAGAAGAGCTATGGCAGAAGATCGTAACCAAAGACCGCTCAAGGAATTCGCCCAACCATCTAACGAGGAACCTAGTTCTAGTATAGTAAACCCTGCTATAACTACCAACAACTTTGAACTAAAGCCCTCGTTACTACAATTAGTACAACAAAACCAATTCGCTGGTCTCGCTACCGAGAACCCGAATCAACATTTAAAGGTGTTTATCCAGTTAGCTGACACCCTTAAGGCAAATGGAGCCACACCCGAAGCTATCCGATTAAGACTATTTCCTTTTTCCCTTAGAGGTAAAGCTCACGACTGGTTAGACGCCCTTCCAACTAACTCAATAACAACTTGGGAAGACCTTAGGAGAGCTTTTCTTGCGAGGTATTTTCCACCAAGCAAGACCGCTGTTCTTAGGAACCTGATCACTTGTTTCACCCAAAACCAAGGCGAATCACTTTTTGATGCCTGGGAGAGATATAAAGAACTTTTAAGAGCCTGTCCGCACCATGGCCTAGAGCAATGGTTAATCATACATACCTTCTATAATGGACTCCATTACAACACAAAGATGTCCATAGACGCTGCCGCTGGCGGAGCGTTGATGAACAAACCTTACCCTGACGCTTGTGCCCTAATAGAGGACATGGCCCAAAACCACGCCCAATGGGGATTAGAACGAGCGACAGTAGAGAAAAAGGAGAGCCATGGAGGAAAGCATGAGGTAAGTTGCATGGACATGATCAATGCCAAGATGGACGCCCTAGCCTTGAGAGTCGAGAACATGTCTCAAAACCCAACCACAGTAGCAGCAATCCAATCGGAGTGCGAACTCTGTGGAACTCAAGGACATCAAACCGTTGACTGTAACCTTTTGAACGAATCAAGCTCAGACCTAGTTAACTATACTCAAGGGAACCCTTTCTCGAATACCTACAATCCTGGATGGAGGAACCACCCGAATTTCTCTTACAAAAACAACAACCCTATCCAAAATCCCGGACCTTCGAGACCTCAAGGATTCCAAACGCAAAAACAAAACCAACCTATGCAAATAGTACCCCCAAGACCAAACCTTAAAGAAACCATAGACACCTTTATTCAAGCTCAAACCCAGCAAAATAAGGAGTTTATGAACCAACATATTCACACGAACGAACTGGTTACTCAACTAGCAACCAAGTTTGACCAGATAATAACCCACACCAAAATGCTTGAGACTCAGATTTCCCAAGTAGCACAAAACACCTCTGTACAAGTTGCACCTGGAGGACAATTCCCTGGACAAACTCAACCAAATCCAAAAGGCCAAGCAAATTCTATCACACTAAGAAGTGGAACCGCTTATGAAGGACCTAGAAATCCTGACTTAAGCACATCAGAAAAACCTATGGAAGATGCTACGCCCAAAGACCAGGTGGAGGAACCAGAGAAACCAGGAAAGCAATCAAAACCAGAAGTAGAGAAAAACACTCAACAACCTTATAAACCACCTATTCCATTCCCACAGAGGCTGAAAAACACCAAAGTAGAAAACCAGTACCAAAAGTTTATTAAGGTAATAGAGAAACTCCATGTTGAGATTCCTTTTACTGAAGCTATAACCCAGATACCATCATATGCTAAGTTTCTGAAAGATATTTTGACCAATAAACGGCGACTCGATGATCCCAAGCCTTTAGAATGTCATTTTATATCCGAAAATAAACTCGCCAAGAAAGATAAAGACCCTGGAAGTTTTTCTATCCCTTGCATCCTAGGTAACCATATGATAGACAAAGCATTTTTAGACCTAGGAGCAAGTGTAAGTCTGATGCCTCTGGCCGTCTGTAAAAGGTTAAAATTAGGAGAACTTCAACCTACTAAGATGTCCTTACAACTAGCTGATAGATCTGTCAAATATCCCATGGGTATTTTAGAAGACATACCTGTCAAGATTGGTCAGTTGTACATTCCGACCGACTTCGTCGTAATGGATATCAAAGAAGATGAAGACATCCCAATCCTCTTAGGAAGACCCTTCCTATCGACCGCCGGAGCTATAATAGATGTTAAGAAAGGGAAACTGACTTTCGAGGTAGGAGATGAAAAGATTGAGTTCATTTTATCAAAATTTCTAATGGCACCAGTGATAGGAGATGCGTGCTATGCCATCGACATCATTGATGAATGTGTAAATGAGCTCGAACAAAACGAATTCTTAACCAAATTACCATCAACCCCTATTTTAGAGGATGACGGATTTGAGAGTATCGAACCGTACATTGACGACAACCTTTTCGAATGCTTAGCTCTTACCCATGACCTTATGCCACGTACTGAGAAAACCACTATAGAACTTAAGGAACTACCCAAGAATCTAAGATATGAGTTTTTGGATGAGGAGATGAATAGACCTGTTATAATTAGCGCCACTCTAAACCAAATAGAAACAAATCAACTATTAGATACCTTGCGAAAATATCCCTCAGCTTTAGGGTATAAAGTTTCAGATTTAAGAGGTATAAGCCCATCCGTATGCATGCATCGGATTATGCTAGAAAAAGATTCGAAACCCTCAAGAGAACATCAAAGAAGAATAAACCCTATCATGAGTGATGTAGTCAAGAAATAAGTTCTTAAGTTATTAGAGGCTGGTATCATATACCAAATTTCGGACAGTGAATGGGTAAGCCCAGTCCATGTGGTACCCAAGAAAGGAGGTATCACTGTTCTGAAAAATGAGAAAGGTGATCATGTGGCAAAACGAACAGAAGGAGGATGGCGAATGTGTATAGATTACAGAAGGTTGAATAAGGCAACAAGAAAAGACCATTTCCCTCTCCCATTTATAGATCAGATGCTTGAACGTCTAGCAAGACACTCATGTTTCTGCTATCTTGATGGATATTCGGGATTTTTCCAAATCCCTATTCACCCAGAGGACCAAGAAAAAACCACGTTTACCTGCCCTTATGGAACATTCGCTTATAGACGAATGCCCTTTGGACTCTGTAATGCACCTGCCACTTTCCAACGTTGTATGATGTCAATTTTCGCAGACTACCTAGATGGAATTATGGAAGTATTTATGGACGATTTTTCAGTATGTGGGTTTGATTTCAAAAACTGCCTCTCGAACTTGGAGAAAATCTTAAAAAGATGTGTGGAAGTAAACCTTGTGTTGAATTGGGAAAAGTGCCACTTTATGGTAAGTGAAGGGATAGTCTTGGGACACATCATTTCTGAAAGAGGTATAGAAGTCGATAAAGCCAAGATAGAAGTTATAGAACACTTAAACCCGCCTAAGACCGTTAGGGAAATAAGAAGTTTCCTAGGACATGCCGGGTTCTACCGACGTTTCATCAAGAATTTTTCCGCAATAACTAAACCCTTAACTAACTTATTGATGAAGGATGTCGAGTTTGAATTCGACCAAAAATGTCTTGAGGCCTTTGAAGTTTTAAAGCAAGCTCTTATTTCAGCACCTATCATAAGACCACCTGATTGGACACAACCCTTTGAAATCATGTGCGATGCTAGTGATTTCGCTGTAGGGGCTGTACTAGGCCAAAGAAAAGACAAAAAACTGCATGCAATTTACTACGCTAGTAGAACACTAGACGCTGCCCAGCTAAATTATACAACCACAGAAAAAGAATTGCTAGCCGTAGTTTTTGCTATTGATAAATTTCGATCTTATTTGGTGGGAGCAAAAATAATAGTATACACAGATCATGCAGCAATCCGGTACTTGTTAAGTAAGAAAGATGCTAAGCCTAGATTGCTCAGATGGGTACTTTTACTCCAAGAATTTGACTTGGATATTAAGGATAAAAAAGGAGCTGAAAACTTAGTAGCTGATCATCTCTCTAGGTTAGAACACCTTAAGCCTGAACTTATACCTATAGACGATCACTCTACTTATGAAAGATTAATAGCTGGGATAAACTCAACTGAAGAAGAGACCTATGAGGAAATCTCAACCATGAACAACATACCATGGTACGCAGATATTGTAAATTATCTAGCCGCTGATATCATACCCCCTGACTTAAGCTACCAACAGAAGAAGAAGTTTTTTAGAGATGTTAAACACTTCTTTTGGGATGAACCCCTCCTATTCAAAAGAGGAATAGATAATATATTCCGACGATGTGTGCCGGAGGAAGAAGTAGGCAATGTCATTAAACATTGTCATGCTTCACCTTATGGTGGACATGCAAGCACGTCTAAAACATGCGCCAAAATATTTCAAGCAGGTTTTTATTGGCCTACTGTATGGCGCGATGTCCACACTTACATTACAAAATGTGACCGATGCCAACGCACTGGGAACATCTCAAGACGTGATGAAATGCCTTTAAGAAACATCCAAGAAGTGGAAATATTTGATGTCTGGGGTATTGATTTCATGGGACCTTTTCCTTCCTCAATGGGTAACAAGTATATCCTAGTAGCTGTCGATTATGTCTCAAAGTGGATCGAAGCTGTTGCATCACCCACAAACGATACCAAGGTAGTTATCAAACTGTTTAAGAATGTTATTTTCCCTAGGTTTGGAACCCCGAGGTTAGTCATAAGTGATGGAGGATCGCATTTTATATCTAAGATATTTGACAAGCTTCTAAGCAAATACGGAGTAAAACATAGAGTAGCATCACCATATCACCCGCAAACCAGTGGCCAAGTAGAGGTATCGAATAGGGAGATTAAGCAGATCCTAGAAAAAACCGTATCACTATCCAGAAAAGACTGGTCTGGAAAACTTAAAGACGCCTTATGGGCTTATAGAACGGCTTATAAAACCACTATTGGAACAACTCCTTATCAATTGGTTTATGGAAAGTCCTGTCATTTACCCTTCGAATTAGAACATAGAGCCTATTGGGCCATTAAATCCTTGAATCTAGATTACCTGAAAGCCGGAGAAAAACGTATCCTGGACATTCACAAGCTAGAAGAGCTTCGCTTGAATGCCTATGAGAATGCCATCATATATAAGGAAAGAACCAAGATGTGGCATGATAAAAAAATCATCAAGAAAGATTTCAACATTGGTGATCCTGTTCTCCTATTTAACTCAAGGTTACGACTTTTTCCTGGTAAGCTTCGTTCAAGATGGACAGGTCCATTTGAAGTGTCAAAAGTTCTAAAGTCTGGAGCAGTAGAAATCAAAAACAATTCATGCGCTCCATTTGTGGTAAATGGACAAAGACTGAAGCTCTACAAAGGAGGCGATTTGCCTGTTGACTACTCTAGTCATATTCTTATAGACCCACCAATACCCACATAAAGTAAGATCTAATCGTCAAGCTAAACGACGTTAAACAAGCGCTGCATGGGAGGCAACCCATGGTTTATTTTTCATTTTATTTTATTTTAGTAATTTATATATTTTATCTGGACTAATTTCTTGTGTTTATATTTTCAGGATGCATTACCCCGATGGTATGGTTGTGATTTTCAGAGATGAAGCACAAAAGGCCCGATTTGCTACCTTATCTGCTAGACCTATGGTACCCACTAGGTACCCCGATCAGAGCTGCATGGAGGCACTCGGGATTGAGCCAAGTATTCGGTATCTATGCAACCAACTTAGCTGGGATTCTTATGCCGATGATGTCCACAAAACCTACAGGAACCTTACTCTGGAGTTTCTTAGCTCTATGGACTATAATCCACGAATGGGTGAAGGAGATGAGCGAGGACGCCTGAGTTTCAGATTGTTTGGCACCGAGTATACCCTGACCACCAAAGAATTTGGGGATTTGCTTGGTTTCCAAACTGGACCGACCGCTATAACTGAGTTCCCATTGAGTTGCTACATGGACAGAGACATTGATAAATTTTGGCAGGACATTACTGATAGAGCCAGTCTTGACCCCTCTACCCAGCTGTCCCGGAAGATCCATAACCCGGCCTTCCGATACTTCGAGATGATCCTATGCCACACTTTCTTTGGGAGGAGTTACTGTGACCACTTGGTCACCGCTGAGGAGATCCTTTTCCTATACTGTGCTAGTCAGTCCAGACCTATAGCTAGTGGAGGTTTTCTGATAGAGAGCCTCGAGCAGACTGCTCGATCCGTTGTAGGGCTCATTCATTCCGGAGGGAATGTGACACAGATAGCTTCTGCTTTGGGTTTAGACAGTATGATAGCACAGCTGACCCCATACTGTGGATATACTTTTCTGGATTTAGACTTTTGCATGGATCGTGGATTCATGAGGAGGGCCTCTTTCCACCCATATCGGTACAGATTGCTTATCAATGACCAGACAGTTTACACCTTCACCATGCCAGACCCTCAGATGACTTGTGTTTCCAACCCTGCTAATTGGAACTATTCTGTAGAAGGTTGGGGTGAGATATCAGAGTACACTCCAGAATACACTCCTGCTTCCGAAGATCTCACTCCAGAATACACTCCTGCTTCCGAAGATCCCACTCAGGACTACACTCCTGCTTCCGAGGACTCCGCTCCGGATCACACATCCCGACCCGAGGTTACACACACTACTGTTCTTACTAATAACCTCAGCTTGCAGGAACCTGATATTCGCACTCTATTTACTGCTATGCGCACTGAGATAACCACTCTCCGCAATGAGGTGGCTGACCTTCATTTGCAGTTGGAAGTGAATGATGTTACCTTCGCTGGTGAGTTAGATGAATTAGCTCACGAGGTGGCAGAGATTCGACGCCAGCTGACTGAGCTGCGTGGCCCAGGCACTCCTGCAGAGCATCCTACCGGTTGGCAATAGATCTGTATTGTTCACAAGATATCTAGTTTCAGTATTATTAGTATTATGTTGATTTCCTTTTCAGACTCATTTTTATTTTTGCATTATCTGTTTCCTGAGTTGTTAATATTTATTTTGATGACCCAATGTCCGTACCTATATCTATATATATATATATGCATATGTTTTATTTATTTACTAATGTTTTTGTTTTTCTAGGTCACCATAGTTTTAATATAAAAATAAAATAAATAGACATGTGTATATGTATTCACGTACATATATGCACATTTATAAGAAAAATAGGTACACCTCCAGAAATTGAAGATAATGGCGAGGAAGAAAAAGCCCAATGGAAAGAAAGCCAGGCCAGCCCAACTGACCTCGACCTCACCGCGCCCGCGGTAGGCCCTGCCGCGCCCGCGGTGACGCAACGGTCACCTAACGGCTAGTAGCTCGTTTTTCCCCCCATTTTACCACTTTTTCCATTCCCAATCCCATTTTCTTCCATTTTTAACCCACTTTATTACCCATACCAACCCACTACATTTATTTCCATTATTTTCATCATAAATATTTACAACCACCATTTTCTTTCTTCCCTTCCTATAAATACCCCCTACTATATCATTTTCTTCCTCACACCTTCATTACTTCTACATCCCATTCTTTCTCTTTTTATCCACAAGAAAATCCTATGGAATATCACGGTTACATTTTACGTGGTGGTCAAGCCGGAGAAAGGCAACTAAAGCGGCTTGAAAAATTGCTGACAACACCAATACACTCTACCAGGTATATCGATGAAAACTGTCTATATTCATTAGGTATATACCATAGTGTATTCTTCCTTCTAGATAAAATAGGTATGCATGATATTTTTGCTACTCAAGCACCAACCTACCCTAGGCTGACGTTCGAGTTTTTAAGTTCTTTAATTTATAACGTCTCCCCTAACACTGCTAGCACCGTAGGTGGAGTCAAATTTAGAATGTTTAATGTCGAATATGATTACTCCACTGACGGTCTAGCCGCCATGTTAGGATTGCCTTATGGGGATGGTGCCATTTGTGAAGCACCTTTAGACACGGATTGGGCATTTGAAGCATTTTGGGCCAGAATTACTAAACAAAATGCAACATCTTTTGATGGCCTTCTTGCTTCTCACATCCACAATCCTGCCCTTCGTGTCTTTAGATTTCTTTTAGCATCCACCATCTTTGCTCGGGAAAACCCAAACAAGGTGAATGCTAAAGAATTAATTATCATGCAGAGCTGCCTCACAGACACCAAAGTTAATCCCGTCCCATTCATGATTGCCCACATGCACCATCTTTTAAGAAAAGGTGGGCCGATTTCCTTTGGTGGACTGATTACCACTATTGCCCGTGCCATAGGATTGGATACGGAACTTGCCACCCTAGAACCACTTCCTCCTCGGATTGCAAATCTTAAATTTTTCAGGGATATGCGTTTATGCAAGACGAGGAAGGAAGGTGGTTACTTCCTAATGGTTGGAGGTGCTGCTGTACCCAGTGTTGTTATGCCTTGCACCCGTCGTACTGATATTAGATTTGAGCGTAACTGGACCTACGATCTCAACGCTCCTGCTTTTATTGGTCCGTTGCCCCCAAATCTACCTTTAAATGAGGGTAACAACACTGATGATGAGTACGATTTCCAAACAGAGGAACCACCCCATTTTTCACCACCACACACGGCACCTTCTACCTCTAACCCACATGCAGGTACAACTCCTATCTTCCATGTCACTGAGGACATGTGGCGTGAGCATATGGCCCGAGAGGCCCAGAGGGACACCCTCCTTGCTACCTTGCAGCAACAGGCGGCCGAAAACATGGCCTTCATGCACGCGTCCCAAGAACAAAATGCTAGCTCTCTGCGCACTATTATGGAAAGTCAGCTGGCTTTCCAGAGAGAACAGCACCTACACCAGACCACATACGCTCGTCACTTCCAATTGATGGAGGCAACCCAAGGCACCCTCATTGGTCGGACCCAAGAGCTACAAGCGGCAAATGCCGCCTTGTCAGAGAGACTGGAGCAGCTTGTTTTGGACCGAGATAGCCGCCGTCGCAGCCGTAGCCGCCGTTCCGGTCGTACCAACCAGGACGGTGAAGGTCCTAGTGGCCCACACTAGTGTTTTCAGGTACCTCCTCCTACCTTATTTTGGAACATTGAGGACAATGTCTGATTTAAGTGTGGGAGGAGCATTTATCGCTTTTATTTCCCGTTTTTGCTTTTATTTTTGCTTTTATTTTCCGTTTTTCCTGCTTTTATTTCCCTTCTGCATTTTTCCTTTTTTTTTCGTAGTTAATAAAATGCATGTGATAGGCGAGTCTTTCTGCGTAGTGTACCCTTTCATTTTCACCACCTTTTAGCCTTACAAAATTTTTATTTTTCAAAGATTTATGGTTGTTTTTAAGGATTTGGGCTATGAGACAGGTCCTAGATAGGGTCTGTTTCTCGGACACTCACTTTTTGAAAAATTCGTTATCATTTTTTACACCATAAGCCTTTTTGAATATTTAGATTAGATCCTTTCTCCCCAATATGCTATGATTTTGAATAAAACTGTACAAATAGGTCTTCAAGTAGTTTATCTTAGCAGTCAGCTCCGGCCTAAGCATGCTCTAAGTGTGGGATCGATGAATATAAGTGGATGATCTCTATTTTGCCTTAAAAGTTATAAAATAAAGTATGAATACAACTACGAGTTGGGTGATCCTCACAAAGATTACTCAACTCAAGAAAGTTGTAAGCACTAACAAAAGCAAAGAAAAAAAATATATATATATAAGGCATATCTGTTGTAGTTGGTTCAGAGGTATCTGGTGCTGAACTTGGTAGGGCGGACTACGGTCCGATCCCCCGCAACTGCAAATGGGTAAAATAAAAAGGGATTAAACCAACTCTTGTACCAGAATCCCATCACTTGAGATCAGAGTCACTAACCGGTCACTACACCATGAGTATGTACGGATAACGGGCTTAATGTGATTGCGCCTGAATGAAAAAGGACCTCGTACAAAAAGAAGTCTTAGCATAGTAAGGATATTTGGATCAATCTGTATACTTATGAGGTTTATGTCCGCATTTCTGCGAGTAGTGTAATTACGATACCCTTGATTCAGATAGTTAGTGCCTGACAACACACCCTTACTCGGACTTAGAAGCCCTCTTTGCCCAAAACCTGTATACACCATAAATTTCTTTCATCCACTTTTAAGAGTTGTTGCTTGAGGACAAGCAAAGGTCTAAGCGTGGGAGGATTTGATCGCACTAAATCGCACTATGTTTCTGACTCAAATATCACATGTTTTCCTTAGTTTTTATTGTCATTTTCTCGTATTATGTTCCTTTTTCCTTTGTTTTCAGGATTCTTGTCATTTCAGAGCCTTCTGTGAAGAAACGAGCCAAAACGCCAAGAAATTAGGGTTTTTCAAGATATTCTGCACTTATGGCGTTCAGCACCGCGCTGGCTACAGGAAACGCGATGACGTGGCCCACTTTCACCCAGAGATCAACTGCCACGTTCCCATGATGTGGCGGTTCCAGGCACCGCGCCCGCGGCCACCCTCACCGCGCCCGCGGCCTTCACAAAAAGGTTCCCGCTCAAAAGAAGTTAAGGGGCATGCTGGTCCTTACGCACCTCAAAGATCCTCTATAAATAGTTTTCGATTCTCATTCTTTAGTTTCATCCAAGCTTAGTACAATCTTAAGCCATATACTATCAGTTTCTGTAAAGTAATAATCTCTTCACATCGGGGAGTTATTGCGGTGTAGATTGAGTTGTAATCGAGTCTTGGAGCACTTTGGTTGAAGTTCATCATACCGGCCTTACTTTTTCGTAGATTTGTATCAGATTCAAGTCTCCGACCAGAGCAAGGTTCTAATTTATTGCATTTCTTTATTTAATTGCTCTTATCATAGTCTACACGTTTTATAGACTTTAAATGCTCTTACCATAGTCTACACGTTTTATAGACTTTAAATGCTCTTACCATAGTCTACACGTTTTATAGACTTTAAATGCTCTTACCATAGTCTACACGTTTTATAGACTTTAAATGCTCTTACCATAGTCTACACGTTTTATAGACTTTAAATGCTCTTACCATAGTCTACACGTTTTATAGACTCGCACTTATTATGTCTGGCTAAACTATAAAGGTTAGGATGTAATGATTGTCATCGTGGTTGTGTTCCAATTATCATGCTAGTGAAAATACTCTGGGGATGTTTTGCTTCTAACTTAAGTCAATTGTGTTTTAATGTTTATTGGGTAAGATCGAAAGCCGTCCAAACTAATGATACGACTTGATTATTATTTAACCAAACAAAAAGAGCGAGAGCCGTTGATTGGTTAAATAGGAATCATTGACCTTTTTAGAAAACGATTTTGAAACTATTTTCGGACGCGTTTGTAGGTTTGAAATCTGACTCTTGGTCAAAAGCCAAAAGTCTCTTTAAGTTAATCTTTCCGAGTAAGATCACTTTTCTGTTAAGTCAAAACTATCAATTTCTTAAAAATAGGTTTACCTCTTTAACGCGGAAGGCACCCTTTATATGTGACAATAAAGGAATTTAATTTAAAGAGTAAACTCGGTTCTTAGTAGTCAAAAGCTACAAGTTCCCGTTAAACTGATTCTTTGCTATCAATAGAAAATACTGCCCCATAAGTAGGTTCATCTACGCATGACCGGACCAATATCTGATTACATGATTTACATTCCAACCTGTCTTTTAAACTGTTATTTCCCTCGCTCATTTACTTTGTGCACTGCACTCACATCAATATCCTTATTCGCCTTAGATAAGCACCTTAGCAATAGAGTTGATAGATTGACAATTGGTCTCTGTGGTTCGATAATCTTATATATTACTTCGATAGGCTGTACACTTGCAGTACTACATTTAGGCTATACGTTACAGATTAAACCCCATCACATGCCGTACTAACCGCATCCGCCCAAAAATATTTAGGAAGATTTGCATCACTAAGCATTGTTCTTGCAAGTTCCACTAGAAACCTATTCCTTCTTTCAACTACTCCATTTTGTTGTGGAGTTCTAGGTGCTAAAAAATTATGAGAGATACCATGTTCTTCACAAAATTCTTCAAATTGAGCATTTTGGAATTCTCCACCATGATCACTTCTTATGGATACAATCTTTAGTGAATTTTCATTTTGGATTTGCTTAGCATACTTCTTAAAAGCTTTAAAAGCATCACTTTTCTGCACAAGAAACAAAGTCCCAGAATATCTAGAAAAATCATCAATAATGACTAAAGCGTATACATTACCTCCGAAGCTTTTTGTTCTTGATGGACCAAAGAGATCCATGTGTAATAATTGCAGTGGTCTTGTAGTAGACACCACATTCTTAGATTTGAAAGTTGTTTTGGTCTGTTTGCCCTTTTGGCATGCATTACATAATTTATCCTTGATGAACTTCATCTTTGGTAGACCAATAACTAAGTCATGCTTAACCAATTTGTTCAAGTGCTCCATGTGAATGTGAGCGATCCTCTTGTGCCATAACCAAGCGTCATTGTTGTTTATCATAATACATTGTACCTTTAGAGACAAATCATCTAAAGTAATTATAAAAATATTGTTAGTTCTTATACCTTTGAGTTTTACCTCATTGGTTGCCTCATCCATAATGAGACATTCATCTTTGTTGAATTTGATCTTGAACCCTCTATCGCAAAGTTGACTTATGCTAAGAAGATTGTGTTTTAATCCTTCAACATAGAGAACATCCTCAATTTGAATGGATGGAGGTGTGCCAACTATTCCAACGCCAAGAATCTTTCCTTTGGTATTGTCTCCATAGGTGACATACCCTTTGGCTTTATGTACTAGATATGAAAATTGGTGTACATCTCCTGTCATATGCTTTGAACATCCACTATCAAGATACCAGACATTTGATGTGGATTTCAAGCATACCTACACAAACAAATTATTCTTTGTTAGGTACCCAAGTTGCCTTGGGTCCTTCATAGTTAGTTCCCTTTTTCACCCACACATAATGCCCACTTGCTATACTAATGTTTCTAACATAGCAAGCATTAGGTGTATGGCCTTTAATACCACAATAAAAACAAGTAGGTTCAAAGTTACTTTTATATCTAGAAGGATAAGATTTCTTCTTAGGAAATGTTTTCTTTTTCGATACATTACCCTTTTTCTTTTGATGATTATGAACAACTTGCTTCTTTTCAACTTTCTTGGGATTGGAACTATTACTAGCCTTTACAAAAACAGTGGGATTGTTACTTGGTTTCTTAGAATTCACATAACTAAGACCCCTTTTATCATTTGGATAGCGTTGTTGGCTTAGTAATCCTTCCAATCCTATTTGTCCTTTTTCATATCGTTCATTGACTCTTTTCAATTGAACAATTTGAAAGACATTTGATTCACACTTGGAGCATGCAAAGTTTTCTTTTTCTTTAATAAAATTCTGTTTTTGAAGATCAAAATCTTTAGTCATGGTGTCAATTTTTTCTAAACAACTTAGAAGTTCTTTTTCTTGATTTGACACCTTTTTGTATAAACTTTTGCATTCTTTCAAGAGTTCATCAATAGCATCTTGAACATCATCATCAAAAAGATTAAATTCATTACTAACCTCTTCTTCATTGTCGGAGTGATGTGAAGCCATTAATGCTAGATTTGCACATTCCTCGCTTTCCGAATCGGATGAAGAACTTATCTCATTATCTTCCCATGCAACATAAGCCTTTTTGTTCTTGAACTCCTTTTTGCCTTTGAATCCATTTTTCTTGGAGAGTTTTGGACAACCCGGCTTTATGTGACCTTGCTTTCCACATTCATAACATGTGACATCTTGTGTTGATGTGGAGGCTTCTTTATCTTTATGCTTATAAAATTTCTTCCTCTTGACAAAGTTAGCATTATGAAGATTATTCTTATCACCAAAATATTTTCCTAACCTTTTTACAAGAAGCAAGAAGTTTTCATCTTCCTCCGATGCATCTTTATCTTGACTTTTTTTTGAATCAACTTTCAAAGCAATGCCTTTGGATTTCTTCTCTAAATTTTCATGTTTTTCAAGTCTACCGAGTTCCGTTTCATATTCTTGAAGTTTGCCAAATAATGTAGCGGAAGTCATTGCGGAGAGACTCTTCTTTTCCGAGATTTCCGTTACCTTTGGTTGCCATTCCCTAGTCAATGATCTAAGGATTTTCAAGTTGAGTTCATCATTTGTCAAGGTTTTACCAAGAGCATTTAAGTGATTTGTCAAATGCACAAATCTCTTTTGTAAGTCAAGAATGGATTCTCTGGGCTGCATTAGAAATAGTTCATATTCTTGACTCAAGGTATTTAGCTTTGATCTTTTTACTTCATCTGTTCCTTCATGAGTTTGAACCAGGGTATCCCATATTTCTTTTGCTGTCTTGCAGTTCGAGACACGGAAAAATTCGTCCATACTGAGTGCACCTTGAAGAAGGTTTATTGCCTTTTTGTCATAGAGAACTTTCTTTTTATCATCGTCGTCCCATGCAGTTTTGGGTTTTACAGAACCAATGCCATTGATTACTGATATCGGGATAAATGGACCATTTTCAACAGCATCCCATACTTCCTCTCCTTGTGCTTCTAAATGCGCCTTCATGCGTATTTTCCAGAAGTCAAAATATTCACCACAGAATAGAGGAGGCTTGTTATTACTACCACCATCTCTAAAGACTGGTTGATGATTTGCGGAAGCCATTCTGGATCTTTAGGAACAAGTTACCTATAACTTGCTCTGATGCCAATTGTAAGTCTCAGAGTGCCTAAGAGGGGGGGGGGGGTGAATTAGGTCTTATAAAATTTATTCGGTTTTATGAGAATGCTTGGTAGTAATTTTTGGTTAAGTGTTTAAAGGTTTTGATTATATCTTTATCTTTTCCTGATTATGGTGATGAAAGCGATAAATGCGGAAAAGTAAAGAACACGGTGATATATCCTGGTTCCCCTCACAATCCGAGAGTACTCCAGTCCCCTTTCCAACACGAAAGAGATTTCACTATAGTTAGAATGATTGTACAGCCTATGCTTACTATCTAACCTATAGGGTGATCAAAGGTTCTTAACACCTTTAAGACCAAACAAACACTAATGTGAATGAAGAACAATCCTCTTCAAATCACAACACTTACTTCCAACAATCCTGGATAGTAAGGGAAAACCTTTAAGTAATACAATGATTTAGTTTGAAGTATATGGAGAGCTTTATCAATCTTCAATTGATCTTCTTCTTCAAGATAAAAACAATTCTCAACAATGTATATAAATGTTCACAATGTATGTATGAAACTTGTAATGATAATGAAAGTGTATATGGCAAGTTTCACAAAATTATGAACACATGAAAGTTTAAATTCAAATGAGAGTGAATGAGAAAATTGTTAATGAAGAAGTATATTTGTTAATTTTAAAATTGAAGCATTGAACATGGTTTGAAATAAGAAAATCTGCATTTTATAAAGTTGTAAGAACCTCTTCATTCATGCCAATTCATATGAAAAGTTGCAATGCATTCATGAAAAGATACCACTTAAAAAAATGTTCAAAAAACAAAGTAAAAGCTGCACTGGTTCGCTAGGAACCGGTTCCGACACTGACAGAACCCGGTTCTTAGTGAACGTTATAAGTTGGAATTCAAATTTATCACGCAGGAACCAGTTCCCCTATTGGTACAACCCGGTTCCTGGTACAAAATCCAGGGACATGTTTTTTGAGAAATGCTGGAACCCGGTTCCCTGTTAGGGAGGAACCGGTTCCTAAAGGTTTATTTTCAAAAATACATTTTGAAAGATATTTCAAACAAAGTTTTTCTTGATGTTAAAGTTATGGAATATGTATATGTTGATGAATGCATATTGTGAACATCTATATTCAAGATTTTAAGAATTATTTATACCATATTGACATTTGATGATCTCTTCAATAATTCTTCAATAATCTTCAAGACTTTTATTTGATGTTGATAAGCTTTTTGCACATCCTTTGAAAGTTGATGTCCATGTTGTCTTCATCAAAACACATGCTTTAAATATGACTTGAGAAGCTTGCAATTACAACTTTGAAAGATCTTCAGGCGCAAAATGCCCAGTTTCAACAAATGCTCATGGCTCTGACAAAAGGAAAATAGGAATTGAAGACGCTACTGGCCAAAGAGAAGAAGAAGAAAACGAAGAAACCAACCGGTGTTATGATCATGGGACAAAGGTTTAAAGGATAAACCAGGCGAACTTTAGACTTTGCAACATCATCGGGTGAAGGAGATAATCAACGAGCCGAGACCCAGGAAGTGAACGACGACCCAGTATTCGAAGGAGAGAAAGAGCCTGATTACTCTGAGGAGCAATATCCTCCTGCTGATGATAAATACAAACAGCTAGAGGATCGTTTGAATGCCATGGAGATTCAGAGGGTACCCGATTTGGACTTTGAAGAATTAGGACTCATCTCGGGGGTTGTCATCCCACATAAATTCAAGGTCCCAACTTTCTCCAAGTACGATGGTGTCTCTTGCCCGAAACTACATCCGAGGTCATATGTCAGAAAGATTCAACCCCACACGGCTGACAAGAATTTGTGGGTGCATTTCTTCCAGGAGAGCTTATCGGGGACTCAGTTGGATTGGTTCTAGAAATTATAAGGGTCCAATGTTCGCAACTGGGAAGAGTTGGCCGCCGCTTTCTACAAACAGTATCAGTATAATGCTGATTTGGCTCCGACTAGGACACAGTTACAAAGCATGTCTATGGGAACAAATGAGGGTTTCAAAACCTATGCTCAAAAATGGAGGGATCTCGCAGGCAGGGTCTGTTGTACCCCAAAATTTGCCCTCCCATATTCTTCAAGATTTTCCAAGATCAATCTTCAGATGATTCAAAATCTCTCAAGGGTTGCACAGTCCAATTGCCTCCTAACACAGTCAAAATTAGGGTTTTGGTTATGGCAAAGAAATTGAGGTTTCCAAGGGTCCAATCAAGTCCCATATGCCTACATACCTTGTCAAGCATCCATATGTCAAGTTTCAAGACTCACAGCATCAAATTGCACAGTCAAAAACCCTAAATGCTTCACAGTCAACTGCAGGGGCAAAATGGTCATTTGACAGTCAAAAGTCAAAATTTTTGGTCAACATCTTATTTTGAAGCCACAAACATCATTTTATCAATTCTTGATCATGATTTCACAAGCATGGCCCAAAAAGTCTCAAGATGCAAAAGTTTCTATTTTTGGACAGCTGAAAAGTCAACTGCAAATTGACCAAGGCATAACTTTTTCATGGTTTATCAGAAAAATCCCATCCAATGCTCATTTTGAATAGAATGACATTTCCTACAACTCATCTTCACATTCCAAGTCCAAGAAATGATCTCACAAAAAGTTATCAATTTCAACATTATAGGTCATTTTCAAAAGTCAACAAAAAGGCACTTTAAGTCAAAGACCATAACTTGAGATTGGTAAACAAAAATGACACGGGACCAAAGGCATTGGTTAGAGGACTTCAAGACCTTTCCAAAATGTCCAAGAACATGATCATAGCTTCAAAATTGAGCAAGATATGCATTGGAGAAGTTGGGAAATTTTTGGGAACTTTGAAAAGTCAACTTTGCTTCAAAAGCTTCAAAAATGCTAATGGGCCTCAATTTCTTTCATGAATCATTACCCAAAGGCTATGCACGACCCATTAAGCTCAAAGGGATTTATTTTCTTATTTATAATTAATTAATTGAATTTTTAATCTTATTAATTCATTTAATTAGATTTAAATATGAGAAAAATATCAAATCATGGTTTTAAATCTTTTTTGTGTAGCAAATATCTTCCACACATGCTAGAGATTTCGTGCACCATCTCAAGGGGACAATATCATCTATATTTGGCAAGATTGGCATGGAAAAAAGATTGAAAAAAGATATGAGAAAATCAAATATTGAAAACATTAATTGATGGACCTTGGGCTTGGCTTTTTGACCTAATTCCATTCAGATACAAAGGCATAACCTAACCTAATGCACATACACACGAAAAATTGCTCAGGAGGCCATAACCAAATTGCAAAATTTCCACCAAAACTTGAAAACTGAAATCTTAGTTGCAGGGTGATTCAAGGTTTCCAAACACTTCCATTGCCTTCCTGACATTGCTAGGAGTCGATTGCAACCATTTTCCAGTCCCCATACTCCAAGAATTGGTAGAACAGAATCACTCTTTTCGTGAATATATCCATAATCGTTTTTCAATTTCCATGCATTATTCATGTATTTTATTTGTTGATTTACACTAACAATGATGTTCTGAAGCGAATGGTACCATTTAATTGAACTAACAATGCTTGAACCAAGATCTGCCATTGATGAAACCTAGGGTTTCAGAAGTTCCAAATTAGGGGTTCTCACATATGGAAAAATTGGCCCTTAAAACCTATGCCATTGAACTCAGGAGCTCCATACGAACTCAACGATGACCTCGCGCTCAATTTATGTTAAGGCATATGCTAATCGCTATTTTTTCATGGCTGTGTTTAGTGGGGGTTTAAAACCCCCGCTACTTGTTTTTTATTTACAGATAAATGAAGAAGAAGGCTAGCGTGTCGTTGCATGATTGGGAGGTTTAAACGTTGGCGCGTTTTTTGATTGCTTCAGCATAATGTTGTTTTTCATACATATTATTTGTGTTCCACTAATATTACAAACGCACGCGTTAGTTCAGTTGGTAGTTGAGTTGTCCTGCAGGTATTGGGACCTGGGTTCAATTCCCAGGTCCCCCCATTTAATCCATAATTTTTGTTGCAATGTATTCCAATGCAGCGTAGTCTCAATGGCTCACCATGCACGCTCATGTCTGTGCCTGCCAAATGGATTTGAGATCAATCTGAAGGACACAAAAGGATTTCTACCATGTACCTCAGTCAATGGACACGCGCTCAAGCTGGAAAAGTCAAACAAGGCCTTTGTTTCATGGGCCAAATTGCTTCAAACAAACTTCCATAATGGGCCTGACACCCCCCTGGTTTGCAACCTTTTAATTTTATTTTCTTTTCAATTTTAATTCTTTCCTTTTTTGTTTTAATTTGTTTTAATTGTTTTAATTGTTTTATTTAATTTCATAAATTAGTTTTCATAATAAAAAAAATCAGAAACTAAAATATGTTAATTAATTTACTTATTAAATATTTTTGTAAATAAATTCTAACCATTAATTTAGTAAATTAGGTTTTCAAATTTTAACACTTTTCTTAATAAATAAAAAATGTAGAAATTAGGGTTTATTGACATTTTTCTCTTTTTCTTAATTAATTACTTGTCTCATTATTTATTATTATTATTCATTAAATATTTTTGTAAATAAATATGTAAATTACTTAATTAGCATAAACTAGGTCAACTTTAATATTTTCATTAATAATTAAAAATAACTTAGAATTAGGGTTTCCTTTTAATTTTAATTTTCTTTATTTTCCTAAATACAAAAAACATAAAAACAATTTCTTTTCTTAATTAAATAATTAATTAGCTTTAATTCCAATTTAATTTCAAAAGGGTCAAAACCCTCGGACGTTCTATTTTTATTCTTTCGCACATTTATTTTCTTTTCGAATATTATGTAACTGCTCAAGGCTTGTAATAGTAATTAGGTATTTTACTTTCCGCATTTTTTATTAAAACGGGTCTTTGTAATTTGGCGATGTATAGACCCGCGCCTTGTAATAGCGTAGGATTTAACTTTTCGCATTTAAATTTCCGCACTTTTAAATTCTAATTGCATGAAAGAATGAATGGCTAATTAAAAAACAATGCGTAGCTCACCATGTCATGATCAAAGATAATTATTAAACTGAAAATAACACACAAATTCACACACCACTTCTAGGGTACGCCTCACCTGTTGCCTTACCTTCGAAACGTGGTCGTCGAGTACAGGACGTTTTAGTAAGTCCTTATGTCCATGATCCAGTTGCCTCGAAACGGTTGCCTCGGATTAAAAAAGGATCAATGGCATAAGGGTAGCTTCTAAGGTGTCCTACTGTTGATCTGGTGACCACACTGTCCCTACAAACGAATTGACCCGAACACCTCCAACGGTGGTGCTACCTATCTCTCAATGGTGGGATGGCACTACCTTAAGGACATTTACACAGCCTAATTCCTTAGGGTAGGTAGATGACTCGTAGATACTTGCTCTATTCAAAAACAAATAAAAACTCTTTTCACACCGACACTTTCAAAAAGCTTTCAAAACAATTTTTCAAACACTCTTGAGGACTGATACAAGAGTCATTCTGAAATCTTTAAACGAAACTTTTTTTCAAATTCACTCACAATTGAAAAGCAAACACTTTTGAAAACACAATGAGCAAGTATCTAAGAGCCCATGGATAACCATGGATAGAAAGGGTGCTAACACCTTCCCTTTCTATAAATCTACCTCCCGAACCGAGAAACTATCTCATAAGGAATTTTGCTGTGATTTTGTCCTGTCCATGTTGGAGAAAATAAAAGACGGTGGCGACTCTTGCTTCCGCGACATTTCGAGAACCAGCATTCCAAAACAGTCAGTTCTATTTCCACCGATCACAGAACTGGCGACTCTGCTGGGGACACTTTTAAAGTGAGGTGTACCTTAGGACTAAGATCACGTGTGTTTTCAATTGCTGTGTTTGTTTGCTTTATTATTGTGGGCTGCATCGGAGTTACATAGATCCTAACCCGGATCTGGGGATACCCTGTTAGGTAGCATAAGCTGTGAGGGACCTGTCCGGCGTAGACCGACATGGGTGAAGCAGTGGCTACGTTGGTGTGGCACCTTGGTCTGTACCGATATCCCTTGTGTCGCAACGAGGAGAATATGGGTCTTCTGAGGAGTCATTAAGCATCAATCGACCTTAGAACCTTAAATGACCCAACTTGGCCAATAGAACAGTAGCAGCATACTACGCCCATTGAGGCTAAACTCTCGTGATGGTTTTGGCCGCAAGAAAAGATTGCGATGCTGGAGTTATGACCGATTGAGGGTAGTCAGTGATATTGGGATCCTCTAGAACCCGATTACTTCTGATAGGACAGGTCTTAACCAACAAACTGAAAGAGGGTAATACCTAGACCCCATGCTGGCCTAAACTCTAAGGGCTTGTCTTGTGTGACTTGTGTGCCTTATCATGTTTTCCTTTGTGAATATTTGTGGTGTGCCTTATCATAACATCATGCCATCATAAACATTGCATGCATCCTGCATAAGGACTGACCATTTCAAAGACAAGAGGGTTTCACCTTTGCTCTGTTTTGTAGGACATCATGATGCCTATGCGAAGGAATACTATCCGGTTCAACTTTGTTCACCCACCTGAGTTGCTTGAAGAATTGGTTAGCAGAATTCCAAATACTACTTCCTTCATCCAGAGGCATGGTTCTCTTCTCAGTTTAATCACTGCAAAATGGGACCAACAACTGATGAGTGTCCTGACACAGTTTTATGACCCTCTGTACCAGTGCTTCACCTTTCAAGACTTCCAGCTGGTCCCTACCCTAGAAGAGTTCTCTGATTTGCTTGGCATCCCTATCTTGGATCAGACTCCCTACACTGGTTGGGAAAATACTCTTAGGCTTGAGGAGATTGCTGTAGCCCTCCCTTTGACCCACAAGGAAGGTAATGGACAACTGGGTGACTAGAAGCAAAGTTAAGGGTTTCTTGGCCAAGTTTCTGATTGGTAAGGCTAACAGTTTCTGGAACGACTTGGACTTTAGGGCGTACAAAGACATTCTGGCTCTCTTAATCTATGGTCTAGTTTTGTTTCCTAATCCTGATAACTTCATTAACTTCACTGCCATAAGGATCTTCATGTCTCGGAACCCTGTGCCCACTCTCTTGGGTGATATCCTGCAACAACTTTATGCTCGTACTGCCCGAAGATGAGGAACTCTGTGGTGTTGTATTCCTTTGTTAGCGAGGTGGTTTATTTCGCACCTCCCTAAGTTCGTGCTGAAGAACAAAGAAGGAAGAGGTTGGGCTCATAGGTTAATGTCTCTCACTGATAAAGACATCATTTGGACTTTCAGAGGTTTGGATGAGGTGGCTGTTATTGATCGTTGTGGAGAATATCCTAATGTCCCTTTGATTGGTACCCAAGGAGGAATCTCTTATAATCCATGTCTAGCCCTCCGTCAGTTTGGAAGAGCCAGAAGAGCAGGGCCTCATGAGATGTTGGTGCCTCACATCAGTTTTGAGTTTCAGGTAGATAGTGACGAGCTGCGTCGTAGGTTCATCAAGGCTTGGGACAGAATCCACAAAGCTGACCCACAAGAGCTGGGACCGAAGACTTATCTACCTATGGAAGCCTACTACAAATGGGTCCGCATCCGTGCTCAGAAGTTAGGTATGCCATATGAAGCTGTCAGACCCGTCATTCTTGAATATCCTGATAGAGATGGGGCTCCTCCAACTGTTCTCCCTCCTCAGATACCTACTGATATTGAGACACTAAAGAGGTCTTGGGCGCAACTACGGGAAGAACGGGATTCTTATCGGGAAAAGTTCAACGAGCAGGAATTGAAGATCCAGAAGCTGACCAAGCAATTGGAGAACAAGCGGGCCTTGAATGACTACATCCGTACTGAGAAAAGGAGACCCTGGGATCAATGATGAACATTGGATATTCTTTTACAGTTTTATTTCCCTTTTCAGTATTTTCACTTTTTATGTAACGCCTAAGGGCAATCTGTTGAACAATTTAAATTTCAAAGTTGAATCTAATGAAGTGTGTTCCTTTTTGTTTACAAAGTTGATTCCCGATTGTCTTTGAAAACATAAATCATACGCATTCCATTCATCATATGCATCACAAGTACTCTTCTTTTCAGGTTGGTTAATGTTCTTCGCTGTTTATTTCAGCATCATGAACCCTGAATCATCTACCGAGCAGTCCATCAAGGCCCTTCAGGCTCAGAACGCCCAATTCCAAGAGCTGATCATGAGTCTGGCCCAAGGTCAAGAGGAGTTGAAGGCTCTGCTAGTCAAGAAGAAGAAGAAGAGAACTGTACTATTCAACACTGGCCGGAGGTTTGGTAACACATTGCAGAATGAGGTTGATCAAGCTGGTTCTTCTGTAGGGAAAGGCAGTCCCCAGGGGGGAAGGGCTCCTAGTCCGGTGGTCTCTGACAACGAGACTGATTTTAATGAGGAGCAATATCCTCCAGCTGAAGACAAGTACAAGCAGTTAGAGGATCGTCTGAATGCCATGGAAATTCAACAAGTGCCTGGGTTGGATTTCGGAGACTTGGGTCTATCTTCTGGTGTGGTCATCCCACACAAGTTCAAAGCACCATCTTTTGCAAAGTATGACGGGGCGTCCTGCCCTAAGCTACATCTCAGATCTTATGTGCGGAAGATTCAGCCATACACTGTGGACAAGAACTTGTGGATCCATTTCTTCCAGGAGAGTCTTTCAGGGACTCATCTCGAATGGTTCTATCAGCTGGATGGAACCAAGGTTCGTAACTGGGAGGAGTTGGCTACTACTTTTTACAAGCAGTATCAGTATAATGCCGACCTCGCTCCTACACGCACCCAACTCCAGGGTATGTCGCTAGGATCGGGAGAAGGTTTTAAAGAGTATGTGCAGAAGTGGAGGGACCTGGCTGGCAGGGTGCAGCCACCATTAACCGACCGTGAACTAGTAGACATGTTCTTGGGGACCCTATCCGGGCCGTTCTTCAATCATCTCATTGGCAATTCATCTGCAGGGTTCACAGATCTCATTCTGACTAGGGAAAGGATAGAGGCTGGTATGAAATCAGGGAAAATTTAGAAAGGTGCGTCCTCAAGTTCTGAGAAAAAGCCTTTCAAAAAAGAAGCCAGTGCTGTGTATGGGCCTAGAAGGCAAAACAAACCGGAACGCCGCCAAGCTGTCAACGCGGTGGTTATTGCAAAGCCTGCTGCCGCTCCTCGGAAACCTAACCAACCAAAGGGTGAGAGGCCCAGAAGAGAATACACTCGGCTGAGTATGACCTTGTCACAAATCTTGCCGCAACTGCTATCGACTAACTTGGTAACCGTCAGAGAGGCTCCGAAGGTGGTGAACACGACCTCTCCGAAGTATAATCCAAATGCCCGTTGTGCTTATCACTCTGATAGCTCGGGGCATTCTACTGATGATTGTTGGGCCCTAAGGAATAAGGTTCAGGACCTTATCGATGCCAAGGAAATACAATTTGAGGCGCCCGAAAGGCCCAACGTTGTGACTGCTCCTATGCCCCAGCATGGAGTAAGTGCTATTGAGGAAGACTTGTATGCCGTTTCTGTGGATGATGTTTCTACCCCTTTGTTGACTGTTAAGAGGAACCTGTTGCTAGCCGATTTATTTGCGGGTTGTAGCAAGGGTTGCCTTTTGTGTGCTGTTTCCCCTACGGGTTGTCCGTTGCTGAAATCAGGTATCCAAAGCCTGATGGATAGCAAAGAAATTTTGTTCAAGAAGACCGCTGTTCCTTTTGTTCCTGTTGAAGAAGTATCTGTTGTCACAATTTTCAACAATCCTACCAAGGCTCCCCCGAGGAAGCCAGTCAAAATCATGTCTGTTGCACCCACCATTATTACTGTTCCGGGGACCCTCCCCTATGAATCTGACAAGGCTGTCCCATGGCACTATGGGGAAGATGTGTATGTTCTTGGAGTGAAGTAGGAGTTCAACACCAGCACCGGTATCAGTAACATCACTGGTCCCGCCAAAGTTACTCGCAGTGGCAGGCTCTTCTCGCCTGACATTGCGCCACCAGTTATCCGAAGACCTCTTATAATTACACCTGCAAGTGCGCCTGTCTCCACTTCTGATCCAGTTTCTACCCCTGCTGCCGAGTCATCTGACACTCGGGGCAAAGGGATTGATGATGAGCCTGCCCGGATGAAGGCACCAAAGACTGTCAATGTTGAAGCCTCCCAGTAAGAGATGGAGGAAATTCTTAAGATAATCAAGAAGAGTGACTTCAATGTCGTTGAACAGCTGGGGCATACCCCCTCCAAGATCTCCATGCTATCATTGCTGCTATGCTCATAGGCCCATGCCAAGGCCCTGATTTCATTTCTGAAGATGGCCCATGTGCCACAAGAGACATCTGCGGATCAATTCACTGACTGTGTGGCCAATTTGACAGCTGACAATGGTTTGGGTTTCTCGGATGCTGATCTGACCGCCAAGGGAAAGAACCACAATGATGCCCTGCATGTCTCCATAGAATGCAGGGGCACTACTCTCGCACACGTGTTGGTGGACACCGGTTCTTCCCTGAATGTATTTCCCAAGAAGGCCTTGGACCGGTTGGATTGTGAGGGTCTGGAGTTGAAGCCTAGCAACATCATTGTCCGAGCCTTTGACGGGTCGAAGAGGATGGTGCATGGTGAAGTGGACATTCCGATTCGGGTTGGTTCTCAAGTCTTCGATTCAATGTTCTACGTGATGGACATTCGTCCATCTTATTCCTGTTTGCTGGGTCGACCCTGGATTCACAAAGCTGGGGCAGTGACCTCCACTCTACACCAGAAGCTCAAATACCCTGTCAGAGGGAAGATTGTTACACTGCAGGGGGAGGAAGAATACATGGTTAGTCATCTGAACTCGTTCGGTATATTAAGATGGACGGGGAGTTTATTGAAACCCCCTTTCAACATTTTGAAGAGGTACCTCTCACATTGGCGTCAGCTGAGACAGTGATTGAAGAAGACTTTCCTTTGAAGACGGCCTCCTTGAAGGACGCCCGGGCTGTAATTGAGAAAGGTGAATGTGCTAACTGGGGCAGACTCCCTGATTTTACTCCTAAGACTGACAAGTTTGGGCTGGGTTTTACTGCAGAGGCTCAGAGGGTTGTACGCAAAGCAAGGATCGGAAGACCTCCCGTGTTCATCACCAACCCGAGAGTGAATGCTATTGAAGGCGATGCGGAAGAATCAGAGTTTGCTAGCTGGATCTACCCGACGACTGACGGTGGACTGGCCAATTGGACCGCAAAAGACTACATACCTGTTACTTTTGTTACGCAGTAATGAATTCCTTTGTTTTTAATTT
The DNA here is from genome assembly GCA_948472305.1 of Vicia faba. NCBI lineage: Eukaryota > Viridiplantae > Streptophyta > Magnoliopsida > Fabales > Fabaceae > Vicia > Vicia faba. The sequence goes on from OX451739.1 coordinate 486,995,417, forward strand.
GTAATAAACAATAAACTGAAACTTTATGGCCCGGTGTCTTACCCGGGGCACTGTTGGCTTCATTTGCGAGGGCTTATTACTTGTCATTTCCATATATCATGAATAAAGACATTGGACGTTTTTCGCATTTCAAATCTTGTGCTCCCTTTCTTTCTTTCCTTCTTTATATATTGCAAAACAGCTATATTTACACACACTCACCCATACAGGTTTCAATCCACTCTGGATCTCACTGGTAACGACTCTGCTACTGCCAGTTATGACTTCGAAAATCCGATCAACTTAGCCGAAGACGAAGGTGAAGATGATTGCGAAGTGCCTGGTGAGCTTGCAAGACTGTTACTCCAGGAAGAGAGGGCCATTCAGCCGTATGAAGAGCCAGTGGAAACAGTAAATCTGGGTATTGAGACGGACAAAAAGGAGGTTAAGATTGGTGCCAATCTGGAGCTCAGCGTGAAACAACGGTTGATTCAGATGTTGCATGATTATGTGGAGATCTTTGCCTGGTCCTACGAAGACATGCCTGGGTTGGATACCGACATTGTGGTCCATCATTTGCCTACCAGGGAAGACTGCCCTCCGGTTAAACAAAAGGTCCGCCGTATGCGTCCAGAGATGTCCGAGAAGATCAAAGCTGAGGTTATGAAGCAATTTGATACCGGGTTTCTAGCAGTGACTTCTTATCCTCAGTGGGTTGCCAACGTGGTTCCGGTACCAAAGAAAGATGGTAAGGTCAGAATGTGTGTTGATTACAGGGATCTGAACAGGGCAAGCCCCAAGGATGACTTCCCCCTACCTCACATCGACGTTTTGGTGGACAATACTGCTCAGCACAAGGTGTTCTCCTTCATGGATGGTTTTTCAGGTTACAATCAGATTAAGATGGCTCCTGAAGATATGGAAAAGACTACCTTCGTTACTCAGTGGGGCACCTTCTGCTACAAGGTCATGCCATTCGGGTTGAAAAATGCTGGGGCAACCTACCAACGTGCCATGGTTGCTTTATTTCATGACATGATCCACCATGAGATTGAAGTGTATGTCGACGATATGATTGCAAGGTCCCAAACTGAGGAGGAACATCTTGATCATCTGCAGAAATTGTTTGACCGTCTGAAGTTATACAAGTTGAGGTTGAATCCAAACAAGTGCACATTTGGGGTAAGATCTGGAAAGTTGCTCGGCTTCGTCGTAAGCGATAAAGGTATTCAAGTGGACCCTGCCAAGGTTAAAGCCATACAAGAGATGCCAGTACCCAAGACAGAGAAAGAAGTCAGAGGCTTTCTAGGACGTATGAATTACATTGCCCGATTCATCTCGCACCTAACAGCTACCTGTGAACCAATCTTCAAGCTGCTGAAGAAAGATTAGGTAGTACATTGGAATGATGAATGTCAGGCCGCTTTTGACAGAATCAAAGAGTATCTCCAAGAACCACCTATTCTTATGCCACCGGTTGAAGGGAGACCTCTAATACTATACCTGACAGTACTTGACAGCTCAATGGGGTGTGTGCTGGGGCAGCATGACGAGTCTGGCCGAAAAGAGCACGCCATTTATTACCTTAGCCAAAAGTTTACCGACTGTGAGACCCGATACTCACTGCTCGAGAAAACTTGCTGCGCTTTGGTATGGGCTGCTCGCCGGCTGAGACAGTATATGCTGACCCACACTACTCTGTTGATTTCAAAAATGGATCCAATAAAGTACATATTCGAAAAGCCTGCTCTGTCCGGAAGAATAGCGAGATGGCAAATGATCTTGACAGAATACGACATCCAGTACACGACTCAGAAAGCCATCAAAGGAAGTGTATTGGCAGACTACTTGGCACACCAGGCAGTAGATGACTACCAGTCAATGAACTTCGAGTTTCCAGACGAGAGCATCATGATAGTGACTGATTGCGAAGTACCTGGACCGGATGAAGGACCTGAGGAAGGATCCCGATGGTCTATGCACTTTGACGGAGCCTCCAACGCTTTGGGTAACGGTATCGGCGTTGTGATCATATCCCCTCAAGGCACTCATACTCCACTTACTGCCCGGCTATGTTTCAACTGCACCAACAACATGGCGGAGTATGAGGCATGTATCATGGGTCTTCAAGCTTCGATTGACTTAAGGATCAAGTTTCTGAGTGTCTTCGGAGATTCTGCTCTCGTGATCAATCAGATCAAAGGCCAGTGGGATACGAAACATCCGAATCTTATTCCTTACAGAGAATGTGTGTTGACATTGATCCCCCATTTCACAGAGATAACTTTTGAACACTTCCCAAGAGAGGAGAATCAGTTGGCGGACGCGTTAGCTACGATGTCTTCCATGTTCAAAGTCAAATGGGACAATGAGGCTCCCCGGATCATTATCTGGAAACTGGACGAACCTGCATACTGTTGTGATCTTGAGGCTGAGGTAGTAACTGAAAAACCCTGGTACCATGAAGTGAAGAGGTACTTAGAAGCGCAAGAATACCCTGAAGGTGCATCCATCAATGACAAGAAGTTTCTGAGAAGGTTCGCAACAAAGTTCTTCCTCAGCAACGACATTCTATACAAGTGAAACCATGATTCAACCTTACTGCGTTGTATGGATAAGACTGAAGCAGAAAGGATCATGGAAGAACTACATGAAGGAACCTTCGGAACACATTCCAGTGGACACACCATGGCAAAGAAGATCCTTCGGGCAGGATATTTCTGGTCCACAATGGAAGCTGATTGTTACCAACATTCCCGGACATGTCATAAGTGCCAGATATATGCAGATAAGGTGCACGTTCCTCCAGTTCCTCTGAATGTCTTGACAGCACCTTGGCCTTTTGCAATGTGGGGCATTGATATGATCAGCGAGATTAAACCTACAGCATCCAACGGGCATCGCTTCATCCTGGTGGCGATTGATTACTTTACAAAGTGGGTTGAAGCGGCTTCTTATGCTACAGTAACCAAGAACGTTGTGGCACAGTTCATTCGGCATAACCTGATCTGTCGATACGGCGTCCCGGAAAGGATCATTACGGGCAACTGTACCAATCTTAACAACAAGATGATCACTGAGCTCTGCGAGCAATTCAAGATACATCACCACAACTCTTCTCCCTACCGGCCGAAGATGAACGGGGATGTAGAGGCAGCTAATAAGAATATCAAGAAGATTGTGCAGAAGATGACAGTGACCTATAAAGATTGGCACGAGATGTTACCGTTTGCTCTTCACGGGTACCGTACCTCAGCAAGAACGTCAACCGGGGCAACTCCTTTTTCCTTGGTCTACGACATGGAGGCAGTCTTACCGATTGAAGTGCAGATACCCTCTCTCCGGATAATAAAGGATGCAGATCTGAGCGAAGATGATTGGATCCAGACCCGACTTGATCAACTAAATCTAATTGAAGAAAAGAGACTCGCTGCTATATGTCATGGTCAAACGTATCAAAAACGGATGATCAGGGCATTTAACAAGAAGGTCAGACCACAAGAGTATCAAGTTGGGGACCTGGTTATCAAACGCATCATTCTTCCTCAAAGTGATCCCAGGGGCAAATGGACCCCCACATACGAAGGGCCATTTGTGGTTAAACATGTGTTCTCAGGAAGAGCCATGATTCTAACCACCATGGATGGTGACGACCTTCCTCACCCCGCCAATGCAGACATAGTAAAAAGATACTACGCATGATAAAAGACCCGCTAGGTTGACATACCTAGGCAAAAATTAGGGCTTCCCGGCGAACCAAAATGGTTCGGGCAAAATGAGGGATGAAATGAAAAAAAATTTGTACACCCGGCAAGTCGAAAACCTGAAAAGGCGGCTTAGGCAAAAATGGGTATCCCGGTGGACTGAAAACCCGAAAGGGCAGTCCAGGCAAAAGTTAGGGATAAAGCGTAATACTATGTCTCATTGGATCACCTTGCATCCAGAATCCGGTATCAACATCAAGTTCAGATGGCATTGATCAATCAGCTTCATCTTCAACCGAGCAGCCAAGTGATGAGACGCTCGAAGATATAAAGGCGATAGCAGAGTTGGAACCCAGTGGGATTATTCTTTTCACATAGCTGTTTTGTTATCTTTGTACAAATTGTATAAACTCTGTTGTTCGGCGGCGTTCTCTTACTAGGACGTCAGCCTCTTGTACATAAACGCCTATTTTACAGGAAAATTCAAAAATCAATACAAATTCACTTTTCAGATCAATTGCCAACTGTTTTTTCCTTTTTCTGTTTTGTTTTGCGAAGAACGTCCAAGGTTCAATTTATGATATATGCATTTAACACTAATTGCTAACTCATAAATATTTGCATACGAAACAAAAGATTAATTACAGGTAACGTTAGAAACAAGGGCAATAATGAGTTGTCTAAGCGATCTAATTGCTCCGTCCACCGAGGTACCAAGGTAAGTTCGGCTGAAGAATGCAATCAAGATACCTTAATTCCCCAGAAAGTGAGCCAGAGTCAACACTCTCCCCAAGCAGAGTTAGCCTACAGTCAGCCTTATGGAAGTTGGATTATCCCCCGAAGATCTCAACATTCCCCAGCGGAGCATACAAACATTCCTAGCAAGCATCCCCGACAATCTTAATCTAAGATTGTTCCCCGGCGGAATACCGAACATCCAGTGGAGTCATTCCCCAGTCCAATCTGAAAAGTTTCCCCAGGAAAATGGAATCCATACCCCCAGCAGGTCTTGAAGCTTATCCCCAGTAGATTCTGGAAGCTTATCCCCTGTAGAGCACGAACGCATCTCCCAGACTTTTTATTTAAAGGTTATTTCCCCACCAGGATATAACTGGGTTATCCTCAGCCAATAACCATGGAAAGATCATCCCCGACGGAGTCTTCCTACCCCCAGCGGAGTTATCATCAACATCTCAACAAAGAACCTCTCTTTCCCCACAGAGTTCACTCCCCGCAGAGCAATCTATTCGCCAAGTTTATTCCCCAACGGAGTCATCTTCTCCTACCGGTTTATTCTTGCAATTATCATCCCCAGCGGAAACGAAGAACTCTACTCTTCAGCATCAGCCCAGGATTCAACTTCCTGGCACCCCGTCAAAGATTTATTTTCCTAGACAAAAACATACATTCATAAACATCGCATCTTCATACATTATAGCATGCACATACGCATCATGAACACACAATCTCATTTATTCTGAGAACATCACGCATGACATACATCATGACATTGCATACAACTAACATTTTGTCTTTTCAGGACAAAGATCAATACAAAGATAATTACTATCAATGGTCGCAACTAAAGATCCGATTCCTGTATCTTGCCAGGGTGTATCTGTTGACGACTAATTCCAGACTCGATTCCTGTATCCTGCCAGGGCACGTCTGAAGAGTTCGAAGATCTGATTCCTGTATCTTGCCAGGGTGTATCTGTTGACGACTACATTACCAGACTCAATTCCTGTATCTTGCCAGGGCACGTCTGAAGAGTTCGAAGATCCGATTCCTGTATCTCGCCAGGGTGTATCTGTTGACGACTAATTCCAGACTCGATTCCTGTACCTTGCCAGGGCACGTCTGAAGAGTTCGAAGATCCGATTCCTGTATCTTGCCAGGGTGTATCTGTTGACGACTATACCAGACTCGATTCCTGTATCTTGCCAGGGCACGTCTGAAGAGTTTGAAGATCCGATTCCTGTATCTTGCCAGGGTGTATCTGTTGACAACTAATTCCAGACTCGATTCCTGTATCTTGCCAGGGAACGTCTGAAGAGTTTGAAGATCCGATTCCTGTATCTTGCCAGGGTGTATCTGTTGACAACTAATTCCAGACTCGATTCCTGTATCCTGCCAGGGCACGTCTGAAGAGTTTGAAGATCCGATTCCTGTATCTTGCCAGGGTGTATTTGTTGACAACTAATTCCAGACTCGATTCTTGTATCTTGCCAGGGTGTATCTGTTGACAACTATATTCTCCGGACTCGATTCCTGTATCTTGCCAGGGCACGTCTGAAGAATCTAAAGATTCGATACCTGTATCCAGCCAGGGCACATCTACATAAAGAGTTTGAAGATCAACTCCTGTAACAGGCCAGGTAATTATTTTCTTTCTCAGGTACGCAAGTTCTCGCTAAGGAATCTCTTACGCGATCGACAACCTCCCGATGGCATCTATAAGCCCATCTCTCCTATCCAGCAGTCTCCAAATGACCTCTATAAGCCCATTCCCGCCATCACACTGCTAACATGTGAGCGCAAATTTCTAGGCACTCTAGTGTTCAATCATCTTCTACCTTCGGATTACGAAAGGCACGCCAACCAATCTACATCCTCAGGTCTAAGAAGATTGAACAGGGGCAACTGTTGTACCCCAAAATTTTCCCTCCCATATTCTTCAAGATTTGCCAAGATCAATCTTCAGATGATTCAAAATCTCTCAAGGGTTTCACAGTCCAATTGCCTCCTAACACAGTCAAAATTAGGGTTTTGGTTCTGGCAAAGAAATTGAGGTTTCGAAGGGTCCAATCAAGTCCCATATGCCTACATACCTTGTCAAGCATCCATATGTCAAGTTTCAAGACTCACAGCATCAAATTGCACAGTCAAAAACCCTAAATGCTTCACAGTCAACTGCAGGGGCAAAATGGTCATTTGACAGTCAAAAGTCAAAATTTTTGGTCAACATCTTATTTTGAAGCCACAAACATCATTTGATCAATTCTTGATCATGATTTCACAAGCATGGCCCAAAAAGTCTCAAGATGCAAACGTTTCTATTTTTGGACAGCTGAAAAGTCAACTGCAAATTGACCAAGGCATAACTTCTTCATGGTTTATCAGAAAAATCCCATCCAATGCTCATTTTGAAGAGAATGACATTTCCTACACTCATCTTCACATTCCAATCCAAGAAATGCTCTCACAAAAAGTTATCAATTTCAACATTATAGGTCATTTTCAAAAGTCAACAAAAAGGCACTTTAAGTCAAAGACCATAACTTGAGATTGGTAAATCAAAATGACATGGGACCAAAGGCATTGGTTAGAGGACTTCAATACCTTTCCAAAATGTCCAAGAACATGATCATATCTTCAAAATTGAGCAAGATATGCATTGGAGAAGTTGGGAAATTTTTGGGAACTTTGAAAAGTCAACTTTGCTTCAAAAGCTTCAAAAATGCTAATGGGCCTCAATTTCTTTCATGAATCATTACCCAAAGGCTACGCACGACCCATTAAGCTCAAAGGGATTTATTTTCTTATTTTTAATTAATTAATTGAATTTTTAATCTTATTAATTCATTTAATTAGATTTAAATATGAGAAAAATATCAAATCATGGTTTTAAATCTTTTTTGTGTAGCAAATATCTTCCACACATGCTAGAGATTTCGTGCACCATCTCAAGGGGACAATATCATCTATATTTGGCAAGATTGGCATGGAAAAAAGATTGAAAAAAGATATGAGAAAATCAAATATTGAAAACATTAATTGATGGACCTTGGGCTTGGCTTTTTGACCTAATTCCATTCAGATACAAAGGCATAACCTAACCTAATGCACATACACACGAAAAATTGCTCAGGAGGCCATAACCAAATTGCCAAATTTCCACCAAAACTTGAAAACTGAAATCTTAGTTGCAGGGTGATTCAAGGTTTCCAAACACTTCCATTGCCTTCCTGACATTGCTAGGAGTCGATTGCAACCATTTTCCAGTCCCCATACTCCAAGAATTGGTAGAACATAATCACTCTTTTCGTGAATATATCCATAATCGTTTTTCAATTTCCATGTATTATTCATGTATTTTATTTGTTGATTTACACTAACAATGATGTTCTGAAGCGAATGGTACCATTTAATTGAACTAACAATGCTTGAACCAAGATCTGCCATTGATGAAACCTAGGGCTTCAGAAGTTCCAAATTAGGGGTTCTCACATATGGAAAAATTGGCCCTTAAAACCTATGCCATTGAACTCAGGAGCTCCATACGAAATCAACGATGACCTCGCGCTCAATTTATGTTAAGGCATATGCTAATCGCTATTTTTTCATGGCTGTGTTTAATGGGGGTTTAAAACCCCCGCTACTTGTTTTTTATTTACAGATAAATGAAGAAGAAGGCTAGCGTGTCGTTGCATGATTGAGAGGTTTAAACGTTGGCGCGTTTTTTGATTGCTTCAGCATAATGTTGTTTTTCATACATATTATTTGTGTTCCACTAATATTACAAACGCACGCGTTAGTTCAGTTGGTAGTTGAGTTGTCCTGCAGGTATTGGGACCTGGGTTCGATTCCCAGGTCCCCCCATTTAATCCATAATTTTTGTTGCAATGTATTCCAATGCAGCGTAGTCTCAATGGCTCACCATGCACGCTCATGTCTGTGCCTGCCAAAGGGATTTGAGATCAATCTGAAGGCCACAAAAGGAGTCCAACCATGTACCTCAGTCAATGGACACGCGCTCAAGCTGAAAAAGTCAAACAAGGCCTTTGTTTCATGGGCCAAATTGCTTCAAACAAACCTCCATAATGGGCCTGACACCCCCCTGGTTTGCAACCTTTTAATTTTATTTTCTTTTCAATTTTAATTCTTTCCTTTTTTGTTTTAATTTGTTTTAATTATTTTAATTGTTTTATTTTATTTCATAAATTAATTTTCATAATAAAAAAAATCAGAAACTAAAATATGTTAATTAATTTACTTATTAAATATTTTTGTAAATAAATTCTAACCATTAATTTAGTAAATTAGGTTTTCAAATTTTAACACTTTTCTTAATAAATAAAAAATGTAGAAATTAGGGTTTATTGACATTTTTCTCTTTTTCTTAATTAATTACTTGTCTCATTATTTATTATTATTATTCATTAAATATTTTTGTAAATAAATATGTAAATTACTTAATTAGCATAAACTAGGTCAACTTTAATATTTTCATTAATAATTAAAAATAACTTAGAATTAGGGTTTCCTTTTAATTTTAATTTTCTTTATTTTCCTAAATACAAAAAACATAAAAACAATTTCTTTTCTTAATTAAATAATTAATTAGCTTTAATTCCAATTTAATTTCAAAGGGTCAAAACCCTCGGACGTTCTATTTTTATTCTTTCGCACATTTATTTTCTTTTCGAATATTATGTAACTGCTCAAGGCTTGTAATAGTAATTAGGTCTTTTACTTTCCGCATTTTTTATTAAAACGGGTCTTTGTAATTTGGCGATGTATAGACCCGCGCCTTGTAATAGCGTAGGATTTAACTTTCCGCATTTAAATTTCCGCACTTTTAAATTCTAATTGCATGAAAGAATGAATGGCTAATTAAAAAACAATGCGTAGCTCACCATGTCATGATCAAAGATAATTATTAAACTGAAAATAACACACAAATTCACACACCACTTCTAGGGTACGCCTCACCTGTTGCCTTACCTTCGAAACGAGGTCGTCGAGTACAGGACGTTTTAGTAAGTCCTTATGTCCATGATCCAGTTGCCTCGAAACGGTTGCCTCAGATTAAAAAAGGATCAATGGCATAAGGGTAGCTTCTAAGGTGTCCTACTGTTGCTCTGGTGACCACACTGTCCCTACAAACAAATTGACCCGAACAACTCCAACGGTGGTGCTACCTATCTCTCAATGGTGGGATGGCACTACCTTAAGGACATTTACACAGCCTAATTCCTTAGGGTAGGTAGATGACTCGTAGATACTTGCTCTATTCAAAAACAAATCAAAACTCTTTTCACACCGACACTTTCAAAAAGCTTTCAAAACAATTTTTCAAACACTCTTGAGGACTGATACAAGAGTCATTCTGAAATCTTTAAACGAAACTTTTTTTCAAATTCACTCACAATTGAAAAGAAAACACTTTTGAAAACACAATGAGCAAGTATCTAAGAGCCCATGGATAACCATGGATAGAAAGGGTGCTAACACCTTCCCTTTCTATAAATCTACCTCCCGAACCGAGAAACTATCTCATAAGGAATTTTTCTGTGCTTTTGTCCTGTCCATGTTGGAGAAAATAAAAGACGGTGGCGACTCTTGCTTCCGCGACATTTCGCGAACCAGCATTCCAAAACAATCAGTTCTATTTCCACCGATCACAGGGTCCATCCCCCTTTATCCGACAGAGAATTAGTGGATATGTTCCTAGGCACCTTGTCAGGACCATTTTTCAATCACCTGATTGAGAGTTCTTCATCTGGGTTTACCTAATTAATCATGACTAGTGAGCGGGTCGAAGCCGGTATAAAAAGAGGCAAAATTCAAAGAGATGCATCCTCAAGTATGGTGAAGAAACCTTTTGTTGGAAAGAAGGAGGTCAGTGCTGCATATGACCATAGGAATCAAAACAAAACCGACCGTCGTCCGACAGTAGGGGCTGTCATGATTTCTAATCCTGCGCCAAATCAACAGAAAAATTATCAGCGCAAACCAGAAGTGCCCATGAGACGATTTACCCGGATTAACATGACCATGTCTCAGGTTTTTCCACATCTTCTCAAGACCAATCTGGAAACTTTAAAGGAAGCTCCCAAGAATCCCAATACTACTTCTCCTCGCTACAACCCGAACGCCCGATGTGCCTATCATTCTGAAAGCCCAGGGCACGATACAAATGACTGTTGGGCCTTAAAGAATCAGGTGCAAGACCTTATCGATGCGAAAGAGATTGAATTTGAGCCCCCAGAAACGCCTAATGTAATAACGACACCAATGCCCAGACATGGCCAAGGTATCAACGCCATTGACAATGATCATTTTTTTTTCCTCTGTGAATGACTTAGTTACTCCTCTGTTGACCATTAAGTAGAATCTACTGCAAGCCGACCTGTTCCCAGGATGCGATGAAGATTGACACCTATGCAAATCTCTACCGGATGGCTGTTTGTTACTAAAGATAGGCGTCCAACGCCTGATGACTAGTAAAGAAATCCTATTTGAAAAGCTACCTCTTAACAAAAGCTCTTATCAAGATGTTTCGATAATCAACATTTCCGATAATCCTCCAAGGGTCTCCACCAAAAGACCCGTCAGGATTACATCCGCTCCCAGATCTACACCCTTAATCATCACTATGCCAAGACCAATACCATACTCCTTGGATAAAGCTGTTCCCTGGAGTTATGAGGCTGCCGTTTATTACTATGGCGTCAAGCAAGATCAGTTGGTTGTCAAGAATGAAGTTGTGAGAGATATTGATCCCGATATCGGTAACATCACTGGAACCAGCAAAATAACAAGAAGTGGAAGAGTCTTCTCATCTTAGATTTCTCCAGATACCGTTGCTACTCCTATGATTATCACTACTGCCACTCCTACCGACACCCCCAGTGATACTCCTACTATTATCCCTACTGCCGATACAAGGGGCAAAGAGGCTTTGATTGAGCCCGCCCAAGCAAGAGAACGTCCTGAGGTCATCCTTGAAGCTTCTAGAAAAGAAATAGAAGAAATCCTGAAGATAATTAAGAAAAGTGACTACAACATTGTAGAACAATTGGGGTAGACCCCTTCGAAGATATCATTGTTGTCCTTACTTTTGTGTTCTGAAACTCACGCCAAAGCCTTGGTAAAGTTTCTTAAGACCGCTCACGTCCCCCAAGAGACCTCCATCAACCAATTTGAAGACTGTGTGGCCAGTCTGAATGCTGATAACGGATTGGGCTTTTCCGATGTTGATTTAACCTCTAAGGGAAGGAAGCAAAACGATGTCACATATTTCCATTGAATGCAGGGGCACCACACTTGCCCATGTTTTGGTGGATACTGGTTCATCATTGAATGTCTTGCCCAAAAATACCCTCGACCGACTGGATTGTGAGGGGCTCATCTTGAAACCTAGCAACATCATAGTGAGGGTGTTGTATCCCAAAATTTTCCCTCTCATATTTCTCAAAACATTGCAAGAAAGATCTCCAAGTTGCCCAAGATAGTCCAAGGGTTGGTCAGACAAACTCTCTCCTAAGGCAGTCTACCCCAAACTAGGGTTTCACATTGCACCAATATCTTTGAGACCAAGTGACTCCAAGTGCTCACCAATGTCCTAATATGTTCACAAGATCATCCATGTCAAGTTTCAAGCCTTGCAGAGGAATTTTGCTCAGTCAATTGCTCAAAGGTCCAAAAATCGACCGTGCTAGGGCAAAAGTCAACTGTGACCCAAATACAGTCAAACTTCAATATTTTTTGTGAACATCCTCATTTTTAAGTATATTTCATCATTTGATCAAGGGTTGATCATGATTCATCAAGGATTGCTCAAAATTCATCAAGATTCAAAAGTTTCTAAATTAGGGTTTTGCAAGAAAAGTCAACCCAACTTTGACCAAGCATAACTTTCTCATAATTTATCAGAAATGACCCATCCGAAGCTACTTTTTAAGAGTATGCAATTCCCTACAATCCATCTTCATCTCCCAAGATCAAAATATGCACTCACAAGAAGTTATGAATTTGGACATTATAGGTCATTTTGAAAAGTCAACAAAAACACCTTTTTTGTCAAAGCTTCATACATGAGCATGGAATGTAAATTTGAGATGAGACCAAAAGTATTGATTAGAGTACATCTCAAGATTTCTAAAAAGTCCAAGAACACCTCCAAAGAGTCAAAATTGAGGAAGTTATGCATTGTTGAAGTTGGACTTTTTTGCAAAATTGCCAAAAGTCAACTATGCCCAAAACTTCAAATTTTACCAAATGGGCCCATTCCTTTTCACTTGTTTTGGGTTTGCATTATATCCCACGTGCTCTAGCCTTGGCCATGTGTCCATATCATATTTTTATTAATTATTTTGATTTTGATTTGAATTAATTTGAATTAAATCAAAATAAATCAATTAAAAATCAAAGCATTGATAACAAAGGATCTTTTGATTTGTTTCAGGCTCTAATTACAGCTAGCAAGGTAATGAAACTCGTATCAAGCCATGTGGGTACAAAAAGATTGAAAAGAGATCAAAATTGGAAGGTTGTTAAAGAGAATCAAATCAAATATCAAAGCATTAAAAGAGAGAGATTTGGACTGAGTTTGCAAACCTAATACATTGTACAATACATAAGGGTCGTATGCAGACCGAAGTAAGGGTTGGAGATCAGTTGTAGAGCATAAAAAAAATTTGCAAAAATCAAGAAAAATTGTGAGATGGAAGTCACTCCTAGAGGCAGTTTCAAGGCTTGATACTTGTCTCAATCGTTTCCTGGCAGCTTCCACAACCTAAACCAATCAAAAGCACACGTTTTCAGACCCTTCCAAGCGCTGTAAGTCGTTCACGAAGCCGCCCTGTTCTTGATTTCGTATTTTAAAAATTAGGCATTGTTAACATGAAATAATTGCATATTCTTAATCTACACATCATTTGCAAGCTTTTGGTATTACTTGATTTCATTTATCTGACCTATATCGTGATTCACCATAGCTAGGGTTTCTTGGAGTTTTTTAGGGCTTTTTGTTACAGGAATAATTGGCCTTCATGAAGGGTACTATCTTGTTCAGGGGAACAAGGCAAGTTCAACCATGGCGCTAGTTTCCACTTATATTGCCTGTGGAAGAATTTAGAATGAAGCCACGATTTTAGCTGCGGATAAAATCCGCAGGTAAAAGTTACAGTTTTTAGAGGACAGGGACGAAGGCGTGTCGCTTCCCCATTTGTCCATTCAAATATTTACGCGCATTTTTATTGTTTTTCCAATATTTCTGTTGTTTCATATATTATCTTCAGTGCTTGATTAACATACAACAAAGCAACGTAGCCCAATTGGTCACCAGGTGTACATTCAAAGCGTTAGTGGCTGGAGGTCAGGGGTTCGATCCCTGCCTCCTGCAATTTGTATTTTCTTGTTTATTTTTAGGCAATCCAGTATGCGCCTAAGCAGGAGTTCCATCATACTCCCTCACCAATCAACATGCCAGATAGCCAGATGGCCAGATCTGGTGGCCAATATTGAAGGAGCATCAAAAGGGCAGTCAAACGCACATGCATTGGATTACAGAAAGTCAACGTGGACCTCACAATTGGGCCAGAAAAATTGCTTTCTACACCTCCAAAAACAGGCCCATTCTCACTCTTTTTTTTTATTTTGTTTATTTTCATTTAATATTTTATTTTGTTTTAATTTAATTACTAACCAATAAATTAATTTTCTTTTTATCAAAAAATCACAAAAATACTTTTTATCCAATTAAATTTCAGAATTTTATTTTTATTTAATAAATATTAATTAATTAATTAATTAGGTTATTAATTCTAGATAACTTTAATTGATTTTGTAAATATTTAAAATCAATTAGAATTTAATAGGTTTTAACCCTAATTTGTTTATTTTATTTTCTTTCTTAAATTAACAAAAACTCCAAAAATATGTCATTACTTATTTTTAATTAATTAATTTATTTAATCATTAATTTAGCATTTAATTTTAGGATTTAATTTCTTTTCTTAAAAATAAAAACAACAAAAACATTTTCTTTAATTAAAAGGGTCAAAACCCTAATTCCGCATTCGATCCAATTAACTCGCGCGATTTATTTTTCCTTATTCAATTATTAATGTATCTGCTCCTGGCTTGTAATAAATAATTAGGACATTTATTTATCTTTTCGCTTTTATTTTATTTTCAAAGGGTTGTTTTTGGCGATGTAAATACCCGACGCCTTGTAATAATTTAGTTTAAATTCCGCATTTTAATTCTGCAAATTATATAACTGCTAGATGTTTGATAATCGGGTTTGCATGACAAGAATAATTGCCTAATTTAAAATAACTAGATCACCCTAAACATGTGCAAAGATAAAAATAACTGAAAACAACACACTCGCACATGCGCACTCCTAGGGTACACCCCACTTGGTTGCCTTCGTACACGGTCATTGAGTATAGGTTGTTTTAGAGGTCACCCTCTTGTCTAAAAGATCATAGTTGCCTCAAAATGGTTGCCTCGGATATCGTTGCCTCGAATAAATGATCTAAGACATTAGGGTTACCGCTAAGGCATCCTAACATTGCTTTAGTGACCGTACGTCCCTTTCGTATTGACCCTCAAACTCCAACGATGGTGCTACCTACTCACTAATAGTGGGATAGCATTGTCTAAAGGAAATTAGCATAGAATGATTCCTTTTTCGAGTAGGTAGATTAGTTCTTAGATACTTGCTCATCCAAAACAAAACAAATTTTTCGCACTTACACTTTTACAAAAAAGTTTTCAAAAACACTTCATTACACTCTTAAGCGAGAGTTAAATCGAAGTTAAAACAAAAACTGTTCAAAATCCACAAGCAAAAAGAAAACATTTTGAAAATGATGAGCAAGTACCTAAGATCCCGTAGATAACTACAGATAGAAAGGGTGCTAATACCTTCCCTTTCTATAACCTACCCCCCGTACTCAGAAATATCTCGAAAAAGGAACTTTTCTGTGCTTTTTTCCTTTCCTTGTTGGATAAAATAAAAGACGGTGGCGACTCTTGCTTACCGCGACATTTTGCAAACACAAACGCAAAACACAAACCAGCAAAATTTCCTTAACGAAATAGGGAAACCACGTCCCGGTTCTGGCCACCGTATCACATAGGGCCTTTGATGGTTCCAAGAGGACAGTGCACGGAGAAGTTAGTATCCCCATAAAAATTGGGACTCAGACTTTTGACTCATTTTTCTATGTGATGGACATCCGCCCTTCATACTCTTGTCTGTTGGGTCGACCCTGGATCCATGGTGCTGGTGCCGTCACTTCCACCCTACACCAAATGCTAAAATACTCGATCAAAGGAAAGATTGTCACAATTCACGGAGAGGAGGAATACATGGTTAGCCATTTGAACTCTTTCAGGTATGTTGAAATGGATGGTGAATTCATAGAGACTCACTGTCAGAATTTTGAGGAGGTTACAGCAACGGTCGCAACAACCAAGTCTACTCCAAAGGTCCCAAAGATTACCAGACCTCCACTAAAGATGGCCTCGTTGAAAGACGCTCGAGCAGTAGTTGAAGAGGGAGGATGTGCTATCTAGGGTCAGCTTCCGGATATTCCCTACAAGTCCGACAAATTTGGGTTGGGGTTCACTTTAGAGGCTTAGAAAGATGTTCGATGTTCTTGCACTGGGGGACCACCTCTGCGTATCAGCAATCAAGGAGTCAATGCAATAGAAGATAGTGATGGAAGCAGTGACATGGACGAATGGATTTTTCCAACCATCGGCGGAGGGCTCAACAATTGGGAGGCCAAAGATTTCATTCCTATTACTTTTATTCAAGAGTAATTGTCTTTTAATATTTTCAGGCTTGTAATATTTAAACAATTCAAACTTTTTTTAAAACCTTGTGTCTTACCCGAGGCACAATGGTCCATTTGTAAGGGTTGTCACTTCATTCTCATATGTCATTAATGAATCATGGACGTTTTTTCATCAAATTTTGTTTTCTTCGTCTTTTCTTTCTTACATTTTATTTCTTTCAAAGGTAGCTATGCTCTTACACACACTCACATATTAAAAATGCAGATCTACATCCATTCTGGATCCCATGGGTAACAGTTCTGCTATGGCCAATTATGACTTTGAATATCCGATCTACCAAGCCGATGACGAAGGTGAGGAAGATTATGAAGTTCCAGGAAAGTTGGCCAGGTTGTTGCAACAGGAAGAAAGGAACATTCAGCCGCACGAAGAGTCGGTCGAAACAATTAACTTGGGAACTGAGGAAGATAAGAAAGAGGTTAAGATGGGTGCCAACTTGGAACCTAATGTCAAGGAGTGTCTGATTCAGTTATTGCACGATTATATTGAGATCTTTGCTTGGTCATACGAAGACATGCCGGGACTTGATGCAGACATTGCCGTACATCGTCTGCCTACAAAGGAAGATTTTCCTCCGGTAAAGCAAAAGGTTCGCCGCATGAGGCCCGATATGTCTGAAAAGATCAAAGCAGAAGTCATGAAGTAATTCAATGCTGGATTTTTGGTTGTCACCTCTTATCCCCAATGGGTGGCCAATGTTGTCCCTGTATCCAAGAAAGATGGTAAAGTACGAATGTGTGTAGATTACAGAGATTTGAATAGGGCAAGCCCTAAAGATGATTTCCCACTCCCCCACATCGACATATTAGTTGACAATACGGCGTAACACAAAGTGTTTTCCTTCATGGACGGCTTCTCGGGTTATAACCAAATCAAAATGGCGCCTGAGGATATGGAGAAAATAACCTTTGTTACACAGTGGGGCACTTTCTGCTATAAGGTCATGCCATTAGGACTGAAGAATGCTGGGGCACCTTATCAACGCGCCATGGTAGCCTTATTTCATGACATGATACATCATGAGATAGAGGTCTACGTAGACGATATGATAGCCAAATCGCAGACGTAAGAAGAGCACCTTGATCACTTATGGAAGCTGTTTGAAAGACTGAAGAAGTACATATTGAGATTGAATCCAAACAAGTGCACATTCGGAGTATAGTTTGGTAAACTCTTAGGCTTTGTCGTTAGCAACAAGGGTATCGAAGTTGATCCTGCCAAGGTTAAAGCGATACAAGAAATGCCGTCTCCTCGTACTGAGAAAAAAGTCAGAGGATTCTTGGGACGTCTGAATTACATAACCAGGTTTATTTCTCACCTGACAGCTACTTGTGAGCCAATCTTCAAACTCTTGAAGAAAGATCAAGTAGTCAGATGGAACGATGAATGCCAAGTTGCATTTGACAAAATCAAAGAATACCTGCAAGAACCTCCTGTGTTGTTGCCACCTGTCGAGGGAAGGCCATTGATCTTATATCTAACTGTTTTAGAAAACTCAATGGGGTGTGTGCTGGGGCAGCATGACGAGTCTGGCCAAAAAGAGCATGCTATTTATTACCTGAGAAAAAAGTTTACCGACTGTGAAACAAGATATTCACTTCTCGAGAAAACTTGCTGCGCTCTGGCATGAGCTGCTCGCCGGCTGAGACAGTATATGCTGACCCACACTACTTTGTTGATATCTAAAATGGATCCGATAAAGTACATCTTTGAGAAGCCTGCTCTTTCTGGGAGAATAGCGAGATGGCAGATGATCCTGACAGAATATGACATACATTATACTACCCAGAAAGCTATAAAGGGCAGTGTATTGGCTGATCACCTTGCTTACCAAGCTGTAGAAGAATATCAGTCCATGAAGTTTGAATTCCCGGACGAAGACATCATGACGTTAGACAACTGTGAAGAAATTAGGCGATATGACGGACCTGAACAAGGATCCTGATGGGCCATGTTCTTTGATGGGGCATCCAACGCACTTGGCAATGGTATCGGTGCCGTACTCATATCTCCAGAAGGATGTCATACTCCTTTTACTGCCAGACTTTGCTTCAATTGTACAACTAACATGGCAGAATACGAAGCGTGCATCTTTGGTCTCAAAGCTGCTATAGACTTGGGGATCAAACACTTGGATGTATTTGGAGATTCAACCTTGGTCATCAGTCAAGTCAAAGGGGAATGGGACACCAAGCACCCCAACCTTATCCCTTATAAAGAACATGTGTTGACATTGTTTCCACATTTCGAGAAGATTACCTTCGAGCGTTTCCTGCCAGAAGAAAATCAGCTAGCAGGCGCATTAGCTACAATGTCATCTATGTTTAAACTTAATTGGGATAACGAGGCTCCTCAAATCACCATTGAGCGGATGGATGAACCAGCCTACTGTCACGAGATTAATACTGAGGAGGTAGTGGACCAGCCTTGGTTTCATGAAGTCAAGAGGTATCTCGAGTCTCAGGAATATCCAGAAGGAGCTTCGGTGAATGACAAGAAGTTCCTAAGAAGGTTCTCGGCTAAATTCTTCCTTAGTAACGGCATTTAAACAAACGCAGTCATGACTCTGTATTGCTTCGGTGCGTAGACAAGGCTGAGGCTGAAAGGATCATGGGTGAACTATACGAAGGCACTTTTGGCACTCATTCCAGTGGGCATACAATGGGAAAGAAAATCCTACGGGCAGGCTATTATTGGTCTACCATGGAGGCAGATTGCTACCAACACTCTCAGACTTGCCATAAGTTTCAAATCTATGCTGACAAAGTGCACGTACCTCCGGTTCCTCTGAATGTCTTAACGGCTCCTTGGCCCTTTGCTATGTGGGGAATCGATATGATTAGGGAAATCAAGTCAACGGCCTCCAATGGACACCGCTTTATCTTAGTGGCCATCGACTATTTTACAAAGTGGGTTGAGGCAGCTTCCTTTGCTTCCGTTACTAAAAATGTGGTCGCCCAGTTCATCAAACAAAATCTCATCTCTCGGTACGGTATCCTAGAGAGAACCCTCACCGATAATGGTATAAATCTGAATAACACTATGATCACCGCCTTGTGCAAGCAATTCAAGATTCAACATCACAATTCTTCCCCTTACCGCCCAAAGATGAATGGTGTTGTAGAAGCTGCTAACAAAAACAGTAAGAAGATCATACAGAAAATGAAAGTCACATACAAAGACTGGCATGAGATGCTACCGTTTGCTCTCCATGGGTATCGTACCACAACTCGCACATCAACTGGGGCAACACCTTTTTCTCTCGTATACAGAATGGAAGCTGTCTTGCCTATTGAGGTCCAGATCCCCTCTATAAGAATCATGAAGGATGCTGGTTTGAATGAAGAAGATTGGATCCAGACTCGGTTTGACCAACTAAACTTGATTGATGAGAATAGGCTTACAGCTATCTGTCATGGTCAGATGTACCAAAAACGTAGGATCAAAGCTTTTAATAAAAAGGTCAAACGTCAGGTATATCGGGTCGAGGACTTGGTAATCAAGCGTATCATTTTGCCACAAGGTGATCCTAGAAGAAAATGGACCCCCACATATGAAGGGCCATTTGTAATCAAAAGCATTTTCTCTGGTGGAGCAATGATCTTGACTACTATGGATGGCGATGACCTCCTGCACCCTGTAAATACAGACATAGTTAAAAGATACTACGCATGATCAAAGACCCGCTAGGTTGACTGGCCTAGGAAAAAATAAGGGCTTCCCGACGAACTAAAAGGGTTCGGGAAAAAATAAGGGATGAAAATAAAAAATCTGTACACCCGGCAAGTCAAAAACCCTAAAGGGCGGCTTGGGCAAAAAGGGGCATCCCGGTGGACTGAAAACTCGAGAGGGCGGTCCAGGAAAAAGTTAGGGATTGAAGCATATGACTATGTCCCGTTAAATCATATGGCAGGAAATCTTCAGCGTCAACCAATCAACTCAATTGGCTCTAAATCAATCCAATCGACTTCGCCGAGGCGACAAGCGGACAAGACATTCAGAGACATGAAGACTATAGCAGAATGGGAACCCCATGGGATTATTACACATTGCTATCTTTTCTCTGTATCAATTTTCATTTTTTATGATGACATTCTCTCGCTAGAATGCTCGTCTCATTGTACAAAAAATACTTATTCAAGTTAATACAAAGATATCCCTTTTGAAAGTGCAAAACCATCTGTTTTTCTTTATTTCTATGTTTTATTTACAAAAGCGTCCAATGATTTATTTTTTGAACATATGCATTTGAACGTGATTACTGTTACAAATAAACAAAAAGAAACGGAAAGACAATTACTAATGACTTTAAGAAATAGGATAATATCTATAAGCCATTCCATAAAACCCCCGCAGGTACTTTCTCCAGCCAGAGCAAAAATTTCAACCACCGGTCCAAAATGTCCCCAGTAAGTTGCCCAATTTCTCAGATTTCCCCAGCAGGATATCACAAAGACTACAAGCAATGTCTGGCTTTTCCCTTATACAACAGAGTTTATACTTGGAAACTCACCCATCAGTGCTTTAAAAGGGATTTATTTTCCCCGCTTCCAGCAACGCTACGGCACAAACAATCTTTAATTCAATACATTTGCATCCATACATCATAACATTGATAACTTAAGTACATACTGTGCAATATCATTTATTTTGAGAGGCAAACATCACATCATGCATCGCATACATCATAGCATTGCATACAATTAACTCTCCGCCTTTTTGCAGGAAAGAGTCATTAGACAGTTATTATCAACAAACTTCCGACAGACACAAATTTTCAAACAAGTCCAATACGGATCAATTTCCGAGAAAAGGCTGATTTTTACTGTTTTAGATAAATCTCTCAACGGTTTATCCTGATTCGTTTCCAGATTTTTACTGGTTCAGATAAATCTCTCAACGGTTTATCCTGATTCGTTTCCAAATTTTCATTGGTTCAGATAAATCTCTCAACGGTTTATTCTGATTCGTTTCTAGATTTTTACTAGTTCAAATAAATCTCTCAAGGGTTTATCCTGATTCGTTTCTAGATTTTCACTGGTTCAGATAAATCTCTTAACGGTTTATTCTGATTCATCTCTAGATTTTTACTGGTTCAGATAAATCTATCAACGGTTTATTCTGATTCGTCTCCAGATTTTTACTGTTCAGATAAATCTCTCAACGGTTTATTCTGATTCATCTCCATATTTTTACTGGTTCAGATACATCTCTCAACGGTTTATTCTGATTCGTCTCCATATTTTTACCGGTTCAGATAAATCTCTCAACGGTTTATTCTGATTCATCTCCAGATTTTTACTGGTTCAGATAAGTCTCTCAACGGTTTATTCTGATTCATCTCCAGATATTTATTAGTTCAGATAAATCTCTCAACGGTTTATCCTGATTCGTTTCCAGATTTTTACTGTTTCAGATAAATCTCTCAATGGTTTATCCTGATTCGTTTCCAGATTTTTACTGTTTCAGATAAATCTCTCAACGGTTTATCCTGACTTGTTTCCAGATTTTAACTGGTTCAGATAAATCTCCCAACGGTTTATTCTGATTCGTCTCCAGATTGTTTCACTGGTTCAGATAAATCTCTCAACAGTTTATCCTGATTCGTTTCTAGATTTTTTACTATTTCAGATAGATATCTCAACAGTTTATTCTGATTCATTTTCTGTTAAAAAAAAGAGAAGATCAAGTTCAAACTTTCCGTCAACAATCACCTTTAGATGGTATCTATAAGCCCATCTCCTAACATTCTCCTTTGTTTCTCCAAATGGCATCTTTAAGCCCATTTATGTACACAATCAACCAGCATGTCATCAAGTGCAAATTTCTGGGCACTATAGTGTTTAATCACCTTCTACTTTCAAGCCACGAACGACAAACACGTCGATCTAGCTTTTCAAGTTCAAGATTGAACAGGGGCAGCTGTTGTACCCCAAAATTTGCCCTCCCATTTTTCATACAAGATACAATCCTAGGGTTTCTCATATATTCAAGTTGGCTCAGAAATCGATAAGACAAATTTTCTTTCGAAGCAGTAAAATCAACAATTAAGGTTTTGCATTTCTCAAAAGAAAATGAGTTTTCAAAGTTTCAAACAGTCTTTATGCTTCTTCATGTGTTATAAAATATGTTTGTGCCAAGTTTCAAGCCTCACATCGTGAGTTTGCTCAGTCAGTGGTTCAGACGACTGAAAAGGACTCCATTAACCCAAAAGATGACCTTTGGTGACATCAAGTTCAAGTGACTGTAACTTCTTCAATTTTCAATATCATGAAGTGATTCTTTTTGCAAAGTATCACAAATAGCATTGTCTATGAGATTACTTCAACGATCAAAGTCAAAATGCGCTTGGAAGACCATGAAATTTATCGAAATTTTATAGGAATTTCTTGACTGTAGAATGTTATTTCTAGATGTTGATCATTACGTTGAGATAATTCATTGAAACAAGAGTTTGAGTTTGAAAGTCCATGGATAGTTTGTTATTCGTACTTCAAATCGTTTGCGTTTGGATGTTAATGATTATTGGATCGAAATAGGATTTTTATCAAAATTCTTACAGGATATTCAAAAGGATCAGTATGCTTATGGCGCAATTTTGATATACTCGAAAAAGAATTCATTCATGTGAACTATTTTGAATTCAGAGAATTCATCAAACTTCATTCATCTTCATCTTCATTCAAGTCTTCAATCTTTCTTTCAAATCAATTGCAAGTGCATCACCAATTCCATTTCCAAATTCAAGACATCCATTTCAAGTTTGTAAGAATTCATGATTCAATTCTACAAGAAATTACAAAGCATTATTCAAGGCATGTTTCAAAGATTCAAGTATCGTTCTTTTCTCAAGAGGCATTTTAAAAGAATAATCCAAATTATGCTCATGATTTAAATTGTATAAAAAAGGAATATTCAAGCTTTTTAGAAACAAATTCAAGATGAATCAAGTATGCAAGATTGCACCAAAATTTCATTGTATAAATTTACAAGTGAATTGGAATTCATTGTTTAAAATTACAAGGGAATTGATATACACTTTACAAGTTTCTAAATCTTAAAACTCAAATCACAAGTTCACAATGTTACAAATTCCTAACAATGCACTAAAACTACAAAGGAATTTCTTTATCATCAAGCTTTCTTCAAGTGCTTCAAGTCACTCTTCGTCAATTCCCCCTATCATCCAATTTGCTCGTACATGTAAACAAAAGGAGAGAATTAATTAGCAAAAATTCATGTTGGAACAAGAATGGAAAATTTCAAAGAAATCTCTACATTTTCATCATTAGGGATTGGTAAGAAGAATCAGAAATAAGGGGGGCAATGTTTCATCCGTATTTGGTCCATTGCAAATCACAATCTATTAATTGGTTCACAGAGGACAAAATGAGGATAAATACAAGTCAAAATCAATAGTTCATCATGGTTTCAAATGCTGCAAAAATAGTTTACATCACAGTAAAAAAGAACAACCACAAGAAGCCAAAATGCTGTCAAAAATGGACTGCATTGCAGCCCTCCATAGGCTGTCCATAAAAGGCCAAAATCTGTCAAGAATAGCTGCCAACATACAACCAGAATTGCACATATATAGGCCAAGTCAGAACTGCAACAGGAAAGGAGCAAAACAGCATAACAAATATGTTCAAACCCAATTGCCTTTTTCCCCCGAAAAGTTTTGTTTTTCAGATGAAGAGTATAAGTATATAACAGAAGCCATTCGGGACAACAAGGGAGAACTTTTTTTTTCATTATCCAAAAAGAACCAGCAGCAAGAAAAGATATAACAAAGCATACAAAACCCTAAAGGATCTCATCATCATTTTCTTAATACCACCCTTCAGAAAGGAAGAGAATACAGAAAAAGGGATAGAAATCAACTTCCCTATCAAGCAAAAGCCAGCAACAAGGTAAAGTCCCTATCATTTCTCTGCATTTACCATGAAATCTGTCATCTGCATATATTCTGTTTTTGTTAAATAATCAGATAAAGAAGAAAATGAAAAAAAACCAACAAACCAGTAAAACAAATCATCATCCAAGAAAACCAGTAAAACAAATCATCATCCAAGAAAACCAGTAAAACAAATCATCATCCAAGAAAACCAGTAAAACAAATCATCATCCAAGAAAACCAGTAAAACAAATCATCATCCAAGAAAACCAGCAAAACAAATCACCATCCAAAAAAAACCAAAAAAACATAGTCATCGTTCAAAGCCAACAAACCCCTCACCTTCCTTTTTCGTCAACCTTGTATAAACTGCAAAATAATAAGCCCTAACATAAATAACAAAATAGAAAAGTAGCTTTCAATAATCGATCAACCCTAAGCCTTAAGCACTTACCATAAAAAACCCAGTGCGCTAGCCGCTCATAACTCCCTCCAAACAGCTTCCACAATTCCCTCTGTCCATCATCACCGTAGCCGGTAACATGCAGAAAAGAAAAGAGTGGAAAACCGCGGTAGGATAGGTCTGTTTTCAGACAGTGTTTCCTCTGTCAATCGGAGGGCGGTCGTTTGGTTCGCGACCGAGTTCAGTGAGGGGTGATGCGACCAAGTTCGGAGAGAGAGGAGAACGATGGGTTCAAGTAAGGAGAAAGATGAAGATGAGAAGAGAGAGGTAGCATAGAAAGATGAAGATGAGAAGAGAGAGGTAGCGTAGAAAGATGAAGTTGAATAGAGGAGTCAGCGTTTTTTCCCCCTTTTTAGTTAAATTAAAAAAAAAACAATGATAATAATTTGGAGGCTGCGCCGCTCCACCCTTCATTTTAGGGTTTTTACTACTTTTGAGTGTGAGTAATGGCCAGTTGGGCCTTCAGATCAAGCCCAATGTCTCTCCAGCCTCACCCCTAACTTTCTATTTCATACCCTTTTCCCTGTAATTATTTTGTTTAGTTTTAGTTTAGTTTAACTATAATCCTAGCAAATCTTAATTCTAATTAAGTTTAGGTTTAACCCTTTTGTTTGTTTTTTTAAGATTTTTTTTATTATTATTATTTACTTAATTACTATTTATTTAGTTTTAGAATTTTAGTTTAGATTAATTCTTAATTACCTTTTTTAATTAGTCTAGAATTATTTTATAGTAGTCTTAGAATTTTGATTTTTTTTAGATTTAAATTAGTAATTGAATTAATCTAGTTTAGATTTAAATTAGTATTTTTATAATTTATTTATTTTATATTTAATTTATTTTAGGTTTTAAATTTTTAACCTTAGAATTTTAACTTAGTCTAAAAATAACTTTTAGTTACATCTCTATTAATCACAAATAAAATCCACAAAAGAACAAAAATACCAAAAATATTGTTTCGATTATTTTGCCATTTAATCTTATTTACTAGTTTGTTTTATTCTAATTAACTGTTCATTTTTTATTCGATTGGGTTGTATTGCTTGTTTATTAGACTTTAAACGCATTTTCGATTCAATCCATCCGCATTTGTAAATTTGTACCCCCATTCCCAAAAACTTTGTAATAGTGTAGAATTTCAATTTCCACAATTTACTGTTTTCCTTATACTGTATAGTAATTAGGTGTGTATGGAAAGATTCAAAAAAAATCAATCGCTAGATAACCAAATCAAAGAACACAATAACTTGAAATAAACACACTTTTTCACACGCGCACCTCTAGGGTAACCTTGCTCGTTGCCTCGGAAATACAGTCATGTCCCTCGAATATGGGACGTCTTAGCAATGACCCTTCGATAAAAATATCATAGTCCATCGATGACCCTCGACGTTGCCTTTGATAAAACGATCTCGTCCCTTACGAAAATTGCTAAAGTGCCTCATAAGTTGCTTTCAATGACTGTAAAATTGACCCGCGCCTATCCCTTCACATACAACGATGGGGCTTCTTACCAAATTAATGGTAAGATAGCAACATTAAAAGGAGGAAGAAAAGAATAATTGAAAACATTTCGAGTAGATAGATTCGCTCCTAGTTACTCGCTTGCTCACGATAAAAACATTTTTACACCTACACTTTCATTTCAAAACATTTTCAAAAGACAAAATTTTTGTATACGTTCTTATAGAAACGAGAACCATTGCAAAACATCTTTTCAAAACACTTTCCGAAACACAATCCACAAACACATCTTTGAACCACTTTTCGAAACAAAACTTTGTACGCGTTCTTATAGAAACGAGAACCATTACGAAGAGATTTTTCAAAACACTTTCAAAGCCCACACCACAAGCACACTGTCAAATAAAAGCATGTGATCTAAACGAGTAACTAAGAGACCATGGAAAACCATGGATGAAAAGGGTGCTAATACCTTACCTTTTCATAATCTACCCTCTGAACCCGAGAAATATGCTCGAAAGGTCTTTCCTGTGCTTTTTTACCTTTCCTTTTGGATAAAAGAAAAGTCGGTGGCGACTCTTGCTATCCGCACAAATGCGATCGAAACGCAAAACATTAAGTCATTTCTCCCACCGTATCAAAGTATGTAATATCATGATGTATGAAGTGCATTTCATAATGATCCTCTCAAAGTAAATGAGAGTGTGTTATATGCGTTTTGTATGCATATGCTATGACATGTATGAATGTGAGATGTCATTAAAGCGTATAGGTAGCTCCGCATAACGTTTATGACTGAGGAAAATAAATCCTTGACTGTTGCAGGGGATGAAGAATATGTGTAATCCCCAATCTTTTCTAGTATTCCTCCGCTGGTAATTTCTGCTTTCTATTTGAGGAAACTCCGTTGGGAAATTTGTTTTCTGCTTAGGGAGAAAATTTCAAGAGCATTGGTCGCTCACTGCTCTATTGGGGAATTTAATTCTCATATACTCTGACTGGGGATAAAAGAGATGGAAAACCTTTCGAGGTGCCGTCTGACCGAGTTTATGATATGGATGTTGACTCGTCTGGGGAGGATAAGATTAAACGATATCTGGTTCGATTTCAAATTCCGTAGCAACTCTCTGGGGATGGAAATCTAGACTAACCTTTGCTGGGAAGATTGTATCCTATTTGGGAAATAAAACCTATTGGGGAAATAAACCCTGCTGGAGAAACACTCTGTTGAGGAATATTCTCTATTGAGGAATTTTATCGTGTTGGAGAAATAAGCTCAATCGGGGAAGAGAACTTTTGCGAACTATACTGGTGACATACTCTCTGACGAGGACTGGGACTCCATAGGTTGGCGACATTTACGGGGAAATATCATACTCCTTTGTCGGCTAGGGGGGTCTACTCGGGATTGTGATTTGGTTAATTGTTGTAAAAATCCCAATTCCTTGTCTTAAGGTATTTCATACTTGTGGGGCATGTGTTTTTGTTGAAGATGAGCTTGTGAAGATGACTCCGCGGGGATAATATTATGGAAACTTCTATGTGGGGACTATTCCATGGAGGTTGTTCTGTAGGAATTTATGGGTGACTTGAACGTTATCCCATCTCCTAGAGTCTTGATTAAATATTTATTCCTGTTTTCATGCATATATTTGTTAGCAGTAGTCGTATTCATATGCATATGTTCACTCAATTTAATCATTGGACGTTTTTGCAAACAAAACAGTAAAACAAAATTTGAATTTTAAAATTGTGCTTATATTTATTATTTTCCTATAAATAGGAGATTGTTGTATAAAGAGACAGAAGTTCTAGTAAGAGGAAACCGCCGTGAAACGAGAGGAGTACAAAGTAAAACAAAACATATAGCTATGTGTAAATGATCTCGTCAGGTTTCGACTCTGCTATTGCCCCTATCTCTTCGAGCATCTTATCTGTTGCTGTTGGAAGAAGTTAACTGAATCGATCTGTACCATTTGAACTTGACATGGGTAATAAAGTTGGCTGTAAGTGATCCAACGGGACATAGTCGTACGCTTTAATCCCTAAATTTTACTTGGACCACCTTTTTGGGTTTTCAGTCCACCGGGATACCCTTTTTTGCCCAAGCCGCCTTTTCAGGTTTTCGACTTGCTTGGTGTACAGTCTTTTATATATATATCCCTGATTTTTTCCCGAACCCTTTTGGTTCTCCGGGATGCCCTTATTTTTTCCTAGGATAGTCAACCTAGCGGCTCGTTTTCATGCGTAGTATCTTTTGACTATGTTCGCGTTCATAGGGTGCCAAAAATCTTCACCGCCCATGGTGGTAAGTATCATAGTGCCGTCCAAAATATCTTCTTGATTACAAATGGACCTTCGTAAGTAGGAGTCCATTTGCCCCTGGGATCACCTTGCGGTAGGATGATGCACTTTATTACCAAGTCACCAGCCTGATACACCCGATGCTTGATCTTCTTATTGAAGGCTTTGATCATGCGCTTCTGATACATCTGACCATGACAAACAGCCGCAATCCTCTTGTCATCAATCAAATTCAGCTGGTCCATCCTATTATGAATCTATTCGTCTTCGTATAAATCCGCGTCTTTCATAATTCTCAGGAAGGAATCTAAACTTCGACAGGTAGGACAACTTCCATATCGTAAACTGGAGAGAACGGGGTTGCCCCAATTGATGTTCACACTGAAGTGCGATAGCCATGAAGATAAAATGGTAACGTCTCATGCCAATCTTTATACGTCACCGTCATCTTCTGTATAATCTTATTAATGTTCTTATTGGCGGCTTCCACTGCACCATTCATCTTTGGTCGATACAAAGAAGAGTTGTGATCTTAAATTGCATGCAGAGTTCCGTGATCATAGTGTTATTGAGACTGGTACCATTGTCTGTGATAATACTCTGGGGGATGCCATACCGACAGATAAGGTTATGCTTAATGAATCGGGCGACAACATTCCTAGTAATAGAGGAAAACGAGGCTGCTTCAACCCACTTCGTGAAGTAATCAATGGCGACGAGGGTGAAGCAATGTCCGTTAGACACAGTGGGCTTGATTTCTCAAATCATATCAATGCCCCACATTGTAAACGACCAAGGAGCAGTTAAGACATTCTGAGGTACTGGAGATACATGTACCTTTTCAGCATAGATCTGACACTTGTAACAAGTTCTTAGGTGGTGATAACACTCAGTTTCCATAGTCGACCAATAGTAACCCGCTCTCAGAATCTTCTTAGCCATAGTATGTCCACTGGAATGAGTACTAAATATACCTTCATGCATATCTTCCATAATCTTCTCTGCCTCTTTCTTGTCCATACAACGAAGCAGAGTCGAATCATGGTTGCGCCTATACAGAATTCTGTTTCTCAGGAAGAACTTAGATGATAACCTTCGTAGGAATTTCTTGTCATTGATAGATGCTCCTTCAGAATAATCTTGAGCCTCAAGATATCTTTTCACTTCATGAAACCAAGGCTTCTCTTCTACTCCGTCAGTGTCAACTTTGTAGCAGTGTGCCGGTTCGTCTAGCCTTTCAATGGGAATTTTTGGAGCCTCATTGTCCCATATGACTTTGAACATAGATGACATGGTATCCAATGCATCCGCCAACTGGTTTTCTTCTCTTGGAACATGCTCAAAAGTGATCTCCTTGAAGTACGTAATTAAGGTCAGCACATGCTCTATATAAGGAATGAGATTCAGATGCTTAATATCTCATTCTCCCTTAATATGACTGATTACCAGGGTTGAGTCTTCGTATATGCTCAAGAACTTGATTCTCAGGTCAATAACAACTTTAATACCCATCATGCACGCTTCATACTCAGCCATGTCGTTGGTATAGTCAAAGCATAATCTGGCGGTGAAGGGTGTATGGCAGCTCTGAGGAGAGATAATTACAACACTAATTATGTTGCCAAGTGCATTAGAGGCTCCTTCGAAAACCATAGTCCATCGGAATCATGGCTTAGGTCCTTCATATGGTCCAGGTTCTTCACAATCTATAACTAGCATAATATTCTCATCCGGGAATTCAAAGTTCATAGATTGGTAGCCGTCTACGGCTTGATGAGCCAAATGATCTTCCAGTACACTTCCTTTGATCGCTTTCTGAGTGGTGTACTAAATACCGTATTCTGTTAAGACCATTTTCCATCGGGTTATTCTTCTGGATAGAGCTGGCTTCTTGAATATGTACTTGATGGGATCCATTTTAGAGATCAACAAAGTAGTATGAGTCAACATATATCGTCTTAGTCGGCGAGCAGCCCATGCCAAAGTGCAACAAGTTTTCTAGAATAGTGAGTATCTTGTTTCACAGTCGGTAAACTTTTTTCTAAGGTAGTATATTGCATGCTCTTTTCGACCAGACTCGTTATATTGGCCCAATACACACCCCTATTGAGTTCTCTAACATTGTTAAATACATGATCAAATGTCTTCCTTCAACTGGTGGCATCAAAATTGGAGGTTCTTGTAGGTACTCCTTGATTTTGTCAAAGTCTATCTGGCAATCGTTGTTCTACTTCACTACCTGATCTTTCTTCAGTAACTTGAAGATTTGTTCACAAGTAGCGGTCAAATGAGAAATAAATCTGGCAATATAATTCAGTCATCCCAAGAAACCTCTGACTTCCTTCTCGGTACGGGGAGGAGGAATTTCTTGAATAACTTTAACCTTGGCATGATCAATCTCAATACCTTTACCGTTGACAACAAAACCCATGAGTTTACCGAATCTCACCCAAAGGTGCACTTGTTCAGATTCAATCTCAACTTGTACTTTTTCAACCTCTCAAACAAGTTATGTAGATGGTCCAGATGCTCTTCTTCAGTCTGTGATATGGCTATCATATCGTCGACATAGACCTCTATCTCATGATGAATCATGTCATGGAACAAAGCTACCATAGCATGCTGATATGTTTCGTCGGTATTCTTTAACCCAAAAGGCATAACCTTGTAGCATAAAGTGCCCCACTTTGTAACAAAGTAGTATTTTCCACGTCTTCAGGTGCTAATTTGATTTGATTATAATATGAGAAACCATCCACAAAGGAGAATACCTTGTGCTGAGCGGTGTTGTCAACCAAAACATCAATATATGGAAGTGGGAAGTCATCTTTAGGGCTCATCCTGTTCAGATCCCTGTAGTTTACACACATACGTACCTTGCCGTCTTTCTTCGGTACCAGAACCACATTCAAAACCCATTAAGAATTGGATGTCACTGCTAAGAACCCTGTGTTGAATTGTTTCATAACTTCAGCCTTGATCTTCTCTGACATCTCGGGACGCATACGAGGAACCTTCTGTTTTATCGGAGCACAACCCTCTTTCATCGGAAGACGATGAACCACAATATCAGTATTGAGCCCTGGTGTTGTACCCCAAAATTTTCCCTCCCATTTTTCATACAAGATACTATCCTAGGGTTTCTCGAATACTCAATTTGTCTCAGAATTTTATCAGACAGATTCTCTCCCTAAGCAGTAAATCAGCTATTAGGGTTTTGCATTTCTCAAAGGAAATTTAGTCTTCAAGGTATCAATTGGTCTTCATGGGTTTTTATATCTCTTCCAGGTTGTTTAATCCAGTTTTCAAACCTCGCATTGCAAGTTTTCTCAAATAATGGTCCAGATAACTGAAAATGACTACATTAACCCAAGAATCGACCCTTTTGCGGGAAAAAATTCAAACGACCGTAACTTCTTCATTATTCAATATTTTTGAGCGGTTTTTCTTGCGTATGATCCTCCTTGATGCCGTCTTCATTTTCTCTTCACAAGTCAAGAGCCGATTACGTGTATAAGATCACCAAAATTCGAATGCGTTAGAAGTCGCATAATGAATTTTGACCTAATTTCAAATAACAGTTGTCTGATTTCTAAGAGTTGTGATTTATTTAAATTACAATACCTTGAGCCGATTATTTTTGTTCATGGTCATATGTGATGTCGCTCACGGGTTTATCTTCAAATAATCAAAGGAAAATTGTGTTTGGAAGACTTTAAAATTATCAAATCGTCGCAAGGCATTTGTTGACTTTGAATGTTCTTAATCACAGTTTATTTAAAGATCGACAGATATTCTCGAAGCATGTTTGTTTGGCAATGAAATTCCATTTTTTTATCAAGCATAGCACGCAAGTTCATTTTAAATGCAAACTTGACTAGGACAAGATGTGAAGGTTAAGGCTATCATTTAAGCAACCATGATTGTGGATTCCCTTAGTCAAAAAGATTTGAGCTCTTAAAACATTTATTTTGTTTAAGAATACAAAGTACGTGATTTATCTAACCATTTTGTGTTTGCTTGAAATGCAAGTTACCAAACCAATATTTTTCTATCCAAAGTATTCAATTGAGGATTGCAAGTTTTGTACAATAAATTCTATCACACCAAATTTTATTCAAATGCTTGATATTATTACATTACAAATGAAATTACATTTTGTTTGTCTTGTTTACAAAAAAATCTCAAAGCTCTTGTTTACAAAAAGAATTTTTATTTTTTTCTTCAAGTCTTCATCTTCATCTTCAAGAAAACTCATCCACTCCTCGCCATGACCTCTTCATCTTTCAACCTC
Organism: Vicia faba; assembly: GCA_948472305.1. NCBI lineage: Eukaryota > Viridiplantae > Streptophyta > Magnoliopsida > Fabales > Fabaceae > Vicia > Vicia faba. Next base: position 487,028,125 of record OX451739.1, read on the forward strand.
GATCGCCTAATTCTCATCTGCTCATGAAACAAGAAAGTGAAAAGTTAGTTAGCATCGCGAAAATTCAAGCAAGAATTAATAGTTAAAACAAGTTTTATCTCATCATTAGAGTTTGCAATTTGAAATCAGGAATTAACAGGTTGTTGTTTTAATCATGATCCACCTCTTCCTATTTTGCAAATCATAAAACCTGGATTTTGGTTCACAAAAAGGGAAAAAGAAATTTGCAAATATTACAAAGGCAAGGTCAAACTTCAAACAAATGAGAACAACAAACTGCCAAGTACAAAAACAGCATGCAGCATCACAAAAATAGGGCAGCATAGGCAAAATATAAACAACAAGCAAAAGATAGCATGGCCAGAAACGCAAACAGAATGCATCATAAAACAGTAAACAACAAAGCAGTGGAAAAACCAGTAAGCAGCAATTAGAAACCATGCTGTCAGCAGAAAAACAAATAACACAGTAATATTGCAAAACAATGCAAGCTAGCTAGTTCACAAACCCCTTGTCATCATTTTCCCCAATGCAAACTCTTTAGAATTTTTTTTGACAAAAAGCAAATTTGCTTTTGTTTCATAGAAAGATGAAAAGGAAAGAGGAAAGATATCACCTAGCCAACAAATAATCCAAAGTCATGCCAAGGCAAACAGGCTGCTATTGCTACAAAGGCCTGCTATAAAATTAGTCCAAGAAGACCTGCTCTCAAAGCATCTCTATGCTGCCCATAGCAGTACAAGACCTGTCCACAACCCTGCTATAGCCTGCACCAAAAGTTGCACTAAAATGGAAAAACATCAACCTGCACTCAAAAAGGCCACAGAGAAATTAACCAAGTTATTCAAAACTCATCAAAATTTTCCACTACCTCTCATATACAACAGTAGCCAAACTTGTTCAAGTGGAGAGCTGATTTTTCCATCCCAACTAAAAATCCTCATGTTGTCATAAAACCCCAAAAAAAGCAGTAAATATACAAACAGCAAAAACCAGCAAAGGCCAATACAAGATACTAACCGAGCAACATATCAGAAAAAGAGGGTGGAGAAATTGGACAGGAACACAAACCCCAAGCATCATCTCCTAAAAAATTTCACTCATTTTCACCACCAAAACTCTTGTGACAATCTCACTGTAAACCAACATTCAACATAACCAGCACAAGAAAAAAACCATACCAGAAATTCCAACCCCATCTCTGAACTAAATCCCTTCATCCTCCTCATCAAATCTTCACCAAATCTATAGTAAAATACCGCCAAACTTCATCATCACTGCCTTTCAACCTCACAACGATAATCATGTCGTATCGTATCAACGCCTTGTGTTCAAATTTCAGACCTACAAATCGCGAGGCACAAAATCACTTACTGAGAAGGAGTAGAAGGAAGGGTATCGAATGCCATACCTGAAATTTGAAGACTCGTCTCCGACTCGGTATTTCCTCTTTTCCTTTGTTCTTGATTTAGGTTTTGTTCTTGTTAATTTTGCAAATTTTTACTGTTATCGCTGCACTAAGAGGGAGGAAGTCAGAGGGAGGGTGTTAGGGTTCTTTCATCAGTGACGAACTTATTTCAGCCACAAGGGATTGAAGAGGATTGGGAGATAGCGAGGGAGGTCTGAATTGAGGATCGGCGTATTTGAGGTTATTGTTGTGAGGAAGATTGGCAGTACATTGTGGTGGTTAGAGGTAGTCGCCGCCGGAGTTTGAGAAAGGAGGAAGAAAAGTTAGCGTTAAATTAGGAAGAGAGGTAGTTTCTTTTTATGACTTTGGGTTCTCATCCTCAGCAAACAACAACAACAACGCCTTTTCCTTGTTATGGCCAAACTCTTGCACAAATTTTCCTTGGACCTCTAACCCGACCCAGTAAAACATCCCAAGGAGTTTATTATTATTTTTTAATTTCTGTTTTGAACGAAAATAATCATGGGGCCTTATGCCCTTATTTTTTTTCTTTTTAAAAAAAGCCCAATCAGCATCACCCCCATTGTTACTTCAACACCTCATTTCACTTTTTGTTCTTGTTTTGATTTTATACTTAGTTTTGATTTTTATTAGTTTAATAAATCATAATTTTTGTTAATTAATTCTCACAATTTAGTTTAGTTCTAATTTAGTTTAGGACTCTCTAAATAATTTTACTAATTATTTTTTGCTTAAGCTTTAATTTATTTAATTTCTTAATAACAAAAACTCTAAATGACAAAAATACATGCATTTTGATTTAATTCTTTAGTTAATTGATAGAATAGATTTTCACATTTTTCCTTCCAAACTTTTCAAAAGCAAATACTTAGAATCTTATTGCTATACCTTGTTAATTAATTTTATTTTATAGACTGTTATAATTTTAATTAATCGTTCAATTCGATTTGGTTGTATTGTTTGCTATTTGGACTTTTAATCGCATTCGACTCATCCCCATTTGTTAAAATTGTACCCCCATTCCCGAAAGCTCTGTAATAGCGTAGAATTTCCATTTCCACAATTTACCGTTTTCCTTATACTGTATAGTAATTAGGCGTGCATGGCAAGATTCAAAATCAATCGCTAGATAACCTAATTTCAAAGACAAAATTAATTTGAATCAAGCACACTTTTCACACGCGTACCTCTAGGGTAACCTCGCTTGTTGCCTCGGAAACACAGTCATGTCCCACGGATATGGGATGTTTTAGCAAAGACCCTTCGATAAAAAAGATCGTAGTCCCTTGATGACCCTCGATGTTGCCTCTGGTAAAACGATCTAGTCCCTTACGAAAAATTGCTAAAGCGTCTCATAAGTTGCTTTCAATGACTATAAAATTGACCCGCACCTGTCCCTTCACATCCAACGACGAGGATTCTTACCAAATCAATGGTAAGATAGCAACATCTAAAGGAGGAAGAAAAGAACATTTAAGACCTTTCGAGTAGGTAGATTCGCTCCTAGTTACTCGCTTGCTCACGACAAAACCTTTTTTACACCGACACTTTCATCTCAAAACATTTTCAAAAAGACAAAACATTTTGTATACGTTCTTATAGAGACGAGAACCATTGCAAAACATCTTTTCCAAACCACTTTCAAAAACACATTCCACAAACACATCTTTGAACTATTTTTTAAAACGAAAATTTGTACGCGTTCTTATAGAAACGAGAACTATTACAAAGAAATTTTCAAAATACTTTAAAAGCCCACATCACAAGCACATTGTAAAAACAAAAGCAAGTGATCTAGCGAGTAACTAAGAGCCCGTAGATAACTACAGATGAAAAGGGTGCTAATACCTTCCCTCTTCATAATCTACCCCCCGAACCCGAGAAATAATCTCAAAAGGTCTTTCCTGTGCTTTTTTACCTTTCCTTTGGAATAAAAGAAAAGTCGGTGGCGACTCTTGCTATCTGCATAAATGCGATTAAAACGCAAAACCCTCGAGTCAGTTCTCCTGCCGTATCACAGAACTGGCGACTCTGCTGGGGATACAAAATCTAAAAGTAGGGTTACCTTAGGGTTAGATCACCTTTACTTGTTTTCTTTGCATGATTTATATTTTGTTCTTTGTATTGGGCTTGCTTTGATCCTCCACCCGGATCTGGGACACCTTTTTAGGTAAGTAGCAATAAATTATGGAAACTGTACGACATAGACCGATATGGTTGAAATAATGGCTATGTTAGTGTGACGCATTTGTGGGTACCGGTATCCCTCATGGTAAATCGAGGAGAATACGGGGCCGCTGAGTGGCGTCATAAAGCACTAACTGACTTTAGAACCCTAATTAAACAAACTTGGCCATTAGGATGTAGTGATATAACCGATTTCAGTGCAGAGCTGAAAATTGGTTGATACTCGATACTGCACTCATTGAGGCTAGACTTTTGGGATATCTCGGCCGCAAGAAAAGATTGATTATGCTGAGACAATGCCTAAGAGAAAGGTCGGTGATATTGAGATCCTTTAGAACCCGATCACTATTACTAGGACAGGTTGAGCCAACTAATCTTCAAGAGGGTACTCACCTATAAAACCCCATGCAAGCCTAAAACATTGGAACTTGTTTGTTGTTGTGTGTATATATTTACTTGTACATAACATCATAAACATCATACACATGCTCACTAACCATTTCAAGGATTTAGAAATTTATCTTTGTTTTTGTTTTGTAGGTCATGAATTTCGTCCGAAGGAACACCATCCGAATCAGCTTTGTAAAAGCACACCCTCAACTTCAAGAGTTAGCCTCAAGAGTGCCCGAGGATTCTCATTTTACCAAGAAATACGGTCGACTCCTCAGTTTGGCTACATCCAGTTTCCAAGAAGAGATGATGCGTGTGTCGTTCCAATTCTTTGATCTCGTACATCATTGTTTCACTTTCCCGGACTATCAGTTGGCACATACACTGGAAGAGTTCTCTCTACTCTTAGGGGTGCCCATACTTGATGAGATACTGTTCACCGGTCTAGAGGGAATTCGAAAACCTGAAGTCATCGCCGAAGCTTTGCATCTGAAGAGAGCCAGCATCATAACCAATTGGTAGACAAGAAGTGGGGTTAAAGGTTTCCTAGCCAAGTTTCTATTGGAGAAAGCTCGTTCCTTCTGGGACGACGTGGATTTCCAAGCTTTTGAAGACATCCTGGCTCTTCTCATTTATGGTTTGATTCTGTTCCCCAACTCAGACCAATTCATAGATGCTAACACTATCAAAGTCTTTCTCTCTCGCAATCCCATACCTACCTTACTGGGAGACATCTTGCACTGCCTTCATACCCGCACCATGAAGAAAAGAGGTACTCTCTTGTGTTGTATCCCCCTACTCGCTAAGTGTTTCACTTTACACCTACCTCAATCAGCATTGAAGAACGAGCAAAGATTGATATAGTCTCAAGGGATGATGTCCCTCACCCATTCTGACATCCGTTGGTGTTCGAGATCCTTGGAAGATGTTTCTATCATTAACCGCTGGGGGAATTCCATAACGTACCTCTGCTTGGTATTAGGGGAGGTATCACCTATAATCTCTGCTTAGCTCTTCGACAGTTTGGGTATGCCCAAAGAGAAGGCCCTTGTGAGATGCTCATTCAAGGTCTGGTGTTCGACTACGCAAAGAAGACCAAGGTTACCGCCAGAGGTTTACACGAGCTTGGAGAATGGTGAACAAGGGGGACAGTAGGACTTTAGGACACAAAAAGTCTATCCCTCTCGAGCCTTACCTTAGGTGGGTATGGGCTCGCGCTCAGAGACTCGTGATGCCTTACCTTTCCATCCTCCCTGTTATCATAGAGCCTGTTGTTGAAGGAGACGTCTCATACACTATCCTTCATCCTGACATGCTTACCTCTCTCGAAGACTTGCAGAAAGCTTGGGTTCAGTTGAAGGAAGAGAGAGACACCTTTGAAGCCCAATTTTACGCCAGTGAGAAGAAGGTTCTGGAACTCACCAAGCAGCTTCATGAAGAGCAGGATCTGAACGCCTACATCATGCCAAAGAGAATGCATTCAACCTTTTTGTCTTAGGAGTTTTTGTTGTATTTTGTTTCTTTCATTGTAAGCCCAAAGAGGCATGATGTACTCAAATTTGGATTTATTAATATAACGTGTGTTCCTTTTTGGTTTGAACAAATTTAAATCTCTAATTTCCTTGAGATCATTTGCATATTGCATCTTCATTCATCATAACATCATACAAGTTTCTTACAACAGGTTTCCTTATCCTTCTACTGTTTATTTCAGTGAGATGGATATTGAACAGACAGTGAAAGATCTTCAGGCGCAAAACGTCCAGTTTCAACAAATGCTCTTGACTCTGACAAAAGGACAAGAGGAGTTGAAGACTCTACTGGCCAAAGAAAAGAAGAAGAAAGCGAAGAAACCAACCGATATTGTGATCATGGGAAGAAGGTTCAAAGGACAAGCCAGACGGACTTTAGACTTTGCAACATCATCCGGTGAAGGAGATAATCAAGAAGACAGGACCAAGGAAGTGAACAAAAACCCGACATCCGAAGAAGAGGAAAACTTGACTACTCTGAGGAGCAGTATCCTCCTGCTGATAATAAATACAAAGAGCTAGAGGATCGTTTGAATGCTATGGAGGTCCAGAGGGTACCCGAATTGGATTTTGAAGAGTTAGGACTTGTCTCATGAGTTGTCATACCTCAAAAATTCAAGGTCCCCACTTTCTCTAAATATGACGGTGTCTCTTGCCCGAAACTGCACTTAAGGTCATACGTCAGAAAGATTCAACCCCATACGGATGATAAGAATCCGTGGATGCATTTTTTTCCAAGAGAGCTTGTCAGAGACACATTTGGATTGGTTATATCAGTTGGAAGGGACCAATATTCGTAATTGGGAAGATTTGGCTGTCGCCTTTTACAAATAATACCAGTATAATGCTGACTTAGATCCAACTCGGACGCAATTGCAAGGCATGTCTATGGGTGCAGGTGAAGGTTTCAAAACCTATGCTAAAAAATGGAGGGATCTTGCAGGCAGATTCCAGCACCCTCTATCTGACAGAGAATTAGTGGATATGTTCCTAGGCACCTTATCAGGTCCATTCTTCAACCACCTGATCGAAAGTTCCTCAGGTGGATTTACTGAACTAATTACGACTGGTGAGCGGGACGAAGCCGATATAAAAAGTGGCAAAATTCAAAGAGATGCATCCTCGAGCACGATGAAGAAACCATTTGTTGGAAATGAGGAGGTCAGTGCTGCATATGACCATAGGAATCAAAATAAAATTGAACGTCACCCAGCGGTAGGGGCTATTATGATTTCTAATCCTGTGCCAAATCAACAGCGAAATTATCAGCGCAAGCCAGAAGCGCCCATGAGACGATTTACCCGGATCAACATGACCATGTCCCAAGTTTTGCCACACCTTTTGAAGACCAATCTAGTAACTTTAAAAGAAGCTCCCCAAAACCCCAACACTGCTTCTCCTCGCTACAACCCGAACGCTCGATGTGCCTATCATTCCGAAAGCCCGGGGCATGATACAAACGACTGTTGGGCCTTGAAGAATAAGGTACAAGACCTTATCGAGGCGAAAGAGATTGAGTTTGATCCCCCATAAATGCCTAATGTAATAACAGCTCCAATGCCCAGACATGGCGAAGGTGTCAACTCCATTGATGATGATCATTTTGTCTCCTCCGTGAATGACTTAACTACTCCCCTGTTAACCATTAAACAGAATCTGTTGCAAGCTGGTCTATTCCCGGGTTGTGATAAGAACTGTAACTTATGCAAGTCTCTACCAAATGGCTGTTTGTTATTGAAGACAGGCGTTCAGCGCCTGATGACTAGAAAAGAAATCTTATTTGAAAAGATTCCTCTTACCAGAACTTCTTATCAATATGTCTCAATAATCACCATTTCCAACAATCCTCCCGGGGTCTCTGCCAAAAGACCCGTCAGGATTACATCTGTTCCAAGCTCTGCACCTCTAATCATCACTATGCCAAGACCAATATCATACTCTTCGGATAAAGTGGTTCCCTGGAACTATGGGGCTGACGTTTATTACTATGGTGTCAAGCAAGATCAGTTGGCTGTCAAAGATGAAGTTGCGAGAGATACTGATCCTGACATCGGTAATATCACTGGGACTAGTAAGATAACAAGAAGTGGAAGAGTCTTCTCACCCGAGATTTCTCCAAAGATCGTCGCTATTCATGTGATCATTCCCACTTCCGCTACTACCAACACTCCCAGTGATACTCCTACTGTTATCCTTGCTACCGAGATAAGGGGCAAAAAGGTCTTGAATGAGCCTGTCCAAATGAAAGAGGGTGCCGAGATTTTCCCTAAAGCTTCTAGAAAGGAGATAGAAGAAATACTGAAGATAATAAAGAAAAGTGACTACAACATTGTAGAGCAGGTGGGGTAGACCCCCTCGAAGATATCATTGTTGTCCTTACTTTTATGTTTGAAGCCCATGCCAAAGCCTTGGTAAAATTTCTCAAGACCGCCCATGTGCCCCAAGAGACCTCCATCGACCAGTTTGAGAATTGTATGGCCAGTCTAACTGCTAATAACGGATTGGGCTTTTTCAGTGCTGATTTAACTTCCAAGGGAAGGAAGCACAACGATGCCTTGCATGTTACCATTGAATGCAGAGGCACCACACTTGCCCATGTTCTGGTGGATACTAGATCATCATTGAATGTCTTGCCCAAAAACGCTCTCGACCGACTGGACTGCGAGGGACTCACTTTAAAGCCTAGAAACATCATAGTGAGGGCCTTTGATGGTTCTAAGAGGATAGTGCACGGAGAAGTTAATATCCCCATAAAAGTTGGAACCCAGACTTTTGATTCAACTTTCTATGTGATGGATATCTGCCCTTCATATTCTTGTCTATTGGGTCAACCTTGGATCCATGGTGCTGGTTCCGTCACTTCTACTCTGCATTAGATGCTAAAATACCCGATCAAAGGAAAGATTGTCACAGTTCACGGGGAGGAGGAGTACATGGTTAGCCACCTGAACTCCTTCAGGTATGTTGAAATAGATGGTGAATTTATTGAGACTCCATGTCAGAATTTTGAGGAGGTTCCACAAATAGTTGCGACAACCAAGTCTACTCCCAAAGTTCTGAAGATTACCAGGCCTCCACTGAAGATGGCCTCTTTGAAAGATGCTAGAGCAGTAGTTGAAGAAGGCGGGTGTACCATCTGGGGTCAACTTCCATATATTCCTTATAAGTCCAATAAATTTGGTTTGGGATTCACTATAGAGGCCCAAAGAGATGTTCGACGTTCTCGCTCCGGGGAACCACCTTTGCGTATCAGCAATCAGGGAGTCAATGCAGTAGAAGACAGTGATGGCAGGTGTGATATGGACGAGTGGATTTTTCCAACCATCAGCGGAGGACTCAACATTTGGGAGGCCAAAGATTTCATTCCTATTACTTTTATTCAAGAGTAATTGTCTTTTAATGTTTTCAGGCTTGTAATATTTAAACAATTTAAACTTTAAAACCTTGTGTCTTACCCGAGGCACAACGATCCATTTGTGAGGCCTGTTACTTCATTCTCATATGTCATTAATGAATCATGGACATTTTTGCATGCAAATTTTGTGCTCTTTGTCTTCCTTTTCTTACATTTTATTTCTTTCAGAGATAACCATGCTCTTACACATACTCACGTATTATAATGCAGATCTACATTCGCTCAGGATCCCATGGGTAATGGTTCTGCTATGGCCTATTTTGACTTTGAAAATCCGGTCTACCAAGACGAAGACGAAGGTGAGGAATATTGTGAGGTATCCGGGGCATTGGCCAGGTTATTGCAACAGGAAGAAAGGACCACTCAACCTCACGAGGAACCCGTGGATACAATCAACCTAGGTACCGAAGAAGACAAAAAAGAGGTCAAGGTTGGTGCCAATCTGGAACCCAATGTCAAGGAGCGTCTGATTCAGTTGTTACACGATTATGTTGAAGTCTTTGCCTGGTCGTATGAAGACATGTCGGGACTTGATATAGACATTGTGGTACATCGTCTTCCTACAAGAGAAGATTTTCCGCCAGCAAAGCAAAAGGTTCACCGCATGAGGCCTGATATGTCAGAAAAGATTAAAGTAGAAGTCATGAAGCAATTCAATGCTGGATTCTTGGCTGTCACCTCTTATCCCCAATGGGTTGCCAATGTTCTTCCCGTGCCCAAGAAAGACGATAAAGTACGAATGTGTGTGGACTACAGAGATTTGAATATGGCAAGCCCCAAGGATGACTTCCCGCTCCCCCAGATTGATATTCTGGTTGACAATATGGAACAACACAAAGTGTTTTCCTTCAAGGACAGTTTCTCAAGCTACAACCAAATCAAAATGGCGCCTGAGGATATGGAGAAAACAACCTTTGTTACACAGTGGGGCACATTCTGCTATAAGGTCATGCCATTCGAACTAAAGAATGCTGGGGCAACCTATCAGCATGCCATGGTAGCTCTATTTCACGACATGATACATCACGAAATAGAGGTCTATGTGGATGATATGATAGCCAGATCTCAAATGGAAGAAGAGCATCTCGATCATTTATAGAAGTTGTTTGAGAGGCTGAAGAAATACAAGTTGAGGTTGAACCCAAATAAATGCACGTTCGTGATACGGTCTGGTAAACTCCTAGGCTTTATCGTCAGTAACAAAGGTATCGAGGTTGATCCTGCCAAGGTTAAAGTGATACAAGAGATGCCTTCTCCTCGTACTGAGAAAGAAGTCAGAGGATTTTTGGGACGTTTGAATTACATTGCCAGATTCATTTCTCACCTGGCAGCTACTTGTGAACCGATCTTCAAATTGTTGAAGAAATATCAAGTAGTCAAATGGAATGACGAATGCCATGTTTTTTTTTTGACAAAATCAAAGAATACTTACAAGAGCCTCATGTGTTGATTCCACCCGTCGAGGGAAGGCCATTGATCATGTAAATGTCTGTTTTAGAAAACTCAATGGGGTGTGTGATGGGGCAGCATGACGAGTCTGGCCGAAAAGAGCATGCTATTCATTACTTGAGCAAAAAGTTTACCGACTGTGAAACAAGATATTCACTGTTCGAGAAAACTTGCTGCGCTCTGGCATGGGCTGCTCGCCGGCTAAGACAGTATATGTTGACCCATACTACTTTGTTGATATCTAAGATGGATCCAATAAAATACATCTTCGAGAAACCTGCTCTCTCTGGGAGGATAGCGAGATGGCAGATTGTGATACAATGGTAGAACGAGACTGTTTTAGGAAAATGCTGGTTTGCATTTTGTGTTTGTGTTTGCAAAATGTCGCGGTAAGAAAGAGTCGCCATCGACTTTTATTTTATCCAACTGGAAAGGATAAATGCACAGAAAAATTCCTTTTTCGAGATTTTGAGTACGAGGGTAGATTATAGAAAGGGAAGGTATTAGCACCCTTTCAATCCGTGGTTTTCCACGGGCTCTTAGGTACTTGCTCATCTTTTAAAAATTGCTTGTGTGTGTTTGTTTTGAAAAGTTTTGTTTTACTTCGTCTTAACCCTTGCATCAGCCCTCAAGAGTGTTACTAAGTGTTTTTGAAAACTTTGTTTGAAAAGAGTGTAAGTGTGGAAAAGCTTATTTTGAGCAAGTACCTACTAGTATCTACCGACTCGAAAAAAGAATGTTTCAGTTCTTGTTTCCTTTAGACAGCGCTATCCCACTATTAGTGAGTAGGTAGCAATGTCGTTGGAGTTGTAAGGGTCAATTCGAAAGGGACGTACAATCACTAAAGAAATGTTAGGACGTCTTAGTAATAACCCTAATGTCTTAAGATCATATTCGAGGAAACATTTCTGAGGCAACATTTCCTAGGCAAAATTTTCGAACGGGACATTTGATCTTTGTTTAGACCAGAGAGTGACCACTAAAACACCCTATACTTAATGATCGTTTACCAAAGGCAACCGAAGTGAGAGTATACCTTAGGAGTGCGCATGTGCGAGTGATTTAATTTCAAGTTATTATCTTTGCACATTTAGGGTTTGCTAACCATTTTAAATTAACATACATTCTTGTCATGCAATCCTATTATCATAAATCTAACAGTTGATATTTGCAAAAATTAAAATGCGAGAAATAAAACTACGCTATTACAAGGCTTCGGGGAGGGGTTTAATTACATAGCCAAAAACCCGTAAAACAATAAATAAACAAAAGGTCCTAATTAAACTATTACATACCATGAGCAGTTACATTAATATCGTAAAAATAAATAAATGCGCGCGATGAATCGAGAACGAGAGAAAATTAGGGTTTTGACCCCGTCTAAACCTAATTGAAAGAAAAATCATATTTTTGTGATTTTGATTATTTTGAGAAAATAAGGTTTTAATTGAGTAAATACAAGCCTAATTACTAATTAATTTAATTTGAGAAAAATAATTAATTTGACCTGTTTTTACATTTTTGTTATTTAATGAAAAGAAAAGAAAAATTAAATCAAACAAACCCTAATTTTCTAATTTATTTTAAATTATTTACAAAAAGGTTAAAATTACCCTAAAATTAAATTAAACTAATTATTAAATTAAATTTGATAAAAATAAAACCTAAATCTAAATTGTTAAAAATTGATTTTATGAATTTTTTGTAAAAAGAATTAATTTTATGTTAGAAAATAATTTAAACAAAAATAAATAAATAAAAGAAAATATAAGAAGAATAAAGAAAAGGGCCTGGTTTTGTAGCAAAAAGGGGGGGGGGTAATCTGACTTCTAGGCCCAAAACTCCTTGGCCCATGTTGACTTTCAGATCCTGTGCATTGGCTTGACTAGGGTGCATCATGGACCTCCCAAGGATGACCTTTGGATCTAGTTTGCTGGTAGCCTGGATGATGAGATATTGATGATGCACGATGGATGTCCTGGAGGCTTGCACACCTGATCATGTAAAATAAAATAGCATTGAACAAATATGGGGGACCTGGGGATCGAACCCAGGCCCTTTGGCAATTCCCCTCGCCCACTGACCAACTGAGCTAGCACGTTGTGTTGTACAAAGGACAACAAATAAACATTATATTGTAAAAGCAAATTAATATATCAAAATGTGCGAATTTTTGAATGGGCCAGTCACACCACGTCACACCATCATCTTCTACCTCCTTTCGTTGCTAAAAGTTTGGAAACTTTTACCTACAGACAAAAGGGCGTAGGTACAGTCCTGTGATTCTCCAAAATTCACTGCAAGCATCATAAATTAATTCCAGTGGTACCAATCAACTCGGTGCAACCTCACGAGCATCATGGTACCACTTTCCACGGCCAATTGTACCTGTAATGAAAAACCCAAAAAACGAGCCAAGAACCCTAACTGTGGCATCTTGCTCTACAACTAACAAAAATGCAATTGAATGTTACCATTAGCTTGCAAATGATTCAATGAACAATAATATGTAAAGAAATCATGCTACAAATGCCAAAATCGTGATATTCGATTTCAAGAAAGTATCAATGTCGTGAGATGCTTACAGTGCGTTTTAGGATGTTATGAAGCTTGTTAATGATTGCAATATGACCCAGAGATATCCAGCAAGCGATTGAGATAGCTGGAAAGGCTTGAGATGGCCTGGAAATTAGAATCTGATTCACCACTTTTGTTGATTTTTTGCAAGTTTTCTTTCAGTTTCTCACGCCTCCAATCCTCCCTTTTTTGGTCTGCACATGTTCTATATGTACCCTTGAATGGATTAGGGTTACAAATTTGCTTCAAATCTTTTTCAATTAAGGTGATTGAATCATGATTTGATCCTTATTCAAATATTTTTAAATCAAGAAAAACTCAATCTTTTTGTGTCCAAATGACCCTTGCACGATTTGATTCTCTTCCCAACTGTATAAGAGACCTAAACATGCACAAAATCTCAAGCCTTGATTAGTTTTGATATTTTCATGATTTTATTTTGATTTAAATTAAATTGATTGAAATAAAAATCAAAATAAATGACAAAAATAAAATAAAGACAAGTGGGAAGGATCATGGGTCGTGGATCATGTTACAAACTCAATGCAAGCACAAAAAGTTGGGCCCATTTGACAAAAATTGCAATTTTGGCCACTTTTGACTTTTGGCAATTTTGCAAAAAGGGTCAACTTCACCATGCATAACTCCTCCAATTTAGACCCTAGAGATGTGTTCTTGGACTTTTTAGAAAGCTGAAGATGTCCTATAAGCAACCCTTTTGGTCTCATCTAAATTGAGTCTTCCATGTTCATGTATGAAGCTTTGATAAAAAAGGTGTTTTTGTTGACTTTTCAAAATGACCTATAATGTCCAAATTTATATCTTCTTGTGAGTGCATATTTTGAACTTGGGAGATGAAGATTAATTGTAGGTAATTGCATCCTCTTCAAAATGATCTTTCGATGGGTCATTTTTGATAAAGTATGAGAAAGTTATGCTTGGTCAAAGTTTAGTTGACTTTTCTTGCAAAACCCTAATTTAGCAACTTTTGGATTTTGATGAATTATGAGCAATCCTTGAGGAATCATGATCAACCCTTGATAAAATGATGAATAATACTTCAAAATTAGGATGTTGACCAAGAATCTTGAAGTTTGACTGTATGTGGGCGACAATTGACTTTTGCCCTAGCACAGTCGATTTTCAGGCATTTGAATAGTTGACTGAGCAAACTTCTTTTGCAAGGCTTGAAACTTGACATGGATGATCTTGAGAACATATTAGGATAATAGTGAGAATTTGGGACCCTTTTGATTCAAATATCTTGATGCAAATTGAAACCCTAATTTGGGGTAGACTGCCTTAGGAGAGAGTTTGTCTAGTAAACCCTTGGACTTCCTTGAGCAATTTGAGGACCTCACTTGGAATGTATTGAGAAATATGGGAGGGAAAATTTTGGAGATTGAACAGCTTCCCCTGTTCAATCTTCTTATACCTGAGGATGTAGATTGGCTTGTCTGCCTTTCGTGATCTGAAGGTGGAAGATGATTGAACACTAGAGTGCCCAGAAATTTGCACTCGTATGAAGTGGCACTCATCTTGTGATGTCAGGAATGGGCTTATAGATGCCATTTGGAGATTGATGATAGGGGATGGGCTTAAAGATGCCATCCGAAGGAGTGTCGATCGCATAAGAGATTCCTTTGCGAGAGCCGGTATACCTATTATTGAGGAGGACTTCACTGGGGAATGTTGGTCTCTGTCTTGGTAAAAGTTGAATTTTAGGAGCTTCGATCGTCCGTTATTCTACTGGGGAACCATCTCTTGGTCGGAGAGGTGCAAATGAACCGCTATTTGGTCATTCTCCAGGCTTCACAGTGATTTGCTTGAGGAAAATAAGACCGACTGCTATCTGGTCGTGCTCCAGGCTTCACAGCGACTTACTGGGGGATGAAAATAAACTTGCTATCCGATCGTAATCCAGGCTTCTCAATTTCTCACTTCTTATCTGGTCGTGCTCCAGGCTTCAGAAGGAATTATGTTGTTATCCGGTCGTACCCGGGCTTCAACTTGAATTTAAGGCAATACTAATATCCGGTCGATTCCGGGCTTCTTAGTAATTGGCCGGGTAAACTGCTATTTAGTCGAAATCCAAGCTTCACAGTACCTTATACTGTTATCTGGTCGTATCCCAGGCTTCAGTATTCTTTGCCGTTATCTGGTCGTAATTCAGGCTTCGCGACGTCCTATACCATTATCTGGTCGAGTCCAGGCTTCATGGTGTTTTGAGAAATCAAGATATTATCCGGTCAAATTCGGGCTTCATAACTTGTATTAAAGATATACCACTATCTGGTCGATTCCAGGCTTCATAGTATTCTTTGTTGCTATCTGGTCGTAATCCAGGCTTTACAATGTCTTATACCATTATCTGGTCGGGTCCAGGCTTCATGGTATCTTGTATTGCTATCTGGTCGTAATCCAGGCTTCACAATAACTTGATGGGCTGTTATCCGGCCGATTTTAGGGCTTCACGGCTTGTGTTTATGACATACCACTATCTAGTCGCTTCCAGGCTTCATGGTGTCTTGTACTGCTATCTGGTCTGTTTCCAGGCTTCATAGTAACTTACTGGGGATTCAACTATTTTTCGGTCGATTTCCGGGCTTCATAGCTTTGAATTTGGGATATACCACTATCTGGTCGATTCCAGGCTTCATGGTGTTTTAGAGAAATCAAGATATTATCCGGTCGAATCCGGGCTTCATAACTTGAACTGGAACGGAAATCTTAGAATTGATTTGACTGAACCAAAGAAAACTTGTGAGAATTTGATTGTATCTTTCCCTGAAAGGTAAAGAGTTAGTCATATGTAATGTCATGATGTATGACATGTATCGATTAATGATGTTCTCAAAATAAATGAGATTGTGCTGTATGATGCATATGTGCATGCTACGATGTATGGATATGTAATGTCTTTGTGATATTCTCTAGTTGGGGAAAATAAATCCTGGACTACTGCTGGAGAGTATAATGAGTTGATTTCTTTGTTTCTGCTGGGGATAGTGACCAAAGATGATTTTCTAGAGATTTACATCCATTCTGGTTGAGAATATTCTGCCGGGGGAGACTCTGTTTGAGAATAATCCTGCGGGGGAATGACTCTGTGGGGAAGAGAGATACTCTGTTGGAAGATCTGCTGATTTGGAGAAATAACCTTGACTGGGGATGAATTACCATTGCTGGCGATAATGAACCCTGTTGGGGATTGAGTTTTTGTCTGTGGAAGAAATAAAATCCACTAGGGATAATCTTCTATTGCTGGTGATAGATAAACTCTGCTTGGGGAGAATTTTGCAGACTTATTCGTGATTATGAACTTCGGCTGGGGAGAGCTAACACCACTGTTTTCGGACACTTCCTACTCTGCAGGGAGTGTATGTGCCTTTAGTCATTTTCTCAAGCTGGGTCTATCCCTATACCTGGTGGATAGAGCAAATGTAAAGTTTGGACACTTCTTGTTTGCCCCTGTTCCTGAAATTGCGAGTAATCGTCTTTTGTTTCGCATGTAAATATTTATGAGCAACGATTATTGTCAAATGCATATATCAAAAATGAATCATTGAACATTCTTGAAAAAGAAAACAGAAAAAGAAAAACAATTTGAAATTTATTGTAAGATGAATTGTATTGATTTTTGAAGTTAGCCTGTAATAGGCGTTTTGTAAAAGAGGCTGACGTCCTAATAAGAGAATGCCGCCGAAAGAACGGAATTTATACAATTTGTGTAAAAGAAAGAAAAACAGCTATGTGAAACAATCCCACTGGGTTCCAACTCTGCTATTGCCTTTATATCTTCAAGCGTCTCATCACTTTGCTACTTGGTTGAAGGTAAATCAGATTGATTGGCACCGTCCGAACTTGATAGTCGATGCCAAAGTTTGGTTGCAAGATGACCCAATGAGACATAATGTTACGCTTTAATCCCAAATTTTTTCCTGGACCGTTCTTTCATGTTTTCAGTCCACCGGGATACCCTTTTTTGCCCAAGCCGCCTTTTCAGGTTTTCGACTTGCCGGGCGTACAGATTTTTCATTTTATTCTCTTACTTTTACCCGAACCCTTTTGGTTTGCCGGGAAGCCCTTATTTTTGCCCAGGCCAGTCAACTTAGCGGGTCTTTGATTATGCATAGTATGTTTTCATTATGTCTGCATTGAAGGGGTGAGGAAGGTCGTCACCATCCATGGTGGTTAGAATCATAGCTTCTCCCGAGAAAATGTTCTTAACCACAAATGGCCCTTCGTACGTAGGGGTCCATTTTCCCCTGGGATCACCTTGTGGAAGTATGATGCGTTTGATCACCAGATCCCCGACTTGATACTCTTGACGTCTGACTTTCTTGTTAAAAGCCTTAATCATTAACTTTTGATACGTCTGACCGTGACAAATAGCAGTAAGTCTTTTTTCATCGATTAAGTTCAGCTGATCAAGTCGGGTCTGGATCCAGTCGTCTTTGCTCAAACCTTTATCCTTCATAATCCTGAGAGAGGGTATCTGGACTTCAATGGGTAGGACCGCCTCCATGCCATACACCAGAGAGTAGGGTGTTACCCCTGTTGACGTCTGTGCTGAGTTGCGGTACCCATGAAGAGCGAATGGTAACATCTCGTGCCAGTCTTTGTATGTCACCGTCATTTTCTGCATAATCTTCTTGATGTTCTTATTAGCTGCTTCAACAGCCCCATTCGTCTTCGGCTGGTAGGGAGAAGAGTTATGATGCTGTATCTTGAACTGTTTGCAGGGCTCGATGATCATTGTATTGTTGAGATTCGTACCATTGTCCATAATGATCCTCTCTGGTACACCGTATCGACATATCAGATTGTGTCTGATGAACCGCGCCACGACGTTCTTGGTTACTGTAGCAAAGGAAGCAGCCTCAACCCACATTGTGAAATAATCAATTGCTACTAAAATGAAACAGTGCCCGTTGGACGCAGTAGGTCTGATCTCACCTATCATATCGATGCCCCACATTGCAAAAGGCCAAGGAGCTGTCAAAACATTCAGAGGAACTAGAGGTACATGCAACTTATCAGCATAGACTTGGAATTTGTGACAGGTTCGAGAATGTTGATAACAATCGGCTTTCATAGTGGACCAATAATATCCTGCCCATAGGATTTTCTTCGCCATGGTATGTCCACTGGAATGAGTTCCGAAGGTACCTTCATGTAACTCTTCCATGATCTTTTCTGCCCCGCTTTTGTCCATACATCGCAGTAAGGTTGAATCATGGTTACGCTTGTAGAGAATACCGTTGCTGATGAAGAATTTGCAGCGAACTTCTCAGGAACTTCTTGTCATTAACAGATGCACCCTTGGGATACTCTTGAGCCTCAAGATACCTCTTTACCTCGTGAAACCAGGGTTTATCTGCTACCTCTTCAGTCTCGATGTCACATCAATGTGTGGGTTCGTCCAACCTCTTGATGGTAATCTGGGGAGCCTCATTGTCCCACCTGACTTTGAACATAGAAGACATGGTAGCTAGCGCGTCCGCCAGCTGATTCTCCTCTCTTGGGAAGTGTTCAAAGGTTATCTCTTCGAAGTGTAGGAGCAACGTCAATACATACTTTTTGTAAGGAATAAGATTTGGGTGCTTCGTATCCCACTCACCTTTGATCTGACTGATCACTAGAGAAGAATCTCCAAATACACTTAAGAATTTAATCCTCAGGTCAATAGTAGCTCGAAGACCCATGATGCACACTTCATACTCCGCCATGTTGTTGGTGCAGTTGAAACATAATCCGGCAATGAATGGAGTATGACAACCCTCAGGAGATATAATCACATCACTGATGCCATTACCCAACGCGTTAAAGGCTCCATCAAAATACATAGACCTTCAGGATCCTTCCTCAGGTCCTTCATCCGGTCCAGGTTCTTCGCAGTCGGTCACCAATATGATGTTCTCATCCGAGAACTCAAAATTCATGGATTGGTGGTCATCCATGGCCTGATGCGCCAAATGATCCGCCAATACACTCCCTTTGATTGCTTTTTAGATTGTGTACTGGTTGTCATACTCAGTTAAGATCATCTTCCATCTTGCTATTCTTCCGGACAAGGCAGGCTTTTCGAAGATATACTTGATTGGGTCCATCTTTGATATCAATAAAGTGGTGTGAGTCAGCATATACTGTCTCAGCCGACGAGTAGCCCATGCCAAAGCGTAGCAAGTTTTCTCGAGAAGTGAGTATCGGGTCTCACAGTCGGTAAACTTTTTGCTAAGGTAGTAAATAGCATGCTCTTTTCGGCCAGACTCGTCATGCTGCCCCAACACGCACCCCATTGAATTATCCAGTACTGTCAAGTATAAGATCAAAGGTCTTCCTTCAACTGGAGGCATCAGAATTGGTGGCTCTTGGAGGTATTCCTTGATTCTTTAGAAAGCAGTCTGACATTCATCATTCCATTTTACCACTTGATCTTTCTTCAGCAGCTTGAAGATTGGTTCACAAGTAGCATTCAGATGTGAGATGAATCGGGCGATGTAGTTCAGACGGCCCAAAAAACCTCTAACTTCCTTTTCTGTGCGGGGAGCCGGCATTTCCTGTATAGTTTTCACCTTTGCAGGATCCACCTGAATACCCTTATCACTGACGATGAAACCTAACAACTTACAAGACCTTACCCCGAAGGTGCACTTGTTCGGGTTCAACCTTAGCTTGTACGTCTTCAACCTGTCGAATAGTTTCTGGAGATGGTCGAGGTGTTCCTCCTTAGTCTGGGACCTTGCAATCATGTCATCAACATAAACCTCAATCTCATGGTGAATCATGTCATGGAACAAAGCGACCATGGCGCACTGATAAGTTGCTCCAACATTCTTCAATCCGAACGGCATGACCTTATAGCAAAATGTTCCCTACTGTGTAACGAAAGTTGTCTTCTCCATGTCCTCGGGAGCCATCTTAATCTGATTGTAACCAGAAAAACCATCCATAAAGGAGAATATCTTATGCTGCGCGGTGTTGTCGACCAGAACATCGATGTGAGGAAGTGGGAAATCATCCTTGGAGATTGCCCTATTCAGATCTCTATAGTCCACACACATCCGTACCTTACCATCCTTCTTAGGCACCGGAACAACGTTGGCAACCCACTATGGGTAATAAGTGACAACTAGTAATTCGGCATCAAACTGTTTCATGACCTCAACTTTGATTTTCTCAGACATCTCAGGGCGCATACGACGAACCTTCTGCTTTACCGGAGGACAGTCTTCCTTAGTTGGCAAGAGGTGAACCATAATATCGGTGTCCAAACCAGGCATATCTTCATAAGTCCAAGCGAAGATCTCAACATAGTCGCGTAGCATCTGTATCAACCGTTGCTTGACACTAGGCTCCAGATTTGCACCTATCTTGACCTCTTTCTTGTCTTCTTCCGTACCCAAATTTACTGATTCCACTGGCTCTTCATGAGGCTGTATGGCCCTTTCTTCCTGTAGTAACAGTCTAGCAAGTTCCCCAGGCACTTCACAATCATCCTCACCTTCGTCCTCGGCTTGGTTGATCGGATTTTCAAAGTCATAACTGGAAATAGCAGAGTCGTTATCAATGGGATCCAGAGTGGATGTGGATCTGCATTATGATATGTGAGTGTGTGTAAGACAATAGCTGTTTTGATAAAACGAGAGACGGAAAAAGAAAAACAAGGAGCGCAAAATTTGTAATGCAAGAAACATCCAATGTTTTATTAATGATATATGAAATGACAAGTAATAAGCCCTCACAAGCAAAGCCAAAATGCCCCGGGCAAGGCACCAGGCCGTAAAGTTTCAAACTGTCTATTACAAATCTCAAAGCAAAAGTCAATTACTGTGAAATAAAGGAAACAAGTATGAAGTCTTTCACCGTTCAGTTGTTCAATCCTCCATTGGTGGTAGGGTAGATCCAGCTGTCAATGTTCGAATCTTCTTCACCATCTTCAATCGCATTAACTCCCGGATTACTGATGTGCAGCGGAGGTCTTCCAATCCGCGCGCGCCTAACAGCCCTTTGAGCCTCTTTTTCAATTACAACCCTGGCATCCTTGAGGGAGGCCATCTTCATTGGAGGTTTGTCAGCAGCCACTTCAGTTGACGCTAAAGTCTGAGGGACTTCTTCAAAGTTCTGACACGGGGTTTTAATGAACTCCCCATCCATCTACACATAGCGAAAGGAATTAAGATGACTCACCATATACTCCTCTTCTCCTCGTACCGTGACAATCTTCCCTTTTATTAGATATTTCAACATTTGATGGAGCGTAGAAGTCACTGCCCCAACCTTATGAATCCACGGGCGACCCAACAAGAAAGAATATGAGGGTCTAATATCCATCACATAAAAATTAGATGCGAAAGTCTGATAGCCAACTTTAACAGGGACGTCCACTTCCCCGTGCACCATCCTTTTTGACCCGTCGAAAGCTTTGACCACGATATTGCTTGGCTTCAAAATCAAACCTTCACAGTCCAGACGGTCTAATGCTTTCTTTGGAAAAACATTCAAAGAGGACCCGGTATCAACCAGTACATGGGCCATAGTAGTGCCCCTGCACTCAATCGAGACGTGCAGAGCATCATTGTGATTTCTTCCTTTAACAGTCAGATCTGCTTCTGAGAAACCCAACCCATTATCAGCGGTCAAGCTAGCTACACAATCTTTGAATTGATCAGCTGAATTCTCTTGCGGCACATGCACAGTTTTGAGGAAAGTAATTAAAGCCTTTGCATGGGCTTCAGAGCATAATAATAAGGACAACATGGAGATTTTAGATGGGGTCTGCCCCAGCTGCTCGACTATGTTGTAGTCACTCTTCTTGATAATCTTCAGAATTTCCTCTATCTCCTTCTTAGAGGTTTCTACAATGATCTTCTTAGGTGCCTCCGTCTGGGCAGGCTCACCTATGATTTCTTTGCCCCGAGTGCCAGATGGCCTGGAGACAGAGGTGATAACTGGAATAGGCACTGGGATGGTAGCTGATGTACTAGCAGATGGAATGACAACAGGTTTGTGAACAGTCGGAGGGGAAATATCGGGAGAAAAGAGTCTTTCACTTCTGGTGACCTTGCTAGTCCCGATAATATTGCTGACATCAACATCAGCTTCTTCATTCTTCAAGTCTTGTTTAACTCCATGGTAATACACATCTGCACCGTAGTGCCAAGGGACAACCTTATCCGAAGTGTATGGGATAGGACCAGGACCAATAATGATTAACGGAGCGATTCTTGGAACGGGTGTAATCCTAACAGGCTTTCTCGAGGAAGCCTTGGAAGGATTGGCGGAAATGGTTATGATGGCAACATCTTCAACTAGAACCGACAGAATCATAGTCTTTTCGAACAGGATCTCCTTGTTATCCATCAAGCACTGAACGCCTGATTTCAATAAGTGGCAACCAGCAAGAAAAATTGAATACATGTGGCAACTTTCACCACAACCCAGAAATTAACCGGCCAACAAGAGATTCTTCTTAACTATCATCAAAGGAGTAGAGATTTCTTCCACAGAGGTCACAAATAAATCACCGTCCACAGCATTTACTCCATGACCATGCTTGGGCATAGGAGCAGTTATGACATTGGGTTTCTCTGGAGCGTCAAACTCGATCTCTTTAGCTTCAATCAAATCTTGCACTTTATTCCTCAAAGCCCAACAGTTGTTCATATCATGACTCGGGCTATCGGAGTGATCTAGCGAGTAACTAAGAGCCCGTAGATAACTACGGATGAAAAGGGTGCTAATACCTTCCCTCTTCATAATCTACCCCCCGAACCCGAGAAATAATCTCGAAAGGTCTTTCCTGTGCTTTTTTACCTCTCCTTTTGGATAAAAGAAAAGTCAGTGGTGACTCTTGCTATCCGCACAAATGCGATCAAAACGCAAAACCCTCGAGTCAGTTCTCCCGCCGTATCACACCCGGCATATCTTCGTATGACCAAGCAAAGTTCTTAACATATTCATGCAACATCTGTATTAACCTATTCTTGACATTGTCCTCTAAGTTGGCGCCTATCTTGACTTCTTTTCTGTCTGTTTCGGAACCCAAGTTTACCACTTCAAATGGCTCTTCATGTGGTTGAATAGATTTCTCTTGTACTAGCAGTATGGAAATTTCTCCTGGTATCTCATAATCTTTCTCACCTTTGTCCTCAGCTTGGTAGATCAGATTTTCAAAGTCATAAGTGGCAATAGCAGAATCGTTATCAACGGGATCCATAATGGATGTGGATCTGCAATGTGTTGCGTGGGTTTGTGTAAGAACACATAGTTATTCAAAAGTTATAAAAGTTAAAAGAAAGACAGAGAGCACAAAATTTGAATGCAAAATGTCCAATGCTTTATTAAATGAAAATATGCTTATGAAATGGCAACCCTAACAAATGGACCATTGTGCCCTGGGTAAGGCACAAGGCTTAAAGTCATTGTTTAATGATTACATAACCAAAACTTTGAAATTAATAAAACAGAAAGTAGAAATTACTCCATGCTAAAGGAGATTGAGATACGATCTTTAGTCTTCCAGTTGCTGAGCCTGTTGCCGATAGTGGGAAAAATCCAGTTGTCTAGGTCATAGTCACTGTCAGCATCTTCTATAGCAGAAACATCATCAATGGCATTAACACCCTTGTTGTGCTTAGGCATAGGTGCAACAATCACATTGGGGGTCTTAGGAGGATCAAAATAAATCTCTTTGTTGTCAATCGTGTTCTGGATTTTGTTTTTCAAGGCCCAACAGTTGTTGGTATCGTGCCCCGGGCTTTTGGATTGGTAAGTACACTTCACATTTGGATTGTATCGAGGAGAAGAGGTGTTGGGATTCTGAGGAGGATCCCTTAATGTAATCAGTTTCTCTTTTAGTAAATGTTGTAATGCCTGAGACATTAGCATACTGATCTTGGTGAATTGTCTTCTTGGCGCACCTTTCCTATGCTGATTACCCTGTTGTTATTGTTGTTGAACAGACGCATGATCAAAAATTAGCACCGCTCCTACAGACTGATTGCGGTCACTTTTAACATGGCTCTTCTGGCCATAAACAACATTGGTCTCCTTCTTGCCACTGGATGTCTTCTTCACAGCACTCGAAGACGCATCCACTTGAAATTTTCCACTCTCGATACCACTTTCGACATGTTCTCCAGTTAGAATCAGCTCAATGAAACCAGATGAAGAACTCCCAATCATATGATTAAAGAATGGACCTGTCAGAGTTCTTATGAACATATCAACTAGCTCTCTATCAGACAGTGGAGGTTGAACTCGTCCATCCAGATCTCTCACTTTTGGGCATACTCTTTGAACCCTTCATTCGAGCCCATAGTCATGTTTTGTAATAGCACGTTAGTTGGTTCGAGGTCAGCATTGTATTGATATTAATTGTAAAAAGCAGCATACAAGTCTTCCCAAGTATGGATGTTGGTTCCCTCCAGCTGATAGAACCACTCGAGTTGTGTACCAGACAAACTTTCCTGGAAGAAGTGAACCTGTAACTTTCTATCAGCAGTATCGGGTTGGATCTTCCGAACATAGGACCTCAGATAAAGTTTAGGACAAGACACACCATGATATTTAGCAAAAGCAGGGACTTTGAACTTGTGAGAGATAACTACCCCTGAAATAAGACCCAGCTCTCCGAAATCCAATCTAGGCACTTTCTGTATTTCCTTAGCTTTGAGACGATCTTCCAACTATTTGTATCTGTCATCCACGGGAGGATACTGTTCATTCGAATAGTCTTCATCCTCAGGAATCTTCCCAGAACCTTGATTTCTTCCACCTTCAGCCCTAACACTTCTACAATCTTCCTCTTGAATGTCATCTTCGTCCAATGGGATATCAAGATCTTGAGCTCACTTGACTAGGCATCTGAACTTTCTCCCTATGTTAAGGATGTCGATTGGTTTCTTTGTCTTCTTCTTCTTGGCGATGAGACCCATCATATCTTTCTGTCCTTGAGCTAGGTTCAGGAGGGTCTTCTGGAATTGGGCATTCTGAGCTTAGAGTTCCTTAACAGTTTGTTCAAGAGCCATCTTTTATTGAAATAAACAGCAAGAAGATGAGAAAACTTGTATGGGAAAACCTGTTATGTAATGATGTATGATATGTAGATGCAATATTTTCAAGGATCGTTGCGAGATTTAAATTTGTTTAAACAAAAGGAAACAAGAGAAATTTTAGTAATAAGCTCAAATTATAATTTCTTTTAATAAAAAGAATTACAAAACATCAAAATATAAATTCAAATCTCCCATGGACTCTTCCTTTTTGTGTTGACATATGCATTAAGGATTTGTTCTTCATGGAGTCATTTCGTCAGCTCTAATACTTTCTTCTCACTAGCATAGAACTAGGCCTCTAAGGTATCTCTTTCTTTCTTAAGCTGAATCCAGGACTTCTGTAGTTCTTCGAGGTTGGTAGGCATATCAGGATGAAGAACAGTATAAGAAGCATCCCCTTCAACAATAGGTTCTACGACCACTGGTAGGATAGCAAGATATGGAATTTTGAGAATTTGAGCATGAGACCGCACCTATCTGAGGTAAGGCTCCAGAGGAATGGAATTATTGTTTTCCAAAGTCTTGCTATCAATATTGTTGACTGTGCCTCAAGCATGTATAAACCTTTGATGGTAATTTTGAGGATCGTTCTTGTAGTCGAACACAATACCCTAGATGAGCATATCATGAGGACCGTCCCTTTGAGCATAACCAAATTGACGCAGAGCTAGAGAAGGATTGTAAGTGATGCCCCCTCTTATACCAAGGAGTGGTACATTAGTGAATTCCACACATCGATCAATAATAGTGACATTTCCCTAAGATCGAGAACACCAATGGATATCTACATGTGTGACTGACATAAATCTTTGAGACCACCTAAAACCTTGTTCAATCTTCATCATTGATCGAGGCAGGTGTGAAATAACCCACCAGGATAGTAAAGGTATGCAACACATAGGAGTTCCTCGCTTCTTCATAGTACGGGTGTGGAGGGAATGCAGGACATCTCTGAGCAAAGTAGGTACCAGATTATGAGTGAGAAATAATTTGATGGCATTCCCATCTATGAATTGGTCTGGATTAGGGAATAGTACCAACCCATAAATTAGCAAAGCCAAAATACCCTCAAAAGAATGAAAATTCATGGCATCTAGAAACCACTGAGCCTTCTCTATCAGAAATTTAGGAGAAAGACCCTTGATTCCATTCCTTATTTCCAAATTAGATACAATGTCCGATCATTTCAAATGTAAGGCTACTGCAACGTCTTCAGGTTTCAAAGCTTTCTCTAAGCCGGTGAAAGGTATATGATCAAGAATAGGCACTTCGAGCAATTTTGAGAGTTATTCCATTATGGGTACCAATTGATAATTTGGGAAGGTAAAATAATGATGCTTCAGATCAAATAACTGGAAAAGAATGCTCATCATGTCTTCCTGAAATCCAGTAGTAACCAAAATGAGTAGGTGACCATGTCTCTTGGTGAATTGAGAATTGTTGTGAACCTTTGAGACTAATTCCTCAATTTTGGCAGGTATCCTTACGAAGTTGATCCGAACGGAATTCCTATGACTGAAAGCCATGACCCTGCAACATAGAACAAATATAAATCACCTAGATCCTCGAAATGGTTAGTCATGATATGATGTTATGATGTTATAATGTAATGATGTTATGTTCGAACAATTAATCAATCACAAGCAAAGCACACAATGCCTTAGGTTCATGCTTGCATGGAGTTTATAGGTAAGTACCCTCTTTAAGTTCAGTTGGCTCAACCTATCCTAAAGAAGTAACCAGGTTCTAGGGATCTCAATATCACTGATTTTCCCACAAGTTTCGTCTAGCACGACAACTGACTTGCCACCAAATAAAACTCGAGAGTCGAATCTCAATGAGTGTAGTATCGAGTATCAACCAACTTCAGACTTCACCAAAGCCGACTATCTCACTACCTTCTAATGGCTAAGTTGGGTCAGTTAAGGTTCTACAGTCAGTTAATGCTTATGACACCATGCGATAACCTAGTATTCTCCCTGACTGACTCGAGGGACACCAGTACCAACTAATGTGTCTCACTAACTTAGCCATCACTTCAACCATATCGGTATTCACCGTATAGTTTCCATGATCTATTGCTACTTACCTAAAATTAACCTAGATCCGGGTATAGGATCTTTGCAAAAAACTAAAACCGAGCAAAACCCAGAAATAAAAATCAATCAAACAAATAAGTAAGCATTAAAAGTGATCTAACTCTAAAGGTAACTCCACTTTTAGTCATCCCCAGCAGAGTCTCCAATTCTATAATACGGTGGGAGAATTGACTTTTGGTTTTGCGTTTTATCGCAAACGCGGATAGAAAGAGTCACCACAAACTTTTCTTTTATCCAATAAGGAAAGGGTGAAAAGAACAGGAATGACCTTCAAGATATTTTGAGTTCGGGGGGTAGGTTATGAAAAGAGAAGGTGTTAGCACCCTTTTCATCTGTAGTTATCTACCGACTCTTAATCGCTAGCTCACTTTGAATATGCATTGTGTATGTGTTTGAAAATATTTTGAAAAATGCCTAAGTATAACAACTTTGTAATGATTCTTGTATCAGTTAAGAATGCGTACAAAGTGTTTGTTTTTGAAAATATTTCAGAAAAGTGTTTTGTGTGAAAAAGGTTTTGAAAAGTGTGACCAAGCGATTAAAAATATTCTAACCTTACTCAAATATCTTTCGTATTATTTCCTCCTCCTTTAGATAGTCTATCCTACCATTAGTTAGTAGGAAGCCCTATCGTTGGATGTGTGAGGGACAGGTGCGGGTCGATGTTATGGGCAAAGAAGGCAACATATAGGGATACCTTAGCAATTCGAAGGGACTGTCATCATATATTCGTAGGCAACATCGAGGGACAAGATCATTTCTCGTAGACAAATAGAGGGACACCGCGAGACTATGATCTTTATGATGATTTTAACCAAGGGTCTTTGCCAAAGGTATCCCTATGTTCGAGGGACATGACCACTTTTATTCGAAGGCAACAAGTGAGGTTACCCTAGAGGTGAGTGTGTGAAAAGTGATTCAATTCAGTTATTTTATCTTGATTAGGATTATCTAGCGTTTTGTTTTAGATCTTGACATGCATGCCTAGTTACTATACAGTAATAAGGAAAGCAGTAAAATGCGAGAAAGTAAACCTAAACTATTACAGGGCTTCGGGAGTGGGGGTACAAAACCATAAAACTGGGGGAAAATAGTAAATCCTAATTAAGATTATTAAAAACCGTAGTAGTTACATAATTTGGAAAATAAACTAATGTGAAAGTAAATACACGAAGCGATAAAATAAAGGGAAAAAGAAAATTGAAAATCATTTTGTGATCGTTTGGTAATTAATCTAAAAAACCCCTAATTGATTTTAATTTAGAAAAATAATTAATTGATTAAAAAACCTAAGTTGATTTTAACTAATTAAATCCTAAGAACTATCTTAAATTAATTCAATTAATTTAATTAAAAAAAAGAGATTTAATTTAATTAACTTAATTAAAAACCTAAGTCTAAATTAATGTTAATTTGAAAAAGTTAATTAAATTGTGTTAAAAAAAGAGTTAAAGCAAAATAAATAAAAAGATTTGGGCCTATTATAAAGCAAATCGGGGGCACAAGGAAAGAAAATTACTAGACCCAAAACTGCAAGCCCAAGCACCTGTACTGGATCCAGTGTGGCTTCCCAATGAGAGTTCACCGTAGGCGTGTAGATATGGGGGCACTGGATTTTCTGGTCAACCATGATGACCAAATCTTATGATGAATGGGCTGATGGTGCATCGTTGAGGCATGAGGACAACTTAACTTGATCTACAAGCAAAAAATATGGAAAAAACAAAATAGCAGGGTCAGGGATCGAAATGGTGTCCTGGTACAACAATGCCTTATCACGCCCGCTTCTACCGTTGGGGCGGGTATATGTTCGTTTACATAAATCAAACAATAAACATAAATATAAAACATGATTATATTGACCGGAGAGGCGCCAGAGCCCTAGCTCCGGTCGTCTTCTCCGGTTTCTCTCTTTCATTCAACCTGCAAAATAAGCATTATTAAGAAACAAATAATACCCTACCCCCTAAATCGAGGGCTACGAGTTCAATGGTGCAATCATTTTGGACTAAAAAGGTATGGTTTTTGAGTTACGACGCAAGCAACGCAAATCGTAGCAAACATGGCATTTTGTGATTTAGCATGTATGAGACCTCCATGATTGTTCTATTCTGCATTATTGGACCTCATGAACACATAACAACCATTAGTAAGCGTTAGAACAAACAGAAAATCAATATATTAACATTATGAACATTATGCAACCGAGGATGCTATGCAATGTGATTTCACACGTTTTGGATCATCAAAACTAATCCAACCTTACCCTGTATGCTGGTTGAGAGTGAATAGAGTGGTTGTTTGTAGTGAGAGTGTTTGTAATAAAGGTTTTGAAATTCTAGGGTTCTTAAAAAATTTGATCTTTTTTGACAATTTTGAGGCAAGGGTTTTCGTGTCCTTTTGTATGAGAGTTAATGAGATTATATAGTGGTAAACTAGGGCAAAAATATGTGGGCTTGGACCTTGTAGAAGAAGATATAATTTTATCTAATTTATTTTTCATTATTTAATGAATAAATCAAAAAATAATCAAAATAAAATAGGTCAAGGGGTGTATGAATGAGTTATGAGGTGTATGAGGAGTATAAAGCACGTTTTGACCCTTAAACCATGGCCTAATATCCCAAAATATCAAACTTGTTCAATTTGAACTTCATGCATTTGCTCAAAAATTCCCAACTTGCAATGGTCATAACTCTCTCAGTTTTTATCTTTTGAAGGTGATCTGGGACTTTTTGGAAAGATAAAGATGTTATCTACAACCTATATTGGTCATTTTTGCTTTTTAATATTTATATTGATGTAAGTTTCCTTGACAAAAAGTGTCTTTTAGTTGACTTTTGAAATGATCTGTAATGTATTGGCTTATATCTCTCAAATGGTGCAATTTTTGGATTTGAGCTTAGAGAGACAGAGTTGTAGAGAATTAAATTTCCTTTAAAATAAGCTTTTGTTGGGGAAAAGCTGATGATGCATGTGAAAGTTATGCCTGGTCAAAGTTTAGTTGACTTCTCCTAAGGAATCCCTAATTTGGCAACTTTTGACTTTTGATGATTTGAAGGCTTTTCTTGAGGAATCATGATCAACCTTTGATAAAATGATGGACATGACTTCAAAATGTTGATGTTGACTAAAAATATTTAAGTTTGACTTATGTTGAACATATTTAACTTTTTACCCAATACAATTGATTTTCAGTCATCTGAGCCATTGACTGAGCAAACTTGTGATGCAAGACTTTAAATTTGACATGAGAATTATTAGGGACATATGAAGAACCATGAAAAATCTTGATACATTGGAAACCCAATCTTCCTTGATAAATACATAACCCTAGTTGTGGGTCCATTGCCTAGGAGGAGAATTTGTCTGATCAATTCTTAAGCAACCTTGAGCAAATTGGGACCTTAGGAGAATGTCTTGAAGAAAAATAGGAGGGAAAATTTTGGGGTACAATAATGTAACTTGAGAAGATAAATTATTTTCCTTACGTAAGTTAATCAATTTTGGGAGACTCAATAGTAAATGACCGAGGAAGGTTAGTGGGGCAGCAATAACTCCTAAGATTCGTTAAGAGAGAGAAATGAGTGATAATTGATATCTTTGAATCAGGTTGTGAGTATAGAGTAGACTAGTACACATAAATGTATGGGAAATGGAAAAAGAATAGTTGATTTCACTTATGAAGGTGTGATCGGTGGAAATAGAATTGACTGTTTTTAATGCTGGTTTGTGAAATGTCGCGGTAAGCAAGAGTCACCACCGTCTTTTATTTTCTCCAACAAGGAAAGGACAAAAGCAAAGCAAAATTCCTTTTCGAGATGTTTCTCGGTTCAAGAGGTAGATTATAGAAAGGGAAGGTGTTAGCACCCTTTCTATCCATGGTTATCCACGGGCTCTTAGGTACTTGCTCACTATGTTTTAAAAAATGTTTGCTTTTCTTGTGTTTGTGGGTTTTGAAAAAGTTTTGTTTGAAAACTTCGATTTAACTCTTGTATCTGTCCTCAAGAGTGTATGAAGTGTTGTTTGAAAACTTTTGTCAGAAAAGTGTAGGTGCGAAAAGTATTTTTATTTTGAAAGAGCAAGTACCTGAGAACCTCTACCTACTAAAAAGAAATCAAGTTGTGTAAATGTCCTTTAGACAGTACTATCCCACTATTGAGAAGTAGGTAGCACCGTCGTTGGAGTTTTCGGGTCAATTCGATTATTGGGACATGTGGTCACTAAAGCAATAGTAGGACGCCTTAGCGGTAACCCTAATGTCTTAGATATTTTTTTATCCGAGGCAACCGTTTCGAGGCAACTTTGATCTTTAGACAGGAGGGCGACCTCTAAAACACCCTATACTCAATGACCACGTCGAGGCAACCAAGTGAGGCGTACCCTAGGAGTGGCATGTGCACGTGTGTCAAGTTTCAGTTAAGGTTATCTTTGTACATGTTATGGTGAGCTACGATTGATTTTAATTTTAAGAGAAGTCTTGTCATGCATAGCCTAGTTAGCATACATCTAGCAGTTAATAGTTGCGGAAAATAAATCTACGCTATTACAAGGCGTCAGGTATTTACATCGCCAAAAACAAACCCTTGAAAAAGTAAATTGCGGGAAATTAAAGGAAAGCGATAAAAAGTCCTAATTAAAGCTATTACATCCTCGGAGCAAATACATAAATATGGATCAAAAATTAATAAAACAAACATACGCGCGAGAAAAAATTGAACCAGAGAAGTTCTTAGGGTTTTGACCCTTTTTGAAAAAGAAAGAAGTTTTTGTTATTTTGCATTTAATTAAATTAAACCTAGACTAATTAATTAATTAAATAAAAGAAATATTTTTGGTTTTTTAATGTCTCAAGGAAATAAATAAAAAATGATTAAAAGTTGTCAAGAAACCCTAATTCTACATTAGTTTTAGATTTATTGTGAAAATATTGAAATTAACCTAATTAAAACAACTAAATTAATTATGTTAGTTTTTATTTACAAAAATAATAAATTAAGGGTGAATTTAATAAATAATAATAAAAAATATTATATTTAGTTTTCTGATTTTATTATGAAAAAATTAATTTGGTTAATTAAATAATAATAATAATTAATAATAAAAATAGTTAAATGGAAAATATAAAAAGAGAAAAAAGAATAACCCAGGGGGGTGTTGGCCCAATAAGGAGGTATCTTTGGCAAATTCCAAGCCCACCAATTCTCCAGCCTGTTTTGACTTTTTGGTTGGTCCACACGCATGTTGACCAATGAGTACAATGGTCCTTCAATCCTGGCCTTCAGATTTGGCCAGGAGCCACTTGGCATACTGAGATTTGTAGCATATGGTAGACTCCCTTTGCCAGCTTTGCACAAGAACGCCTGAAGAAAAATAACAAATAAACGTTTGGGGGACCTGGGATTCGAACCCAGGTCCCAATAGCCTTTCCATCCACCTGCTTGC
Source organism: Vicia faba (assembly GCA_948472305.1). Taxonomy (NCBI): domain Eukaryota; kingdom Viridiplantae; phylum Streptophyta; class Magnoliopsida; order Fabales; family Fabaceae; genus Vicia; species Vicia faba. Next base: position 487,060,710 of record OX451739.1, read on the forward strand.
CACTCCTACTAGCGCGTTTATTCATTATGATAATAACAAGTAAACGTAATATGTAAAAATCAATTAATATGCTGAAATTATGAAAAACGCGCTAAGATTTAAAACTGGCCAATCAGGTGACAACACGCCTTCGTCTGCTTCGTTTGCCCTGTAAAAAGAATATCAGATAGCGGAGGTTTTTAACCCCCACTAACCACTACAAGGAAAAATAGCGATTAACAGCTCAATGCATATAAATATTTCGCGATGGGTGGGTTATGTTCGTCTTGTCCTCACGAATTCAGCCATATGTATCACTAGTCCTAATTTTTCCTGGATTGCAAAGCCCCAATTTCAAAGCTTAAGAACCCTAGAAATCGTTCATGGCATCTTGTGATTCAGGGAGTTATGGTTCAATTAAACGATACCATTAGCTTCGTATGGTTCCTAGCAACACAAATCAATCAAGAAAACACGTTAAATATGCATGATTTAAGAGTTACGATTCTGGAAAAAAATGGCAAACCGTGGTTCTGTTTTAAGTGATTTCTTGAGCTTTGGTACTGGAATTTGATTGCAACACGTTCCTGGAACCTCCTACAATGTGTTTGAATCAACAAGAACCCTTGAATCGCCCTAGAATGCAAAAGTCAGTTTTCAATTTTCTTGGAATTTTTCAATATGCTATGGCTTTTTTCTGCAGCTTTTTCACGTCCATTAGGTTAGGATTTGCTTGCATATATATAGGGAAATTGAATTAGGTCAAGAGCTGGGAAAAAATCCATGTGCAATAGTGATTGAATCTTTGATTGGAAATCAAATCCTTTTGATTTTTCATGATTGGAAAATGTTGCCAAATTTGGAGATTTTTTATCTTTGACTTGGTGCTCGAATTTGCCAGCATGCTGAGGTCCAATTTGCTTCACAAAAAGATTGAAAACATCAAATCTTCTATTTTCCTACAATTTAAATTAATTAAATGAATTAATATTAATTAAAAATACAATTAATCAATAAAAATAAGAAAATAAATTCCATTAAGCTTGGTGGGTCGTGCATAGGCCATGGATGAAGTTTCAAGAAGAGATTTGAGGCCCATTAGCAAAAATAAGGTGTTTTGAGCAAAGTTGACTTTTGCAAATTCCAAAAAATTTCCCAACTTCTCCAATGCACAACTTTCTCAATTGTGATCACATGACCATGTTCTTGGACATTTTGGAAAGCTCTTGAAGTCCTCTAACCAATGCCTTTTGTCCCATGTCATTTGGATCTACCAATCTCAAGTTATGGCCTTTGACTCAAAGTGTACTTTTGTTGACTTTTGAATTTGACCTATAATGTCAAAATTGGTAACTTCTTGTGAGAGAATTTCTTGGACTTGGAGTGTGAATATGGATTGTAGGAGATTGCATCCTCTTCAAAATGAGCATTGGATGGATTTTTTTTGACAAACCATGAAAAAGGTATGCCCTGGTCAAGATACAGTTGACTTTTCTGCTGTCCAAAAATAGTAACTTTTTGCACCTTGATGATTTTTGAGCTATCCTTGTGGAATCATGATCAAGACTTGATCAAATGATGATTGTGGACTCAAAATAAGATCTTGACCAAAAATTCTGACTTTTAACTGTAAAATGACCATTTTGCCCTTGTAGTTGACTGTAGGTCAAATGAGGCTTTTGACTGCGCAAATTGGCACTGTGAGTCTTGAAACTTGGCATGTAGGTGATTGAGAATGTATATAGGCATATGAGACTTGATTGAACCATTGAAAACCCCAAATTCCTTGAAAGAACCAAAACCCTAATTTCAGCTGGCTTAGAGGTGGTTTGACTGTCTACCTTTTGAGCAATCTTGAGCAATTTAAGGATCATTCTTGACAAACCTTGAGGAATATGGGAGGGAAAATTTTGGGGTACAACAGTTGCCCCTATTCAATCTTCTTAAACCTGAGGATGTAGATTGGCTGGCGTGCCTTTCGTGATCCGAAGGTGGAAGATGATTGAACACTAAAGTGCCCAGAAATTTGCACTCGCATGGTGTTAGTATCAGCAATGTGATGTAGGGAATGGGCTTACAGATGCCATTTGGAGATATGATGGATAGGAGGATGGGATTATAGATGCCATCTGGAGATTGTTGGTAGAAGGATGGGCTTATAGATGCCATCTGGAGATCATTTGTTGAATTATAACTTGGTAGGTTGAAAGAAAGAACCTGTGTAGGGTTGTCTGACGATGAGTTCGTGTAAAACTGCATCTGAAAGAGAAGGAACCGGTGTAGGGTTGCCTGATGATGGTCAAGTAGATAGTTGTCCTGTCTGGTTTCAGGTATTAATCTATAATCCATCATCCATAGATTTTTCCTGGCTTGTTACAGGTATTGATCTGGAACTTAAGAGAGGTGGGTCAAGGAGATAGTTGTCCTGGATGGTTTTAGGTATTGATCTCTGACCTGAGAAAGAAAGATAGTTTTCCTGGCTTGCTACAGGTATTAATCTTCAATCAGTCGTCCATAGATATTTCCTGGCTAGTTACAGGTGTTGATCTGGACTTTATTTGAGAGAGTAACAGAATGATATCCGAATCTGGATCGTATCTGAACTGTATTTGAAATTGAGATCTGTATGAGTAGTAGAATGATTTCCGTGTCTGGAACGTATCTGTGCTGTAACTGGGATCTGGATAAGTGACATAATGACTTCCGTGTCTGGAGTGTATCTACACTTGAAGTTGATAGTTGAATCTGAATGAGAAATAGAATGGCTTCCGCGTCTGGAGCGTATCTAGTCTGTATCTAATTGCTGACGTCTGAACGAGTAGTAGAATGACCGCCGTGTCTGGGGTGTATCCATACTGTATCTGAATGAGTGACAGAATGACATCCGAATCTGGATCGTATCTGGACTGTCTCTTTAATGAATCTGGAATAAGTATCAGAATGTCGCCATGTCTGGGTCGCATCTGAACTGTCTCTGGAAGGAATATGGAATAAGCAATAGAATAGCATCCGTGTCTGGAGCATCTCTAAGTTGTCTCTGAAAGGAAATCTGGAATAAGTATCGGAATGTCGCCATTCCTGGCTCACATCTGAACTATCTCTAGAAGGAATCTGGAATAAGTATCAGAATGTCGCCATATCTGGATCACATATGAACCATCTCTAGAAAGAATTTGGAATAAGTATCAGAATGTCGCCATATCTGGGTCGCATCTGAACTATCTCTAGAAGGAATCTGAAATAAGTATCAGAATGTCAGCCATATCTGGGTCGCATCTGAACCGTCTCTAGAAGGAATCTGGAATAAGTATCAGAATATCCCCATATCTGGATCACATCTGAACCATCTCTAGAAAGAATCTGGAATAAGTATCAGAATGTCGCCATATCTGGATCACATCTGAACCATCTCTTGCTCAATGGAGTAAACCGCTGAGGTTATAGAACTGATCCGTACTATGACAGAGGAGAACATCAAGATCTAGGAACTGACTCATGCTCAATGGAGTATACCGTTGAGGTTATAGTACTTGTCCACCCTATGAGGTAGAGAAACTGTCGAGATTGAGAACCTTATCTGAACTTCAACCGAGGATAATCCGATTGAGATTTAAGAACTGGTCAGATCTTCGACTAAGCTGAGAACTTAACTGCATCTTTCCTGAAAGATAAAGGTCAGTCATATGCAATGCATGAGATGAATCAAGCAATGATGTTCTCAACATAAATGAGATCGTATGATATGATGCGTATATGCATGTATCATGATGTATGAAAATGTGTTGTTTTTAGCTGGGGAAGATAAATCCCGGAGCTGCTGGAGAATGATGTTGAATTCTTTGTTTCCGCTGAGGATGATGAACGAAGATGATTTATGTGAATAAACCTGTAGGAGAAAAGAACTCCGTTGGGGAATAAACTTGATGAAGAGATTACTCTGAGGGGAATTACTCTGTGGGGGGAGAGATGCTGAGAGTTTTAACGATAACTCCGCTGGGGATTCCGTTGATAAGTTCTATTGGGGATTTTGATGATGAACTCCGCTGGGGATAGAAAGAACTTCGCTGGGGATGATCTTTCCGTTGCAACTTACTGAGGATAACCCAGTTAGACTCTTGTGGGGATAACCTCTGAATATGGCTGGGAAGATGCATTCGTACTTTGCAGGGGATAAGCTTCCAGAATCTACTGGGTAAGACGATTCACCTCTGGCGGGGAAGCTTTTTGGACTGCACTGGGAAATGGCTCCACTGGGGGTATCTTGTATTCCGCCGGGGAACATTCTTATACTCTGCTGGGGAATATTAAGAACGTCGGGGATGCTTGCTGAGGAATATCTGTATATTCCGCTGGAGAATATTAGGACTTACTGGGGATACCCGACTTTTTTTAGGGCTGACAGTAGACTAACTCTGCTTGGGGAGAGTATTGTTGATTTGTTCATTGTGGCAAGGCTCAGTGGGGAGAGCTACCATTATTGTTTTATTTTGTGGGGAGTGACGGTATCCTTGTCAAATTCTTCAGCTGAACTTACCTTGGTACCTTGGTGGACAGAGCAACTAGATCGCTTAGACAATTCTTATTGCCCCTACTTCCGATGTCACCCGTAATCAGTCCTTTGTTTCGCATGAAAGTATTTATGAACAGCAATTAATGTCAAATGCATATATCAAAATGAACATTGGACGTTCTTTGCAAAACAAAACAGATAAAGGAAAAACAATTTGCAATTTGTCTGAAAAATGAGCTTGTATTGATTTTGAAATTTGCCTGTAAATAGGCGTTTTTGTACAAGAGGCTGACGTCCTAGTAAGAGAACGCCGCAGAACAAAATAGAGTTTATACAATTTATGAAAAGGAAAACAAAACAACTATGTGAAAAAAATCCCACTGGGTTCCAACTCTGCTATCGCCTTTATGTCTTCCAGCGTCTCATCACTTTGCTGCTTAGTTGAAGAGGAATCTGATTGATTGGTGCCGTCCGAGCCTGGTCGATACCGAAGTCTGGATGTAGGGTGATCCAATGAGACATAGTATTACGCTTATCCCTAACTTTTTCATGGACCGCCCTTTCGGGTTTTCAGTCCACCGGGATACCCATTTTTGCCCAAGCCGCCTTTTCAGGTTTTCGACTTGCCGGGTGTACAGATTTTTTTTATTTTCATCCCTTATTTTTGCCTGAACCCTTTTGGTTCGCCGGGAAGCCCTTATTTTTGCCTAGGCCAGTCGACCTAGCGGGTCTTTAATCATGCGTAGTATCTTTTTACTATGTCTGCATTGGCGGGGTGAGGAAGGTCGTCACCATCCATGGTGGTTAGAATCATCGCTCCTCCTGAGAAGATATTCTTAACCACAAATGGCCCTTCATACGTAGGGTTCCATTTGCCCTTGGGATCACCTTGAGGTAGAATGATGCGCTTAATTACCAGGTCCCCGACTTGATACTCTTGTTGTCTGACTTTCTTGTTAAATGCCTTGATCATCCGTTTTTGGTACGTCTGACCATGACAAATAGCGGTGAGTCTCTTTTCGTTGATTAGGTTTAGTTGATCAAGCCGAGTCTGGATCCAGTCATCTTCGTTCAAACCTGCATCCTTCATGATCCAAAGAGAGGGTATCTGAACCTCAATGGGCAGGACTTCCTCCATGCCATATACCAAGGAATAGGGTGTTGCCCCTGTTGACGTTCGTGCTGAGGTACGGTACCCATGAAGAGAAAATGGTAGCATCTCGTGCCAATCTTTGTAGGTCACTGTCATCTTCTGCACAATCTTCTTAATGTTCTTATTAGTCGCTTCTACAACCCCATTCATCTTCGGCCGATAGGGAGAAGAGTTGTGGTGTTGTATCTTGAATTGCTCGCAGAGCTCAGTGATCATCTTGTTGTTAAGATTGGTACCATTATCCGTAATGATCCTCTCAGGTACACCGTATCGACAGATCAGGTTGTGCCGAATGAACCGTGCCACGACATTCTTGGTTACGGTAGCAAAGGAAGCTGCTTCGACCCACTTCATAAAGTAATCAATCGCTACCAGGATGAAGCGATGCCCGTTAGATGCCGTAGGTCTGATTTCGCCGATCATATCAATGCCCCACATTGCAAAAGGCCAAGGTGCTGTCAAGATGTTCAAAGGAACTAGAGGAATGTGCACCTTATCAGCATAGATCTGGCACTTGTGACACGTCCGAGAATGCTGATAACAGTCGGCTTCCATTGTGGACCAGTAATATCCTGCCCGGAGGATTTTCTTTGCCATGGTATGTCCACTGGAGTGAGTTCCGAAGGTACCTTCATGCAACTCTGCCATGATCCTTTCTGCCTCAATCTTATCCATACAACGCAGTAAGGTTGAATCATGGTTACGTTTGTAAAGAATGCCATTGCTGATGAAGAACTTTGTTGCGAACCTTCTCAGAAACTTCTTGTCATTAATAGATGCACCCTCGGGGTATTCTTGAGATTCAAGGTACCTCTTTACTTCATGATACCAAGGTTTTTCTGTTACCTCTTCGGTCTCAAGATCACAACAATGTGCAGGTTCATCCAATTTCCAAATAATGATCCGGGGAGCCTCGTTGTCCATTTTGACTTTGAACATAGAAGACATCGTAGCTAATGCGTCCGCCAACTAATTTTCTTCTCTTGGGAAATGTTCAAAGGTTATCTCCTCGAAATGGGGAAGCAACGTCAACACATACTCCTTGTAAGGAATAAGATCTGGGTGTTTCGTATCCCACTCGCTTTTGATCTGACTGATCACGAGAGCGGAATCTCCGAAGACACTCAGAAACTTGATCCTTAGGTCAATTGCAGCTCGAAGACCCATGATGCATGCTTCATACTCCGCCATGTTGTTGGTGCAGTTGAAACATAGTCGGGCGGTAAGTGGAGTATGAGAGCCCTTAGGAGATATGATCACAGCGCCAATACCGTTACCCAAAGCGTTTCAGGCTCCATCAAAGTGCATAGACCATCGGGATCCTTCCTCGGGTCCTTCATCTGGTCCAGGTATTTCACAATCAGTCACTACCATGATATTCTCGTCTGGAAATTCAAAGTTCATAGATTGGTAGTCATCCACTGCCTGATGTGCCAAATGGTCTGCCAACACACTTCCCTTGATTGCTTTTTCAGTCGTGTACTGGATGTCATATTCAGTCAAGATCATCTGCCATCTTGCTATTCTTCCGGACAAGGCAGGCTTTTCGAAGATATACTTGATTGGATCCATTTTTGAAATCAACAGAGTAGTGTGAGTCAACATATACTGTCTCATCTGGCGAGCAGCCTATACCAAAGCGCAACAAGTTTTCTCGAGCAGTGAGTATCGGGTCTCACAGTCGGTAAACTTTTTGCTAAGGTAATAAATAGCATGCTCTTTTCGGCCAGACTCGTCATGCTGCCCCAGCACACACCCCATTGAGTTGTCCAGTACTGTCAAGTATAAGATTAGAGGTCTCCCTTCAACTGGTGGCATAAGAATGGGTGGCTCTTGGATATACTCTTTGATTCTTTCGAAAGCGGCCTGACATTAATCATTCCAACGTACCACTTGATCTTTCTTCAGAAGCTTGAAGATTGGCTCACAAGTAGCAGTTAGGTGCGAGATGAATCGGGCAATGTAGTTCAGCCGTCCTAGAAAGCCTCTGACTTCTTTCTTTGTCTTGGGAACTGGAATCTCTTGTATGGCTTTCACTTTGGCAGGGTCCACTTGAATACCTTTGTCGCTCACGACGAAGCCTAGCAGTTTTCCAGATCTCACCCCGAAGGTGCACTTGTTCGGGTTTAGTCTCAGCCTGTACAACTTCAACCGGTCAAACAGCTTCTGTAGATGGTCAAGGTGTTCCTCCTCTGTTTGGGACCTTGCAATCATATCGTCGACGTATACTTCGATCTCATGATGGATCATATCATGAAACAGAGCAACCATGGCACACTGATACGTTGCCCCAGCATTTTTCAACTCAAAAGGCATGACCTTGTAACAGAAGGTGCCCCACTGAGTGACGAAAGTGGTCTTCTCCATGTCCTCAGGAGCCATCTTGATTTGATTATAACCGGAGAAACCGTCCATGAAGGAGAATACCTTATGCTGAGCAGTGTTGTCAACCAGAACATCGATGTGAGGTAGAGGGAAGTCATCCTTAGGGCTCGCCCTGTTCAAATCCCTATAGTCAACACACATTCGGACCTTACCATCCTTCTTCGGCACTGGAACCACATTGGTGACCCACTGAGGGTAAGAAGTTACTGCTAGAAACCCGGCGTCGAATTGTTTCATAACCTCAGCTTTGATTTTCTCGGACATCTCTGGACGCATACGGCGAACCTTCTGTTTTACCGGAGGGCAGTCTTCCTTGGTAGGCATGTGATGAACCACAATGTCGGTATCCAATCCAGGAATATCTTCGTAAGACTAGGCAAAGATTTCCATGTAGTCATGCAGCATCTGAATCAACCGTTGTTTCACACTAGACTCCAGATTGGCAGCAATCTTGACTTCCTTTCTGTCTGTCTCAGTACCCAGATTTACCGTTTCCACTGGCTCTTCATGTGGCTGAATGGCCCTCTCTTCCTGGAGTAACAGTCTTGCAAGCTCACCAGGCACTTCGCAATCATCTTCACCTTCGTCTTCGGCTAGGTTGATCGGATTTTCGAAGTCATAACTGGCAGTAGCAGAGTCGTTACCAGTGAGATCCAGAGTGGATTGGGACCTGTATATGTGAGTGTGTGTAAATAGCTGTTTTGCAATATATAATAAAGAAAGACAAGGAGCGCAAAATTTGAAATGCAAAAAACGTCCAATGCTTTTATTAATGATATATGAAAATGATACATAAAAGCCCTCACAAATGAAGCCACGGTGCCCCGGGTAAGACACTGGGCCATAAAGTTTCATAATATTGTTTATTACAAATTCAAAACAAAGGAGTTCATTACTGAGTAACAAAAGTAATAGGGACGAATTCTTTCGCTGTCCAGTTGTTTGGTCCACTGTTGGTCGTAGGGTAGATCCAGCTGTCGAATTCAGATTCCTCCATGTCGTCTTCAATGGAATTTACTCCCGAGTTACTGATGAACACAGGAGGTCTTCCAATCCTTGCACGACGAACAACCCTTTGAGCTTCTACAGTGAAACCCAAACCAAACTTGTCAGTCTTCTGAGTGAAATCAGGAAGTCGGCCCCAGTTTGCGCACTCACCCTTCTCAATAATAGCCCGGGCATCCTTTAAGGAAGCCATCTTCAACGGAGAATCTTCTTCAGTCACAGCTGATGCCAGTGTTTGAGGAACCTCTTCAAAGTGCTGGAATGGAGTCTCAATGAATTCCCCATCTATCTCTATGTACCGGAACGAGTTAAGGTGGCTGACCATGTATTCTTCCTCCCCCTGAACTGTCACAATCTTCCCTCTGACCGGGTATTTCAGCTTCTGATGTAGTGTGGAGGTCACAGCTCTAGCTTTATGGATCCATGGACGACCCAGCAAACAAGAATAGGGCGGTCGAATATCCATCACGTAGAATGTAGAATCAAAAACCTGAGAGCCAACCCTGATTGGAATATCAACCTCGCCGTGCACCATTCTTTTAGACCCATCAAAGGCCCGGACAACAATGTTACTTGGCTTCACCTCCAAACCTTCGCAATCCAACCTGTCTAGAGCTTTCTTGGGCAAGACGTTCAGCGAGGACCCCGTGTCAACCAACACATGTGCAAGAGTAGTGCCCCTGCATTCAATGGAGACAGGCAGGGCATCGTTATGGTTCTTCCCTTTAGCGGTCAGATCAACATCGGAGAAACCCAAACCATTATCAGCAGTTAAGTTGGCCACACAATTGGTAAACTGATCAACTAACGTCTCTTGTGGCACGTGGGCCGTCTTCAGGAAGGTAATCAAAGCCTTGGCATGGGCCTCTGAACACAATAACAGTGATAGCATAGAAGTTTTAGATGGGGTATGCCCCAGTTGCTCAACTACGTTAAAATCACTCTTCTTGATAATCTTAAGAATCTCTTCCATTTCCTGCTTGGAAGCTTCAACATTGATGGTCTTTGGTGCCTCCGTCTGGGCAGGCATATCAGTAGCGATCCCTTTGCCTCGAGCGTCAGATGACTCGGCAGCAGGGGTAGAAATAGGAACTTGGTCAGGAAGAGAAATAGGCACACTTGTAGGTGTGATGACAATAGGTCTCTGGATAGTTGGTGGAGCAATATCTGGTGAGAAAAGCCTACCGCTGCGGGTGACTTTGGCAGGCCCGGTGATATTGCTGACGCCGGTACTAGTATCAAACTTTTGTTTAACCCCAAGAACATAAACATATGCCCCATAATGCCACGGGACAACTTTGTCAGTTGTATAGGGGATGGGCCCCGGAACAGTGATGATTATGGGTGCAATCTTCTGAACATGCATAATTTTGACAGGCTTCCTTGAGGGAGCCTTGGGAGAATTGTTGAAAATGGTGACAATGGAAACTTCTTCAGTAGGGGTAGCAGGAACAACAATCTTTTCAAACAGGATTTCTTTATTATCCATCAGGTTTTGGATACCTGACTTCAAAGATGGACAACCAGCAGGTGAAACAGAACACAAACGGCAACCTTCAGTACATCCCGGAAATAAACCGGCTAGCAACAGGTTCCTCTTGACAGTTAACAGCGGAGTAACAATATCATTCACAGAGGCTACAAACAGATCTTCCTCTACAACATTCACTCCATGCTTGGGCATGGGGGCAGTCACGACATTGGGCCTTTCGGGCGCCTCAAACTTTATCTCCTTATCATCAATTAGGTCCTGAACCTTATTCTTCAGAGCCCAACAATCATCCGTAGTATACCCCGGGCTGTCAGAGTGATAAGCGCAGCGGGTGTTAGGATTGTACTTTGGGGATGTGGTGTTTACAACCTTCGAAGCTTCTTTTATAGTCACCAGATTGGTGGTCAGTAACTGCGGCAATATCTGGGACAAGGTCATGCTGAGACGAGTAAACTGCCTTCGGGGTCTCTCATTCCTTTGTTGGTTATGATGCTGAGGAGCAGCAGCAGGTTTTGAAATAACCACCGCGTTGACAGCTTGGCGGAGTTCCGGTCTATTCTGTCTCTTTGAACCATAGACAACACTAGATTCTTTCTTGAAGGGTTTCTTTTCAGTGCTCGAGGAGGCACCTTTCTGTATCTTCCCAGACTTGATACCAGCTTCAATTCTCTCACCAGTCAAGATAAGGTCTGTAAACCCGGCAGAAGAATTTCCAATCAAATGGTTGAAGAACGGACCAGACAGGGTCCCCAAGAACATATCAACAAGCTCACGGTCAGTTAAAGGTGGCTGCACCCTTCCAGCCAGGTCTCTCCACTTTTGAGCATACTCTTTAAATCCTTCACCCGTCCCTAGTGACATACCCTGGAGTTGGGTACGTGTAGGAGCGAGGTCAGAATTATACTGATACTGCTTATAGAACACAATAGCCAAATCCTCCCAGTTACGAATACTGGCTCCATCCAGTTGATAGAACCATTCGAGTTGAGTCCCTGAAAGACTATCCTGGAAGAAATGGATCCATAAATTCTTGTCAGCGGTGTAAGGTTGGATCTTTCTTACATACGACCGGAGGTGCAGCTTAGGACAGGAAGCTCCGTCATATTTGGCAAAAGCAGGTGCCTTGAACTTATGGGGAATCACCACCCCATAGGATAAGCCTAGGTCTCCAAAGTCCAACCCGGGCACATTCTGTATCTCCATAGCACTTAAGCGGTCCTCCAACTGTTTATACCTATCCTCAGCAGGAGGATACTGTTCTTCATCATAATCCGTCTCATTATCAGAGACCACGGGACTAGAACCCTTCTCTCTTGTGGACTGTCTTTGCCTACAGATGAGGTAGCCAGATCAACCTCGTTCTGCAGTCCATTCCCAAATCTGCGTCCGGTGTTGAACAAGACGGTCCTCTTCTTCTTCTTCTTCCTCTCTTTCAGAATCAGAGTCTTCAAATCCTGTTGACCCTGGGCTAGGCTCATAACCAACTCTTGGAACTGGGCATTCTGGGCCTGGAGGGCCTTGATAGCTTGTTCAGTGGAAGGTTCAGTAGACATGATGATTGCTGAAATAAACAGCGAAGAAGATAAGTGACCTGTAATGGTACTTGTAATGCAATGATATGTATGATATATGTATGCAATGTTTTCAAGGATCTCGTGGGGTAAACAAAGAAACTTGTTAGAATTTGAATTTTGCAGCTTGATTGTAGGAACTTCATGTTGCTAAGAGTCCTTCTTCAAGAGTCAGGCTCACCATATCGAGTGGGTCATAGCCCCTGACTCAAGTTTTCGTGTTTTGATCTCCAAACAACTTTGGCTAGAGGAAAATAAATCCCCTTTGCCCCTTGCTAGACATTTGGTTCATCCTAACCTGCATCACAAACCTTTGAGATCCTTGAAATGGGTTAGTACTTATGCAAGATGTATGCAGGTTAGTCCTTATGCAAGAGGTATGATGTTATGATAAAGGCACACCACAAGTATTCACAAAAGGCAGACATGGTGAAGGCACACAAGTCACACAAAAGAGCCCTTAGATTTCAGGCTGGCATGAAGTTTAGGTACTACCCTCTTTCAGTTTCAGTTGGTTAAGACCTGTCCTAAAAATAGTAACCGGGCTCTAAGGAGCTCAATATCATTGACTACCCTCAATCGGTCATAATTCCAGTTTGGCAACCTTTTCTTGCGGACGGAACCATCGCGAGAGTTTAGTCTCAATGAGTGTAGCATACTGCTACTGTTCTATGGCCAAGTTGGTCAATTTAAGGTTCTAAGGTCAGTTGGTGCTTAATGACTCCTCAGAAGACCCATATTCTCCTCGTTCCAACACAAGGGATATCGGTACAGACCAAGGTGTCACACCAACGTAGCCACTGCTTCACCCGTGTCGGTCTACGCCGGACAAGTCCCTCACAGTTTATTGCTACTTACCTAAAGGGTATTCCCCAGATCCGGGTTAGGATCTATAAAACTCCGATACAAGCCCACAATATTAAAGCATGCAAAGCAATACAATTGGAAACATAGAAGGATCTAATCCTAAGGTACACCTCACTTATAAACTCCCCAGTAGAGTCGCCAGTTCTGTGATCGGTGTAAATATAACTGACTGTTTTTAATGCTGGTTTGCGAAATGTCGCGGTAAGCAAGAGTCTCCACCGTCTTTTATTTTCTCCAACAAGGAAAGGACAAAATCACAGCAAAATTCCTTTTCGAGATATTTCTTGGTTCGGGAGGTAGATTATAGAAAGGGAAGGTGTTAGCACCCTTTCTATCCGTGGTTATCCACGGGCTCTTAGGTACTTGCTCACTATGTTTTAAAAAATGTTTGATTTTCTTGTGTTTGTGGGTTTTGAAAAATTTTTGTTTGAAAACTTCGATTTAACTCTTGTATCTGTCCTCAAGAGTGTATGAAGTGTTGTTTGAAAACTTTTGTCAGAAAAGTGTAGGTGCGAAAAGTATTTTTATTTTGAAAGAGCAAGTACCTGAGAACCTCTACCTACTCAAAAGAAATCAAGCTGTGTAAATGTCCTTTAGACAGTACTATCCCACTATTGAGAAGTAGGTAGCACCGTCGTTGGAGTTTTCGGGTCAATTCGATTATTGGGACATGTGGTCACTAAAGCAATAGTAGGACGCCTTAGCGGTAACCCTAATGTCTTAGATCTTTTTTTATCCGAGGCAACCGTTTCGAGGCAACTTTGATCTTTAGACAGGAGGGCGACCTCTAAAACACCCTATACTCAATGACCACGTCGAGGCAACCAAGTGAGGCGTACCCTAGGAGTGGCATGTGCACGTGTGTCAAGTTTCAGTTAAGGTTATCTTTGTACATGTTATGGTGAGCTACGATTGATTTTAATTTTAAGAGAAGTCTTGTCATGCATAGCCTAGTTAGCATACATCTAGCAGTTAATAGTTGCGGAAAATAAATCTACGCTATTACAAGGCGTCGGGTATTTACATCGCCAAAAACAAACCCTTGAAAAAGTAAATTGCGGGAAATTAAAGGAAAGCGATAAAAAGTCCTAATTAAAGCTATTACATCCTCGGAGCAAATACATAAATATGGATAAAAAATTAATAAAACAAACATACGCGCGAGAAAAAATTGAATCGGAGAAGTTCTTAGGGTTTTGACCCTTTTTGAAAAAGAAAGAAGTTTTTGTTATTTTGCATTTAATTAAATTAAACCTAGACTAATTAATTAATTAAATAAAAGAAATATTTTTGGTTTTTTAATGTCTCAAGGAAATAAATAAAAAATGATTAAAAGTTGTCAAGAAACCCTAATTCTACATTAGTTTTAGATTTATTGTGAAAATATTGAAATTAACCTAATTAAAACAACTAAATTAATTATGTTAGTTTTTATTTACAAAAATAATAAATTAAGGGTGAATTTAATAAATAATAATAAAAAATATTATATTTAGTTTTCTGATTTTATTATGAAAAAATTAATTTGGTTAATTAAATAATAATAATAATTAATAATAAAAATAGTTAAATGGAAAATATAAAAAGAGAAAAAAGAATAACCCAGGGGGGTGTTGGCCCAATAAGGAGGTATCTTTGGCAAATTCCAAGCCCACCAATTCTCCAGCCTGTTTTGACTTTTTGGTTGGTCCACACGCATGTTGACCAAGGATTACAATGGTCCTTCAATCCTGGCCTTCAGATTTGGCCAGGAGCCACTTGGCATACTGAGATTTGTAGCATATGGTAGACTCCCTTTGTCAGCTTTGCACAAGAACGCCTGAAGAAAAATAACAAATAAACGTTTGGGGAACCTGGGATTCGAACCCAGGTCCCAATAGCCTTTCCATCCACCTGCTTGCCACTCCTACTAGCGCGTTTATTCATTATGATAATAACAAGTAAACGTAATATGTAAAAATCAATTAATATGCTGAAATTATGAAAAACGCGCTGATTTAAAACTGGCCAATCAGGTGACAACACGCCTTCGTCTTCTTCGTTTGCCCTGTAAAAAGATTATCAGATAGCGGGGGTTTTTAACCCCCACTAACCACTAAAGGGAAAAATAGCGATTAGCAGCTCAATGCATATAAATATTTCGCGATGGGTGGGTTATGTTAGTCTTGTCCTCACGAATTCAGCCATATGTATCACTAGTCCTAATTTTTCCTGGATTGCAAAGCCCCAATTTCAAAGCTTAAGAACCCTAGAAATCGTTCATGGCATCTTGTGATTCAGGGAGTTATGGTTCAATTAAACGATACCATTAGCTTCGTATGGTTCCTAGTAACACAAATCAATCAAGAAAACACGTTAAATATGCATGATTTAAGAGTTACGATTCTGGAAAAAAATGGCAAACCGTGGTTCTATTTTCAGTGATTTCTTGAGCTTTGGTACTGGAATTTGATTGCAACACGTTCCTGGAACCTCCTACAATGTGTTTGAATCAACAAGAACCCTTGAATCGCCCTAGAATGCAAAAGTCAGTTTTCAATTTTCTTGGAATTTTTCAATATGCTATGGCTTTTTTCTGCAGCTTTTTCACGTCCATTAGGTTAGGATTTGCTTGCATATATATATGGCAATTGAATTAGGTCAAGAGCTGGGCAAAATTCCATGTGCAATAGTGATTGAATCTTTGATTGGAAATCAAATCTTTTTGATTTTTCATGATTGGAAAATGTTGCCAAAGTTGGA
This sequence comes from Vicia faba, assembly GCA_948472305.1. Lineage (NCBI taxonomy): Eukaryota > Viridiplantae > Streptophyta > Magnoliopsida > Fabales > Fabaceae > Vicia > Vicia faba. The sequence continues at coordinate 487,076,414 of OX451739.1, forward strand.
GATTTTGTATCTTTGACTTGGTGCTCGAATTTACCAGCATGCTGAGGTCCTATTTGCTTCACAAAAAGATTGAAAACATCAAATCTTCTATTTTCCTACAATTTAAATTAATTAAATGAATTAATATTAATTAAAAATCCAATTAATCAATAAAAATAAGAAAATAAATTCCATTAAGCTTGGTGGGTCGTGCATAGGCCATGGATGAAGTTTCAAGAAGAGATTTGAGGCCCATTAGCAAAAATAAGGTGTTTTGAGCAAAGTTGACTTTTGCAAATTCCTAAAATTTTCCCAACTTCTCCAATGCACAAGTTGCTCAATTTTGATCACATGACCATGTTCTTGGACATTTTGGAAAGCTCTTGAAGTCCTCTAACCAATGCCTTTTGTCCCATGTCATTTGGATTTACCAATATCAAGTTATGGCCTTTGACTCAAAGTGTACTTTTGTTGACTTTTGAATTTGACCTATAATGTCAAAATTGGTAACTTCTTGTGAGAGCATTTATTGGACTTGGAGTGTGAATATGGATTGTAGGAGATTGCATCCTCTTCAAAATGAGAATTGGATGGAATTTTTCTGACAAACCATGAAAAAGTTATGCCCTGGTCAAGATACAGTTGACTTTTCTACTGTCCAAAAATAGTAACTTTTTGCACCTTGATGATTTTTGAGCTATCCTTGTGGAATCATGATCAAGACTTGATCAAATGATGATTGTGGACTCAAAATAATATGTTGACCAAAAATTCTGACTTTTGACTGCAAAATGACCATTTTGCCCTTGCAGTTGACTGTAGGTCAAATGAGGCTTTTGACTGTGCAAATTGGCACTGTGAGTCTTGAAACTTGGCATGTAGGTGCTTGAGAATGTATATAGGCATATGAGACTTGATTGAACCATTGAAAACCCCAAATTCCTTGAAAGAACCAAAATCCTAATTTCAGCTGGCTTAGGAGGTGGTTTGACTGTCTACCTCTTGAGCAATCTTGAGCAATTTGAGGATCATTCTTGACAAACCTTGAGGAATATGGGAGGGCAAATTTTGGGGTACAACAGAAGGCATATCAAATTGTTCATAATTTTAAAAGGCTATAATTTTTTTAATACGTGAATAAAGTAACTGACAAACATCAAAGGTCTAAGACCTAATGAAGACGCATGTGTGACTATTTTATTTCAGACTTTAATGAATTTACAATGCCCGAATACTTGTCATTTCATGATAGTGCATAATTAACAAACAACAATTTATCATAAAATAAAAACTTCATTAGTTAAGACATTTCAACAGATACATGTTTAAAAATGATGAATTAATCAGATGAAATGATCAAGCAATAAAATCAATCATACTTTTGAAGAGACAAGTAATATTTTCCTAGTTAATGAAAATCTCGCACTCACATTTTAACAAGCAATCTTTAGGACAGTTTTCTGGACCAAATTCTGCTCACATTTTTTAAACATATCCACTATTCCCTCTTGGAAAATAATTCCAGACAAAACTCGTCTATAAGGAATGTAAGACTTTATGTGATTCCTGGACTCAGAAATAGATTTCCAAAGACAAATGAAGATTGATTGTGGCAAGCTTACACGATTATCATTCATCAGAATATAGATGAATGCTTGGTCATCATACCTCAGAAGGTCTTAATTATCCCCTATAAGAAGAAAGTTGGACAACACAAGGTTGAACCAAGCATTGGGAATGGATAGTAGATTTTCAGGATTGATAGGCTCATATCGCGATGACATGTCATGAAAAGAATCAAATTTATCAGACAACATAAACCTAGACTATACATAGTCAACTGTGACACCTACATTTTCACATCCAGTGGCAAGAATGATTGAGAAGGGAGTAATGGTGATGGGAATTACAAAGATATAGGAAAGGATAGAACCGTTCTCATAATCAAGATAAGCGTGCTTCCAAAATTCTTCAACAATATTCACGTAGACAGGTTTCTTCAACATAGTGAAGTATCTTGTCCATTGCTGAGAGTAAAACACATCTGAGATGATGGAAGAAATGTTACTTTCAAGAGAAGAAAGTTCAATTTGTTTTTCAATGATGACCTCAAGAAGATCTTCATTTCCAAGAAAAGTTGGTTGAGGCATGATGGATGGATGAGAAGAAGAATCTTGATAGGAATTAGTTTATGAGAGGAAGAGATAAATATGATAAATCACTGTTGAGATAAATATATATTCAAGTGGTTGAAAGATATTGTACTAATATGCAAGAATGACATGGATCACTGAAACATGATAAGAATTTCAAGAAAGAGGAATGAAGTGAATCAGTCTTTATAACGATAGAGTACCATACATGTTCTAAATAAGGACTTTGAGTGAATTAGCATTTAGAGGTGACAAACTGGAACCAATATAGCAAAACATTGAACATAGTTTCTTGAATGAGAAGCTATAATCAAATACATCATACGTAAAATATTTGGCTTATCCTCAAGAGAACTTACGATTTCCCATTATCTAGAAAGTTGATTAAAAGATCTTTCTCTTGGAAGAGAGAATGTTCTAGATCATGAGATTTTCACTTAACCAGAAGTTCACAAATTGGAGTTGCACTAACATTTAGAATGCTTATGTTTAAAATATCTTCTAACTTGTAAAGATATTTTTATCAGAAGTTCTAATAAATTATAAACAAAAGGTAACATACCATTGAGATTCTAAAATATTTACCTTGATTCTTTTATCTGAGTGCTCTACATTCTGGTTTTGGCTTTAGCTTGTCCTTGATAGAGATTCTGATCAGTTGTCATGTCTTTGAAGATTTTCCATTTGTCTTTAACTTTAGCTTTCTTTTAGGTACAACTTCTGATCAACTTATTCCTTCTTATAATTTCTTCAGAGCAGTCTTTCAGAGGTTATGAATTATCTTCATATTGACTCCTCTTATTTATTTGATTATTCTCAGTTTTCTGATTTGAGAAGAATAACCTTCTTCTAAATTCTAATTTCAAATTTGAGAACTAGAATCACTTTTGTCTTCAGATGGTCTCTTCATTTTTTTTTGTTTAGAATCACATGTATGATTTTTTGAGAGAATCCTCAGAGCGGAAATATTCGGATCTTTTATTATCAGAACATCTATTTGATTGTCAAACTTCCTTTGAACAAAAGCTTATTTTCAGAAGGTCAATGTTTCATGAACTTTTGAGAAGCTATGTATTTGAGAGAAAGTTAATTGTGATTTCCTAGCATTTTTTGAATTTTTGATTCCTTGAACAAATTGTAAAATTTGTTTTAATCAAGACTTTGACGTTTCTGATTAACAATCTTGTTCTTGCAATGCTGAGCTAACTTACTTAGAGTTAGTCTTTGACCGTACTTCTAATGTGTTAATTAACGTTATTTACTCAACAATGTCTAGTCTTCTGCAAAGCTTCCGTTGACAGGGCCTATGCTTAGATCTTCTGCCTGCTTAAATGAACAACTTTATCATGAGGTTCTTATGTATCATAAGACAACAGTCTTTTATATTTTGAAAAGATTCCTAATGAGATATTAGGAGAAAGTCAAAGGTGGACTGATCTATTTCTTGAAAACATCTCATACTCTCAAGGAACTTAATCAAAAAGCATTAAACATATGTAACTTCTAATCTGATGAATCTTTTCTTGTTAGCCTGTTCTCCAATTTTATGATTTTAGATAATAGTTGAAAATTGAATAATTATCACCTTAGAGTATTTCTTCACACAATATCTGGATCTTTTTCTGACACTGTTAGGTGTTTGATATCCATCAATAACAGAACCAGGCTCTAATACCAATTGAAGGTGTGAAGAAAACGCAAGAAAAGGGGGGGGGGGTGAATTGGGTTTTCCTTTCTTGATAAACTTTCTATTTTAAGAATTATTCGTTGAACAACGCTTCTGAGTGTTACTTCTAAGTAATGCTTCTAATTAAGTTAAGAAAACATAAACTCTAAAGCATAAGAAAAAAAATAAAGAACACACGATATATCCTGGCTCACTTGAGAAACCCCCAAGCTAGTCCAGTCCACCCTACCAAGGTGATTTCGACTTGAACTCAAGGACTTAATCCACTATAACCAATATGATTACAATCGCACGGGAAACTGCCGGTGACTAACATCTACTGACGCATTCAGGGATCCAAACCAGATATAATGTTCATTGACCCAATAGAATCCGATTCTTCAGAATCTCCTATTGGGATTTCCTTCCAATGATATCCACCAGTGGTCTCAGAAGGACAACCTTCACTCATTCCTTTTTTGAGATATGACTAACAATGACCCAGTAGAATCCACTACCAGGATTTCATCTACGATGATCACAGTCAAAGTCTTCTTGAGAATCCAGACTCAATGGAGTCTATCAAGGAACCATCAAACAATTGTTTGATTTAAATTTGTTTCCAATAATAATGCTTCTACACAAGCTGAATGTAAATAGAATTAAGTACATCAGAAAAACCTAATACTCGCTAAAATATGTTACATTATATTGAAACTTTAATGTGTGGTATTCTTTTCTTCAAGTAGCTTCTTTACAGACAACAACCCAAAGCACTTGAAACACTGAAGTCTTCTTCTTCGTAAGCTTCTGAAAGCTTTGTTGATCTTGATGTAGTAAGGAGAAGAACATCTTCATCTTGATTTACCTTAGAACATTCTGGACAACAACCCTTGTTCTATTTTCTTTTATGATCACTTTTAGAGCACAACACTTATGTTGTGGATTTGTAACTAGCGCTTTCGTGATCATCTTCGTCATCTTCTGTGGCTTAGCAAGCTTTAGGGAACTATGGAATTAAGCACATTGTGAATCAATGATTTCAATGTAATCATTAATAACATGATTGAAGAATCATTTTGATAATAATTTGTTGTACCCCAAAATTTTCCCTCTCTTTCTTCAGGAAATCATCTTGGATTTTCAGAGTCCCTCTGAAACAAATCCAAGTCCTGAATTGTCATTTTTGCCCAAGCAAACCACTTACAAGAGCAAAATGATCACACAAGCTCTAAAGACAACACTTTTAGCTTGAGAAAAATTAAATTCTAAGTACTTGGAATTTTTCTCTAAAAAATGAGTATTTAAGAAGAAATCAACGCTTCAGAACTTCTGGACCAAACTCCAGATAGAAACGGTCAGAAGTTGCAAGCTTGGCTCAGTGCAGTCAGAAGTTGGCCCTTCAGCAGCTACATCAGCTCAATCAGAAGTTGTAAACATGGTTCAATACGTAAGTCTCAGACAGAACATGACTCTTTCAGCAGTTACGCAAGCTCAGCCAGAATTTGCTAAAGGAATGCAAAAGAAGCAAGGAAGTCTAAAGGCTCTTTCAGAACATGCTGAAATCAGAAGATGAAAAGGTCAGAAGAGTGGGTGTTACACTGATACAGAATCTCTAAGCCCAGGAGGTCCAGAAGCAAATCCAAGGAACGTGTCAGAAAATCAGGGGAATCCCCAGAACTTTCTAAGACAACAGGAAGCCAAGGCCAGAGCATGGTTTACGTTGTTCTTGTTGAAACAGAACAGCTGGTTCAAAGTTTGGTTTCCATTACCAGAATATTGGTGTTGATAAGTCTCATCACCATTTAATTCTCATTAATGCTTCCAACCACCCCTGAACATTCATCCAAGTAACCCCTTCACGTGTGGCTTGGAAAGCGCCTTTATGCAGGTTCTGGCATGGATCTACACGCCACCGCCCACCTAAGAGGTCACTTCTCCCCAATCCACGCCTGCTGTTCCAGCCTAGGCTGAAAGGCTATCTGTTATCACAACTTCCCAGGAATTTCTGTCAAAGAACAATTCAAATTCTGTTGGCGCCTTTAATGACCAAGAAATCCACAAGAGCTTTGCCTATAAATAGAGAACCATTGTCCACTGAAAAGGCGTTCAAGAAACAGAAAAATTGCTAAGAGAGAAACAGAAATCTTTAGCAAGAAAGTGTTATGAAACTCTGCCAAAATCTCCAGTGTTTCATAACTTTGAATTCCCTACCTTCAAACTTCATCAAAAACCCAGTTTTCTTTGTGAACTAAAAACCCCCTTTTCAAACTTCTGACCCTATATACGCATACACCTTCACCTATCCTCTTCAAAAAGAATCTGTCTAGAATACCATCAGAGCCAAAAGCTAGCTTTCATCCACAAACTTTTCCAACAGCCAGGTAAGCACCTGCTGACCTTCATCACGCTGCTAAGCATCATCAGCTGTGCATGCTCAAATAAACGTAATGTAAATATCATGTTGTTGCTGTTTGTGTTCTAAGGATTTTCATACCTCAGAACGTTCTGAGCCAGTGTAGAACCTGCCCGTGACCTTGTTGGTTTTGCCTTCTGAAACACTTTGACATTTGCTGGAGCTGTTCCAAATATATTTCCTGTTTTGTGGAATAATAACGAAATTGCAGATGTTCTGATTAGTACAGGGAAAAGCCAAGTGCTGACTTTGACGTTAGCACATCTGAAGCCTGTTTTGCTGTCAATAATGTCAGAACTTCTGAGAGTTATTGTCTTTCCAGCAGGATCAGAACTTCTGGTTTCTCCACTAACAAACTTCTGTCTTGCAGCGCAGGGGAGTCAGAACTTCTGATTTCCCCACTAACAGGTTTCTGTTTTGCAGGTGCCAGATTCAGAAGTTCTGACTCATACAGTTTAACCAAGAGGTTGATCATCTGGCAGCGGATCTGAGTCAGAACTTCTGATGACCTCTCAGCAGCGCGCTGGCTCCCTCTCTCTTTCTCTCTATCTTGTTTTTGGCTATTTTCTTTTTTGTCTATTTTTCTCGTTGAACCCCCCATGTACAAATGTGTATCCCTCCTCCCTAATTGTTGTAATAACGTAGGATTTTTATTTCCGCTTCTTATTGCTAGTAATTAGGATGTGTATGGCAAGATAAAATCAATTAAATAGAAAATCCTAATTCAAAGATAAACTCTTGTATGCAATAAAACACACTTGCACACTAACACCCCTAGGGTTACATCCACCTGTTGCCTTTCAAAAAAATGGGCCATGTTACGCATGCAAAGTATCTTAGTAAAACAAACAAAATCAAAAGATCATAGTCCCTCGATGACGCTTTCGAAAGTTGCCTTACAAAAATGATCTTAGTCCCTCAAAAGAAAAACTAAGATGCTTTGCAACATTGCTATCATGGTCTATACGATGACCCGCGCCTGTCCCGTTCACATCCTAACACAAGGTTGTTCACCAAATGCAATGGTGAAACAACACTGTTAAAAGGGTTAAAAACATAGAGAAAACCTTTGAGTAAATTTAGGGGTAGACAAGACTCTTAAGTTACTTGATCAAACTTGCAAAACAAAAACCTTTCCTATTTTCAAAACACACATCACAACACACTTTCAAATCAACTTTCAAAAACATTGAAAACTTTTCAAAAGACATACACCTTTGTATACATCCCAACATGGATCATTACAAAGGTTGCCACCACATTGGCTTCTTTTCAAAAACGTTTTTCAAACACACACACAAAGCACCATTTCAAACAATTGAAAATTAAGGCAAGTTGATCTAAGCAAGTAACTAAGAGCCCATGGATAACCATGGATAGAAAGGGTGCTAATACCTTCCCTTTCTATAATCTACCCCCCGAACCCACGAAACATCTCAAAAGGTTTTTCCTGTGCTTTTTAACCTTTCCCTTAGGACAAAATAAAAAGTCGGTGGCGACTCTTGATAAACCGAAAAAGTGCGAATACAAATGCAAAGCCTCAAGTCAGTTCTCCCACCGTATCACAGAACTGGCGACTCTGCTGGGGAGAGTATTTTAAAGTGGAGTAACCTTAGGGCTTAGATCACCCTCTTGCATGACTAATTGTTTGTTTTGATTGCTTTACATCTTGGCTCTCTTGTTTGGGTTTGCAATCCTATACCCGGATTTGGGGAAACATTCATAGATAGCAATACGTTGTGGAAACTGTGCGGGGTATACCGACACGGTTGAAGCAATAGCTATATTAGTGCGACATATTTGTGAGTACCGGTAACCCTTGAGTTCAATCAAGGAGAGTACGGGGCCGCTGAGTGATGTCACTAAGCACTAATGACCTAGAACCTTACTTGACCATCTTGGCCTTTCATTAGGGGTAGTGAGATGACCGGCTTTGGTACAGTCCGAAGTTGGTAGATACTCGATACTACACTCATTGAGGGTTGTTTTCTTAGAATATTTTGGTCGCTAGTTAAGTGGCTAAACCAAAACAATGAACAATGAAAACAATCCAATGATATTGAGCTCCTTAGAACCCGGTTACTATTTATAGGACATGATTTTAAGCCAACTACACTCAAGAGGGTACTTACCTATGAAACCCCATGCAAGCCTGAAACTAGGGTTTTTGTGTGATTTGCTTGTACATATGTTTGTGCATACATCATGAACATCATAAAGCATCATATGCATACACTAACCACTTCAAGGGTTTAGATTTTTCATCTTTGTTCTTGTTTTGTAGGTCATGGAAATTCCTCGCAGGAAAACCATCCAAGTCAACCTTGTGAGAATCCCTCCTCAACTCAAGGAGCTCACATCAAGAATTCCGGAAAGCTCTCCCTTCAGTGAAAGACATGGTAGACTGCTCAGCCTAGTCAGCACCAACATTGAAGAGGACATGGTAAAAGTGTTGTTTCAGTTCTTTGACCCCCTTCACCACTGTTTCACTTTCCCTGACTACCAGTTGGTGCCCACTTTGGAGGAATTTTCTCAACTCCTGAGAATTCCTATCCTTAATCAACTACCTTTCAACGGTACGGAAAAGGAACCGAAGCCTGAAGATGTTGCTCGAGCACTACATCTACAGCCATCCGACATCAAGGGGCATTGGGAAACTAGAAGCGGTGTCAAAGGCTTCTTAGCAAAATTCTTGTTTGAGAAGGCACAAGAGTGTTGGAATTCACTGGACCTACAAGCCTTTGAAGAAATTGTGGCACTCCTTATCTATTGGTTGGTCTTGTTCCCAAATCCTGACCAGCTTGTAGATGTCAACGCCGTCAAGATCTTCTTATCCAGAAATCCAATACCAACATTGCTTGGGGACATCCTTCACTCATTTTACACTCGAACAATGAGAAAGAGGGGTGTTCTCATGTGCTGTACTCCTCTCCTTGCAAGGTGGTTTATTTCGCACCTTCCACAATCTGTCTTGAAAAATGACCAAGGTTTAAGGTGGTCACAACGGTTAATGACCCTCACTCACTCTGATGTACATTGGTATTCTCGGTCCAGAGAAAATGTCATCATCATCGATCGTTGTGGAGAGTTCCCTAATGTTCCATTACTTGGTATTAGAGGGGGCATTACCTACAACCCTTGTCTAGCTTTGAGGCAATTTGGATATGCACGAAGAGATGGCCCTCATGACATGCTGATTCCTGACCTAGTTTTTGACTTCGACAACGATGCGCAAGGACTTCGCCAAAGATTCATCAGAGCTTGGAGGATGCCTAACAAGGTTGACAGCAAGACACTGGGGCACAAGAACTCCATCCCTCTTGAGCCTTACCTCAAGTGGGTACGAGCCCGAGCCCAGAGTCTAATGATGCCTTATCCTCATGTTCTCCCTGTGATTAAAGATCCCGTTACGGAAGGAGAGGTTCCCTACACCATCCTATATCCTGACATGCCTACATCGTGGGAGGAGATGCAGAAGAGTTGGATCCAACTTAAGAAGGAATGGAACACTTTTGAAGCCAGCTTCTATGCCAGCGAGAAGAAGGTTCTAGAGCTCACCCGCCGACTCCATGAGGAAGAGACCCTCAACACCTACATCGCACCAAAGAGGATGCGCAATGTCTTTTTACCTTGAGAAGTTTTTTGTAATATTTGGCCCATGGGGCATTTATGTACTGACGAATTTCTTCTTATTAATAGGACGTGCGTTCTTTTTTGTTTGCAACAATTTTGAACTTTTTAAATCCTTGAATGCATTGCATACATAAGAATACCATTCATCATGTGCATAAGCAGGTCTCCACACCAGGTTTCCTTATCTTTCTGCTGTTTATTTCAGTAAGATGGATCTCGAACAGACGGTCAAGGACTTGCAGTCTCAGAACGCACAGTTTCAATAACTCCTGATGACCTTGGCTAAGGGTCAGGAAGATCTGAAAGCCCTGCTGGGGAACAAAGACCAAGTGAAAAAGAAGAAGAAGAGAATCGGGGTGGCTACCCTAGGGAGAAGGTTTGAGGGTGAAGCCAGAAGAGTCCTTGAATTCCCCTACATCCGAGGAGGGAACCAGTAAAGGGAATGCGGCTGCAGTACCTTCCGAATCTGAGGTTGAGGAAGAGGAGGCTGAAGAAGACGAAGACTACTCTGATCAAAAAATACCCGCCCGCTGATGATAAGTACAAGGTTTTGGAAGACAGGTTGGCGGCTATGGAGCTGCAGAGAGTTCCGGGCTTAGATTTCGAAGACTTGGGATTAGTTGCTGGAATTGTGATCCCCCCGAAGTTCAAAGTGCCAGTTTTTATAAGGTATGACGGGCTGTCCTGCCCGAAAATGCATCTCAGATCATATGTAAGGAAAATCCAACCTTACACTGCAGACAAAAACCTTTGGATCCATTTCTTTCAGGATAGACTTTCTGGGGCTCAACTCGAGTGGTTCTATCAGTTGGATGGAGCCATTATCCGAAACTGGGAAGACTTGGCCACCGCATTTTATAAACAATATCAGTACAATTATGACCTCGCTCCTACGTGTACCCAACTTCAGGGTATGTCACTGGGAACGTGCGAAGGATTCAAGGAGTATGCACAAAAGTGGAGAGATCTGGCTGGCAGGGTGCAGCCACCTTTGACTGACCGTGAACTTGTTGACATGTTCTTAGGGACCTTGTCTGGTCCATTCTTTAATCATCTGATTGGTAATTCTTCTGCTGGGTTTACAGATTTGATCTTGACTGGTGAGAGGATAGAAGCTGGTATCAAGTCAGGAAAGATACAGAAAGGTGTCGCTGCGAGTACTGAAAAGAAGCCCTTCAAGAAGGAAGCTAGTGCTGTGTATGGTCCCAGAAGACAGAACAAACCAGAACGCCGCCAAGCCGTCAATTCATTGGTAATTTCAAAGCCTGTTGCTGCACCTCAGCAGTATAATCAACAAAGGGGTGAGAGGCCCAAGAGGCAGTACACTCGGCTTAGTATGACCCTGTCTCAGATTTTGCCGCAACTACTATCAACCAATCTGGTAACTATCAAAGAAGCTCCGAAAGTAGTGAACACAGCTTCTCCAAAGTACAACCCCAACGCCCGTTGCGCTTATCACTCTGATAGCCCCGGGCATACTACGGACGATTGCTGGGCTCTGAGGAATAAGGTTCAAGACCTTATTGATGCTAAGGAAATACAGTTTGAGGCGCCTGAAAGGCCCAATGTTGTGACTGCTCCCATGCCCCAGCATGGAGTGAACGCTGTGGAAGAAGACCGATATGTGGCTTCCATGGAAGAGATTGTTACTCCGTTATCGACTGTTAAAGGGAATCTGTTGCTAGCCGGTTTATTTCCGGGATGTGGTGAAGATTGCCTTCTATGTGCTGTTTCCCCTTTTGGTTGTCTCTTGCTAAAATCAGGTATCCAAAGCCTGATGGATAGCAAAGAGATCTTGTTCGAGAAGATCGCCGTTCCTGCTGTCCCTGCCGAAGAAGTTTCTATTATCACTATTTTCAACAAACCTCCCAAGGCTCCTTCAAAGAAGCCTGTCAAAATTATGTCCACTCAGAAGGTGGCTCCCATCATCATTACTGTTCCGGGGCCCCTCCCCTATACATCCGACAAAGCTGTCCCTTGGCACTATGGGGCAGATGTTTATGTGCTTGGAGTGAAGCAAAAGTTTGATACAAGTACCGGTGTTAGAAACATTACCGGGCCTGCCAAGATTACTCGCAGTGGTAGGCTGTTTTCACCAGATATTTCGCCACCAGTTATTCAGAAACCTCTTATCATCACACCCACAAGTGTGCATGTTTCCTTTCCAATTAAAATTCCTGTTTCTACCCCTGCCGCCGAGTCCTCTAATGCTCGGAGCAAAGGGGTTACTGCTGATTTGCCTGCCTTGACGGAGGCGCCAAAGACAACCGCTGTTGAAGCCTCCCAGCAAGAGATGGAGGAGATCCTCAAGATTATCAAGAAAAGTGACTTCAATGTTGTCGAGCAGTTGGGGCACACCCCATCAAAAATTTCTATGCTATCACTGCTATTGTGTTCAGAGGCCCATGCAAAGGCCTTGATCTCCTTCCTGAAGACGGCCCATGTGCCACAAGAAACGTCTGCTGATCAATTTACTGATTGTGTGGCCAACTTGACTGCTGATAATGGTCTGGGCTTTTCTGACGCCGATCTGACCGCAAAAGGAAAGAACCATAATGATGCCCTGCATGTCTCTATCGAATGCAGGGGCACTACTCTTGCCCATGTATTGGTGGACACCGGTTCTTCATTGAATGTATTGCCCAAGAAAGCCTTGGACAGGTTAGATTGTGAGGGTTTGGAGCTCAAGCCTAGTAACATTGTTGTCCGAGCCTTTGACGGTTCGAAAAGGATGGTACATGGTGAATTTGACATTCCAATCAGGGTTGGTTCTCAGGTGTTTGATTCTACTTTCCATGTGATGGACATCCGTCCATCCTACTCCTGTTTGCTGGGTCGCCCATGGATTCACAAGGCCGGAGCTGTGACCTCCACACTACATCAAAAGCTTAAGTACCCAGTTAGAGGAAAGATTGTTACAGTTCAAGGGGAAGAGGAGTATATGGCCAGCCACTTAAACTCGTTCCGATACATAGAAATGGATGGGGAATTCATTGAAACCCCCTTTCAACACTTTGAAGAGGTGCCTCAGACGCTGGCGTCAGCTGAAACTGTAATTTAAGACCCTCCTTTGAAGATGGCTTCCTTAAAGGATGCCCGGGCTGTGATTGAGAAGGGTGAATGTGCAAATTGGGGCCGACTTCCTGACTTTACTCCGAAGACCGACAAGTTTGGTTTGGGCTTCACTGCAGAGGCTCAGAGGGCTGTTCGTAAAGCAAGAGTTGGAAGACCTCCTGTGTTCATCACCAACCCGGGAGTGAATGCTATTGAGGACGACGCGGAGGAATCGGAATTTGATAGCTGGATCTACCCAACAATCGACAATGGACCAAGCAACTGGACTGCCAAAGAATTCACCCCTATTACTTTTGTCACTCAGTAATGAATTCTTTTGTTTTCAATTTGTGACAAACAATATGTTGAAACTTTTATGGCTCGGTGTCCTACCCTGGGAACCGCGGCTCCATTTGTGAGGGCTTTTGTATGACATTTTCATATATCATTAATCAAAACATTGGACGTTTGTTGCATTTCAAATCTTGTGCTCCTTTTCTTTCTTTATCATATATTGCAAAACAACTATATTTACACACACTCACTTATACAGGTTCCAATCCACTCTGGATCTCACTGGTAACGACTCTGCTACTGCCAATTATGACTTCGAAAATCTAATCAACTTGGCCGAAGACGAAGGTGAAGATGATTGCGAAGTGCCTGGTGAACTTGCAAGACTGCTGCTCCAGGAAGAGAGGGCCATTCAGCCACATGAAGAGCCAGTGGAAACAGTAAATCTGGGTACTGAGACAGATAGAAAGGAAGTCAAGATTGGTGCCAACCTAGGGCTCAATGTGAAACAACAGTTGATTCAGATGCTGCGTGACTACATGGAAATCTTTGCTTGGTCTTACGAAGACATGCCTGGTTTGGATGCCGACATTGTGGTTCATCACCTGCCTACCAAGGAAGATTGCCCTCCGGTAAAACTGAAGGTCCGCCGTATGCGTCCAGAGATGTCCGAGAAAATCAAAGCTGAGGTTATGAAACAATTTGATGCCGGGTTTTTAGCGGTGACTTCTTACCATCAGTGGGTTGCCAACGTGGTTCCAGTGCCGAAGAAAGATGGTAAGGTCCGAATGTGTGTTGATTACAGGGATTTGAACAGGGCCAGCCCCAAGGATGATTTTCCTCTGCCTCATATCGACGTTCTGGTTGATAATACTGCTCAGCATAAGGTTTTCTCCTTCATGGACGGCTTCTCCGGTTATAATCAGATCAAGATGGCTCCTGAAGATATGGAGAAGACCACTTTCGCTACTCAGTGGGGGACCTTTTGCTACAAGGTCATGCCTTTTGGGTTGAAAAATGCTGGGGCAACCTACCAACGTGCCATGGTTGCTTTATTTCATGACATGATCCATCACGAAATAGAATTGTATGTTGATGATATGATTGCAAGGTCCCAAACTGAGGAGGAACACCTTGACCATCTACGAAAGCTGTTTGACCGTCTGAAGTTGTACAAGCTGAGGTTGAACCCAAACAAATGCACCTTTGGGGTGAGATCTGGAAAACTGCTAGGCTTCATCGTAAGCGACAAAGGTATTCAAGTGGACCCTGCCAAGGTGAAAGCCATACAAGAGATGCCAACTCCCAAGACAGAGAAAGAAGTCAGAGGCTTTCTAGGACGGCTGAACTATATTGCCCGATTTATCTCACATCTAACTGCTACTTGTGAACCAATCTTCAAACTGCTGAAGAAAGATCAAGTAGTTCGTTGGAATGATGAATGTCAGGATGCTTTCGAAAAGATCAAAGATTATCTCCACGAACCACCCATTCTTATGCCACCGGTTGAAGGGAGACCTCTAATCCTATACTTGACAGTACTTGACAACTCAATGGGGTGTGTGCTGGGGCAGCATGACGAGTCTGGCCGAAAAGAGCATGCTATTTATTACCTGAGCAAAAAGTTTACTGACTGTGAGACCCGGTACTCACTGCTCGAGAAAACTTTCTGCGCTCTGGTATGGGCTGCTCGTCGGCTGAGACAGTATATGTTGACTCACACTACTCTGTTGATTTCAAAAATGGATCCAATCAAGTACATATTCGAAAAGCCTGCCCTGTCCGGAAGAATAGCAAGATGGAAAATGATCTTGACGGAATATGACATCCAGTACACGACTCAAAAGGCAATCAAGGGAAGTGTATTGGCAGACCATTTGGCACACCAACCTGTGGATGATTACCAGTCGTTGAACTTTGAATTTCCAGACGAAGATATCATGATAGTAACTGATTGTGAAGTACCTGGACCGGATGAAGGACCTGAGGAAGGATCCCGATGGTCTATGCATTTTGACGGATCCTAAAACGCTTTGGGTAATGGTATCGGCGCTGTAATCATATCCCCCAAAGGCACTCATACTCCACTCACTTCCCGACTATGTTTCAACTGCACCAACAACATGGCGGAGTATGAGGCATGTATCATGGGTATTCAAGCTGCAATTGACTTAAGGATCAAGTTTCTGAGTGTCTTCGGAGATTCCTCTCTCGTGATCAATCAGGTCAAAGGCGAGTGGGATACGAAACACCCAAACCTTATTCCTTACAAGGAGTATGTACTGACATTTCTTCCCCACTTCAAGGAGATAACTTTTGAACACTTCCCAAGAGAGGAGAATCAGTTAGCAGACGCGTTGGCTACGATGTCTTCTATGTTCAAAGTCAAATGGGACAACGAGGCGCCCCAGATCATCATTCGGAAGTTGGACGAACCCGCCCATTGCTGTGATCTCGAGACGGAAGAGGTAACTGAAAAACCCTGGTATCATGAGGTGAAGAAGTACTTGGAAGTTCAAGAATACCCCGAGGGTGCATCTGTCAATGACAAGAAGTTTCTGAGAAGGTTCGCAGCAAAGTTCTTCCTCAGCAACGACATTCTCTACAAGCGAAACCATGATTCAACCTTACTGCGTTGTATGGATAAAACTGAAGCAAAAAAGATCATGGCAGAGCTGCATAAAGGTACCTTCGGAACGCATTCCAGTGGACACACCATGGCAAAGAAAATCCTTCGGGCAGGATATTTCTGGTCCATAATGGAAGCCGACTATTACCAACATTCTCGGACATGTCACAAGTGCCAGATCTATGCTGATAAGGTGCACGTTCCTCCAGTCCCTCTGAATGTCTTGACTACACCCTGGCCTTTTGCAATGTGGGGCATTGATATGATCGGCGAGATCATACCTACGACATCCAACGGGCATCGCTTCATCCTGGTGGCAATCGATTACTTTACAAAGTGGGTTGAAGCAGCTTCCTACGCTACCGTAACCAAGAACGTCGTGGCACGGTTCATTCGGCACAACCTGATCTGTCGATACGGTGTACCTGAGAAGATCATTATGGACAATGGTACCAATCTTAATAACAAGATGATCACTGAGCTCTGTGAGCAATTCAAGATACAACACCACAACTCTTCTCCTTACCGGCCGAAGACGAACGGGGCTGTAGAAGCAGCAAATAAGAATATCAAGAAGATTGTGCAGAAGATGATAGTGACCTACAAATATTGGCACGAAATGTTACCGTTTGCTCTTCATGGGTACCGTACCTCAACACGGACGTCGACAGGGGCAGCTCCCTTTGCTTTGGTCTATGGCATGGAGGCGGTCTTGCCTATTGAAGTCCAGATACCCTCTCTCTGGATAATGAAAGATGCAGACTTGAGCGAAGATGACTGGATCCAGACTCGGCTTGATCAGTTAAACCTAATTGACGAAAAGAGACTTACTACTATTCATCATGGTCAAACGTACCAAAAACGGATGATCAAGGCATTTAACAAGAAAGTCAGACAACAAGAGTATCAAGTCGGAGACCTGGTAATCAAACGCATTATTCTTCCTCAAAGTGATCCCAGGGGCAAATGGACCCCTACGTACGAAGGGCCATTTGTGTTTAAACATATCTTCTCAGGAGGAGTTATGATCCTAACCACCATGGATGGTGACGACCTTCCTCACCCCGCCAATGCAGACATTGTAAAAAGAAACTACGCATGAACTAAAGACCCGCTAGGTTGACACGCCTAGGCAAAAATAAGGGCTTCCCGGCGAACCAAAAGGGTTCGGGAAAAAATAAGGGATGAAATGGAAAAAATCTGTACACCCGGCAAGTCGAAAACCTGAAAAGGCGGCTTGGGCAAAAATGGGTATCTCGGTGGACTGAAAACCCAAAAGGGCGGTCCAGGCAAAAGTTAGGGATAAAGCGTAATACTATGTCTCATCGGATCACCTGGCATCCAGAATTCGGAATCAACCATCGGGCTCAGACTTCGGCATCGATCAATCAGCTTCATCTCCAACTAAGCAGCAAATTGATAAGACACTTGGAGACATAAAGGCAATAACAGAGTTGGAACCCAGTGGGATTTTTCACATGGCTGTTTTGTCTTCCTTTTTCAAAATTGTATAAACTCTATGTTGATTCGGCGACGTTCTCTTACTAGGACGTCAGCCTCTTATACAAAAACGCCTATTTACAGGCAAATTTCAAAATCAATACAAGTTCAATTTTTCAGACAAGTTATCCATTGTTTTTCTTTTTCTGCTTTGTTTTGCGAAGAACGTCCAATGTTCATTTTTGATATATGCATTTGACATTAATTGCTAATCACGAATAGTTGCATGCGAAACAAAAGACTAATTACAGACGACATCAGAAACAGGGGCAGTTTAGAATTGTCCAAGCGGTCTAGTTGCTCTGTCCACCAAGGTACCAAGGTAGGTTCGGCTGAAGAACGCAACCAAGTTACCTTCAACTCCCCACAGAGTAAGACGAGATTCAACAATGCTTTCCCCAAGCAGAGTTGGTCTACGACCAGCCTAAAGGAAGTTGGGTATCCCCAGAAGATCTCGACATTCCCCAGTGGAGTATAGACATTCCTCAGCGAGCATCCCCGACAGTCTTAATATGAGATTGTTCCCCGGCGGAATACCTATCCCCCAGCCTATCTGAAAAGTTTCCCCAGATGAGTTGAGTCATTATCCCCAGCAGGTCTTGAAGCTCATCCCCAATAGATTCTGGAAGCTTATCCCATGCAGAGTACGGACGTCTCTCCCCGACTTTATTCAAAGATTATTTTCCTCACCAGGGTATAATTGGGTTATCCTCAGCTAATTACCACGGAAAGTCCGTCCTCGGCGAAATTCTTCCTATCCCCAGCGGAGTTTACCAAGTTCCCCAACATAACTTATCAGCAAAATCCCCAGCGGAGTTCTCATTAAAACCTCGGCGAAGTATCTCTTCCCATAGAGTAATTCCCCGCAGAGTAACCTCTCCAGCAAGTTTATTCTCCAACGGAGTCGTCATCTCCTACCGGTTTATTCTTGCAACCACAATCCCCAGCGGAAACGAAGAACTCTACTCTTCAACATCAGCCCAGGATTTGATTCCCCGGTCGTTCGTCAAGGATTTATTTTCCTAGACAAAAATACATTCATAGACATTTCACATTTCATACATCCTACTGGCATACATGATAAAGTGCATACAACACTATCTCATTTTGAGCATCATGACATCATGCATTTCATACATCATGACATTGCATACAACTGATGTTTTGCCTTTTCAGGAAAAGGTCAATCCAAAGATGATTACTATCAACTATCACAATTCCAGATTCGATTCCTGTATCTAGCCAGGGCACATCTGTGAGCAACCAATTGTAGATTCGATAGCTGTATCTAGCCAGGGCATATCTGCATGAAGAGTTTGAAGATCAACCCCTGTAACAGGCCAGGAAATTATCTTTCATTCTCAGGTCAGAGGTTTACACCTGTATCCAGCCAGGAAAGCCATCTCTACCAATCTTTTGCAATTCCAGATTCGATTCCTGTATCTAGCCAGGGCACATCTGTGAGCAACCCATTGTAGATTCGATACCTGTATCTAGCCAGGGCATATCTGCATGAAGAGACTGAAGATCAACACCTGTAACAAGCCAGGAAACATCTTCCTTTCTCAAAATACACAAGTTCTTGCTAAGGAATCTCTTATCCGATCAATACTTCCAAATGGCATCTATAAGCCCATTCCCGACAAGGTTCTGTCACGTCTCCAGATGGCATCTATAAGCCCATCTCCCTATCCACCATCTCTCCAAATGGCATCTATAAGCCCATTCCCGCCATCGCATTGCTGATACTCTACCATGCGAGTGCAAATTTCCGGGCACTCTAGTGTCCAATCTCCTTTTACCCTCGAGTCACGAAAGGCAAACTTGCCAATCTAACTCTTCAGGTTCAAGAAGATTGAACAGGGGCAACTGTTGTACCCCAAAATTTTCCCTCTCTTTCTTCAGGAAATCATCTTGGATTTTCAGAGTCCCTCTGAAACAAATCCAAGTCCTGAATTGTCATTTTTGCCCAAGCAAACCACTTACAAGAGCAAAATGATCACACAAGCTCTAAAGACAACACTTTTAGCTTGAGAAAAATTAAATTCTAAGTACTTGGAATTTTTCTCTAAAAAATGAGTATTTAAGAAGAAATCAACGCTTCAGAACTTCTGGACCAAACTTCAGATAGTAACGGTCAGAAGTTGCAAGCTTGGCTCAGCGCAGTCAGAAGTTGGCCCTTCAGCAGCTACATCAGCTCAATCAGAAGTTGTAAACATGGTTCAATACGTAAGTCTCAGACAGAACATGACTCTTTCAGCAGTTACGCAAGCTCAGCCAGAATTTGCTAAAGGAATGCAAAAGAAGCAAGGAAGTCTGAAGGCTCTTTCAGAACATGCTGAAATCAGAAGATGAAAAGGTCAGAAGAGTGGGTGTTACACTGATACAGAATCTCTAAGCCCAGGAGGTCCAGAAGCAAATCCAAGGAACGTGTCAGAAAATCAGGGGAATCCCCAGAACTTGCTAAGACAACAGGAAGCCAAGGCCAGGGCATGGTTTATGTTATTCTTGTTGAAATAGAACTGCTGGTTCAAAGTTTGGTTTCCATTACCAGAATATTGGTGTTGATAAGTCTCATCACCATTTAATGCTCATTAATGCTTCCAACCGCCCCTGAACATTCATCCAAGTAACCCCTTCACGTGTGGCTTGGAAAGCGCCTTTATGCAGGTTCTGGCATGGATCTACACGCCACCGCCCACCTAAGAGGTCACTTCTCCCCAATCCACGCCTGCTGTTCCAGCCTAGGCTGAAAGGCTATCTGTTATCACAACTTCCCAGGAATTTCTGTCAAAGAACAATTCAAACTCTGTTGGCGCCTTTAATGACCAAGAAATCCACAAGAGCTTTGCCTATAAATAGAGAACCATTATCCACTGAAAAGGCATTCAAGAAACAGAAAAATTGCTAAGAGAGAAACAAAAATCTTTAGCAAGAAAGTGTTGTGAAACTCTGCCAAAATCTCCAGTGTTTCATAACTTTGAATTCCCTACCTTCAAACTTCATCAAAAACCCAGTTTTCTTTGTGAACTAAAAACCCCCTTTTCAAACTTCTGACCCTATATACGCATACACCTTCACCTATCATTTTCAAAAAGAATCTGTCTAGAATACCATCAGAGCCAAAAGCTAGCTTTCATCCACAAACTTTTCCAACAGCCAGGTAAGCACCTGCTGACCTTCATCACGCTGCTAAGCATCATCAGCTGTGCATGCTCAAATAAACGTAATGTAAATATCATGTTGTTGCTGTTTGTGTTCTGAGGATTTTCATACCTCAGAACGTTCTGAGCTAGTGTAGAACCTGCCTGTGACCTTGTTGGTTTTGCCTTCTGAAACACTTTGACATTTGCTGGAGCTGTTCTAAATATGTTTCCTGTTTTGTGGAATAATAACGAAATTGCAGATGTTCTGATTAGTACAGGGAAAAGCCAAGTGCTGACTTTGACGTTAGCACATCTGAAGCCTGTTTTGCTGTCAATAATGACAGAACTTCTGAGAGTTATTGTCTTTCCAGCAGGATCAGAACTTCTGGTTTCTCCACTAACAAACTTCTGTCTTGCAGCGCAGGGGAGTCAGAACTTCTGATTTCCCCACTAATAGGTTTCTGTTTTGCAGGTGCCAGAGTCAGAAGTTCTGACTCATACAGTTTAACCAAGAGGTTGATCATCTGGCAGCGGATCTGAGTCAGAACTTCTGATGACCTCTCAGCAGCGCGCTGGCTCCCTCTCTCTTTCTCTCTATCTTGTTTTTGGCTATTTTCTTTTTTGTCTATTTTTCTCGTTGAACCCCCCATGTACAAATGTGTATCCCTCCTCCCTAATTGTTGTAATAACGTAGGATTTTTATTTCCGCTTCTTATTGCTAGTAATTAGGATGTGTATGGCAAGATAAAATCAATGAAATAGAAAATCCTAATTCAAAGATAAACTCTTGTATGCAATAAAACACACTTGCACACTAACACCCCTAGGGTTACATCCACCTGTTGCCTTTCAAAAAAATGGGCCATGTTACGCATGCAAAGTATCTTAGTAAAACAAACAAAATCAAAAGATCATAGTCCCTCGATGACGCTTTCGAAAGTTGCCTTACAAAAATGATCTTAGTCCCTCAAAAGAAAAACTAAGATGCTTTGCAACATTGCTATCATGGTCTATACGATGACTCGTGCCTGTCCTGTTCACATCCTAACACAAGGTTGTTCACCAAATGCAATGGTGAAACAACACTGTTAAAAGGGTTAAAAACATAGAGAAAACCTTTGAGTAAATTTAGGGGTAGACAAGACTCTTAAGTTACTTGATCAAACTTGCAAAACAAAAACCTTGCCTATTTTCAAAACACACATCACAACACACTTTCAAATCAACTTTCAAAAACATTGAAAACTTTTCAAAAGACATACACCTTTGTATACATCCCAACATGGATCATTACAAAGGTTGCCACCACATTGGATTCTTTTCAAAAACGTTTTTCAAACACACACACAAAGCACCATTTCAAACAATTGAAAATCAAGGCAAGTTGATCTAAGCAAGTAACTAAGAGCCCATGGATAACCATGGATAGAAGGGGTGCTAATACCTTCCCTTTCTATAATCTACCCCCCGAACCCACGAAACATCTCAAAAGGTTTTTCCTGTGCTTTTTAACCTTTCCCTTAGGACAAAATAAAAAGTCGGTGGCGACTCTTGCTAAACCGAACAAGTGCGAATACAAACGTAAAGCCTCAAGTCAGTTCTCCCACCGTATCACACAATTGTTCTTGTTGTTGTTATAGTGGTTGATAACCTTTTGGTTCTGTTCTAATAACGACAGATTTTTAGCATTTGAACACCAACAACTTTTTAAACATACAATTCTTTTCTTTTATAGCCAAGAAAAATAGAGTCGTTGGCTATTTGAAAAAGAGTCATTACAAAAGTAATTCTTTGTCCTTATCTCTTCCATAATTCAAGCTAGTGGAGAAGTAGTGGAATATAAATTTTTTGTACCGTGTACTATTGTACCACGTTACCGTTATATTATTTCCTTCTGCACTTCAGAGGCTTATGAAAGAATGAGTTTAGAAGCGGGAACATAACATAAGGTTTGCAGAATTTCAAGTCTTCAGAACTGCGTCTTCAGCACTTGGTCTTGAGAACCCGTTTTAGAGAACCTTGGATATTTAGAACTTCAAGTCTTTGGAATCTTCAGAACTTCCGTCTTTATAATATTTAGCACTTGGTTCTTTAAGAATACTTGTCTTTAGAACCTTGTTATTAGAAACACAAAGTCTTCAGCATCTGGACTTCAGTTAGAAATGTTTTCTTCAGATCTTTTAACTTTGTCTTCTTTGAAACAAGTTTTCTTTTAGAAACTAAGTTTTTAGCATCTGGACTTCAGTAGAATCTTTGTCTTCAGATCTTCTAAATTTATTTCTTTGAAACACACTGTCTTTAGAAACTTGAGTCTTTAGCATCTGGACTTTAGTAGATACTTGAGTCTTCAGATCTTTTTACCGTTTTCTTAGAACATGTTATTTTTAGAAGCTTGAGTCTTCAGCATCTGGACTTAAGTAGAAACTTCTGTCTTTAGATCTTCTAACTGGTTTCTTTAAACAAACATCAGAGTTTACACTTCAGAGCCTTCTGGAGTATCTTGCTATTATTCAATAGAACTTGTGTAGCATATAAGCGGAATTAGTTCTCTTCTAATATCTTGGCCACGCCATCCATCAGAAGCAGAACCTGTTTGTTAAATACTCAATAATAACAAACATTAGAGTATCAAAATTTTTCATACAAACATACTCATCTATTATCATCAAAACTCAGAGATAATATTACAGAACCAAATTTTGTTCTTATAATCTCCCCCTTTTTGATGATGACAAAACTATGTATTTTGATGACACAATTTTGTTTTTATAATCAGATGAAGTGAAAATAGAAAGGTAAGAAATACTTATCCTTTTTATGATGCTCCCCCTAAGTTAATGATTTGCTGAAGATCGAATATCTTGACTCTGAACCATTTGAGTAAAACTCCCCCTGGTTCCAATAGATCAGATATCGAGATCTTGAGATTCTTGACTCTGGATGCCAATGAAGTCACTTGAAATCTTGATTTCATCATAGTTTCTTCTTATTGAATTTTCTATCCATATTTTTCAGACAGTCTTCAACTTCTGAATTGCTCAGGTCTTTTGGAAGGCATATGCTTCTGCTTTTGATTCTTATGTTGTGAATATCACGTTCTCAAACATTTTACATATTCTGAACATTATGATACCAAAATCAAGATAACTTTAACTTTCAGAAAGTTCTCAACTTCTGAATAATATTGGGTCTATATGATTTTTTAACATATGTTCATGGAGTATACATTTCTAATTATACATATCGTGTAATCAAATGGGATTCCGGATAAATCACATTTTTTCAGTGTAAGATCTATTTTATGATTAACGTGTATGTATTGTATGTTATTGTTACTATAATATTGTTACAATAATGTTTTGACGTGATTCTATTATGGTAATTATATGTCTTCTTCGTGTTACTGATGTGACCAAATAAGATTAGGATAAAACCTATTTGGCCACTGATCGATGTTCATGTTTCCGAGTCGATATAATTATCGACCTGTAGTTTGGGACCAAATGGGATTTGAGGCAAAACCCTTTTGGTCACTATAATGATTGTATGGATATTTAATTATATGCATGATGAGAACAAATATCATGATATAATTTTGCGAGGAATTTGTTGGTCTGGTAATTTTCTGGTATTTTCTTGGTGTCGATGTAAATGAAAACCCCATTTGGGTTGATAATGTTTATAATCCGTCTTTTCTGTAAGTCAATCATAAAAACCCTTTTCCTAAAAAATCTCATAAAAACACTTATTTTTCGAACAACGTAATTTTCCCCAAAACAATTGAAAAATCATAACTTTTTAAAAAATATAATTTTTCCATAGGAGGTTAGGGAGGCGCCGCAACCGTGTGCAACATAAGGCGGCGACCATAATCGCGAAGATCACATGTTCAAAAAATGAGCTGCATAGTGGAGCCAAGGAAGTTGGCAGCATCGGCGACCTGTTGATAGAAATATATTTCTCTCTATGTGGAGGGCCCGCGGAGGCACTGAAGATGGTGGCTGCCGAAATCTAAAGGGATATGTGTGGTTGTGCAACGACGGTGACGATGGCCGCCAAAATTTTTGGGATAGGTCGCGTATGATAGCGTCAGCTTACGACCGCATGGCAAAGGATGTTTTTGGCGGTTCCTACGGCGGCGGTCGCGGTAGTATGGTGGGCCCATGTGATTTTGCAATGTTTTTTTGAAATTTTTTTGTTTGGAGGCTTCTTCCCTGACTATTAAGTAATTTTCGACTATTTGACCTTTTGGTCATTTTGAAGAAAATTGGAAAACCTTCAGACATAATAGAGTTATCACTCGTGAACTCTACCTTTTGGGAGTTTGATACGGTGGCAGAACCGACTGTTAATACTGGTTTACGTTTTTTGTTCGCAAATGTCGCGGTAAGCAAGAGTCGCCACTGACTTTTCTTTTATCCAACAATGAAAGGGTGAAAAGAACAAAAAAAGACCTTTTTTCGAGATTTTTGAGTAAGGGGGTAGATTATGGAAAGGGAAGGTGTTAGCACCCTTTCCATCCATGGTTTTCTATGGGCTCTTAGGTACTTGCTCATTTTCTAAAATTGCTTGTGTTTGTGTGTTTTGAAAATTGTTTTGAAAATGCCTTAGTGCAAAGATTCGCTTTGTGATAACTCTTGTATCAGTCCTCAAGAGTGTTGACAAGGCGAATATTTTTGAAAGTGTTTTGAAATATTTTTTTGTAGGTGCAAAAAGTTATTTTGAGCAAACATCTAAGAACTTATCTACTTTTACTCGAAAAGGTCATTCTTTTCCTCCTAACCTTTAGACCGTGTTATCCTACTATTAGTGAGTAGGTAGACCTACCGCTGAATGTGTGAGGGACAGGCGCAGGTCATCGTTATGGTCATAGAAGGCAACATATAGGGATACCTTAGCAGTTCAAAGGGGCTGTCATCATATATATTTGTAGGCAACATCGATGGACAAGATCATTTCTCGTAGGCAACTCGAGGGACATTAAGGGACTATGATCTTTATGATGATTTTAACTAAGGGTCTTTGCTAAGGGCATCCTATATTTATCTTACAATTAGGGTTTTCTACCGTTCATTTTTATTTTTCCATACAATCCTATTAATCTAAGCACTGCATAAAATATAGTAGCTGAAGATAAAGGCGGAAATGTAAACCTAGACTATTACAAAGCTTTGGGAAGTTACATAATAGTGAAGAGTGCGGAAAAGAAATCCTAAAACTATTACATCCCGGAAACAATTACATGATAATGATAAAAAAATGGAAAAAATAAAGTTACGTTATTACAGTTGAACGCGCCCTATACACTTTATCCAAGAAAATAAAAATAAGATGAAAATAGAAAAGAAAATATTTTGGTGATTTTTTTATGAAAAAAATGATTTATGATAATTAATTAAATAAACCTAAAAAACCTAATGAATTTTAATTAATAAAAAAATGTTAATTTTGAAAAAAGTTAATTAAAATACCTAAATCCTAATTAGTTCGAATTAAAAAAAAGTTAGTTTTGAAAAAAAGACTAATTAAAAAAAATCTAAAAACCTAAAAACCTAATTAATTTTAATTAATAAAAAAAAGATTTAAAATTTTTTTTATGTTTAATGATTAACAAAAAAGGATTAAGTTTGCAAAAAAATAGATTGAGGAAGAAACATCAATGAAAAATAGGGTTAGAAAATACAAATAATGTAAATGTCAAGGGTGGGTGTTGAACAAAAAATTAATTTAAAAACCTAAATTTAAATTAAAAAAAACCTAAAATTAATTATTCGAGTTTATTATGAAAAATCAAAGGTTTGTGAAAAATATTAGGTTTTATGAAAAATGTGGTTTTAAACAGAAAGATGGAAAATAGGTAAAAGGATAAATAGAAAGAAAACCAAAACCAATAGGAATGCATTGGTGGTTGTTATGATCCGGCCTCAGTGTTTTGTAATAATCTTGTATGGGACCCTATCTAAATTTGCAGTGCTAAATCTCATGAACACATTAAATAAATTACTATATCATGAAATACAAATAAAGCAAATATATGAAATTTTGTAATGTTAAAACCGATATGGCATGTATGAATGCTTCTACACCCTTTTGATCATGGAGATCAAATCAGCCTTACCCTTTCCTGGAGAAGTAGTGAGATGAGGTTTTGTAACAAGGATGACTTGTTTGTAGAGAGATGGGGGTTTGTAACAAGGATTTTAAGGTTTTTAGGGTTCTTGAAGGAATTTGATATTTTGACAAGGTTGTGGCAAAGGTTTTTTTCGTTCTGTTTGTTTGAAAAGGATGAGATTATTGATCGCGACTTTGTATGTCTATAAATCTGGAGACTGCAAGTGCACAGTCCTATCGCGTAGTCTTAAAAGATATCGAATCCACAGGGACTATGAATCGATCTACCGTAATTTTGGTTACTGGGTAAAGCTAAGGCTAATATTAATTTAATTGACGAAAGGGATCTAATTACTAAATTTAGTTATAAAATTTTTAATTATAAATACCGGTATGTATTTCACCTAAATTTTGGGTTCCGAATTTCCACTGGCCTTTACTTAAATTGGTCAAAAATTATCTTTACGCAAACTTTATTTGTCTAAAAACCTTCCCCTCACACTTCCGTTCTATTAGTTCAGGTTATACGATTAATACCCTAACGTGTGCTTCCGTCACTCCGCCGGATTCAAAAGTAATTTTTGAAAACAGAATAAAATTTAATTGTTTTTAAAATGCTTCTGCCTCTTTAAAAACAATGCCTAATAATCACTATCTGGTTTTAGCCTCAAACTTCCGTTTTATTAGTAAAAACCTTAATCAATTTTAAAACCTCAAACTTCCGTTCTATTGATTTATAAAATCTTAAACAATTCAATTGAATATTAAAACCATGAAAGGTATTTATTTTACAAAATAATATTAAGCCAATTTATCTCGGATCCCGTTATTTGGTTAATTTACATACCGATATTTAATCGGTTTAGCCGGACATGTTTATTAAATTAAATACGCATAGATAATTAAATTGCGAACAATTATATAAATTCATATCCATAATAACAAACATGTAATAATAATAAATAAATAAAAGCGATTAAATTAAAAACCTGGAAATGTAGAAAACTTCAATAACTTCAATTAAATGCGTTCTTCAAAAACCTTGGAGTATTCCACCACAAGCCGGTTGGATCTACTCGTCGAATCTTGAATTTAATAATAACAAGAAAGTAAAAATACCGGATCTAACGTAAGGTTAAACCGGATAAAATTGCACAACAATTTCCGGTGTAGAAATCGTTGTACGAAAAATAAAGGCAGAAAACTGGAGAAGAAAAGAAATAAAAACAATGCGATGAAATAAAAAATAAAGAAAAAGAGCAGAACAAAAATTAAAATGGAAGGAAATTTTCTCTGCTGAAAATAGTATGATCTTGCAAGAATTCTCCGACCCTTGGGATTTTGCTTTCACTTCTATTTATAATGCTTGTAAAATAATTGTATCCCAAAAGGTCAATCCACGTAAAACTGAATATCCAAAAAATATTGATAGTGGACTTTGTTGCATAACGTGCACGGAAATATAGCAAAAGTAGGTTTCTTCATTGACTTGGGACCGGTCGTTTCGTGTGAGGAGGAAATGGCGTGAGAATAGGAAAGGGCAGGGAACGGTCGTTCCACTCAGCTGAAGTGGTCCGGACCGGTCGTTCCCCTTAGTGGGCCGGTCGGTCCCTTCAAGCTGAAGTGTGGAACGTGCGTTCCCTTGGGCCTTTGTACGTACATTCTTCTTTTGGGCTTTGCAATTTCATTCTTTTCACCCCCTTTTACTAATCTGCACCACATTGCTCAATTATCTTCATTTTTGTATTAAATTGCATCTATTTCTTAATTTTTCTTCACATAAGCTTATTTGAGGCAAAATACCTGAAACAAAGAAATACCAGCGTAATATGGAAATAAAATAAAATAAATTAAATAAAAACATGAATTATTTGCATTAATTAAGTCGATTTATACGATATAAAATCGTGTTATCAAACTCCCCTACACTTGAACCTTTGCTTGTCCTCAAGCAAGAAATATATATCTCTCTAAATGCGGGTCAGACGCAACAAAAATTGCCACAAGTCAAAAATGTATTAAGTTGCACATTGCTCTTGAGCTCTCGACTTCGATACTAAAGTCACCGTAACAATACTAAATAAACTCAGGTTCGAAAAACAATTCTAGTGACGCCATTATAACTTAACTCTAAATCCTACATTTTGTTTCACCTTTTTCATTCAGGCGCAATCACATTAAGCCCTTTGCCCTTTCGCGCACATAGTGGAGTGACCGGTTAGTGAATTTGATCTTTTAAGCATGCTAGGAGTTCTGGTACTTAATAGTTGGTAACTCCTTTTTTGTTCTTTTGTAAATTGCGGGGAATTGAACCGTAGTTCGTCCTACCAAGTCCAACACCAGAAACCGCTGAACCAATTTACAAAGAATTCATTAATTGATAATTTATAAGGTTCGCGACCGTTGGGCTAAATAGTCTGGTAAGGACTATCTAACTTAGTTAGAGCGTTTCTAAAAATATTATATATATATTTTTTTTATTTTCGATCAATCACTTATATTCATCGATCCTCCACGTAGTTTGCTATTTAGACGGTGCTGACTGCTTGTATAAACTACTAAAGGTTACTTTAAAACCTAGAATTTAAATTTTCGGTATATAAAGGGTACTAAAATTTTAATTCATTTTTCTGAGATTTTAAAGCGTTGGTACTAAATATTTTCTTCTAAAGAAGCAACTTTGATACACTTTTTGAGTGTGTATAATTGTGCGTCTGACCATAAAAAAAAATTTTTTATGGCTCAAGAATTTGGCGAATTCGGATAATCATGAACTTATATATGTATATAAGACTTAATTTTAATAACAAAAGGGAAATTACAAAAGGGAAATTTGTTTACTTGAAGAAAGATAACAATAGTTAATTCGACCCCCCTACACTTAAACTGAGCATTGTCCTCAATGCTTAAAAATGGGGAATCGAAAAATACAAAAATAAAAAGAAAAGAAATATTAAGAACTAATCGTTACGATGTGGACGACGTCCGCTTCCTCGAGTTCTTGGACGGCGCTCATCTTGGCGTTGTGGAGGTACGAATTCGTCCAAGTGTAGGTGAAGTGAGTGCATAGAAACTCCAAGGTCAATAACATTTGTATTCAAGGTGTTGTAGTTGTTATGCATTTGTTGTACCAATGCAAATGTTGCGTTTTGTTGGTTTTGCATCTGTTGCATGGTTTGGTAGAGAGTTTCCATGGTGAGATGGTTTTGTTGATTGTTGTTCATTTCTTCTTCCATTTCATCCACGGGAGCATTATTCTCAGCTTCGGGTGCAATTAAATTGAATAACCAACGGCTTCGATTTTGCACATTAATAAGATGGGGACATGGGAGAATAATGCTTGGTACCAAAACTTTATTGACCAATAAAGTAAATCTGTTCTCACCTTGCCTTGGGAGGATTAGATGGGAGTCTCTGCAGTATACCTCATCTAGAAATTGTGCTGGCATGAGGTGTTAAGCAAGAGTTAGGATCTCGTCAGCCAATCCTAGCGAGTAAGCTATCGCGGTAATAATGCCACCGAAAAGAAAAGGGTTGTTTCCGGCGGTTTGAGCACATAGTTGAAAGTGTGATAGCATAAATGGTGCGGCGTTGACACGGCTCCCAGTTAAGGCACAATATAAGAAAAATAACTCATTTTTGGTTACCTTATGGTTGTAGGTGCGTCCGAAGATAGTGTGAGCCAAAATACGGTGAAAATACCGTATTGCTGGATTATGAACGTGGGACGCATATAATAGTCTCCAACCATTTGCGGCTTCCCCACTTATCTCCTCCCAGAATTGTAAACCTTGCTCCTCCCAGGCTGGAATGTCATCTTCCGCTTCAAATGGCTTGTAATAAATACCATCCCCTTGTGAGAATCCTAGTGCCTCAGCAATTTGTTCTTGATCTAGCGTATACGCACGGTTGAACATACGGAAACTAGAAGTTCCCGTAGTGTATGGATCTTCAATATCAGTTGAGTAAGAAAAAGAACTCAAAAACTCCAACACTAGAGGTTCAAAGGTTGGGTTTGGTTGGGTACAGAGATTGTATAAACCAGTATTATTTAGCAACCATGACACACTTTCAGTGAGTCCTAAAGTTTGTAGACAATTTATATCTACATACTTTGTCGGAACCACCGAGCGTTTGTATAAGTTGAGATACATGGTGCGTTGCTTATCATCGCGGAAGATAATGTTTGAAAGGTCGGGTTGTTGCCTTTCGGGACGGATGGTTCTCGGAGGCATGGTAATGGTAAGAAAATGGTGGTAGATGTAGAAAGAAGTTAGAGAAGATGAAGATAAATATTAGAGAAATGTAGTAGAAAGTAAGAAATGGTGTGAAGAGATAGTAAGAAATGAGGGGTATTTATATTGTGAGGGTGTTTAAATGGTGATAATGAGAATTTAATGAGAGTTAATGGGGGAGTTGGAAAGGGTAAAAATTTGAAAAAAAATGAGATAGTGGAGTAGTGGGAATTTAAGAGTGGTTTGAAGTTGTTTTATGGAGAAGATAAATGGTAAAAAGGAGTTTTGAATTTAATTTGGCGTGGGAGACAAAGAGACATGCTTTACAGCATGCTACAGGGGGCCGGTCGTTCCCTCTTGTACTAGGACAGGGGGACGGTCGGTCCTGCTTTTCAGTCAAAAAAGGGGACCGGTCGGTCCAGGGGGCATGGTGTGCGTGGGACCGTCCGGTCCTGTGCCTGCGTGGGAAATTCAACTTTTCTTTTTGTTTTCTGTTGATACAGTACGTTATAATATATATCTCAGGCACAGAATGCATAGTGTTTGCAAACAGTATCATTTCAGCTTTATTTGATACCACTTAATAATCTAATAACTAATATAAATAACATTGAAACAAAACAAGAAGATAAATAATGTTGAACTTTAAATTGCATAATTCAAATTGTACTACAAAGAACATAAAATAAACCAAATTGCAAAACATAATTCAAATGAAATCTAAATGCAAATCAAATAAATAACTAACTAAAACTAACTAATTAAATAAATTCTCTCATTAGCCACTTATTTTTTTATCGTCTCCGTTATTCTTCTGCATGGAATAGATATGTTGAAACACTTCATCAAACTGCATAGCTACCGTGTCGACGAATCCAGAATGATCCATCCGGAGTGTATTAACTTCATTGTTCGCAGCTGTGAGGTTTTCTTTCAGATTCTTCACTTCTTCCTTCAATTCCTTAATTGTTTCTTCTTGGTTCATGGGATTAGATCCTTGCTTATTTTCTTCAATCACCGGAGTTACCGGTGGTGACAAAGGTTGCTCGGGAAAGTCATGGTACCCAGGTGGTGTCTCAGGGTCAGATTCACTTTCATAAATCTCAGGTATCTCATAATCCTGGATTGTTTCAGTGGAGCGAGCAGGAGATGGTAAACCGTCCAAATTATACAGCCAATTACCTTTATCGTGAACACTGGTGCGTGGACTAGGCAAGGTAAAGAGGTTAACTACCTCATTATTAATCAGCAATTCAAACTCTTGTGGACCATGGTTTCCAATTAATCTTCTGTTGAAACAAAAACTGAGATCCATTGGTCGGATACCTCCGTAAGGATGGCAACTCAACAGTGGTTGCCACAGACCCAAAGCATTTGCTATCATTGTTACCATTCCTCCCATCACGATGGGCATATTATCATCTTGAAGCATTTTCTCAACGGTAACTAATAGAAAAGCGACACCGTTCACGGGCCGATTCTGTACAGCACAAAGCATAATAAACAGCTCATCTCGAGAAACAATAGTGTTATTCTGTTCCTTTCCAAACAGGGTATGTGACAGAATATGGTGAAAATAGCGGAACGCCGGATTATGAATATAATCCGCATGTGGCTCAGGATGCTCAAAGCTACTCAACCCAGTCAATGATTCCCAGAATATGTCGAGCTCGTGGTAATCAAACAATTCTTCCTGCTTTGATGTAAAAGTATCAAATCCATCTGGGAATCCCAGCAAAGAAGAAAAGTCATGAAGATTATACCTATACTCCATTCCAAATAGCCTAAAGAAGATAAGACCTCTCTTCAGGCCCCTCCCATGATGTGGGAGGTAGTTAAAAGAGCTCAGAAATTCCATAGTCAATTTGCGGTAGGTACAGAACCGCCTCAACATATGAGCATCTTCCCATCCAATTTGATTCAGCAGAAACAAAACACTATCATGAATTCCCAAAGTAGTCATAGCAAAAAGATCAGGATAATATGTCAGGGACATATTCCTTGCAGCTAATAAATTGTATCTGCCTCTTTGGCCTCTTCCTCTGAAAGCTATTTCCATAGTATCTTCCATTGTTAGTTGGTCAGCTTAATTTTTATATTAATTAAGCTAGCCTGAAATTAATTAGATACAGGAAATTTAATCAGATTTTTGGCCAGATGCCGAAAAGAAGAAAATAAGAATAAGCATAATAGTGATAGAATGAAGAAGAAATATAGATGAAATAGAATATTATAGAAGATATGTGTATAAGTGATTATGAATGAGAGAAATAAAGAGAAAAATAAGAAGAATAATAATAGTAAGAATAATAATAAGAATAATAAAACAAAAAGGTAAATATAATAATTAATCATAAAAAGGTGGGTTGTCTCCCACTAAGCGCTTTGTTTTATGTCGTAAGCTCGACAAATAAAATCAAAGTTTTAAATTTCTAATTGAGCAGGTGGCTCTATTAAAGTTATTTCTTGAAAGTAATCGTTACTCTCTGCGCTGTGATATGGTTTTAAACGTTGTCCATTAACTATAAAGGGTTTGGAAATCTTTCCTTTGATTTCGACCGCTCCGTTAATAAACGTGTTTGTTATTGTGAACGGACCAGACCATCTGCTGCGTAGTTTTCCAGGAAATAATTTTAATCTTGAATTAAACAGTAGTACGATATCACCTATTTTAAAATGTTTTTTATTTATTCTTTTGTCGTGCCATGTTTTCGTTCGTTCTTTATAAATCTTGGCGTTCTCATACGCATCTTGTCTCAATTCCTCTAATTCGTTTATATCAAGGATGCGCTTCTCGCTTGCGGTTGTGTAATTCAAGTTTATATTTTTAATAGCCCAATAGGCCTTGTGTTCTAATTCAACCGGCAAATGGCAAGATTTTCCATAGATGAGCTTAAACGGGGTGGTTCCTATTGGTGTCTTAAATGCGGTCCTATATGCCCATAGAGCTTCAGATAGTTTTGAGGACCAATCCTTTATCGAAGTTGCTACAGTCTTCTCTAATATTTGCTTGATTTCGCGATTAGAGACTTCCACTTGTCCACTCGTTTGTGGATGATAGGGTGTAGCTACTCGATGTCGGACACCGTATTTCCTTAGGAGTTTTTCGAATATCTTAGAAATAAAATGAGAACCTCCATCTCTTATTACTAATCTTGGTATACCGAATCTCGGAAATATCACGTTTTTGAAGAGCCTTAATACAACTCGGGTATCGTTTGTTGGAGAAGCTATAGCTTCTATCCATTTGGATACATAGTCAACTGCCACGAGTATGTATTTGTTACCAAAAGATGACGGGAATGGTCCCATAAAGTTTATACCCCATACATCGAAAATCTCTACTTCCAGAATGCCTTTCTGTGGCATCTCGTCGCGTCTTGAAATGTTACCAGTGCGTTGGCACCGGTCGCACTTAGTGACTGCGATATGAACATCTTTCCATAGTGTTGGCCAATAAAGACCTGATTGTAGGATTTTCGTACATGTTTTAGAAGTACTCGTGTGTCCTCCGTATGGTGCGGAGTGGCAATGTTTAATCACGCTTTCGACTTCTTCTTCGGGTACGCAACGACGGAAAATTCCATCGGGTCCTCTTTTGAATAACAAAGGTTCGTCCCAGTAATATTGTTTGAGATCGTGAAAGAATTTTTTCTTTTGTTGGTACGTTAACTCTGGTGGTAATACACCGACAGCTAGATAATTTACGAAATCTGCATACCAAGGGACAGATGAGATTGCTAAGGTTGTTTCAGAATAGTTTTGAGATTCACTTTCTTCGAAGTGGGCGATTAATTTATCATATTGAGATTCGTCATTGATTGGAATTCGTTCTTGTTTTAGATTTTCGATTCTTGATAGATGATCGGCCACTACGTTTTCAGTTCCTTTTTTATCCTTGATTTCTAAATCAAATTCTTGTAGCAACAAGATCCATCTTAGCAGTCTAGGTTTAGCAACCTTTTTGGTTAGGAGATATCTAATGGCAGCGTGGTCAGTATAAATTATTATCTTAGCTCCTACTAAATAAGATCGGAATTTATCGAGTGCGAAGACTACAGCCAAGAGTTCCTTTTCGGTTGTTGCATAATTCATTTGCGCTTCATCTAGGGTTCTACTAGCGTAATATATGACGTGTAATTTTTTATCTTTTCTTTGTCCTAG
Source organism: Vicia faba (assembly GCA_948472305.1). Classification (NCBI taxonomy): domain Eukaryota; kingdom Viridiplantae; phylum Streptophyta; class Magnoliopsida; order Fabales; family Fabaceae; genus Vicia; species Vicia faba. The sequence continues at coordinate 487,111,394 of OX451739.1, forward strand.
GACTGCTCCTACGGCATAGTCACTTGCGTCACACATTATCTCAAATGGTTCACTCCAATCTGGGGTCTTCATGATTGGCGCAGTAATTAATGCTTTCTTTAATGATTGAAAGGCTTCAAGGCATTTTTCGTTAAATATGAATTCAGCATCTTTCATTAAGAGTTCTGTTAATGGCTTAGAAATTTTAGAGAAATCTTTAATAAAACGTCGGTAAAAACCGGCGTGTCCTAAGAAACTTCTTATTTCTCTGACAGTTCTAGGGGGTTGAAGGTTTTCGATAACTTCTATCTTGGCCTTGTCTACTTCGATTCCCCTATTAGATATAATATGTCCTAACACAATACCTTCTTGAACCATAAAATGGCATTTTTCCCAATTTAATACTAAGTTTACCTTTACACATCTTTCTAGTACTTTTTCTAAGTTTGCAAGACATCCTTCAAAACTACGTCCGCAGACGGAGAAGTCGTCCATGAATACCTCCATAATATTGTCAAGAAAGTCTGCGAAGATTGCCATCATGCATCTTTGAAAAGTTGCAGGTGCATTGCATAAGCCAAAAGGCATTCTTCGATATGCGAAGGTTCCGAATGGACAGGTGAAGGTAGTCTTTTCTTGGTCATCGGGGTGTATCGGTATTTGAAAGAATCCGGAGTAATCGTCCAAGTAACAGAAATATGAGTGTCTGGCTAGACGCTCCAGCATTTGATCAATGAATGGTAAAGGGAAATGATCCTTCCGGGTGGCTTTGTTAAGTTTCCTATAATCAATGCACATCCTCCATCCTGATTCGATTCGCTTTGTTATGGTTTCTCCTTTGTCGTTTTCGATTACCGTTACGCCTCCTTTCTTGGGGACTACATGAACGGGGCTTACCCATTTACTATCAGATATTGGATAAATGATGCCTGCTTCTAACAATTTTAATATCTCTTTCTTTACTACTTCACTCATTATAGGATTAAGTCTTCTTTGGTCTTCTCTATAGGTTTTACTATCTTCCTCTAGCATTATGCGATGCATACAGATGGAAGGACTTATTCCTTTAAGATCAGTTAAATTGTATCCTAAAGCAGTTGGATATTTCCTCAGTATATGTAGTAATTTTTCAGTCTCGATTTTTCCTAGATTTGCGTTGATTATTACTGGTCGTTCGAATTCTGGGTCTAAGAATTCGTATCTCAGGTTTTTGGGTAACGTTTTGAGTTCAATGGTTGGTTTGTGTAAACCTTGTGTAGGATCGGGTGTTATTGCTAAGCATTCATCTAAGGTTTTATCTGGATGATCTTTTGCTTCTTTTATACATTCTTCTATCATATCCATAAAGTAGCAGTTGTCATCTATGGCTGGTGCTTTTAGAAATTCGGAAAGAATGAATTCAATCTTTTCTTCGCCTACCTCAAAGGTGAGTTTTCCTTTTTTAACGTCTATAATGGCACCGGCAGTTGCTAGGAAGGGTCTTCCTAGAATGATAGGTGTGTTCGTATCTTCCTTAATATCCATTATTATAAAGTCGGTTGGGATGTAGAATTGACCTATTCGAACGGGGACATTTTCAAGTACTCCTATGGGGTATTTGACAGAACGATCTGCTAACTGAACAGACATTTTAGTTGGTCTCAACTCTCCCATTTCGAGTTTCTTACTGATGGATAAAGGAATTACACTGATGCTTGCTCCTAAATCACATAAAGCTTTGTCTATGACGAATTTTCCTATTACACATGGTATAGAAAAACTACCGGGGTCTTTCAGTTTAGGTGGCATCTTATTTTGGATTATTGCGCTGCATTCAGCTGTAAGAGCAACTGTTTCATTTTCTTCTAACTTTTTCTTATTAGATAGAATTTCTTTTAAGAATTTAGCATATGAGGGCATTTGCGTTATCGCTTCTGTGAAAGGAATTGTTACGTTTAATTGCTTGAGAAGTTCTACAAATTTCTTAAATTGCCCTATGTCTTTTGTTTTAACTAGTCTTTGAGGGTAAGGAATAGGTGGTTTATAGGGAGGTGGAGGTACATAAGGTTTTTCTTGTTCTATTGTTTCTCCATCTTCCTTTTTTTCAGGTTCGTTATCCTCTTCGGCTTGGTTTTTAGAGTTTTGGTGCATGGCCGGGTTTTCGGTTCTTAGATCTAATGGTTCTTCTATTTCTTTACCGCTTCGTAATATAATTGCGTGAGCTTGTCCTTTCGGATTAGGTTGTGGTTGTCCAGGGAAAGTACCGGCTGGTGCGGCAGCAGGCGCTTGTTGTTGAGCCACTTGTGAGATTTGAGTTTCTAACATTTTATTGTGAGTGGCTAAGGCATCTATTTTGTTCGATAGTTGCTTAATTTGCTCGTTAGTGTGTATGTCTCGGTTTAGGAATTTTTTGTTAGTTTGCGCTTGGCTTGCTATAAAGTTTTCCATCATTATTTCGAGATTAGATTTCCTAGGTGCGCTCGGTGCGGCAGAAGGTGCTTTTTGATATCCAGGTGGAGCAAATTGCGCTTGAACAGGTGCGTTTAATGCGTTATTATTCTTGTAGGAAAAATTTGGGTGATTCCTCCAACCTGGGTTGTACGTATTTGAATAAGGGTTTCCCTGAGCGTAGTTTATTTGGTCAGTCGGAGTACCTAACAGAAATTGACATTCGGCGGGAGTGTGACCAGATGTTCCGCATATTTCGCAGTCAGGAGTCACTGCAGCTACGGTAGCTGCAGGAGTTAACGTAAGGTTTTCTATTTTCTGAGTTAGTGCGTCTACCTTAGCGTTTACTTGATCTAGGCTACTAATTTCGTGCATTCCTCCTTTCGTCGGAGGTTTTTCAACGGCAGCTCTCTCGCTTCCCCACTGGTAGTGGTTTTGGGCCATATTATCTATCAGTTCGTAGGCTTGTACATAAGGTTTCTCCATTAGCGCACCACCAACAGCAGCGTCGATTGTTAATCTCGTGTTGTACAAAAGACCATTGTAGAAAGTATGTATCACTAACCATTCCTCCAGACCATGATGTGGACAGAGTCTTATCATGTCTTTATATCGTTCCCATGCTTCAAATAAAGACTCGGTGTCTTTCTGTCTAAATCCGTTGATTTGAGCTCGAAGCATAGCCGTTTTGCTTGGTGGAAAATATCGGGTTAGGAAAACTTTCTTTAATTCATCCCACGTAGTGATTGAATTAGAAGGTAGAGATTGGAGCCAGGCTCTAGCTCTATCTCTAAGGGAAAAAGGAAATAATCGTAAACGAATAGCTTTCGTGCTGACCCCATTAGCTTTTACGGTATCTGCATATTGTAGAAATACGGATAAATGCAGGTTCGGATCGTCAGTTGGATTTCCAGAAAACTGGTTTTGTTGAACTGCAGATAATAGCGAAGGTTTCAGCTCGAAGTTGTTTGCCTCGATTGCCGGAGCGGCAATACTGTTATGAGGTTCGTCTTGAGAAGGGATTGCGTAAGATTTTAGAGGTCGTGGCGCAGCCATCTCAGCTCCTCTAAGATCAGTTATATCAGGGATATTCGTCGGGGGTAAATTGTTTAGTAGACGATATTCTTGAATTCGGCGTCTCAATCGAAGATAACGCTCGATGTCGTTGATTTGTAGATGCAAAGGTTCGCCTTGAGAGCGAGTGTTTGGCATACAAATCAGAAAGAGATAAAAAGAAGAAGACCTTAGTCTCTACGATGTAACTAAAAGAGTTACGATATCGACTTAAATAGTCCCCGGCAACGGCGCCAAAAACTTGATCGCGACTTTGTATGTCTATAAATCTGGAGACTGCAAGTGCACAGTCCTATCGCGTAGTCTTAAAAGATATCGAATCCACAGGGACTATGAATCGATCTACCGTAATTTTGGTTACTGGGTAAAGCTAAGGCTAATATTAATTTAATTGACGAAAGGGATCTAATTACTAAATTTAGTTATAAAATTTTTAATTATAAATACCGGTATGTATTTCACCTAAATTTTGGGTTCCGAATTTCCACTGGCCTTTACTTAAATTGGTCAAAAATTATCTTTACGCAAACTTTATTTGTCTAAAAACCTTCCCCTCACACTTCCGTTCTATTAGTTCAGGTTATACGATTAATACCCTAACGTGTGCTTCCGTCACTCCGCCGGATTCAAAAGTAATTTTTGAAAACAGAATAAAATTTAATTGTTTTTAAAATGCTTCCGCCTCTTTAAAAACAATGCCTAATAATCACTATCTGGTTTTAGCCTCAAACTTCCGTTTTATTAGTAAAAACCTTAATCAATTTTAAAACCTCAAACTTCCGTTCTATTGATTTATAAAATCTTAAACAATTCAATTGAATATTAAAATCATGAAAGGTATTTCTTTTACAAAATAATATTAAGCCAATTTATCTCGGATCCCGTTATTTGGTTAATTTACATACCGATATTTAATCGGTTTAGCCGGACATGTTTATTAAATTAAATACGCATAGATAATTAAATTGCGAACAATTATATAAATTCATATCCATAATAACAAACATGTAATAATAATAAATAAATAAAAGCGATTAAATTAAAAACCTGGAAATGTAGAAAACTTCAATAACTTCAATTAAATGCGTTCTTCAAAAACCTTGGAGTATTCCACCACAAGCCGGTTGGATCTACTCGTCGAATCTTGAATTTAATAATAACAAGAAAGTAAAAATACCGGATCTAACGTAAGGTTAAACCGGATAAAATTGCACAACAATTTCCGGTGTAGAAATCGTTGTACGAAAAATAAAGGCAGAAAACTGGAGAAGAAAAGAAATAAAAACAATGCGATGAAATAAAAAATAAAGAAAAAGAGCAGAACAAAAATTAAAATGGAAGGAAATTTTCTCTGCTGAAAATAGTATGATCTTGCAAGAATTCTCCGACCCTTGGGATTTTGCTTTCACTTCTATTTATAATGCTTGTAAAATAATTGTATCCCAAAAGGTCAATCCACGTAAAACTGAATATCCAAAAAATATTGATAGTGGACTTTGTTGCATAACGTGCACGAAAATATAGCAAAAGTAGGTTTCTTCATTGACTTGGGACCAGTCGTTTCGTGTGAGGAGGAAATGGCGTGAGAATAGGAAAGGGCAGGGAACGGTCGTTCCACTCAGCTGAAGTGGTCCGGACCGGTCGTTCCCCTTAGTGGGCCGGTCGGTCCCTTCAAGCTGAAGTGTGGAACGTGCGTTCCCTTGGGCCTTTGTACGTACATTCTTCTTTTGGGCCTTGCAATTTCATTCTTTTCACCCCCTTTTACTAATCTGCACCACATTGCTCAATTATCTTCATTTTTGTATTAAATTGCATCTATTTCTTCATTTTTCTTCACATAAGCTTATTTGAGGCAAAATACCTGAAACAAAGAAATACCAGCGTAATATGGAAATAAAATAAAATAAATTAAATAAAAACATGAATTATTTGCATTAATTAAGTCGATTTATACGATATAAAATCGTGTTATCAATTATATAATGGAAATTAGAGCAAAGATATGGGCTTTGAATGTGCAACTGGGCCTCCAATAACCACAAGCAATAGTGCAAATTTTTATTCACTTGAGTCTGACACGGTCTATGCTAAATCGCAGAGACTTAAGTGCTATTTTTGAAGTTGAAATGTGAAAACAAAATGTAGGCGATACCGAAAACTAAATCCTGTCCGAGAATGGGCTCAATCAAATAAACGGTAAATTAGTTATGAATTTTTTAAGTTTCGCCTCAGAGAAACTTATTTTGGGCTCCAGTGTCAACTCTGACACGTTCTTCAATAAAAACCTGGTATTGATAGGAGCATAATCCCGTCTTGACTTTGGAAGAAAAGTTGTAGATCTCTGAATCAATGACCTTATGTAAAAAGATGGGTCTGATCCGATAAAAATTGACCAAGTTATGAATTTTTGAAGTTTCGACCTAGATGAAATAATATTCAGCATTTAGGATTTTTGGCGCGTCATGTGCACTCTAGGAAAAAAAACGAAGGTCTTTTGTATACCGTTCGAACTCAATATCTCCTTTGAAAACTTAGCCAACTCAATTTTTGAAATTTTGGCACCGGAACCAGCTCAATATGATGAAAATCGACCAAGTTATGATTTTCTGAACATGACACAAATAAACTTCTATCACAAATTTTCTGTATGAAAATACTTGATAAATCTGCATTTTTGAAGACCTTCTGATTGAAATTTACTTCCAGCCGTGAGAGATGAAAACGTAGATGACGTCAAAATGGATTTTTGACTACCGGAACGGGTTCAAAACGAGCCATGATCTTCAAGTTATGAATTTTTTAGTGCGTAAAAACTGCACTTTCAACACACTTTTCACCATATTTCTTCGAGAAAAATCACACATTCGGAGACCTTCTTTAAAGAATTGGCTCTCGAGCCGAACCTGAATTTGAGAATATATTATCATAGATATCTTGGCAAAAGAATACCTGAATATGACACGCCGGGTTAGACTTGTGAATCTTTGAACCCCAAATCGTTGCAAAACGGTGAACCGATCTTCAGCACGGAAAATACTCTGAGAATATCCATTGGCGAAATAAACGTCACTTGTAATCTGAAGAAGCTTGCTAAATATACCTTTATTCCATAACCATAAAACCAATGATATGCGTGTATGAAAATAAAGAGAGTAAATTTTGGGGTACAACAGCTGCCCCTGTTCAATCTTCTTAAACCTAAAGATTTAGATTGACTTGTCTGCCTTTCGGGATCTGAAGATGGAAGAGGATTGAATACTAGAGTGTTTAGAAATTTGTACTTGCATGAAGTAACATGTTTGGTTGATGATGTCAGAAATAGGCTTACAAATGCCATTTGGAGAAGATAATGGAAGATCGTCAGAGATGGGCTTAAAGATGTCATCTGGACCACTGTTGATTTCATGAGATATTTCTTTGTGAGGGTTCTTATTCCTATTGTTGAGGAGGAGTCCATTGAGGAATGATGGTCTTTATTTTGGGAAATAGAGCTTAGGAGCTTCAGTTGTCCATTACTCTACTGATGAGCCATCTCTTGATTGAAGAGACGAAAGTGAACTGCTATCTGGTCAGAATCTAGGCTTTACAGTGGCTTGTTGAGGATAATAAGGCTAACTGTTATTTGGTCGTGCTCAAGGCTTCACAGCGACTTACCAGGGAGATGCGATTAAACTGTTATATGGTATGGATCCAGACTTCACAGTGTCTCGAATTGTTGATTGACTATTATCCGATCAGTTTCTGGGCTTCATAGCTTCTTTAATTGGAATAGAAATCTTAGTATCGATTTGACTGAACCAGAGAAAGGTCTCGAGTTGTCTTCAATTGGGATAAAAATCTTAGTATCGATTTGACTGAACCAAAGAAAGGTCTTGGATTAACTTTAACTTGCATAGTAATCAGGAGAATCTTAGTATCGATTCAACTTATCCAGACGAAAGTGTTGGAATATCTTCAACTTGAATAGTAATCAGAGAGACCTTAGTGTCGGCCTGTCTAACCCAGGGAAAATCTTGGGTTAACTTTGACTGGAATAGTAATTAGGAGAATCTTAGTAGCGACTCAACTGGCCCAGACGAAAGTCTTGGAACTTCTTCCACTGGAATGGTGATCAGAGAGATCTTAGTGTCGACCTGTCTGGCCCAGGGAAAATCTTGGGTTAACTTTGACTGACATAGTAATCAGAAGAATCTTAGTAGCGATTCAACTGACCCAGACGAAAGTCTTGGAACTTCTTCCACTAGAATGGTAATCAGAGAGATCTTAGTGTCGACCTGTCTGACCCAGGGAAAATCTTGAGGTAACTTTGACTGGCATAATAATTAGGAGAATCTTAGTAGCGATTCAACTGACCCAGACAAAAGTCTTAGAACTTCTTTCACTGGAATGTTAATCAGAGAGATCTTAGTGTCGACCTGTCTGACCCAGGGAAAATCTTGGGTTAACTTTGACAGGCATAGTAATCAGGAGAATCTTAGTAGCGATTCAACTGACCCAGACGAAAGTCTTGGAACTTCTTCCACTGGAATGGTAATCATATAGATCTTAGTGTTGACCTGTATGACCCAGGGAAAATCTTGGGTTAAATTTGACCGGCATAGTAATCAGGAGAATCTTAGTAGCGATTCAACTGACCCAGACAAAAGTCTTGGAACTTATTCCATTGGAATGATAATCAGAGAGATCTTAGTGTCGACCTGTCTTACCCAAGGAAAATCTTGGGTTAACTTTGACTAGCATAGTAATGAGGAGAATCTTAGTAGCGATTCAACTGACCCAGACGAAAGTCATGGAACTTCTTCCACTGGAATGGTAATCAGAGAGATCTTAGTGTTGACCTGTCTGACCCAGGGAAAATCTTGTGAGGACATCTTTCTGAGGAAAATCCTGGAATAGCCCTTTGTTAGACGTAGCTTGTTGATTTGATCTTTTCCCTGAAAGGTAAAGAGTTAATTGTATGCAATGTCATGGTGTATGCAATGCATTGTGATGATGTTATCAAAATAAATGAGATTGTGTTGTATGCAATAGGTATGCGTATGCCATGATGTATGAATATGGGATGCTATTGCGGTGTTTTTTAGTCGAGGAAAATAAATCCTGGACTGCTGCTGAAGAGTATTAGGAGACTGAAGTCTTCATTTCCGATGGGGATGGTGAATAGAGATGACTATGCTGGGGATTTACTCCTTTCTGTTTGTGAATATTCTTCCAGGGAGAGATTCTATCTGAGAACAACTTTGCAGGGGAATATCTCTGTTTGAGAGAGGAGATGCTTTGCTATAATATTTTGCTGACTCGGAGAAATAAACTCCGCTGGGGGATGAACTTTCGTATCCGGAGAAATAAAATCTGTTGGGGATTGAGCTTCTGCATTCAGATAAACAAACACTGCTCGAGAAGAGGTTCCACATTTGCAATTATAAAAACTCGGTTGGGCAATATAGATATCGGCTCTCTGAAGGAACCTTGCTGGGGAAAGTAACTCCTATTTGGGTAAGCAGAGATCAAAACTTTTGGTTGCCTCTACTCTGTGGGGGACATAGATGTTACTGGGACGTATGTTGTAGCGGTGACTTTGCATCAAGACATTTCTGCCCCTGTACCTGTTGGAGAAAGTACTTGCGGAGGCTTTGTGGATGGATCTGAACTGTTGCTAGAAGATAGTCTGGACTAAGTATCAGGATGACACCCTCTTTGGATTGTACCTGAATTGTTGCTAGATGAGAATCTGAAATAAGTGTCAGGAGGACATCCGTCTTGGATCGTACCTGAACCGTTTCCAGATGAGAATCTGGAGTAAGTGTTAGGATGACATTCGTTTCTGGATCGTACCTGAACTGTTTCTAGATGAGAATATGGAGTAAGTGTCAGGATGACATCTATCTTTGGATCGTACCTGAACTGTTTCTAGATGAGAATCTGGAGTAAGTGTCAGGATGACATCCGTTTCTGGATTGTACCTGAACTGTTTCTAGATGAGAATCTAGAGTAAGTGTCAGGATAACATCCGTCTTTGGATCATACCTGAACTATTTCTAGATGAGAATCTGGAGTAAGTGTCAGGATGACATCTGTCTCTGGATCGTACCTGAACTGTTTCTAGATGAGAATCTGGTTTATTCAGAATGTTTCCGTTGGGGAAGGGAAACTCCGTAATCCGCTTAGGGAATCCTGAGAAGCTTGGCGACTTCACTGGGGAGTTTTCATTGGAGCAATAATTTGGAGATTTTGCTCTGCCGAGGGTATGAGAACACCTGACATCAATAGGTTGTAAGCTGAGGATATGGCGGTGACCTTGTAGTAGAATGCCCCTGTCTCGATACCTATTGTAGAAAATATCAACTGAGGATTTTGTAGATGGTTTGACTATTATCCCGACTCTTGGAGTCCTTGTGAATGCAGATCAGGGTAATAAACCTTCTACTAATTAGACAAGTGACAAGATGACGGGACTTAGTCGTACGCTTTAATCCCTAACTTTTTCCTGGACTGTCTTTTCAGATTTTCAGTCCACCGGGATACCCTTTTTTGCTTAAGCCACCTTTTTAGGTTTTCGACTTGCCGGGTGTACATATTTTTTGTTTTTATCCCTAATTTATTCCCGAACCCTTTTGGTTCACTGGGATGCCCTTATTTTTTCCTAGGCCAGTCAACCTAGCGGATCTTTTTCATGCGTAGTATTTTCTAAATATGTCCATGTTCACTGGGTATGGAGAATTGTCACTGCCCATAGTAGTAAGTGTTGCCACACTGCCAGAAGATGTTTGTTTGATCGTACATGATTCGTTGCTGGAATTCATGTCCAATTCCCCAAGTGATTTAGATAGAGATCTGCCCCTGGCTATTTGGCATTTTCAAGAGATTTCTTGAACCTTGACTTGACTGCCTCAGATCAACTGGACACCATGCTATGCCCCTTGATTATGAAAGGCGTATCACTAGAATATCTTTCCATCTGAGGTGATTCTATCCACTAAGAGGATTTCTGTTCATCGAATATCCGTCGTGCAAATTTCTCTGCTGTTGAATAAATAGTCATATGCAAATAATGGTATTCTAAGAATTCAAAGCTTATGTCTGTCTTGACGTTTGAAAATTCATTTTTTTAGTAAAACAAACAAATTTTGTAAAAGTGTAATGTCAGCTCAGGATTTATAGGGAAACCTACAGGAGTCAGGATACCTTTTGTAACGATATGCTTTCGAACTAACCCATGCTTCAGCTAGGAATTTTAAAGGTTGTAACATGGTCTGGTTCACGGTTTAAGAAACAAAGGATAAAGGCTTAAATTTTATTTGTACCCAACCCACTCTTCGTGATGTTCTTCAGTCCTATGCTCAGTTAATTTTGTGTTTAGATCCCAATTGAGTCTGGAATCTTTTCTCTTATACTTGGTGATGGTTCATAAATTGAGCGTTTGTTTGAGAAGGCAATCATTTTTGTAACCTTTTCTTTTTTTGAGGATTTGTAGGATCTTTTTTTTTTTTATTATTATCCCTGCTTTTGCCTGAACTGTTTCTTTTGTGATTACAGTCAGCGGGATGCCCCCAGTTTTTTTCTTAAGTCTCCTTCATAGGTTTTGACTTAATGGGATTTTATTTTGAGAGATAATGGTTGCCTGTTCTTAATGATTATGTGGAACCATCAACTTCTTTTACACTATTTGTCGTGTATGAAGGGAAAGCTTGTGACTGAATGCACGTCTGAATTAACTGAGAAAACTATCCTGCCCCAGGTTATGATTAAGGGTTTTAATTTGTGTGAAAATAAAGACTCCTACTTCTTTGGATCAAAGGGGTTGACTAGGGATTATCTTCTTATAACTCCACTGTTTAGGATTTGAAACAATGCCTGCACATCGTTAGCGAGGTTTATTCAAAAGCATACTGTAGAGATTGTGGTATCATTTTCATCATCCTCCCTCTAAAGGTTTATGACTTTTAATCAAGAGTTGAATATCACAAAAAGGAAAGCAGTTTAAATATAGTGAATACGAATAAATTGATTCAAAACAGACATATACAATGCATTGATAAAGTAACAAAGTTTGACATGAATAAATGTTCTAACAATCAAAAGAAAATTACAAATTGAAAATTCTAATGAACGAAAAGCCTTCTTGTCAGAACTTGTCACTTCAAATGGTGGGCCTTGGAGGAATGACATAAATATTCCAGTTGACCATCTTGTGTGAATTCTAATGCTTCTTCATCAAACAGGTCAGAATTTTGTATTTCAACGTCCAACAACTATCAGTGTCATGCCCCAGACTGTTGGAGTGATATGCACATATTGCATCAGGATTGTAAGTAGGAGCGGAAGTATTAGGATTCCGAGGAGGATCCTTCAATGTGACCAAATTTAACTTCAACATGTGTTGCAAGACTTGCAACATTGGTATGTTGAGTTTGGTATATTACCTAGTAAGTGAATCACGGTTACACCGATTACTCTGTCTTTGTTGGCGAGGTTGTGATTGGGCTCTTGATGTAGTAGTAATTTGGAAGGGTCCACTCTTCACCAAACCAACCTCTTGTCTTCTCGGAGGTCGATCAGTGACTCAATCCCCAACCTCGACTGTTTAATTCATACGGTTGTATCCGTCCTTATGAAGTTTGTTGATAATGGCCCTCAGCTCATCTTGTCCCCGGGCCAGGCCTTGGATAAGAGCCATCTGCCCCAACATTTGGGTTCTCATTACTTCAACCTCAGCTTGCATTTGTTCCAACCGTTCGTCCTTATTGTCTTCAGGATTTTTCTTGGCCAGGTTCTCAGCGAGGAGTGTTTTCAACTCTTCCTGCCCCTTGTATTGGTTTAGGAACATTTCCATGAACTGAGCCTCTTGAGTTTGGAGATCTCTATTGTCTTGTTTGAGATCCATTGCTGAAATAAACAGTGAGAACATAGGAGACCTGTACTGGAGACTACCTGCTATGCAATGACATGTATGATATGCAAATGTTTTCAAGGATCTCGCGGGATAAACAAGAAAAATGTTAGGCGTTGAAATTTAGAACTTTGATTGAAGAACTTCGTATCATTAAATTTCCTTCTACAAGAGTCATGCTCACCATATCAAGTGGGTCATAGCCCCTGATTCGAGTTGTCACTTTGGTCTTTTGACAATGTTGGCTAGAGGAAAATGAATCCCCTTTCCCCTTGCTAGACGTCTGCTTTATCATAATCTGCATCACATGCCCTTGAGATCCTTGAAATGGTTAAGGAAATGTTATGGTATGATGCTATGATGTGTATGCTATGCGTTTAGCAAAAAATGCAAGGTAAGAAACCAATTTATTGGATTTATACAAACAAGGTCCTGCAAGGAATACAAACAAAGCCCTGCAATGAGTTCAAATTGTTAGGCAAAGAAAGCAAACAAGTCACACAAGTAGACTTAGGTTTAGGCTTGCATGGATTCCATAGGTAAGTACTCTCTTGAAGTTTAGTTGGCTCAACCAGTCTTAGAAATAGTAACTGGATTATAAGGAATCTCAATATCACTGATCTTTCTTTATCGAGTTATTTCAGCTTAGCAATCTTCTCTTGTGGCCGAAACATCTCGAAAGTCCAATCTCAATGAGTGTAGTATCGAGTATCAACCAATTCCTAGCTTTACACTGAGACCGGCTATCTCACTACTTTCTAATGACCAAGTTTGTTCAACTAAGGTTCTAAGGTTCGTTAGTGCTTCAAGACACCACGCGGCGGCCTCGTATTCTCCTCGATTCGACACAAGGGATACCGGTACCAATCAAAGTGTCACACCAACACAACCATCACTTCAACCATATTGGTCTACGCCATATAGTCTCCACGATCTATTGCTGTTTACCTAAAAAGTGTCCCCAGATCCGGTATAGGATCCATACAAGAATACCCTAACAAAACCTTTAAAAGTAAAGCAATCAAAGCAAGTAATTTAAAATGATCTAGACCCTAAGGTAAACCCCACTTTATAATTCTCCAGCAGAGTCGCCAGTTCTGTGATACAGTGGCAGAACTGACTGTTAATATTGGTTTACGTTTTTTGTTCACAAATGTCACGGTAAGTAAGAGTCGCCACCGAATTTTCTTTTATCTAACAATGAAAGGGTGAGAAGAATAGAAAAAGACATTTTTTTTGAGATTTCTGAGTAAGAGGGGTAGATTATGGAAAGGGAAGGTGTTAGCACCCTTTCCATCCATGGTTTTCCATGAGCTCTTAGGTACTTGCTCATTTTCTAAAATTACTTGTGTTTGTGTGTTTTGAAAATTATTTTGAAAATGCCTTAGTACGGCGATTCGCTTTGTGATAACTCTTGTATCAGTCCTCAAGAGTGTTGACAAGGCGAATGTTTTTGAAAGTGTTTTGAAATATTTTTGTGTAGGTGCAAAAAGTTGTTTTGAGCAAGCATCTAAGAACTTATCTACTTATACTCGAAAAGGTAGTTCTTTTCTTTATAACCTTTAGACCGTGTTATCCTACTATTACTGAGTAGGTAGCCCTATCGTTGGATGTGTGAGGGATAGGCGCGGGTCATTGTTATGGTCATAGAAGGCAACATATAGGGATACCTTAACAGTTCGAAGGGACTGTCATCATATATATTTGTAGGCAAGGGACAAGATCATTTCTTATAGGCAACTCGAGGGACATTAAGGGACTATGATCTATATGATGATTTTAACCGAGAGTCTTTACTAAGGGCATCCCTACTGTGATCGGTTGATCTGGAACTGACTGTTTAACGCTGGTTCGCGAAATGTCGCGGAAGCAAGAGTCGCCACCGTCTTTTATTTTCTCCAAATGGAAAGGACAAAAGCACAGAAAAATTCCTTAAAGAGATTGCTCTCGGTTCGGGAGGTAGATTATAGAAAGGGAAGGTATTAGCACCCTTTCTATCCATGGTTATCCATGGGCTCTTAGATACTTGCTCATTTGTGTTTTCAAAATGGTTTGTTTGCTTTTCAATGTGGGTTTTAAAAAAGTTTCTTTGAAAATTTCAGTTCGACTCTTGTATCGGTCCTCAAGAGTGTTTGAAAAATTGCTTTCGAAAGCTTTTTGAAAATGTGTTGGTGTGAAAAGTATTTTTTTGATTTGTTTTGAAGTTTAGAGCAAGTATCTAGAGTCGTCTACCTACCCTAAGGAATTCGTCTGTGTAGATGTCCTTTAAAGTAGTGCCATCCCACCATTGAGAGGTAGGTAGCACCACCGTTGGAGGTGTTCGGGTCAATTCGAGGTTCGGGACATGTGATCACCGGAGCAATGGGAAGATACCTTAGAAGCTACCCTCATGCCAGGTTCCCGGATCATGAGGACTTGCTAAGACATCCTCTACTCGACGATCACCTTTCGAGGCAAGGCAACAGTGAGGCGTACCCTAGGGGTGGTGTGTGATTTTGTGTGTCAGATTCAAGTATTTATCTTGTCATGTCAAAGTGATCTACGCTTGTTTTTATTTATGCCCATACATTCTTTCATGCCATTTATTTAACAGTTAAAATTTTGCGAGAAAGTAAAAATTCTAAGCTATTACAAAAGGCGCGGGTCCACATCGCCAAAATTTCTCGAACCCGATTTGACAGAAAAAAATAAAGGAATTAATGAAAGTAAAGGTGCGAGGAATTAATTACAAGGCTTTGGGAGAGATACATCAAAATTATAAAGAATAAAAATAAACATGCGAATTTAATAAGAATTAAACGAGGGCGTTGGACCCTTTTTGCAAAAATTAAATTAAATGGTGACATTAATTAATTAAAAAAGAAAAGGAAATTGTTTTTGGGATTTTTAGGTATTTTATGTTTTTAATGAAAAAAAGGATAAAATGCAATTAAACCTAATTCTAGTTGTTTTTAATTTATTAAAAAAAAGAAGATTAAAACCTAATATTAACCCTTATTAATTTACATGCAAATTTAATTATAAAAATAAATATCTAATATTTAATTATTATGGAATAAAAGAAAAAAGATGAAAATTAATTAAACCCTAATTCTAGATTTTTTAGATTTTTATTAAAAAAAAGTTAAAATTAAAACCTAATTTAAAACTAAATTTAATTATATGCAATTTAATTAAAAAATATTAAAATAAAAATATTTATTATATTTTTCTCTTTTCTGATTTTTTTGTGTTTTTATATTTTATGAAAATAATAAGTTAATTAAACAAATAATAATTAAAAGAAAATAGAATTAATAAAAAAAATAACATGGCAAACCTAGGGGGGTATCAGTCCCCAAAGTGGAGGTGAAAGTTTAGTAATCTGGCCCAAGATTCTGAGGCCCTTTTGACCTTTTCATGCCACGCGTGGAGTGGTTGACTGCAGGGCACCATGTTCTCCAAATCTATGCCATTGGATTGATGAAGCTGGACGCGTGGATGGTTGGATTATGAGGGCGCACGGTAGTATCCAGCGTTGAATCTGCATGTAATTATCAATTGGAAAAGAATATATGGAAAGGGTGGGGACCTGGGGCTCGAACCCAGGTCCTAGAGATCACCAGTTTTATGCCTTGCCAATCGTGCTGAATGCGCGTGTTGTACATGTAATAACGAATAAATAATAAAAATAAGAATTGGTTAGAGGCCTAAAAAATATAAAAAGCGCGCGCTGATTTTAAAAGGGCCAATCATTGCTGGCCACACATCTTCTTCTTCCTCGTTCCTGAAACATAAACATATTAGGCAACGGTTTTTCAAGTGTTCTTCTTGGCCACTTTTAGGAAAATAGCGAATAGCTCTAGGACGCTCATAAATTGAGCGCGAGCATGGCTTTATGATCGTCTAAACGCACTGATTTGAATGGTGGTGGTTTCACACTCCAATTTTTCCTCATTCAAAAACCCCCAATTCGGAGCTTCCTGAACCCTAATGAACAACAATGGCATAATCGCGTATAATGCATGAAAATACAATTAATCCATATGGTTAGCTTCAGAATACATTACTCAGTAAATGCATAATCAAAATGCCATGAAAACGTCTAAATCTGGAAATACGATTTTGAAAAATATAAGAGAAAACTGGATTTCTGTATACCAATTCTAGGCGCTGGGATGATCGATTTTGATTGGAATACCTTCTATAATCCTCAGGGAAGCTAATGGAATCACTACTTGGTCTTGAATCCCCCTGCAAGAGTGTTTTCAGATTTGGAATTTTTTGATAATTTTTCAAGTTTGTGCAAGGGTTTTCTGCGCAGCTTAGTGGTTTTTTGCATTAGGGTTGTGTTCCTTGTATATGTAGTAATGATTTAGGTCAAAAATTTGATCAAAAGAATCCAAGATTTGATTGTTCAATATTTGATTTTCAAGCATTATTTTTTCAATCTTTTTCATGCAATTTGAAACCAAATCATGCCAAAACTTTCCAAAAATGATCATGCACGAATCTTGAATGTCCAATGAGAGTATTTTCTGCACAAAGAGATTTGATTTCATTAGTTTTGTATTTTTCATGTATTTTATTTAATTAAATGATTTATTAATAATAAAAAATCCAAATAAATAAATAAAAATGGAGAAAAACTTCCCTCTGGGCCTAATGGTCGTGCACATGCTTTGGATGATGAATTGTGGAAGAAAAATGGGCCCATTAGCATTTTTAGGTCATTTGAATCAATGTTGACTTTTCAAAATATCCAAATATTCCCCAACTTCCACAAGGCATAACTTGCTCAATTTTTAAGCTTTGCTCATGTTCTTGGACATTTTGGAAAGGTCTTTGAGTCCTATAACCAATGTCTTTGGTCCCATGTCATTTTGATTTACCAATCTCAAGTTATGTCCTTTGACTTAAAGTCCCTTTTTGTTGACTTTTGAAAATGACCTATAATGTTGAAATTGATAACTTTTTGTGAGAGAATTTCTTGGACTTGAAGTGTGAAGATGAGTTGTAGGAAATGTCTTTCTCTTAAAAATGAGCTTTGGATGGAATTTTTCTGATAATCCATGTGAAAGTTATGCCCTGGTCAATTTACAGTTGACTTTTTCAGCTGTCCAAATAAGGAAACTTTTGCATCTTGATGATTTTTGAGCCAAGCTTTGAGAATCATGATCAAGCATTGATCAAATGATTTTTAAGGCTTCAAAATGAGGTGTTGACCAAAAATTTGAACTTTTGACTGTCAAATGACCATTTTGCCCCTACAGTTGACTGCAGTGCAATTAGGGTTTTGACTGTGCAATTTTGTGCTGAAAGTCTTGAAACTTGATATGAGGATGCTTGACCATATTTGTAGGCATGTGAGACTTGATTGGACCTTTGGAAACTTCATTTTCTTGATCAGAACAAAAACCCTAATTTTGACTGCTTAGGAGGCCCTTGCACTGTGCAACCCTTGGGGAATTTTGAAGCTTTGATTTGGCAATTTCTTGAAGAATATGGGAGGGCAAATTTTGGGGTACAACAATTGCCCCTGTTCAATCTTCTTAGACCTGAGGATGCAGATTGGCTGACGTGCCTTTCGTAATCCGAGGGTGGAAGATGATTGAACACTAGAGTGCCCAGAAATTTGCGCTCACATAGAAGCAGTGTGATGATGGGAATGGGCTTATAGATGCCATTTAGAGATTGACGAGTAGGATGATGGGCTTACAGATGCCATGCTAAGAGGTGATGGAAGGTGGATGGGCTTATAGATGCCATCTGGATGTTGATCGTATAAGAGATTCCTTAGCGGGAACCTGCATACCTGCAAAAGAAAAAATGAGTACCTGACACGTTGCAGGAGCTGGTTTTCAGATGCTTGATTATAGATGTGTCATGACTGGTTACAGGAGCTGGATCTGGAGCTTCAAACGGCGATGAATGAACCAGGGATGGTTACTACCTCAGCATGAACGGTGAGAGAACCTTGGGTGACTTTAACTTCAACAACGCTCGTTGAGAAAATCTTGGTGGGAATTACCATCTTCGCAGCATCGGGAAGAGAACCATAGGCAATTATAATCTCAAAAGCGGACGTTTGAGAAGAACCTGGAATGGAATTATCATCTCACGCACCGTCGGGGAGAGAACCATAGGAAATTATAATCTCAAAAGCGGACGCTTGAGAAAAACCTGGAATGGAATTATCATCTCACGCACCGTCGAGGAGATAACCATAGGAAATTATAATCTCAAAAGCGGACGCTTGAGAAAAACCTGGAATGGAATTATCATCTCACGCACCGTCGGGGAGAGAACCATAGGAAATTATAATCTCAAAAGCGGACGCTTGAGAAAAACCTGGAATGGAATTATCATCTCACGCACCGTCGGGGAGAGAACCATAGGAAATTATAATCTCAAAAGCGGACGTCTGAGAAAAACCTGATAACTTCTACTGAGTCTTCATCAGAAAAATCTGTTGGGAGTCGATTTAGCTGGACTAGAGAAGGCCTTGGACTGGATAAGAAATCTTTGGAGTCGATTAACTGAACCGGTCTAGGTCTTGAAATATGATGGAGAATTTAGCTGAATCTTTCCTGAAAGGTAAAGGTCAATCATATGCAATGCATGATATGGATCAAGCAATGATGTTCTCAACATAAATGAGATTTGTATGATATAATGCGTCTATGCATGCTATAATGATGTATGTGATGTTTTATGAATGTGTTTTTCGTCTAGGAAAATAAATCCTTGACGGGTGCCGGGAAGTCACTCCTGGGCTGATGTTGGAGAATAGATTTTTACTTCCGCTGGGGGATGATAAGTGCAAGAATACCGGTAGGAGAAGATGACTCCGTTGAGGAATAAACTTGGCGAATGGAAGGTTCTGCGGGGAGAACAGTACTCTGACGATCTTGCTGGAAAGCAATACTCTGTGGGGAGAGAGATACCTTGTTGAGTGTTGATAATACTTTGCCGGGGATATCTTTGTTGTGTTGGAAGTGTTAATGGACTTCGCTGGGGATAAGGAAGAACTGTGTTGACGGCGATCTTTCCGTGGCTTTTGGCTGAGGATAACCCAGTTATATCCTGTTAAGGAAATAACTCTTTGAATAAAGCCAGACGACGCGTTCGTGCTCTGCGAGGGGATAAGCTTCCAGAATCTACTGGGGATAAGCTTACTGCTTGGGGAGATGAATTCCAGCTTTCCTGGGGAAACTGGATTGGACTCTCCTGGGGAAGTTTTGAACTGCGGGGGAAGTGATTCCTTTGAATGTTGCTATGCTGCCGGGGAACAATCTTTAGGCCAAGACTGCCGGGGATGCTTGTTAAGAATATGTATGCTGCTGGGGAATGTTGAGATCTGCTGGAGGATACCCAACTTCCTTAAGGTTTGATAATATAGCCTTGCTTGGGGAGAGTGCACTGTCTTGCTGGCTCACTCTCTGGGGAATTAGGATATCCGGTTATGTTTTTTAGTTGAACCTACCTTGGTACCTTGGAGGACAGAACAATTACATTGCGCAGACAACTCTTTATTGCCCCTGTTTCTAATGTTACCTGTAATTAATCCTTTGTTTCGTATGCAAATATTTATGAGTTAGCAAATTATTGTCAATGCATATATCACAAATTGAACCTTGGACGTTCTTCGCAAAACAAAAAAGAAAAACAATTGGCACTTTTTAACTGAAAATATATTTGTATTGATTTTTGAATGGCCTGAAAATAGGCGTTTTGTGTACAAGAGGCTGACGTCCTAGTAAGAGAACGCCGCCGGACAAAAGAGTTTATACAAATTTTGTACAAAAGAAAATAAAACAGCTGTGTGAAATATGAATGATCCACTGGGTTTCAACTCTGCTATTGCCTTTATAACTCCGAGCGTCTCATCACTTGATGACCTAAACGAAGATGAAACTGGCTGATTGATGCTGTCTGAACTTGGTGTAGATACCGGATTCTGGATGCAAAGTGATCAATGAGACATAGTATTACGCTTTATCCCTAATTTTTGCCTGGACCGCCCTTTCGGGTTTTCAGTCCACCGGGATACCCATTTTTGCCCAAGCCGCCTTTTCAGGTTTTCGACTTGCCGGGTGTACAGATTTTTTATTTCATCCCTTCATTTTGCCCGAACCCTTTTAGTTCGCCGGGAAGCCCTAATTTTTGCCTAGGCATGTCAGCCTAGCGGGTCTTTTTCATGCGTAGTATCTTTTCACTATGTCTGCATTGGCGGGGTGAGGAAGGTCGTCACCATCCATGTTGGTCAATATCATTGCTCCTCCTGAGAACACATGTTTGACCACAAATGGCCCTTCGTACGTAGGGGTCCATTTGCCCCTTGGATCACTCTGAGGAAGGATGATTCTCTTGATTACCAGATCCCCAACTTGATATTCCTGTGGTCTGACCTTTTTGTTAAATGCCCTGATCATCCGTTTCTGATACGTCTGACCATGACAGATAGCAGCAAGTCTCTTTTCATCAATAAGGTTGAGCTGATCAAGTCGTGTCTGGATCCAATCATCTTCGTTCAGGTTTGCATCCTTCATTATCCGGAGAGAGGGTATTTGTACTTCGATCGGTAAGACTGCCTCCATACCATAAACCAGAGAGAAAGGAGTTGCCCCGGTTGACGTCCTAGCTGAGGTACGGTACCCGTGTAGAGCGAACGGTAACATCTCGTGCCAATCTTTATAAGTCACTGTCATTTTCTGCACGATTTTTTTAATGTTCTTATTTGCTGCTTCTACAGCCCCATTCATCTTCGGTCTGTAAGGAGAAGAATTGTGGTGCTGTATTTTGAACTGTTCGCAGAGCTCAGCGATCATTTTGTTATTCAGATTGGTACCGTTGTCTGTAATAATTCTCTCAGGGACGCCGTATCGACAGGTCAGGTTATGCCGAATGAACCGTGCCACCACAGTCTTGGTTACCGTAGCATAGGATGCTGCCTCGACCCACTTCGTGAAATAATCAATCGCTACCAGGATGAAGCGATGCCCATTAGATGCCGTAGGTTTAATCTCACCGATCATGTCTATGCCCCACATTGCAAACGGCCAAGGCGCAGTCAGAACATTCAGGGGAACTGGAGGAACATGCACCTTGTCTGCATAAATCTGGCACTTATGGCATGTCCTGGAATGTTGGTAGCAGTCAGCTTCCATCGTGGACCAGTAATACCCTGCCCTAAGGATCTTCTTAGCCATTGTATGCCCAC
The DNA here is from genome assembly GCA_948472305.1 of Vicia faba. NCBI lineage: Eukaryota > Viridiplantae > Streptophyta > Magnoliopsida > Fabales > Fabaceae > Vicia > Vicia faba. The sequence goes on from OX451739.1 coordinate 487,132,966, forward strand.
TGGAATGTGTACCAAAGGTCCCTTCATGTAGCTCTTCCATGATCCTTTCTGCTTCAGTTTTATCCACACAACGCAGTAAGGTTGAATCATGGTTTCGCTTGTACAAGATGCCGTTGCTAAGGAAGAACTTTGCTGCGAATCTTCTCAGGAATTTCTTATCATTGATAGATGCACCTTCAGGGTATTCCTGAGCTTCCAGATATCTCTTCACCTCATGGTACCAAGGCTTCTCAGTCACCAATTCAGCCTCGAGATCGCAACAGTATGCCGGCTCGTCCAGTTTCCAGATGATGATCCGGGGAGCCTCATTATCCCATTTAACTTTGAACATAGAAGACATTGTAGCTAACGCGTCCGCCAGCTGATTCTCTTCTCTTGGAAAGTTCTCAAAGGTTATCTCTGTGAAGTGGGGGATCAAGGTCAATACACATTCTCTATAAGGGATAAGATTCGGATGTTTCGTATCCCACTCTCCTTTGATCTGATTGATCACGAGAGCGGAATCTCCGAAGACACTTAGAAACTTGATCCTTAAGTCAATCGCAGCTTGAAGACCCATGATGCACGCCTCATACTCCGCCATGTTGTTGGTACAGTTGAAACATAGTCGGGCAGTGAGCGGGGTATGAGTGCCTTGAGGTGATATGATTATGGCGCCGATACCATTTCCCAAAGCGTTGGAGGCTCCGTCAAAGTGCATAGACCATCGGGATCCTGGTTCAGGTCCTTCATCCGGTCCAGGTACTTCACAATCAGTTACGATCATGATGCTTTCATCCGGAAACTCGAAGTTCATTGACTGATAGTCATCTACGGCCTGATGTGCCAAGTGGTCTGCCAATACACTTCCCTTGATGGCTTTCTGGGTCGTGTACTGAATGTCGTATTCCGTCAAGATCATTTACCATCTTGCAATTCTCCCGGACAGAGCAGGCTTTTCGAATATGTACTTTATAGGATCCATCTTTGAGATCAACAAGGTAGTGTGAGTCAGCATATACTGTCTCAGCCGGCGAGCAGACCATACCAAAGCGCAGCAAGTTTTCTCAAGCAGTGAGTATCGGGTCTCACAGTCGGTAAACTTTTTGCTAAGGTAATAAACGGCATGCTCTTTTCGGCCAGACTCGTCATGCTGCCCCAGCACACACCCCATTGAGTTGTCAAGCACTGTCAGGTATAATATCAGAGGTCTCCCTTCAACCGGTGGCATAAGGATGGGTGGTTCTTGGAGATACTCTTTGATTCTGTCAAAAGCAGCCTGACATTCATCATTCCAACGTACTACCTGATCTTTCTTCAGCAGCTTGAAGATTGGCTCACAGGTAGCAGTCAGATGTGAGATGAATCGAGCAATGTAATTCAGGCGTCCTAAAAAGCCTATGACTTCCTTCTCTGTCTTGGGAACTGGCATCTCTTGAATAGCTTTGACCTTAGCAGGGTCCACTTGAATTCCCTTGTCACTTACCACGAAGCCTAGCAACTTTCCAGATCTTACCCCGAAGGTGCACTTGTTCGGGTTCAACCTCAGCTTGTACAGTTTCAACCGGTCAAACAACTTTTGCAGATGATCTAGGTGTTCTTCCTCAGTCTGGGACCTTGCGATCATGTCGTCAACATACACTTCTATCTCATGATGGATCATGTCATGAAATAGAGCAACCATGGCACGTTGGTAGGTTGCCCCAGCGTTCTTCAACCCGAAAGGCATGACCTTTTAGCAGAAGGTGCCCCACTGAGTAACAAATGTAGTCTTTTCCATGTCTTCAGGTGCCATCTTAATCTGATTGTAACCTGAAAAGCCATCCATGAAAGAGAACACCTTATGCTGAGCTGTATTGTCAACAAGGACATCGATGTGAGGTAAAGGGACGTCATCCTTGGGGCTGGCCCTGTTCAGATCCCTATAATCGACACACATTCTGACCTTACCGTCCTTTTTTGGTACCGGCACCACATTAGCAACCCACTGAGGGTAAGAAGTCACAGCAAGGAACCCAGCGTCAAACTGTTTCATAACCTCGGCCTTAATCTTCTCGGACATCTCTGGACGCATTCGGCGGACCTTTTGCTTAACTGGAGGGCAGTCTTCCTTAGTCGGCAAGTGATGGACCACAATGTCGGTATCCAACCCGGGAATGTCTTCGTAGGACCAGGCAAAGATCTCCATATAATCATGTAACATCTGAGTCAACCGTTGCTTCACGCTGAGCTCTAGGTTGGCACCAATCTTTACCTCTTTCCTGTCTGCCTCAGTACCCAAGTTTATTGTTTCCACTGTCTCTTCATGGGGTTGAATTGCCCTCTCTTCCTGAAGCAACAATCTTGCAAGCTCACCAGGCACTTCGCAATCATCTTCGCCTTCGTCTTCGGCTAAGTTGATCGGATTTTCGAAGTCATAACTGGCAGTAGCAGAATCGTTACCAGTGAGATCCAGAGTTGATTGAAACCTGTATGAGTGAGTGTGTGTGTAAATACAGCTGTTTTGAAATATATGTAAAGGAAAGAAAGACAGAAAAGGAGCATAAGATTTGCAATGCGAGAAAACATCCAAGATTTTCATTCATGATATATGAAATGACAATTTATATGCCCTCACAAATGAAACCACGGTGCCTCGGGTAAGACACCGGGCCATATAGTTTATTTATTGTTTATTACAGATACCAAAAACATAGGAATTCATTACTTAGTAACAAGAGAAACAGATAAGTTGTCCTTTGCACTCCAATTATTAAGTCCACTGTCGGTTGCCGGGTAGATCCAGCTATCAAACTCAGCTTCATCCACTTCGTCCTCGTCCCCAATAGCATTCACTCCATGAGCAGGCAGGGGAGCTGTCACTACATTAGGCTTCTCAGATGCCTCAAATTGTACCTCCTTGGAGTCAATAAGATCCTGCAGCTTGCTCCTTAATGCCCAACAGTCATCAGTGGAATGCCCTGGGCTATCAGAATGGTAAGCACAACGAGCATTCGGGTTGTACTTAGGAGATGTAGTATTTGGAAACTTTGGCGCCTCTCTGACAGTCACTAAATTGGTTGAGAGCAACTGTGGCAAGATCTGCGATAAAGTCATGCTCAAACGGGTGAACTCTCTCCGGGGTCTTTCAGCCCTTTGAGGATTGGTTGGCCGAGGAGCGGCAGCAGGCTTAGCAATCATTACCGCACTGACAGATTGGCGGCGCTCAAATCTCTCTGATCTCTTGGAACCATACACGGCACTAGCCTCCTTTTTGAAGGGTTTCTTCTCAGAACTAGACGATGCACCCTTCGGAATCTTTCCAGACTTCAACCCAGCCTCAATTCTCTCTCCGGTCAGAATCAAATCAGTGAACCCTGCAGACGAATTCCCGATAAGATGGTTGAAAAACGGCCCAGATAGGGTCCCCAAGAACATGTCTACCAACTCCCGATCAGTCAACGGAGGCTGCACCCTGCCAGCCAGGTCTCTCCACTTCTGAGCGTACTCCTTAAAACCTTCACTTGAACCTAACGACATACCCTGGAGTTGGGTACGTGTAGGGGCAAGGTCGGCATTATATTGATACTGCTTGTAGAAAGCAGTAGCCAACTCCTCCCAGTTACGAACCTTGGTCCCATCCAGCTGATAGAACCATTCGAGATGAGTCCCTGAAAGACTCTCCTGGAAGAAATGGATCCACAAATTCTTATCCGCTGAGTACGGTTGGATCTTCCGAACATAGGACCTGAGATGTAGCTTGGGACAAGACGCCCCGTCATATTTGGTGAAAGATGGTGCTTTGAACTTCCGAGGAATGATCACACCAGTAGACAAACCCAGATCTCCAAAATCCAGCCCAGGTACCTGTTGTATCTCCATAGCATTCAGCCTATCCTCCAGCTGCTTGTAACGGTCTTCTGCAGGAGGATATTGCTCTTCATCAAAATCAGTCTCATTGTCGGAGACTACCGGACTAGGAACCCTTGCCTCTTGAGGAGTGCCCTTGCCAACAGAAGAACCAGCCTCTTCATGCTGCAGAGTATTGCCGAACCTTCGGCCCGAGTTGAACAGAACAGTCCTTATCTTCTTCTTCTTCTCCTTCTTCAGGAGCATAGCCTTCAGCTCTTCTTGGCCTTGAGCCAAACCCTTGATTAATTCCTGAAACTGCGCATTCTGCGCCTGAAGAGCCTTGATGGATGTCTCGGTTGATGACGAGTCGGGATTCATGATGCTGAAATAAACAGCGAAGAACGGTAAGCAACCTGAAAAGAAGAAAACCTGCTATGCACATGATGAATGGAATGCGTATGATTTATGTTTTCAAAGACAATCGGGAATCAACTTTGTAAACAAAAAGGAACACACTTCATTAGATTCAAATTTGAAACTGAAATTATTCAACAGGTTGCCCTTAGGCGTTACATGAAAGGAAATACTGAAAAGGGAAATAAAACTGTAAAAGAACATACGGGGCTCCTTATTGATCCCATGGTCTCCTCTTCTCAGTACGGATGTAGGCATTCAGAGCTCTCTCATTCTCCAACTGCTTTGTCAGCTTCTGGATCTTTAACTCTTACTCGTTGAACCTTTCCCGATAAGCATCCCGTTCTTCTTGCAATTGTGACCAAGATCTCTTCAGTGTCTCATAATCAGTAGGTATCTGAGGAGGAAGGACAGTTGGAGGAACACCATCCTTGTCAGAAGACTCAAGAATGATAGGTCTGACAGCTTCATACGGCATACCTAACTTCTGAGCACGGATGCGAACCCATTTGTAGTAGGCTTCCATAGGTAAAGAAGTCTTTGGCCCTAACTCTTGTGGGTCAGCTTTATGAACTTTGTCCCAAGATTTGATGAACCTACGACGCAGCTCGTCACTATCCACCTGAAACTCAAAACTGATGTGAGGCACCAACATCTCATGGGGGCCTGCTCTTCTTGCTCTTCCAAACTGACGGAGTGCTAGACATGGATTGTAAGAGATCCCTCCTTGGGTACCAATCAGAGGAACATTAGGATATTCCCCGCATCGATCAATGACAGCTATCTCATCCAAACCTCTGCAAGTCCAAATGATGTCTTTGTCGGTGAGAGACATTAACCTGTGAGCCCAACCTCTTCCTTCTTGATTCTTCAGTACGAACTTGGGGAGGTGCGAAATAAACCACCTCATCAACAAAGGGATACAACACCATAGGGTTCCTCGTCTTCGGGTAGTACGAGCATGAAGCTGTTGCAAGATGTCACCCAAGAGAGTGGGCACCGGATTCTGAGACATAAAGATCCTTATGGCAGTGGCACTGATGAAGTTGTCAGGATTAGGAAACAGGACTAACCCATAGATTAGGAGAGCCAAGATGTCTTCATATTCCCTAAAGTCCAGGTCATTCCAGAAACTGTTAGCTTTACCAATCAGAAACTTGGCCAAGAAACCTTTAACTCCGCTTCTAGTTACCCAGTTGTCTGTTACCTCTTGATGGGTCAAAGGAAGAGCTGCAGCAACATCCTCAAGCCTGAGGGTCTTTTCCCAACCAGTAAAGGGAGTCTGATCCAAGATAGGGATACCAAGCAAATCAGAGAACTCTTCCAGGGTAGGGACCAGCTGGAAGTCTTGAAAGGTGAAGCACTGGTACAGAGGGTCATAGAACTGGGTCAGGACACTCATCAACTGTTGATCCCGCTTTGCAGTGACTAAACTGAGAAGAGAACCATGCCTCTGAATGAAGGACGTGGTATTTGGAATTCTGTTAACCAACTCATCAAGCAACTCAGGTGAACGAACAAAGTTGAACCGGATAGTGTTCCTTCGCACAGGCATCATAATGTCCTACAAAACAGAGCAAAGGTGAAACCCTCTTGTCTTTGAAATGGTCAGTCCTTATGCAGGATGCATGCAATGCTCATGATGTTATGATGTTATGATAAAGCACACCACAAATAGATACAAAGGCAAACATGGTAAGGCACACAAGTCACACAAGGCAAGCCCCTAAAATTTAGGCCAGCATGAGGTCTAGGTACTACCCTCTTTCAGTTCGTTGGTTCATACCTGTCCTAATCAAGAGTAACCGGGTTCTTAGAGGATCCCAATATCATTGACTACCCTCAATCGGTCATAACTCCAGCATCGCAATCTTTTCTTGCGGCCAGAACCATCACGAGAGTTTAGCCTCAATGGGCGTAGCATACTGCTACTGTTCTAAAGGCCAAGTTGTGTCAATTAAGGTTCTAAGGTTGTTGGTGCTTAATGACTCCTTAGAAGACCCATATTCTCCTCGTTGCGACACAAGGGATATCGGTACAGACCAAGGTGCCACACCAACGTAGCCACTGCTTCACCCGTGTCGGTCTACGCCGGACAGGTCCCTCACAGCTTATGCTACCTAAACAGGGTATCCCCAGATCCGGGTTAGGATCTATGTAGCTCCCAAGCAACCCACAATTTAAAGCACACAAGGAAAACAATTGAAAACACAGTTATGAACTAGCCCTAAGGTACACCTCACTTTAAGTTATGTCCCCAGCAGAGTCGCCAGTTCTGTGATCGGTGGATCTGGAACTGACTGTTTAACGCTGGTTCGCGAAATTTCGCGGAAGCAAGAGTCGCCACCGTCTTTTATTTTCTCCAAATGGAAAGGACAAAAGCACAGAAAAATTCCTTAAAGAGATTGCTCTCGGTTCGGGAGGTAGATTATAGAAAGGGAAGGTATTAGCACCCTTTCTATCCATGGTTATCCATGGGCTCTTAGATACTTGCTCATTTGTGTTTTCAAAATGGTTTGTTTGCTTTTCAATGTGGGTTTTAAAAAAGTTTCTTTGAAAATTTCAGTTCGACTCTTGTATCGGTCCTCAAGAGTGTTTGAAAAATTGCTTTGGAAAGCTTTTTGAAAATGTGTTGGTGTGAAAAGTATTTTTTTGATTTGTTTTGAAGTTTAGAGCAAGTATCTAGAGTCGTCTACCTACCCTAAGGAATTCGTCTGTGTAGATGTCCTTTAAAGTAGTGCCATCCCACCATTGAGAGGTAGGTAGCACCACCGTTGGAGGTGTTCGGGTCAATTCGAGGTTCGGGACATGTGATCACCAGAGCAATGGGAAGATACCTTAGAAGCTACCCTCATGCCAGGTTCCCGGATCATGAGGACTTGCTAAGACATCCTCTACTCGACGATCACCTTTCGAGGCAAGGCAACAGTGAGGCGTACCCTAGGGGTGGTGTGTGATTTTGTGTGTCAGATTCAAGTATTTATCTTGTCATGTCAAAGTGATCTACGCTTGTTTTTATTTATGCCCATACATTCTTTCATGCCATTTATTTAACAGTTAAAATTTTGCGAGAAAGTAAAAATTCTAAGCTATTACAAAAGGCGCGGGTCCACATCGCCAAAATTTCTCGAACCCGATTTGACAGAAAAAATAAAGGAATTAATGAAAGTAAAGGTGCGAGGAATTAATTACAAGGCTTTGGGAGAGATACATCAAAATTATAAAGAATAAAAATAAACATGCGAATTTAATAAGAATTAAACGAGGGCGTTGGACCCTTTTTGCAAAAATTAAATTAAATGGTGACATTAATTAATTAAAAAAGAAAAGGAAATTGTTTTTGGGATTTTTAGGTATTTTATGTTTTTAATGAAAAAAGGATAAAATGCAATTAAACCTAATTCTAGTTGTTTTTAATTTATTAAAAAAACGAAGATTAAAACCTAATATTAACCCTTATTAATTTACATGCAAATTTAATTATAAAAATAAATATCTAATATTTAATTATTATGGAATAAAAGAAAAAAGATGAAAATTAATTAAACCCTAATTCTAGATTTTTTAGATTTTTATTAAAAAAAGTTAAAATTAAAACCTAATTTAAAACTAAATTTAATTATATGCAATTTAATTAAAAAATATTAAAATAAAAATATTTATTATATTTTTCTCTTTTCTGATTTTTTTATGTTTTTATATTTTATGAAAATAATAAGTTAATTAAACAAATAATAATTAAAAGAAAATAGAATTAATAAAAAAAATAACATGGCAAACCTAGGGGGGTATCAGTCCCCAAAGTGGAGGTGAAAGTTTAGTAATCTGGCCCAAGATTCTGAGGCCCTTTTGACCTTTTCATGCCACGCGTGGAGTGGTTGACTGCAGGGCACCATGTTCTCCAAATCTATGCCATTGGATTGATGAAGCTGGACGCGTGGATGGTTGGATTATGAGGGCGCACGGTAGTATCCAGCGTTGAATCTGCATGTAATTATCAATTGGAAAAGAATATATGGAAAGGGTGGGGACCTGGGGCTCGAACCCAGGTCCTAGAGATCACCAGTTTTATGCCTTGCCAATCGTGCTGAATGCACGTGTTGTATATGTAATAACAAATAAATAATAAAAATAAGAATTGGTTAGTGGCCTAAAAAATATAAAAAGCGCGCGCTGATTTTAAAAGGGCCAATCATTGCTGGCCACGCATCTTCTTCTTCCTCGTTCCTGAAACATAAACATATTAGGCAACGGTTTTTCAAGTGTTCTTCTTGGCCACTTTTAGGAAAATAGCGAATAGCTCTAGGACGCTCATAAATTGAGCGCGAGCATGGCTTTATGATCGTCTAAACGCACTGATTTGAATGGTGGTGGTTTCACACTCCAATTTTTCCTCATTCAAAAACCCCCAATTCGGAGCTTCCTGAACCCTAATGAACAACAATGGCATAATCGCGTATAATGCATGAAAATACAATTAATCCATATGGTTAGCTTCAGAATACATTACTCAGTAAATGCATAATCAAAATGCCATGAAAACGTCTAAATCTGGAAATACGATTTTGAAAAATATAAGAGAAAACTGGATTTCTGTATACCAATTCTAGGCGCTGGGATGATCGATTTTGATTGGAATACCTTCTATAATCCTCAGGGAAGCTAATGGAATCACTACTTGGTCTTGAATCCCCCTGCAAGAGTGTTTTCAGATTTGGAATTTTTTGATAATTTTTCAAGTTTGTGCAAGGGTTTTCTGCGCAGCTTAGTGGTTTTTTGCATTAGGGTTGTGTTCCTTGTATATGTAGTAATGATTTAGGTCAAAAATTTGATCAAAAGAATCCAAGATTTGATTGTTCAATATTTGATTTTCAAGCATTATTTTTTCAATCTTTTTCATGCAATTTGAAACCAAATCATGCCAAAACTTTCCAAAAATGATCATGCACGAATCTTGAATGTCCAATGAGAGTATTTTCTGCACAAAGAGATTTGATTTCATTAGTTTTGTATTTTTCATGTATTTTATTTAATTAAATGATTTATTAATAATAAAAAATCCAAATAAATAAATAAAAATGGAGAAAAACTTCCCTCTGGGCCTAATGGTCGTGCACATGCTTTGGATGATGAATTGTGGAAGAAAAATGGGCCCATTAGCATTTTTAGGTCATTTGAATCAATGTTGACTTTTCAAAATATCCAAATATTCCCCAACTTCCACAAGGCATAACTTGCTCAATTTTTAAGCTTTGCTCATGTTCTTGGACATTTTGGAAAGGTCTTTGAGTCCTATAACCAATGTCTTTGGTCCCATGTCATTTTGATTTACCAATCTCAAGTTATGTCCTTTGACTTAAAGTCCCTTTTTGTTGACTTTTGAAAATGACCTATAATGTTGAAATTGATAACTTTTTGTGAGAGCATTTCTTGGACTTGAAGTGTGAAGATGAGTTGTAGGAAATGTCTTTCTCTTAAAAATGAGCTTTGGATGGAATTTTTCTGATAATCCATGTGAAAGTTATGCCCTGGTCAATTTACAGTTGACTTTTTCAGCTGTCCAAATAAGGAAACTTTTGCATCTTGATGATTTTTGAGCCAAGCTTTGAGAATCATGATCAAGCATTGATCAAATGATTTTTAAGGCTTCAAAATGAGGTGTTGACCAAAAATTTGAACTTTTGACTGTCAAATGACCATTTTGCCCCTACAGTTGACTGCAGTGCAATTAGGGTTTTGACTGTGCAATTTTGTGCTGAAAGTCTTGAAACTTGATATGAGGATGCTTGACCATATTTGTAGGCATGTGAGACTTGATTGGACCTTTGGAAACTTCATTTTCTTGATCAGAACAAAAACCCTAATTTTGACTGCTTAGGAGGCCCTTGCACTGTGCAACCCTTGGGGAATTTTGAAGCTTTGATTTGGCAATTTCTTGAAGAATATGGGAGGGCAAATTTTGGGGTACAACACCTACGTTCGAGGGACATGACCATTATTTTTCTGAAGTCAACAAGTGAGGTTGCCATATAGGTGCGAGTGTGCAAATAATTCAGTTCGATTATTTATCTTGCAATTAGAGTTTTCTACCGTTCATTTTTATCTTTCCATACAATCCTATTAATCTAAGCATTACATAAAATATAGTAGCTGAAGATAAAGGCGAAAATGTAAACCTAGGCTATTACAAAGCTTTGGGGCAGTTACATAATAGTGAAGAGTGCATAAAAGAAATCCTAAAACTATTACATCCCGAAAGCAATTACATGATAATGATAAAAAAAGTGGGGATTTTTTTATGATAATAGAAAAGAAAATGTTTTGGAGATTTTTTTATGAAAAAAATGATTTATGATAATTAATTAAATAAACCTAAAAAACCTAATTAATTTTAATTAATAAAAAAATATTAATTTTCAAAAAAGTTAATTAAAATACCTAAATCCTAATTAGTTCGAATTAAAAAAAAGTTAGTTTTGAAAAAAGATTAATTAAAAAAAACCTAAAAACCTAATTAATTTTAATTAATAAAAAAAAGTTTTAAAAAAAGTTTATGTTTAATGATTAACAAAAAAGGATTAAGTTTGCAAAAAAATAGATAGAGGAAGAAACATCAATGGAAAATAGGGTTAGAAAATACAAATAATGTAAATGTCAGGGGTGGGTGTTGAACCAAAAATTAATTTAAAAACCTAAAATTAAATTAAAAAAACCTAAAATTAATTATTCGAGTTTATTATGAAAAATCAAAGGTTTGTGAAAAATGTTAGGTTTTATGAAAAATGTGGTTTTAAACAGAAAGAAGGAAAATAGGTAAAAGGATAAATAGAAAGCAAGAAAACCAAAACCAATAGGGGTGAGTGTTGAATCCACACCCTTAACCTCCTCAGGATGTCTGTCTTGCCATGCATTGGTGTTTGTTATGATTCGGCCTCAGTGTTTTGTAATAACCCTGCATAGGACTCTGTCTAAATGTGCAGTGTTGAATCTCATGAACACATTAAATAAATTACTATATCATGAAATACAAATAAAACAAATATATGAAATTTTGTAATGTTAAAACCCATATGGCATGTATGAATGCTTCTACATCCTTTTGATCATGGAGATCAAACCAGCCTTACACTTATTGGAGAAGTAGTGAGATGAGGGTTTGTAACGGGGATGGCTTGTTTGTAGTGAGATGGGGGGTTTGTAACAAGGATTTTAAGGTTTTTAGGATTCTTGAAGGAATTTGATATTTTGACAGGGTTGTGGTAAAGGTTTTGTTCATTCTGTTTGTGTAAAAAGAATGAGATTATATAATGGAAATTAGAGCAAAGATATGAGCTTTGAATGTGTAATTGGGCCTCCAATAATCACAAGCAATAATGCAAAATTTTATTCACTTGAGTCTGACACATTCTAGGATAAATCGCAGGGACTTAATTGCAATTTTTGAAGTTGAAATATGAAAACAAAATGCAGTGGACATCGAGAACTAACTCCTGTCCGAAAATGGGCTCAATCGGATAAACAGTAAATTAGTTATGACTTTTTGAAGTTTCGCCTCAGACAAACTTATTTTGAGCTCCAGTGTCATCTCTGACAAGTTCTTCAATAAAAAAATGGTATTGATCGGAGCATAAATTGGTCTCTACTTTGGAAGCAAAGTTGTAGATCTCTGAGTCAGTGACCTTGTGTAAAAAGATGGGTCCGATCCGATAAAAATTGACCGAGTTATGAATTTTTGAAGTTTCGACCTAGATGAAATAATATTCAGCATTCAGGATTTCAGCGCATCATGTGCACTCTGGGCATAAAACGAAGGCCTTTTAGATACTGTTCGAACTCGATATCTCCTGTGAAAACATAGCCGACTCAATTTTTGAAATTTTGGCGCCGGAACCATCTCAATACGATGAAAATCGACCAAGTTATGATTTTATGAACATAACGTAAATAAACTTCTGTCATAAATTTTATGTACGAAAATACTTGACAAATCCGCATTTTTGAAGACCTTATGATCGAAATTTGATTCCAGCCGTGAGAGATGAAAACTTAGATGACGTCAAGACGGAATTTTAGCCTCTGGAACAGGTTCAAAAAGAGCCATGATCTTCAAGTTATGAATTTTTTAGTGCGTAAAAACTGCACTTTCAGCACACTTTTTCACCATATTTCATCGAGAAAACTCACACATTAGGAGATCTTCTTTAAAGAATTGGCTCTCGAGCCGAACCTGAGTTTGAGAATACGTTATCACAGATATCTTAGCGAAAGAACACCTGAATATGACGCGCCGGGTTAGACTTGTGAATCTTTGAACCCCGAATCGTTGCAAAACGACGAACCGATCTTCAGCACAGAAAATACTGAGAACATCCATTGGCGAAATAAACGTCACTTGTAACCTGACGAAGCTTGCTAAATATACCTTTATTCCATAATTATAAAACCAGTGATATGCGTATATGAAAATGAAGAGGGTAAATTTTGGAGTACAACAGGAGTCGTAGAACATTTTAAAATAATTTTGGATATGTTAGAGTTGGATGATTGGTGAACAAATAAATTTGATGTAATTAGTAGTTTGATGAGACTATCTCGGTGGCCTGTTTATTGGCACTACCTATTTCATATATGGAACCAATTTTTTGTGATTAATGTTGATTATGATTGTTGATGTTTATTGTGAAAATGATTATTTGGTGAAATGCATGCTTGTTTACCCATATGATCATTCTTGCATATAGTTTGGAGATAGGTGGGACTTCGGTCCTATGGTGGCCTCATATTCATTAGTGGAATCGTTATTTCAGTTGAGGAACCAGAGGCAGGTCTCAGATTCATTGATGGAATTGTTGGTTCAGATGAGGGACCAGAGACTATGGATGAATCAGTAACATACTTCTGATATCCAAAAACTTGGAGGTGAATAAGTTAATGTGTTTAGTGTTGCATATGATGTGAAATATGAGTGTGAATGTAATTATGATTGTATTTGTATTTTTCGTATTAATCAGATTATCGATTTGTATTTCTATCAACCTATTATTGATTTTCACTGTTATTATTGTAATGCAAATTCTCACCCCTTTACTTGTTTGTTTGATGCCCCTGTATAATGTTTGTATAGGTAATCAGTAGAGTGATAGCTCTTGAGCTTGGGATATGCCTTCATGGCCTTCTTCGTATTTGTTTGTTTTCTATTTAGTCGAAATAATGCTCAGATTATGTAACACTGGGAAATAGGGTGCTTATGTTTTATTGAGTTGTAAACAAAATTTTATTTCTATGGACTTCTTTGAATAATTTTATCAAAGCATGTTATGATTTTGATGTTCTATTGCGATTAAGTTAAAGTTGGATGAATATTGTATGATTATTTTGTTGAAGTAACATCATAATTGTGATTTATCTTTAAAATTCAAGTTTTGGGGTTTTGTGTTACATAGCGGTATCAAAGCAGGTTACTTATTTTGTTGATTGTTATATATTTCCTAGTGTGTAACAATTGTGTGAACACTATCGATACAATGTTTCTTCTAACAATTGTTTACTAATATACATAGAAATGACTGGAAGAAATGACCATGATATTGCCGATGCATTGGAGGGCTTGTCCAATGTGATGGGACAAGTGCAACAGAATCAACAAGTTAAAGGTGGCAAGGCTCTTGGTTTAGACCATTTTCTGAGGAAAAAGCCTCAAACGTATAAGAGAAAATATAATCCAGAAGGCGCTCAAGTATGGTTACTAGAGATTGAGAAAATCATCATAGTAATGGCATGCATGGATGCTCAAAAGGTTATGTATGGTACTTATATGCTATCAGAGGAAGATGAATACTTGTGGGAAAATGCTCTACATAGGATGGAGGCCGCTGATATTGAAATTAGTTGGGCTATGTTTAGGACTGTATTTCTGGAGAAATATTTCCCAAACGATGTGCGCAGTTATAAGGAGATTGAATTTTTGGAGTTGAAATAGGGTAAATGACCGTTGCAGACTATGCTACCAAATTTGAATAATTGTCCAGGTTCTGACCTCACTACAATGGGGTCGATAAGAAAGGTCTAAATTCATCAAGTTTGAGAGTGGACTTCGCCCAGAGATTAAACAGCTTATCGGATACCAAGAGATTCGTGACTTCTCAGTGCAAGTTAACTAGTTTCGTATTTATGATGAAGAAAGTTGTGCTCGATCTACTTATTAAAAAAGTGTGTCAGTGATAAGAAAAGTGGTAATCATAACCGTGTGAAGCCTTATGTTGTTCCAAATGACAAAGGTAAACAAAATTTTCTGACAAAAGAATAATGGTGGGAAGAGTCCGAGTGAGGGAGATTCTGCTACTCTGATCAAATGTTTCAAGTGTGGGGTAAGTTTTCATCATGCTCCTGAGTGTACTACAGTGACTTGCTACAAATATGGAAAGGCTGGACATAAGGCTAATGAATGGAAGAGTGAAGGATGGTATGTTATAATTATGGAGAGATTGGTCACATCAGTGCCAACTTTCAGAAACCTAAGAAGATGCAAGATGTCAAAGCTGGTGGAAATTTTTTTCTCTCAGTGGTGCATAGGCCTCGAGAGGTATTCTTTATTAATGGAATTCCTTTAATTACTATCATTGATACAGGTGCTACTCGTTCTTTTATATCTGCTGATTGTATGCAAATATTAAATATTATTTTGTCTCCTATGGGTGGAAGTATGATTATTGATACTCCTGCTAATGGGTCAGTGACTACATCTTTAGTTTGTATGGATTACCCTTGAACGATATATGGTAGGGACTTTGTGTTGACCTAGTATTTTGGGGATGAACTGGCTAGAGTTCAAATGTATCTATATCAACTATTATTCCAAAGCAGTGTTATTTCCTGAGTTTTTGGAAGAGAAAGATCCTATGTTCATATCGGCCAGTCAGATGGAAGAATTCTTGAAAGACGAAGCTCAAGTGTTTGTGATGTTTGCTTCCTTACAAATTTGGAGTAAGACATCAATTGTCGATCTACATATGGTGATAGACTTTCCAAAAGTATTCCCTGATGATATTTCTTGATCTACCGCCAGAGAGAGAAGTTGAGTTTTCCATTGATCTGGTATCTGAAACAACTGGCGGAACAAATCATTGAGATGAAATCAATGAGGTCGCCATCAAATGTTTTTATCCCACATGAAGGGAAATGTAAACATCGAGTAAACCTGAGAAGGGTAAAATCACGATCAAACGACCAAGAGATCAGGTAAGGGATTCTGTTATGCGAGGGGAAGGTATTAGTACCCCACACGCCCGTAGTAATCTATGATATCCACTCTTGTTATTTTAATCAAAGTGTGTATTCTAATCTAAAGCTTACAAGCTATAAGGAAAAATGCAAAGAGGGAATGCATGCAAAAGAAAATAGGGGGAAAAGAAGGAAACATTTACAAGGTTTTGCTCGGATGAGATCCGTGACCAGATGCCTATGTATCCTTTTTAAGGAATCAGAGCGCCATAGTTCGGCTCACATGTTTCCGTTTGTTTTTTGTTTTTTAATGAACAATATTAATTTCGCCTTCTGCCACAGTTCAGCCTTTGGAGACTCACGCGTCAGCACATAAGTGAATTCATGTTCTTTTGAATGTTTGAAAGAAAAAGCCCGAAGGCCAAAAGAGTTTGCATTGGTTGATGTTTTTTACCTTGAAAAGGGATTTGAAAGTTGTTAGATGTTTTATGTATTTGCCAAGATAACTATCATACAATGATGGTCCTAAGGCTGAGTATAACTATCATATAGGGAACATGCAAAGATCAAAGTCGTTATCTCAATTCTAATTGAGTGACATCATTAACCGTCAACAAAGAAAAATGATAAAATCCTAAGGGGAGCATGCAAAGATCGAATTTGTTATCTCAATTCTAATTGAGTGACATCATCAATCATTAAAAGAAATAATCCAAGAAATCCTACGGGGAATATACAAAGATCGAAGTTGTTTTCTCAATTGAGTGACATCATCGATTATCAACAAAGGGGGCAAACACAAACACAAACACAAGTAGAAAATAAGTTTGGAATGCCTGCTACAGGTCTTTAAACAACGACTTCGACCGCACACTCTTTATTTCCTACTTCTCATGATATCTATAAAGCGATAAAATGCGAAAAGATAAACCAAGCAGTGAAGTAATACCAAACGAATAAAATGTTTGTTATACAACAAGAAAAGCAAAGCGAAAATACTCCTGAAAGCTTCGAGCAAGCTAACATTAACAAATGAAATGGTCAGAAATAATATCCAATACAATCATCCAGTGTATAATGCGATAATAAATCACAAGCAATGCACATCAAGCCAATATCCTGCACTGAGCCATGATACACAAGCAAATGGTAAAATCTGAACACACGTGTCGTGACGAATCTCCTTCCAAAAACTTGCACAATCTCACAAGAAAAGTTAGCAAATAACAAGGGATATCAAATGTAACTCAAGAATCAACATCACAAGTTAAAATGGCGTATTATCATGCATAAAGTGAAATGCAACAAGTAACAGAGACATAAAAGTGAATTCCGGGCAGCATGTACATCACACAAAGAAGCGCACAAAACGTCGATCCGAAACCGACACAACTCAATACACATGTCTTATAATGACCAAAACAAATGCGATGATGCATAAACCAACAATTAAAACCAAATACGGGTGCGTCTTACAAAATGATGCAACACTATGCTTATTCGAAGAATTAACCCGAAAAATGTATTGAAACAAAGCAAACTCAATCACAAAGATTCATGAATGAACAATAAAGTATAAACATGCATCAAATGAAGGTTAAACTCAAAACACATGCCAAAAAGTGTCAAAAAGCACAAAACTCAAAAATTAGGCGTGCAAAACATCAAAATGGAATTGGCTCAAAATTGCGTGGTTAGCTACAAATGCACCAACGGACTCAAAAAAGTGGTTCCCATGAATTAATTCCAAGCGGAGGTACTACTTCCAAATCTCGAGCAGCAACTCCATAAACGTGCAAATCGAGTGGAACTCAATCTGAAATCATGAAATCTTGGCATCAATGTCGTCCAAACATCCAATCCAAGTGCATTGATCCTTAACCATCAACAACATGCAACCTTATGCACCAAATCATGTCCAAAAAGTGGATTTCAACCACAAAATCAAGTGTTGATTTAATTTACGAATCCACACTTTTTACATTAAAAATGAAAGTCTAATCATGAAAATATTTGGAAATTATCTCAACACATGATTACTCCACAAAAACTCCACCTTAATTCCATAATTGACACGTGAACTCCAAATTCGATATTCAAGATTTGAATAATTTTTATCGAATTGAAAACAAAATTCACATCAATTATGTAATTGCTCAACCTATGCCTTTTTTTCAACATTCTTCTCAATTCAACAACTCAAGGTTCAAATATGTTCAACAATTCAATAATTAAATTCACACAACAACTCTAATCATGAAATTAAGCTAAAAAATCAATTAAACATGGTTCACTCATTTTATCAAACACATAACCTACAACAAATTCAACTCATGATAACACAACATTATCTCAAATCACTTCATGTTTATCAACTCAATTCAGCACAACAACATTATAATTCAACTTTCAATCATAATTCAAATATGAAATTTAATAACAACTTCAATTCAACCTTTCAATTAAGCAATTCAAACAATAATTGAAAATCAAAAGCAAGAGGAATTACTTATATGAAGTGAAGATGAGCTTCATGTAGTGTGAGTCACGATGAAAAACGAATGGAGGAGGGATGATTTTGCGGCAAATCGGCGACAGAGGAAGAGAGATTGTCGCGAAATTGGCGGCGACGGGAGTAGCTAGGGCGGAGAAGGGGGCCGGACTTCGGTTGTCGGTGGAGGCAAGGCAGATCGGTGAGGGTGGTTCGTGGATTAGAGAGAAGAGACTTGAGATTTGTTGAGTTTTTGTTTGAAGATTGATTAAGATGTGATGAAGTTGTTGTTGTTCTTGAACAAAATTGAGAAGTGTTTTTGGGAGTAAGTGAAGTTATGAGAGAAATTATGATTTTTTGAATATATACTCTCTCCAATTGGGCCTTGGATTTGAATTTGGGTTGGATCTTATTTTGACAGTGTCATCAAATTTAATGCACAATGTGAGTACAAAATTCCACCTCATCATTGGTGTGAAATCTCGACTCAAGCTCAACATCAAAATTGAAGATTACGAAATTTGTTACGCAATTATGAAAGAATAGACTCAATCAGATAAACAACGAGAAAGTTATGAATTTTTGAAGTTCCACAAACACTCTCTCTTTCGGTTCAGCAATGTATTTCATTGTTCTACTAGCAAAATAGACCATAAACTGAAGCCTTCAGAATATCGTTTGAACTCGAAGTCTGAAGAAAAGTTGTAGCAGACAAAATTTATGGTCCAAAGCTTAAAGAACCAGCTCGATACAATAAAAACTGAGAGAGTTGTGATTTTTTTAATTCCACAGAAGCCAGTATCTGTCAAACTTTTTCACTATAAAAAGCTCTGGTAATTCACACTTTCGGAGATCTTTTGCAAAGAATCAGCTCTCGACCCGAACATACGAATCAAATATAAAATCAAGACGGATTTTTCGCACAAAGAACGGCTAAAAATATGATCCAGGTGAAAGTTATGAATTTTTGAACGTCCTTAAAATAACAGTTAAACATAATATTTTCACTATTTTTCACTGTTTAGCTTCAAAGTACTCACACATTCGAAGATCTTCCTCAACAAATTGGCTTTCGAGACGAACATGAAAGACAGAGAAAATAACAAGATGGTTCAAATTATACAAGAGGAACTCAAAAATGATACTCCAGTCAGAAGTTATGAATTTTTAAGCATCTGAAAACCAGAGAAATGGTTAATCTACTGTATACCACAATTCAAGTATTTTGCGCTTTAGAAAATCTTGCACACAAAATTAGCCTTCGAAATGAACAGATGAAATGAATAAAACATAAAGAAGGTTATAACGACTGAAGAATCAATCCCAAACCATTTTCTGAACTCGAGTTGTAAATTTCCGATCTTGAAACACACTGTACTGAATTTCTGTCTGCACCATCTCAAATTAACTGAAACACTCGACTTTCTGCATAATTCAGAGCGTGTTGGAATGCACAAGAGCTTGACATGATAATGAATTGCTTGGTAATGAATCATATAGCTTAGAAAACATGTGGATCACATAAAAATATGGAAAACCCCGAGTTCCGCTTAACCGAACAGTCAATTTCGCAACTCTTTCTTGCAGAGAAATGGCTTGATTCCATGATGTAATAGGGTGGGATAACTGACTTGGGTGTTTTGCATTTGATCGCAATTGTTGCGGATAGCAAGATTCACCACCTACTTTTCTTTTAACCAATAAGGAAAGGGTGAAAAGAACAGGAAAGACCTTTGAGATGTTTTCTTGAGTTCGGGGGGTAGATTATGAAAAGGGAAGGTGTTAGCACCCTTTTTTATCTATAATTATCTATGGGCTCTTAGTTTCTTGCTAGATATTTTTCTTTATTTGAAATGTGTTTATGGTGGGTTTTGAAAGTATTTTTGAAAAGAGCCTTCGTTTAGGCAAACTTTGTAATGATTCTCGTCTCTATAAGAATGCATACAAAGTGTTGGACTTTTTGAAAATATTTCATGTTTTTGAAAGTGTTTGGTGTGCTTGAAAAGATGTTTGTTTTTGAAGATGGATTATGAGCAAGTAACTAAGAACATTCTCCCTACTCAAAAAGTCTTTTATTCACTTCCTTCTCCTTTAGATGTTGCTATCTCACCATTGATTGATAAGAAGCCCTATCATTTGATGTGAAGGGACGGGCGTGGGTCGCCGTATAGTCATAGAAGACAACTTGTAAGAAGTTTTAGAAATTGTCGTAAGGGACTAAGATCATTTACCGAAGGCAACATTTGAAGGGTTGTCGAGGGACTATGATCTTTTATTCAAGGTTCTTTACTAAAACATCTCACATTCGAGGGAATTGACTATTTTAATCTGAGGCAACAAGTGTGGGTTACCCTAGAGGTGCAAGCGTGAACTGTGTTTTGATTGCATGCATTTTTGTCTTGAGATTAAGGGTTCTCTAAAATTAATTTTATCTTGCCATACAAATACTAATTACGAGCATTTTTATTCGAAAGCGATAAATTATGGAAATTAAAGTCCCACTCTATTACATCATTTAGGGGACGGAGATACAAATTTATGAATGGGCAATGAAAGCAATTAAAACCTAATTACTATTACAACCAAATTGAATAAAGATAATAGTAAAAAAGTCTTAAAAAATAAAGACTTTTGGTGTTGAAGCTGACACGGGCCATGTCATGTAACACAGACACCCATGTAAGAACCCTGTAAAAATTATGCATGCCTTTTTTTGTCCCAGCTGTGCTGACACTGGCAGTATCCCGTGACATAGGCACCCGTGTCAGGACCCTGTCCTGCCATTTTGTCAAGTTTTAATTCCAATAAGCGGGACACGGGCAGTGTCCTGTGACACGGGCACCCATGTCAGTGCCTTGTCTTGCCATTTTTTTCTGTTTTCTTCCTGAAACGGCCCGTTTCAGGTGACACAGTCGGCCGTTTCAGACTTCCAGAAGCACTTTTTGTGATTTTTAGTGTTTGCAACTCTTCTACTTTGATTTTCCCTGTTTTATTCTTTTGGAAATGAAAGTAATGATATATGAAGAAGGATATCTCAGTTTGAGAAAACTTACCTCTTGAAGTGAAAACTCAAAATGTGTATGGATGTTTCTAGTTGCAATGTGATGATTGATTGGGCTTCCTTAGACCTCCTTGAAGTTGTTCCAATTTTTACTTTATACTGAAAGTGTTTGAATCTTTCCAACCAAGTCAAATTGCAAGACAATGTTTTTGAGTTTGGAAAGTGGAGATAATGATGTTACAAAAATTGTTCTTGTATTTGAACAACTTCTATATGATGTATATGAAGTATGTGGATGGTTTGTTTGGACTGAAATGAAAGGTTTGAGAGATTTGAAGATTCTTGTTTCTAAGCTCAAGGATAGATATTCTCGTGGACAGTTCTGGTTTTTAGAGTAAGGGGGGGGGGGGGTTGAGGATTTTCAATACACAAGAAGCTCTCTATTTTTTCTGACCTCTTTCCTTTGCAAATTCTCCCTCTATTTATAGGCAAAAGGTTTGTGAACAAGGGCTTAATAGGTTTACAAGACAACATGTTATGGTTTTGTTGGGATGCAAATATCAAACTATGTCAAGTACTCCATGGTTCCAAGATGAAGTACCAAAGTTGCTGGCATAGATGGGCTTCTTTCTATGATTTATGGTGGAGTAAAATAAGAAGAAAACAAGGTATGGGCTCAAGAAAAGTTTTGTGCCAACAACCTTGCTTTTCAAGAATAGCAATGGTGCCTTTATAACTTAAATGAAAAGATCTTTTGGAAAATGGCTAAAACACTTGGGTAATAGCTCAAAAGTAGGTGTAAGCATTAAATTATGGTGAGATTGGCAAGTTAGAAGGCCTGCAACACAAGATTATGCAACATAGCATAAGGATTTTGTTATGTGTTCTTCAACAAAAGGACTTGCAATTCAAGGATGGATGCCTAACTTCATGCCCTTGAATCTCCTAGCTTAAGTATGATAAATTTATGCTCTTGGATGTTTTGGAAAGCTTGAAACACCCTCTAAATTTGAACTCGTCTATGTGTTAGTTGGTTTTGTAGGGAATGGGTTTAAAGATGCCATTTGGAGAGATGACGGGGAGTTGTCGGAGATGGGCTTATAAATGTCATCCAAGGTGACTGTCGATAGAGATTGGAAGAAGCATCAGAATAAATCTTTAGTCGATTTAATTCTGAATAATATGCTAGAATAGACTCGTGTTTAGTCGTGTTTGGTAATGTATTAGAAGGAATCCGTGTAAGATTGCTTCACAATGAACCCTATGTTAAACTGTATTCGGAAATTTATGAGAAGGAGCCTGTGTAGGGCTTCTTCGGGATGAATCTGTGTGAAACTGAACCTGGAAATGTATGAGAAGGAGCCTAGGTAGGGCTACTTCGAGATGAATCTGTGTGAAACTTCATTTGGTAAGTTATGAGAAGCAACCTGGGTAGGGCTGCTTTAGGATGAGTTCGTGTGAAACTTCATCTAGAAATGTATGAGAAGGAGCCTGGGTAGGGCTGCTTCGGGATGAGTCAGTGTGAAACTGCATCTGGAAATATATGAGAAGGAACCCGGGTAGGGCTGCTTCGAGATGAGTCCGTATGAAATTGCATCTGGAAATGTATGAGAAGGAACCTGGGTAGGGCTGCTTCGGGATGAGTCGTGTGAAACTTCATCTGGAAATATATGAGAAGGAACTTGGGTAGGGCTGCTTAGGGATGAGTCCTTGTGAAACTGCATCTAGAAATATATGAGAAGGAGCCTGGGTAGGGCTGCTTCAGGATGAGTCTGTGTGAATCTGCATCTGGAAATGTATCAGAAGGAGCTTAGGTAGGGCTGCTTCGGGAAGAGTCTGTGTGAAACTGCATTTGGAAATGTATGAGAAGGAGACTGGGTAGGGCTACTTCAGGACGAGTCCATGTGAAACTTCACCATGAAATGTATGAGAACGAATTTGTGTAAGATTGTTTCAGGATGAGTTCGTGTGAAGCTGCATCTGGTCGCGTAGGTAATTGCTTTGTCTTGTTTCAGGAACTATTCTTGGACCTGTTGAAAATTGTTGATGATAATTATTTGTTGATTGATCTTTCTTGAAAAGGTAAAGAGTTAGCTGTATGTAATGTCATGATGTATGTAATAAATTGTGTAATGGTGTTCTCAAAATAAACGAGATTGGGCTATATGTGTTTCGTATGCATATGCTATGATGTATGAAATGTGAAATGTTGTTGAAGTGTGTCTTTGTCTGGGAAAATAAATCCTTGACAAATGCTGGGGAGTTTTGAGAAGTTAAATCCTAGATCGTTGTTGAGGATGAAGAGTATGTGCATCTTCAACCTTGTTTAGAATGTTTTCGCTAGGGATTCCTACTTTGTTATTTGTGGAGAATTCTGATGGGAACATTGGCTCTGCTTTAGGAAATTCTGTGGGGAGTGTTGATTTCTTCTTGAGGAATAGAGTTCAGGAGTTTTAGTTGTCCATTTCTTTATCGGGGAGCTATCTCTTTATTGGAGAGGAAGAAAGCTTAGTTGTTATCTAGTCAGATTCCAGAATTCACAACAACTTGTTGGGGATAAAGAAGTTAAATGTTATCTAGTCAGATTTCAGGCTTTACATCAACTCACTGGGGGTAGTGGAAAACTCTACTGGGGAAGAAGAGTTTTGTTAGTGATTTAAAGAAGTTAAACTATTATCTGGCTGGGTCCAGGTTTCATAGTAACTTATTGAAGTTAAACTGTTATCTGGTCGGATTCCAAGTGTTGTACCCTAATTTTCCCCCCTAAGATCCCTTCATCATACCATGTTGATTCAATCACAACAAGATCACATTAGGGCTTTTGGTTCTCCCCTACCTTTAGCTTTGCTCTTTGAGGAATCACCAAGCACCTTGACTTGTTTTATTTTGTGATCATGAATATTTTGTCTTGATTTTTATATTTTAAATAATAAAATGCAATGTTGGTTTGTCTTACTTGTTAATAATGTAGGTAAAGACAATGAGGCTTAGCAAGTTACTCCATGGGTTCATGAGTTTATTTACATGCTCTAGTCAATAAAGCTTGAGAAGTCCAAACCTCACCATTGAACTTGCTTTGGAAGGGATGGCATGGCAAGGTTATTTTGGTTCACTACATTTCCAAGTTATTAAGATTGATTCAAAAGTGTAAGGGGTTGATTTAAGAAGTTGTCATGGTTGGACAAGATCTTGTTCCTATTGGTCACAAGTGCATATTTATCTCAATTCTCAAGATATGGAAGTGGTTTGGTGGTTATGAGCTCTCATTATCATCCTCAACAACTTCTATTTACAAAGAAAGAGTTTTGGTTCAATAAGGTTGTTCAAATTTGTCAAAGTTCCTCAAAGCATTTTCTTGATCTAGGAGCTAGGGTTTTGAACTTCAAAGAAGTATATCTTGCTCACATTTTGGTATTTTTGAGTGATTCCAAAGAAATCCTTATTTTCAAAGGGTTATTAACAAATCAATTCAAAAGTTTCAAGTATTTTGCATGTGGATGAAACTTGATGATGGAGAAAGATTACAAGTCCTCAAGATGAACCCTCATTTTCTCATGCGTGACTTCAAATGATCATAACTTGGTCAATTTTTATCACCTTGAGCCTACTCTTTTTCCATAATGATCTTTAGGATGTGCAATTTACTCCTTCATTTATGTGCAAAGTGAGAAAATGGATGGAAGATGCCCTAAGGATACAAACGATTATAGGTCATTTCATGATCTTTTGCCAACTTCAACAATCCATAACTCTCTCAATTTTTGGAGATTTTGGATGGTTCAAGTCTCAAAATGTCATTTAAGAGGTCTATTTCATGCCATCTTCTTTGGTCAAGAGAAAATTCCAAGTGGAACGCCATGTTTGGATGCAAAACATTATAGGTCACTTTTGAAGAAAAATTTGAAATATTTCTAAGTATGGAAAGTCAACCCTTTTTCTCCAACTTTGACTCAATGCAACTTTCAGCTCAAGCATCCATTTGATTCCATTCATTTTACATTGCAAAGCTTGTAACCTCATCTTTCTAAAGCATCAAGATTCAAGTCCTAAGACCCCTTGAGCTGAAAATTCCATTATTTTGAAATTGGTAGCTTGAAACTGAAGTTTCATCACAAGTCAGATTTTGAAATCTTTGTTTTGGCTTCTAATCACAAGTTTCCCATGCGTTTTTGCTTCTAATCATATTTAGAAACTTTCCAAAGATGTTTAGCATCATGAAACACACAATTTGGTTGAGTTTTGATACTAAATAAGTCACACTTTGTTCATGCTGCAGACCCATCACGATTTCCCTCCAAACCTCATCATTTCACACGCTTGAGGATCCCATTCATTCTCCTATAAATATAGGGTCATCCCTCATTCATTTCCTCAAGCTTGAACAACCAAAATCACCCTGCCAAACTTGTTCCATAACTCAAATTTATGCAACTTCGAAATCTATTTTCAAGCCTTTTTCAATCCAATTTTTCTATCAATTTACCTTCCTTGATCTTCCTTAAAGCTAACCATATAATTACCTTCAAGAATCGTGCCCTATATTGCTCCATAGAAGTCCAGTTTCAGAGCTCTACAACTCAACTTCAATAGGTATATTTCTCCATTAATTCTTCAAAACTTTGATATCATTGAGATGCTCTCATTGCCCTGGTTCTAGTCGCAACACTTATTTTTATCTAGAAGCTTGTTTTGACCATGAAATTTCAAATCCCTTTTCAAAACTTTCCTTCCAAATTGCTTGAACTACAGTTTATATAAATTTATCGCGAAGGTGTGGTTGTATTCGTCTTGAAGAGAGGAACCGAAGGGCATAAGTCTCGTGCTCTAATTTTACAGATTGAGCAACCTGGTTTTGGGACTGGTTGGAGGTTGAAGATGACAAACGTGTCATCCTTCAACTAATGAAACAGCGCAATTTGTATTTTTTTGAATTTCTGATTTACATTTGATTCAGTGCTTTATTCACTAAAGTCCATAACATGTACAACGCGCTAGGTCCACTTGATCTGTTTACTAACGCGTTTTGACATTGTTCAGATGACCCATATTTTTTTGGTTTGATATTTTATTTTATAATTTTTATTTTAATTGTTTTAAATTTCAAATATCAAAGAAAATTCATTTTTAGTTCAAAAAATCTAAAAAAATTATGAAAAATATTTTTGATTCTCTCTTTCTGATTTTTATTTTTTCACAACTTTATTTTGTGTTTTGATATTTTTTTTATAAATTTTCACTTTATTTTATTTGTTTTAAATGTTTAAAAATACTTTTATGCATTTTTTAATTCTGAAAAAAAAATTATGGAATGATCTAATGATATTGTGACAAATATTGGTGACCTCATCCATTTTTTATTCCTGACTTTCGTTTTTTTTTATCATTTTTGATTCATTTTACTCATTTCTTTAAAATTTAAAATAGTTTCTGACTTTAAAAAATTACCAAAAATTTTATAAAATTATTTTATTTCATTTCTGATTTTTCTATGGTCTTACTTTGTATTTGTTTGATTAATTTGAACATAGTTGATATTTTTCTCTTTTATTTCTATTTTAAAAACATTTTTAAACATTTTTAAATGTATATACTAAATGCAATATTATTTTGTGATTATTTTATGGCTGATCTTGGGTTGAATTTTTTATTATGAACTTTGTTAACATCATTGGATCCATGGTGTTAAGTCTAACTCCATAAAAATGGATGGATGATTTTAATAATAGTTTAATTGAAATTTAATTCAAATGTGGTTTGTATGTTCTTTCCCACCCCTCTCCATCTTATCCCTTTCTTATTGCACTAAGTATTATTGGAGCATGATCTCTATATCATGTCTCAAAACAAATGGTGCATAGATTGCTATTGACCGACCTTAAAATAGGTGCGGCTTCTACATAAGTTCACTTATGATTGCTTAACATAGTGCTAAATTTTGTCCCGATTCGAATAAATGATCATTCGTGGCCCAAACCTATGTTTGCAAGCCCAAGTATGTTAATTTGATCTCTTTGATCCAATAACCTTGAGATTCATTGTGTGGAGGCTTTGGTTCTACCAATCCTCTAATGGATCAACAACACTTTTGGTCAACGCGGATCACTTAAACATCGTTGATCATTAAATGGTACTTTTGAGGATTCCAAATGGATGATATACTTGACAAAAAGAAAATGCAACTTGTTCTGTGGAGGCTTTGGTTATACCAATCCTCTAATGAGTTCTAAATGCAAGTTTCAAGATGGTCATCTAACTAACCACTAATTATTAAATTATTTTTACTTTGTGCCCTTTTATTTTTTATGAATTATGTACCATTTACTTTAAGCATTACATTTAATGTCATTTTTATTTTGCTCATTTGAGATTTTCTTTTCTCTTCTAATACACCTAATAATCAACATGAACCATAGAAATCTTTAATGATACTTGGACTATTTGGTTACTATCCTTGGCATTATGGAGCATTGGACTTCTTGGACTTAGGATTAGAAACCTTGGCCTATTTTGGAGACCTTATGACCTTGATTGATATTTTGTCGGGAGTTCTTGAGGTTTACCTCAAAACATTGGGTTGTTTTGTTTGTTTTGTATGCAGGTTATTGTGATTACATATTTTGTTTATAATCTGGAACTCACCCGTATACAGCCGTTACTCTGCCCAATTTTTGTGAAGACTTAATACACTTGAAGTTTGGTTCTCACAATAGGTCTAATGTCTTTTCTTGCTTGGTTTCAATCCAAAGAATGGGAATTCTATCTTGGCTCATAATGTCAAGTATTGGCTTCTTGTTGGTTAGATGGTTCTTATCCCTAGCTTTTACCTTATACTCTAGGATAGTCTCTTCTTCTCCCCCCATATTCTTTAATTTCAAAAATCTTCTCTCTCCTTTTGAAAACTCTTCTTGTTTCTTTTAAACTTGAACCACTTTCATAAAAAACTTGGACTTAGGTCCATGCATTTTCAAAACCTTTTCATAAATAAACTTCAATCAACTTAATAATATCTTGACATTTTTTTGTGAGAAGACTAAAAGTCAATCAATCTCATTTCAAACCATTTTGCCACTTTGGCTTTTTATTTTAAAACCTTTCTCAAATGATTAGACTCTTGTCAATCCTTGTAGTGATGCAAACAACTATACTTCTACAATATGTAGTGAAGAGAGATATTTTCCACTTGGGTGTTGAGTGAAGCATTGTTGATTTTAAAGTCCAAGCCATATCCTCCACTTTGAGATGATGCAAATTCTCCTTTCTCATGATTGCGGGTAGTAAGTATGTTTTTCCACACGGACAATGACGATGATGTTTTATCTTATAAAATCAACTAACATACTTATATTTTAAAATATTTTAAAAGGTGAACACGTGTACCCTGATCCCATATTGCACGAAAGGTGGTACTTAGGCACTAAAGGTTTGCAACCGGGCGGGTGAAAAAACCATAAAAATATATTTCTTTTCTCACCTCCACCATCTATTTTTATACAACATTTTATAGCCAAAATATACAGATTTTTACAAAGAGGTTCCTGCGGAGTACCGTAGATGTTTAGGGTGCTAATACATTTCCTTTGCATAACTAACCCCCTTACCTTAAATCTTTCCCCCTCTTTTTGGGTTACTCTCTCTTTTCCCATTCCTTTGGAAACAATAAAGCACGGTGGCGATTTTTATTTTGATCTTTATAAGTCTAGTCAATCCAATGGCTTAGTCTTAAAACATTTCTACTACTACAGAAAAAAAATGGCGACTTCACTGGGGAAAGATTGACCTCTTGCTAGTCCATCCCTAAGTGGATTGAGCCTATCTTTGTTTATATCTGTATATGTGCTATTGTTGTTTATGTGTTATATGTTGTATATATGTTTATCTGGATTTTCCTGGTTTTCAGGGTGCTTGGTGATTACTTATAAGTCCTATACCCAGACTTGGGAAAACTTTAAGATAGGACGGACGGTATAGTCATGTTAACTTTGAGGGGGTAATCCCAAAAAAGGAGGCATGAGATCCCCCACTCAGTGGAGGACCCTTTAACTGTAGTGTCATTTACCGAGTAATCAGGAAGACGTACTGCTTTCGACTTGGGAGCCTGCTGAAGCTGAGGACCGTAGAATACCTAACCCATCTTGGCCTTTTAGGTGTAGTGTGGAAGCTATGACGGAGTAATCCGGAAATAGTTGTCACACGATACTATGCTCGAATGATTTTTTCTTGAGAATATTACTAATTACCGAGTTAATCGAGAAGTTGGTAATATCTGAAGGAAGGATGTAGACTCTGGGAATCTCTAGAACCTTGTTCGGCAGGTGATAACTTTTAGACCATACTTTATGGGTAGTACCTTCGACCTCATGCTCGTGACGTTGAACCTATGAACCCTATGTTTGTGATCTTGTGTGTGATTGTTGCATCATGCATCCATGCACTCATAAGCATCTTCTGAAGAAATTTTATTTCGAGGGACTTAAAAGTTGACCATTTGTGAATATCTCAGGTACTTTTTGGCCATGGATTATAGAAAAAGAAAGATCGAAAAATACAGTTTCAAAGATCCCAAGATAGATGAGTTGATCAGCCTAATTCCCGAGATTGAGTGTTTTGCAGATTTTCGGAAGAAGTATGGATCCATCATTCCTCTTATGAAGCTTAGGATGAAGGAGGGTATTCTCTCGACCTTGCTCCAGTTCTATGATCTGATGTATCATTGCTTTACTTTCCCTGACTATCAGTTGATGCCTACACTGGAGCAGTATTCTTATCTGTTGGATTTACATATTACCGATCATGTTCCTTTTAGTGGTTTGGAGGGTGAGCCAAGATCACATGAGATTGCTGCTTTGATTCATCTGGGGAAGTCTGAGGTGGAAGCCCATATGACTACTAAAGGAGGAATTAGAGGATTACCATCCCAGTTCTTATTGGAGAAAGCTCGTTACTTTGCCAGGATAAATAGTGCAGTCGCTTTTGAGGCCATCTTTGCTCTACTTGCTTA
The DNA here is from genome assembly GCA_948472305.1 of Vicia faba. Lineage (NCBI taxonomy): Eukaryota > Viridiplantae > Streptophyta > Magnoliopsida > Fabales > Fabaceae > Vicia > Vicia faba. The sequence continues at coordinate 487,162,900 of OX451739.1, forward strand.
CGGGTTGTTTTTATTTCCTAATATGGACAAGTTTGTTGACGTTAATGCTATCAGTATCTTCATGATCGGAAACCTAGTTCCTACATTGTTAGGTGATGCTTATTACTCTATTCATCTTCAGAATTCTTATCATGGGGGGATGATTATCTGTTGCACGCCTTTGTTGTACTGGTGGTTTATCTCTCATATGCCTCAGTCTGATACTTTCTGGGATGTCAAGAAGGAACCCCGATGGGCCCCTAAGATCATGGCACTTACTCACTCGGATATTGATTGGTATCATAGAGCTTACCAGGATGTATAAATTGTTGACAGTTGTGGTAGTTTCCCCAATGTACCTCTTTTTGGTACACAGGGAGGAATTAATTATAACCCTATTCTTGCACGACGACAACTTGGTTATCCGATAAGGCTTAAACCAAATAGTATTCATTTGAGTAGATTCTTTCTGAAGGAGGGAGAAGACCATAAGGAAGATAGGGATAAGATTGCGAAGGCCTGGTGTCACATCCATAAGAAGAATAGGAAAGACTTGGGGACCCAGGGGGCTGTTTCTTTGGAGCCATATCTTCAGTGGGTCCAAGCGAGAGCTATTCAGTTGAAGATGTCGTATTCCCGGGAAACACCTATGTCTGATTTGTTTGTGAAGAACACTCCTCCCTTATTGGATGATATATAAGAGCTACAACTTGCTTTAGTCAGGATGCGGCGGGAAAAGGATGCTTGGAAGAATAAGTGCCAAACTTTAGAGATTTCCTATAGAGCAGACTTGAAGGAGAGGGACGACTTGATTGAGATCCTTGAGAGTCGAGCGGTAGAGACCATGGAGAGGCAAGGGGATTTATTTTTTCATAATCCTTAGTCAGATGTTAGTTGATCACTTCCTAATTCAGGTGATTGGAAGGAGGTGGCCACCAGGTACGCTGAAGAAAACCAGAGGTTGAAGGCTCAGATTACTAGGCTTACAGGGAAGCGCCAGCGTATAGAGTGATCTCCGACAACTTTACTTCTTAGGGTTTTAGACTTTAGGTTCATCTTGTACTTGGGATTGTTGAGACTTGTAACCTATTTTGAAGTTATTATAATAAGAATTTTCAGTATTTCAAATGTGTCATTACTTTGATATTTGCAACGTGTCTATTAACCTTTAAGTCCCTTGAAATATTAATAATAAAAATAAATCATGTGCACCATATATCATGCATCATATTACACATATTTCTTGCATTTGTTATGCATATCCAGGTATCTTACCAAGCTTCTTTACTTCGTTCAGCAAGCTGACTCACCAGTACAACACTCAGGCTAATTTAAGAAGGAAGATGGACAACTTAGAACAAGAGAATCGCGAGCTGCACGAGGAGGTTTCTGCTTTGAAGGCCGGTATGGCCAATCTTACTGCTCTGATGGAATCTCTGGTTGCTGCTCAGAATTAGCCACCGAGCGTTCAATCTCAACCAATAAGGGTTACTGCTGAAGCTCTGACTATTCCTGTGTCTTCTACCCTAACTGTTATTCATAATCACATGCCTCAAGGTTATTCATGGGGAATGCCAGAGAATTTTGCACCTGAAGGTTTCAATCTTGGTCCTCAAGAAGCTCCAGTTGTTCAGACTACTGTTACTCCTGCACCTCCTGTGGTGCATGCTGCACCTTCTTCGGTGAATTTGGTTCCATTTGTTAATGATGATGTGTGTGATACGGTGGGAGAACTGACTTGAGGTTTTGCGTTTGTTTTCGCACTTGTTCGGTTTAGCAAGAGTCGCCACCGACTTTTTATTTATCCTAAGGAAAGGTCAAAAAGCACAGGAAAGACCTTTGAGATGTTTTTGTGGGTTTGGGGGGTATAATATGAAAAGGGAAGGTGCTAGTACCCTTTTCATCCATGGTTATCCATGGGCTCTTAGTTACTTGTTTTAGATCACTTGCCTTTGCTTTTCAATTGTTTGAAATGGTGCTTTGTGTGTGTGGTTTTGAAAATGTTTTGAAAAAGATGCCTTGTCTAGGCAACCTTTGTAATGTCTCATGTTTGAGTATATACAAAGGTGTTTGTCTTTTTGAAAAGATGTTTCAATGTTTTTTGAAAGTTGTTTTGAAGTTGTGGTGTGGTGTGTGTTTGAAAATGGCAAGTGTGTTTTGCAAGATTTTTGATCAAGTAACTAAGAGTTGTCTACCCTATTTTACTCAAAGATCTTTCTTATGTTTTTAACCCTTTTAACAGTGTTGTTTCACCATTGTGTTTGATGAACAACCTTGCGTTAGGATGTAAACGGGACAGGCGCAGGTCATCGTGTACAATCATTGAAGGCAACTTGTGAGACGCTCTAGCAATTTCGTAAGGGACGAGATCATTTTATCGAAGGCAACATCGAGGGTCATCGAGGGACTAACGATCTTTGTTTATCGAAGGGACATTTGCTAGAGTGTCTCATACTCGAGGGACATGATTGCATTTTCCGAGGCAACAAGCGAGGTTACCCTAGAGGTGCAAGTGTGAATTGTGTATTTGATTTTCATGCATTTGTCTTGTATTAGGTTATCTAGCGGTTGATTTTGAATCTTCGCATACAAACCCTAATTACTATACAGTATATAGAAAGCGATAAATTGCGGGAATTTAAAGTCTAAGCTATTACAAATAAGTATCCGGGGATGGGGGTACAAATGTTTACAAATGGGGATGAGTCTTATCAGGATAGTAGTGTCCAAATATTATTTACAACCAAATCGAATCGTCGCATTCTCAACATTAAAATATAGCAAAGTATAAGAATTAAAGAGAATCAAAAGTATTTGTGAAATGCACATGATTATTTACAAGTGATCAAAAGATTAACCTAATGTATTTATTAAGTATTGTTATTTTTGTGTTTTTGTTAATTATAAATAAAAGAAAGAACCATTTAATTAAATTAATTCTACTATTTATGTATTTCAAGTGTAATAAAAAAGAAAACTATTAAGAGTATTTTGTGTGAAGAGTTTAATGTATTATTTTTTGTACTTAATAAGTTATGAAAATATAACAAAAAAGGTTTTCAAAACAAAAAAATATATAAAAAAAGTAAATGGGCTTTAAGGGAATGTTTGGCCCAAGTGACAAAAACTGATTAAAAAAAAAGAAAGGAAAAAGGGGGGTTATGCGCCAGAATTGAAATGGGCTTAGTGGTTTTGTGAGGGCAGGCCAAAATGGTTCATAACATTTTTTAGGGTTTGAATGTTTATTGCTCAGAACAAGGTTTGCATTGATTAGAACGACGCCGCTTTTCTCCTTTCTTCTTCGCCTTCATCTTTTCTCAAACATGGCCTCTAATGTCTCCCCTCCTCGCCTCAGGCTACCAGGATATCACCTCCACCTTCTCCTCCCCATGATTGCTCAGGGCGATAACAAAAAGGTAACGATTCTCTCAGTTTCCTCTTCGTTCGTTTTTAAGGTTTCTGGATTCGTGTATATTTTATGCTTTTTATCCGTTTTGATCTTGGATTATTAGTGTTTGTGAGGTACAACAATAGATTGAGGGAGTAGAAGGTGATACCTTTGGGGGTTTTGTCTTTGGGGAAAGGACGGAGGTGGACCGGCGGTATCCTCAGGTGGCCGGAAGAGGGAACGCGATGACAAAATCTTTTCTGGTATTTGTGTCTTTAGCCTTTGTTTAGTGATGAAAATGTTCTGAAAACGCTTGTAATAATTGCTTTTGAGTTCTTCCTCTCTTTTGCTTATCTGAATGCTTGCCTCTGAATATTTGAATGCTTATTCTTTGATTCTGAGATGCTTGCTTTTGATGAAGATGATATCTGAGATGCTTGCCTCAATTGTTTTTGCTTCTGACTTTTCTTTTCCTCTCTTTTGGGCTTGGCCTTTTCAATGATGATGATGATTCTGAGTTGGTGTTTCAGTTGTTGTTGCTGGTTTGGATTTGTTGGAGTTTTGTTGGTTTGGTATTGAAACAGGTTTCTAAGCTTGAGGCAGGCTTGAAAGGCTTATCAGTTTACTTGCTTGAAGGAAGTTTTCTGTAACAGGTTTTAGGCAGTCTGAAACAGGTTTGAGGCAAGCTTTTGTTTGCTTGCTTGAAGGCAGGGTGAAGCAGGCTTCTGGTAGTTTGAAGCGGGCTTGAGGTTACAGGCTTTTAGCAGGCAAGCTTGAAGGTTACAGGCCTTTAGCAGGTTTTGTATTTTGAACAGGTTTTTAGGCTTTGGCTGCTTTGAGGTTTGTTTGGGTTACAGGCTTTGAAAGGCTTGCTTCCTTAGGCTTGCTTCTGGTTTTTAGCAGGTTTGTGCTTTTGCTTGCTTGAAGGCAGGTTAGGCTGTGCTGTTTTTTTGAGCTTTTTTGAGAGGCTTTGATGCAGGATGTGTTATGCTTGGCTTTGGTGTTTTACAGTTTTGTGTTATAGTTTTCTATGTGTTCTGCCCTCTTTTTTTTCCTGAACTGAACTCTTTGTTATATTTCTATCTTCTAAGCCTGCAAAACTGTAAGAGCCCTATACTTCTCTCTCTCTTTTCTCTCTCTATTAAAGCATACTTTATTGTTTAACTGTACTTTTTCTGAAAAGGTTCTGGCTAGAAAATGATGAAGAGATTTTGACAATATTGCTTGCTTGCAACTTTAGCTTTCCTCTGCATCTTGTACTTATCTCCCAGATTTTCTGCATTGCCTTTGATATCTTCTTTGATAGCCTTTTGACAGTTTCTTTGGACAGTTTTGAATTTGTGATTTAGTTTGCTTAGTTTGAAACTTGCAATTTGGTTTGGCATTTCAGTTTTGTTTTCCTTTTTGACAATTTGAATTTATGCAGCTTTGTGCATTTTGTTTAATATGCTGCCTTGTATTTAATTAATTCATATGCTTGCAAACAATTTTGCTTTCCTCTTTGTGAACCAAGAAGAGTATCTTCTTGCGATTTGCAGAGAGGACGAACAAACTGATTCCGGCCAACACCTTTAATGATGAGTTTTTGATTAACTGTCTGAAAAATACTTTTCCAAATTCATCTGTGTTTGACTTCTCTCTTCTCTTTTTGCAGGTAAATATCAATTGGGGCAAGGGAAGCAGCAGTAGAAGATGAAGACTTCAAGAAACTTAGGATGATTGTTTTATTTTATTTTTAATCATTGTAATTTATTGTAAATACTGTAAATAAATTTACTGTATCAAATAAACATTTGTAACAACAATTAAAAATGAATAAAAATCTTTTTTTTTCAGATATCTCTTTTAATTCTTCTGCACTTGTTTATTTAATTACTTAAATTTCTTGAATTATAATAATTGGAAGTTATCCCAATAATTTTAACTTAGAAATTATAAATAATCAACAAACGTCCGGCGTTCCAAATAACCAAAAGCATTGCACAGTTAAACAAACAAACGTCCATATGCCTTTCACTTCACTGATTAAACCAACACTTCAAACTCTCAATCAGAAGCCTCAGCTTCTATCCCAAATGTTTAGACTTTGAGAAACAAACAGGAATTTTGAACAAGCGTCAAAACCATGTGACAGTCAAATGAAATGTTGTGGATTCAATTCCTTCGAGAATGCGCGTGCAAACCCTAATTATGGATTTATTGTCAAAGAAGCGTCTGCTTGGTCAAACCCTGAGCCAAACTCAACCAAATAAATAGAAACCCTAATAATCTGCTTGGACTGATTCAAAAGTTAATGGAAACCCTAATTTTGTCTGACTGATAAGAAAAGTTTGTTTGACCGATTCTTGAGCCAATCTGAAAAATCAGGAAAAGCCCGAAGCTGTGATTTCTTGTGAAAAAGAGAGAGGGAAAATTTTGGGGTACAACAATGTGTGTCGTCCTTTTCCTCCACCAAGTGAAGACTTGGGTCTTTATAACAGAATGGATGATTTTCAGGAACAGTTTGATAAGATGCAGAGGGAGATGAAGGCCCTCAGGGGAAAAGAGTTATTCGGGGAAAATGTGAATGAATTATGCTTGGTCCCGAATGTTAAGATACCTGCAAAGTTTAAAGTCCCGGAGTTCGAGAAGTACAAGGGCAACACTTCCCCCCGTGCTCATCTGGTGATGTATGTAAGAAGAATGTCTACCCACACTGATGATCAGCGTCTGCTGATTCACTTTTTTCAGGATAGTTTGACTGGTGCTGCGTTGAAGTGGTATATGAGTTTGGATAGTGTCAATATCCATACTTTCAATGACTTGGGAGAAGCATTTATCAGATAATACAAATATAACATGGACATGGTGCCTGACCGTGATAAACTCAGGGACATGGTTCAAAAATACAGGGAATCATTCAAAGAATATGCACATAGATGGCGTGAGGTAGCCGCCCAAGTGATTCCTCCCATGGAAGAAAAGGAGATGACTAAGATTTTCTTGAAGACTCTGGATGCTTTCTACTATGAGAGGATGGTAGCAAGTGCGCCAAGTGACTTTACTGAAATGGTAGGCATGGGTATTCGTTTAGAAGAGGCTGCAAGAGAGGGCCGTTTAACAAAGAGTGAAGGATCTAGAGGTGTGAAGAAGTCATCTTATGGGTTTACTAAGAAGAAAGAAGGGGATACAAATGCTGTTATACAAGAGAGGATGGTCAATCCTCCTAGGAGAAATTATCAGCATCATCAACAAGCCGCCTCAGTTACTCCAATTGTTGGTGTAGCTTCAACGACCGTTGCTTATCAGAGACCATCCCAGTAGGGGAATCAAGGGTATAATCAAATAAGGGAGAGTTATGACCCTATTCCTATGAGTTATACAGAGTTACTCCCAGCATTAATTCAGAAGAAGTTGGTTCAGACCAGACCACCTCCTGCTATACCATCACCATTGCCTTGGTATTACAAGGCAGACCAAACATGTGCTTTTCATCAGGGAGCACCAGGGCATAATGTTGAGAATTTCTACCCTTTGAAGACCGAGGTGCAGAAATTGGTGAAGTCCGGTATTCTATCTTTCAAGGATGTGGGCCCTAATGTGAAAGATAATCCTCTACCCAAGCACGGAGGAGCGAACGCTATGAACATGGTGGTCGGTTGTCCAGGTGACTTCTGGATTTTTGATATTAATCTGGTTAGAGGAGATTTGGTGAAAATGCATGCAGACCTCTGTGAATTTAGCTACTATATGCATGACCATTCTGGTTGTGCTATTTGCAGTATAGACATATAGGGTTGCGACAAGATAAAGGCTGATTTGTAGGAGATGATGGATGAGGGCCTCATCCACATAATCAGGCCTAGGGAAGAGTATGAAGAGGAAGTGAACATGGTTTCTGGATGTCCTGGAGAGTTCATAATTTTTGATGTGGAGTATATGAATGAGGATCTTGTATAATTGCATGCTACTTTCTGCCGCATGTTTGGTCAGGTGGAACATCAGTATGGATCTTGCCGAATTTTCTGCCAAGACTCCCGAGGATGTTCAATTATGCGGAAAAGTGTTCAGTTGTTGTTGGATAATGGAACTATCAAGGTTACAGGTCAAAGGAAAGATTACCATGAAGTTGATATGATTGAGTTTTATTTGGCTGAAGAAGAGTCGGATGATGAGTACGCCTCTGCAGATGAGTATTTCTCTTCAGATGAGGATTTGTTTTCCAGAGATGACTCCATGACGATTGATCATGTTGAAGAAGGGGTGAACATCACTGTGCCTTGTTTTGGTGCACCCACCCATTTTGATTTTGAGTATCATAGCAAGCCGGCTATTACTCCATTGGTGATTAGTTTGTCGGGTCCTGTACCCTATAAGTCAGATAAGGACATACCTTACAAATATAATGCTACAATTTTAGAGGATGGTGTGGAAGTTCCCATCCATCCAATTCCTGATGTTTGAAATATTGCTGAGACTAGCAGAGTGACCCGTTGCGGTCGTATATTTGCACCAGTTGTTCGTGGAGATGTTAGCGCTGGAAAGAAAATTGCTGAGAATGTTGAACCCAAGAAGGTTATGGGTGAATCTAGTGGAGCTAAGTTAGAGAAAGAAGTGGATGATATTTTGAAGGTAATCAAGATGAGCGACTATAGAATTGTAGATTAGCTACTGCAGACTCCTTCAAAAATATCTATCTTAACTTTATTGATGAACTCCTCTGCTCATAGAGAATCTTTGATGAGGGTATTGGACCAAGTTTTTGTGGAAATTGACATGCCTGTAGACCAATTAAGCAGTATAGTAGGGAACATTATGTCATGTAATAACCTGAGTTTCTGCGATGATGAGTTTCCTAATGAAGGAAGGAATCACAATATGGCCCTCCACATCTCTATGAACTACAAAAATGATTCACTATCCAATGTGCTGATTGATAATGTATCTGCATTGAACGTTATACCGAGGAGCACACTTATGAAGTTGAAATATCAAGGAACGCCCGTGCGCCCAAGTGGCATCATTGTGAAAGCATTTGATGGATCAAGGAAATCTGTTATTGGTGAAGTGAACTTTCCTATTCATATAGGCCCACATTTGTTTCAGATCACTTTCCAGGTCATGGATATTGTACCCGATTATATCTGCTTGCTGGGACGGCCGTGGATACATGAGGCAGGGACTGTCACTTCGAATTTACACCAGAAGCTAAAGTTTATATGTGAATAAAAAGTGATGATTATAAATGGAGAACATGCATTATTTATATCTCATTTGTCCTCTTTCAGTATTGTGGAGGCGGATGAAGCTGCTGTTGGAACCCAGTTCCAAGCTTTATCTATTAACAACATAAGGGGAAATAATAATTCCATGGTTTCACTTAAGGACGCGCAACAAGTTGTGTGTAATGATTGTAGTGACATATGTGGACAGATTGTGGACCCACCTGTAAACAAGAACAGAGCTGGCTTGGGGTTCTCTTTGAAGAATGACAAAGGTAAGAGCATGAAGTCGAAGTCTACTGCAGGCAAGTATCAAGACATCTTCCATAGCGGGGGTTATCTTCATCCAACTATTTCCGGGATTAATGCCATTGTGGAAGATGAAGCAGAGTCGGAATTGCTAAATTATGTGATGCACGGAGTTAGGGTTCAGAACTGGATTACCATTGATGTTCCCTCTTGCATACATGTTTCAAAGTAATTTGTCTTGTTAATATTTTTTAAAAGCTTTCACTCTGCCCATGGTGGAAGTATTAATATTGTATGAGCTTATCTGTTTGCTGTGACTTTTAAAATCAATAATAAAAGTTGTCTTTGTTTCCCAAATTGTGTCTTTATTTTCTATTTTTTCTTGGAAAATAGTAATTATAAAAAACCTTTCAAAATAAATAATAAATGAAATTCAATCTGCATGATCACTTGTTATATGTGTTAGTTTCTAAAAACAATCATAAATCATATGTGCAGATTGATTAAAAAACTCGTTGAATACAATGACCCTGCACCCTATCCCAACTATGAATGTCCTGTGTGTGGGACCTAAGAAGAAGACTATGATGAGATTCCAGAAGAGGTCTCACGGTTGCTTGAGCGTGAGTAAAATTCCATTCATCCATATAAAGAGCCATTGGAAGTAATTAATTTGGGTTCAGAAGAAGATCCGAGGGAAGTCAATATTAGAGCGTTACTGCATCCTGATGTAAAGAGCAGGTTTATTGAGTTGCTGAAAGAGTATGTGGATATTTTTGCTTGGTCTTATCAAGATATGCTTGGTATAGATACGGATATTGTAGAGCACCATTTGTCGTTGAAGCCAGAGTGTCCGCCAATCAATTAGAAGTTGAGAAGAACTCACCCAGATATGGTGGTGAAGATCAAAGAGGAAGTTCTAAAGCAGATTAATGCCGGTTTTTCTTGTGACATCAGTGTACCCTCAGTGGATTGCCAATATTGTCCCAGTACCGAAGAAAGACGGAAAAGTCCGCATGTGCGTAGACTACAAAGATCTAAATAAACCTAGTCCAAAAGATGATTTCCATTTCCGCACATTGATATGTTAGTGGATAACACAACAAAATTCAAAGTTTTTTCGTTCATGGACGGATTTTCCGTGTATAATCAAATAAGAATGGATCCAGAGGACATGGAAAAAACAACGTTTATCACACCCTGGGGAACATTCTATTATAGAGTGATACCCTTCGGGTTAAAGAACGATGGTGTAACGTACCAGAGGGCTATGACAACCCTATTCCATGATCTGATGCACAAGGAAATCGAGGTATATGTTGATGATATGATTGCTAAATCCCAGACTGAAGAAGGGCATGTAGAATATTTATTGAATTTGTTTCAGCGTTTGAGGAAGTATCGTCTCTGCTTGAATCCAAATAAATGTACCTTCGGTGTTCGATCAGGGAAATTGTTGGGTTTCATTGTTAGCCATAAAGGAATTGGAGTTGAACCTGACAAAGTCAAAGAAATTCAAGAGATGCCAGCACCGAGAACTGAAAAGAAAGTCAGAGGGTTCCTCGGGCGTTTGAATTATATTTCCAGATTCATTTCTCATATGACTGCAACGTGTGAACCGATCTTTAAGTTGTTAAAGAAAGATCAAGGTTGTGTGTGGACGGATGACTGCCAAAGGGAATTTGGAAGTATTAAAGAATATCCGCTTGAACCTCCTATCTTGCTCCCTCCTATTGAAGGAAGACCGTTGATTATGTATCTGACAATGTTAGATAATTCCATGGGTTCTATTCTGGGACAACAAGATGAAACGGGGAAGAAAGAGTATGCCATTTAATATCTCAGTAAAAAGTTTACTGATTTTGAGTCACGGTATTCCATGCTGAAAAAGACATGTTGTGCTCTGGCCTGGGCGGAAAAACTTTTGCGGCAGTATATGTTGAATCACACTACTTGGTTGATCTCCAAAATGGATCCAATCAAGTACATTTTTGAAAAGCCTGCTCTTACTGGGAGAATTGTCCATTGACAGATGCTGTTATTTGAATATGATATCGAATACCACACTCAAAAAGTAGCGCGTTAGCAGATTATCTTGCTCACCATCCAGTTGATGATTATCAGTCTGTGAAGTATGACTTCCCCGATGAGGATGTGATGTTTCTGAAAGTAAAAGATTGTGATGAACCATTGCCAGAGGAAGGTCCTGATCCCGAATCTCGCTGGAGTATGATATTTGATGGAGCTGTGAATGCTTATGGTAAAGGAATCGGTGATGTGATTGTCACTCCACATGGATCACACTTTCCTTTTACTACAAGGTTGACCTTTGATTGTACCAATAATATGGCAGAATATGAGGCTTGCATCATGGGTCTCGAAGAAGCTATTAATCTCAGAATTAAAATTTTAGATGTGTATGGCGATTCAACTTTGGTAAAAAATCAGATTAAAGGAGAGTGTGATACTCGTCACCCTGGCTTGATCCCTTACAAAGATTATGATAGAAGATTGTTACCCTTCTTTAATAAAGTTGAATTCCATCACATTCCTAGAGATGAAAATCAAATGGTGGACGCTCTGACAACTCTGGCTTCTATGTATCAAGTAAATACTTGGAACGATATACCTCGAATTGTAGTTCAGCGACTAGATAGGCCCGCTCATGTGTTTACAACAAAGGAGGTAGCAGATGAAAAACCTTGGTATTATGATATCAAGCATTTTCTTTAAAATCAGGAATACCCGATTGGTGCTTCGAATAAAGATAGAAAGAGATTGAGAAGATTGGATGGCAGTTTCTTCCTCAGTGAAAATGTATTATACAAGAGAAATTATGACATGGTCTTGCTCAGATGCGTGGATAGACACGAAGCAGACATGTTGATGCATGAGATTCATGAAGGTTCATTTGGCACTCATGCCAATGGACATTCAATGGCTAAAAAGATTCTAAGGGAATTTGACTATTGGGTGACAATGGAATCTGACTGTTACAGATTTGCAAAGAAGTGTCATAAATGTCAGATTTATGCGGACAAGGTTTATGTGCCTCTGACACTTCTCAATGTGATCTCTTACCCATGGCCTTTCTCTTTGTGGGGTATTGACATGATTGGGATGAGAGAACCCAAAGCTTTGAATGGACACCATTTTATCTTGGTAGAGATTGATTACTTCACCAAATGAGTGGAATCTGCTTCATATGCTAATGTTACTAAGTAGGTGGTTGTGCGCTTCATTAAGAATAATCTCATATGTCGGTATGGTGTGTCGAGTAGAATTATCATTGACAATGGCTCGAATCTGAACAACAAAATGATGACAGAACTTTGTGAGGAATTCAAGATCATCCATCACAATTCATCTCTATACAAACCAAAGATGAATGGAGTTGTTGAAGCTGCTAATAAGAATATCATGAAGATTATCCAGAAGATGGTTGTTACTTATAAGGATTAGCATGAAATTCTCCCTTTTGATTTGCATGGATATCAAACATATGTCCGCACTTCAACAGGAGAAACCTCGTTCTCCCTGGTGTATGGAATGGAAGCGGTACTCCCAATTGAGGTTGAGATTCCCTCTTTGCGTGTGATAATGGAAACCAAGTTGTCAGAAGCTGAATGGGTCCAGAACCAGTTTGACCAATTGAATTTGATCGAAGAGAAGAGAGTGACAGCTTTGTGTCATGGACAGTTATATCAGAAGAGAATGAAGAAAGCTTTTGATAAGAAGGTCAAGCCTCGTGAATTCAGAGAATGCGACCTCGTGCTCAGAAAGATCCTATCTTTTAACGTTGATTCTAGGGCTAAGTGGACTCCCAATTTTGAAGGCCCATATGTTGTCAAGAAAGCCTTCTCTGGCGGTGCGTTTATTCTTGAAACTATGGATGGTGAGGAGTTCCCATGTCCCGTGAATGCTGATGCAGTCAATAAATACTTTGCCTAAACAAATAAAAGAACAACTCGCTAATTTGAAAACCCGAAAGGGCGGCTTAGGCAAAAAAGAGCATCTCGGTAGGCCGAAAACCCGAAAGGGACGTCTAGGCAAAAATTAGAGACATAAACATAATAAATTTCTCGCTAAGTTAAAAACTTGCAAGGGAAGCTTAGGCAAAAGTTAGGGACTTTCTTGGCAAGTAACTACATCATACAAGACTCAATCATTGAAGCAACAATCTTCTCGGATCCTCATCATACTTCAACGGAAGCTGCTGCTTAGGATTTTAAAAGTTGTTAGAGGGGATAATGGTCATTGTATCTCAATGTATCTTTTCCATTATATATTACGACTTTCCGAAATTTGTAAACATCCATGGAGTCTCGCCATTCGCAGACTACCATTCTATTAATGAAATTTGAGCTTTTTCCCAATTCTTTGTATTTCTTATTTTATTTAGCTTGTAAAGACTTCATTTATTATTGATAATAACTTTAAAAGCAAAAAGATTAAATAAAAAAAATTGATTTTCAAAAAGAATTTACAATTTTCTTTTATACTTTAGAATTTGTGATGCAAGAAAAAAAAACAAAAAATAGTGATCCCAGGAATGGATGAACTCCAGTTGTTTTGAGAAGTTTTTGTTTCCCCCGGGAAGGTTTACTCAAGATGTTTTCGTCGTATTGGGTTTGTGACTCCAGTATCCCCAATCAAGTCTTGGTTCATTTTTTTCTTCTTTTCTGAGTTTGCATGATATGAAGACTCAATCCAAGATTTCTCCGGTGAAGGTTTCGTTTGTTTAAATAGAAGTTCTCTCTTCCCAGAGAAGTTGATACAATAATTACTCTCGAAGAACCCGGGTCTCCATTTTCTCCAGTGAAGAACTTATATTGGTTTTCCCTTTGAGAATGTGGTGTTAACCTTCCCAATGAAGTCAACACGAAATCCCCAGTTATGTGTTAATGATGGGACATTATATGCCTTAGCGAAGTTTGTTTGTTTTTCCTCCTTCAAAATGGGCCTGAATTCCCCAGTGAGTGTTTTGATGATTTGGTGTCCATCTGCTTTACTTGAAGTTTATTTTGCAATCCCCATTAGAAACGTTACATTTGAAAACATTTGTTTCCCCGTTGAAGTCTGAGTGCTATTACCTGGTGAAGCCTGGAGAAGGGTGTTATACCTCTGTATCTGTACCGTTGTGTCGCTATGTTTTGTTTACTTCCGGATTACGTTTCTCCCCGGTAAAGTTAAGCCATGCAATAGGATTTTGTTTCCTCAGTTGGTGCTTACTTTTTCTTGGAATGTTCATCTTGGATGTGATTTAGCCGAGTGTTGTTTATGCCCGAGTTGGTTTTTTTCTGGTTACTCCCAGTGTTATATGTCTGTTTTGTCAGCATATACATAATAACACTCATACATTCATACATACATCATACATAGTTGAATTTTGCAAATCATTTCTCATTTGCACTCATTAATTTTTTTTGTTAGCATATTACCCTGTTTTGTAGAGTTGTGTTGTTCTCTCTCCAACAGAGTCTCAACCTTAATCATAAAGTGTATATCCTTTTAATTTCCCCACCGAGTTATCCCTCGTGGAAGATTTTTTCTTTAGCCTTCCTGTACAACTCTTTGTCTGGATAGGTTGGGTTTCCCTCTTGAGTTTGTTTCTCAAAGGATGTATTTTGGTTGACTGTTTCATTCCAGTTTATTTCTGGTTTGAATCTTTAGTTCCATAACAATATTATTACTTTGGATTTCTGCAAGCTTCGAGCATTGGTTTGATAATGTGCATTTATTTTGCACGAGAAGAGTTTATCTCCTCAGCAGTCATATTTATTTCCCCAGGAAGTCATATTTCTTTCCCCAAGAAGTCATATTTATTTCCCTAGGAAGCCATATTTCTCTCCCTAGAAAGTCATTTCTTTTTACAATCCTCCATGATAACAAGTAGCAGGTCTCTTTATTTGAGCAACTTGTACTTCCCTGTAAAAGTCGATGTAACTTTTTTTTGCTATCTCCTCTATGAGTGGATAGTTTGCAGTTTGTTGTCAAAATTACTCCAGTGGATGGCAAGTCATTCGATATCGCAGATACAATTCATTGTGAAATATTTGTAAGTGGTAGTCTCTTTATTTGAGATAACTTATATATTACCCTTTCCATGCAGAATTCCTTGGTTAAAGAAGAAGTTGAGACCTGTTCTGGGTGAAATGCCAGAATTTTGGGGAAACTTGTTATCTTTTTGCTACCTTCAGTGAACGTTGGTAGTTCATCGTCAGTGAACGAAGATGCTATGATATATTCTCTTTCTACCTTCAGTGAAAGTTGGTAGGTCACCATCAGTGAAACTTGGTGCTTGTTATCTTTTTTCTACCTTTAGTGAACGTCGGTAGTTCATCGTCAGTTAATGGAGGTGCTATGATATATGCTCTTTCTACCTTCAGTGAAAGTTGGTAGGTCACCATCAGTGAAAGTTGGTGCTTGTTATCTTTTTTCTACCTTTAGTGAACGTTGGTAGTTCATCGTCAGTGAACGACGATGCTATGACATATGCTCTTTCTACCTTCAGTGAAAGTTGGCGCTTGTTATCTTTTTTCTACCCTCAATGAATGTTGGTAGTTCATTATCAGGGAATGGAGATGCTATGATATATTCTCTCTCTACCTTCAGTGAAAGTTGGTAGGTCACCATCAGTGAAAGTTGGTGCTTGTTATCTTTTTGCTACCTTCAGTGAATATTGACAGTTCATCGTTAGTGAACTGCGATGCTATGTTATATTCTCTTTCTACCTTCATTGAAAGTTGGTAGGTTACCATCAGTGAAAGTTGGTGCTTGTTATCTTTTTGCTACCCTCAGTGAACGTTGGTAGTTCATCGTCATTGAATGGCGATGCTATGATATTTCTTTTCCTTCTACCTTCAGTGAAAGTTGGTAGTTCATCGTCAGTGAACATCGATGATTTCTTTCTCTCTACCTTCAGTGAATGTTGGTAGCTCACCATTAGTAAACATCAGTGTTGTTATTTCTTTTCTCTCTCCACCTCTAGTGAACATTGGTAGTTTCGCCTTTAGTAGGGGTTGGTGTATCCTTTGACTTTTTATCATCCTCTAAGTCAGGTCTTTTGATCCACCAGTGATTTATTTTCTTGGTCAGGTTTCTCTTTTGTTTCTTTATTTCCTTTGTTACACCCCAATGGTGTTTTGCGTCTCTTTGGTTTTGTTCATATGCATTCATGCTCATAAGCATTGCATGGCATCTTAGGGCCAAAAATAGGGTTTTATTTTGTATTTAAGTATCTTCGATCGCGTCGATACGAATATTTTTAACCTTCATATATCCGGATAGAAGAAACTTAAATAAGGGCAGCTGTTGTACCCCAATTTTTGCCCCTAAGATCCCTTCATCATACCATGTTGATTCAATCACAACAAGATCACATTAGGGCTTTTGGTTCCCCCCTACCTTTAGCTTTGCTCTTTGAGGAATCACCAAGCACCTTGACTTGTTTTATTTTGTGATCATGATATTTTGTCTTTATTTTTATTTTTCATTAATAAAATGCAATGTTGGTTTGTCTTACTTTTTAATAATGTAGGTAAAGACAATGAGGCTTAGCAAGTTGCTCCATGGGTTCATGAGTTTATTTCCATGCCCTAGTCAATAAAGCTTGAGAAGTCCAAACCTCACCATTGAAGTTGATTTGGAAGGGATGGAATGGCAAGGTTATTTTGGTTCACTACATTTCCAAGTTATTAAGATTGATTCAAAAGTGCAAGGGGTTGATTGAAGAAGTTGCCATGGTTGGACACGATCTTGTTCCTATTGGTCACAAGTGCATATTTCTCTCAATTCTCAATATATGGAAGTGGTTTTTGTTTTGATGATTTCTCATTATCATCCTCAACAACTTCTATTTATAAAGCAAGAGTGTTGGTACAAGAAGGTTGTTCAAATTTGTCAAAGTTCCTCAAAGCATTTTCTTGATCTAGGAGCTAGGGTTTTGAACTTCAAAGAAGTATATCTTTCTCATCTTTTGGTATTTTTGAGTGATTCCAAATAAATCCTTCTCTTAAAAGGGTTATTAACAAATCACTTCAAAAGTTTCATGGAGTTTTCATGTGGAAGAATCTTGATGATGGAGAAGGATTACAAGTCCTCCAGATGAACCCTCATTTTGTCATGTGTGACTTCAAATGATCATAACTTAGTCAATTTTTATCACCTTGAGCCCACTCGTTTTCCATAATTATCTTGAGGATGTTAACTTTACTCCTTATTTCATGTTCAAAGTGATAAAATAGATGGAAGATTCCCTAAGGATACAAAAGATTATAGGTCATTTCATGATCTTTTGCCAACTTCAACAATTCATAACTCTCTCAATTTTTGGAGATTTTGGATGTTTCAAGTCTCAAAATGTCATTTGAGGGGTCTATTTCATGCCATCTTCTTTGGTCAAGAGCAAATTCTAAGTGGAAGGCCATGTTTTGATGCAAAATATTATAGGTCACTTTTGAAGAAATATTTGAAATATTTCTAAGTATGGAAAATCAACCCTTTTTCTCCAACTTTGACTCAATGCAACTTTCAGCTCAAGCATCCATTTGATTCCATTATTTTTCCATTGCAAAGCTTGTAACCTCATCTTTCTAAAGCATCAAGAATCATGTCCTAAGATCCCTTGAGCTGAAAATGCCATTATTTTGAAATTGGTAGCTTGAGACTGAAGTTTCATCACAAGTCAGATTTTGAAATCTTTGTTTTGGCTTCTAATCACAAGTTTCCCACGCGTTTTTGCTTCTAATCATGTTTAGCAACTTTTCAAAGATGTTTAGCATCATGAAACACACGATTTGGCTGAGTTTTGATGCTAAACAAGTCACACTTTGTTCATGCTGCAGACCTCTCACGATTTCCCTCCAAACCTCATCATTTCACACGCTTGAGGATCCTATTCATTCTCCTATAAATAGAGGGCCATCCCTCATTCATTTCCTCAAGCTTGAACAACCAAAATCAGCCTGCCAAACTTGTTCTATAACTCAAGTTTATGCAACTTTGAAATCTGTTTTCAAGCCTTTTTCAATCCAATTTTTCTATCAATTTACCTTCCTTGATATTCCCGGAAGCTAACCATATAATTACTTTCAAGAATCGTGCCCTATATTGCTCCATAGAAGTCCAGTTTCAGAGATCTGCAACTCAACTTCAATAGGTAGATTTCTCCATTAATTCTTCAAAACTTTGATATCATTGAGATGCTCTCATTGCCCTGGTTCTAGTCGCCACATTTACTTTTATCTGAAAACTTATTTTGATCATGAAATTTCAAATCCCTTTTCAAAACTTTCCTTTCAAATTGCTTGAGCTACAATTTATATAAATTTATCGCGAAGGTATGATTGTCTTCATATTGGAGAGACGAAGCGAGTGACATAGGTCTCGTGCTCTAATTTTACAGATTGAGCAACCTAGTTTTGGGACTGGTTGGAGATTGAAGATGACAAACGTGTCATCCTTCAACCAATTAAACAAAGCCATTTGTATTTTTTTGAATTTCTGATTTACATTTGATTCAATGCTTTATTCACTAAAGTCCATAACATGCACAACGCGCCAAGTCCACTTGATCTGTTTACTAACGTGTTTTGGCATTGATCAGATGGCCCATATTTTTTTGGTTTGATATTTTATTTTCTGATTTTTTATTTTAATTGTTTTAAATTTCAAAAAATAATAGAAAATTCATTTTTAGTCCAAAAAATCTGAAAAAATCACGAAAAATATTTTTGATTCTTCTCTTTCAGGTTTTTATTTTTT
This sequence comes from Vicia faba, assembly GCA_948472305.1. Classification (NCBI taxonomy): domain Eukaryota; kingdom Viridiplantae; phylum Streptophyta; class Magnoliopsida; order Fabales; family Fabaceae; genus Vicia; species Vicia faba. Next base: position 487,181,482 of record OX451739.1, read on the forward strand.
CACAATTTTATTTTGTGTTTTGATATTTTTTATAAATTTTCACTTTACTTGTTTTGTTTTAAATGTTTAAATGCAATATTATTTTGTGATTATTTTCTAGCTGATCTTGGGTTAAATTTTTGATTATGAACTTTGTTAACATCATTGGATCCATGGTGTTGAGTCTAACTCCATAAAAATGGATGAATGATTTTAATAATAGTTTAATTGAAATTTAATTCGAATGTGGTTTGTATGTTCTTTCCCACCCCTCTCCATCTTATCCCTTTCTTATTGCACTAAGTGTTATTGGAGCATGATCTCTATATCATGTCTCAAAACAAATGGTGCATAGATTGCTATTGACCGACCTCAAAATAGGTGCGACTTCTACATAAGTCAACTTATGATTGCTTAACATAGCGCTAAATTTTATCCCGATTCGAATAAATAATCATTCGTGGCCCAAACTTATGTTTGTAAGCCCAAGTATGTTAATATGATCTCTTTGATCTAATAACCTTGAGATTCATTGTGTGGAGACTTTGGTTCTACCAATTCTTTAATGGATCTGTAACACTTTTGGTCAACACGGATCACTTAAACATCGTTGATCATTAAATGGTACTTTTGAGGATTCCAAATGGATGATATACTTGACAAAAAGAAAATGCAACTTGTTGTGTGGAGGATTTGGTTCTACCAATCCTCTAATGAGTTCCAAATGCAAGATTCAAGATGGTCATCCAACTAATCACTAATTATTAAATTGTTTTTACTTTGTGCCCTTTTATTTTTTATGCTTTATGTACCTTTTACTTTAAGCATTATATTTCATGTCATTTTTATTTTGCTCATTTTATCTTTTCTTTTCTCTTCTAAGACACTTAATAATCAACATGAACCATAAAAATCTTTAATTATACTTGGACTATTTGGTTACTGTCCTTGGCATTATGAAGAATTGGACTTCTTGGACTTAGGATTAGAAATCTTGGCCTGTGTTGGAGACCTTATGACCTTGATTGATATTTTGTCTAGAGTTCTTGAGGTTTACTTCAAGACATTGGGTTGTTTTGTTTGTTTTGTGTGCAGGTTATTGTGATTACATACTTTGTTTGTAATCTGGAATTCACCCGTATACAGCTGTTACTCTGCCCAATTTTTGTGAAGACTTAATACACTTGAAGTTTGGTTCTCACAAGAGGTCTAATATATTTGCTTGCTTGGTTTAAATCCAAAGAATGGGAATTTTATCTTGGCTCATAATGTCAAGTATTGGCTTCTTGTTGGTTAGATGGTTCTTATCCCTAGCTTTTACCTTATACTCTAGGATAGTCTGCACTTCTCCCCCCATCTTATTTAATTTCAAAAATCTTCTCTCTCATTTTGAAAACTCTTCTTGTTTCTTTTAAACTTGAACCACTTTCATAATAAACTTGGACTTAGGTCCATGCATTTTCAAAACCTTTTCATAAATAAATTTCAACCAACTTAATAATATCTTCACATTTTTTTGTGAGAAGACTAAAAGTCAATCAATCTAATTTCAAACCATTTTGCCACTTAGGCTTTTTATTTTAAAACCTTTCTCAAAAGATTCGACTCTTGTCAATCCTTGTAGTGATGCAAATAACTATACTTCAACAATATGTAGTGAATAGAGATATTTTCCACTTGGGTGTTGAGTGAGGCATTGTTGATTTTAAAGTCCAAGCCATATCCTCCACTTTGAGATGATGCAAATTATCCTTTCTCATGATTGTGGGTAGTAAGTATGTTTTTCCACACGGACAATGACGATGATGTTTTATCTTATAAAATCAATTAATATACTTATATTTTAAAATATTTTAAAAGGTGAACTACGTGTACCCTGATCCCCTATTACACGAAATGTGGTATGTAGGCACTAAAGGTTCACAACCGCGGCGGGTGCAAAAACCATAAAAATATATTTCTTTTCTCACCTCCACCATCCATTTTTATACAACATTTTATAGCCAAAATATACAGATTTTTACAAAGAGGTTCCTGCGGAGTATCGTAGATGTTTAGGGTGCTAATACCTTCCCTTTGCATAACCAACCCCCTTACCTTGAATATTTCCCCCTCTTTTTGGGTTACTCTCTATTTTCCCGTTCCTTTGGAAACAATAAAGCGCGGTGGCAATTTTTATTTTGATTTGTATAAGTCTAGTCAATCGAATGGCTTAGTCTTAAAACATTTCTACCATTACACTAGGCTTTGCAGTAACTTAAAATTGAGATTTACTGTTATCTGGTCGGGTCCAGGTTTCAGCAACTGAAGAAGTTAAACTATCATCCGGTCGCGTCTAGGCTTCAGTAACTTAAAATTGAGATTTACTGTTATTTGGTTGGGTCCAGGTTTCAGCAACTCAAACTGTTATCTGGTCGGGTCCAGGTTTCAACAATTTGATCTTGAGGTTAACTGGTATCTGGTCAGGTCCAGGCTTCGCAGTAACTTGCTTTGGAGGAATGGAGTCAACTATTATCTGGTCGGGTTCCAGGCTTCACAGTCACTTTCGGGGATAGTAACGACTCCGTTGGGGATTGCAATGATTTTACCGGGGGCTAATGGGTTTTGTCCCTGGATTTGCAATAGTCCGAGAAGAACACTCAAGATGGGGAATTTGCAGTTTGTTGGGGAAATAAACCCTGTTGAAGAGAAAATTCAACGACCTGCTGGAGAGGTATTTCTTTTAGGGGGAAATCTAAAAGGCCCTCTTTTAAGACCAACTCAGCTGGGGATTGGGTTTTCCAGAGATTGAAACTCTGGTTGGGGATTGCATGAATCCAACTTTGTGGGGATAATTATGTGGATATATCCATGAATTTTGTCTTGTGGGGCTTGGACCCTTATCTGTGAAGATTATTCTATGGGGATAACCTTATAGAGGTGGCTCTGACGACTTTACTGGGATCACCTCATGAAAGGGACTTCATGAGGATTTGTCACTGTCCATAATAGTAAGTGTTGTAGCTTCACTAGAAAATGTTTGCTTGGCCGTGCGTGACCTTTTACTGGAATTCATGTTCGATTCCCCAAGTGATTCAGATGGATATGTGCCCCGACTATGAGAGATTTCTTGGAATCTTGACTTGACTGCCCCAGATAAGTTGGACAATAATGTGTCGTGCCCCTTGATTATGGAATATTTGTCATTGGAAGTGTCTTTTCCTTTGAAGTGATTCTTTTTTATTGAGAGAGTTTTCGTTCATTGGATATTCTCCTTGCGAATTTCTCCGTTGTCAAACAATTGGCTATATGCAAACAACGGTATTCAAATAATGCAAAGTTTATGTTTGTCTTGAAGTTTTTTGAAAATGCATTTTTAGCAAATCAAAGAATTTTGTGAGAATATGAATTCAACTTAGGATTTACAGTAAGCCTTACAGGAGTCAGGATACCTTTTGTAATAGTATGCTTTCGAACTAACCCATGCTTCAATTAGGACTTTAAAAGGGTTATAGTGTGGCTTGGTTCATGGTTTAAGGAACAAAGGATAAGGCTCAAAGTTTATTTTTACCCAACCCGTTCTCTATGATGTTCTCTAGTTCTAAACTTAGTTAATTAAGTGTTTATCTCCCAATATAATCTAGAATGATATTTTGGTGATGGTTCGGATATTGGAAGTTTATTTGAGAAGGCGATCATTTTTTACAACATTTTTCATGTTGTCAAGGATTTGTAATGACCTCTTTTTTGATCTACTATCCCTGATTTTTTCCTGCCTATTTTATGGGGAACCAACACCATGTTTGACTCAGAAGGATATTTTCGTTGTGAAGTGACAGCTTGCGACTGGATGCGCATTTGAATTAACTGAGAAATTACCCTGCCCCAGGTTATGATTAAAGGTTTTGATTTATGCAAAAAAGAAAACTCCAACTTCTTAGGCTCAAAGGGGTTGACTAGGGATTATCTTCGTTATAACTCCACTGTTTAGGAATTGAAAGAACGCTTGTACATCGTCAACAAGGTATGTCCAAAAGCATATTGTATGAGACTATGGTATTATTTTCGTCATCCTCCCTCTACAGGCTTACAGCTTATAATCGAGAGTTGAATATCATAAAAAAGGGGACAAAATCATAGCTAAAATATAGTGAAAATGAATGGATTAATTCAATAGAAACATATGCAATGCATTAATGAAACAAAGTTTAACATTAATAGATAAGTGTTCGAACAAACAAAAGAGATTACAATTGAAAATTCAAAATGAACTGGACGCTCTCAATGATTTAGCATGAGAGCAGTGACCACGTTGGGAGTCTCGGGAGGGCCGAATTCAATCTCCTTGGCGTCAATCATACTTTGAATCTTGTATTCCAGCGCCCAAGAATCGTTAGTATCATGCCCAAGACTGTCGGAATGATAGGAACATATTGCATCGGGATTGTAGTTAGGAGAAAAAGTTTTGGGGTTTGGATGAGGTCCTATCAACGTGATCAGATTCATCCTCAACATGTGTTGTAATGCTTGAGACAGTGGCATGATGATTTTGGTAAACTGTCTCTTGGGATCGTTTTGCCTTCGCTGATTTCCTTGTTGTTGTTGTCGCACTGATTCAGGACTAGAGATCAGGACTTCCCCCACATGTTGGTCGTTATGATGCGGTGGGAGAACTGACTTGAGGTTTTGCATTTGTGTTCGCAAATGTCGCGGTTAGCAAGAGTCGCCACCGACTTTTCTTTTATCCAAAAGGAAAGGTAAAAAAGCACAAGAAAGACCTTTGCGATGTTTTCTTGAGTTCGGGGGGTAGATTATGAAAAGGGAAGGTGCTAACACCCTTTTCATCCATGGTTTTCCATGGGCTCTTAGTTACTTGTTTAGATCACTTGCTTTGCTTTTGCAATTGTTTGAAATGGTGTTTTGTGTGGTTTTTAAAGTATTTTTAAAAGAGGCCTTTGTTTAGGCAATCTTTGTAATGATTCTCGTTCGTAAGAATATATACAAAGATGTTTGTCTTTTGAAAAATGTTTCAATGTTTTGAAAGTTATTTGAAAATGTTTTGAAATGTGTGTGTGTTTGTTTTGAAAATAGCAAGGATTGTTTTAAATTTGATCAAGTAACAAGAAGCATTCTACCTACTCAAAAATCTTTCTTGTACATTTTTATTCCTTTGACATTATTTCTTTACCATTGCTTTGGTAAAGAACCCTATCTTTGGATGTTAAACGGGACAGGCGTGGGTCATCGTATGGCCATGATAACAATATTTACAAGTATCTTAGCAAGTTTTGAGGGACTAAGATCATCTTTGTTTAGGAAACCTTTTGGTAGCGTCATCGAGGGACTATGATCTTTTGTTTTGTTTTGTTTTTCCAATATACGTTGCATGCATACCATGACCATTTTGTAAGGCAACCAAGTGGGTGAAACCCTAGGGGTGCTTGTGTGCAATGTGTTGTCATTTTACATACTTTTGTCTTGTATTAGGTCATGTCTATTTGTTTGATTTTGTCATATCATACAAACCCTAATTTTACAAAACATGTATAATGGGATAAATTGCGTAAAGTAAATCTAAGCTATTACAACAATATTATGGGAGGGGGGATACAAGTTTTTAATGGGGGATATTGCTCAAAATAAAACCCTAAAAATTATTACAACCCAATTGAATTATTGTACAATAAATAAATAAATATACCGTATTTAAATATGCAATAAAATGTATGGATGCAAAATCTTTTTTTGTATTTATTTTATGTATGTAAAAATAAAATTATTTAAGTCCTAAAAATAAGAAGAAAAAATATCATTATTTTTTGAAAGGGTGAAAAACCCTAGTTTTTGATTAAAGAAAATATATGTTTCTTATTATTTATTTTATCCATTTATGTACAAGAAAAATAAATAAAATTATTTACAAAAATGAAAATATATGTGGAAATAATATTTTATGTGTATGAATAATAAAAATAAAAATGTATGATATTTTTAAATATACTTACTATTTTGAATTAATATATATTTACTTTCTTAAAAGAAAATTAGGGTTTTTACCCTTAATAAAAAAATAATCTTTTTATTTCTTTTTTTTAATACATTAAATATTATACTTTTACATACATAAAAATAAACAAAAAAACATCTTTTTACATAGGTATAATATTTTGCACATTTATATTTAAATTGCTTATTTAATTATTGCCAATTTATTTATTTGTACCATTTATTCAATTTGGATGTAATAGTAAATATTAGGGTTTTATTTTCTTGCAAATATTCCCCATTCAAAATTGTATCCCCCTCCCCATACCAATGTTATAATAACTTAGGTTTATTTTGCGCACTTTATGCTTTCAAATATACCATGATTAGAGATTAGGATTTGTATGCAAAAATCCAAAATCAAACAAATAGCTTGATTAATACAAAGACAAAAAAGCATGTAAATTGACAACACAATGCACACATGCACCGCTAGGGTTTCATCCACTTGTTTCCTTTAAAATGATCGTGTTATGCATGTTGAGTATCTTGGCAAAACAAAAACAAAACAAAAAGATCATAATCCCTCGATGACGCTATCTTGGTTGCCTAAACAAAATGATCTAGTCCCTCAAAAATTTGCTAAAGATACTTAGCACAATTGCTATCATGGTCCATACGATGACCCGCGCCTGTCCCGTTTAAAATCCTAATACAAGGTTGTTTACCAAATGCAATGGTAAAACAACATTGTCAAAAGGGTTAAAATGTGTAGGAAAGATCTTTGAGTAAAATAGGGTAGACAACTCTTAAGTTACTTGATCAAAACTTGCAAAAACATCCTTGCTATTTTCAAACATACCTCACAACACAATTTCAAAACATTTCCCAAAACAAATTTTCAAACAATCAAACATTGAAACATCTTTTCAGAAGACAATAAACCTTTTTATACATTCAAATAAGAATCATTACAAAGGTTGCCACAATGATGGCCTCTTTTCAAAACATTTTCAAAACCATACACGCAAAGCACCATTTCAAACAATTGAAAAGCAAAAGCATGTGATCTAAACAAGTAACTAAGAGCCCATGGAAAACCATGGATGAAAAGGGTGCTTGCACCTTCCCTTTTCATAATCTACCCCCCGAACCCAAGAAAACATCTCGAAGGTCTTTCCTGTGCTTTTTGACCTTTTCTTTGGATAAAATAAAAAGTCAGTGGCGACTCTTGCTAAACCGAAACATTTGTGAACACAAACGCAAAACCTCAAGTCAGTTCTCCCACCGTATCACAGTACCTTCATGCAATTCAGCCATAATCCTTTCAGCTTCAAGCTTGTTCACACAACGGAGCAGAGTAGAATCATGATTACGCTTGTATAAGATGCCATTGCTTAGGAAGAACTTTTCCGAGAATCTCCTTAAGAACTTTTTGTCATTGACTGAAGCTCCTTTTGGGTATTCTTGCGCCCAGAACAGCTTCGTCCCTGTCCTTGGCTTCTTCCTTCTGCGCGCGTTTTTTCAAATCTGCAAACTCTCACATACTTGCACAAAAGCAAAAACTTACAACATGAAACATATAGCATTTTTTATAACGATTCCAACCATATCCATTTTGTGACCTAACTCTCAAAGAACAGAGAGAATTTCTGTAGCCCTAATTTCTGACCTAATTTTTCTATGAACTTCAAGTTACAAATTCTCACTACTCAATTAATATAAATGATAACTATGCATATTACAGCTTCAGCAAGTTAAGGACTACATTTTTGCTTCACAAATCAAAGCTTAAGGATTCCTAAATAGAGAGATAGAGTTTTGAAAAATACCTTGTTCAACTGAGTTTGGATATGGCAATGTAGGGACTTTGAGTGAGGCCTGAAGATCGTGTGAGCTTCCTTGAAGTTCCCTCAACCTTTTCGAATGCTTAGCTGGTCTTGAGGATGCTTGAAACTCCTTGTAGAAGTCAACCTGCAACCTTCCAAAATGAAAATGGTGATGTCTGAAATAGGGCTTCCAGAACCAGGACAAGAGCTTGGATAGTTTAGGTAGGATGTATGTAAAGTGTTTGAAGTCTTAAAGTGAGAAACGCACGAGCCAATATTGATTTGGCAAGAGTTCTGCAGAAGATGCCCTGTTTGGGCAGAAACTTGTGTTTTTTGTGTTTGGGAGAGTTTCAAATGCTATGAATTCATGTATTGGCTTGAGACAAGTTTGTGAAGTTGTCTAGAATGAAGCCAAGTCTTCTCTTTATCAGATGCACAAATTCTGATCCCTTTTTCCAATTTGCTTGCATTTGAAGAAAAGTTGAAGTGACTATGCAAGAGGCTTGTACTTGCTAGTTCTAGGGCTGACAATAGTTGGTAAACATTTCTGGATATCTGTGGACATTGCTTGCAAACAAGAAACAGGTCCATGGCTCAAGAATTGTAAAGTGGCAAAAAGTATGCTTTATGAAAATGGCAATGTGAACTTTTGGCCATTTATGGAATAAACTCTTGTATAATGCTCTAAAGGTCAAAATAAAGCCATTAACCACTAAGCTAGAATTCAATTATGGAGTGTAGAAGGGATTAGGACCTGTAATACAAGGTACAAGCATGCTAGGATCTGATTTGCAACTTGAAGCATTGTAAAAATGGCTTGCACAAAAGTGACAAAATGCCATTTTCTCTTCTTTGATTCTCCCTAACCACAAATGATTTTGGAGAGTTCTTGGACATTTTGGAAAGCTTACAACATGATATAGAATCCATATTTGAAATGAATTTTGAGATACCTCTAGTAACTAGGTGAAAAATGTCCATGAAGTTAGGTCAAAAACCTGCCTAAATTAGGGCAAATTTTCACTAAGTTAAAAAGTTTATGGACCCCTATTCACAAATTCATAACATGAGATCCAAGCATATTTTTGGAAAACTTTGTGAATCAAAGTTGTAGATTTCATGGAGGAATAAAACTTTCATGTTGGAATTTTTCTTTGAATCCAATTGTATCATGGTGAAAAAGTTGTGGAAAGTTGGGAAAAAATAAGAAAATTTCCATACTTAGAAATTTTCTATGTCATGAAAATTTTTCAAATTAAAACCCTAATTTGAAAAATTGATTTTCTTGATCAACAAGTTTCATATTTTGACATATCTTGATGAATTATGACCCTTGGCACTTGATTTTGACCAAAAAGTCAAAGTTTGACTTTTCACTATACAATTGACTTTCGATCAGTTGACTGCAAAATTCATCTGTCAATCCTATGCATTTGAGATCTTTTGAACTATGTGATTAGGTCAAGATGATGCTATTGAGTCCTTGAAATAATGATTGAACCCAATTGGCCATTGGGTAGGTTTAAAATCATAAATTGCCCTTTCTCAATCAAAACCCTAATTTTGACCATTTTGCCCTTTTGATGATTTGATCAAATTTCTTGAGGAGTTGTGATCCAAACTTGATCAAATGGTTCATATGAGTCTAAAATGTTGTTGTGGATCAAAAATTATGAATTTTGACTGTAAATTGGCCATGGTTGACTTTTTCCCCAATACAACTAATTTTTTAGGTCAACTGTCCAATTGACTGGGCAAAAATGTGATTCAAGGCTTGAAACTTGGTATGAGAAATCTTAGAGGTCCAAGATGGTGAATGAAAGTCACATGAAGCATTGGTGGTCCAAAAATCCTTGTGCAAACTCAAACCCTAATTTCAGGTTGTCAGTGCAAGGTGAGGTCTTCAGCTGAGCAAACCCTAATCCTGTCTGGAGTCCAAGAAGTCTTGTGAGGAAAATCTTGATAAAATGAGAGGGAAAATTTTGGGGCACAACAGCTGCCCCTGTTCAATCTTCTTGAACCTAAAGAGTTAGATTGGCGAGTTTGTCGTTCGTGACTCGAAGGTAAAAGATGATTGGACACTAGAGTGCCCGTAAATTTGCACTCGTCAAAGTGTAGTTAAGGAAATGGGCTTAAAGATGACATTTGGAGATGTGATAGAATCTTGTTGGAGATGGGCTTAAAGATGCCATCCAAGAATGTTTGCTGAGTTGTAAGTTGTAAGTCAAAAGAATGAGTATCAGAACGGTATCTGCGTCTGGAACGTATCTGAACTGTATCTGGAGACTTGTAATGAGAAACAGAATAGAATCCGTGTCTGGAGCGTATCCAAACTGTATCTAAATATTGAATCTGAATAAGCAATAGAATAGCATCCGTGTCTAGAGCGTCTCTGAGCTTGGGAAAATCTGAATAAGTGACAGAATGTCAACCGTGTCTGGAGTGTATCTAAACTGTATCTAAATTGGAATCTGAATGAGTTAGTAGAATAGCATCCACGTATGGAGCGTATCTAAACTATATCTGAGATCAGAGTCTGAATGAGAAACAAAATGACTTGCGTATCTGGAGTGTATCTGTACTGCATCTGAATCAGAAAACTGAATAAGGGCCAGAATGGCATCCGTGTCTGGAGCGTATCTGAACTAGAATCTGAATAAGTGACAGAATGACATCCGTATCTGGAGCGTATCTGGACTGTATCTGATAGTTGAAATCTGAATAAGTGACAGAATGGCAACCGTGTCTGGAGTGTATCTGTACCGTATCATGATTGTATACTGTTAATGGTAGCTTGTTAATCTTATCCTGAACAGGGTAAAATGTTAGCTGAAACACAAGGTTATGTTGCATGAAATGTATGATGCAATAAATGTGCTTTATCAATTTTTATGATATATGGATGTAATGTATGCGCATGTAAGCTAATTTCTGTATTGCTGAGGAAAATAAATCCTTGACGGCTGGGGATAATAAAACCCTTGACTACTGCTGAGGAGAATAAATCCTTGACTGTTGAGGATAAGAAATCCTGGGCGACTGTTGGGAATTAAAATCCTTGACAACTTCTGTGGGGATATAAAGATCCTTCATGTCTTGAAGTTGAAGTATTGACAAAAATTCTATTGTGAGAGTAATGCCAAACTGCTTGAGAAAATTGCTTGGGAAATCCAGAGAACTCTGACGACTTCTACTGAGGGTTACACAATGGGAATCCTTATCCTGTTGGGGTATAGGGAAAATTCTGATGACTTCTGCGGGGAACTAAGAATGAGAATCTTCATTCTGTTGAGGAGTAATGAAAACTCCAGCAACTTCACTGGGGAATTAGGAATAAGAATCTTCGTTCTGTTGAAATTAGTGAAAACTCTGTGGGGAAGAAGGCTTACTGCTGACGAGTAAGTTCAGGAGTTTTCGGTTGTCTTCCACTCTATTGGAAAGTTATCCTAGGTTGGGGAGAGACAAAAAATTAACGGTTATCTGGTTGATTTCCAGGCTTCAAGATAACTTGCTGGGGAATTTGGAGAAACTGGATGGTTTTCGGTGGGGATTGATAGTTGGAAATCTTGACTCGACTGGGGAAGAAGGTTTCAGCTCCGTTGGGGATCTGTAGCTCAAAGTTTTAGCTCCGCTGGGGGTAAGGAGTTTGAAGTTTTAACTCTGATGGGGATTCAGGGTTTGAAATTTAGCTCCACTAGGGATCTAGATGATGTATTGTACGGATTTCTCATGGAATAGCCTAAAGACATTTTCCCATCCTTTCAGTCTGTTAGTAACTGTTCTTTTCCATCCTGTTTATTTGTATAACAGTAATTATGTTCAAATGCATATGTTCATCAATGAATCATTGGACGTTTTTGCAAATAAAAACACAAGTGTAAAAGAAAAAAGGCAAATAGTTTTCTGTACTCTGAAAGAGATATCTTTGTACTTACTTTTGAATAAGTGTTTTGTACAAAGGAAACAAACATCCTAGTAAGAGGATGGTGTCATAAAAGTAAGAAAAATTTATACAAAGAAAGATAGCTATGTGTGAAAAAATCCCATGGGGTTTCCATTCTGCTATAGCCTTCGTGTCTCCGAATATCTTGTCCATTTGTTGCTTCGTCCAAAGATGATTGGATTGATCAGAAGCTCCAAGTTTTCCTGTGAAGAGATTTTCCTTAAAGTGATCCGACCAGACATAGACATACGCTTTAATTCCCTAAATTTTTCCTGGACCACCCTTTCGGGTTTTCAGTCCACCAAGAAACCCTTTTTTGCCCAAGTCTCCCTTTCGGGTTTTCAACTTGCCGGGTGTACAAATTTTTTTTTATCCCTAATTTTTTCCTGAACCTCCCTTTCGGGTTTTCGATTCACCGGGATGCCCTTTTTTGCCTATGTGTGTCAACCTAGCGGGCCATTTATGCGTAGTATATTTTGACTATGTCTGCGTTTGCAGGATGCGGCAGGTCGTCGTCGTCCATAGTGTTTAAGATTATTTCCCCACCAGAAAAGATGTTCTTGATTACAAATGGTCCTTCATAGATAGGAGTCCATTTTCCCCTGGGATCACTTTGTGGCACGGTAATGCGCTTGATTACCAGATCCCCGACTTGATATGTCTGGCATCTGACTTTCTTGTTGAAAGCCTTGATCATCTATTTTTGATACGTCTGACCATGACAAACAGTAGTAAGTCTCTTTTCGTCAATTAAGTTTAACTGATCAAGCCGGGTCTGGATCCAATCGTCTTCACTCAAACCAGCATCTTTCATGATTCTCAAGGAGGGAATCTGAACCTCGATAGGTAAAACAACTTCCATGCCATATACCAAGGAATAGGGTGTTGCCCCAGTTGATGTGCATGTCGTGGTACGATACCCGTGGAGAGCAAACGGTAACATCTCATGCCAATCCTTGTAGGTGACTGTCATTTTTTGTATGATCTTCTTGAATTCATCTTCGGCCGGTAGGGAGATGAATTATGATGTTGAATTTTGAACTGCTCGCACAAAGCGGTGATCATAGTATTGTTAAGGTTTGTACCGTTAGCAGTGATAATCCTTTTGGGGATACCGTACCGACAAATAAGGTTCTGCTTGATGAAGTGGGCAACAACATTCTTAGTAACGGATGCGAAGGAAGCTGCTTCGACCCACTTGGTGAAGTAGTCAATGGCCACTAGAATGAAGTGGTGTCCGTTGGATGCTGTAGGCTTGATCTCTCCAATCATGTTGATTCCCCACATAGCGAAGGGCCAAGGAGCTGTTAAGACATTTAGAGGAACAAGAGGCACGTGCACCTTGTCTGCAAAGATTTGACATTTATGGCATGTCCGGGAATGTTGATAGCAGTCAGCTTCCATGGTAGACCAGTAATAGCCTGCTTGCAGAATTGTTTAGCCATCGTATGCCCGCTAGAGTGAGTGTCGAAGGTACCTCTTGTACCCCAAAATTTTCCCTCTCATTTTATCAAGATTTCCCCTCACAAGACTCTTTGAACTCCAGACAGGATTAGAGTTTTGCTCTACTCAAGACATCTCATTGCATTGATGACCTAAATTAGGGTTTGAGTTTGCACATGGATTTTTGGACTTTCAATGCTCAAAGTGACTTTCATACTTCATCTTGGACCTATAAGATTGCCCCTACCAAGTTTCAAGCCTTGAATCAAATTTTTGCCCAGTCAATTGGACAGTTGACCTAGAAATCAACTATATTGGGGAAAAAGTCAACTGTGGCCAATTTACAGTCAAACCTCACAATTTTTGATCCACATCAACATTGTAGACTCATAAGAACCATTTGATCAAGTTTGGACCACAACTCCTCAAGAAATTTGATCAGATCATCAATAGGGCAAAATGGTCATTTTTAGGGTTTTGACTGTATAAGGGCAATTTCTGATTTTACACCTAGCCAATGGAAAATTGGGTTCAAGCATGGATTCAAGGACTCAATGGCATCATCTTGACCTATTCCCAAGGTTCAAAAGATCTCAAATGCATTGGATTGACAAATGAATTTGCCAGTAAACTGATCAAAATTTGACTGTACACTGAAAAGTCAAACTTTGACTTTTTGGTCAAAATCAAGTGCCAAGGGTCATTTTTCATCAAGATGTGTCAAAACATGAAACTTGTTCATCAAGAAACCCAATTTTGCAAATTAGGGTTTAAGATTGAAAAAATTTCATAACTTAGAATTTTTCTAAGTTATGAAATTTTCTTAATTTTTCCCAACTTTGCCCAACATTTTCACCATGATGCAATTGGATTCAAACAAAACTTCCAACATGAAAGTTGTAGTCCTCCACAAAGTTTACAACTTTTATCCACAAAGTTTTCCCAAAAGAAGTTTGGATTTCAAGTTATGATTTTTGGAACAAGGGTCCATGAAACTTTTAACTTAGTGAAATTTTGCCCTAGTTTAGGCAGGATTTTGACCTATCTTCATGGAAAATTTTCACCTAGTTCCACTTGGAATATCAAAATGAATTTCAAATATGGATTGTATAGCATGTTACAAGCTTTACAAAATGTCCAATAACTCTCCAAAATCATTTATGGTTATGGACAATCGAAGGTTTGAATTTGGCAAAAACTCACTTTTGATCCATGGCATTTTCATGTTGATACAAGTTGCAACTTCTGTCCATCTTCATTGGTACTTGATTACAGGTCCCTAAACCCCTTCATACTCAATAATTAAATGCAAATCCATTGGTTTGAGGCTTTGTTCTGGTCATGGGAGGATTACACAAGAGATTAATCCAAAAATAGCAAAAAGGCAACATTGCCATTTTTGTCAAATTTGCTTTATGTCAAATTGCATTCTTGAGCCTTGAACCAAAATCTTGTGCAGCAAACAATATCCACAAACTTGAGGGGCCAAAATCACAAGGCGTAAGCTGGTACATAGCCTGTACAGGCCTGTCTTGCATCATTGCTCACTTTTACTTAAAATACAAGAAACTTGTCAAATACAACACAACTTGCACATCTGTTAAAAAAACCTTTGCAAGCTTTTGAAACAAGTTTCACACATTCCCTTGAGCCAGAAACACGAGCCATTGAGCCTTAAAAACCTTCCAAAGCACAAAATCACCTTCATCTTGCAAAATAGGGCAGCTTCTGCACCTTGAGTTCTATCTCACAAACCACTCGTGTGTTTTGCCCCAAACCTGTTCAAACACCTTCCATATAACATATCCAAGCTATCCCAACCATTAGGCAGTGACTCTAACTCCATTTGCAAGCTTCACCATTTTTGTTTTTAGCTTGTGCAGGTTGAGTTCTACAAGCTTGTTCAAGCACATTCAAGGCAAACTAGGCATTAGGGAAGGTCAGGGGAAGTTCAAGCAAGCTCCCAAACATCTCAGGCCTCACTGAAAAGCTCCACATTTCCATACACGATTTAAACTGAAACAGGTTTTTATCAACTTCCTATCTCTCTATTTAGGAATCATTAGGCTTAGGTTTATGAATAAAAAATGTAGTACTCTTAGCACTGAAGCTGTACATATGCTCAGTTTTCATTTAAGTTAAACGTGTTAAGAGAATTTGATTCATGAACTTCCTGAAAAAGTTAGGTTAGAAATTAGGGCCAGAGAAATTCTCTCTGGTCTTTGAGAGTTAGATTAAGTTTCTTATATGGTTGAATTCGTCTTGAAAAATGCTACAACTTTGATGTTATGAGTTTTTGCATTAGAGCACGTATGCAGGATCTGGACATTTGTACAGGGCGCGCGTTTTTGTTTGACAAAGGTTGAAGATGAAGTTCAGTGGGCTGGGCTTGGTTCTGGCTCACTTTTTTCACCCCCTGCCTTGCTGATTGCATCCCCTGGCCCATTTCTTCATATTTTTTATATTTTTGTATTTATTTTTCATTTCTGATTTTATTTTATTATTTTCCAAACATAAAAAATACCAAATTTTTTTAATAAATTTTCACATTTATTTTTGTATTTTATTTTATTTTTCTAACATAAAAATAATTTAGTGAGTATATACTTTTATTTTATTTAATGAAAACTTGAAAATAATACATAATAATATTATACCTTTATTTTTTATTTTTTATTTATTTATACTTAAATAATATTTTTCTAAATATATTTTTATCTTGTATATATTTTATTTTATTTTATTGTACATGAATAATATAATTAATATATATTTACTTTCTTAAGAGAAAATTAGGGTTTCTACCCTTAATAAAAAAATAATCTTTTTATTTCTTTTTTTAACACATTAAATATTATACTTTTATATACATAAAAATAAAGAAAAAAACATCTTTTTACATAAGTATGGTATTTTGCACATTTATATTTAAATTGCTTATTTAATTATTGCCAATTTATTTATTTGTACCATTTATTCAATTTGGATGTAATAGTAAATATTAGGGTTTTATTTTCTTGCAAATATTCCCCATTCAAAATTGTATCCCCCTCCCCATACAAATGTTGTAATAACTTAGGTTTATTTTGCGCACTTTATGCTTTCAAATATACCATGATTAGAGATTAGGGTTTGTATGCAAAAATCCAAAATCAAACAAATAGCTTGATTAATACAAAGACAAAAAAGCATGTAAATTGACAACACAATGCACACATGCACCCCTAGGGTTTCATCCACTTGTTGCCTTTAAAATGACCGTGTTATGCATGTTGAGTATCTTGGCAAAACAAAACCAAAACAAAAAGATCATAGTCCCTCGATGATGCTATCTTGGTTGCCTAAACAAAATGATCTAGTCCCTCAAAAATTTTCTAAAGATACTTAGCACAATTGCTATCATGGTCCATACGATGACCCGCGCCTGTCCCATTTAAAATCCTAATACAAGGTTGTTTACCAAATGCAATGGTAAAACAACACTGTCAAAAGGGTTAAAAATGTGTAGGAAAGATATTTGAGTAAAATAGGGTAGACAACTCATAAGTTACTTGATAAAAACTTGCAAAAACATCCTTGCTATTTTCAAACACACCTCACAACACAATTTCAAAACATTTTCCAAAACAAACTTTCAAACAATCAAACATTGAAACATCTTTTCAAAAGACAATACACCTTTGTATACATTCAAACAAGAATCATTACAAAGGTTGCCACAACGATGGCCTCTTTTCAAAACATTTTCAAAACCACACACGCAAAGCACCATTTCAAACAATTGAAAAGCAAAAGCAAGTGATCTAAACAAGTAACTAAGAGCCCATGGAAAACCATGGATGAAAAGGGTGCTTGCACCTTCCCTTTTCATAATCTACCCCCCGAACCCAAGAAAACATCTCAAAGGTCTTTCCTGTGCTTTTTGGCCTTTCCTTTGGATAAAATAAAAAGTCGGTGGCGACTCTTGCTAAACCGAAACATTTGCAAACACAAACGCAAAACCTCAAGTCAGTTCTCCCACCGTATCACAGAACTGGCGACTCTGCTGGGGAATTTATTTAAAAGTGGGGTTACCTTAGGGTTTAGATCACCTTTACACGCTTACTTTGTTTGCTTTGTTTGCTTTACAATTGGCTATATTGTTTGGGTTTGAAATCCTCTACACGAATTTGGGAAACATTCATAGGTAAATGACAATACATTATGGAAACTGTGCGGGGTATACCGACATGGTTGAAGTAATAGCTTTATTAGTGTGACATATTTGTGATTACCGGTAGCCTTTGAGTCAATCAAAGAGAATACGTGGCGGCTGAGTGATGTCATGAAGCACTAATGAACTTTTAGAACCTTTACTTGACCATCTTGGCCTTTTTAGGGGTAGTGAGATGACCGGCTTTGGTGCAGTCCGAAGTTGGTAGATACTCAATACTACACTCATTGAGGGTTATTTTCTTGGAATATTTCGGTCGCCAGTTAAGTGGCTAAACTGAAACAATGAACACAGAAAATAATCCAGTGATATTGAGCTCCTTATAACCCGGTTACTATTTATAGGACAGGTTGAGCCAACTAACTTCAAGAGGGTACTTACCTATGAAACCTCATGCAAGCCTGAAACTAGGAACTTGTGTGACTTGCTTGTACATATACTTGTGCATACATCATGAACATCATAAAGCATCATATGCATCCACTAACCATTTTAAGGGTTTGGATCTTCATCTTTGTTCTAGTTTGTAGGTAATGGAATCTCTTCGCAGGAAAACAATTCAGGCCAACTGTTGTACCCCAAAATTTGCCCTCTCATTTCTCATTGATTTCTCATCACAAAGCCCTTTAAGCTCAAGGTCCAGTTAGGGTTTCATCTGCTCAAGACTTCTCCTTGCACTGTTGACCCAAATTAGGGTTTGTGTTTGCACAAAGATGTTTTGGCCAAAAATGCCAAAAATGATTTTCATGCTTCATATTGGAATCCCAAGTTTATCCACACCAAGTTTCAAGTCTTGATTCCAAATTTTGCCCAGTCAATTGGACAGTTGACCTGGAAATCAGCTGTATTGGGGAAAAAAGTCAACTGTGGCCAATTGACAGTCAAATCTCATGAAAATTGACCCACATCAACATTATAAACTCACATGGACCATTTGATCAAGTTTGGATCACAATTCCACAAGAAATTTGATCAGATCATCAAAAGGGCAAAATGGTCATTTTTAGGGTTTTGACTGCACAAGGGCAATTTTTTACTGTTTGGCCTAGCCAATGGCAAACCAAGCTCACATATGGACTCAAGGACCCCATGGAATTGTCTTGACATGCTCAACAAGTTCAAAAGATCCCAAATGCACAAGATTGACAGTTGAATTTCCCAGTCAATTGATCAATTTTGACTGTATACTGAAAAGTCAAACTTTGACTTTTTGGTCAAAGTCAAGTGTCAAGATTCATTTTTCATCAAAACATGCCAAATCATGAAAGTTGTTCATCAAGAAATCAAGAATTGCAAATTAGGGTTTGAAATGAAGATTTTTCATAACTTAGAATTTTTCTAAGTTATAAAAAACCCTAATTTTTTCCTAACTTTGCCCCACTTTCTCACCAAGATTCATTTGGATTCAAGCAAAAGTCAAAACATGAACGTTGTAGCCTATTTCATAATCTACAACTTTGATACACAAAGTTTTCCCAAAAGAAGCTTGTATCTCAAGTTACAATTTTTGGAACAAGGGTACCAAACCATTCTTAACTTAGAGAAAATTTGACCTATTTTAGGCAGGATTTTTGCCTAACTTCAAGACCATTTTTCACATACTTCCACTTGGAATTTCAATTTTCATTTCAAAGATGGGTTGAAGTACACATTCCAAGCTTTCCAAAATGTCCAAGAACTCATCAAACAACCTCATGGTTTGAGAGAATCGAATTTTGCAATATGGGAAAAACTCACTTTTGTTATGGCCAATTTCCATGTTCATACACTTAGGAAATTTTCAAATCAGCATGCATTTCTTGATTACAGGCCCTAAATCCTTTTTACACTCATAAATTTAATGCAAACTCTTTATGCCAAGACCATATTCTATGTGTTCAAGCATTGCATAAAGGTTTAATCCATTTTTAGATAAAGCATAATATCCATTTTAGAAAAGTTTCACTTTATGTCAAAATACAAATCCAAGCAAGTACAGTTAAGATCTCTTTGGCACAAGTTTATGGACTAATTGCACTGATCAAGACTAAGTGGTGCAACATAGATTGGGGGCCTCTACCTGTCTAGAACACCAACTTGCCATCTCTTGCTTAAAGTGTAAGAAAGCTTGCATTTTGTACAACAACTCTCATTTCCTGTAAACCAAGCTTAAGCGAACTTGTCAAACACTTTCTAATCATCAAACCCAAGCTGAAACACGAGCTATCCACCTCCATTGCCCTCTCAAACACAGAATCCCTCTCAAACTGTCCAAACAGGGCACATTCTGCAACTTGAATCCCACAACTCATTTCCATCGTGCATCTTGGCCAAAACTAGTTCAAACACTTTCCTTACCATCAATCCAAACTATTCAAAGCATTAGAAGTGGACTGTAACTCCTCTAATCAGTTTGGCCATTTTCATTTTCTTGTTTTGCAGGTGGAGTGCTACAACTCGATTCAGCTAGTTTCAAAGCAAAGTAAAACTTGGAATAGCATCCCTGGACATCAAGGAAGCTGTACCAATCATCACCTTGCTCTGAAAGTACCTCCATCATCAGATACAACTTCAACTGAACAGGTATATTCTTGAACTTATATCTCCCAATGTAGGCATCATTAGCTCTAAGTTTGTGAATAAGAAGTGTTCTACTCATGCCCCTGAAACTGTACATACTTTTACTTTCCATTTATTTTGCATAGGTTGTGAGAATTTAAGGTCTGAATATTGATAAAAAGTTAGGTTAAGATTTGGGAATGATGAAATTCTCTCTCATTTCTGAGAGTTAGGATGAGTTCTTTACATATTCAGAATCGTGGCTTGATGATTAACATTTCTTATGTTGTAAGTTTGTGCTAAAAGTCCAAGAATCCAGGTGTTTGAATCAGTGTTCCAGGCGCGCGTTTTTGACAAAATTTCTGGCTGGAGGTTGAAGAAGCTCCACGTGGGCTGGGCCTGTTTTGTTATTTCTTTTCACACCATGTTTTTGCTTTTACACCCCCTTGGCCCATTATGTTTATTGTTATGTTTTTTTGACTTTTCCTTTTTTGTTCTGACTTATTTATTTTTCTAATAATATTAAAAATATAAAAAATATTTTTCACACCATTTTTATATTTTTTAGGCATTTATTTGTTTATATTGATATTTGTATGTAAATAAATACATAACACTTTTTTAGAATATTAGGAATAAATACCAAATACATTCATTTTTTCATTTTTTATTTTATTTTATCTTCTGAAAATATTTGATATAAAATATACTTTTTTAATAAATATTAAATATTATTATTTTTGTACATATAATATATATTTAGTAAATAATAATAATACATCTATATTTATTAGAATATTTAGGTAAAAAATATGAAATATATACATTTTATTTTTATTAATATTTGACATTAAAAATACTTTTTTATATAAATATACTTCATTTTTATTTTATTTTGTATATAATTGATAAATATTTGTATATATTAAATAATTAATATATTTACTTAATAAATTAGGGTTTTGCCCTAAAACATGGAAAATACTCAAAAAAATAATACTTTTCATTTTATTTTATTTTGACATATAAAAATAATTTTTTTCATACACATAAAAACATTTTTTTGCATCTTGCATATTTATCTTATTTCTATTTAATTTGTGCAATTGATTATCTTGTAAATAATTCCAAATTAATCTAATAGCTAGGTTTAAATTCCTTGTCAAATACCCCCCATTTGAACATTTGTACCCCCCTCCCCATATTGTGTTGTAATAGCTTAGGAACTTTAATTTTCGCACTTTAAAGCTTTCTAAATATACCATGATAGAATTAGGGTTTGTATGCAAATAAAAACAACAAAAATAGTTTGACCTAATTTCAAGATAATCAAGCATGAAAATGGACAACACTAATCACACTTGCACCCCTAGGGTATTCCACTTGTTGCCTTCAATAATGGGCCATGTTGCATGTTAGGTCTCTTTGGGCAAAATAAACACAATTCAAATGATCATAGTCCCTCGATGACGCTTTCGAAAAGTTGCCTAAAAATGATCAAGTCCCTTAAAGGAAAATTGCCCAAAGATACTTGGCACCATTGCAATTATGGTCTAAACGATGACCCGCGCCCGTCCCTTTCACATCCTAACACAAGATTGTCCACCAAATGCAATGGTGGAACAAAATTGTTAAAAGGGTTAAAACATAGCAAAAATCTTTGAGAACTTTAGGGTAGATAGCTCTTAAGTACTTGTCAACTTGCAAAACAAAAACACTTGCCTATTTTTCAAACCACACTTCACAAACACTTTCAAAACAAACTTTCAAAAACCTTGAAACATCTTTTCAAAAAGACAAACACCTCTTGTAAAACATTCGAGTAAAGAATTGTTACAAGGGTAGCCTAGACAAGGCATCTTTTTCAAAACATTTTCAAAACCACACACAAAGCACCATTTCAAACAATTGAAAACAAAGGCAAGTGATCTAAGCAAGTACCTAAGAGCCCATGGATAACCATAGATAGAAAGGGTGCTAATACCTTCCCTTTCTATAATCTACTCCCCGAACCCAAGAAAACATCTCAAAGGTTTTTGCTGTGCTTTTTAAACCTTTCCTTAGGATAAAATAAAAAGTCGGTGGCGACTCTTGCTCAACCGAAACATTTGCGAAAACAAACGCAAAACCCTAGTCAGTTCTCCCACCGTATCACACCAACCTTGTGAGGACCCCTCCTCAACTCAAGGAGCTTGCTTCCAAGATTACAGAGAATTCTCTCTTTAGTGAAAGACATGGTAGACTTCTCAACTTGGTCAACTCCAACAATGAAGAAGACATGATGAAAGTTCTCTTCCAATTCTTTGACCCCCTACACCATTGCTTCACATTTCCTGATTACCAACTAGTACTTACTTTGGAGGAATTTTCTCAACTCCTGAGGATTCCTATTCTTCATCAACTACCCGACAACAGTATGGAAAGAGAACTAAAGCCTGAAGATGTTGCTCAAGCCTTACACTTGCAACCATCTAATATCAAAGGTAATTGGGAAACCAGAAGTGGTGTCAAGGGTTTCTTGGCAAAGTTTCTATTTGAGAAGGCACAAGACTGCAAGAATTCTCTAGATCTGCAAGCTTTTGAGGAGATTGTATCACTTCTCATCTATGGGTTGGTCTTGTTCCCAAACCCTGATCAGCTTATAGATGTGAATGCTGTCAAGATTTTCATATCTCGGAATCCTGTGCCTATATTTCTTGGGGACATCCTCCACTCATTTCACACACGAACAATGAGTAAAAAATGTATTCTCATGTGTTGTACTCCTCTTCTAGCAAGGTGGTTTATTTCTCACCTTCCCCAATCAATCTTGAAGAATGAGAAAGGCTTGAGGTGGTCACAACGATTGATGAACCTTACACATTCTGATGTTTATTGGTGTTTTCGGTCTAGAGAAAATGTCATCATCATTGATTGTTGTGGAGAATTCCCTAATGTCCCACTACTTGGCATTAGGGGAGGCATTACCTATAACCCCTGTTTAGCTCTGAGACAATTTGGGTATGCCCGAAGGGATGGCCCTCATTACATGCTGATTCCAGACTTGGTTTTTGACTTCGACGATGACGCTCAAGGACTTGGACAAAGGTTTATCCGAGCTTGGATGATGCCCAACAAACTGGACAGTAAGACATTGGGACACAAGAATTCCATCCCCCTTGAGCCTTACCTCAAGTGGGTACAAACCCGCGCCCAGGGTCTTATGATGCCTTACCCCTACATTCTGCCTATGATCACACCGTATCACAGAACTGGCGACTCTGCTGGGGAGAATTTTAAAAGTGGAGTAACCTTAGGGCTTAGATCACCCTCTTGCATGATTAATTGTTTGACTTGATTGCTTTACATCTTGGCTCTCTTGTTTGGGTTTGCAATCCTACACCCAGATTTTGGGAAACATTCATAGATAGCAATACGTTGTGGAAACTGTGCGGGGTATACCGACACGGTCGAAGCAATAGCTATATTAGTGCGACATATTTGTGAGTACCGGTAACCCTTGAGTTCAATCAAGGAGAGTACGGGGCCGCTGAGTGATGTCACTAAGCACTAATGACCTAGAACCTTACTTGACCATCTTGGCCTTACATTAGGGGTAGTGAGATGACCGGCTTTGGTGCAGTCCGAAGTTGGTAGATACTCGATACTACACTCATTGAGGGTTGTTTTCTTGGAATATTTTGGTCGCTAGTTAAGTGGCTAAACCAAAACAATGAACGATGAAAACAATCCAATGATATTGAGCTCCTTAGAACCCGGTTACTATTTATAGGACAGGTTTTTAAGCCAACTACACTCAAGAGGGTACTTACCTATGAAACCCCATGCAAGCCTGAAACTAGGGTTTGGTGTGATTTGCTTGTACATATGTTTGTACATACATCATAAACATCATAAACATCATAAAGCATCATATGCATTCACTAACCACTTTAAGGGTTCGGATCTTCATCTTTGTTCTTGTTTTGTAGGTCATGGAAATTCCTCGCAGAAAAACCATCCAAGTCAACCTTGTGAGAATTTCTCCTCAACTCAAGGAGCTCACCTCAAGAATTCCGGAAAGCTCATCCTTCAGTGAAAGACATGGTAGACTGCTCAGCTTAGTCAACACCAACATTGAAGAAGACATGATGAGAGTGCTATTCCAGTTCTTTGACCCTCTTCACCACTGTTTCACTTTCCCCGATTACCAGTTGGTGCCCACTTTGGAGGATTTTTCTCAACTCCTGAGAATTCCTATCCTTAATCAACTACCCTTCAACGGTACGGAAAAGGAACCAAAGCCGGAAGATGTTGCTCGAGCATTACATCTACAACCATCCGACATCAAGGGGCACTGGGAAGCTAGAAGCGGTGTCAAAGGCTTCTTAGCAAAATTCTTGTTTGAGAAGGCATAAGAGTGTTGGAATTCATTGGACCTACAAGCCTTTGAAGAGATTGTGGCACTCCTTATCTATGGGTTGGTCTTGTTCCCAAATTCTGACCAATTGGTAGATGTCAACGCCGTCAAAATCTTCTTGTCCAGAAATCCAATACCAACATTGCTTGGGGACATCCTTCACTCATTTTACACACGAACAATGAGAAAGAGGGGTGTTCTCATGTGATGTACTCCTCTCCTTGCAAGGTGGTTTATTTCGCACCTTCCACAATCTGTCTTGAAGAATGACCAAGGCTCAAGGTGGTCCCAACGGTTGATGACTCTTACTCACTCTGATGTACATTGGTGTTCTCGGTCCAGAGAAAATGTCATCATCATCGATCGTTGTGGAGAGTCCCCTAATGTCCCATTACTTGGCATTAGAGGGGGCATTACCTACAACCCTTGCCTAGCTTTGAGGCAATTTGGATATGCACGGAGGGATGGCCCTCATGACATGTTGATTCCTGACCTAGTTTTTGACTTCGACAACGATGCGCAAGGACTTCGCCAAAGATTCATCAGAGCTTGGGGAAGGCCCAACAAGGTTGATAGCAAGACACTGGGACACAAGAACTCCATCCCTCTTGAGCCTTATCTCAAGTGGGTACGAGCCCGATCCCAGAGTCTAATGATGCCTTATCCTCATGTACTCCCTGTGATTAAAGAGCCCGTCAAGGAAGGAGAGGTTCCCTACACCATCCTACATCCTGACATGCCTACATCGTGGGAGGAAATGCAGAAGACTTGGATTCAGCTCAAGGAGGAACGAAACACTTTTGAAGCTAGCTTCTACGCCAGTGAGAAGAAGGTTCTAGAGCTCACCCGCGACTCCATGAGCAAGAGGCCCTCAACACCTACATCGCACCAAAGAGGATGCGCAATGTCTTTTTACCTTGAGAAGTTGTTTTTGTAATATTTGGCCCATGGGGCATTTATGTACTAACAAATTTCTTCTTATTAATATGACGTGCGTTCCTTTTTGTCTGCAACAAGTTTGAATATTCTAAATCCTTGAATGCATTGCATACATAAGCATATCATTTATCATGTGCATAAGCAGGTCTCACTCCAGGGTTCCTTATCTGTCTGCTGTTTATTTCAGCAGGATGGATCTCGAGCAAACAGTCAAAGACCTGCAAGCTCAAAATGCACAGTTCCAGTAACTCCTGATGACCTTGGCTAAGGGTCAGGAGGATCTCAAGATCTTGCTGGGGAATAAAGACCCAGTGAAAAAGAAGAAAAAGAGACTCGGGGTGGCTACATTAGGGAGAAGATTTGAAGGAGAGGCCAGGAGAGTGCTTGAATTTCCTCCTACTTCTGATGAAGGAACCAGTAAAGGAGGTGGGGCTGCGGTACCTTCCGAGTCCGATGTGGAAGAAGAGGAGGTCGAAGAGGATGAAGACTACTCTGATCAACAATACCCTCCGGCTGATGATAAATACAAAGGTTTAGAAGACAGGTTGGCCGCCATGGAACTACAGAGAGTACCGGGTTTGGATTTCGAAGACTTGGGTTTAGTTGTCGGGATTGTGATTCCCCCAAAGTTCAAAGTGCCAGTTTTTGTGAGGTATGATGGGCTGTCCTGTCCAAAAATGCATCTCAGGTCCTACGTAAGAAAGATCCAACCTTATACGGCAGATAAGAACCTTTGGATCCATTTCTTTCAAGACAGCCTTTCTGGGGCTCAACTGGAGTGGTTTTATCAGCTAGAGGGAACCAGCGTCAGAAACTGGGAAGACTTGGCCACCGCCTTTTACAAACAATATCAGTACAATTCTGACCTTGCTCCTACGCGTACCCAACTTCAGGGTATGTCACTGGGAACAGGCGAAGGATTCAAAGAATATGCACAAAAATGGAGGGATTTGGCTGGCAGGGTGCAGCCTCCTTTAACCGACCGTGAACTTGTTGATATGTTTCTAGGGACCCTATCTGGGCCATTTTTCAATCATCTGATCGGTAACTCTTCCGCGGGGTTTACCGATTTGATCTTAATAGGCGAAAGAATAGAAGCTGGCATCAAGTCAAGAAAGATTCAGAAGGGTGCCGCTGCAAGTGTTGAGAAGAAACCTTTCAAGAAAGAAACGGCTGTTGTATACTCCCAAAGAAGAGCAGGGAAGAATGAGCGCCGGCCAACTGTAGGGGCCGTAATGATTCAAAACCCTTCAAGTGAGCAGCCTCGCTATAACCAGTCCAGACCAAATCAACAACGGGTGGAACGGCCACAACGGCAGTTCACCCGCATTAATATGACGCCAGTGCAAGTGCTTCCCCATCTGTTGAAGTTGAATCTCGCCACTATCAAAGAGGCACCAAAAAATGTGAATACGTCCTCTCCGCATTATCATCCTAATGCTAAATGCCCCTACCATTCTGACAGTGTCGGGCACGACACCAATGATTGTTGGGCACTCAAGCATAAAATCCAAGACCTGATAGAGGCGAAGGAGGTGGAGTTTGACGCTCCGGAGAAGCCTAATGTGATATCTGCTCCCATGCCGAAGCACGACCGAAATGTCAATGCCATTGAAGAAGATTTGTATGTTGCTGATGTCAATGATCTGATAACTCCATTGTTAACCATCAAGTTGAATCTGTTAAAGGCCGGGATTTTCCCGGGATGTAAGGAAGACTGCTATTGCTGTTACTCTCTGCCGCTTGATTGTCCGTTACTGAAGAAAGGCATCCAAGGCCTAATGGATAGTCGACAAATTTTGTTTGAAAAAGTTTCTGCTGTTCCAACCCATACTGAAGATGTCTCAATCATAACCATTCACGCCAATCTTTCCAAGGCCGTCAGAAAGCCTGTTAAGATTACACCAGCTACGAAATCTGTTCCTTTGAAGATAACAATGCCAGGGCCTGTCCCCTATATTTCTGAGAAGTCAATACCATGGAACTACGGCGGTGACGTCTACTACCATGGTATTAAACAAATCGAAATAACTGAAGAAAGTTCGGATGATGAAGAAGCCAGCATTGGTAACATTGCAGGCACGAGCAAAATCACCCGAAGCGGGAGAATATTTTCTCCAGAGATTGCCCCTCCAAGAGCAATCTTTGGACCCTCATCTACTGACAAGGTTATCCCTGCACAAATAAAACTCTCCGCTAGAACCCCATTGATTGAAGATGTTGTTGTTCCTAGTATTGTCCCTCCTACCGCTGTTGATAAAGGTAAGGGAATCCAAGATGCATCAGGACGAGGGCTCAACCCTTGGTCATCCCGGAAACCTCCAAGAAGGAAATGGATGAGATCTTGAAGATAATCAAAAGGAGTGATTACGATGTGGTAGAACAGCTGGGGCAAACCCCCTCAAAGATCTCCATGCTGGCACTACTACTTTGCTCGGAAGCGCACGCTAAGGCTCTGATAAAATTCCTGAAGGCAGCCCATGTGCCCCAGGAAACCTCTGCAGATCAGTTCCAAAATTGCATGGCCAGCCTTACTGCGGACAATGGATTAGGTTTCTCTGATGCCGACCTAACTCCTAAAGGCAGAAACCACAATGATGCTTTGCACATTTCAGTCGAGTGCCGAGGAACTACTCTCGCACATGTCTTGGTCGACACTGGTTCGTCGCTGAATGTACTGCCTAAGAAGGCCTTGGACCGACTAGATTGTGAAGGGTTGGAGTTGAAACCGAGTGATATTGTCGTCAGTGCTTTCGATGGTTCGAAGAGAATGGTCCATGGGGAGGTTGATATTCCCATCAAGGTGGGCACCGAGGTGTTTAAATCTACTTTCTATGTGATGGACATCCATCCGTCATACTCTTGCTTGTTGGGTAGGCCTTGGATACACCATGCCGGGGCAGTCACTTCCTCCTTACATCAGATGTTGAAGTATCCTGTCAAGGGGAAGATTATAACCGTCCATGGCGAAGAGGAGTACATGATCAGCCACTTGAACTCCTTCCGGTATGTGGAGGTAGAGGGGGAGTTCATTGAGACACCTTTCCAGCATTTCGAAGAAGTCCTTCCTGAAATAACAGTAGCAAAGTTGGCAGCTGAAGTACCGAGGCAGATGGCCAGGATGGCATCTCTGGAGGACGCAAGGGCCACAATAAAGGAGGGGAAGAATTCAGCATGGGGGCAGTTGCCTGATATTCCACATAAAACAGACAAATTTGGATTAGGATTCACTACCGCGGGCCAGAAAGCTATGCGCCGTTCGAAGATTGAAAGAGCGCCAGTCAAAATTTCTCCCTACGGAATCAACGCTTTGGAGGATGAAGACAAAGAGAGCAACATCGAAGAGTGGATTTACCCAACTGTCAAAGGAGGATTGTGCAACTGGGAGGCAAAAGACTTTGTCCCCATCACTTTTATTCATCAGTAATTTATCTGTCAAAAATTTCCTTTTGGTCTGTAATATTTATTTTCGAACAATCCGCACACTATCTTTTTACCTCATGCCTTGCCCGGGGCATGTAGGTCCATTTGTAAGGGTTTTGATTATTTTTCATATCCATATGCCATGTTTAATGATTCATTGGACGTTTTTCATTTGATAAACTGCTTGTGTTCATTTTCTTTCCTTTTGCATTTTTTGTTTAAGGATGGCTATCCCTTACACACACCCACACTCACAAATGCAGGTACCCATCCACTCTGGATTCCATGGGTGACTATTCTGCTATATCTTTCAATAACTCTGAAGATCTGGTCAATCAAGCCGAGTATGAAGATGACGAAGGTTGTGAAGTACCAGGGGAACTAGCCAGACTTCTACAGCAAGAGGAAAGGGCCATCTTACCACACGAAGAGTCATTGGAAACTGTTAACTTAGGGACCGAGGAAGACCGGAAGGAGGTACAAGTGGGTGCCAATCTGGAACCAAGTGTCAAGGAGCGCCTGATACAGTTGTTAAATGAGTATGTTGAAATCTTCGCTTGGTCTTATGAAGACATGTCGGGTTTAGACACAGACATCGTGGTTCACCGTCTCCCTACAAGAGAGGATTGTCCACCAATCAAGCAAAAAGTCCGTCGAATGAGGCCTGACATGTCTGAAAAGATCAAAGCAGAAGTGATGAAGCAATTCGACGCTGGCTTTCTGGCTGTTACGTCCTATCCTCAATGGGTCGCTAACATCGTGCCAGTACCCAAAAAAGATGGCAAAGTCAGGATGTGTGTGGACTACCGGGATTTGAATAGGGCCAGCCCCAAAGATGATTTTCCACTTCCACACATTAACATTTTGATCGACAATACAGCTCAGCACAAAGTGTTTTCCTTCATGGATGGATTCTCGGGCTATAATCAAATCAAAATGGCCCCCGAGGATATGGAGAAAACAACTTTTGTCACACAATGGGGCACTTTCTGTTACAAGGTGATGTCGTTCGGGCTGAAGAACGCAGGGGCAACTTATCAACGCGCCATGGTAGCTTTGTTTCATGATATGATACATCATGAGATTGAAGTTTACGTAGACGATATGATAGCTCGGTCACAAACAGAGGAGGAGCACCTTGAACATCTAGAAAAGCTGTTTGCCAGGTTGAAAGAATACAAACTCAGGCTGAATCCAAGTAAGTGCACTTTTGGAGTTAGGTCTGGTAAACTTCTAGGATTCATTGTGAGCAACAAAGGCATTGAATTCGATCCGGAAAAAGTGAAAGCAATACAAGAGATGCCTGCTCCCCGTACTGAAAAGGAGGTTAGAGGGTTCTTGGGGCGCTTGAACTATATTTCCAGATTCATCTCTCATCTGACTTCTACCTGTGAGCCAATTTTCAAACTCTTGAAGAAAGATCAGGTAGTCGAATGGAACGACGATTGCCAAGCTGCTTTTGATAAAATCAAGGAGTATTTGCTAGAACCTCCTATTCTGATGCCACCCGTCGAAGGAAGACCATTGCTCATGTATCTAACCGTCTTGGATAACTCAATGGGGTGTGTCTTGGGCCAGCATGACGAGTCTGGTCGAAAAGAGCATGCTATTTATTACCTTAGCAAAAAGTTTACCGACTGTGAGACTCGCTACTCACTGCTCGAGAAAACTTGATGCGCTTTGGTATGGGCTGCTCGCCGACTAAGACAGTATATGTTGACTCATACTACCTTGTTGATTTCCAAAATGGATCCTATCAAGTATATCTTCGAAAAGCCCACTTTATCTGGAAGAATAGCTAGATGGCAAATGATCCTAACTGAGTATGACATCCAATACACCACCCAAAAAGCTATAAAAGGGAGTGTACTAGCTGACCATCTGGCTCATCAAGCTATCGAAGATTACCAACCCATGAGATTTGACTTCCCAGACGAGGACATCATGAGCTTGGACCACATTGAAGGTAACGGACCGTATGACGGACCCGAAAAGGGATCCCGATGGACCCTGTACTTTGATGGTGCTTCAAATGCACTTGGAAACGGCATCGGTGCAGTACTCATTTCCCCGGAAGGTTGTCACACGCCTTTCACGGCCCGACTTTGCTTCAGCTGCACAAACAACATGGCTGAATATGAAGCTTGCATCTTTGGTCTCAAGGATGCTATAGACTTGGGGATCAAATCTTTGATCGTTTTCGGGGACTTGGCTTTGGTTATCAGTCAAATCAAAGGAGAGTGGGATACCAAGCATCCTAATCTTATCCCATACAAAGAACATGTCTTGACATTGTTGCCTCATTTTGAGCAAATTACCTTCGAGCATTTCCCGCGAGAAGAGAATCAGCTAGCAGATGCTCTAGCTACAATGTCCTCCATGTTTAAACTCAACTGGGATAACGAGGCTCCCCAAATCACCATCGAGCGAATGGATGAACCGGCACATTGTCACGAGATTAATACCGAAGAAGTAGTGGAACAACCCTGGTTCCATGAAATCAAAAGGTATCTCCAGACTAGAGATTATCCCGAAGGAGCTTCCGTAAATGACAAGAAGTTCTTAAGGAAATTTGCTGCCAAATTCTTCCTGAGCAACGACATCCTTTACAAACGAAGCCATGATTGTGTATTACTCCGATGCGTAGACAAAGCTGAA
This sequence comes from Vicia faba, assembly GCA_948472305.1. NCBI lineage: Eukaryota > Viridiplantae > Streptophyta > Magnoliopsida > Fabales > Fabaceae > Vicia > Vicia faba. The sequence continues at coordinate 487,212,810 of OX451739.1, forward strand.
GCAGAGTTGATCATGACTGAGATACACAGCGGCACATTTGGCACTCACTTGAGCGGGCATACAATGGCTAAGAAGATCCTAAGGGCAGGCTATTACTGGTCTACCATGGAAGCTGACTGCCATCAACAGTCCCGTACTTGCCACAAATGTCAAGTCTACGCTGACAAAGTTCATATCCCTCCGGTCCCTCTCAACGTTCTGACTGCTCCTTGGCCATTTGTAATGTGGGGCATTGACATGATTGGAGAGATCAAGCCCACGGCTTCCAACGGACATCGCTTCATCCTAGTTGCCATTGACTATTTCACCAAATGGGTCGAAGCAGCTTCCTTCGCCTCTGTTACTAAAAATGTGGTTGCCCGCTTCATCAAACAAAATCTCATATGCCGGTATGGTGTTCCAGACAGGATCATCACAGACAACGATACAAATCTGAATAACACAATGATCACCGCATTGTGCGAACAGTTCAAGATTTACCATCACAATTCATCTCCCTATCGGCCGAAGATGAACGGTGCTGTTGAAGCTGCGAACAAAAACATTAAGAAGATCATTCAGAAAATGGCAGTCACTTACAAAGACTGGCATGAGATGTTACCGTTTGCCCTACATGGATACCGTACGATGGCACGTACTTCAACCGGGGCAACCCCATTTTCGTTGGTATATGGCATGGAAGCTGTCCTGCCTATGGAAGTTCAGATTCCTTATCTAAGGATTATGAAGGACACAGGTTTGAATGAAGATGATTGGATTCAGACCCGACTTGATCAACTCAATTTGATCGACGAGAAGCGACTCGCTGCTATATGCCATGGTCAGACGTATCAAAAGCGGATGATCAAGGCCTTCAATAAGAAAGTCAGACGTCAAGTGTATCAAGTCGGAGATCTTGTAATCAAGCGGATTATCTTGCCGCAAAGTGATCCCAGGGGAAAATTGACTCCTACATATGAAGGACCATTTGTGATCAAGAGCATATTTTCTGGTGGTGCAATGATTCTGACCACCATGGATGGCGACGATTTGCCGCACCCTGCGAACGCAGACATAGTCAAAAGATACTACGCATAAAATAACCCGACAAGTCGAAAACCCGAAAGGGCGGCTTGGGCAAAAATGGGCCTCCTGGTGAACCGAAAACCCGAAAGGGCGGTTCAGGCAAAAATTAGGGATAAAAACAAAAAAATCTGTACACCCGGCAAGTTGAAAACCCGAAAGGGCGGCTTGGGCAAAAAGGGGTTTCCCGGTGGATCGAAAACCCGAAAGGGCGATTCAGGCAAAAGTTAGGGAATTAAAGCGTATGACTATGTCTCGTCGGATCACTTCAAAGACAATCTCTTCATCAACCAGTTCCAGGTCTCTGATCAATCCAGTCATCGGCAAACGAAGCATTGGATGGACAGATATTCAGAGTTGTGAAGGCTATAGAGGAATGGAATCCCATGGAATTATTTCACATAGCCATCTTTATTTTGTATAAATCTTTCAATATTTACGACAAAATCCTCTTACTAGGATGATTGTCTCCTTTGTACAAATATACTCAGAGAAAGTCAATACAAATACTTTTCCCAGAAATTTGTGTCATTTCCTTTTTCTTTTCTCTTGCACTATTTGTTTTATTTTGAGAAACGTCCAATGTTTTGTTAAATAGGCATATGCATTTGAACATAATCATTTCCTTATGAATCAAGAAAGAGGATTACTGATAGGTTGAAGGTGCAATTGGATATCCTGATACCCTTTCAAAGGAAACCCCCAGGAGATTTGGAATCCATATCCCCAGCAAGTCTTGAAGCTTATCCCCAGTAGATACTGAAAGCTTATCCCCTGCAGAGTACGGACGTCCCTCCCGAGCTTTTTTCAAAGTTATTCCTCACAAGGGCTTATAACTGGGTTATCCTCAGCTAATTGCCACGGAAGATCGCACTCGGCAAAATTCTTCCTATCCCAAGCGGAGTTCATCAGAGTTCCCCAACATAACTTATCAATACAATCCCCAGAGGAGTTTATCTTTGTTATCCCCAGCCAGAAAATCCTCCAGAACTCAATTCCCCTCAGAGTTTAAGTTTCAGTATCCCCAGCAGAGCTAAAACTTCAAATTATCAATCCCCAGCGGAGCCAGACTAGTGAACCCTCTCCCCACATAAATGCTTCTCACTAGACTAGAGATTCTCAGTCTTACCTCCCCAGCTTAAGTCTACCAGGTTCTAAAATCCCCAGTAGACATCATCATAAATTCTCTTACCCTGCAAGTCACCAAGGAAATTCCAAGTCCCCGCAAGTGATTCTAAGGCCCCTCGACGTTTGAAGGTCTGGTATTCCCCAAGCAAATCTGAAGACTTTCAGTGTTCAGTTCCTCTTTGTATATTCGAAGATTCTCCAGTGAAGATCTCCTCAAGACAGGGATTCCCCAGAAGATTGGTATACAACCCAAGCTCCTTATTCCCCAGCAACAACCAGGATTTATTCTTCCCGGAAGCAGTCAAGATGCTTTTATCTTCAGCCATCTAGGATTCATTTATCCTCCGCAAGACAGCTCTCCAGCTTACATGCGCATTCATGCACATTCATATAATATACATTGTATCATGCATCATGACATTGCATATAACTAACTCTTTACCTTTTCAGGTAAGATCAGTCGACAGACAAAAATCATTATCTTCCGAGATTCTTTCCAGGAATAGTTCAGATGTGACCAAGACATGGCAACATCCTGATGCTTATTCCAGATTCATCCAAATGCAGTTTTGCACGAGCTCATCATCAGGAAACCTTACACCGGTTCTTCCCCCACCTTCAAGATTTCTGAAAACAGTTCACGGGTTCTCCAAGTAACGGATGTTGACCTATCACTTGTTCAGTTTCTTCTCAAGACTTCTGAAAACAGTTTATGGATTCTTCCCAACAACAGATGTTAATCTATCAACTTGTTCAGATGCAACTTTTGAAAACAGTTTACGAATGCTTCCCAACAACGGATGCTGCTCTATTGCTTATTCAACTTCAAGATTTCTGAAAACAGTTCACGGGTTCTCCAAGTAACGGATGTTGACCTATCACTTGTTCAGATTCTTCTCAAGACTTCTGAAAACAGTCTATGGATTCTTCCCAAGTAACGGATGTTAATTTATCGCTTGTTCAGATGCAACTTCTGAAAACAGTTTACGGATTCTTCCCAACAACGGATGTTAATCTATCGCTTGTTCAGACTCTTCTCAACTTTTGAAAACAGTTTACGGACGCTTCCCAACAACGGATGCTGCTCTATTGCTTATTCAACTTCAAGATTTCTGAAAACAGTTCACGGGTTCTCCAAGTAACGGATGTTGACCTATCACTTGTTCAGATTCTTCTAAAGACTTCTGAAAACAGTCTATGGATTCTTCCCAAGTAACGGATGTTAATCTATCGCTTGTTCAGATGCAACTTCTGAAAACTGTTTACGGATTCTTCCCAACAACGGATGTTAATCTATCGCTTGTTCAAACTCTTCTCAACTTTTGAAAACAGTTTACGGACGCTTCCCAACAACGGATGCTGCTCTATTGCTTATTCAACTTCAAGATTTCTGAAAACAGTTCATGGGTTCTCCAAGTAACGGATGTTGACCTATCACTTGTTCAGATTCTTCTCAAGACTTCTGAAAACAGTCTATGGATTCTTCCCAAGTAACGGATGTTAATCTATCGCTTGTTCAGATGCAACTTCTGAAAACAGTTTACGGATTCTTCCCAATAACGGATGTTAATCTATCGCTTGTTCAGACTCTTCTCAACTTTTGAAAATAGTTTACGGATGCTTCCCAACAACGGATGCTGCTCTATTGCTTATTCAACTTCAAGATTTCTGAAAACAGTTCACGGGTTCTCCAAGTAACGGATGTTGACCTATCACTTGTTCAGATTCTTCTCAAGACTTCTGAAAACAGTCTATGGATTCTTCCCAAGTAACGGATGTTAATCTATCGCTTGTTCAGATGCAATTTCTAAAAACAGTTTACGGATTCTTCCCAACAACGGATGTTAATCTATCGCTTGTTCAAACTCTTCTCAACCTCTGAAAACAGTTTACGGATGCCTCCAGATACGGATGTCAATCTATTGCTTATTCAAACCCCCAGTTCAGAGATAGTCCAAAACATGGACACCTTTCTGATACTCATTCCAGATGGTATCTTTAAGCCCATCCCCGACAAGTTTCTGTCACTCTTCCAGATGTCATCGTTAAGCCCATCTCTAAATGGCAATTCTAAGCCCATTCCCACATCCATTGCTTTGACGAGTGCAAATTTCCGGGCACTCTAGTGTCCAATCTCCTTTTACCCTCGAGTCACGAAAGGCAAACTTGCCAATCTAACTCTTCAGGTTCAAGAAGATTGAACAGGGGCAACTGTTGTACCCCAAAATTTTCCCTCTCATTTCTCATTGATTTCTCATCACAAAGCCCTTTAAGCTCAAGGTCCAGTTAGGGTTTCATCTGCTCAAGACTTCTCCTTGCACTGTTGACCCAAATTAGGGTTTGTGTTTGCACAAAGATGTTTTGGCCAAAAATGCCTAAAATGATTTTCATGCTTCATATTGGACTCCCAAGTTTATCCACACCAAGTTTCAAGTCTTGATTCCAAATTTTGCCCAGTCAATTGGACAGTTGACCTGGAAATCAGCTGTATTGGGGAAAAAAGTCAACTGTGGCCAATTGACAGTCAAATCTCATGAAAATTGACCCACATCAACATTATAAACTCACATGGACCATTTGATCAAGTTTGGATCACAATTCCACAAGAAATTTGATCAGATCATCAAAAGGGCAAAATGGTCATTTTTAGGGTTTTGACTGCACAAGGGCAATTTTTTACTGTTTGGCCTAGCCAATGGCAAACCAAGCTCACATATGGACTCAAGGACCCCATGGAATTGTCTTGACATGCTCAACAAGTTCAAAAGATCCCAAATGCACAAGATTGACAGTTGAATTTCCCAGTCAATTGATCAATTTTGACTGTATACTGAAAAGTCAAACTTTGACTTTTTGGTCAAAATCAAGTGTCAAGATTCATTTTTCATCAAAACATGCCAAATCATGAAACTTGTTCATCAAGAAATCAAGAATTGCAAATTAGGGTTTGAAATGAAGATTTTTCATAACTTAGAATTTTTCTAAGTTATAAAAAACCCTAATTTTTTCCTAACTTTGCCCCACTTTCTCACCAAGATTCATTTGGATTCAAGCAAAAGTAAAAACATGAATGTTGTAGCCTATTTCATAATCTACAACTTTGATTCACAAAGTTTTCCCAAAAGAAGCTTGTATCTCAAGTTACAATTTTTGGAACAAGGGTACCAAACCATTCTTAACTTAGAGAAAATTTGACCTATTTTAGGCAGGATTTTTGCCTAACTTCAAGACCATTTTTCACATACTTCCACTTGTAATTTCAATTTTCATTTCAAAGATGGGTTGAAGTACACATTCCAAGCTTTCCAAAATGTCCAAGAACTCATCAAACAACCTCATGGTTTGAGAGAATCGAATTTTGCAATATGGGAAAAACTCACTTTTGTTATGGCCAATTTCCATGTTCATACACTTAGGCAATTTTCAAATCAGCATGCATTTCTTGATTACAGGCCATAAATCCTTTTTACACTCATAAATTTAATGCAAACTCTTTATTCCAAGACCATATTCTATGTGTTCAAGCATTGCATAAAGGTTTAATCCATTTTTAGATAAAGCATAATATCCATTTTAGAAAAGTTTCACTTTATGTCAAAATACAAATCCAAGCAAGTACAGTTTAGATCTCTTTGGCACAAGTTTATGGACTAATTGCACTGATCAAGACTAAGTGGTGCAGCATATATTGGGGGCCTCTACCTGTCTAGAACACCAACTTGCCATCTCTTGCTTAAAGTGTAAGAAAGCTTGCATTTTGTACAACAACTCTCATTTCCTGTAAACCAAGCTTAAGCAAACTTGTCAAACACTTTCTAATCATCAAACCCAAGCTGAAACACGAGCTATCCACCTCCATTGCCCTCTCAAACACAGAATCCCTCTCAAACTGTCCAAACAAGGCACATTCTGCAACTTGAATCCCACAACTCATTTCCATCGTGCATCTTGGCCAAAACTAGTTCAAACACTTTCCTTACCATCAATCCAAACTATCCAAAGCATTAGAAGTGGACTGTAACTCCTCTAATCAGTTTGGCCATTTTCATTTTCTTGTTTTGCAGGTGGAGTGCTACAACTCGATTCAGCTAGTTTCAAAGCAAAGTAAAACTTGGAATAGCATCCCTGGACATCAAGGAAGCTGTACCAATCATCACCTTGCTCTGAAAGTACCTCCATCATCAGATACAACTTCAACTGAACAGGTATATTCTTGAACTTCTATCTCCCAATGTAGGCATCATTAGCTCTAATTTGTGAATAAGAAGTGTTCTACTCATGCCCCTGAAATTGTACATACTTTTACTTTCCATTTATTTTGCATAGGTTGGCAGAATTTAAGGTCTGAATATTGATAAAAAGTTAGGTTAAGATTTGGGAATGATGAAATTCTCTCTCATTTCTGAGAGTTAGGATGAGTTCTTTACATATTCAGAATCGTGGCTTGATGATTAACATTTCTTATGTTGTAAGTTTGTGCTAAAAGTCCAAGAATCCAGGTGTTTGAATCAGTGTTCCAGGCGCGTGTTTTTGACAAAATTTCTGGCTGTAGGTTGAAGAAGCTCCACATGGGCTGGGCCTGTTTTGTTATTTCTTTTCACACCATGTTTTTTCTTTTACACCCCCTTGGCCCATTATGTTTATTGTTATGTTTTTTTGACTTTTCCTTTTTTGTTCTGACTTATTTATTTTTTCTAATAATATTAAAAATATAAAAAATATTTTTCACACCATTTTTATATTTTTTAGGCATTTATTTGTTTATATTGATATTTGTATATAAATAAATACATAACACTTTTTTAGAATATTAGGAATAAATACCAAATACATTCATTTTTTCATTTTTTATTTTTATCTTCTGAAAATATTTGATATAAAATATACTTTTTTTATAAATATTAAATATTATTATTTTTGTACATATAATATATATTTAGTAAATAACAATAATACATCTATATTTATTAGAATATTTAGGTAAAAAATATGAAATATATACATTTTATTTTTATTAATATTTGACATTAAAAATACTTTTTTATATAAATATACTTCATTTTTATTTTATTTTGTATATAATTGATAAATATTTGTATATATTAAATAATTAATATATTTACTTAATAAATTAGGGTTTTGCCCTAAAACATGGAAAATACTCAAAAAAATAATACTTTTCATTTTATTTTATTTTGACATATAAAAATACTTTTTTTCATACACATAAAAACATTTTTTTGCATCTTGCATATTTATCTTATTTCTATTTAATTTGTGCAATTGATTATCTTGTAAATAATTCCAAATTGATGTAATAGCTAGGTTTAAATTCCTTGTCAAATACCCCCCATTTGAACATTTGTACCCCCCTCCCCATATTGTGTTGTAATAGCTTAGGAACTTTAATTTTCGCACTTTAAAGCTTTCTAAATATACCATGATAGAATTAGGGTTTGTATGCAAATAAAAACAACAAAAATAGTTTGACCTAATTTCAAGATAATCAAGCATGAAAATGGACAACACTAATCACACTTGCACCCCTAGGGTATTCCACTTGTTGCCTTCAATAATGGGCCATGTTGCATGTTAGGTCTCTTTGGGCAAAATAAACACAATTCAAATGATCATAGTCCCTCGATGACGCTTTCGAAAAGTTGCCTAAAAATGATCAGGTCCCTTAAAGGAAAATTGCCCAAAGATACTTGGCACCATTGCAATTATGGTCTAAACGATGACCCGCGCCCGTCCCTTTCACATCCTAACACAAGATTGTCCACCAAATGCAATGGTGGAACAAAATTGTTAAAAGGGTTAAAACATAGCAAAAATCTTTGAGAACTTTAGGGTAGATAGCTCTTAAGTACTTGTCAACTTGCAAAACAAAAACACTTGCCTATTTTTCAAACCACACTTCACAAACACTTTCAAAACAAACTTTCAAAAACCTTGAAACATCTTTTCAAAAAGACAAACACCTTTTGTAAAACATTCGAGTAAAGAATTGTTACAATGGTAGCCTAGACAAGGCATCTTTTTCAAAACATTTTCAAAACCACACACAAAGCACCATTTCAAACAATTGAAAACAAAGGCAAGTGATCTAAGCAAGTACCTAAGAGCCCATGGATAACCATGGATAGAAAGGGTGCTAATACCTTCCCTTTCTATAATCTACTCCCCGAACCCAAGAAAACATCTCAAAGGTTTTTGCTGTGCTTTTTAAACCTTTCCTTAGGATAAAATAAAAAGTCGGTGGCGACTCTTGCTCAACCGAAACATTTGCGAAAACAAACGCAAAACCCTAGTCAGTTCTCCCACCGTATCACACCAACCTTGTGAGGATCCCTCCTCAACTCAAGGAGCTTGCTTCCAAGATTACAGAGAATTCTCTCTTTAGTGAAAGACATGGTAGACTTCTCAACTTGGTCAACTCCAACAATGAAGAAGACATGATGAAAGTTCTCTTCCAGTTCTTTGACCCCCTACACCATTGCTTCACATTTCCTGATTACCAACTAGTACTTACTTTGGAGGAATTTTCTCAACTCCTGAGGATTCCTATTCTTCATCAACTACCCGACAACAGTATGGAAAGAGAACTAAAGCCTGAAGATGTTGCTCAAGCCTTAAACTTGCAACCATCTAATATCAAAGGTAATTGGCAAACCAGAAGTGGTGTCAAGGGTTTCTTGGCAAAGTTTCTATTTGAGAAGGCACAAGACTGCAAGAATTCTCTAGATCTGCAAGCTTTTGAGGAGATTGTATCACTTCTCATCTATGGGTTGGTCTTGTTCCCAAACCCTGATCAGCTTATAGATGTGAATGCTGTCAAGATTTTCATATCTCGGAATCCTGTGCCTATATTGCTTGGGGACATCCTCCACTCATTTCACACACAAACAATGAGGAAAAAATGTATTCTCATGTGTTGTACTCCTCTTCTAGCAAGGTGGTTTATTTCTCACCTTCCCCAATCAATCTTGAAGAATGAGAAAGGCTTGAGGTGGTCACAACGATTGATGAACCTTACACATTCTGATGTTTATTGGTGTTCTCGGTCTAGAGAAAATGTCATCATCATTGATTGTTGTGGAGAATTCCCTAATGTCCCACTACTTGGCATTAGGGGAGGCATTACCTACAACCCCTGTTTAGCTCTGAGACAATTTGGGTATGCCCGAAGGGATGGCCCTCATTACATGCTGATTCCAGACTTGGTTTTTGACTTCGACGATGACGCTCAAGGACTTGGACAAAGGTTTATCCGAGCTTGGATGATGCCCAACAAACTGGACAGTAAGACATTGGGACACAAGAATTCCATCCCCCTTGAGCCTTACCTCAAGTGGGTACAAACCCGCGCCCAGGGTCTTATGATGCCTTACCCCTACATTCTGCCTATGATCAAAGAGCCTGTTATGGAAGGAGAGGTTCCATACACCCTCCTACATCCTGACATGACAACATCATTGGAGGATTTGCAAAAGAGTTGGATACAGCTCAAGGAAGAACGAAATACTTTTGAAGCCAGCTTCTACGCCAGTGAGAAGAAGGTTTTGGAACTTACTCGTCGACTCCATGAAGAGCAGACTCTCAAAACCTACATCGCACCGAAGAGGATACGCAACATCTTTTTACATTAGAATTTTGTAATATTTTTCCCATGGGGCATTTATGTACTATCAAATTCTTCTTATTAATATGACCTGCGTTCTTTTTTGTTTACGACAAATTTGAATTTCTGAATCCTTGTGTGCATTACATGAATAACATATCATTCATCATATGCATGAGCAGGTCTTCACACCAGGTTTCCTTATCTTTCTGCTGTTTATTTTAGCAAGATGGATATAGAGCAGACGGTCAAAGACCTACAAGCACAAAGTTCGCAGTTCCAACAATTCCTCATGACCTTGGCAAAGGGTCAAGCGGATCTTAAAGCACTGTTAGAGAAAGAAAAGGAAAAAGAAAACAAGAAAAAGAAAAGAGCGGGTGTAGCTACTTTGGGGAGAAGGTTTGAGAACCAGGCTATAAGGGTCCTAGATTTCCCCTCGACGTCTGATGAAGGGGTTGGTAAAGGAAAGGGAGTTGCAATTCCCTTTGAGTCTGAAGCTGAAGAAGAAGAAGAAGAGGAGGAGGAAGATTACTCTGAGCAGCAGTAACCTCCTGCGGATGATAAGTAAAAGAATCTGGAAGATCGGCTGGCAGCCATGGAGGTACAAAGAGTACCTGGGCTGGATTTCGAAGAACTAGGGTTGGTTGCTGGGATTGTCATTCCCCCTAAATTCAAAGGGCCTACATTTTCTAAATACGATGGTTTGTCTTGTCCGAAGATGCATCTGCGGTCTTACGTCAGAAAGATCCAACCTCACTCTTCTGATAAGGATCAGTGGGTCCACTTTTTTCAAGATAGTTTGTCGGGTACACAATTGGATTGGTTCTATCAGCTTGAGAGGTCTGATGTACATAACTAGGAGGATTTGGATGCTGCTTTCTACTGACAATACCAATATAATGCAAATTTAGCACCTACTCGTACTCAACTACAGAGTATGGTTATGGTCTCTAATGAAGGCTTTAAGGAGTATGCCCAGAAGTGGCGGGATTTGGCTGGAATGGTGCAGCCACCATTGTCTGAGAGAGAGCTTGTGGATATGTTTCTGGGGACCCTGTTAGGTCCATTCTTTAATCACTTGATCGGGAGCTCATCTGCAGGGTTCACCGAATTAATTCTGACGGGTGAAAGGGTCGAAGCTGGCATTAAGAGCGGTAAAATTCAGAAGGATGCATCTGCTTCCGTCGCTATCAAGAAGACCTTTCCATCCAAAAAAGAAGCTTATGCTATTTACACCCAGAGAAATCAAGGAAGAATGGAGCGCCGACCAGCGGTGGGGGCTATGATGATTCAGAACTCCTCAGCCGATCAACCTCGAAGCAGTCAACCCAGAGCTAACCAAACCAGGGTGGAAAGGCCTGCACGGAAATTCAACCGAATCAATATGACACCTGCTCAGGTTCTCCCTCATCTGTTAAAGTTAAACTATACAAACTTGAACGAGGCGCCGAAGAACCCAAATACCTCTTCTACCTATTACCATTCAAATGCAAAGTGTGCCTATCATTCGGATAGTGTGGGGCACGACACCAACAACTGTTGGGCCCTTAAAAATAAGATCCAGGATTTAATAGATGCCAAGGAGGTGGAGTTTGACGCACCTGAAAAACCTAATATGATATCTGCTCCTATGCCAAAACATGGTCAAAATGTCCATGCTATTGTAGAAGATCTTTATGTTACTACTATTGATGACTTAATGACTCCGTTGCCAATTATCAAGATGAATCTGTTGAAAGCTGGGATTTTCCTGGGCTGTGAAAAAGATTGTTACCTGTGTTCGACCTTGCAATCCGATTGTCCGCTATTGAAGTCAGGCATCCAACGCATGATGGATAATCAAGAAATACTCTTCAAGAAAACTCCTGTTACTCCTGTTACTCCAATCAATGATGTTGCTATAATCACCATTTCTGACAATCTTTCTAAGGTATCCAAAAGACTTGTTAAGATTACACCCGATCCAAAGTGTGTACCTCTGAAGATTACTATGTCGGGGCCTATCCCATACAAGTCCAATAAGACAATACTGTGGAATTATGGAGGAGAGATCTTCTATCACGATGTTAAGCAGATTGAATCAGTGGAAGAGAATTCCGATGAAGAAACTCCTGACATGGGAAATTTTGCAGGGATAAGTAAGATCACTCGTAGCGGAAGAATCTTCTCTCCGGAGATTGCTCCTCCAAGGGAAATCTTCGGACCCTCAAGGGCTCCTGTGCCAGTCAAGATATCTGTGTGAAGTCCAGTTATTGAAGAAATTGTTACTCCCGAAGCTATACCCTCTGCTGTTACTGCTGATAAAGGTAAGGGGATCCAAGAAGCGCCCGTCAGGACGAGGGCTCAGACTTTGGTTATCCCCGAGACCACCCAAAAGGAAATGGAGGAGATTTTAAATATAATTAAGAAAAGCGACTATGATGTCGTAGAGAAGCTGGGGCAAACCCCTTCAAAAATCTCTATGCTGGCTCTATTGCTCTGCTCTGAGGCTCATGCCAAAGCCTTGATCAAATTCCTGAAGACGGCGCACGTGCCTTAAGAAACTTCTGCGGATCAGTTTCAAGAGTGTGTAGCTAGCCTTACATCCGACAATGGTCTTGGCTTCTCTAATGCCGATCTAACATCTAACGGATGAAAGCATAATGATGCGCTGCATGTCTCGGTAGAGTGTAGAGGGACCACTCTTGCCCATGTTCTGGTTGATACAGGTTCGTCTTTAAATGTCTTGCCTAAAAAAGCGTTGGACAGATTGGACTGTGAAGGTTTGACCCTAAAGCCCAGTAATATCATTGTTAGAGCCTTTCACGGTTCTAAGCGGATGGTCCACGGGGAGGTGGACATCCCAATTAAAGTGGGTACGAAAACTTTCAACTCCACATTTTACGTCATGGACATCCGTCCCTCCTACTCATGCTTGTTAGGGAGGCCCTGGATTCATTACGCTGGGGCAGTCACTTCTTCTCTACACCAGATGCTCAAATACCCAGTCCAGGGTAAAATCATAACAGTTCATGGTGAGGAGGAGTATATGATAAGCCACCTTAACTCTTTCCGCTATGTGGAGTTAGATGGTGAATTCATAGAAACACCTTTCCAACACTTTGAAGAGGTTTCTCCTTAAGTTGCGGTAGCCAAGACAATGATTGTTGTGCCATCATTACCAAACATTTATCCCGGATGTCATCCCTTAAAGATGCGGAGGCTGTGATCAAGGAAGGAGGAAGCACAATATGGGGTCAACTGCCAGATTTTCCTTACAAGACAGATAAGTTCGGTTTTGGTTTCACTGATGCTAGTCAAAAGGCTGTGCGTCACTCCCGGGCTGGAGGACCGCCATTGAAAATCACTCATCATGGAGTTCATGCTTTAGAGGATTATGAAGAAGGAAGCAATTTTGAAGACTGGATCTTTCCAACCATTGAAGGAGGACTGAACAACTGGTAGGTGAAAGACTTCGTTCCCATTACTTTCATCAATCAGTAATTTATCTTTTGAACATTTTCTGTTGGTCAGTAATATCTATTAACCAATTCGTACACTCTTTTTGCCTTATGCCTTACCCGGGGCATATTGGTCCTTTTGTAAGGGTTTTGATTCTTCATTTTCATATGCCATTTTTAATGAATCATGGACGTTTTCATATATAAACTTTTGTGTTCATTTTCTTTCTTTTTATATTTTATTTTGTTTAAAGGTGGCTATCCTTTACACACACCCACACTCACAAAATGCAGGTACCCATCCACTCCGGTTTCCATGGGTAACAATTCTGCTATGGCCTTCAGTGACTCTGAAGATCTGGTCAATCATGCCGAATACGAAGGTGATGAAGACTGTGAAGTTCCTGGAGAGTTGGCTAGACTTTTGCAATAGGAATAAAGGGCTATTCTGCCCCATGAAGAGTTGTTAGAGACTATCAATTTGGGAACAGAGGAAGACATAAAATAGGTTAAAGTAGGTGCCAACCTAGAGCCAAGTGTCAAAGAGCGCTTAGTTCAGTTGTTGAATGAATATGTTGAGATCTTCGCCTGGTCCTATGAAGACATGTCGGGACTGGATACAGATATTGTGGTTCATCGTCTCCCTACAAGAGAAGACTGTCCATCAATCAAACAGAAAGTCCGCCGAATGAGGCCCGACATGTCCAAAAAGATCAAAGCTGAAGTGATGAAGCAGTTCAATGCTGGCTTTCTTGCTGTTACATCCTATCCACAATGGGTGGCCAACATTATGACTGTGCCTAAGAAGGACGGCAAAGTGAGAATGTGCATGGATTACAGAGACTTAAACATGGCTAGCCCTAAATATGACTTTCCACTACCGCACATTGACATCTTGGTTGACAATACAGCTCAGCACAAGGTATTTTCTTCCATGGATGGATTTTCAGGGTACAACCAGATCAAAATGGCCCCTGAAGACATGGAGACAACTACCTTTGTTACACAGTGGGGTACCTTCTGCTATAAAGTGATGCCATTCAGATTGAAGAATGTCGGGGCAACTTATCAGCGCGCCATGGTAGCTTTGATTCATGACATGATACATCATGAGATTGAAGTCTACGTAGACGACATGATAGCCCGTTCACAGACAGAAGAAGAACACCTCGACCATCTGCAAAAGCTGTTTGTCAGGTTAAAGGAGTACAAGCTCAGACTGAACCCTAATAAGTGCACTTTTGGAGTCAGGTCCGGTAAACTCTTGGGATTCATCGTCAGCAACAAAGGAATTAAGGTTGATCCTGCCAAAGTCAAAGCTATACAAGAAATGCTTGCCCCTCGCACTAAGAAGGAGGTCAGAGGTTTCTTGGGACGCCTAAATTACATCGCAAGGTTCATTTCTCACCTAACATCTACTTGTGTGCCAATCATCAAGCTGTTGAAGAAAGATCAAGTGGTTAAATGGAATGATGACTGTCAAGTTGCTTTCGATAAAATCAAGGAGTATTTGCTAGAACCTCCTATCTTGATGCCTCCTGTCGAAGGAAGACCGTTAATCATGTATCTGACCGTCCTGGAAAATTCAATGAGGGTGCACACTGGGCCAACATGACGAGTCTGGCCGAAAAGAGCATGTCATTTATTACCTTAGCAAAAAGTTTACCGACTGTGAGACTCGCTACTCACTGCTCGAGAAAACGTGCCGCAATTTGGTATGGGCTGCTCGCCGGCTGAGGCAGTATATGTTGACCCATACCACTCTACTGATATCTAAGATGGATCCGATCAAGTATATCTTCGAGAAGCCTACTTTATCTGGAAGAATAGCTATATGGAAAATGATCCTGACTGAATCCAGTACACGACCCAAAAAGCTATAAATGGGAGTGTGCTAGCTGACCATCTAGCTCATCAAGCTGTCGAAGATTACCAATCCATGAAGTCTGACTTCCTCGACGAAGACATTATGACATTGGACAACATTGAAGATAACGGACCGTATGACGGACCTGAACAAGGATCCCGATGGACTCTGTACTTTGATGGTGCCTCCAACGCACTTGGGAACGGTATCAGCGTGGTACCTATCTCTCCAGAAGGTTGCCATACACCTTTCACTGCTAGACTTTGCTTCAGCTGCACCAACAACATGGCCGAGTATGAAGCTTGTATCTTTGGTCTCAATGCCGCTATTGACTTGGGAATCAAATCTCTGATTGTATTTGGGGACTCAGCTTTGGTTATCAGTCAAATCAAAGGAGAGTGGGATACTAAGCACCCTAACCCCATCCCTTACAAAGAACATGTCCTGACATTGTTACCACATTTCGAGCAGATTACCTTTGAGCACTTCCCGCGAGAAGAGAATCACCTAGCAGATGCACTAGCTACAATGTCATCCATGTTTAAACTTAACTGGGATAATGAGGCACCTCAAATCACCATTGAACGAATGGACAAACCTGCATATTGTCACGAGATTAATGCCGAAGAAGTAATGGACCGACCTTGGTTTCACGACGTCAAAAGGTATCTCGAAGCACAAGAGTACCCTGAAGGAGCTTCAGTCAACGACAAAAAGTTCTTAAGGAGGTTCGCGGCCAAGTTCTTTCTGAGAAATGGTATCCTATACAAGCCCAATCTTGATTGTGTCCTACTCCGTTGTGTGGACAAAGTTGAAGCTGAGCAGATAATGGCTGGACTACATAATGACACCTTTGGCACCCACTCAAGCGGTCATACGATGGCTAAGAAGATTCTAAGGGCAGGCTATTACTGGTCTTCCATGGAAGCTGATTGTCACCAACATTCCCGTACTCGTCACAAATGCCAAATCTATGCTGACAAGGTACATATTCCTCCAGTTCCTCTCAATGTATTAACAGCTCCTTGGCCATTCCCAATGTGGGGAATCGACATGATTGGAGAGATCAAGCCTACGACATCCAATGGACATCACTTCATTTTGGTGGCTATTGATTAACTTACCAAGTGGGTCGAAGCAGCTTCCTTCGCCTCCGTTACAAAGAATGTGGTTGCCGGTTTCATCAAGCAGAACCTCATATGCCGGTATGGTATCCCCGACAGGATCATCAAATACAACGGTACAAATTTGAACAATACTATAATCACCACTCTGTGCAAACAGTTCATGATTCAACATCACAATTCATCTCCCTATCGGACTAAGATGAACGGTGTTGTCGAAGCTGCGAACAAGAATATAAAGAAGATCATTCAAAAGATGGCAGTCACCTACAAGGACTGGCACGAGATGTTACCGTTTTCTCTGCACGGGTACCGTACCACGGCACGCACTTCAACTGGGGCAACACCCTTTTCTTTGGTATACGGCATGGAAGCTGTTTTACCTATCGAGGTTCAGATTCCCTCCTTGAGAATCATGAAAGATGCTGGTTTGAGTGAAGACGATTGGATTCAGACCCGGCTTGATCAACTTAACTTGATTGACGAAAAGCGACTTACTGCTGTTTGCCATGGTCAGGCGTATCAAAAACGTATGATCAAGGCCTTCAACAAGAAAGTCAAGAGACAAGTATATCAAGTCGGGGACCTTGTAATCAAGCAAATCATCTTGCCGCAAAATGATCCCAGGGGCAAATGGACTCCTACTTATGAAGGACCATTTGTGATCAAAAACATCTTTTCTGGTGGGGCAATGATTCTGACCACCATGGACGGTGATGACCTGCCGCACCCTGCGAACGCAGACATAGTCAAAAGATACTACGCATAAACGACCCGACAAGTTGAAAACCCAAAAGGGCGACTTGGGCAAAAATGGGCATCCCGGTGAATCGAAAACCCGAAAGGGCGGTTCAGGCAAAAATTAGGGATAAATAAAAAACAATTTGTACACCCGGCAAGTTGAAAACCCGAAAGGGCAACTTGGGAAAAAAAGGGTTTCCCGGTGGATCGAAAACCCCGAAAGGGCGATTCAGGCAAAAGTTAGGGAATTAAAGCGTATGACTATGTCTCGTCGGATCACTTTAAGGACAATCACTTCACAGACAAGCTCCGGGCTTCTGATCAATCTAATCAACATCAAATGAAGCAACAAATGGACACGATACTCAGAGTTACAAAGGCTATAGCAGAATGGGAACCCCATGGAATTGTTACACATAGCCATCTTTCTTTGTATAAATTTTTTCTCATTTTTATGACAACATTCTCTTACAACATTCTCTTTGTATAAATGTCTGTCTCCTTTGTACAAAATACTTACACAAAGTTAATACAAAGATACTTCAAAGTGCAGAAATTTGTTTGCCTTTTCTTTCTTTTTACACTTATGTTTTATTTGAAAACCTCCAATGATTTATTAAACGAGCATATGCATTTGAATATAATCACTGCTTACAAATAAATGGAAATGAGAAAGGATAATTACTGATAGGTTGAAAGTATAGGAAAACGTCTTTAGGCTATTCCAGTAGAAATCCCCTGCAGTACATCATCCATATCCTCAACAGAGTTAAAGCTTTGAAATACATATCCCCAGCGGAGTTAAGTTTCAAAATCCCCATCAGAACTAAGTTTCCAAACTCCCAGTCCCCAGCGGAGCCAGAAAACTTTGAACTGTAAACCCTCAGTGAAGATGAAACTTTCTTCCCCAACAGAGTCCAAAACATCAACCCTTAAACCCCGGTGGAAGACCATCCAGTTTCCTCCAATTCCCCAGAGATTTGTCTTGAAATCGGAAGATTCCCCTACAAGTTATCTTAGAAATCAGACAATAGCATCGAATAATTCCTCAGAGTGTTGACATACAATTCCAGCCCTTGAGAACTCTTCAACAGAATAAGCATTCTCCCACAGATTTATTTCCCAGCAGAACGAAGATTCTTGGTCTCTTTTCTCCAGTTGAAGCCTCCCAGGTTTCAATTCCCCAGTAGAGATTGTCAGAGTTTTCCTTATTCCCAAGGAAAGTCATTAAGGATTCTCACATCCCCAATAGCGGTCAAGGGTTTATTTTCCCTGGCAGCAGCCAAAGATTTCATTATCTCCAGCTATCAAGGATTTATTTTCCTCAGCAAGACAGCTAATCAGCTTACATGCGCATCCATTACATTCATATATCATAAACATTGATAAAGCACATTTTATTGCATCATACATGTCATGCAACATAACTTTGTGTTTTAGATAACCTTTTACCCTTTTCAGGATAAGATTAAAAGCTATCTTTAACAACTATTCAAAGATTTCAGATACAGTACAAATACACTCCAGACATGGAAGTCATTCTGTTACTCATTCAAATCTCTTATTCAGATACAATATGGATACACCCCAGACACGGAGGTCATTCTATTACTTATTCAAAATTCAAACAATCAGATACAGACTAGATACGCCCCAGATACGAAAGCCATTCTATTTCTCATTCAGATTCAACTATCAACTTCAAGTTCAGATACACTCCAGACACGGAAGTCATTCTGTCACTTATTCAGATCCCAATTACAGTTCAGATGCACTCCAGACACGAAAGTCATTCTACTACTCATACAAGTCTCAATTTCAGATACAGTCCAGATACGCACTAGACACGGTTGCCATTCTGTCACTCATTCAAAATTTATCCCCCAGCCCAAAGATGCTCCATACACGGATGTTTTTTCTGTCGCCCATTCAGAATTCAGATACAATACAGATACACTCCAGACACGGCAGTCATTCCGATATTCATTCAAGAATCAAATGCAGTTACAGCTCGGATATGCTCCAGGAACGGACGCCATTCTTTTGCTCATACGAATCCAATCTCCAGATACAATTCAGATACGTTCCAGATACGGATACCAATCTGATGTTCATTCTCTTAATTTTCAACAAACAAATCTTGGATGGCATCTTTAAGCCCATCTCCAGCAAGATTCTACCATCTCCAAATGGAATCTTTAATCCCATTCCCTCCGCTACATTTTAACGAGTGAAAATTTACGGGCACTCTAGTGTCCAATCATATTTTACCTTCGAGTCACGAAAGGAAAACTCGCTAATATAACTCTTCAGGTTCAAGAAGATTGAACAGGGGAAGCTGTTGTACTCCAAAATTTGCCCTCTCATTTTATCAAGATTTCCCCTCAAAAGACTCTTTGAACTCCATACATGATTAAGGTTTATCTCTGCTCAAGACATCTCCTTGCACTGATGACCTAAATTAGGGTTTGAGGTTGCACAGGTATTTTTGGACTTTCAATGCGCAAAGTGAATTTCATACTTCATATTGGACCTATAAGATTTCTCCTACCAAGTTTCAAGCCTTGAATCAAATTTCTGCCCAGTCAATTGGACAATTGACCTATAAATCAGTTGTATTGGGGAAAAAGTCAACTGTGGCCAATTTACAGTCAAACCTCACAATTTTTGATCCACATCAATATTGTAGACTCATATGAACCATTTGATCAAGTTTGGACCACAACTCCTCAAGAAATTTGATCAGATCATCAAAAGGGCAAAACAGTCATTTTTAGGGTTTTGACTGTATAAGGGCAATTTCTGATTTTTCACCTAGACAATGGAAAATTGGGTTCAAGCATGGACTCAAGGACTCAATGGAATCATCTTGACCTATTCACAAGGTTCAAAACATCTCAAATGCATTAGATTGACAGATGAATTTTCCAGTAAACTCATCAAAATTTGATTGTACACTGAAAAGTCAAACTTTGACTTTTTGGTCAAAATCAAGTGCCAAGGGTCATTTTTCATCAAGATGTGTCAAAATATAAAACTTGTTCATCAAGAAACCCAATTTTGCAAATTAGGGTTTAAGATTGAAAAAATTTCATAACTTAGAATTTTTCTAAGTTATGAAATTTTCTTAATTTTTCCCAACTTTGCCCAACATTTTCACCATGATGCAATTGGATTCAAACAAAACTTCCAACATAAAAGTTGTATTCCTCCACAAATTCTACAACTTTGATTCACAAAGTTTTCCCAAATGAAGCTTGGATCTCAAGTTATGATTTTTGGAACAAGGGTCCATGAAAGTTTTAACTTAGTGAAATTTTGGACTAGTTTAGGCAGGATTTTGACCTATCTTCATGGAAATTTTTGACCTAGTTCCACTTGGAATATCAAAATTCATTTTAAATATGGATTGTAGATAATGTTACAAGCTTTCCAAAATGTCCAAGAACTCTCCAAAATCATTTATGGTTAGGGAGAATCGAAAGTTTGAATTTGGCAAAAACTCACTTTTGATCCATGGCATTTTCATGTTGATACAAGTTGTAACTTCTGTCCAGCTTCATTGGTACTTGATTACAGGTCCCTAAAACCCTTCATACCCAATAGTTAAATGAAAATCCATTGGTTTTAGGCTTTGTTCTGGTCATGGGAGGATTACACAAGAGATTAATCCAAAAATAGCAAAAAGGCAACATTGCCATTTTTGTCAAATTTGCTTTATGTCAAATTGCATTCTTGAGCCTTGAACCAAAATCTTGTGCAGAAAACAATATCCACAAACTTGAGCGACCAAGATCAAAAGGTGTAAGCTTGTAGATAGCCTGTACAGGCCTGTCTTGCATCATTGCTCACTTTTGCTTAAAATACAAGAAACTTGTCAAATACAACACAACTTGCACATTTGTTAAAAAAAACCTTTGCAAGCTTTTGAAACAAGTTTCACACATTCCCTTGAGCAAGAAACACGAGCCATTGAGCCCTAAAACCTTCCAAAGCACAAAATCACTTTCCTATTGCAAAACAGGGCAGCTTTTGCACCTTGAGTTCTATCTCACAAACCACTGGTGCGTTTTACCCCAAACTTGTTCAAACACCTTCCATATAACCTATGCAAGTCATCCCAACCATTAGGCAGTGACTGTAACTCCATTTGCAAGCTTCACCATTTCTGTTTTCAGCTTGTGCAGGTTGAGTTCTACAAGCTTGTTCAAGCACATTTAAGGCAAACTAGGCATTGGGGAAGGTCAGGGGAAGTTCAAGCAAGCTCCCAAATATCTTAGGCCTCACTGAAAAGCTCCACATTTCCATACACGATTTCAACTGAAACAGGTTTTTATCAACTTCCTATCTCTCTATTTTGGAATCATTAGGCTTAGGTTTGTGAATAAAAAATGTAGTACTCATAGCCCCGAAGCTGTACATATGCTCAGTTTTCATTTAAGTTAAACGTGTTAAGAGAATTTGATTCATGAACTTCCTGAAAAAGTTAGGTTAGAAATTAGGGCCAGAGAAATTCTCTTTGGTCTTTGAGAGTTAGATTAAGTTTCTTATATGGTTGAATTCGTCTTGAAAAATGATACAACTTTGATGTTATGAGTTTTTGCATTAGAGCACGTATGCAAGATCTGGACATTTGTACAGGGCGCGCGTTTTTGTTTGACAAAGGTTGAAGATGAAGTTCAGTGGGCTGAGCTTGGTTCTGGCTCACTTTTTGCACCCCCTACCTTGCTGACTGCACCCCCTGGCCCATTTCTTCATATTTTTTATATTTTTGTATTTATTTTTCATTTCTGATTTTATTTTATTATTTTCCAAACATAAAAAATACCAAAAATATTTTTATAAATTTTCACATTTGTTTTTGTATTTTATTTTATTTTTCTAACATAAAAATAATTTAGTGAGTATATACTTTTATTTTATTTAATGAAAACTTGAAAATAATACATAATAATATTATACCTTTATCTTGTATATATTTTATTTTATTGTACATGAATAAAAAAATAGGGTTTCTACCCTTAATAAAAAAATAAACTTTTTATTTCTTTTTTTTAATACATTAAATATTATACTTTTACATACATAAAAATAAACAAAAAAACATCTTTTTACATAGGTATAATATTTTGCACATTTATATTTAAATTGCTTATTTAATTATTGCCAATTTATTTATTTGTACCATTTATTCAATTTGGATTTAATAGTAAATATTAGGGTTTTATTTTCTTGCAAATATTCCCCATTCAAAATTGTATCCCCCTCCCCATACCAATGTTGTAATAACTTAGGTTTATTTTGCGCACTTTATGCTTTCAAATATACCATGATTAGAGATTAGGGTTTGTATGCAAAAATACAAAATCAAACAAATAGCTTGATTAATACAAAGACAAAAAAGCATGTAAATTGACAACACAATGCACACATGCACCCCTAGGGTTTCATTCACTTGTTGCCTTTAAAATGACCGTGTTATGCATGTTGAGTATCTTGGCAAAGATACTTAGCACAATTGCTATCATGGTCCATACGATGACCCGCGCCTGTCCCATTTAAAATCCTAATACAAGGTTGTTTACCAAATGCAATGGTAAAACAACACTGTCAAAAGGGTTAAAAATATGTAGGAAAGATCTTTGAGTAAAATAGGGTAGACAAATCTTAAGTTACTTGATCAAAACTTGCAAAAACATCCTTTCTATTTTCAAACACACCTCACAACACAATTTCAAAACATTTCCCAAAACAAACTTTCAAACAATCAAACATTGAAACATCTTTTCAAAAGACAATACACCTTTGTATACATTCAAACAAGAATCATTACAAAGGTTGCCACAACGATGGCCTCTTTTCAAAACATTTTCAAAACCACACACGCAAAGCACCATTTCAAACAATTGAAAAGAAAAAGAAAGTGATCTAAACAAGTAACTAAGAGCCCATGGAAAACCATGGATGAAAAGGGTGCTTGCACCTCACCTTTTCATAATCTACCCCCCGAACCCAAGAAAACATCTCAAAGGTCTTTCCTGTGCTTTTTGACCTTTCCTTTGGATAAAATAAAAAGTCGGTGGCGACTCTTGCTAAACTGAAACATTTGCAAACACAAACGCAAAACCTCAAGTCAGTTCTCCCACCGTATCATAGAACTGGTGACTCTGCTGAGGAATTTATCTAAAAGTGGGGTTACCTTAGGGTTTAGATCACCTTTGCATGCTTACTTTGTTTGCTTTACACTTGGTTCTATTGTTTGGGTTTGAAATCCTCTACCCGGATTTGGGAAAGATTCATAGGTAAATAGCAATCCGTTGTGGAAACTGTGCGGGGTATACCAACATGGTTGAAGCAATAGCTATATTAGTGCGACATATTTGTGGGTACCGGTATCCTTTGAGTTAATCAAAGAGAATACGGGGCCTCTGAGTAATGTCATGAAGCACTAATGAACTTTTAGAACCTTTACTTGACCATCTTGGCCTTTTTAGGGGTAGTGAGATGACCGACTTTGGTGCAGTCTGAAGTTGGTAGATACTTGATACTACACTCATTGAGGGTTATTTTCTTAGAATATTTCGGTCGCCTGTTAAGTGGATAAACTGAAACAATGAACACAGAAAATAATCCAGTGATATTGAGCTCCTTAGAACCCGATTACTATTTATAGGACAGGTTGAGCCAACTAACTTCAAGAGGGTACTTACCTATGAAACCCCATGCAAGCCTGAAACTAGGAACTTGTGTGACTTGCTTGTACATATACTTGTGCATACATCATGAACATCATAAAGCATCATATGCATCCACTAACCATTTCAAGGGTTTGGATCTTCATCTTTGTTATTGTTTTGTAGGTAATGGAATCTCTTCGCAGGAAAACAATTCAGACCAACCTTGTGAGGATCCCTCCTCAACTCAAGGAGCGTGCTTCCAAGATTCCAAAGAATTCTCTCTTAAGTGAAAGACATGGTAGACTTCTCAACTTGGTTAACTCCAACATTGAAGAAGACATGGTGAAATTTCTCTTCTAGTTCTTTGACCCCCTACACCATTGCTTCACATTTCCTGATTACCAACTAGTGCCTACTTTGGAGGAATTTTCTCAACTCCTGAGGATTCCTATTCTTCATCAACTACCCTACAATGGTACGTAAAGAGAACCAAAGCATGAAGATGTTGCTCAAGCCTTACACTTGCAACCATCTGATATCAAAGGTCATTGGGAAACCAGAAGTGGTGTCAAGGGTTTCTTGGCAAAGTTTCTGTGTGAGAAGGCACAAGACTGCTGGAATTCTATAGATCTGCAAGCTTTTGAGGAGATTGTAGCACTTCTCATCTATGGGTTGGTCTTGTTCCCAAACCCTGACCAGCTTATAGATGTGAATGCTGTCAATATTTTCATTTCTCGGAATCCTGTGTCTACATTGCTTGGGGACATCCTCTACTCATTTCACACACGAACAATGAGGAAAAAAGGTGTTCTCATGTGTTGTACTCCTCTTCTAGCAAGGTGGTTTATTTCTCACCTTCCCCAATCAATCTTGAAGAATGAGCAAGGCTTGAGGTGGTCACAACGATTGATGACCCTTACACATTCTGATGTTCATTGGTGTTCTCGGTCCAGAGAAAATGTCATCATCATTGATCGTTGCAGAGAATTCCCTAATGTCCCACTACTTGGCATTAGGGGAGGCATTACCTACAACCCCTGTTTAGCTCTAAGACAATTTGGGTATGCCCGAAGGGATGGCCCTCATGACATGCTGATTCCAGACTTGGTTTTTGACTTCGACGATGACGCTCAAGGACTTTGACAAAGGTTTATCCGAGCTTGGAAGATGCCCAATAAAGTGGACAGTAAGACACTAGTACACAAGAATTCCATCCCCCTTGAGCCTTACCTCAAGTGGGTACGAACCCGTGCCCAGGGTCTTATGATGCCTTACCCCTACATTCTGCCTATGATCAAAGAGCCTGTTATGGAAGGAGAGGTTCCATACACCCTCCTACATCCTGACATGCCGACATCATTGGAGGATTTGCAAAAGAGTTGGATACAGCTCAAGGAAGAACGAAATACTTTTGAAGCCAGCTTCTATGCCAGTGAGAAGAAGGTTTTGGAACTTACTCGTCGACTCCATGAAGAGCAGACTCTCAACACCTACATCGCACCGAAGAGGATGCACAACGTCTTTTTACATTATAATTTTGTAATATTTTGCCCATGGGGCATTTATGTACTAACAAATTCTTCTTATTAATATGACGTGCGTTCTTTTTTGTTTACGACAAATTTGAATTTCTGAATCCTTGAGTGCATTACATGAATAACATATCATTCATCATATGGATGAGCAGGTCTTCACACCAGGTTTCCTTATCTTTCTGTTGTTTATTTCAGCAAGATGGATATAGAGCAGACGGTCAAAGACCTACAAGAACAGAATTCGCAGTTCCAACAACTCCTCATGACCTTGGCAAAGGGTCAAGAGGATCTTAAAGCACTGTTAGAGAAAGAAAAGGAAAAAGAAAAGAAGAAAAAGAAAATAGCGGGTGTAGCTACTTTGATGAGAAGGTTTGAGAACCAGGCTAGAAGGGTCCTAGATTTCCCCTCGACGTCTGATGAAGGGGTTGGTAAAGGAAAGGGAGTTGCAATGCCCTCTGAGCCTGAAGTTGAAGAAGAAGAAGAAGAGGATGAGGAAGATTATTCTGAGCTGTAGTACCCTCCTGCGAACAATAAGTATAAGAATCTGGAAGATCAGATGGCAGCCATGGAGGTACAAAGAGTACCTGGGCTGGATTTCGAAGAACTAGGGTTGGTTGTTGGGATTGTCATTCCCCCTAAATTCAAAGTGCCTACATTTTCTAAATACGATGGTTTGTCTTGTCCGGAGATGCATCTGCGGTCTTATGTCAGAAAGATCCAACCTCACTCTTCTGATAAGGATCTGTGGGTCCACTTTTTTCAAGATAGTTTGTCGGGTACGCAATTGGATTGGTTCTATCAGCTTGAGAGGTCTGATGTACATAACTGGGAGGATTTGGCTGCTGCTTTCTATCGAGAATACAAATATAATGCAGATTTAGCACCTACTCGTACTCAATTACAGAGTATGGGTATGGTGTCTAATGAAGGCTTTAAGGAGTATGCCCAGAAGTGACGGGATTTGGCTGGAAGGGTGCAGCCACCATTGTCTGAGAGAGAGCTTGTGGATATGTTTCTGGGGACCCTGTCAGGTCCATTCTTTAATCACTTGATCGGGAGCTCATCTGCAGGGTTTACCGAATTAATTCTGACGGGTGAAAGGGTCGAAGCTGGCATTAAGAGCGGTAAAATTTAGAAGGATGCATCTGCTTCCGCCGCTATCAAGAAGACCTTTCCAGCCAAAAAAGAAGCTTCTACTGTTTACACCCAGAGAAATCAAGGAAGAATGGAGCGCCGACCAGCGGTGAGGGCTGTGATGATTAAGAACTCCTCAGCCGATCAACCTCGAAGCAGTCAACCCAGAGCTAACCAAACCAGGGTGGAAAGGCCTGCATGGCAATTCACCCGAATTAATATGACACCTGCTCAGGTTCTCTCTCATCTGTTAAAGTTAAACCTTACAAACTTGAAAGAGGCGCCGAAGAACCCAAATACCTCTTCTCCATATTACCATTCAAATGCAAAGTGTACCTATCATTCGGACAGTGTGGGGCACGACACCAACAACTGTTGGGCCCTTAAAAATAAGATCCAGGATTTAATAGATGCCAAGGAGGTGGAGTTTGACGCACCTGAAAAACCTAATGTGATATCCGCTCCTATGCCAAAACATGGTCACAATGTCCATGCTATTGTAGAAGATCTTTATGTTACTATTGTTGATGACTTAATGACTCCGTTGCTAATGATCAAGATGAATCTGTTGAAAGCTGGGATTTTCCCGGGCTGTGAAAAAGATTGTTACCCGTGTTCAACCTTGCAATCCGACTGTCCGCTATTGAAGCCAGGCATCCAACACCTGATGGATAATCAAGAAATCCTCTTCAAGAAAACTCCTGTTACTCTTGTTACTCATGTTACTCCAATCAATGATGTTGCTATAATCACCATTTCCGACAATCTTTCCAAGGTCTCCAAAAGACATGTTAAGATTACACCCGATCCAAAGTGTGTACCTCTGAAGATTACTATGTCGGGGCCTATCCCATACAATTCCAATAAGATAATACCGTGGAATTATGGAGGAGAGATCTTCTATCACGACGTTAAGCAGATTGAATCAGTGGAAGAGAATTATGATGAAGAAACTCCTGACATAGGAAATATTGCAGGGACAAGTAAGATCACTCATAGCGGAAGAATCTTCTCTCCGGAGATTTCTCCTCCAAGGGAAATCTTCGGACCCTCAAGGGCTCCTGTGCCAGTCAAGATATCTGTGCGAAGTCCAGTTATTGAAGAAATTGTTACTCTCGAAGCTATACCCTCTGCTGTTACTGTTGATAAAGGTAAGGGGATCCAAGAAGCACCCATCAAGACGAGGTCTCAGACTTTGGTTATCCCCGAGACCACCCAAAAGGAAATTGAGGAGATTTTAAAGATAATTAAGAAAAGTGATTATGATGTCGTAGAGCAGCTGGGGAAAACCCCTTCAAAAATCTCTATGCTAGATCTATTGCTCTGCTCCGAGGCTCATGCCAAAGCCTTGATCAAATTCTTGAAGACGACGCACGTGCCTCAAGAAACTTCTGCAGATCAGTTTCAAGAGTGTGTAGCTAGCCTTACAGCCGACAATGGTCTTGGCTTCTCTGATGCCGATCTAACATCTAAGGGACAAAAGCATAATGATGCGCTGCATATCTCGGTAGAGTGCAAAGGGACCACTCTTGCCCACGTTCAGGTTGATACCGGGTCGTCTTTAAATGTGTTGCCTAAAAAAGCGTTGGACAGATTGGACTGTGAAGGTTTGACCCTAAAGCCCAGTAATATCATTGTTAGAGCCTTTCACGGTTCTAAGCGGATGGTCCACGGGGAGGTGGACATCCCAATTAAAGTGGGTACGAAAACTTTCAACTCCACATTTTACGTCATGGACATCCGTCCCTCCTACTTATGCTTGTTAGGAAGGCCCTGGATTCATTACGCTGGGGCAATCACTTCTTCTCTACACCAGATGCTCAAATATCCAGTCCAGGGTAAAATCATAACAGTTCATGGTGAGGAGGAGTATATGATAAGCCACCTTAACTCTTTCCGCTATATGGAGTTAAATGGTGAATTCATAGAAACACCTTTCCAACACTTTGAAGAGGTTTCTCCTGACGTTGCGGTAGCCAAGACAATGACTGTTGTGCCCATCATTACCAAACATGTATCCCGGATGTCATCCCTTAAAGATGCGGAGGCTGTGATCAAGGAAGGAGGAAGCACAATATGGGGTCAACTTCCAGATTTTCCTTACAAGACAGATAAGTTCGGTTTGGGTTTCACTGCTGCTATTCAAAAGGCTGTGCGTCGCTCCCGGGCTGGAGGACCACCATTGAAAATCAATCATCATGTAGTTCATGCTTTAGAGGATGATGAAGAAGGAAGCAATTTTGAAGACTGGATCTTTCCAACCATTGAAGGAGGACTGAACAACTGAGAGGCGAAAGACTTCGTTCCCATTAATTTCATCAATCAGTAATTTATCTTTTGAACATTTTCTGTTGGTCTGTAATATCTATTAAACAATTCGTACACTCTTTTTGCCTTATGCCTTACCCGGGGCATATAGGTCCATTTGTAAGGGTTTTGATTCTTCATTTTTATATGCCATTTTTAATGAATCATGGATGTTTTCATATATAAACTTTTGTGTTCATTTTCTTTCTTTTTATATTTTATTTTGTTTAAAGTGGCTATCCCTTACACACACCCACACTCACAAAATGCAGGTACCCATCCACTCCGGATTCCAAGGGTAACAATTCTGCTATGGCCTTCAGTGACTCTGAAGATCTGGTCAATCATGCCGAATACGAAGGTGATGAAGACTGTGAAGTGCCTGGAGAGTTGGCTAGACTTTTGCAACAGGAAGAAAGGGCTATTCTGCCCCATGAAGAGTTGTAAGAGACTATCAATTTGGGAACAGAGGAAGACAAAAAAGAGGTTAAAGTGGGTGCCAACCTAGAGCCAAGTGTCAAAGAGCGCTTAGTTCAGCTGTTGAATGAATATGTTGAGATCTTCGCCTGGTCCTATGATGACATGCCGGGACTGGATACAGATATTGTGGTTCACCGTCTCCCTACAAGAGAAGAATTTCTACCAATCAAACAGAAAGTCCGCCAAATGAGGCCCGACATGTCCGAAAAGATCAAAGCTGAAGTGATGAAGCAATTCAATGCTGGCTTTCTTGTTGTTACTTCCTATCCACAATGGGTGGCCAACATTGTGCCCGTGCCTAAGAAGGACGACAAAGTGAGAATGTGCGTGGATTACAGAGACTTAAACAGGGCTAGCCCTAAAGATGACTTTCCACTACCGCACATTGACATCTTGGTTAACAATACAGTTTAACACAAGGTATTTTCTTTCATGGATGGATTTTCATGGTACAACCAGATCAAAATGGCCCCTGAAGACATGGAGAAAACTACCTTTGTTACACAGTGGGGTACCTTCTGCTATAAAGTGATGCCATTTGTACTGAAGAATGCCGGGGCAACTTATCAGCACGCCATGGTAGCTTTGTTTCATGACATGTTACATCATGAGATTGAAGTCTACGTAGACGACATGATAGCCCATTCACAGACAGAAGAAGAACACCTCAACCATCTGCAAAAGCTGTTTGTCAGGTTGAAGGAGTACAAGCTCATACTGAACCCTAATAAGTGCACTTTCGGAGTCAGGTCCGGTAAAATCTTGGGATTCATCGTCAGCAACAAAGGCATTGAGGTTGATCCTGCCAAAGTCAAAGCTATACAAGAAATTCTTGCCCCTCGCACTGAGAAGGAGGTCAGAGGTTTCTTGGGACGCCTAAATTACATCGCAAGGTTTATTTCTCACCTAACATCTACCTTTGAGCCAATCTTCAAGCTATTGAAGAAATATCAGGTGGTTAAATGGAATGATGACTGTCAAGTTGCTTTCGATAAAATCAAGGAGTATTTGCTAGAACCTACTATCTTGATGCCTCCCATCGAAGGAAGACCGTTCATCATGTATCTGACCGTCCTGGAGAATTCAATGGGGTGCGTACTGGGCCAACATGACAAGTCTGGCTGAAAAGAGAATGCCATTTATTACCTTAGCAAAAAGTTTACCGACTATGAGACTCGCTACTCACTGCTCGAGAAAACTTGTTGCGCTTTGGTATGGGTTGCTCTCCGGCTGAGGCAGTATATGTTGACCCATACCACTCTACTGATATCTAAGATGGATCCAATCAAGTATATCTTCGAGAAGCCTACTTTATCTGGAAGAATAGCTAGATGGCAAATGATCCAGACTGAGTATGATATCCAGTACACGACCCAAAAATCTATAAAGGGGAGTGTGCTATCTGACCATCTAGCTTATCAAGCTGTCGAAGATTACCAATCCATGAAGTTCGACTTCCCCGACGAAGACATTATGACATTGGACAACATTGAAGATAACAGACCGTATGACGGACCTGAACAAGGATCCCGATGGTCTCTGTACTTTGATGGGGCCTCCAACGCACTTGGGAATGGTATCGGCGCGGTACTTATCTCTCCAGAAGGTTGCCATACACATTTCACTACTAGACTCTGCTTCAGGTTCACCAACAACATGGCCGAGTATGAAGCTTGTATCTTTGGTCTCAAGGCCGCTATTGACTTGGGAATCAAATCTCTGATTGTATTCGGGGACTCAGCTTTGGTTATCAGTCAAATCAAAGGAGAGTGGGATACTAAGCACCCTAACCTCATCCCTTACAAAGAACATGTCCTGACATTGTTACCACATTTCGAGAAGATTACCTTCGAGCACTTCCCGCGAGAAGAGAATCAGCTAGCAGATACGCTAGCTACAATGTCATCCATGTTTAAACTTAACTGGGATAATGAGGCACCTCAAATCACCATTGAACGAATGGAAGAACCTGCATATTGTCACGAGATTAATGCTGAAGAAGTAATGGACCGACCTTGGTTTCACGATGTCAAAAGGTATCTCGAAGCACAAGAGTACCCTGAAGGAGCTTCAGTCAACGACAAAAAGTTCTTAAGGAGGTTCGCGGCCAAGTTCTTTCTGAGCAATGGTATCCTATACAAGCGCAATCTTGATTGTGTCCTACTCCATTGTGTGGACAAAGTTGAAGCTGAGAAGATCATGGATGAACTAAATAATGGCACCTTTGGCACCCACTCAAGCGGTCATACGATGGCTAAGAAGATTCTAAGGGCAGGCTATTACTGGTCTACCATGGAAGCTGATTGTCACCAACATTCCCGTACTTGTCACAAATGCCAAATCTATGCTGACAAGGTACATATTCTTGCAGTTCCTCTCAATGTCTTAATAGCTCCTTGGCCATTCTCAATGTGGGGAATCGACATGATTTGAGAGATCAAGCCTACG
This sequence comes from Vicia faba, assembly GCA_948472305.1. Classification (NCBI taxonomy): domain Eukaryota; kingdom Viridiplantae; phylum Streptophyta; class Magnoliopsida; order Fabales; family Fabaceae; genus Vicia; species Vicia faba. The sequence goes on from OX451739.1 coordinate 487,244,374, forward strand.
GCATCCAATGGATATCGCTTCATCCTGGTGGCTATTGATTAATTTACCAAGTGGGTCGAAGCTGCTTCCTTCGCCTCCGTTATAAAGAATGTGGTTGCCCGTTTCATCAAGAAGAACCTCATATGCCGGTATGGTATCCCTGACAGGATCATCACTGACAACGGTACAAATTTGAACAATACTATGATCACCGCTCTGTGCGAACAGTGCAAGATTCAACATCACAATTCATCTCCCTATCGGCCTAAGATGAACGATGCTGTCGAAGCTGCGAACAAAAATATCAAGAAGATCATTTAAAAGATGGAAGTCACCTACAAGGACTGGCACGAGATGTTACCGTTTGCTCTGCACGGGTACCGTACCACGGCACGCACTTCAACTGAGGCAACACCCTTTTCTTTGGTATACGGCATGGAAGTTGTTTTACCTATCGAGGTTCAGATTCCCTCCTTGAGAATCATGAAGGATGCTGGTTTGAGTGAAGACGATTGGATTCAGACCCGGCTTGATCAACTTAACTTGATTGACGAAAAACGACTTACTGCTGTTTGCCATGGTCAGGCGTATCAAAAACGTATGATCAAGGCCTTCAACAAGAAAGTCAAGAGACAAGTATATCAAGTCGGGGACCTTGTAATCAAGCGAATCATCTTGCCGCAAAATGATCCCATGGGCAAATGGACTCCTACTTACGAAGGACCATTTGTGATCAAAAACATCTTTTCTGGTGGGGCAATGATTCTGACCACCATGGACGATGATGATCTGCCGCACCCTGCGAACGCAGACATAGTCAAAAGATACTACGCATAAACGACCCGACAAGTTGAAAACCCGAAAGGGCAACTTGGGCAAAAATGGGCATCCCGGTGAATCGAAAACCCAAAAGGGAGGTTCAGGCAAAAATTAGGGATAAATAAAAAAAATCTGTACACCCGGCAAGTTGAAAACCCGAAAGGGCGACTTGGGCAAAAAAGGGTTTCCCGGTGGATCGAAAACCCCGAAAGGGTGATTCAGGCAAAAGTTAGGGAATTAAAGCGTATGACTATGTCTCGTCGGATCACTTTAAGGATAATCTCTTCACGGACAAGCTTTGGGCTTCTGATCAATCTAATTAATGTCGAACGAAGCAACGAATGGACAAGATACTCAGAGTTACGAAGGCTATAGCAGAATGGGAACCCCATGGAATTGTTATACATAGCCATCTTTCTTTGTATAAATTTTTTCTCATTTTTATGAAAACATTCTCTTACTAGGATGTCTGTCTCCTTTGTACAAAATACTTACACAAAGTTAATACAAAGATACTTCAAAGTGCAGAAATTTGTTTGCCTTTTCTTTCTTTTTACACTTATGTTTTATTTGAAAACGTCCAATGATTTATTAAATGAGCATATGAATTTGAATATAATCACTTCTTACAAATAAAACGAAATGAGAAAGGATATTTACCGATAGGTTAAAAGTATAGGAAAACGTCTTTAGGATATTCTAGTAGAAATCCCCTGCAGTACATCATCCAGATCCTCAACAGAGTTAAAGCTTTGAAATACATATCCCCAACGGAGTTAAGTTTCAAAATCTCCATCAGAACTAAGTTTCCAAACTCCCAATCCCCATCGGAGCCAGAAAACTTTGAACCGTAAACCCTCAGTGAAGATGAAACTTTCTTCCCCAACAAAGTCCAAAACTTCAACCCTTAAACCCCGATGGAAGACCATCCATTTTCCTCCAATTCCCCAGAGATTTGTCTTGAAATCGGAAGATTCCCCTACAAGTTATCTTAGAAATCAGACAACAGCTTCAGATAATTCCTCAGAGTGTTGCCATACAATTCCAGCCCTTGAGAACTCTTCAACTGAATAAGCATTCTCCCACAGATTTATTTCCCAGCAGATCGAAGATTCTTGGTCTCTTTTCTCCAGTTGAAGCCTCCCAGGTTTCAATTCCCCAGTAGAGATCGTTAGAGTTTTCCTTATTCCCCAAGAAAGTCATGAAGGATTCTCACATCCCCAATAACTGTCAAGGGTTTATTTTCCCTGGCAGCAGTCAAAGATTTCATTGTCTCCAGCTATCAAGGGTTTATTTTCCTCAGCAAGACAGCTAATCAGCTTACATGCGCATCCATTACATTCATATATCATAAACATTGATAAAGCACATTCTATTGCATCATACATGTCATGCAACATAACTTTGTGTTTTAGCTAACCTTTTACCCTTTTCAGGATAAGATTAAAAGCTATCTTTAACAACTATTCAAAGATTTCATATACAGTACAGATACACTCCAAACACGGAAGTCATTCTGTTACTCATTCAAATCTCTTATTCAGATACAGTATGGATACACCCCAGACACAGAGGTCATTCTATTACTTATTCAGAATTCAAACAATCAGATACATACTAGATACGCCCCAGATACGGAAGCCATTCTATTTCTCATTCAGATTCAACTATCAACTTCAAGTTCAGATACACTCCAGACACGGAAGTCATTCTGTCACTTATTCAGATCCCAATTATAGTTCAGATACACTCCAGACACGGAAGTCATTCTGCTACTCATACATGTCTCAATTTCATATACAGTCCAGATACGCACCAGACACGGTTGCCATTATGTCACTCATTCAGAATTTATCCCCCAGCCCAGAGATGCTCCATACACGGATGTTTTTTCTGTCGCCCATTCAGAATTCATACACAATACAGATACACTCCATATACGACGGTCATTCTGATATTCATTCAAGAATCAAATACAGTTACAACTCGGATACGCTCCAGGCACGGACGCCATTCTTTTGCTCATACGAATCCATTCTCCAGATACAATTCAGATACGTTCCAGATACAGATACCAATCTGATGTTCATTCTCTTGATTTTCAACAAACAAATCTTGGATGGCATCTTTAAGCCCATCTCCAGCAAGATTCTACCATCTCCAAATGGCATATTTAAGCCCATTCCCTCCGCTACATTTTGACGAGTGCAAATTTACGGGCACTCTAGTGTCCAATCATCTTTTACCTTCGAGTCTCGAAAGGAAAAGTCGCTAATCTAACTCTTCAGGTTCGAGAAGATTGAACAGGGCCAGCTGTTGTACCCCAAAATTTTCCCTCTCATTTTATCAAGATTTCCCCTCACAAGACTCTTTGAACTCCAGACATGATTAGGGTTTATCTCTGCTCAAGACATCTCCTTGCACTGATGACCTAAATTAGGGTTTGAGGTTGCACAGGAATTTTTGGACTTTCAATGCTCAAAGTGAATTTCATACTTCTGGTTGGACCTATAAGATTTCCCCTACCAAGTTTCAAGCCTTGAATCAAATTTTTGCCCAGTCAATTGGACAATTGACCTAGAAATCAGCTGTATTGGGGAAAAAGTCAACTGTGGCCAATTTACAGTCAAACCTCACAATTTTTTATCCACATCAACATTGTAGACTCATATGAACCATTTGATCAGGTTTGGACCACAACTCCTCAAGAAATTTGATCAGATCATCAAAAGGGCAAAATGGTCATTTTTAGGCTTTTGACTGTATAAGGGCAATTTCTGATTTTTCACCTAGCCAATGGCAAATTGGGTTCAAACATGGACTCAAGGACTCAATGGCATCATCTTGACCCATTCACAAGGTTCAAAAGATCTCAAATGCATTGGATTGACAGATAAATTTTCCAGTAAACTAATCAAAATTTGACTGTACACTGAAAAGTCAAACTTTGACTTTTTGGTCAAAATCAAGTGCCAAGGGTCATTTTTTAGCAATATGTGTCAAAACATGAAACTTGTTCATCAAGAAACCCAATTTTGCAAATTAGGGTTTAAGATTGAAAAAATTTCATAACTTAGAATTTTTCTAAGTTATGAAATTTTCTTAATTTTTCCCAACTTTGTCCAACATTTTCACCATGATGCAATTGGATTCAAACAAATCTTCCAAAATGAAAGTTGTAGTCCTCAACAAAGTCTACAACTTTTATTCACAAAGTTTTCCCAAAAGAATCTTGGATCTCAAGTTATGATTTTTGGAACAAGGGTCCACGAAACTTTTAACTTAGTGAAATTTTGCCCTAGTTTAGGCAGGATTTTGACCTATCTTCATGGAAATTTTTCACCTAGTTCCACTTGGAATCTAAAAATTCATTTCAAAGATGTATTGTAGAGAATGTTACAAGATTTCCAAAATGTCCAAGAACTCTCCAAAATCATTTATGGTTAGGGAGAATCGAAGGTTTGAATTTGGAAAAAACTCACTTTTAATCCATGGCATTTTCATGTTGATACAAGTTGCAACTTCTGTCCAGCTTCATTGGTACTTGATTACAGGTCCCTAAACCCCTTCATACTCAATAATTAAATGCAAATCCATTGGTTTGAGACTTTGTTCTGGTCATGGGAGGATTACACAAGAGATTAATCCAAAAATAGCAAAAAGGCAACATTTCCATTTTTGTCAAATTTGCTTTATGTCAAATTGCATTCTTGAGCCTTGAACCAAAATCTTGTGCAGCAAACAATATTCACAAAATTGTGGGTCCAATATCAAAGGTGTAAGCTGGTAGATAGCCTGTATAGGCCTGTCTTGCTTCATTGCTCACTTTTGCTTAAAATACAAGAAACTTGACAAATACAACACAACTTGCACATCTGTTAAAAAAACCTTTGCAAGCTATTGAAACAAGTTTCACACATTCCCTTGAGCTAGAAACACGAGCCATTGAGTTCTAAAAACCTTCCAAATCACAAAATCACCTTCCTCTTGCAAAACAGGGCAGCTTCTATACCTTGAGTTCTATCTCACAAACCACTCGTGCGTTTTTCCCCAAACCTGTTCAAACACCTTCCGTATAACCTATCCAAGCTATCCCAACCATTAGGCAGTGAATGTAACTCCATTTGCAAGCTTCACCATTTCTGTTTTCAGCTTGTGCAGGTTGAGTTCTACAAGCTTGTTCAAGCACATTCAAGGCAAACTAGGCATTGGGGAAGGTCATGGGAAGTTCAAGAAAGCTCCCAAACATCTCAGGCCTCACTGAAAAGCTCCACATTGCCATACACGATTTCAACTGAAACAGGTTTTTATCAACTTCTTATCTCTCTATTTAGGAATCATTAGGCTTAGGTTTGTGAATAAATAATGTAGTACTCATAGCCCTGAAGCTGTACATATGCTTAGTTTTCATTTAAGTTAAACGTGTTAAGAGAATTTGATTCATGAACTTCCTGAAAAAGTTAGGTTAGAAATTAGGGCCAGATAAATTCTCTCTGGTCTTTGAGAGTTAGATTAAGTTTCTTATATGGTTGAATTCGTCTTGAAAAATGCTACAACTTTGATGTTATGAGTTTTTGCATTAGAGCACGTATGCAGGATCCAGACATTTGTACAGGGCGCGCGTTTTTGATTGACAAAGGTTGAAGATGAAGTTCAGTGGGTTGGGCTTGATTCTGACTCACTTTTTGCACCCCCTGCCTTGCTAACTGCACCACCCTTGCCCATTTCTTCATATTTTTTATATTTCTGTATTTATTTTTCATTTCTGATTTTATTTTATTATTTTCCAAACATAAAAAATACCAAAAATATTTTTATAAATTTTCACATTTATTTTTGTATTTTATTTTATTTTTCTAACATAAAAATAATTTAGTGAGTATATACTTTTATTTTATTGAATGAAAACTTGAAAATAATACATAATAATATTATACCTTTATTTTTTATTTATTTATACTTAAATAATATTTTTCTAAATATATTTTTATCTTGTATATATTTTATTTTATTTTATTGTACATGAATAATATAATTAATATATATTTACTTTCTTAAAAGAAAATTAGGGTTTTTACCCTTAATAAAAAAATAAGCTTTTTATTTCTTTTTTTAATACATTAAATATTATACTTTTACATACATAAAAATAAACAAAAAAACATCTTTTTACATAGGTATAATATTTTGCACATTTATATTTAAATTGCTTATTTAATTATTGCCAATTTATTTATTTGTACCATTTATTCAATTTGGATGTAATAGTAAATATTAGGGTTTTATTTTCTTGCAAATATTCCCCATTCAAAATTGTATCCCCCTCCCTATACCAATGTTGTAATAACTTAGGTTTATTTTGCGCACTTTATGCTTTCAAATATACCATGATTAGAGATAAGGGTTTGTATGCAAAAATCCAAAATCAAACAAATAGCTTGATTAATACAAAGACAAAAAAGCATGTAAATTGACAACACAATGCACACATGCACCCCTAGGGTTTCATCCACTTGTTTCCTTTAAAATGACCGTGTTATGCATGTTGAGTATCTTGGCAAAATAAAAACAAAACAAAAAGATCATAGTCCCTCGATGACGCTATCTTGGTTGCCTAAACAAAATGATCTAGTCCCTCAAAAATTTGCTAAAGATACATAGCACAATTGCTATCATGGTCCATATGATGACCCGCGCCTGTCCCGTTTAAAATCCTAATACAAGGTTGTTCACCAAATGCAATGGTAAAACAACACAGTCAAAAGGGTTAAAAATGTGTAGGAAAGATCTTTGAGTAAAATAGGGTAGACAACTCTTAAGTTACTTGATCAAAACTTGCAAAAACATCCTTGTTATTTTCAAACACACCTCACAACATAATTTCAAAACATTTCCCAAAACAAACTTTCAAACAATCAAACATTGAAACATCTTTTCAAAAGACAATACACCTTTGTATACATTCAAACAAGAATCATTACAAAGGTTGCCACAACGATGGCCTCTTTTCAAAACATTTTAAAAACCATACACGCAAAGCACCATTTCAAACAATTGAAAAGAAAAAGCAAGTGATCTAAACAAGTAACTAAGAGCCCATGGAAAACCATGGATGAAAAGGGTGCTTACACCTTCCCTTTTCATAATCTACCCCCCGAACCCAAGAAAACATATCAAAGGCCTTTCCTGTGATTTTTGACCTTTCCTTTGGATAAAATAAAAAGTCGGTGGCGACTCTTGCTAAACCGAAACATTTGCGAACACAAACGCAAAACCTCAATTCAGTTCTCCCACCGTATCACAGTACCTTCATGCAATTCAGCCATAATCCTTTCAGCTTCAAGCTTGTCCACACAACGGAGCAGAGTAGAATCATGATCGCGCTTGTACAAGATGCCATTGCTTAGGAAGAACTTTACCGAGAATCTCCTTAAGAACTTTTTGTCATTGACTGAATCTCCTTCTGGGTATTCTTGTGCCTCGAGATACCTTTTGACTTCATGAAACCATGGCTGGTCCACTACTTCTTCGGTGTTAATCTCGTGACAGTGTGCAGGTTCGTCTATCCGTTCAATGGTGATTTGGGGTGCCTCATTATCCCAGTTAAGTTTAAACATGGATGACATTGTAGCTAGAGCATCTGCTAGCTGATTTTCTTCTCGTGGGAAGTGCTCGAAGGTGATATGCTCGAAATATGGTAACAATGTCAAGACATGTTCTTTGTAAGGGATGAGGTTTGGATGCTTAGTATCCCATTCTCCTTTGATCTGACTGATGACCAAAGTTGAGTCCCCAAACACAATCAAAGATTTGATTCCCAAGTCCATGGTAGCCTTGAGTCCAAAGATGCAAGCTTCATACTCTGCCATGTTGTTCGTACAGTTGAAGAAAGGTCTGGCGGTGAAAGGAGTATGGCAACCTTTAGGGAAATGATTACCACGCTGATACCGCTGCCGAGTGCATTGTAGGCCCCATCAAAGTACAGGGTCCATCGGGATCCTTGTTCAGGTCCGTCATATGGGTTGAAGTCTTCAATGTTGTCCAATCTCATGATGTCTTTGTCAGGGAAGTCGAACCTCATGGATTGGTAATCTTCGACAACCTGATAGGCCAGATGATCGGCTAGCACACTCCCCTTTATAGCTTTTTGGGTTGTGTACTGTATGTCGTATTCTGTTAGGATCATCTGCCATCTAGCTATTCTTCCAGATAAAGCAGGCTTCTCAAAGATGTACTTGATCGGATCCATCTTAGATATCAGCAAAGTGGTATTAGTCAACATATACTGCCTTAGCCGGCGAGCAGCCCATACCAAAGCGCAGCAAGTTTTCTCGAGCAGTGAGTATCGGGTCTCACATTCGATAAATTTTTTGCCAAGGTTAATAAATGGCTTGCTCTTTTCGGCCAGACTCGTCATGCTGCCCCAGTACGCACCCCATTGAATTTTCCAAGACGGTCAGATACATGATTAGCGGTCTTCCTTCGATGGGTGTCATCAAGATAGGAGGTTCTAGCAAATACTCCTTGATTTTATCGAAAGCAAATTGACAGTCATCGTTCCATCTAACCACCTGATCTTTCTTCAACAGCTTGAAGATTGGTTCAAAAGTAGATGTTAGGTGAGAAATGAACCTAGAAATGTAGTTTAGGCGTCCCAAGAAACCTCTGACCTCCTTCTCAGTGCGAGGAGCAGGCATTTCTTGTATAGCTTTGACTTTGGCAGGATCAACCTCGATGCCTTTGTTGCTGACAATGAAACCCAAGAGTTTACCATACCGGACCCCGGATATGCACTTGTTTGGATTCAATCTGAGCTTGTACTCCTTCAACCTGACAAACAGCTTTTGCAAGTGAATAAGGTGTTCTTCTTCAGTTTGTGATCGGGCTATCATGTCATCTACGTAGACCTCTATCTCACGATGTATCATATCATGAAACAAAGCTACCATGGCACATTGATAGGTTACCCCGACATTCTTCAGTCCGAATTGAATCACTTTGTAGCAGAACGTACCCCACTGTGTGACAAAAGTAGTTTTCTCCATGTCCTCAGGTGCCACTTTGATCTGGTTATAGCCTGAGAATCCGTCCATGAAAGAAAATACTTTGTGCTAAGCTATGTTGTCAACCAGGATGTCGATGTGCGGAAGTGGAAAGTCGTCTTTAGGGTTGGCCCTATTTAAATCTCTGTAATCCACACACAGTCTCACTTTGTCGTCCTTCTTAAGCACGAGCACAATGTTAGCAACCCATTGTGGATAGGAAGTAACAGCCAGAAATCCAGTATTGAACTGCTTCATAACTTCTGCTTTGATCTTCTCTGACATGTCAGGTCTCATGCGACGGACCTTTTGCTTCACTGGTAGACAATCTTCTCTCGTGGGTAGACGGTGTACCACAATGTCTGTATCAAGTCCCGACATGTCTTGACACTCGGATCTAGGCCGGCACCTATCTTGATTTCCTTTTTATCATCCTCAGTACCCAAGTTGATTGTATCCAACTGCTCCTCATGAGGCTGAATTTCTCTTTCCTCTTGCTGTAGTAGTCTAGCCAGTTCCCCTGGCACCTCACAATCTTCCTCACCTTCGTATTCAGCTTGGTAGATCAGATCTTCAGAGTCACTGAAGGCTATAGCAGTATCGTTACCCATGGGTTCTGGAATGGAAGGGTACCTGCATTTGTGAGTGTGGGTGTGTTTAAGGGATAGCCATCTTAAAACAATAAAATGTAAAAGAAAGACAATGGGAACAAAAAGGTTTAAATATGAAAAGCGTCCATGATTCATTAAATGACATATGAAAATGAAATAAGAACCCTTACAAATGGACCTATGTGCCTCGGGTAAGACACAAGGTTGAAAAAGTACGAATTGTTTTGTGAATTATTACAGTCCAACAGAAATGGAAAAGATAAATTACTGCGGTATGAAAGTAATCAGAACAAAGTCTTTTGCTTCCCAGTTGCACAGTCCTCTATCAACAGTAGGAAAAATCCAGTCTTCCAAGCTGCCCTCTTCTTCACTGTCCTCTAGTGCATTAACCCCTTGGTGGCTGATCTTCACAGGTGGCCCTTTGGCACGGGAGCGGCGCACAGCCTTCTGAGCATTCGAAGTAAACCCCAAGCCGAATTTGTCTGATTTGAAAGGAAAGTCGGGAAGTTGCCCCCAGATAGTTGATCCTCCTTCTTCCACTACTGCCCTAGCATCTTTGAGAGATGACATCCGAGGTGGTGGTCTTGTGATTATAGGAGCTGAGGACACCGCCTTGGTTTCTGCTATTTCAGGAGAAACCTCTTCAAAATGTTGGAAATGGGTCTCTATGAATTCGCCATCTAACCCACATAACGGAAGGAGTTCAGATGACTAATCATATATTCCTCTTCCCCATGGATAATTATAATCTTCCTTTGGACGGGGTACTTGAGGATTTGGTGCATGGTGGAAGTGACAGCTCCGGCATTGTGAATCCAGGGGCGTCCCAACAGGAAAGAATATGAAGGACGGATGTCCATCACGTAGAATGTTGAATTGAATGTCTGGGTACCCACCTTGATCGGGATGTCCACCTCCCAGTGGACCATCCTTTTAGAGCCGTCAAATGCTCTAACAACTATATTGTTGGGTTTCAGGGTTAGGCCTTCATAACCCAATCTATCCAAGGCTTTCTTTGGCAAGACATTTAGAGATGATCCAGTATCAACCAAAACATGAGCTAAGGTGGTTCCCCTACACTCTACTGAGACATGTAGTGCGTCGTTATGTTTTCTCCCTTTGGAGGTCAAGTCGGCATCGGAGAAACACAGGCCATTATCAGCAGTCAGACTGGCCACACACTCTTGGAATTGATCAACCGAAGTCTCTTGCGGCACGTGTGTTGTCTTCAAAAACTTGACCAAAGCTTTAGCATGTGCCTCAGAGCACAGCAGCAGGGCTAACATAGAGATTTTGGAGGGGGTCTTCCCCAGTTGTTCAACAACATCATAATCACTTTTCTTGATGATCCTCAGGATTTCTTCCATCTCCCTCTTGGATGTCTCAGAAATAAAAAGTGATTGAGCCTTCGTCAAGACAAGCTCCTCTTGAACATTCTTTACTTTTTTCTCAACAGCGGAAACAGGGATGGGAATTGTATTGTTATTTTCAGCGGGTACACTTGTAGGTACAATCACAAGGGTGATCTTCCGAATGACCACGGGTCCAAAGACTGCTGTTGGAGGAGCAACCTCTGGAGAAAAGATTCTTCCAATACGGGTAACTTTGCTTGTTCCAGCAATGTTACTGATGTCGGGATTATCTTCTTTGGAGCTTTCTTCTTCTGCAATATGTTCAATCTGTTTGACACCATGATAGTAGATTTCTCCACCATAGTTCCATGGTACCATTTTATCGGATTTGTATGAAGCTGGCCCGGGCATTGTTATCTTCAACGGAGTAGTCACTGGAGCAGATGTAATCCTAACGGGTTTTTTAGGAACCCTGGAAGGATTGACGTATATGGTTATTATTGAAACTTCTGGAACTGAAATGGGTGAAATAGGAGCTTTCTCAAACAAAATTTCCTTGTTATCAATCAATTGTTGGGTTCCTTTCTTCAATAGAGGACAATCAAATGGGGAGGATAGGCAAGCATGGCAATCTTGGTCACAACCTGGGAGCACCCCAGCTTTCAAAAAATTCAACTTGATGGTTAGGAGAGGAGTTAACAGTTCATCCACAGTAGAAACAAACAGATCTTCTTCCACAACATTGGTATTATGTCCATGCATAGGCATTGGAGCGGAGATAACATTTGGCTTTTTAGGAGCTTCAAATTCAACTTCCTTTGCGTCAATCAGAACTTGAATCTTGTTCTTCAGGGCCCAACAGTTGTTGGGGTCGTGCCTTGGACTTTCTGAATGGTAAGCACACCTGGCATTCGGATGGTAGTGTGGAGAAGCAGTGTTAGGATTTTTAGGGGCCTCTTTTAGCATGACCAAATTCAACTTCAAGAGATGTGGTAGGACTTGAGAAGGAGTCATGTTTATCTTGGTGAATTTCCTTACAGACCTTTCCACCCTTTGCTGGTCATTTCTCGGCTGATCATTTCTCGGCTGGTTGTTTCTCGGCTGGTCTGATGCATACTTTTGAATCATAATGGCCCCCACTGTTGTTCGTCTTTCAATTTTTCCCTGATTCCTCTGAGCATAGACAATAGACACTTCCTTTCTTCCCGTGAAGGGATTTTTTACAGCAGCAGAGGTAGATGCATCTTTCTGAATTTTCCCATTTCTAATACCGGCTTCCACCCTCTCGCCAGTTAAAATTAATTCATTGAAACCTGCAGAGGAGCTTCCAATCAGGTGATTAAAGAAAGGACCTGACAGAGTCCCCAAGAACATGTCCACTAGTTCTCTTTCTGAAAAAGGTGGTTGCACCCTTCCAGCTAAATCCCTCCACTTTTGGGCGTAGTCTTTAAAGCCCTCATTGGTAGCCATGGCCATACTCTATAGATGAGTACGGGTTTGCGCTAAGTCGGTGTTGTATTAATATTGTTTATAGAATGCGACTGCTAAGTCTTCCCAATTATGTACATCTGACCTCTCCAACTGGTAGAACCAATCAAGTTGCGTTCCTGATAGATTGTCCTGAAAAAAGTGGACCCACAGGTCTTTGTCATAAGAATGTGGTTGAATCTTCCTGACATAGGATCTTAGGTGCATTTTTGGGCAAGACACCCCATCATACTTAGCAAACAGTGGCACTTTAAACTTAGAAGGGATTACAATTCCAGAAACCAACCCTAACTCCTCAAAGTCCAGCCCTGATACTCTCTGTATCTCCATAGCAGCTAGACGTTCTTCCAAGTTTTTGTATTTGTCATCAGCCGGGGGTACTGCTATTCAGAATAGTCCTCATCTTCCTCTTCCTCTGCTTCAGAATCTGATGGAACTGCCGTTCCTTTTCCTTTTCCTTCCCCCTCTTCAGATGTTGATGGGAATTGCAAAGTCCGTCTGGCTTGTCCTTCAAACCTTCTGCCCATGATAACCACACCGGCTCGCTTCTTTTTCTTTTTCTCTTTCTGTTTCTCTAGTAGAGTCTTGAGCTCCTCTTGCCCCTTGGCTAAGGTCAAGAGTAGCTGTTGAAATTGTGAATTCTGAGCTTGCAAATCTTTGACCGCTTGTTCAATATCCATCTTACTGAAATAAATAGCAGAGAGATGAGGAAACTTGCTGTAAAGACCTGTTTATGCATATGATGAATGATATGTATTCATGTAATGCTTTCAAGGATTCAGAAATTCAAATTTGTTTTAAACAAAAAAGAAACACACGTCATATTAATAAGATAGAATTGTTAGCACATCAATGCCCCTTGGGAAAAATAATACAAAATTCTAAGGTGAAAAGACGTTGCACATCCTCTTTGGTGCAATGTAGGTGTTGAGAGTCTTCTCTTCGTGAAGTAGCCGAGTGAGTTCCAAAACCTTCTTCTCGCTTGCGTAGAATTGGGCTTCGAAAGTATCGCGCTCTCCCTTGAGCTGTATCCAACTCCTTTATAGATCTTCGAGTGATGTTGGCATGTTAGGATGTAGGAGGGTGTACGGAACCTCTCCTTCCATAACAGGCTCTATAATCATTGGGAGAATGGAGGGGTAAGGCATCATAAGACTTTTGGTGCGGGTTCGTACCCACTTGAGGTAAGGCTCCAGAGGGATGGAATTCTTGTGTCCCAAGGTCTTACTGTCTACCTTGTTAGGCATCCTTCAAGCTCAGATGAATCTTTGTCGGAGTCCTTGGTTGTCGTTGTCGAAGTCGAAAACCAATCCTTGAATCAGCATGTCATGTGGGCCATCCCTTCGAGCATAACTAAACTGTCTCAGATCCAAGCAAGGGTTGTAAGTGATGCCTCCCCTAATGCCAAGTAGAGGGACATTAGGGAATTCCCCACAACGGTTAATGATGATGGCATTCTCTTTTGATCGAGAACACCAATGAATATCTGAATGGTTAAGTGTCATTAACCGTTGTGACCACCTCAAGCCTTGCTCATTCTTCAAGGCTGATTGCGGAAGATGAGAAATAAACCATCTTGCCAGGAGAGGAGTGTAACACATGAGAACACCTCTTTTCCTCATTGTACGAGTGTGAAAAGAGTGGAGGATATCCCCAAGCAATGTAGGCACCGGGTTGCGAGTCATGAAGATTTTGACAGCACTCACATCTATGAGTTGATCAGGGTTAGGGAACAAGACCATCCCATAGATGAGAAGAGCTACAATCTCCTCAAAAGCTTGTAACTCTAAAGAATTCCAACAGCTTTGGGCCTTCTCAAACAAGAACTTTGACAAGAAGCCTTTGACACCACTTCTAGTTTCCCAATGTGTTGTGACATCAGATGAGTGCAAGTGCATGACTTGAGCAATCTCTTCTGGCTTTGGATCTCTTTCTGTACCGTTTAAGGGTAGTGTATTGGGAATAGGAATCCTCAAGAGTTGAGAAAATTCCTCTAAAGTAGGCACAAGTTGTTAGTCAGGAAATGTGAAGCAATGATGCAAAGGGTCAAAGAACTGGAAGAGAACTTTCAGCATATCCTCCTCTGTGTTGGTGGTGACCAAGTTAAGTAGACGACCATGTCTCTCGGTGAATGGAGAATTCTCAGGAATCCTTGAAGCTAGCTCCTTGAGTTGTGGAGGAATTCTTACAAGGTTGACTTGGACAGGTTTCCTGCGAAGTGAATCCATAACCTACAAAACAGGAACAAAGATGAAATTCCAAAATCCTTGAAATGGTTAGTGGATACATATGATGCTTCATGATGTCCATGATTTTATGCACAAGTATATATGTACAAGCAAATCACACAAGTTCCTAGTTTAGGCTTGCATGGGGTTTCATAGGTAAGTACCCTCTTGAAGTTTAGTTGGCTCAACATGTCCTAGAAATAGTAACCGGGTTCTAAGGAGCTAAATATCACTAGATTGTTTCCTTGTTCATTGTTTCAATTCAGTCTCTTTACTAGCGACCGAAAAATTCTAAGGAACCAAACCTCAATGAGTGTAGTATCGAGTATCTACCAACTTCGAACTGCACCAAAGCCGGTCATCTCACTACATCCTAAAAGGCCAAGTTGGTCAAGTAAAGGTTCTAAAAGTTCATTAGTGCTTCATGACATCATTCAGAGGCCCCGTATTCTCTTTGATTGACTCAAAGGCTACCGGTACCCACAAATATGTTGCACTAATATAGCTATTGCTTAGACCATGTCGGTATACCCCGCACAGTTTCCACAACATATTGCTATTTACCTATGAATGTTTCCCAAATCCGGGTAGAGAATTCAAACCCAAACAATAGAACCAAAATGTAAAGCAAACAAGTCAAGCAAGATAAGCATGTAAAGGTGATCTAAAACCCTAAGGTAACCCCACTTTTATAATTTTCCCCAGCAGAGTCGCCAGTTCTGTGATGCGGTGGGAGAACTGAGTTGAGGTTTTGCGTTTGTGTTCGCAAATGTCGCGGTTAGCAAGAGTCACCACTGACTTTTCTTTTATCCAAAAGGAAAGGTAAAAAAGCACAGGAAATACCTTTGAGATGTTTTCTTGAGTTCGGGGGGTAGATTATGAAAAGGGAAGGTGCTAGCACCCTTTTCATCCATGGTTTTCCATGGGCTCTTAGTTACTTGTTTAGATCACTTGCTTTACTTTTGCAATTGTTTGAAATGGTGCTTTGTGTGGTTTTGAAAGTATTTTAAAAATAGGCCTTTGTTTAGGCAATCTTTGTAATGATTCTCGTTCGTAAGAATGTATACAAAGATGTTTGTCTTTTGAAAAATGTTTCAATGTTTTGAAAGTTGTTTGAAAATGTTTTGAAATTTGTGTGTGTGTTTGTTTTGAAAATAGCAAGGATTGTTTTGAATTTGATCAAGTAACTAGAAGCATTCTACCTACTCAAAAATCTTTCTTGTACATTTTTATTCCTTTGACATTGTTGCTTTACCATTGCTTTGGTAAAAAACCTTATCTTTGGATGTTAAACGGGACGGGCGTGGGTCATCGTATGGCCATGATAGCAATATTGCCAAGTATCTTAGCAAGTTTTGAGGGACTAAGATCATCTTTGTTTAGGCAACCTTTTGATAGCGTCATTGAGGGACTATGATCTTTTGTTTTGTTTTGTTTTGCCAAGATACTTTGCATGCATACCATGGCCATTTTGTAAGGAAACCAAGTGGGTGAAACCCTAGGGGTGCTTGTGTGCAATGTGTTGTGTTTTTACATGCTTTTGTCTTGTATTAGGTCATGTCTATTTGTTTGATTTTATCTTATCATACAAACCCTAATTTTACTAAACATGTATAATGCGATAAATTGCGTAAAGTAAATCTAAGCTATTACAACAATATTATGGGAGGGGGGATACAAGTTTTGAATGGGGGATATTGCTCAAAATAAAACCCTAAAAATTATTACAACCCAATTGAATTATTGTACAATAAATAAGTAAATATACAATATTTAAATATGCAATAAAATGTATGGATGCAAAATGTTTTTTTGTATTTATTTTATGTATGTAAAAATAAAATTATTTAAGTCCTAAAAATAAGAAAAATAATAATATCATTATTTTTTGAAAGGGTGAAAAACCCTAGTTTTTGATTAAAGAAAATATATGTTTCTTATTATTTATTTTATCCATTTATGTACAAGAAAAATAAATAAAATTATTTACAAAAATTAAAATATATGTGGAAATAATATTTTATGTGTATGAATAATAAAAATAAAAATGTATGATATTTTTAAATATATTTACTATTTATTTAAGAAAATAAAGTTCTATTTATTTGAATAATCAATATGTTATGCAAAAAATAAGATTAAAAATAAAAAAAATGCAAAAAATTAAGAAAGTATTTTTGGGATTTTTTAATGTTCAGAAAAAATAAATGCAAGTCAAAAATATAAAATATGCAAGAAAATATGCAAAAATAAAAAATATGAAGCAGGGGGTGCAAATAGTAGTCGGGGGGGTATGGGAAGCAAAACAGGAGGTCCAAAGCGCGCCAGGCCCAGAACAGCTTCATCTCTGTCCTTGGCTTCTTCCTTCTGCGCGCGTTTTTTCAAATCTGCAAACTCTCACATACTTGCACAAAAGCAAAAACTTACAACATGAAACATATAGCATTTTTTATCACGATTCCAACCATATCCATTTTGTGACCTAACTCTCAAAGAACCGAGAGAATTTCTGTAGCCCTAATTTCTGACCTAATTTTTCTATGAACTTCAAGTTTCAAATTCTCACTACTCAGTTAATATAAATGACAACTATGCATATGTACAACTTCAGCAAGTTAAGGACTACATTTTTGCTTCACAAATCAAAGCTTAAGGATTCCTAAATAGAGAGATAGGGTT
Organism: Vicia faba; assembly: GCA_948472305.1. NCBI lineage: Eukaryota > Viridiplantae > Streptophyta > Magnoliopsida > Fabales > Fabaceae > Vicia > Vicia faba. The sequence goes on from OX451739.1 coordinate 487,261,572, forward strand.
TTGAAAAATACCTTGTTCATCTGAGTTTGGATAAGGCAATGTAGGGACTTTGAGTGAGGCCTGAAGATCGTGGAGCTTCCTTGAAGTTCCCTCAACCTTTTCCAATGCTTAGCTAGTCTTGAGGATGCTTGAAACTCCTTGTAGAAGTTAAACTGCAACCTTCCAAAATGAAAATGGTGATGTCTGAAATAGGGCTTCCAGAACCAGGACAAGAGCTTGGATAGTTTAGGTAGGATGTATGTAAATTGTTTGAAGTCTTAAAGTGAGAAACGCACGAGCCAATATTGATTTGGCAAGAGTTCTGCAGAAGATGCCCTGTTTGGGCAGAAACTTGTGTTTTTTGTGTTTGGGAGATTTTCAAATGCTATGAATTCGTATATTAGCTTGAGACAAGTTTGTGAAGTTGTCTATAATGAAGCCAAGTCTTCTCTTTATTAGATGCACAAGTTCTGATCCCTTTTGCCAATTTGCTTGCATTTGAAGAAAAGTTGAAGTGACTATGCAAGAGGCTTGTACTTGCTAGTTCTAGGGCTGATAATAGTTGGTAAACATTGCTGGATATCTGTGGACATTGCTTGCAAACAAGAAACAGGTCCATGGCTCAAGAATTGTAAATTTGCAAAAAGTATGCTTTATGAAAATGGCAATGTGAACTTTTGGCCATTTATGGAATAAACTCTTGTACAATGCTCTAAAGGTAAAAATAAAGCCATTAGCCACTGAGCTAGAATTTAATTATGGAGTGTAGAATGGATTAGGACCTGTAATACAAGGTACAAGCATGCTAGGATCTTATTTGCAACTTGAAGCATTATAAAAATGGCTTGCACAAAAGTGACAAAATGCCATTTTCTCTTCTTCGATTCTCCCTAACCATAAATGATTTTGGAGAGTTCTTGGACATTTTGGAAATCTTGCAACATGATCTACAATTAATCTTTGAAATGCATTTTGATATACCTCTTGGAACTAGGTGAAAAATGTCCATGAAGTTAGGTCAAAAACCTGCCTAAATTAGGGCAAATTTTCACTAAGTTAAAAAGTTTATGGACCCCTATTCACAAATTCATAACTTGAGATCCAAGCATATTTTGGGAAAACTTTGTGAATCAAAGTTGTAGATTTCATGGAGGACTACAACTTTCATGTTCGAAGTTTTCTTTGAATCCAATTGTATCATGGTGAAAAAGTTGTGGAAAGTTGGGGGAAAATAAGAAAATTTCCATACTTAGAAATTTTCTAAGTTATGAAAAAATTTCAAATTAAAACCCTAATTTGCAAAATTGATTTTCTTGATCAACAAGTTTCATATTTTGACATATCTTGATGAATTATGACCCTTGGCACTTGATTTTGACCAAAAAGTCAAAGTTTGACTTTTCAATGTACAGTTGACTTTTGAGCAGTTGACTGCAAAATTCATCTGTCAATCCTATGCATTTGAGATCTTTTGAACTATGTGATTAGGTCCAGATGATGCTATTTAGTCCTTTAAATAATTCTTGAACCCAATTGGCCATTGGTTAGGTTAAAAATCAGAAATTGCCCTTTCTTAGTCAAAACCCTAATTTTGACCATTTTGCCCTTTTGATGATTTGATCAAATTTCTTGAGGAGTTGTGATCCAAACTTGATCAAATGGTTCATATGAGTATAAAATGTTGTTGTGGATCAAAAATTATGAAGTTTGACTTTAAATTGGCCATGGTTGACTTTTTCCCCAATACAGTTGATTTTTAGGTCAAATGTCCAATTGACTGGGCAAAAATCTGATTCAAGGCTTGAAACTTGGTATGAACAATCTTAGAGGTCCAAGATGGTGTATGAAAGTCACATGAAGCATTGGTGGTCCAAAAATCCTTGTGCAAACTCAAACCCTAATTTCAGGTTGTCAGTGCAAGGTGAGGTCTTGAGTTAAGCAAACCCTAATCCTGTCTGGAGTCCAAGAAGTCTTGTGAGGAAAATCATGATAAAATGAGAGGGCAAATTTTGGGGTACAACAATCGTGGTTACTCTTGTTACGACCCTTTTGTCCGTACACAACATTGGACTCTTTCTTCCCATTATATGGCTTCTTCTGAGTATCAAAGGATGTAGCCCCTTGGATCTTTCCGCTTTTGATTCCATTTTCAACTCGTTCCCTAGTTAGAATCAGCTCGGTGAACCCGGCCGAAGAGCTTCCGATCAGGTGATTAAAGAAAGTTCTTGTCAAAGTTCCCATAAAGATATCAACCAGCTCCCTGTCAGTTTAGGGTGGCTGCACCCTGCCAGCCAGGTCTCTCAACTTTTGGGCATACTCTTTAAAGCCTTTATTTGAACCCATGGTCATATTCTACAACTGCACACGAGTTGGTGCAAGGTCAGCATTATATTGGTACTACTTATAGAATGCAGCAGCTAGATCCTCCCAGGTGTGGATATTGGTCCCTTCCAATTGATAAAACCACTCCAAATGCATCCCAGATAGACACTCTTGGAAAAATGCACCCATAGTTTCCTATCGACGGTGTGTAGCTAAATATTGCGGACATATGATCTTAGATGAAGCTTCGGACAGGAGACCTCATCATACTTAGCAAAAGCAGGGATCTTGAATTTGTGGGGAATGACCACCCCAGGAATCAAACCCAAGTCTCCAAAGTCCAAGCCAGGAACAACATAGATCTCCACAGCCTTTAATCTGTCTTTAAGCTGTTTGTATTTTTTATCCGCCGATGGATACTGCTCCTCAGAATAGTCGTCATCCTCAATAGCTTGATTATCCCTAGCTCTAGTGCTTCTAGCTTCCTCTTCTTGATTGTCTTATTCCTCAGAAGAAGCATTTTCTGTTTGAGTTAGTTGGGCAGGCCCCTTGAACCTTCTTCCTATGTTGATGATGACAACCTTCTTCTTAGTCTTCTTCTTGCTCCCTTTGGTGAAGAATGCTTTCATATCTTCCTGCCCCTTGTCTAAGTTCAGGAACATTTGTTAGAACTGGGAATTCTGAGCTTGGAGATCTTTAACTATTTGCTCTAGAGCCATTTTCTTACTGAAATAAATAGCGAGAAAAATGAGAAACCTGTTTTGAGAACACCTGTTATGTAATGACATGCATGATACATAAAAATTCAATTTTTTCAAGGATCTCGCGGGGTAAACACAAGAAGATGTTAGAAGTTGAACTTTGATCACAACTTTGATTGGAGAACCCCATATCGTTGAATGTCCTTCCACGGGAATCAAGCTCACCATATCAAGTGGGTCATAGCCCTTGGCTCTTTTTTTGACAACATTTGGTTAGAGGAAAATAAATCCTCTCCCCCCTTGATAGATGTCTGGTTCAATATAACCCTGCATCACAAACCCTTCAGGTCCTTGAAATGGTTATTGAAAATGGTATGATGTTAAGTGCATATAAACATATACAAGCAAAGCAAACAAGTCCTTAGGTTTAGGCTTGTATGGAGTTCATAGGTAAGTACCCTCTTGAAGTTTAGTTGGTTCAACCTATCCTAGAAAGTAACTAGGTTCTAGGGAATCTCAATATCATTGATCTTTCTTCAATGGGCATTGTTTTAGCACAATCAATCTTTTCTTGCAGCAAAATATCCCAAAAGTCCGATCTTAATGAGCGTAGTATCGAGTATCAACCAATTTTCAGCTTTCCACCAAAACTGGCTATCTCACCACTTCCTAATGGACAAGTTGTTAAATTAAAAGTTCTAAGGTCAGTTAGTGCTTTATGACACTGCATAGTGGCCCCGTATTCTCCTCTATTCAACACAAGGGATACCGGTACCAACAAATGCATCACACTAACGTAGCCATTGCTTCAACCATATCGGTCTATGCCGTACATTTTCCAAAATCTATTGCTACTTACCTAATGATGTTCCCTCGACCCGGGTAGAGGATCAATACAAACCCAAACAAGGACCCATAAATATAAAGCAAACAAATCAAACAATGAAATCAATATAAAGGTGATCTAGCTCTAAGGTAACCCCACTTTTAAGTCTTCCCCAGCAGAGTCTCCAGTTTTGTAATACGGTGGAAGAAATGGCTTGGGTGTTTTGCGTTTGATTGCAATTGTTGCGGATAGCAAGAGTCTCCATCGACTTTTCTTTTATCCAATAAGGAAAGGGTGAAAAAAACAGGAAAGACCTTTGAGATGTTTTCTTGAGTTCGGGGGGGTAGATTATGAAAAGGGAAGGTGTTAACACCCTTTTCATCCATAGTTATCTATGGGCTCTTAGTTTCTTGTAAGATCACTTTTTCTTTGTTTGAAATGTGTTTGTGGTGGATTTTGAAAGTACTTTTGAAAAGCGCCTTCGTTTAGGCAAAATTTGTAATGATTCTCGTCTCTATAAGAATGCATACAAAGTGTTGGACTTTTTGAAAATATTTCATGTTTTTGAAAGTGTTTGGTGTGTTTGAAAAGATGTTTGTTTTTGAAGATGGATTGTGAGAAAGTAACTAAGAACGTTCTACCTACTCAAAAGTCTTTTATTCATTTCCTCCTCCTTTAGATGTTGCTATCTTACCATTGATTGATAAGAAGCCCTGTCATTGGATGTGAAGGGACGAGCGTGGGTCGTCGTATAGTCATAGAAGGCAACTTGTAAGATGTTTTAGAAATTGTCGTAAGGGACTAAGATCATTTACCGAAGGTAACATTTAAAGGGTCATCGAGGGACTATGATCTTTTATTCGAGGGTCTTTGTTAAAACATCACACGTTCGAGGGACATGACTATTTTAATCTGAGGCAACAAGTGTGGGTTACTCTAGAGGTGCAAGTGTGAACCGTGTTTTGATTGCATGCATTTTTGTCTTGAGATTAAGGGTTCTCTAAGATTAATTTATCTTGCCATACAAATCCTAATTACTATCATTTTTATTCGAATGCGATAAATTATAGAAATTAAAGTCCTACGTTATTACATCATTTAAGGGATGAAGATACAAGTTTATGAATGGGGAATGAAAGCAATTAAAACCTAATTACTATTACAACCAAATTGAATAAAAATAATAGTAAAAAAGTCTCAAAAAATCAAGATTTTTGGTGCTGAAGTTGACACGGGCCGTGTCCTGTAACACGGGAACCCGTGTTAGAACCCTGTAATAATTATGCATGCCTTTTTTTGTCCCAGCTGTGCTGACACGAGCACCGTGTTAGGACCATGTCCTTCCATTTTGTCAAGTTTTAATTCCAGTAAGCGGGACACGGGCAGTGTCCTGTGACACGGGCACCCGTGTCAGAGCCCTGTCTTGCCATTTTTTCTGTTTTCTTCCTGAAACGGCCCATGTCGGGTGACACAACTGGCCATGTCAGACTTCCAGAAGCACTTTTTGTGATTTTTAGTGTTTGTAACTCTTCTACTTTTATTTTTCCTGTTTTATTCTTTTGTAAACGAAAGTAAAATGATTTATGAACAATGATATCACAGTTTGAGAAAACTTATCTCTTGAAGTGAAAACTCAAAATGTGTATAGATGTTTCTAGTTGCAATATGATGATTGATTGAGCTTCCTTAGACCTCCTTGAAGTTGTTCTAATTTTTACTTTGTACTGAAAGTGTTTGAATCTTTCCAACTAAGTCAAATTTCAAGACAATGTTTTTGAGTTTGGAAAGTGGAGATAATGATGTTAGAGAAATTGTTCTTGTGTTTGAACAACTTCTATATGATGTATATGAAGTATGTGGATGGTTTGTTTGGACTGAAATGCAAGGTTTGAGAGATTTTAAGATTTTGGTTTCTAAGCTCAAGGATAGAGATTCTTGTAGGCAGTTCTGGTTTTTAGATTAAGGGGAGGGGGGGGGGGGGTTGAGGATTTTTAATACACAAGAAGCTCTCTATTTTTTCTGACCTCTCTCCCTTGCAAATGCTCGCTTTATTTATAGGCAAAAGGTTTGTGAACAAGGGATGAATAGGTTTACAAGACAACATGCTATGGTTTGGTTGGGATGCAAATATCAAACTATGTGAAGTACTCCATGGTTCCAAGATGAAGTACTAAAGTTTCTCGTATAGAGGGGCTTCTTTCCATGATTTATGGTGGAGTAAAATCATAAGCAAACAAGGTATGGGATCAAGATAAGTTTTGTGCCAACAAGCTTGCTTTTTCAAGAATAGCAATGGTGCCTTTATGCCATAAATGGAAAGATCTTTTGGACAATGGCTAAAACACTTGGGTAATAGCTCAAAAGTAGGTGTAAGCATTAAAATATGGTGATATTGGCAAGTTAGAAGGCCTGCAACACAAGATTATGCAGCATAGCATAAGGATTTTGTTATGTGTTCTTCGACAAAAGGACTTTCAATTTAAGGATGGATGCCCAACTTCATGCCCTTGAATCTCCTAGATCAAGTATGATATATTTATGCTCTTGGATGTTTTGGAAATCTTGAAACACCCTCTATAACTTTCATGTTGATCATTTTGACAAAATCATCTTGGAACTATATGAAAAAATGTCAAGAAGTTGGGATAAAATCCTGACCAAAATCTGTTGGAAATTTCTCTAAGTGTTAGATGAAAATGTCATGACTTCATAAGTTTATAAATCAAAATCCAAGCATTTCTAGAAAAAGTTATGTCCTACAATGTTTTAGATCTCATTGAGACCTACAACTTTCATGTTGGATGTTTTCCTTGAATCATCTTGCATCATGATGAAAATTTAGTATGAAGTTTTGAAATAAACATGTGCAAAACACTTTAAAAAATTCCTAAGTCTTGAAAAGTTTGACTTTTCAAATTGACTTTTGACTTTCTTGACTTTTTGATGATCAAACTTGATATTCTTGAATGTCTTGATGAACTTTGATCTTTGAAACTTAATGTTGACCAAAAAGTCAAAGTTTGACTTTTAGTGCTATAGTTGACTTTTTCATCAGTGCAGCTGATTTTTGGTCATCTGGTCAAGTGAACTTGTGCAAACTCAAACCCTAATCTTGAGATATCAATGTTGAGGAGATGGCTTGACCTAGTCAATACTGGTGCAAGCTTGAGCTTCTGAAGATCTTTGTGAGAAATGGCTTAAGAAAAGAGAGGGTCAATTTTGGGGTACAACACATGAGTATAGAGCCAATGACATGTATGTATGCATATGGTAATGAAGTATAAGCCCATTAGGATTAAAATGAAGAGGGCGAATTTTTTGGTACAACAATACCCGACACAATACACGTATTGATGGGACCTTATAGAATGTCTCCAATAGAGTTGGGAGAATTAAAGAAACAGCAAGAAGATTTACTTGAGAAGAAATTTGTTAGACCAAGTGTGTCACCTTGGGGAGCCCCAGTGTTGTTAGTCAAGAAAATTGATGACTGTATGAGATTGTGCGCTGACTATCGTCAAGAAAGTCACTATCAAGAACAAATATCCTCTTCCCATAATCGATTGTCTTATAGAGTAATTGGTGGGAGCATGTATTTTCAGTAAGATAGATTTGAGACTAGGCTTTTATCATATTTGAGTGAAAGATGATGACATCTTGAAGGCTACTTTTAGAACTCGATACAGTCCCTATGAATACTTGGTGATGTCGTTTGGAGTTTCTAATGCCCCTGGTGTGTTTATGGAATATATGAATAAAACTTTCTATCCTTACCGGGATAAGTTTGTTAGATTTTCATCGACAACATACTAATATATTCCAAATCAGACGAAGATCATACAAAGCATCTGTGTATAGTACTTCAAGTTCTAAAAGAGAAGAAATTATATGCCTAGATGTCTAAATCTGAATTTTGGTTACATGAAGTTAACTTTCTGGGTCATGTAATTTCCAGTGGTGGTATAGTGGTGGTATAGTGGTGAATCCTTCAAAAGTAAATGCAGTATTACAGTGGAAAGCTACAAAGACAGTTACTGAGATCATAAGCTTCCTTGGATAACTGGTTATTACCGGAGATTTATAGATGGTTTCTCGAAGTTGGCCTTACCTTTGACTCAATTGACTCGAAAGAATCAAGCTATTGTATGGGACCTTCAGTGTGAAGAAAATTTTCAAACACTGAATAAAAAGTTGACAACAACACCTGTTTTAATATTACTGAACCCGACAAAACCTTTTGTTATGTATTGTGATGCATCCAATATGGGTTTAGGGGAGTACTTATGCTGAATGTACAAGTAGTAGCTTATGCTTCCCGAAAACTAAATATTCATGAGAGGAACTATTCCAATCAAGATTTAGATTTGGACACTGTGGAGTTTATGTTGAAGATTTGGAGACACCATTTATACGGTTCTAAATTCGAAGTGTTTAGTGATCATAAGAGTTTGAGACATCTGTTTGATCAAAAGGAGTTTAATATGAGACAAAGAATATGGTTAGAGTTTTTGAAGGACTATCACTTTGGTTTGAGTTACCATCTCGATAATGCCAATGTTGTAGCAGAGATTCTGAGTCAAAAAAATTTGCACATGTCAGCTTTGATGGTTAGGGAGTTAGATTTGATCGACAAATTTTGAGATATGATATTAGTATGCGAGGTGACTACTAATGGCATGAGATTTGGAATGCTGAAGATAACCAATGGTTTTCTTGATGATATTAGAGGGAAGAAGAAAATGGATGTGGCTTTGGTTGATCGCTTATCATCAGTTAACCCGAGTAATGATGAAGACTTCCTAGTTGATGAAAACGGAATTCTAAACATAAGTAAATGATTTTATAGGAGATTCATCGGAGCAATTTAAGAATTCATCCTGGGGAAATCAAAATGTACAAAGATCTGAAGATGTTCTGGTGGCCAGTGATGAAGATGGATATCGCACAATTTGTCTATGCTTGTTTGACTCTCCAGAAGTCTAAGATTGAGCACAAAAGTCGTATGGACTGATGCAACCATTGGATATTTCGGAATGGAAGTGGGAAAGTATCTCAATAGACTCTGTGACTTGTTTGATGAATACTCTGAGACGGGGTGATGAGTTTTGGGTGATTGTAGATAGGATGACTAAATTGGGTCACCTCATACTGATTAAGATCATTTTTTGTTACAGAGGTTGGATGATATCTATATTAATGTAATTAAGAAGTTGCATGTATTCCATCGAGTATAGTTTCCTACAGAGATCCGAGATTCACTTCCAAGTTTTGAAAGTGTTTGTAGGAAGCTTTGGGTACTAGACTGAGGTTGCGTTCTGTCTATCCCTTCCATACAAATGGTTAAACTGAGAAAACCATCCCGTTTCTAGAGGACTTGCTGAGAACATATGTCTTAGAGAAGAGAGGTGCTTGGGACAATTATTTTCCATTGATCGAGTTTACATATGATAACAAATACCATTATAGTATTTGAATGGAAACATTCAAGACATTATATGGAAGAACATGTAGAACTCCTCTATGGTTGTATGAGTCTGGATAGAGTGTGGTACTTGGCTCTAAGGTTACCTAGCAAATAATTAAGAAGGTCAATATGATCCAAGAGAAGATGAAGGCTTCGTAGAGTCGACAGAAGAGTTATCTTGATAAGAGAAGGAAAGATCTTGAGTTGCGAGAGGGTGATCATGTTTTTTTGAGAGTCACTCCGGTGACTAGTGTTGTATGTGCACTGAAGTCGAACAAACTTACTTCTCATTTTATTGGACCATATCAAATTTCTCAAAAGGGTGGAATTGTTGAATATAGAGTAGCCTTGCCAGCATCATTTTAGAATCTACTGTTAGATGATGAAAACTTATCTAGAGGGGGGTGAATAGATACCAAATAAAAAATTTTACTTTAAAAACTATTTTCAAAAATTACGTAAAAACTATAGCAATCACAAGTAGTATCCTAGATCATAAATTTCCAAATCTAAATGGTTATTAGAGGCTCAGATATGTGCATAATCAATACTCAATTGAATGATGATAATAAGATATTAATACAATAAACTCTCAAGTAATTTCTTTACAATTACAAGACCAACCAATATCCAATGAAACAAATGATAAAACTAACTGAATCAATTTATCGAACACTTAGTCTGCAGTTTGTAAAACTAAGTGAAACAATTTATCAAATATTTGGTGTGCACCTAAATTTTCAGATTTTCCTTTCATCTTTGTTTGTATGAAAAACCCCCTACACTCTAATAGATTATAAGGTAATCAACAAAGCACTTTTAAATAATCAAGGGAATTGTCTATACTAATTAATTGCACAATCAAATAGTTTAACAAATTTACTTAACAAATATATATATATATATATATATATATATATATATATATATATATATATATATATATATATATATATATATATATATATATATATATATATATATATATATATATATATATATATATATATATATATATATATATATATATATATATATATATATATATATATATATATATATATATATATATATATATAGGCAAAATACTCATTTTGGTCCTTTAACTACATGTCATGGTTCACTTTGGTCCCTTATCTCTTTTTCGTGCCAAAATGGTCCCTTAATTTTTAAAATGATGCAAACAAGTCTCTTATGTCTACTCTGTTAGTCAAAGTCTTTTAAAAATCTATGTGGCACATTTGACCACTATTGTGACGGAGTTAGCATCGGAAAAAATGACGCTAAAAACTATTTCTGAATTTTAATTATTATTCATCTCCTTTCCCAACTTTTCTGGATTTAAATGTTTTTTCATCTCCTTTCTCAAAAAATTTGTTACCAAGAACTGTATAAGCTACTCTCTGGAAACGAGGAAGATTAGCTAACAACTTCTTGCTTTCTATGAAAAAGATTGTTTAATTTCCAAAAGTTCAGTATAACTTCAAGTATAGTTTCAAAAAGATTTTTCTTACCAACTTCTTGCCTTCTGAAATTTCCTACTCACATTGAAAGTTTAGTATAGCTCAAGTTCACCTTACAAATTGAATCAAAATCACACACTACACTTTATATTCATAAAATACATTTGTCTTATTTCCTTTTAATAAACAAAACTATATTCATTAAAATTAGAAGCATGGAGTTAAAGGCGTACTCCAAATTCAATTCCAATGTTCTACACACTTCAATGTTAATGTTCTAATTGATGAAATGTCTCAACCAAAGTTTCTTCAATGCAAGAATAAAAAATGTGAAGCAAACCACCACAAAATGTAGATCTGATAGGTTTTTTGAGGTAGTTCTTGAGTATTTCAACTTAACTAGAAAATTAGATTCTGATAACTTAAATCGCTTGGATCAACTTTGAGTTCTCCGGCTAGATTCTAGTGGATTTGCTTGAGCTTTCTCGGCTCTATGTACTGTACTTGCAAGGTAATTTGCTTACTGGTTTGATTCTGAGTTTTGATCAAACCAGACTAAAGTACTTGAGTGTTGGTGGGTTTGTTTTGTTATTAATTTTCTTTATTTTACTGGTGTGGGTAATTTTCAAGAATCGTAGGAAGAGAGTGGGTTCTGTTGGAGCAAGAAGAAACAAGTTTTTAAAATCCGGAAAATTTGGGGAAGGAGATGAATAATAATTAAAATCTAGAAATAGTTTTTAGCGTCGGTTTTTTCGATACTAACTCTGTCATAATAGTTGGTTAAATGTGTCACATAGATTTTTATCAGACTTTGACTAACAGAGTAGACTAAAGGGACTTTTTTGCATCGTTTTGAAAATTAAGGGACCAATTTGACACGAAAAAAAAGATAAGGGAGCAAAGTGAACCATGACCTATAGTTAAGGGACCAAAATGAGTATTTTTCCTATATATATATACATATATATATACTTTCTTGCGTAGGAATAATAAACGAGTGGCTTCCCTATAGGTATAGGAAGAGTCGTAAGGGATAGAGTTCTGTAGAGTATTTGGGGATTTGGGAGCTACGACAGTAGTGCGTATTGACAAAAAAAATGAATGTCTTGCTTATCTCTCAGGTGAGAGCCCTATATAAAGTCCTCTTTTAGTGCTATTTAAGAGCCCCAATCAAGGTGTGACCCTTGGTCTTCGTAACTGTGTAACAGCTACCGTCACCATGAATGAAGGTGATCAAAGCCATGTGTAATACAGTGGGAGAACTGACTTGGGTGTTTTGCGTTTGATCACAATTGTTGCGGTTAGCAAGAGTCGCCACCGACTTTTCTTTTATCCAACAAAGGAAAGATTGAAAAGAACATAAAAGACCTTTATAGATGTTTTCTTGAGTTCGGGTGGTAGATTATGAAAATGAAAGGTGTTAGCACCCTTTTCATCCATAGTTATCTACGGACTCATAGTTGCTTGCTAGATCACTTGCTTTTGTTTGAAAATGTGCTTTTTGGTGTGGGTTTCAAAATATTTTGAAAACGTCTTTGTAATGATTTTCGTCTCTATAAGAATGCGTACAAAGTGTAAGTTTTGGAAATATTTCAATGTGATATTTATTGTGGAAGATGTTTTTGAAAGTAATTTTGAAAAGTTCCTTTGTAATGATTCTCGTCTCTATAAGAATGCGTACAAAGTGTTTTTGACTTTTGAAAATGTTTCAAATGAAAGTGTTAGTGTGTAAATGATTTTTTTTGTTGTGAGCAAGTGGGCAACTATGAGCATCCTACCTACTCAAAACGTCTAATGTTCTTTTCCTCCTCCTTTAAATGTTGCTATCTTACCATTGATTTGGTAAGAAGCCCCATCGTTGGATGTGAAGGGACGAGCGTGGGTCATTTGTATAGGCATAGAAGGCAACCTATGAGACGTTTTAGCAATTTCGTTAGGGACTAGATCATTTATCGAAGCCAACATCGAGGTTCATTGAGGGACTACGATCATTTATCGAGGGTCTTTACTAATACACCCATATTCGAGGGAGATGACTATTTTTTGAGGCAACAAGTGGGATCACCCTAGAGGTGCATTTGTGTGAATAATGTGTTTGATTTGCATGCATTTAGTCTTTGATTAGGGTGATCTACTTGTTGGTTTTATCTTGCCATAAATCCTAATTATTAACATTTGTACAAAAGCAATAGAAATGCAGAAAATAAATATCCTACACTATTACAACCATATTGAATAGCAAGAAAATGTAAAGACAAAACAAAATAAAGAAAGGAAAATGAGCTTTTCCATTCAGGCAGCAACACCCTTCGATTCTGCCCTTCCTGGCTTCTTTCGATTTGGCCTGGAAGTAGTAAGGACACGCCTTTAGATTTCATCCATTTCCTGTCTCTTTCGAATGAGACCTGGAATCAGCATGAGGTGCTCTCTTCTCCTCAAACTCCTTGCTGCCTTCTTCGATTGCAGGAATGCTAGGCTCCCAGGTTAGGATTCTAAAGACTTAAATATTTAGCCAATCTAAGGATACAGATAACCTGTCTTAAACTTAAAATGAAACATTCAAGTGTAACTTTCAAAAGCTACAGGCCAGGGGTTAGCACAAGATTATTGGGCACCAAAATCCAAAGTCTAACTAGTCAGGGTTGAGACTTTCAACATACAGGCAGTGAGCATCGAAAGTTAAGGCATGGTCAACTCCCTAGATGAGATATCTACATTTTATTTTTATTGGTATGTACAAATGATATTTAAATGAAAGAGTTCCAAGTTTATGGAGAACTTACCTCTTGAAGCGCTTAATCAAAGGAATTGCAAGTGACTTCCTTGGTGGTGAATGGAACATCACTAGAATCTTCCTGAAGCTAGTTCGGTTACTACTTTGTTTGAGCAATCAGTGAATCGAAGGAGGGTATGTGATAGTGGTGAGTGAATCAAAGGCTACTCTATAACAGGTAAGGGAGTGATTCAAAAGACTATTATATTTCAGTTGGGGAATGGGTCAATGGTTAGTTATCTGACAATTTGAGGAGTGAATCGAAAGGGTTCACTTGGTGTATGAAGGGGTCTGAGTCTTTTAGAATTGAAGTGTTAGGAAAATTTGAGAACGTTTGATAGTGTTTCAGAGTTTTGATAAATTAATAACTTTCTCACAACAAGAGTTGTTTTCCACTCCCCCAGGGGCCCTAAGATGTGTGGCGGAGGCTCTTATTTATAGATGATTTTGGCTGATGTTTAAGAGGGAAAACAAAAGAAATTTGAACAAAAAGGGTATGCTGTTCTTGTAGTCTTCGAGGTGCAGTCTTGTATGCCATTTTGGTGCCAGAATAGGGGCAGTATTGCAGGACTGCTTTGTAGCAGTTTTGGAGTGTTGTGGCCAGTAAAATAGGCTTGTACTTGGCAGCTCATAGGACTTTGGTCAGAAAGCATCTTTGGATTATTTTAACCATTCGTTTTGACCACCTAGGTCTAACCTTCAACAAAATTATTCTTCAGACAACACTATTTTATTTTCACCCAATATGTGTCTTTCCAATGGGACCTTGTTATGCATCCTTCTAAGGGGCCAAATGTATGCCCCTTGAATGGGCCACCAAAATACGTCATTCGATTGGGACATCCAGGTATGTCTGGCAAGTCCTTCAAATGTGCCACCATGGTACGTCTTTCGAACGAGACAACAGTTATGTGTCATAGTGTAGAAATTGTGTGTTTGAAACAAACTGTTTCCAAGGGAGATACTGCCCAGTCGAAACTAGCATGAAAGTAGACAATGCTTTGTGGGCGCCATTTCCTTGTGAATGCTAGACATGGGGGAGCTTTTTTCCTCGTGCATACTTTCCTGAAGGGAGTCATGGCTTTTAGGAATCGAAGGAATCATGCAAAGGGAAAATGGATTCTGAATCAAAATAAAGCGTTAGGAGGTTATGGCTTTGTGACTCCATAAAAACATGCAAGAGGCATTTGCTCAAATGAAAGCTTGCATGAAGAACCACTTTCCACTTAAACTGGCATGCAAGAGGTCATATGGCCAAATGAAAGATGTAACCCAAACTTGCATTCGAAGGAAACCACAAACCCAAACGAAAGATGCATGTAGGAGGTCCCTGCTTTGTGAATCAAAGGAAAACATTCAGAAGGCCATTTTACTCTGAATCAAAGGGGAACCAATGAAGCCACTACTTTCTGAGTCGAAGGAAACAACCAGGAGGTCCTTCCCATTTGAATCGAATGAGGATGTTTCAAAGGGGAACAAATGCCCATTCGAAGCTTGTATGAAGATAGGTGTTGCCCTGTGGATGCTAATATGAACACTATCCATAGTGAAGCTTTTTCCTTGTGTATGCCAATCATGGTGGGAATCCCTTGCTCTGTGAATCAAAGCATGCGAGAAAGATGTAATTGTTTAATCGAAGGTTGCATGCAGATAACTAATGTTTTCTGAATCAAAGCAAGCATGTCAGAAACCAATGCCCAATCGAAGGATGTACACCAAAGTTGTATCAAAAGAGGTCAAAAACCCAATCGAAGGATGTGAAATCGAAGCATGCATGCTCTTCTTTGATTTGATGCTTGAAAGCCCACTTGTACTTGTGCGAATTTGAACATTTGAAAATCCTTTTAAGGAAATTCCTTGGGAAATTAAAGGGAAAATTTTGGGGTACAACAGCTGCCCCTATTCAATCTTCATAAACCTGATGAGTTAGATTGGCGATTCATGACGTTCGTGACTTGAAGGTGGAAGATGATTGAACACTAAAGTGCCCAGAAATTTGCACTCGATGATGTGGTGGTTGATTTTGTATTGAATGGGCTTAAAGATGCCACCCATAAGTGATTGTCTAACAAAAATTAGACTAATATAAGCTTGACTTCACCTGGAAAAGAATCAGAATAAATCTTTGGCCGATTTAAACTGAACCAGAGGTGGTGTCTACCGGAACGAAATCAGGATAAACCATTGATTGAATTAAACTGAACCAGCAGAGGTCTGAATAATCTTTAATTGGAAAAGAATCAGAATAAACCCTCAGAGCAATTTATTTGAACCATAGAAAGTGTATACTGGAACGAAATTAGAATAAACCATTGATTAATTTAAACTGAACCAGAAGAGGTCTGAGTAATCTTTAATTGGAAAAGAATCAGAATAAATCTTCAGAGCGATTTATTTGAACCAGAGAAAGTGTCCACAAGAACGGAATCAGGATAAACCATTAATCAATTTAAACTGAACCAACAGATGTCTGAAAAGTATTTAACTGGAAAGGAATCAGAATAAATCTTCGGAGTGATTTATTTGAACTAGAGAAAGTGTCCACCAAAACAGAATCGGGATAAACCATTGATCAATTTAAACTGAACCAGCAGAGGTCTGAAAAGTCTTTAATTGGAAAGGAATCAAAATAAATCTTCGGAGTGATTTGTTTGAACCAGAGAAAGTGTCCACCGGAACAAAGTCAGGATAAACCATTGATCGATTTAAACTGAAGCAGTAAAGGTATGAGTAAACTTTAACTGGAAAACAATCAGAATAAATCTTCGGAGCGATTTATTTGAACAAAGAAAGTTTCTACCGGAATGGAATTAGTATAAACCATTGATCAGTTTAAACTGAACCAGTAGAGGTCTGAAAAGTCTTTACTTGAAAGGAATCAGAATAAATCTTTGGAGCGATTTATTTGAACCAGAGAAAGTGTCCACCAGAACGGAATCAGGATAAACCGTTGATCAATTTAAACTGAACCAGCAGAGGTCTGAGTAATGTTTAACTGGAAAAGAATCAGAATAAATCTTTGGAGCGATTTATTTGAACCAGAGAAAGTGCCCACCAGAACGGAATCAGGATAAAACATTGATCGATTTAAACTGAACCAGCAGAGGTCTTGAATAAAGTGTTCGTTATGTAGATAGCCATCCCGTCTAGTTTTGGGAATTGATCTACAATCAATTTTCTCACAGATAGTGGTACTTTCTTATGTTAGGTGTTAATCTGGAATTAATTAAAATTGGTAATGATACTTGTTTGCACGCCAACTTTCCTGAAAAGGGTAATGAGTTAGTTGTATGCAGTATGATGCATGAGATTTATCGAGTAATGATGTTCTCAAAATAAATGAGATTGCGATATATGCACTTGTGTTGTCGATGCTATGATGTATGAATGCAATTCCTGAACATATCAGTTGTTCTGCTGCGGTGTTGCTGGACTGGGGAAAATAAATCCTTGACTGCTGCTGGGGATGAGGAGTGTAAGTCCTCATATTTCGTTGAAGTTGAAGTGTTGATAGATGTATTTCCATTATTAGAGAAATAAACTCTGTTGGGGAAGGTAAGATCCATGCATTGTTTGGGGATTTTGTGAAATCCTGCTGGGGAATCCTGAGAAGCTCGGCGATTTGACTGGGGAATCTTTGGAGCGGTAATTGGAAATTTTTTTGCGCCAGGGATATGAGAGTACATGATACCATTAGGCCGCGTACTGGAGATACGACAGTGATCCTGTAGCAGGATGTCTATGCCTCTGCTCCTACTGGAGAATGTACCTGCGAGGATTTTATGGAATGGCCTCCAAACATTGTCCTATTTCTTAAAGCCATTAGTAACTGTCTTTCTGTTTTCTTTTCCTTTTTTATGCGTATATTTTTAAGCAGTAATTACGTTCAAATGCATATGTTTAAGAATAATCACTGGACATTTTTGCAAACAAAACAGGAAAGTAAAAACAAATAGTTTTTCACTTTTAAAGGAATAGCTTTGTATTAACTTGAATAAGTGTTTTTGTACAAAGAGACGAACATCCTAGTAAGAGAATGTCGTCATAAGAACGAAAAATAATACAAAGAAAGACAGCTATGTGAAATAATCCTATGGGGTTCCCATTCTGCTATAGCCTTTATGTCTTTGAGCGTCTTATCCACTTGCTGCTTTGTCCGAAGCTGATTGGATTGATTAGTACCATTTGAGTTTGACAATTGATACTGAAGGTTGGCTTTAATTTGATCCAACAGGACATAGTCATACGCTTTAAATCTCTAACTTTTGCCTGGACCGCCCTTTCGGGTTTTCAGTCCACCGGGATACCCTTTTTTGCCCAAGCCGCCTTTTCAGGTTTTCGGCTTGCCGGGTGTACAATTTCTTTTTGTGTATATCCCTAATTTTTTCCTAGGCCATTCAACCTAGCGGGTCTTTTTCATGCGTAGTATCTTTTAACTATGTCCGCGTTTACAGAGTGCGGAAGGTCGTCACTGTCCATAGTGGTTAAGCTCATGGCCCCACCAGAAAATATGTTTTTGACCACAAATGTTCCTTCGTATGTAGGAGTCCAATTACCCATGGGATCACCTTGTGGCATTATGATACACTTTATTACCAGGTCACCAACCTGATATACTTGACATGTGACCTTTTTGTTAAAAACTTTAATCATACGTTTTTGGTACATCTGACCATGGCAGATAGCCGTAAGCCTCTTCTCATCAACCAGGTTAAATTGGTCAAGTCGAGTTTGAATCCATTCATCTTCATTCAACCCTTCATCCTTCATGATTCTCAAAGGAGGTATCTGGACTACAATTGGTAGGACAACTTCCATACCGTATACCAAAGAGAAAGGAGTTTCCCCTGTTGATGTGTGCACCGTGGTACGGTAACCGTGGAGAGTAAATGGTAACATCTTATGCCAGTCTTTATAGGTCACTGTCATCTCCTGTATGATCTTTTTGATGTTTTTATTAGCGGCTTCTACAATGCCATTCATCTTCGGCCGATAAGGAGAAGAGTTATGATGCTGGATTTTAAATTGCACGCATAGTCCGGTGATCATAGTATTGTTGATATTGGTACCATTATTTATAATGATTCTTTCTAGAATACCATACTGACAGATAAGATTATGTCTGATGAATCTGGCCACAACGTTCTTGGTAATAGAACCAAATGGAGCCACCTCGACCCATTTTGTGAAGTAATCGATGGCGACGAGGATGAAATAGTGTCCATTTGAAGCTGTAGGTCTGATCTCCCCAATCATGTTGATGCCCCACATTGCAAATGGCCAGTGAGAGGTCAAGATGTTTAGAGGAACCGGTGGCACATGTACTTTATCAGCATAGATCTGGCATTTGATACAAGTTCGTGAATGTTGATAATAATCTATTTCCATAGTGGACCAATAGTATCCTTCCCGTAGGATCTTTTTAGCCAACGTGTGTCCACTAGAATGGGTGCCAAAGGTACCTTTGTGTAAATCAACCATGATCTTTTCTGCCTCACTCTTGTCTACGCACTGAAGCAAAGTAGAGTTGTGGTTGCGCTTATAGAAGATTCCGTTACTGAGGTAGAATTTAGAAGAGAACCTTCTTAGGAACTTCTTATCATTAACTGAAGCTCCCTCAGGATATTCTTGGGCCTCGAGATATCTTTTATTTTCATGGAACCAAGGTTTTCCAGCTACTTCTTCAGTATCAACCTGAAGACAGTATGTTGGTTCATCCATCCTCTCAATATTGATTTGAGGAGCCTCATTATCCCACCTAATTTTGAACATGGATGACATAGTAACTAGTGCGTCTGCTAGTTGATTTTCCTCTCGTGGAAAATGCTCAAAGGTAATTTCCTCAAAATGTGGGATCAGTGTCAACACATGCTCTTTGTAAGGGATGAGATTAGGATGCTTCATGTCCCATTATCCTTTGATCTGACTAATTACTAAGGCCGAGTCTCCAAATACACTTAAGGATTTTGATCCCCAAATCTATGGCAGCTTTGAGACCCATAATGCATGCTTCATATTCAGCCATATTATTGGTACAGTTGAAACACAGCCTGGCAGTGAAAGGAGTATGATAGCCTTCGGGAGATATGGTCATAGCGCCGATGCCATTGCCGAGTGCGTTGGAAGCTCCATCAAAAACCATGGTCCATCGAGATCCTTGTTCAGGTCCGTCATATGGTCTGAGCTCTTCACAATCATTCACCAACATGATGTCTTCATCTGGGAATTCGAAATTCATGGATTGATAGTCATCCACATCCTGATGAGCCAAATGATCAGCTAATACACATCCTTTTATTTCTTTTTGGGTAGTGTACTGAATTTCGTATTCGCTCAGGACCATTTTCCATCTTTCTATTCTTCCAGAGAGGGTGGGCTTCTCGAATATGTATTAATAAGATCTATCTTGGATATCAAGAAGGTAGTGTGAGTCAGCATATATTATCTTAACCGGCGAGCAGCCCATGCCAGAGCGCAACAAGTTTTCTCGAGCAGTGAATATCTGGTTTCACAGTCGGTAAACGTTTTTCTCACGTAGTATATTGCATGCTCTTTTCGGCCAGACTCGTCATGCTGCCCCAGCACACACCCTATTGAATTTTCTGAAACTGATAGGTAAATGATCAGAGGTCTTCCCTCAACTGGAGGCATCAATATGGGAGGCTCTTGAAGGTACTCCTTGATCCTGTCAAAGGCAGTCCGACAATCGTCATTCCATTTCACCACTTGATCCTTCTTTAATAATTTGAAGATTGGTTCACAAGTAGCGGTTAGATGGGAAATGAATCTGGCGATGTATTTTAGATGTCCTAAGAATCCTCTAACTTCCATCTCAGTGCGAGGAGCGGGCATTTCTTGTATTGCTTTTACCTTTGCAGAGTCTACTTCAATACCTTTTCCGCTGACAACGAAGCCTAAGAGCTTACCGGATCTTACTCCAAAAGTGCATTTATTCGGGTTCAACCTTAGTTTGTATTTCTTCAGTCTTTCATATAGCTTCTGCAGGTGGTTAAGGTGTTCCTACGCAAGAAAGTATATATATATATATATATATATATATATATATATATATATATATATATATATATATATATATATATATATATATATATATATATATATATATATATACTTTCTTGCATAGGAACAATAAACGAGTGACTTCCCTATAGGTATAGGAAGAGTCGTAAGGGATAGAGTTCTGTAGAGTATTTGGGGATTTGGGAGCTACGACAGTAGTGCATATTCACAAAAAAATGAATGGCTTGCTTATCTCTCAGGTGAGATCCCTATATACAGTCCTCTTTTAGCTCTATTTAAGAGCCTCAATCAAGGTGTGACCCTTGGTCTTTGTAACTGTGTAACATCTACCGTCACCATGAATGAAGGTGATCAAAGCCATGTGTAATACGGTGGGAGAACTGACTTGGGTGTTTTGCGTTTGATCGCAATTGTTGCGGTTAGCAAGAGCCGCCATCGACTTTTCATTTATCCAACAAAGGAAAGGGTGAAAAGAACATTAAAGACCTTTATAGATGTTTTCTTGAGTTCGGGGGGTAGATTATGAAAAGGAAAGGTGTTAGCACCCTTTTCATCCATAGTTATCTACAGGCTCTTAGTTGCTTGCTAGATCACTTGCTTTTGTTTGAAAGTGTGCTTTTTGGTGTGGGTTTCAAAATATTTTGAAAACGTCTTTGTAATGATTTTCGTCTCTATAAGAATGCGTACAAAGTATTGGTTTTGGAAATATTTCAAAGTGATATTTATTGTGGAAGATGTTTTTGAAAGTAATTTTGAAAAGTTCCTTTGTAATGATTCTCGACTCTATAAGAATGCGTACAAAGTGTTTTTGACTTTAGAAAATGTTTCAAATGAAAGTGTTGGTGTGTAAATGATTTTTTTTGTTGTGAGCAAGCGGGCAACTATGAGCATCCTACCTACTCAAAACGTCTAATGTTCTTTTCCTCCTCCTTTAGATGTTGCTATCTTACCATTGATTTGGTAAGAAGCCCCATCGTTGGATGTGAAGGGACGAGCGTGGGTAATTTGTATAGTCATAGAAGGCAACCTATGAGACGTTTTAGCAATTTCGTTAGGGACTAGATCATTTACTGAAGGCCACATCAAGGGTCATCGAGGGACTACGATCATTTATCGAGGGTATTTACTAATACGCCCATATTCGAGGGAGATGACTATTTTCTGAGGTAACAAGTGGGATCACCCTAGAGGTGCATGTGTGTGAATAATGTGTTTGATTTGCATGCATTTAGTCTTTGATTAGGGTGATCTACTTGTTGGTTTTATCTTGCCATAAATCCCAATTATTAACATTTGTACAATAGCAATAGAAAGGCAGAAAACAAATATCCTACACTATTACAACCATATTGAATAGCAAGAAAATGTAAAGACAAAACAAAATAAAGAAAGGAAAATGAGCTTTTCCATTCAGGCAGCAACACCCTTCGATTCTGCCCTTCGTGGCTTCTTTCGATTTGGCCTGGAAGTAGTAAGGATACGCCTTTAGATTTCATCCCTTTCCTGTCTCTTTCGAATGGGACCTGGAATCAGCGTGAGGTGCTATCTCCGCCTCAAACTTCTTGCTGCCTTCTTCGTTTGCAGGAATGCTAGGCTCCCAGGTTAGGATTCGAAAGACTTGAATATTTAGCCAATCGAAGGATACAGAGAACCTGTCTTAAACTTAAAATGAAACATTCAAGTGTAACTTTCGAAAGCTACAGGCCAGGGGTTAGCACAAGATTATTGGGCACCAAAATCCAAAGTCTAACTAGTCAGGGTTGAGACTTTCAACATACAGGCAATGAGCATCGAAAGTTAAGGCATGGTCAACTCCCTAGATGAGATATCTACATTTTCTTTTTATTGGTATGTACAAATGATATTTAAATGAAAGAGTTCCAAGTTTATGGATAACTTACCTCTTGAAGCGCTTAATCGAAGGAATTGCAAGTGGCTTCCTTGGTGGTGAATGGAACTTCGCTGGAATCTTCCTGAAGCTAGTTCAGTTACTACTTTGTTTGAGAAATCACTGAATCGAAGGAGGGTATGTGATAGTGGTGAGTGAATTAAAGGCTACTCTATAACAGGTAAGGGAGTGAATCAAAAGACTATTATATTGCAATTGGGCAATGGGTCAATGGTTAGTTATCTGACAGTTTGAGGAGTGAATCAAAAGGGTTCACTTAGTGTATGAAGGGGTCTGAGTCTTTTAGAATTGAAGTGTTAGGAAAATTTGAGAATGTTTGATAGTGTTTGAGAGTTTTGAGAAATTAATAACTTTCTCACAACAAGAGTTGTTTTCCACTCCCCGGGGCCCCTAAGATGTGTGGCGGAGGCTCTTATTTATAGATGATTTTGGCTGATGTTTAGGAGGGAAAACAAAAGAAATTTGAAAAAAAAGGGTCTTCTATTCTTGTAGTCTTCGAGGTGCAGTCTTGTATTCCATTTTGGTGCAAGAATAGGGGCTGCATTGCAGGACTGCTTTGTAGCAGTCTTGGAGTGTTGTGGCTAGTATAACAGGCTTGTACTTGGAAGCACATAGGACTTTGGTCAGAAAGCATCTTTGGATTATTTTAACCATTCGTTTTGACCACCTAGGTCCAACCTTCGACCAAATTCTTCTTCAGACAACACTATTTTATTTTCACCCAATATGTGTCTTTCCAATGGGACCTTTTTATGAATCCTTCGAAGGGGCCAAATGTATGCCCCTTGAATGGGTCACCAAAATACGTCATTCAATTGGGACATCCAGGCATGTCTTGCAAGTCCTTTGAATGTGCCACCATGGTACGTCTTTCGAACGAGACAACAGTTATGTGTGTTTAAAACAAACTGTTTCCAAGGGAGATACTGTCCAGTCGAAACTAGCATGAAAATAGACAATGCTTTGTGGGCGCCATTGCCTTGTGAATGCTAGCCATAGGGGGGATTTTTTCCTCTCCTAAAGGGAGTCATGGCTTTTAGGAATCAAAGGAATCATGCAAAGGGAAAATGGGTTCTGAATAAAAAGAAAGCGTTAGGAGGTTATTGCTTTGTGACTCCAAGAAAACATGCAAGAGGCCTTTGCTCAAATGAAAGCTTGCATGAAGAACCACTTTCCACTCAAACTAGCATGCAAGAGGTCATATGGACAAACGAAAGATGTAACCCAAACTTGCATTCAAAGGAAACCACAAACCCGAACAAAAGATGCATGCAGGAGGTCCCTGCTTTGTGAATCAAAGGAAAACATTCAGAAGGCCATTTTACTCTGAATCAAAGGGGAACCAACATGAGGCCACTACTTTCTGAGTTGAAGGACACCAACAAGAGGTCCTTCCCATTTGAATCGAATGAGGATGTTTCAAAGGGGAACAAATGCCCAGTCGAAGCTTGTATAAAGATAGGTGTTACCCTGTGGATGCTAATATGAACACTAGCCATAGTGAAGCTTCTGCCTTGTGTATGCCAATCATGGTGGGAATCCCTTTCTCTGTGAATCGAAGCATGCGGGAAAGATGTAATTGTTTAATCTAAGGCTGCATGCAGATAGCTAATTCTTTGTGAATTAAAGCAAGCATGTCAGAAACCAATGCCCAATCGAAGGATGTACACCAAACTTGTATCGAAAGAGGTCAAAAACCCAATCGAATGATGTGAAATTGAAGCATGCATGCTCTTATTTGATTTGATGCTTGAAAGCCCACTTGTACTTGTGCGAATTTGAACTTTTGAAAATCCTTTTAAGGAAATTCCTTGAGAAATGAAAGGGTTTTGGGGTACAACAGCTGCCCCTATTCAATCTTCTTAAACCTGAAGAGTTAGATTGGCGATTCATGCCGTTCGTGACTTGAAGGTGGAAGATGATTGAACACTAAAGTGCCCAGAAATTTGCACTCGATGATGTGGTGGTTGATTGTGTATTGAATGGGCTTAAAGATGCCTCCCATAAGTGATTGTTTAACAAAAATTAGACTAATATAAGCTTGACTTCAACTGGAAAAGAATCAGAATAAATCTTTGGTTGATTTAAACTGAACCATAGGTGGTGTCTACCGGAAAGGAATCAGGATAAACCATTGATTGATTTAAACTGAACCAGCAGAGGTCTGAATAATCTTTAATTGGAAAAGAATCAGAATAAATCCTCGTAGCGATTTATTTGAACCAGAGAAAGTGTATACTGGAACAGAATTTGGATAAACCATTGATCAATTTAAATTTAACCAACAGAGGTCTGAGTAATCTTTAACTGGAAAAGAATCAAAATAAATCTTCGGAGCGATTTATTTGAACTAGAGAAAGTGTCCACCGAAACGGAATCAGGATAAGCCATTGATCAATTTAAACTGAACCAGCAGAGATCTGAAAAGTCTTTAACTAGAAAGGAATCAGAATAAATCTTCGGAGCGATTTATTTGAACCAGAGAAAAGTGTCCACCGAAACAGAATCAGGATAAACCATTGATCGATTTAAACTGAACCAGCAGAGGTCTGAAAAGTCTTTAACTGGAAAGGAATCAAAATAAATCTTCAGAGTAATTTGTTTGAACAAGAGAAAGTGTCCACCGGAACAAAGTCAGGATAAACCATTGATAGATTTAAACTGAAGCAGTAGAGGTCTGAGTAAACTTTAACTGGAAAAGAATCAAAATAAATCTTCGGAGCGGTTTATTTGAACAAAGAAAGTGTCCACCGGAATGGAATCAGGATAAACCATTGATCAGTTTAAACTGAACCAAGAGAGGTCTGAAAAGTCTTTAACTTGAAAGGAATCAGAATAAATCTTTGGAGCGATTTATTTGAACTATAGAAAGTGTCCACCATAACGGAATCAGGATAAACCATTAATCAACTTAAACTGAACCAGCAGAGGTCTGAGTAATGTTTAACTGGAAAAGAATCAAAATAAATCTTCGGAGCGATTTATTTGAACCACAGAAAGTGTCCACCAGAACAGAATCAGGATAAACCATTGATCAATTTAAACTGAACCAGCAGAGGTCTTGAATAGAGTGTTTGTTATGTAGATAGTCATCCCATCTCGTTTTGGGAATTGATCTACAATCAATTTGCTCACAGATAGTGGTCATGTCTTATGTTAGTTGTTAATCTGGAATTAATGAAAATTGGTAATGATACTTGTTTGCTTGCCAAGTTTCCTGAAAAGGGTAATGAGTTAGTTGTGTGCAGTATGATGCATGATATGTATCGAGTAATGATGTTCTCAAAATAAATGAGAGTGCGATATATGCACTTGTGTTGTCGATGCTATGATGTATGAATGCAATTCCTGAACATATCAGTTGTTTTGCTGCGGTGTTATTGGACTGGGGAAAATAAATCCTTGACTGCTGTTGGGGATGAGGAGTGTAAGTCCTCATATTTTGTTGAAGTTGAAGTGTTGATAGATGGATTTCCATTATTATAGAAATAAACTCTGTTGGGGAAGGGAAAATCCATGCATTGTTTGGGGATTTTGTGAAATCCTGTTGGGGAATCCTGAGAAGCTCAGCGATTTAACTGGGGAATCTTTGGAGTGGTAATTGGAAATTTTGCTCCGCCGGGGATATGAAAGTACATGATACCATTAGGCCGCGTACTGGGGATACGACAGTGATCCTGTAGCAGGATGTCTCTGCCTCTGCTCCTGCTGGAGAAAGTTCCTGCGAGGATTTTATGGAATGGCCTCCAAACATTGTCTTATTTCTTAAAGCCATTAGTAACTGTCTTTCTGTTTTCTTTTCCTTTTTTATGCGTATATTTGTAAGCAGTAATTACGTTCAAATGCATATGTTTAAGAATAATCACTGGACATTTTTTCAAACAAAACAGGAAAGTAAAAACAAATAGTTTTTCACTTTTTAGGGAATAGCTTTGTATTAACTTGAATAAGTGTTTTTGTACAAAGAGACGAACATCCTAGTAAGAGAATGTCATCATAAGAACGAAAACTAATACAAAGAAAGACAGCTATGTGAAATAATCCTATGGGGTTCCCATTCTGCTATAGCCTTTATGTCTTTGAGCGTCTTATCCACTTGCTGCTTTGTCCGAAGCTGATTGGATTGATTAGTACCATTTGAGTTTGACAATTGATACTGAAGGTTGGCTGTAAGGTGATCCAACAGGACATAGTCATACGCTTTAAATCCCTAACTTTTGCCTGGACCGCCCTTTCGGGTTTTTAGTCCACTGGGATACCCTTTTTTTCCCAAGCCGCCTTTTAAGGTTTTCGGCTTGCTGGGTGTACAATTTTTTTTTATGTGTATATCCCTAATTTTTGCCTAGCCCAGTCAACCTAGCGGGTCTTTTTCATGCGTAGTATCTTTTAACTATGTCCGCGTTTACATAGTGCGGAAGGTCGTCACCGTCCATAGTGGTTAAGATCATGGTCCCTCCAGAAAATATGTTTTTGATCACAAATGGTCCTTCGTATGTAGGAGTCCATTTACCCATGGGATCACCTTGTGGCAGTATGATACGCTTGATTACCAGGTCACCAACCTGATATACTTGACATCTGACCTTTTTGTTAAAAACATTAATCATACGTTTTTGGTACATCTGACCATGGCAGATAGCCATAAGCCTCTTCTCATCAATCAGGTTCAATTGGTCATGTCGAGTTTGAATCCATTCATCTTCATTCAACCCTTCATCCTTCATGATTCTCAAAGAAGGTATATGGACTTCAATTGGTAGGACAACTTCCATACCGTATACCAAAGAGAAAGGAGTTTCCCCTGTTGATGTGCACACCATGGTACGGTAACCGTGGAGAGTAAATGGTAACATCTCATACCAATATTTATAGGTCACTGTCATCTTCTGTATGATCTTTTTAATGTTTTTATTAGCGGCTTCTACAATGCCATTCATCTTTGACCGGTAAGGAGAAGAGTTATGATGCTGGATTTTAAATTGCGCGCATAGTCCGATGATCATAGTATTGTTGATATTGGTACCATTATTTATAATGATTATTTCTGGAATACCATACCAACAGATAATTCTGATGAATCTGGCCACAATGTTCTAGGTAACAGAAGCAAATGGAGCCACCTCGGCCCATTTTGTGAAGTAATCGATGGCGACGAGGATGAAATAGTGTCCATTTGAAGTTGTAGGTTTGATCTCCCCAATCATGTTGATACCCCACATTGCAAATGGCCAGTGAGAGGTCAAGATGTTTAGAGGAACCGGTGGCACATGTACTTTATCATCATAGATCTGGCATTTGTTACAAGTTCGTGAATGCTGATAATAATCTATTTGCATAGTGGACCAATAGTATCCTTCCCGTAGGATCTTTTTAGCCAACATGTGTCCACTAGAATGGGTGCCAAAGGTACCTTCGTGTAAATCAACCATGATCTTTTCTGCCTCACTCTTGTCTACGCATCGAAGCAAAGTAGATTCGTGGTTGCGCTTATAGAGGATTCCATTATTGAGGAAGAATTTAGCAGAGAACCTTCTTAGGAACTTCTTATCATTGACTGAAGCTCCCTCGGGATATTCTTGGGCCTCGAGATATCTTTTAATTTCATGGAACCAAGGTTTTCCAGCTACTTCTTCAGTATCAACCTGATGACAGTATGCTGGTTCATCCATCCTCTCAATAGTGATTTGAGGAGCCTCATTATCCCACCTAATTTTGAACATGGATGACATAGTAGCTAGTGCATCTGCTAGTTGATTTTCCTCTCATGGAAAATGCTCAAAGGTAATTTCCTCAAAATGTGGGGTCAGTGTCAACACATACTCTTTGTAAGGGATGAGATTAGGATGCTTCATGTCCCATTCTCCTTTGATCTGACTAATTACTACGGTCGAGTCTCCAAATACACTTAAGGATTTGATCCCCAAATCTATGGCAGCTTTGAGACCCATAATGCATGCTTCATATTCAGCCATATTATTGGTACAATTGAAACACAACCTGGCAGTGAAAGGAGTATGATAGCCTTCGGGAGATATGGTCATAGCGCCAATGCCATTGCCGAGTGCGTTGGAAGCTCCATCAAAAACCATGGTCCATCGAGATCCTTGTTCAGGTCCGTCATACGGTCTGAGCTCTTCACAATCATTCACCAACATGATATCTTCATCTGCGAATTCGAAGTTCATGGATTGATAGTCATCCACATCCTGATGAGCCATATGATCAGCTAATACACTTCCTTTTATTTCTTTTTGGGTAGTGTACTGAATTTCGTATTTGCTCACGACCATTTGCCATCTTGCTATTCTTCCAGAGAGGGCGGGCTTCTCGAATATGTATTTAATAAGATCTATCTTGGATATCAAGAAGGTAGTGTGAGTCAGCATATACTGTCTTAACCAGCGAGCAGCCCATGTCAGAGCGCAACAAGTTTTCTTGAGCAGTGAATATCTGGTTTCACAGTCGGTAAACGTTTTGCTCACGTAGTATATTGCATGCTCTTTTCGGCCAGACTCGTCATGCTGCCCTAACACACACCCTATTGAATTTTCTGAAATTGATAGGCACATGATCAGAGGTCTTCCCTCAACTGGAGGCTTCAAAATGGGAGGCTCTTGAAGGTACTCCTTGATCCTGTCAAAGGAAGCCTGGCAGTCGTCATTCCATTTCACCATTTGATCCTTCTTTAATAATTTGAAGATTGGTTCACAAGTAGCGGTTAGACGGGAAATGAATCTGGCGATGTATTTTAGATGTCCTAAGAATCCCCTAACTTCCATCTCAGTGCGAGGAGCGGGCATTTCTTGTATTTCTTTTACCTTTGCAGGGTCTACTTCAATACCTTTTCCGCTGACAACGAAGCCTAAGAGCTTATCGGATCTTACTCCAAAAGTGCATTTATTCGGGTTCAACCTTAGTTTGTATTTCTTCAGTCTTTCAAATATCTTCTATAGGTGGTTAAGATGTTCCTCTTCAGTTTGAGATCTGGCTATCATATCATCCACGTAGACCTCTATCTCGTGATGGATCATATCGTGAAACAACGCTACCATGGCACGCTGATAGGTTACCCCGATGTTCTTCAGCCCAAATGGCATAACTTTGTAACTTAAAGTGCCACACTGTGTGATGAAGGTCATTTTCTCCATGTCCTCAGTTGCCATTTTGATATGATTGTATCCAGAGAAACCATCTATGAAGGAGAATAATTTATGTTGTGTGGTGTTGTCAACCAGAATATCGATATGGGGAAGCGGGAAGTCATCCTTGGGGCTTGCCCTATTCAGGTCTCTGTAATCCAAACACATATGTACCTTACCGTCCTTCTTAGGCACCGAAACAACATTGGCAACCCATTATGGATAAGATGTGACAGCTAAGAATCCGGTGTTGAACTGCTTCATGACTTCAGTCTTGGTTTTTTCTGACATTTCTGGCTATATACGACGAACCTTCTGTTTCACTGGAGGGAAGTCTTCTTTTGTCGGCAGAAGATGAACTATGATATCAGTGTCGAGTCCTGACATGTCTTTGTATGACCAGGTGAAGACCTCAACATAGTCATGTAGTATCTGAGTTAAACTCTTCTTGACACTATGCTCTAGATTGGCACCTATCTCGACTTCCTTCTTGTCCTCTTTAGTACCCAAGTTTACTATCTCAATTGGCTCTTCATGGGGCTGTATTTCCCTTTTTCTTGTTGTAACAGTCTGGAAAGTTCCCCTGGTACCTCATAATCTTCCTCACCTTCGTCATCGGCTTGGTAGATCAGATTTTCAAAGTCATAATTGGCAACAACAGAACCATTACCAAGGGGATCCAAAGTGGATGTGGATCTGCATTTTGATATGTGAGTGTGTGTAAGAGCATAACTATTTTTGATAAAGTTAAAGGTAGAAAAAGAAAAACAAAGAGCGGAAATTTTTCATGCAAAAATGTACCATGATTTATTAATGACATATGAAGATGAAGTAACAACCCTCACATATAGACCATTGTGCCTCGGGTAAGACACAATGTTTTAAAGTTTAAATTGTTTAAATATTACAAGTCCAAAAATTTAAAAGACAATTACTCTTGAATAGAAGTAATAGGAACAAAATCTTTGGCCTCCCAATTGTTGAGTCCACCATTGATGGTTGGGAAAATCCACTCGTCCATGTCACAATTGCTATCACTGTATTCCAATGCATTGACTCCATGATTGCTGATGCGTAATGGTGGTCCCCCAGCGCAAGTACGTCGAACAGCTCTTTGGGCCTCCGAAGTAAAACCTAGAGTAAACTTGTTAGATTTGTAGGGAATTTCCAGAAGTTGACCCCAAATGGTACATCCACCTTCCTCAACTACTACTTTAGCATCCTTTAAAGAAGCCATTTTCAATGAAGGTATGGTAATCTTTGGAACCTTAGTAGCAGTCTTGGTTACAACAACTGTTTGTGGAACTTCCTCAAAATTCTAACAGAGGGTCTCAATGAACTTGCCGTCCATTTCAATATACCAGAAAGAGTTCAAGTGGCTAACCATATATTCCTCCTCCCCATGGACTGTGATAATCTTTCCCTTGACTAGGTACTTCAACATCTGATGTAGGGTAGAAGTGACAGCACCAACCCCATGGATCCACGGTCGACCTAATAAACAGGAATAAGATAGGAGAATATCCATCACATAGAAGGTTGAATCAAAAGTCTGAGTACCAACTTTGACAGGGATGTCCACCTCCCCGTGCACCATTCTTTTAGAACCATCGAAGGCCCTCACCACAATGTTGATGGGCTTCAATGTGAGTTCTTCGAAATCTAACCGGTTAGGATCATTCTTGGGTAAGACATTCAACGAAGAACCTGTATCCACCATAACGTGGGCTAATGTAGTGCCCTTGCACTCAATGGAGACATGCAGGGCATCATTGTGTTTCCTTCCCTTGGGAGTTAAATCAGCGTCAGAAAAACCCAGTCCATTATCAGCAGTTAGACTGACCACATAATTATCGAATTGATCAGCGAAGGTCTCTTGGGGGCACGTGGGCGGATTTCAGGAATTTTACTAAAGCCTTAGTGTGGGCTTCAGAGCACAAAAGTAAGGCTAGCATTGAGATCTTTGAGGGGGTCTGCTCCACGATGTTGTAATCACTTTTCTTGATTATCTTTAATATCTCTTCCATTTCTCTTTTAGAAGCCTCAGGGGTGACTTCTGGATGCGCCTTCGTCTAAACAGGCTCAACCAATACCTCTTTGCCCCGTGTCTCGACCGACTCGGTAGCAGGGATAACAGGAGGACTAACAATAGGAGCAACACTGGGAATACTGATAGGAGCGGTAGCATGAATAACCACAAGAATAGTAACGGTTTTTGGAGAGATCTCGGGAGAGAAAACTTTTCCGCTTCTCGTAATTTTACTGGTCCCGACAAGATTGTGGACGTCAGGCTCAGTATCTTTAGAAACTATGTCTTAAATAGCCAATAGGTCTTGCTTGACGCCATGGTAATAGACGTCAGCCCCATAATTCCAGGGAACAACTTTATCCGAGGAATAAGGTATTGGCCCTGGCATGGTGATATTCAAGGGAGAAAACTTGGGAACAGATGTAATCTCAACGGGTCTTTTGGTGGAGACCCTGGGAGGATTGTCGGAAATGGTGATTATCGAGATATCTTCACAATAACTTCTTGCAAGGGGATTTTTTTTGAACATAATTTCTTTGTTAACCATCAAGTGCTAGACTCCCATTTTTAATAACAAACAACCATCTGGTAGAGACATACATAAGTGACAACCTTCACCACAGCTCGGAAATAAACCAACTTGCAATAGATTCTCTTTAACAGTCAAAAGGGGAGTAATTAGTTCATCTAAGGAGGAAACAAAACGATTATCATCAACAACATTGACACCTTGGCCATGTTTTGGAATTGGCTCCGTTATTACATTAGGTGTTTCTGGAAGGTCAAACTCAATCTCTTTATCCTAGATAAGGTCTTGTACCTTATTTTTTAGGGCCCAATAATCGTTTGTATCATTCCCCGGACTTTCAGAATGATAGGCACATCGAGCATTTGGGTTGTAGCGGGGAGAAGTAGTATTAGGATTCTCGGGAGCTTCCTTTAGGGTCACTAAATTGGACTTTAAAAGATGCGGTAAAACCTGGGATATGGTCATGTTGATCCGAGTGAGTCGTCTTATGGGCGCATCCGACCTGCATTGATGGTTTCGTTGCTGATTTGATACAAGATTGGAGATCATAACAGCCCCTACCTGTCGAACGTTGTTCAATTTTGTTTTGACTTCTCTGGACATAAGTAGCACTGACCTCCTTCTTTCCAGTGAAGGGTTTCTTCATCGTACTTGAGGATGCATCCCTTTGAATTTTACCACTCTTAATACCACCTTCTACCCGCTCACCGGTCAGGATAAACTCAGTAAATCCAACTGAAGAGCTTCCAATCAGATGTTTGAAGAATGGACCAAACAACATGCCCAAGAACATATCCACCAACTCTCTATCAGATAAAGGAGGTTGGACTCTTCCCACGAGATCCCTCCATTTATGGGCATAATTTTTGAAACCCTCACCAGAACTCATAGACAAACTTTGCAGATGTGTTCGAGTTGGGGCTAGGTAAGCATTATACTCATATTGCTTGTAAAAGGCAACATCCAAATCTTCCCAATTGCGAATATTGGTTCCTTACAACTGATAGAACCAATCCAACTGTGTCCCTGACAAACTTTCTTGGAAGAAATGTACCCATAGGTTCCTATCAGCAATATGGGGTTGAATCTTCCTGACGTATGATCTTAAATGCAGCTTAGGACAAGTGACACCGTCATATTTAGAAAATTTGGGGACCCTGAATTTCTACGGGATGACCATCCTTGAGACCAGTACTAGCGCTTTAAAATCTAGCCCAGGTACCCTCTGGATCTCCATAGTATTGAGGCGATCCTCCAGTTGTTTGTATTTATCTTCAACAAGAGGATACTGTTCTTTAGAGTAGTCAGCTTAATCTTCCTCAGACTCTGGGTTGTCATTTCCTTCCTTTTTCTTTCCTTCTTGATTATCTCCTTCACTGGACGAGGTTGCGAAATCTAGAGCTTGCTTGGCCGGTCCTCTGAACCTTCTTCCCAAATTCAAAACACCGGCTGGTTTCTTCGCCTTCTTCTTCTTATCTTTGATCATAAGAGCCTTCAGGTCCTCTTTTCCTTTAGCCAGAGCCAGGAACATCTGTTTGAATTGAGCATTCTGCGCTTGAAGATCCTTTACTGTCTATTCAATATCCATCTTACTGAAACAAACAGCAAAAAGATAAGGAAACTTGTTATGAAAACAAAACTGTTTGTGTTATGATGAATGATAATGCATATGTAAATGATTTCAAGGTAACTAGGAGATTTAAATTTGCTAAGACAAAAGGAAGCACACATTGTATTAATAAATAAAAGTTGATTACATCATGCCTCTTGGGGCTTACAATGGAAGAAATAAAATACAAAAATAAAACTCTTAAGACAAAAAGGTCGAACGCATCCTCTTCGGTGCAATATAGGCGTTCAAACTTTTCTCTTCATGAAGCTGCTTCGTGAGATCCAGAACCTTCTTCTCACTGGCATAAAATTGATTCTCAAAGGTGTCTCGTTCTTCCTTGAGATGGATCAAATATTTTTGCAACTCTTCGAAGCTTGTTGGCATATCAGGATGAAAAATGATATGAGGCTCGTCTTCTTGATCAACAGACTCTGAGATCACTGGCAGGATATTAGCGTATGGCACTATAAGACTTTGAGCATGAGCTCGCACCCATCTAAGGTAAGGCTCCAAAGGGATGGAGTTTTTGCGTCCCAAGGCGCTGCTATCGGTCTTCCTCACCATGCCCCAAGCGCGAATGAACCTCTGGTGATAACCTTACAGATCATTTGAATAGTCAAACATAATACCCTGGATGAGCATATCATAGGGACCATACCTTCGAGCATAGCCGAACTGACGTAGGGCCAAAGAAGGGTTGTAGGTGATGCCTCCTCTAATGCCAAGGAGTG
Organism: Vicia faba; assembly: GCA_948472305.1. Lineage (NCBI taxonomy): Eukaryota > Viridiplantae > Streptophyta > Magnoliopsida > Fabales > Fabaceae > Vicia > Vicia faba. Next base: position 487,296,090 of record OX451739.1, read on the forward strand.
GCACATTAGGGAACTCTCCGTGGAAATCAATAAAAGAGATAACTTCTCGAGAGAGAGAGGGAACCAATAGATATCAGAGTGAGAAAGGGATATTATCCTTTGATTCCACCTTAAGCCTAACTCATTCTTCATTACTGACTGAGGGAGGTGTGAAATAAACCACTGATAGAGCAAAGACGTACAACACATAAGAGTTCCTCGTTTCTTCATGGTACGAGTGTGGAGTGAATGCAACATATCTTCGAGCAATGTAGGCACTGGATTTCAAGCAAGGAAGATGTTGATGGCACTGACATCTATAAATTGTTCTGAATTGGGGAACAAAACCAATCCATAGATCAAGAGAGCTAAGACATCCTCAAAGGCATGGTAACTCATAGCATCTAAGAATATCTGAGTTTTCTTCATTAGAAAATTTGCAAGGAGGCCCTTAACTCTACTTCTTCTTTCCCAATTGGATTCAATGTCAGATGGTTTCAAATGCAAAGCTATGACAACACTTTCAGCAACCGGATCTTGTTCTAAACCGGTGAAATGTACTTGCTCTAATATAGGTGAACTAAGTATCTTGGAGAATTCTTCCAAAGTAGGCACCAACTGGTAATCTGGAAATGTGAAGCAATGGTGTTTAGGGTCAAAGAACTGGAACAGGACACTCATCAGACCTTCGTCATACCCGGTAGTAACCAAACTGAGCAAGTGACCATATCTCTTGTTGAACGATGAGCTCTCAGGAACTCTCAGGACCAATTCTTTGAGCTTGCGAGGGACCTCTACAAAATTTATTTGGATGGTCTTTCTGCGAATTGAATCCATGCCCTACAAAACAAAAGGAAAGATAAATCTCCAGGCCCTTGAAATGGTTAGCGTGTATGTCATGATGTTTATGATGTTATGTTTATGCTCTGAGACCATAGATATATCAAGCAAGTCACACAAAGACCTTAGGTTTAACGGCTTGCGCGAGTTTTTTAAAGGTAAGTACCCTCTTGATGTTTAGTTGGCTCAAACCTGTCATATTAATGGTAATTGGGTTCTAAGGAGTCTCATATCACAGACCTTTTTTTAGGCATTGTTCTAGCTCAAGCACCAAAGTATTACGGCCAGAATATCCCAAAAGTCTAATCTCAATGAGTGTAGCATCGAGTATCAATCAAACTTCAGTCGGAACCAAAGCCGTCCATCTCACTACTTACTAATGTCTTAGGATGAGTCAAATAAAGGTTCTAAAGGTCAGTTAGCGCTTAATGACACTATAAGGAAGCCTAATGTTATCCTTGACTGACTCAAGGAACATTAGTACAAGCCAGAGTATCACGCTAACGTAGCTATCACTTTGTCCATATCGGTCTACGCCGTACAACCTCCATGATTTATTGCTACTTACCTAAAAAGGTGCCTCAGATCCGGGTATAGGATCTTTAACAAAAGCCCAAGCAAAGACCCAAAAATGTAAAGCAAACAAGTCAAGCAAAGAAAGCAAGTAAAGGTGATCTAGCCTTAAGGTAACCCCACTTTTAAGTCTATCCCCAGCAGAGTCGCCAGTTATGTAATACAATGGGAGAACTGACTTGGATGTTTTACATTTGATCTCAATTATTGCCGTTAGCAAGAGTCGCCACCGACTATTCTTTTATCCAACAAAGGAAAGGGTGAAAAGAATAGGAAAGACCTTTATACATGTTTTCTTGAGTTCGGGGGGTAGATTATGAAAAGGGAAGGTGTTAGCACCCTTTTCATCTGTAGTTATCTACGGGCTCTTAGTTGCTTGCTAGATCACTTGCTTTTGTTTTAAAATGTGTTTTTGTTGTGGGTTTGAAAATATTTTGAAAACTTCTTTGTAATGATTCTCGTCTCTATAAGAATGCATACAAAGTGTTGGTTTTGGAAATAGTTCAAAGTGATATTTGTTGTGGAAGATATTTTTGAAAGTGATTTTGAAAAGTGCCTTTGTAATAATTCTCGTCTATATAAGAATGCGTACAAAGTGTTTTTGACTTTTGAAAATGTTTCAAATGAAAGTGTTGGTGTGTAAATGATTTTTTTTTTTGTGAGGAAGCAAGCAACTGTGAGCATCCTACCTACTCAAAAGGTCTAATGTTCTTTTCCTACTCCTTTAGATGTTTCTATCTTACCATTGATTTGGTAAGAAGCCCCATCGTTGGATGTGAAGGGACGGGCGTGGGTCATTTGTATAGTCATAGAAGGAAACCTATCATATGTTTTAGCAATTTCGTTAGGGACTACATCGTTTACCGAAGGCAACATCGAGGGTCATCGAGGGACTACGATCTTTTATCGAGGGTCTTTGCTAAAACGCGTATATTCGAGGGACATGACTATTTTCCAAGGCAACAAGTGGGATTACCCAAGAGGTGCATGTGTGTGAATAATATGTTTTATTTTTATGCATTTAATCTTTGATTAGGGTTCCCTACTTGTTGGCTTTATCTTGCCATACATCCTAATTACTAACATTTGTACAAAAACAATAAAAATGCAGAAAATCAATATCCTACACTATTACAACCATATTGAATAGCAAAAAAATGTAAAGACAAAACAAAATAAAGAAAGGAAAATGAGCTTTTCGATTCAGGCAGCAACACCCTTCGATTCTGCCCTTCCCGGCTTCTTTCGATTTGGCCTGAAAGTAGTAAGGACGCGCCTTTCGATTTCACCCATTTCCTGTCTCTTTTGAATGGGACCTAGAATCAGCATGATGTGCACTCTTTGCCTCAAACTCCTTATTGCCTTCTTCGATTGCAAGAATGCTAGGCTCCCAGTTTAGGATTCGAAAGGCTTGAATATTTAGACAATTGAAGGATACAGAGAACATGTCTTAAACGTAAAAATGCAACATTCAAGTGTAACTTCTGAAAGCTACGGGCCAGGGGTTAGCACAAGATTATTGGGCACCAAAATCCAAAGTCTAACTAGTCATAATTGAGACTTTCAACATACAGGCAGTGAGGATCGAAAGTTAAAGCATGGTTAACTCCCTAGATGAGATATCTACATTTGCTTTAATCGAAGGAATTGCAAGTGGCTTCCTTGGTGGTGAATGGAACTTCGCTGGAATCTTCCTAAAGCTAGTTCAGTTACTACTTTGTTTGAGCAGTCACTGAATCGAATGAGGGTATGTGATAGTGGTGAGTGAATCGAAGGATACTCTATAAAAGGTAAGGGAGTGAATCAAAAGACTATTATATTGCAGTTGGGGAATGGGTCGAAGGTTAGTTATTTGACAGTTTGAGGAGTGAATCGAAAGGGTTCACTTAGTGCATGAAAGGGTATGAGTTTTTTAGAATTGAAGTGTTAGGAATATTTGAGAATGTTTGATAGTGTTTGAGAGTTTTGAGAAATTAATAACTTTCTCACAACAAGAGTTGTTTTCCACTCCCCCGGGGCCCCTAAGATGTATGGTGGAGGCTCTTATTTATAGATGATTTTGGCTGATGTTTAGGAGGGAAAACAAAATAAATTTGAACAAAAAGGGTATGTTGTTCTTGTAGTCTTCAAGGTGCAGTCTTGTATGCCATTTTGGTGCAAGAATAGGGGCAGCATTGCAGGACTGCTTTGTAGCAGTTTTGGAGTGTTGTGGCCAGTATAGCAGGCTTGTACTTGGCAGCACATAAGACTTTGGTCAGCAAGCATCTTTGGATTATTTTAACCTTTCGTTTTGACCACCTAGGTCAAACCTTCGACCAAATTCTTCTTCAGACAACACTATTTGATTTTCACCCAATATGTGTCTTTCGAATGGGATCTTTTTATGCATCCTTCGAAGGGGCCAAATGTATGCCCCTTGAATGGGCCACCAAAATATGTCATTCGATTGGGACATCTAGGTATGTCTGCCAAGTCCTTCGAATGTGCCACCACGGTACGTCTTTCAAACGAGACAACAGTTATGTGTCATAGTGTAGAAATTGTGTGTTTGAAATAAACTGTTTCCAAGGGAGATATTGCCTAGTAGAAACTAGCATGAAAGTAGCCAATGCTTTATGGGCGCCATTGCTCTGTGAATGCTAACCATGGGGGAGATTTTTTCCTTGTGCATACTGGCCTGAAGGGAGTCATGGCTTTTATGAATCAAAGGAATCATGAAAAGGGAAAATGGCTTCTGAATCGAAAGAAAGTTGTAGGAGGTTATTTCTTTGTGACTCCAAGAAAATATGCAAGAGGCCTTTGCTCAAACGAAAGCTTGCATGAAGAACCATTGCCCACTCATACTTGCTTGTAAGAGGTCATATGTCCAAACGAAAGATGTAGCCTAAACTTGCATTCAAAGGAAACCACAAACCCAAAAGGAAGATGCATATAGGAGGTCCCTGTTTTGTGAATCAAAGTGATACTTTCAGAAGGCCATTTTACTCTGAATCAAAGGGGAACCAGCATTAGGCCACTACTTTATGATTCGAAGGACACCAACAGGAAGTCCTTCCCATTTGAATCAAATGAGGCTATTTCAAAGGGGAACAAATGCCCAATCGAAGCTTGTATGAAGGTAGTTGTTTCCTTGTGGATGCTAATATGAACGCTAGACACAGTGTAGCTTCTTCCTTGTGTATGCCAATCACGGTGGGAATCCCTTGCTCTGTGAATCGAATCATGCAGGAAAGATGTAACTGTTTAACCGAATGCTGCATGCAGATAGCTAATGCTTTGTGAATCAAAACAACTAAGTCAGAAACCAATTCCCAATCGAAGGATGTAAACCAAACTTGTATCGAAAGAGGCCAAAAACCCAATCGAAGGATGTAAAATAAAAGAAGACATGCTCTTCTTTGATTTGATGCTTGAAAGCCCACTTGTACTTGTGCGAATTTGAACTTTTGAAAAATCCTTGTAAGGAAATTCCTTGAGAAATGAGAGGGCAAATTTTGGGGGTACAACACCATGTAACATTGGGTTTAATGCGCCGACGACTGTTATAGTCATTAATGAGTTGGGTTTATGACTAAATATTGGTTTCACATATGAGTTGCTATCGGGAGATAATAATGGTCACTTAGAACCTTTAGCCGAGTTACACCTCCTTCCGGGCACCCCTCCTTATTAAGGGTCGATCGCTAGTCTTGTTCTCTTTTCATACGACTTCATAACCCGGTCTGGATTAATATTTTTGGGATGTATATAAGCCCCCCGAATTCAAATCCTTTTCGCTAGGATGCAGTGTTCAGTCACGAAATACACAGAAGGTATTGAGGTTGATATCAGATTGTAACCCGACTTTAACCTTGCGTACATATCACATAATGAAGAGTCATGGGTGACTCTTACCTCCCCAAAGAACTACTAATTGGGCCCTATTTTAAACCATATTTCCATCTTTCTTTATTCATCTCAGCATTTGAAAATGTTTGCAACTCAAGAGAAAGCGTATACTTTCCCCAGGTGTTCATCAATTCCATGTATTCTCCCATTTCCTCTTTTCATCTTCTTTTCGTTTTTTTCTTTGTTTTCACCTTTATATAATGGTTACCATAAGAGAGTACAATGATGAGGGAAATATTAGAAAACCCGAAAATGATAAGGAGAGGAGGGTGTTGTGGGATCAATGCATGCGGGAGGTTAAGGGAACCTTAGGTCAGGAGGAGTCACCATGGAAGTTTATAGTTGTACCTTCACCTCTTTGTGTGATTCTGACTCCGATTCTTTCTCCTTAGGTTCTGTAGAAGTTTTGATGGAAACGTCGTCCTCGTTAGACCTTGAAGTTATGGGTTACAAGAATAGATCTTTGGACGACAAAGATATTGCGAAATTACGATCTCTGATGAACGTTTCCTCGATCGGGGAGGAAAATGATGTTATTCTAAAGTCATGTGTCTCTGGAGAACAGGTATGTATTCTTCGTCAAAAGGTTACTGATGAGGAGTTCTTCTATTTTTATTATGGAGTTTAAGAGGATTTAAAGGTATGTATACCCTTTTCTAATTTCGAGGTGGACATACTAAAGACAATGAATGTTGACCCCTCTCAACTTCCCCCCTAACAGTTGGGACTTTATAAAGAATTTTGAAATGGTCTGTGCGGCGATGAACATCATCCCTAGAGTGGGTTTGTTCTTCTCCTTCTTTAAGGTTAAAGGGGACGAGAAGTTATCTTGGATCCAAATCAGTGGTCTTCCTCACAATAGCTTTTCCAAGTTTACACCTCCAACTATATGGATTTCAAGGACCAGATTCTGAAGGAAAAGTGAGGGTCAAGATGCCCCCATGTATTTTATGCCTTAGACGGGAACCCACGCTTCCCTTTCTAATGGACTCCGGATCCTTCAACCATCTCCGATTTCAATTTTGATAAACTTAGCGACTTGAAGGTCTAGGATTTGAACGTACTTGACTCCTTCCGAATGATGAAGGTTAAGGATCTGTTGCCCCTAACAAACAAACAAATCCAAGTTTTTCTTGGTAATAGTTTTTACTTAAGATTTATCAATGATGCAAAGCTTTTGACGATTCTCATATTGTACTTTTTTCTTTCTTTGTAGATAACATGACATATCGTTCTGTAGCTGAGAAAAATAAGTTGATGATGGAAGGCAAAGCTCCTCGGAAAGGGGCAGGTGGATCTTTGGTAGTTAAGTCTCATCTTACCGGGTTAGAAACCCATACCTTAAAGAGGCGGAAGTGAAGGAAAATTGTAACCCAAAACATAGTGGAAAATTATAATTTTCCTTTGTGATACTTACGAATGGGCATGGTCAGTGATAGAAATCATTACCTCTTGTGGTGATTCAGACCTTTGATATTGTGATCACGAATATTGATGAATAATGTCTCTACTCAGTCTTCATGAACAGATTGCTTCTGATCACAGTGCTAGCAGCTCACAAATGAAAACTTTGAGTGAGAGAGTGAGACAAAATACGGCTAGGGTTTCAAGACCAAAATTTCATCAAGTGTAATGCTTCATCATAAAGGTTTTATTTATAGAACCACTTATATGGGCTGTAAGCTAAAAGCCCAATTAAGCCTACGAGTATCATACCTTATGATATACCGCATATCACTTAAGTGCGCGGTACCTTACCATATTCCATATATCACTTAAGTGTGTCGTACCTTACAATGTTCTACAATTCACTTAAGTGCACTGTACCTTATGATGTTCCTTATTTACTCTATCTCTCATCAATTTGTCCTTATGTGTGTGGCCTAGTAGGTTTTCATGACGTTGGCAATTATATTAAATCACACATTTAACATAATAAATAGTGAGCGGTATCTAGAAACACATCACTGCAACCCAAGTCACGAAAATATCATGTGATCTGACAAAACCTTTCTGTGATAATATTTATGTGTACAATTACCCTTTCACCCTTATGTCTATATTGAACACAAGGCATAGACTGTGTCACCCTTGTCCAATTCAATATTGGGCCCTTAGACATTTATCGTGTTATACAGGATGGGAAAATTCTATCTAGGTCACTCATGGCCCTCAACATTCTTTATGAAGTACTCATCAACTGTCTTTATAGGGTCCATGTGGTTTCAGGTCGAAGGGTGGTATACACCATTATCACCATGAGAATAACCAATGACACCTCGCATAACATTCAATGTAGTATTCTCATAGCGGGTCAATTCAGTATAAATATTACTTCTAATATTCATACCTATGCAAAAGCTTGATAACTCCTTATCCATGATCCATGAGGTGTGATCATTAGTCTATCTTCATAATAATCTCAAAGCTTTAATGTTATCCCACTTTGCAATAAAGCTTGACTACATATAATTTAATAATAGTGTTCTTATGTTTAATGGGATCTGTTGTACCCCAAAATTTGCCGTCTATTTTCTCAATACACTTCTCACAAAGGATCTCAAATGCTCAAGGATTCTCAAGACTTGATCAGACAAGCTCACCTCCTAAGCACTAAGACCACAAATTAGGGTTTTGGTTTTCAAAAGGAAATTTGGACTTCTAATACCTCAAATGACTTTCATGGTTCATTATAGACTTTCAACAGTGCTCATGCCAAGTTTTAAGTCTTGCATCTTAAAATTGCTCAGTCAATTGCTCAGATGACTGAAAATCAACTGTATTGGGTAAAAAGTCAAATGTGGTCAAACTACAGTCAAAAATCAAGATTTTTGGCCTACATCGACATTTTGAAGTCATATTCATCAATTGATTAAGGGTTGATCACAATTCCTCAAGAAAAACATTCAAATCATCAAAGGGGAAAAATTATCAAAATTAAGATTTTGATTGAGAATAACTAAACATTAACTTTTGACCTAATACATAACCTAATGACTTAAAGCATGAACTTAAGGAATTAAACACAATATCTTGACCTAATTTCATGGCTAAAATCATTTCTCAAGATCAAAGGATTGATAGTTGAAATTTGATCAACTGATGAAAAAGTCAACTGATACACAAAAAGTCAAACTTTGAATTTTTGGTCCTTACTGAATTTCAAAGATCAAAATTCATAAAGACATTCAAAAATATCAAACTTGATAATCAAGAATCAAGAAATTCAAGAAAAGTCCAAAAAAAGTCAACATTTCCAAGACTTAGAAAAATTCTAAGTGTTTTAACCTTAATAATTTCACTACTTCATGACAATTTTTCACCAAGATGCAAGATGATTCAAGGAAAACTTTGAACATGAAATTTGTAGATCTTGATGAAATCTACAACTTTGTATCAAATGTTGTATGTCCAAAAAGTGCTTGGATTAGGATATATAAGCCCGTGAAGTCATGACATTTTTCATAAAACACTTAGCGAAATTTTCAACTAGTTTAGGCAGATTTTTGACCTAATTTATTGACCAATTTTCACCTAGATCCAAGATGATTTAGCCAAAGTGGTCAACATGACAGTTGTAGATAATGTTTTAAGCTTTCCAAAATTTCCAAGAAATTGAAGAGATCATGCTTGAGATAGGATAATCGAAGAGAAGAAGTTGAGCTTTCATTCTTGAATTATAGGTCATTTTAATGATGAACACTTGATCAAATCTCAAGCCATGCTGCATAAATCTTGCTTTTCAGGTTTCTAACTTGCAAATCACTCCATAATTAATTGTTTACACATTTGTTAGAGCTATTATCCAAGCATTTGAGCCATTGTCCAAGAGATTCATCAATTTTTGACACAAAGTAACATTGCCATTCTTGTAAATTTGCTTTAGTCACAAAGTCAACTTGTCTTGAGCCTCTAACTTGTTTTTTCTTCACACACTCAATCTACAAGCTCATAAGAAACATGTTTAAAGTTTGCAACTACTCTAGAAGGCAGGCTATAAGCATTGGTACAATGTTTGTCAAGATTGCTTCAAAACAAGTCAAAAAACTATAACATGTGATCTTGTGAATTTGATAACTTCAAGCCCTCAAACCTCTTTCCTATAAATACAGGCACTGTTTTGCAAGCCAAACACGAATGCACAAGCCTTGAAACTCCCTCAAACATTCCCAAACTCATATTGCTCTCAAACTCCATTTTTGTGGCATTTCTGACCTTGAATCCCAAACTCACATTTCACTCGTGTGTTCTCACTCAAAATCAATAACAAAGCTTCCATATATCATTTAGAACCTATCTAGAACCATGTTACACAACTGTAAAACCTACATCACCATCATCTAGTTCCAAAAACAAAGTTCTGCACATTGACTTCTCTAGAAAGATTCAAGCACTCTCAGCATAAAGTAAGCTTTGCATTAGCTTCCTAGGAGTCCACTAAAGTTATTCAGATCATCATAACACAACCAGGAGTGCTCAACTTAAAACACGATTTCCAATTTTGTGGTAAGTTTTCTCAACTTTGAATTTCTCATACAAGCATCATTAATAGTTATTTTGCAAAGATAAAATATAGACACCATTGCCCCGAAGCTAACCACGTGCTTACATTAAATTTATATTGCCTAAGTGATTCGAATTTTGAGTTTGAAGTTATAGAAAAATTAGGTCATAATTTGGTACCAAGCAAAATCCGTGCTCATCTTTGAGTGTTAGTTCAAGTTATTTACATATTTGAAATCGTGACAAAATTTGGAGAAACTTTCATGTTTACATTTTTGCAAATGCTTGAGAAATGAGAAAGTTTAGAAATTCAAAAATGTTGGCGCGAGGAAGAAGATGAAGTACAGTAAAAAATGAGTTCATTTTATATTTAATAGTTATTGTATAAACTAACGGATGTATCACCACCCCAGTGGTTAAAGCATGTGCCTGTCACCTATGGAACCTGGGTTCGAGCCCCATCGTCCCATTTTGTTATTTTTCTAACAATTTTTTTGTTCCTTGTTTTGTTCTAGCGCGTTTGGGCCCTCCAGCCTTGGGCCTCAACATTTTTTCTTCAGTGCACCCCTCCTTTTGCTTCACCACACAGGCCCATTGATCATATTTTTATATTTTTGTTTTCTAACTCATACAAAAATTGTTTTGGGCCCAGCGCTCCATTTTACTTTTAACCCCCATTTCACTTTTCAACCCCCAGCCCAATTATTTTCATTTATTTTATGTTTTATTTATTTTCATTTCTATATTTATTTTTTATAAACCAAAAACCACCAAAAATATATTAAAAATATTTTAATTTAGGCATTTTATTTTATTTTATTTTACATTGTAAAAACATTTCTTAAATTAATACTAATGATCAAATTATTTTCTAAACAAATTACTTAGACTTGGGTTTTATTTTCCTCTTAAATTCAATTGACTTAGATTTTAGGTCTAGTTCAAAATTAATTAAATTCTTTTATAATTAAAATTAATTAGTCTAATTAGTTTAAATCTTTAAACCTTTCTATCAAAAAAATCCTAGAAAACAATTTCTTTCTTTATCTTTATATTTTGTGCATAATTATTGTTGTAATTCATATTCAATGGTTTGTAATAGTAATTAGGGCTTTATTGTTTTCTTTCCCCTATTCACAAATTGTACCCCCATTCCCAAAGCGATGTAATAACGTAGGATATTTGAATTCTGCAATTTATCGCTTTCCTTATTATTGTTAGTAATTAGGGTTTGCATGACAAGATTAAAATCAAACGTAGACACACCTAATTCAAGATAAAATAATTGAATCAAACAAACTTTTCACACATGCACCTCTAGGGTAACCCACACTTGTTTCCTCGGATAAAAATAGTCATGTCCCTCAAACGTGGGATGTTTTAGCAAAGACCCTCGATTACAAGATCGTAGTCCCTCGATGACCCTTCAATGTTGCCTTCGGTAAACGATCTTAGTCCCTTAAGACAATTGCTAAAACATCTTACAAGTTTCCTTTTATGACTGTATGATGACCCACGCCCGTCCTTCATATCCAATGATATGGACCTCTACCAATCAATGGTAGACAAGCACTGTCTAAAGAAGAAGGAAAAGAACAAAGACTTTTTTTGTAGGTAGATTGCTCGTAATTGCTATCTGAAAAACAAAACCATTTACACCTCACACTTTCAAAATACTTTTCAAACAAACATTTTGTATACATTATTAATGATGCGAGAATCATTACAAAATTTCCTTACATTGGAACTTTCAAAACATATTTCAAAACATTCCCTTTTCAACAAATATTTTCAAAACCAACACTTTGTATACATTCTCAACGGTACGAGAATCATTTCAAAGTTTTCCGAACTAAGGCGTTTTAAAAATATTTTCAAACTTACACAAACACAAAGCATTTTAAAGTGATCAAGCAATTAAGAGCCCATAGATAACTACAGATGAAAAGGGTGCTAACACCTTCCCTTTTCATAACCTATCCCCCGAACTCAAGAAAATTCACAAAAGATCTTGCCTGTTCTATTCACCCTTTCCTTTATTGGATAAAAGAAAATTCGGTGGCAACTCTTGTTATCTGCAACATTTGCGATAAAATGTAAAACACCCAAGTCAGTTCTCCCACCATATCACAGGATCTCATGATTAAGTCATACTTAACATTTCATTAAATAGACAAACTATTCTAAGGAATTTATTATTTTGGAAAAGAAAACATAATAAAGAAATGCCTTTTATTATTAATAAATAATTCGATACAAGTACCAAAAGTATTGGCCTCTAGGGCTTACACCAACAAGAAGGTTTTGGGGTTTAAGGCTACTACGAGCATGGCCGAGCCACAAACTTCTGCTCCATCGATTCAGGAGGAAGTACAATAAGGAACTCTGAAAAAGCTGAAAAATCTTATGAGTGACATTACTTGCCAGGCCAACTTGAAAATAACTTCTTTGATGAGACATCCCAGAGACAGTTAGACGTCTTGGGAATTCAAGTTCTGGTCCAACAGTTTTGATGGGCTCTGCTTCCTCTACGACCATCTTAATGCCACTCAAAACATCAATAAGGTCAAGACCATAGACCGGTAGAAGATGACACAAAACCTCAGTTCTTACATTATAAGGTTTGTGGTTCTGACTCATGGCCTTTTTGAGTCTATTAATGATTATGCGAAGACGAAGTTGAAGCTCAAGGAGGAGATAACTCGGTTGCAGGAAACCCAGAAGACTCGGTCTGAGAAGTTATTTGGTTTGGAGAAAATATTTGCCAAGGAGAAGGAGCAGAGGGAGATTTTGGAGTCTGAGAGCAAGGCTTCTCTTACCCATCTCATTGTAAGGTTAAAGGTAGAGAAGGCTACCAATGACGAGATGAAGGTTACTACCGACGAGCTAAAAGAGGCTCTCAAGAAATCTCAAGTGAATCTTCTCTCTACTGTTGATGAAGCCTTCGAACAGGCTAAGGACCAAATACTATGCCTTCATCCCGACTTGGATTTGGAAGAGATGGATTACTTCAAGGTGGTGAAAGATGGCCGCCTTGTGGATCTTGAGGAGGTAGAAAATAATCCCTCTCCTCCGCCGAATCTTAAAGATCCTTCTGGAGAGAAGAACAACAATGATGGTGACGGGAAGGAAAACCCGACTGTATGATGTTATTTTCTGTTTTTATTTCTATTAGTCATCTGATAAGGATGAAATTATGTAATTTTGTTTATGGAGTGGTTTGTCCCCCTTTTTTGTTACTACTATGACTTCTTCCTCCAGGCTTTGTATTTTGAACTACCCTTTGCGGCTTTGTAATCGTCATATCATTGCTCTTACTGGTTTGCTTGCATTTTTAGCTTATATTGTTTCAACTTTCAACATGATTTAAAATAATCTTGTGTATGTATCTAAGCCACTCGGACACAAAGTCATTTGGGTTGTATGTGTCTGATCATGAAGTTTTGGGTATTATTTTTAATTTTTAAAAGCCCAAACGACTTGCTGTCATACCCCAAATTTGCCCGTATTGGTGTAAAGTCAGTTCATTATATTTTTGGCATCATTCATGTTAATTTTTGCATTACTACATTTGTTTAAAAAATTATTATTACGTTCACATGCATGCTAAGTTATTTTTATTTTTATTTTATGTTTTTGTTTAGATATATTAGGAAGGGGTAAATTTATCATCTTTGTCAGAAGAGGGTCATTATTCTAATTCTAATCCAATAGCCCATTAAAGTGTTAAGAGGCCCATTAAATTAATTTGTTAGAGATTGACTGAAGTCAACAAAACCTTAATCTTTTTTTTATATGTTATTATTATTAAGCTTTAATATATTTATTTTGTTGACTGAAGTCAACGTACATGTAGTATATTATTAATATTATTATTATTATTATTATTATTATTATTATTTATTTATTTAAAATATATATTATGATGAGTTAATGAATTTTTTTGGTCCCTCTAAATATCTCAAACTTTGTTTTTAGTCTCTAAAATGTTTCTTCAAAGAATGGTCCTTCTAAATATTTAAAATTTAACTTTTGGTCCCTCATGACAAAATTGTAGCTAAAGTGGTATCTAATTCCGTCGCTAAATTAAAAACCGCCATTAAATTGTAAAAACCGTCACTAAATTGCAGGAGGACCAAAAGTTAAAATTTTGATTTTTAGGAGGATCATTCTTTGAAGGAAAATTTTAGAGGGACTAAAAACAAAGTTTGAGATATTTAGAGGGACCAAAAAGTTCATTAACCCTATTATGATAAATTGTGTTGATTTTATTATTGTTTTATTATTATTAAAATAATTCAATTGTTGACAACGTCAACATTAGGGTTGAAACCCTGATTTGAGTGCTGCACCCAAATTGGACTCTTTCTCTCTAAGTTATCCAAAAGCCCCAAAATCAGACTACAAGCAAATCAAATAAAATATTGCAGAGAAATGAAATCTTTATTGATTTTTTGGATTTACATGAAAATTTTGGAACAAGTACATACATATTACATAAACCCTAATTGTTAATTCTAAAAATGAATCTAAATCAAATCTTAAATTTATAACTAATTGAGTCAATTCAAGTTGTAACTGTAAATGAACATAAAACTAATTTCTTAATCTAAACTATTCTTAAGCCTAGAAAATCATAAGTTCTAGACCTAAGTGAGGACGAAAAAAATTGGAGAGAAAACCCCTGTTTTTGTTGCGCATCCTTTACCCTCATTTAAGCTCTCTATCCAAGAAAGGATTAGGGTTCTTCATTAAAACCCCAACCCCTTTAGAGCTAAGCCTCCATTCATCCAATACATGCAAACACAAGTAAGAAGGGATTAGAATTAAAAATCAGAAGAGGAAATCAAAGATTATATGACCAGTATCACAACAGAAGAGGTAACTCAGATCACTTAGCTTAGGATTTTGTGAATGTTGTTTTGATTGTTGATTGTTGATCGATTGGGGGTTTAATTTGTGTTATATGGAGAGAGAAAAATTAGGTTTATGTTTACGTTTAGGGTTCTAACCTAGGGTTAGGGTTCATACTAATTAAGGTTCGGTTTCTTCATATGTTGTTAGGGTTCTAAGGGTTTAGGTTAGGGTTCTAAAGGGTTTGGATATGATTCTCGAAATGTGATGATGATCCCGGCGATCATTCATCACTCACGACAGCCTCAACAGCCACCCACGGTGGTACATACTTGGGTTCTTTAATTGGGATGAACATATAGGTTTGGGATGAAGTTTCCGGTTGAAGTTTAACTGGAGAACTGGGTATCTCTGGTGGGTCATGGCTAGTTTTAGGGCGGCTTAGCCAGAGGAGTGATTTCCGGTGAAAGGAGTTTTAGAGAGAGGTCAGAGCCTCTCTCTCTCTCTCTAAGGTTTTGTAGTGAGATGGTAGAGAACAGGTAGAGAGAGGAAGGAAAATAAAATGACAAATTGTGAAGGAAGTTTGTTTATATACTCCCTTTGTCGCTCCATACACACACCTTATCATACTCCCTCAGTCAATGCTTAATCAGAGCCTTCCATTTACTATAATTCATATCAATGCTCCAGAGTAAACCTCTGGTGGCTCTTTGATCTGAATCAGATGATCATGATCCATGCTAACGCACCATAATCCTTGAGGCCCAGTTCACATTGTCTAGACAGACCAAACAATTATCTAGGCCATGCGCAATGCTATTCACCCCTATGCATATTGGGTCCCGAAAATAATATTGGGCTTAGCTCAATCCTATTCACACCTTCCAACTTACTACCCTAATTGAAATTAACACCCCCTCTATGCTAATGGATCCAAACCCGACCTTGGGCTTACCCTTAGTAGTTACACACCCTTGTTTTGTCTACCAAACTAAAAATACACCCCCATGTACTTATTTAAATAATTAATTTAATTTATTAATCATATTATATTATTTATGTATTTTTTTTATTTAATTTGTTTAATTTATCTATTCATTTTGATCATTCATCTTTTCAACATTATTTTTTTACCATTTGCATTAAAATAATATTTTTCATAAATATCATGTTGATAAATAAATATTTTCTATTATTATAAATATTTAATATATTTCTAATAATAAGTATAATAATATTTTTACTAAATACTAACCTTTTTATTCAATTCATTAAACATTTTTACTAATTTCAACAACATTCCAAACTTTATTTTCAAAATTGCATCATGCATTTAAAATAGCTAACCCATCAAACTTAACATTTTTCTACTAACATAATTTCAAATTCAGTATTATTTTCAAAAAAGGATTATGGATCTATTTTAAAAATTAACTACGAACTACGTCTATGACTATGCAAATTTTCAAACTCGGACAAGGTTCAAGGATAATCGAAAGCATTTATACAATCCATAAAAAAATTAAACAAACACATATGAACTACGAAATTGGACTCTGATTCTTCGCAGGGAGATACATAGGTATGCGGTTAAAACCAAGGCGAGTTCATAACTAAAAATTAAACATTTTCTTACGAAATTGATAATAATATGTTTTAAGTAGAAAATCTCCAATTTATCCCCCTAAACCTAAAAGTGGAGCCCCTTGAGAACAAGGGAGATAAATGGTGCATAACTTCTTCCCTTTATCTAACCGACTCGCGAACTTAGAATCTCTGGACAATTTAGGGTTATCCGTTATTTCCTGTCCTTAGGACAAAAAGTAGTGGTGGAAAATCACATGTTTTTTGTCGGTTATGACAGTTGTCGACTCTTCCGGGGACACTACTCTAGGGTTAGAGTCTTTCCCTCCTTTTAGGTCTAGGTTTTTGGGTGTTTTTATTTGTGGCATGCTCTATATTTCCATATTTATTTGATTATTGTTTATTTATTGTTATTTTATCATATTCATTATCAGGTTATTTATATTGTTGGTGGGATTTAATTTCAAAAAATATCAAACCTTAGAAGAAAGATTTTCAATTGGCCTAGGGGGTTTAACATCCCTATGAGTTTTTGGAACGAATTTTCCTAGAGTGGGTCGAGTTCCAAGGAATATACTTTATAGGGCTAGACTCTCTTGGAGATAGGACTTCAATATTTGACCAATTATTGTTTTTATAACCCAAAAACAAAATCTCATGGTGAGACCTTGTACGATCTAAGAGACGAAAGTCTCGGTCTACAAAGAGGCTCCACTTAAGGGAGGCCTTTGTTCCTTTCCCTCTAATGTTATCCATGATACCCTTAAAGAAGCCACCCTTTTAGGGAGGGTAGAATATTTGTAGGACGAAACTAGGGACCTATCTACTAAGGATACTTTTCATAATCCCACCACTATGATACATCACCATGCATACATTACATCATTGCATTTTAAAATATTCATCATTTTTGCATTTATTTTGTCTTATTCACAGGATTCCTAAAGAAAAAAACATAAAAAGAAAGGTTTTGGTGAGTATCCTAAAAATGAATACTGACAAGAAAGTTATCGTCTGTGTCAGTGCCTTGATGCCTGATATGAAGAAAATGAAATTTATCAGAGGGAAACTGCCTGAAAAAGCTATGAAGATGTTTTTTCGATGCTATGGAGATATCATTGAGCTCACAAACGTGACTGTAAAATTAGAAGCAGTTACTTCCCTAGCCCAGTTCTATGACCCTCCGCAAAGGTGTTTCACTTTCTAGAACTTTCAGTTGGCACCTACTTTGGAGGAATTTGATAGGATTTTGGGATTCTCCAGAATCAAGGATGCACATTACATAGGGATTAAAAATAATATCAAGGTCTAAGACTTGGCTAAGGAGTTAGGGATACCCTTCATTGACCTACTACTCAATTATAAGAAATATGGAGAAGTGCAGGGTGTCAAGAGGCAGTACATAGAGTCCAAGGCTCTTTCTTTTACTGATAAGAAAGAATGGGAAGCTTGTGTATATTATTTCTCACTACTTATTTTTGGTTTGGTTTTTTTTTTCAAATACTGTGGACTATATTGATTCTACAATCGATAATGTATTTTGGGTTATGAAAGTATTGAATGTGGATCATACTCCTACTTTGCTTGCTGATGTTTATTACTCCCTTCATACCCGTTATGAAAAAGGGAGGGTGTCCTATATTGTTGCATTTCTCTTCAATATTTTTGGCTCATTACTCACCTCTACAATGTCATACCCCAAATTTGTCCAACCCTTATCTCTTTTCATATGTCTTATTGCATTGCATTTTGCATACTCAAATTAGGTCATACATCATTGATACACTCTTGGAATTAAGGCTCCTAGGGTTTTCTTTTAACTCAAGACATCAAGCAAGCAAGTTTTTGAGGCATTCATTGAGTATATTAAGTATAAGGGGGATTCTCATCCACAAAGATCACTCATCAAGCACAAACAAGTTTCAACCAGTCAGAATTATGGTTTTAGCCAGATGAAGTGTGTGACGTCTTTCTTGACAAAAATTCTTGAAGCATTATCATTAGGAGTATAGTCTTAGTACACCTTCAATCATCAAATGAGATTAATTAAATATTTTCTTCTTTGATTTCATTCTTATCTTTTTCAAAGATTCTTCAAAGGTAAGATATCATTCTTAAGCTCAGTGATTAAGGAGATATTCTATGTAGATTTTAATTAGAAGGGATTTTATTTGGTTTCTAAGATCAAGTGAATATTTGGGCACTTGTTGGTTCAATTTTTGAATTCAAGTGGTGAGGTTATGATGCAAATTCAAGTGAAGAGATCTTTTGGGATTTCACTAGAGTCCAAAATTTCGTTTAGATGTTCATTCAAAAGAAAACTCATTGGAGATAAAATATCGTTCTTGCTTTCACTACATAAAAATAAAGCTTATTATTATTGAACCAAGGAATTCTATTGCATTATGTGCAAGTTTGATTTAGAGTTTACTACAAGAATTACAAAGTTATTAATCTAAAAACCAAAACTACCTTACATTATGGACAAGATTGGTTTAATTGCTACAATTGTAAGCACTTTAACCAATGAGATTCCAAGATTTTTCATGATTCATTGATCAAAGATGGCGTCATGTTACAATTCAAGTGTTTCCTCTCCTGATTCCAAGTACACCATTCAAGGTTATTCTAAACTTGTTTGAGATTATTTCAATTCTACAAGCTTCACCATTTAGTATTTGCAAAAGAATACATCGTGGTGCAAAGTTCAACATTAAATACAAGACTTTCAAGAGTACATCCAAATACATACTTTCTCTAAAGTTTGTTACAAGCATGATTCAATTCCTAAGCCTTCTAATCACAAGTCCTAAGTTTTACAATCCAAAACTCAAATGGAATTCCTAATCTAATGAAGTTGTCCTATGGTCACTAATGATACATTCAAGCTCTTTTGAAGTTTCCCTCGAAGTCATGCTAGCCACGGTTTCTTCACCTTGTGGCCTTGCCATTTGCACCAATCCATGTTGTTATTGAAACAAGAAAAAGATGAAATGTTAGAACACAATCAATGAAACATGAACAAGAATAAATTTTTAAGAAGTTTCACAAGTTCATCATTAGGGTGTGCAAGGAAATCAGAATTATAAGGGAATCATTTCAATCATATTCACAAGCCCAACAAAAGCCTCACATTGTTTTATTTCACAATGACAAAATTAGATTTACAATAATCATGGGCCAACAATTCACTTTACTACAAATCTTAAACAGAGTTTGGTTCATAGAAAAGAGACAAAAAAACTCAGTCACTCAGAGTAAAATCACAGCAATTCAGTAAAATAAAAGGGACAGTAAAAATCACATTTCAGCCAGATCAAAGACAAGCAAAGACAACATTTCACTGCAGTAACATTCTTTCACCAAGAAGAACAAACAATAATCAAGAAATCATAAGCCCAATACTAATTTATACAAGGTCTGTTAAGCAAAACTATCAATCCACCCACAAGAAAACCCTAATCTCAACACTATAAAAAAAGTAAATGCACAAAAATCAAGGGAGAAAAAACATGTTCATCATACAAACAACCGTAGCAAAAAAACCTAATTCCTATCATCATCTTCCATCTCTCAAATTTCCTTTAGAAATCGCAAACACGAAGAAGAGATAAGCGGATTTAAGACCAAAAGGAAGTCATAAAGCCTTACTAGAGCCGGAAAATAAGGTTGATACTCACGGATTCAAGCTTACAAACCCTTCATTCTCCCTTACTCGCTTTCCTTCATCTCTCTTTTTTCTCTTTCCATTATTTACACATGTTTCCTCATAATCATTGAATTTTTGTTGTTTCTGAGACTTAGAGTTTCCAAAATCCTCTTTTAGATCTAGGGTTAATCATTTGATTTTTGCAAAATCAAGCCATATATTAGTAATAAGAAGAAAGAGACAAAGATAATGATGTAAAAAAATTAAGAATTAGAGCAGTCAGTGGTAGCGCCGCCACGATGTTCTTCATCGCTATCGTGGAGGCTCATTGTCTCTGCCGTAAAGTTCTTAATCGTCGTTGCCTGGTTCTCAAGGAACCAACATCCCAAATATTTCATAACAACCACTTAGATTTTGTTTTATGTTAAGTCTATATAAGAGGTTAATGAACGAAGAGAGAGAATAGAGCATAATGAGATTGAAAGAATAAGCCAAGATTTGTTTGTTTTTATTAATTTATTAGTTTTCTTATTATTATGATTAACATTTATTGATAATGATAATGGATAGGGTAGTGAAATATGGTTCATATTGATTTCATTATTAATGATATTTTATTTAATCAATGTGATAATATTATTGATAACACTGAGTTTATGGAGTTACCGGTGGGTGACAAGTGTGTCTCTGGTGCCACTTGTCCCCACTGGAGGAGATGAGGGCCAGATTCTCCCATACATGCTTCTCCACTCGATCTATCATGCGCCTGCTTCCATTATCATCATATCATCAATACATGATCATCCAACATCCAGGATTGCACGCCCATGATACACCTCTAAAACACCAACTGCACCAGTTTTCCAGTAACTTTGAACTTCCCTTTTATTTGGGATTGGATGGGTTTCTTTCTGCACCTCTGGATTTTGCTTCAAACAGGCCCATTTCTAACATTTTCTCTTATATTTTCATTGTTTATATTTATTTGGTTTTATCTTATATTTTGGTATGTAATATAAAATGAAAAAAGAGATCAACATGTTTTAAATAATTATTTGCTTTAAAATATTTTTTTGTTTGACATTATTAATTAATTTCATCAAGCGAAAAGAGTTTTAACTTAAATAATTATTTAATAATTTGGACTTATATTGTGTGATTTAATTATTTACTTGATTCTTGTTTGCTTGTATGGATAATTCATAAATGTGCACTCCGCACACTCAATATAATTGAATTCCACTCTAACATCTTAGTCCATATACAAAGTTTTCCTAAAGGGTCTCATAGTTGAGAATGGACATGGCCATTCTCACGAGATTAGTCGAAGCCTTTGCTTGCATCGATTAATCATAACCTGAATCAATCACTTTGGTCTATATACCAAGTGTCCATGCAAAAAGGTCTCATGGTTGGGGGTATGAGCACCTACTCTTACGAGGTTAATCAAGTATAGCTCTTGGTTAACCATAACCCGACAAGATTCTACTGATTTATATACCATATCTTTAAAACACTTTCATTACAAAAGTTCCAAACCTCGATCCAACATCAAGTGACTTTTCAAAATATCTTTCTCTTATCCTACCTTGATGACATGATATCATGGTTAGGTGTCGATATTAACATCTCTTTCTTTTATCCTACCTTGATGACATGATATCATGGTTAGGTCTTTATTTTGACGTATTATTCGTCTCTTTCTTCTTTATTGCCTAGATGACATGGTATCTTGGTTAAGAATCTACTAATCGTCACTTTCTTATATCTTGCCTTGATGACTTGATATCTTGGTTAAGTTATTCTTTGCGTTATCTTTGATTTATGGCTTTTAGTTCTTAGGTATTCACCTATTGTATGTGTTTTCATGTGTTACTTGCTGATCTAAGTAGGTATTGGTTTGAAAACTAGTCTAAGTACCTCATGTGATGTTTGCTTGCTTTCATATCTTATCTAAGTGTTTGACTGTTTTCCTCTTCTTTTTCTTCTTCTTCTCTTTTGTGAGGTTTGCCATGCACCCCATAGGATTCCTCGATTCAATCTTATTTAAGATTTGAATTGAGATAGACATTAGGTTTGTAAACCATGCATGCTAACTTAGGTATATTTTCTCCCTTCATCCTAACTTTAGGATCATCGTTGCATGATAACATTAGGGCTCTAGTATCCTTTAGACTTTCTCATCCCCCTTTTGCATCTTTAAAACTAAAACTTCTTTTTCTTTATCAAAACTTCAAAAACACTTAATTATACTTAAACACTTTCCATAATAACAAAAACACAAAGAAATCAAATGTGGCATCTTGCCTTGAGGGCGTAACTCAAAACCATTTCAAAAGGGTTCGTCACCCATAAAAAACACACAACAAACCAAAAACATTTTTAAGGTGAACTATGAGTTCCCTGATCCCCTATTGCATGAAAGATGGTACGTAGGCACAAAGGTTGCAACCGCGGCGGGCACAACTAATAAAAAACTTTCTTTTTGTGTATATATTTTGCATGCATGCATTAACTTAGCAAGTTAAGATTTAGAATAAACACACCCTTTGATTAGAACAACAAGAGTGGATCTCGTCGATTACGATGAACATGAGGGGTGCTAATATCTTCCCCTTGTATAATCGAATCCCGTGCCTGATCTCTTGGTTGTGAGACTATGATATTTCCCTCTTTAGGTTTTCTTCAATGTTTTCCTTTCCATTCTCTGGGATAAATAAATGTTCGACGGTGACTTCATTATTTAAGATTATTTCTCTAGTTGCTTCAGTTGGCGACTCCACTAGAGACCTTCCCTAGATCTTGTTTGTTTTCTTTTCCTTGGGTGTTTTTTCCCCTCTATTACCTTACTTGCTTATATGTTTGCATTGCATTTTATCTTTATTGTTCCTATATACTGGATATTCTAGATTGTCTGTGTTTCTTTGTTGGGATGGAATGATACTATGAGGTAAAAGGTCCAATACACAGATCAGAGTTGTAAACACATAGGAATATAGTGGAGAGTTATGACAGATAATAGGTGTATTCCCTACCAAGTCGATCATGAGAGCCATACTCAGACGAGGTTCGAATGAGGTACTATCATTATCACGAATGTGTAACGAAGATAGTACTTTCATGAGGATTTTTGACTCTGTTCCCCCTTTGACCTTACCTTGACCTAGACTTCACCTGTGAGTGGGGAGGGATTGATCTTACAGGTACTGGTGTTGGTGTTACTTGGTTATCTTGGTATTTTATGACTACGCTGGACCTTTGATCCTATGACATCTGCTTATTTAGAAGCAGTTCAGCAGTTATCCAGATATAGGGGAGACTTGATCTTATACCATTGTTGATCTTCTTGGTACTTGGTTCTTATATTCAGATGGTCCATTTCCTTTGATCCTGTCCTATTTAGATGGTCCAGAATCGAAACAGCAGTTATCCGATGTGATGAGAACCTTGATCTTGTATTAGTGTATACATAACATGTTAACATCATTTTAACACACATGTTTCTTCAATTTCTAAGTTATCATATCTTTGAGTCTCATGCTAAGCTTTTCCATCTCTTATTTGCTTAAAAAAGGTAAAAGCATAAGGATTCCTTGGAAATGATCGAGCATGGCATTGCATCCACTCATACACCTCATGCATCTTCATGTATTCATATCGGGTACTTAGAGTTGGGGATTCTTATTCAAACTTGGAATTATCTCCAGAAGTGAAGACTTAACTTCTTACCGCTTTATGCTCAAAGATCAGTTATGGAACAACTTTGTGAGGAAGTGGCCGAGATAAAGGTTAATATGAGGCTGATTATGAGAGATATGCCAGCTATGGCCCATGGTCAGAAACTCTTGAGAGAGGAAAACAATCAGTTGGAAACTCAGATGAGTCTGGTTATGATAATTTTGAATATAATGTTAGCAAAAGAGAAGGTAAACCTATACTTGTTGCTACAACAGAAGTTGTCATTCCTCCGCATCTTGTGGGATCTCTTTTAAATCACGAGGTATTTTATGTATCTCTTCCACAAATTGGGGTTCCCGGGTCTCCTAGTCTGCAACCAGTATTTGTTCCCTAAGTGAATTCGTGGGGGAAGACCTATCAACAGAGACAAAAGAGGCCTAAGCATCAGGTTGACCCAATTTCGAAGCTCTATGGACAATTATTTCCTCATTTATTGGAGTTTCAACAGATTAATTTATGTGATTTGAGTCCTCTCCCTCATAAACCTCACCTATGAGTTTGATGATAATACTAGGCGTGTCTTCCATTTTGGGGCACTTGGTAATGATATCGAGGAATGCAAGGGGTTCAAAGTATAAAGTCCAGCACCTGTCGGGCGTCTTTTCTAAAGTCCAATTACTGTTTGGAAAACTGTTTCAGACTTTTTCTCCCCAACGGAATATCTCTTATGTGAAGTAGAAGAAACTTGGTGATTCAGTATGCAAGTTCGATTAGTAAAGCATTCATCCCATCTTTTGAGAGAATCCTATGTGAATATCATTTTGGGGCACTTGGTCATTCGGTTAAAGACAATATGTCATCCATAGACAAGGACCAAGATTGGATCAATTCAGAGACGGTTGTGTTCAAAACAGATTAGAAGGGGAATATCTTTCCCAAGTGAGCATTAAGACTTCAAAAAGTCGTTAGAAAAAATAAGTCTAAACGGAGTCAAGTCTCCTCTACAATGTAAATCGTTGGTTTCTTTACTGCATTTTCATTTGTAATCTTGTTTGTTTGTTTAAACATTGCTTGCATATGGAAACTTGTCTATCTTGGAATTTTAATCTTAATGCAATAAGTATGTTTGTCTTGAAGTAATCCATTTGTTTTCACCCATTCATTTGTTATCACTCATAAAATGATTTGCTTGCATATTGGTACCAATTTTACCAAGTCTCTGGCATAGGCAAAGATTGGAGGGAGGATGATGATAATTGAAAAACACAAAAATCTCTGGTTTGTATGATTTTGAGTAAGACCCTACTGACGATGTACATGAATTATTTCAAATCCCCAAACACCAGAGATATAAGGGTGTGAAACCCTCGTTAACCCCTTTGAGCCTTGAAGTCAGAGTTTCTTTTCTATTTAGAAAAACCCTCATTTTTAACCCAGGGGCAGGGTAGTTTATATTTAATTTGATCGAGTATTCAAATTTCAAAAAGATATTCTTATATGAGGATCACCACACCTTATCCCTCGTATTAGGAGGTTGGAAAAATCAAAACCATAATGGTTATCCCTCACCGACCAGGGAATGAGGCAGTCACAATACTTCTAACAAGTCGAAAACGACTCAATATCACACGACTTGTTCCAAAAAATAATGAGTGAAAAAAAAGGAGAAATAAAGCCCGCTAAGTCGAAAAACTTGAAAACGAGTGACTTAGGAAAAAATTAGGGCATCCCGGTGGAATTCAAAATCAAAATTCAAAAGAATTAGTCCAGGAAAAAGTTAGGGAAAGTAAAAAAAGAGAGAATGAAAAGCCTAAAAGGCGAGAAAGGATTACAAAATAAAAATCCTCAGCAAAGAACAAAGTCGTGTGAGCAAACACTAAAAAGTGAGTGACTGTCATGTCCAAAAACCTCGTTGGTTTACTCAACCGTTTCAAACTCCTCTTGAGAGACGAGTGCTCGTATCAAGTTAACTGAACTTAGTACTGGAGAACATCATGGATAATAGGTGGGTACCAAATAATTTTTTAGCCTTAAATCTTTTTTTCTAAAACCGTTAACCAGACCACATTACAACCCTGAAAAGTCTTAACTAAAGCATGGGTTAACTCAAAATCATACTACAACAATATGGCGTTTAACTGACACCTAAAGGACGTGCTAAATATATATGTTGGTATCATATGCTCATCTTATCATTCTTAAAAATAAAAAAGTTTTCAAAGTGTTGCACTCTAAAAGTGATTCATTCACAAGAAGTCGCAATGTCATTTCCATATAAAAACTTCAATACTTACATAAGTTTTGTATTAGAGTTATCATTCTTTGAATAAACTTTTCCTATATGCAAAGCAATTGCTCAACATCAAGGAAGTTTACACAATGAGCATCAGTGAAGAGCTTAATATTGTAAAAACAAAGAGACTTGATCGCTCTGTTGAGTTAAAAGCTAAATGTGTCAAGAGAGCTCATAACATCAAGGGGCATTGTAACACGGTGGGAGAACTGACTTGGTCGTTTTGCATTTGATCGCAAATGTTGCGGTTAGCAAGAGTCGCCCCTGACTTTTCTTTTATCCAAAAGGAAAGGCTGAAAAGAATAGGAAAGAATTTTGAGATTATTTCTTGAGTTCGGGGGGTAGATTATGAAAAGGGAATGTATTAGCACCTTTTTCATCCGTAGTTATCTACGGGCTCTTAGTTGCTTGCTAGATCACTTGCTTTTGTTTGAAAATGTGCTTTGTGTGGTTTTTTAGAAGTATTTTGAAAAGGCGCCATCATTTAGGCTAACTTTGTAATGATTCTCGTTCATAAGAATGTATACAAAGTGTTGAACTTTTGAAAAATGTTTCAAGTTTGAAAGATGTTTTGAAAGTGTTGGTGTTTGTTTTGAAAGTAGAAAGGATGTTTTGGTTTTGAAATTGAGCAAGCAACTAGGAACAAACTACCTACTCAAAAGTCTTTCATGTTTATTTCCTCTTTCCTTTGACATTGTTATCTTACCATTAATTTGGTAAGTAACCCTATCTTTGGATGTAAAAGGGACGGGTGTGGGTCACCGTATATCCATGTATGATACGGTGGGAAAACTGACTTGAGGTGTTTTACATTTGTGTTCGCAAATGTTGCGGTTTAGCAAGATTCGCCACCGACTTTTCTTTTATCCAAAAAGGAAAGGTGAAAAAGCACAGGAAAGACCTTTAGAGATGTTTTTGAGTTCGGGGGGTAGATTATGAAGAGGGAATGTATTACCACCCTTTCCATCCATGGTTTTCCATGGGCTCTTAGTTACTCGCTAAATCATTTTCTTTTATTTGAATGTGCTTTGGTGTGGTTTTGAAAGTATTTTGAAAATGTATCTTTGTAATGATTCTCGTTTCTATAAGAACGCATACAAAGTGTTTGTTTCGAAAATAGTTCCAAGATGTGTTTGTGAAATGTGTTTTTGAAAGTAATTTTGAAAAGGGTTTCCTTTGTAATGGCTCTCGTCTCTATAAGAACGCGTACAAAGTGTTGTCTTTTGAAAATGTTTCAAATGGAAGTGTTGGTGTATAAAATGTTTTTGTTGTGAGCAAGCGAGTAACTGAGAGCGAACCTACCTACTCAAAAGGTCTTAGATGTGCTTTTACTCCTCCTTTAGATGTTGCTATCTCACCATTCATTTGGTAAGAAGCCCCATCGTTGGATGTGAAGGGAGGGGCGTTGGGACGTTTTTATAGTCATAGAAAGCAACCCATGGAACATTTTAGCAATATCGTTTTAGGGACTAGATCGTTTACCGAAGGCAACATCGAGGGTCATCGAGGGACTACAATATTTTACCGAGGGTCTTTGCTAAAACGCCCATGTTCGAGGGACATGACTATTTTTCCCATAGGCAACAAAGTGAGATTACCCTAAGGGTGCATGTTTGCAAGTGTGTTTCATTGTGTGCATTTAATCTTTGATTATGGGGTTTGTCTATTTGTTAGTTTTATATTGCCATACACACCCTAGTTACTACACACTATATGAAAGCAATAAAAGTGCGGAAATGTAAAGTCCTACGCTAATAAAAAGTTTAGGGGATGGGGGTACATATTTACAAATGGGGATTGCAAATAAAAATAAGTCCTAAATTACTATTACAACCATATTGAAATGTATAGGAATGTACAAAAAAATGTGAAATGAAACTTGTTTAGAAATATTTTTTTCTTAAGGAAATAAATTAAAAGGAAAATATTTTTATGTTTTTTATGTTAATAAAAGAAAAGAGTTGAAAAGGAAAATAAATGCAAGATAGAAAAGACCCCCGGATTGGAACAACTAGCTACGATGTCTTCTATGTTCAAAGTCAATTGGGACAACGAAGCTCCCCAGATTATCATTGAAAGATTGGACGAACCTGCACATTGCTGCGACATTGAGACTGAAGAGGTAACAGAAAAGCCCTAGTTTCATGAGGTGAAGAGGTATCTCGAGGCTCAGGAGTACCCCGAGGGTGCATCTGTTAATGACAAGAAGTTTATGAGGAGGTTCGCAGCGAAGTTGTTCATCATCAATGGTATCCTTTACAAGCGTAACCATGATTCAATTTTACTGAGATGTGTGGATAATAATGAAGCAGAAAGGATCATGGCAGATTTACATGAAGGTACTTTTGGAACTCACTCCAGTGGACACACCATGGCAAAGAAAATCCTTCGGGAAGGATATTTCTGGTCCATAATGGAAGCCGACTGTTATCAGCATTCTCGGACTTGTCACAAGTGCCAAGTCTATGCTGATGAGGTGCACATACCGCCAGTACCTCTAAACGTCTTGACATCTCCGTGGCCTTTTACAATGTGGGGCATTGGTATGATCAGCGAGATCAGACCTACAGCATCCAACGAGCATCGTTTCATCCTGGTATCTATTGATTACTTTACGAAGTGGGTTGGAGCGACTTCCTTTGATACTTTAACCAAGAACGTCATGGCACGGTTCATTCGGCATAATCTGATTTGTCGATACGGTGTACCCGAGAGGATCATTACGGACAATGGTACAAATCTCAACAATAAGATGATCACTGAGCTCTACAAGCAGTTCAAGATACAGCATCACAACTCTTCTCCCTACCGGCCGAAGATGAATGGGGCTGTTGAAGCGGCTAATAAGAACGTTAAAAAGATTTTTCAAAAGATGGCAGTGACCTACAAAGACTAGCACGAGATGTTACCATTTGCTCTTCATGGGTACCGTACCTCAGCGCGGATGTCAACAGGGGAAACACCCTATTCCTTCGTATATGGCATGGAGGCAGTCTTGCCCATTGAAGTTCAGATACCCTCTCTTCGGATTATGAAGGATGCAGGTTTGAGCAAAGACGACTGGATTCAGACCCGGCTTGATCAGCTGAACTTAATTGACAAAAAGACACTTACTGCTATTTGTCATGGTCAAACGTATCAAAAGCGGAATATTAAGGCCTTTAACAAGAAAGTTAGATGATAGGAGTATCAAGTTTGGGACCTAGTTATCAAGCGCATTATCCTACCACAAGGTGATCCCAGGGGAAAATGGACCCCTACCTACGAAGGGCCATTTGTGGTTAAGAACATTTTCTCGGGAGGAGCTATGATTCTAACCACCATGGATGGTGACGACCTTCCACACCCCGTCCATGTAGACATAGTAAAAAGATACTACACATGATTAACGACCCGCTAGGTCGACTGGCCTAGGAAAAAATAAGGGCTTCCCGGTGAACCAAAAGGGTTCGGGAAAAAATAAGGGATGAAAATGAAAAATTTGTGCACCCGGCAAGTCGAAAACCTGAAAAGGCGGCTTGGGAAAAAAAGGGTATCCCGGTGGACTGAAAACCCGAAAGGGCGGTCCAGGAAAAAAATTAGGGATCAAAGCGTAACACTATGTCTCATTGGATCACCTTACAACCAGACTTTGTTATCAACTATCAAGCTCAGACGACACTAATCAATCTGATCTACCTTCAACCAAGTAGCAAAGTGATGAGATGCTCGAGGACATAAAGGCAATAGCAGAATTGGAACCCAGTGGGATTATTCACATAGCTGTTTTGTTTAGTTTTTCACAAATTGTGTAAATTCTATTATTCGGTGGTGTTCTCTTACTAGGACGTCAGCTTCTTGTATAAAAATGCCTATTTATAGGTCAAACTTCAAAATCAATAAAATTCATTTTCAGAGAAATTTCAAACCGTTTTTCCTTTTTTTGTTTTGTTTTGCAAAGAACGTCCAATGTTCATTTTTGATATATGCATTTGACATTAATTGGTGCTCATGAATATTTATATGCGAAACAAAAGACGATTACTGGTAATATCAGAAATGGGGGCAAATGAGAATTTGTCCAAGATTTGCAGTTGCTTTATCCACCAGGTACAAAGGTAGATTCAGCTGAAGAACATGGTCAATGTGTGTTCACTCCCCGCAGAGTAAGATGGTAATGATAGCTCTCCCCAACTGAGACTTGCAACAGTAAATGAATCGGTAATATTCTCCCCAAGAAGAGTTTATCTACCATCAACACTGAAAAGGCTTAATATCCCTGGCAGTCTTAATATTCCCCAACGGAGTATAAAAATATTCCCCGGCAGAATACAAATCATCCCCAGTAGACTTTGGAAGATTGTCCCCGGCATAGCTCAAAGGAATATCCCCATTAGAGTCTAAAAGGCTATCCCCAGTGAAGTTGCAAATGAAGATCATCCCCAATAGAGTTCATTCCCTTCACAAACAAGAGGTCAATTCCCAACAGGATTAAGCTTCACCAGCAACGATAATTCATCCCCAGCAGAATTTATCAGTGGAATTCTCTACAGAACATCTCTTCCCTGCAGAGTAATCTCCTCATCAGTTTATTCCCCAACGAATTTATCCTCTCCTGCAGGTTTATTCTTGCAATCATCTTTGTTCGTCATCCCCAGTGGAAACGAAGAATCCAACACTATTCCCCAGTAGCTATCCGGGATTTATTTTCCCCAACTACAAACATCACATTTTCATACATCATGATACATGCATATACGCATCATACAACACAATCTCATTTATTTTGAGAACATCATTGCTTGATATATATCATGCATTGCATACGACTGACCTTTACCTTTCAGGAAGGATGCAGTTAAGTTCTCAGCAGTCGAAGTACTGACCGGTTCTTAAATCTCAACTGAATTAGTCTCGGTTGAATTACAGATAAGGTTCTAAATCCCGACAATTTCCTCCGTCGAAGTGTGGACGAGTTCTTAAATCTCCATAGAATTATACCCCGTTGAAGTACAAACAGTTCCTAGATCTCGATGAAGATGTTTCCCTCAGTCGAAGTACTGACCGGTTCTTAATCTCAACTGAATTAGTCTCGGTTGAATTACAAATAAGGTTCTAAATCTCAACAAATTTCCTCCGTCGAAGTGTGGACGAGTTCTTAAAACTAAACAGAATTATACTCTGTTGAAGTACAAACAGTTCCTAGATCTCGATGAAGATGTTTCCCTCAGTCGAAGTACTGACCGGTTCTTAAATGTCAACTGAATTAGTCTCGGTTGAATTACAGATAAGGTTGTAAATCTCGACAATTTTCCTCCGTCGAAGTGTGGACGAGTTCTTAAATCTCAACAGAATTATCCTCCATTAAAGTACAGACAGTTCCTAGATCTCGATGAAGATGTTTCCCTCAGTCGAAGTACTGACCGGTTCTTAAATCTCAACTGAATTAGTCTCGGTTGAATTACAGATAAGGTTCTAAATCTCGACAATTTCCTTCCGTCGAAGTGTGGACGAGTTCTTAAATCTCAACAGAATTATCCTCTGTTGAAGTACAGACAGTTCCTAGATCTCGATGAAGATGTTTCCCTCAGTCGAAGTACTGACCGACTCTTAAATATCAACTGAATTAGTCTCGGTTGAATTACAGATAAGGTTCTAAATCTCGGCAATTCTCCTTAGTCGAAGTACTAACCGGTTCTTAAATCTCAACTGAATTAGTCTCGGTTGAATTACAGATAAGGTTCTAAAACTCGACAGATTTCCCCCAGTTGAATTACGGACAAGTTCTTAAAACTCAGCAGAGATGTTCTCTCAGCTGAAGTACAGGCAAATACTTAAATCTCAACAAAGATCAGGCTTCCCCAGCGGAATCTTCCACAACAACAGGTATGCAAGTTCTCGCTAAGGAATCTCTTATGCGATCGACACTCATGGCATCTTTAAGCCTATCCTCCCTCCAACAATCTCCAAATGGCATCTGTAAGCCCATTCCCGACATCACAAGGCTGATACCACTTCATGTGAGTGCAAATTTCTAGGCACTCTAGTGTTCAATCCTCTTCCACCTTCGGATCACGAAAGGCACGAATGCCAATCTACATCCTCAGGTTTAAGAAGATTGAACATGGGAAGCTGTTGTACCCTAAAATTTTCCCTCTCATATTTATCAAGACATTGCAAGAAAAATCTCCAAGTGGCTCAAGGTTGCTCAAGAGTTGGACAAACAAGCTATCTCCTAAGGTAGTCAACCCCAAATTAGGGTTTTGTGTTGCATCAAGATCATTGATTCCAAATGACCTCAAGTTATCCCCAATGTCCTAATATGTTCTCAAGGTCATCCATGTCAAATTTCAAGCCTTGCAGAGGAAGTTTTCCCAGTCAATAGCTCAAAAGGTCCAAAAATCGACTGTGCTAGGGCAAAAGTCAACTGTGACCCAAATACAGTCAAACTTCAAGATTTTTTGTCAACATTCTCAGTTTGGAGGATATTTCATCATTTTATCAAGGGTTGATCATGATTCATCAAGGATTGCTCAAAATTCATCAAGACTCAAAAGTTGCTAAATTAGGGTTTTGTAGGAAAAGTCAACTCAACTTTGACCAAGCATAACTTTCTCATATTTTATGATAAATGACCCATACAAAGCTCATTTTGAATAGAATGCAATTTCTTACAATCCATATTCATACCCCAAGATCAAAAAATGCACTCACAAGAAGTTATAAATTTGGACATTATAGGTCATTTTTGAAAGTCAACAAAAACACCTTTTTTGTCAAAGCTTATAACTTGGGCATGGGATATCAAAATGAGATGAGACCAAAAGGGTTGGTTATAGGACATCTCAATATTTCTATAAAGTCAAAGAACACTTCCAAAAGTTCAAAATTGAATAAGTTATGCATTGTTAAAGTTGGGCATTTTTGCAAAATTGCCAAAAGTCAACTATCCCCAAAACTTCAAATTTTGTCAAATGGGCCCATTCCTTTCCCCTTGATTTGAGCTTGCATAGTTGCCCACGTGTCCTAGCTTCATCCATGAACCCATATTTCATTTTTATTATTTTATTTGATTTTTTATTGAATTTATTCATTTTTAATCAAATAAAATCATATAAAATCCAAAACTTTGATTATATAAGATTTTTTTGGCTGTTTCAGGTTTTAATTATCATCATTATCATCATCAAACTCGAATCATACAAAATCATGTGCAAAAAGATTTATATTTGGCAAATTTGGCAAGGTTTAAAGAGGAGATCAAATCAAATATGTATGCATTGATTTAGAGAGATTAAGTCCATGATTTCTACCCTAATGCAAAGCATGATACATAAAGAAGCCAAAGCAATCGAAATAAGGGTTGACAATTGGAGAAAGAGGCAAAACAAAGTTGGAAAAAAGTGACAAAGAGCTTGAGATCAAAATCGTGCTTAGAGGTGTTTTCAAGGGCTGAGACTTGTCCCAAACGCTTCCTGGGTGTTCACTCAATCTACCTGGATCAAAAGCAAGCTTCTTCAAACCCCATAATACGCTATAAGTCCCACGTTACCTAGCTCTGTTATTGGATTCGATTAGGTCCATTCTGGCATTATTTGAATGAAATAATTGCATATTCATAACCCTCATGTTATTTGCAAACCTTTGGCAATAATCAATTTGATTTATAGGCGCTGTAACCCCGAAACACCATAGCTAGGGTTGTGTTTTTGTTTTTAGGGATTCTTATTTCAGGTGAAATTGGTCCATGTAATGGGCATGGTTGCATCCGGGAGGACGAGACGAACACAACCATACCCTTGAAAGTCATTCTTATTGCCTGGAAACGATTTTTCGAATGAGCTGCACTTTTAGCTGCAGATTCAAATCCGCAGGTAAAATTACAGTAGTGGAAGGACAGGGACGAAGAGCTGGCATTCACCCATTTGGCCATTCAAAAATGGCGCGCGTTTTTTTCTTTTCTGACCAATTAATTTTGTTTTGTTATATTATTATTATTATGCAATATACTTACAAATGAATCAAGGCAGCGTAGTGGCAAGGAAAGCAAGCAATCACTTTCAGGACCTGGGTTCGAATCCCAGGTCCCCCACTTTCTCATTGTTTTTTTATTTCAGGCGATTGTGTGTGTATTCAAGCTTGTAGAGCACCATGCACCATAGCCCATTCAGTGGCCTGATGGCCATTGGCCAGATCTGGTGGCCAGGATCTGAAGGACCACCATAGGCAAGGTCCACGCACGCCCACCAGATCTCACAAAGTCAACAAGGCCAGCTCCAATTGGGCTTCAGATTGCTTTCTACACCATAAATCCAGGCCCATACCCCTTTTCTCTTCTATTTACTTTTTTTTTAATTAATTGTTTTTTTATTTTTATTTAATTACTAACTAATTAAAATTCAGTCTTTTTTAAAATAATATCACAAAAATATTTTTATATTTAATTAAACTTCAAATTTTTATTTTTATTAATAAACACTAATTAATTAATTTAGGTATTGATTAGAATAACCTTAACCTATTTTTGTAAATAATTAAAATTAACTAGACCTAATTAGGTTTTCACTAATTCAATTAATCTTTATTTTCTTTCTTAAAATAACAAAAACCCAAAAATAATTTATTAATGATTTAATTTATTAATTTAGTAATAAATTTAGGTTAATTTCTTTCTTAAAATAAAAACAACAAAAAAAATGTCTTCTTTAAAGGGTCAAAACCCTAGAATTTTGCGCTCGATTTAATCTCCCGCACGCGTTGTTTATTTTTATCCAATAATGTACCTGCTCCCGGATTGTAATAGCTTAATAGGAATTTTATTTATTTATCACTTTATTTATTTTTAAAAGGGTTTGTCTTTGGCGATGTAAATACCCGACGCCTTGTAATTTAAATTCCGCATTTTATTTCCGCAAATTATAATTGTTAGATGTTTGATAATAGGATGGCATGACAAGACTGAATGTTTTAACCTAAAATCAATTTAGATCACCCTTAACATGTACAAAGATAAAAATAAATTGAAAACGACACACTTGCACATGCGCACTCTTAGGGTATACCCCACTTGGTTGCCTTCGTACGCGGTCATTGAGTATAGGTTGTTTTAGAGGTCGTCCTCTTGTCTAAAGATCATAGTCGCCTCGAAATGGTTGCCTCGGATATTGTTGCCTCAAACAAATGATCTAAGACATTAGGGTTATCGCTAAGGCGTCCTAACATTGCTTTATTGACCGAACGTCCCTCATTCGAATTGACCCTTAAATTCCAACGACGGTGCTACCTACTCATCAATAGTAGGATAGCATTGTCTAAAGGAAGATAGCATAGAACGATTCCTTTTTCGAGTAGGTAGATGGTTCTTAGATACTTGCTCTTTCAAAAAACAAAATCTTTTCACACTTACACTTTTCGAACAAAGTTTTTAAAAACACTTCATACACTCTTGAGGACAGAAGCAAGAGTTAAATCGAAGTCTTAAAACAAAAACTTTTTTTCAAATCCACAAGCACAAAGAAATATTTTGAAAACAATATGAGCAAGTACCTAAGAGCCCGTGGATAACCACAGATAGAAAGGGTGCTAACACCTCCCCTTTCTATAATCTACCCCCCGAACCTGAGAAATATCTCGAAAAAGGAATTTTTCTGTGCTTTTTTCCTTTCCTTGTTGAATAAAATAAAAGTCGATGGAGACTCTTGCTTATCGCGACATTTTGCAAACACAAACGCAAAACACAAACCAGCATTCCAAAAAACAGCCAGTTCTTCCCACCGCATCACAGAACTGGCGACTCTGATGGGGAGTAATAAGTGGGGTGTACCTTAGAAATAGTTCATAATGTTTTCAATTGCTTGACTTGTATGCTTTATCTTTGTGGGTTTGAATCAGAGTTACTATAGATCCTAACCCAGATCCGGGGGATACCCTTTAGGTAAGTAGCAATAAACTGTGAGGGAACTATACGGTGTAAACCGATACGGTTGAAGCAGTAGCTACGTTGGTGTGGCACTTTAGTATGTACCGATATCCCTTGTGGCGCAACGAGGAGAATATGGGTCTGCTAAGGGGTCATTAAGCACCAACTGACCTTAGAACCTTTAAATTGACCAACTTGGCCATAGAACAGTAGCAGTATGCTACACTCATTGAGACTAAACTCTCGCGATGATTCCGGCTGCAAGAAAAGGTTGCTAAACTGGAATTATGACCGATCGAGGGTAGTCAGTGATATTGAGATCCTCTAGAACCCGGTTACCATTTTTAGGACAGGTTTGAACC
The DNA here is from genome assembly GCA_948472305.1 of Vicia faba. NCBI lineage: Eukaryota > Viridiplantae > Streptophyta > Magnoliopsida > Fabales > Fabaceae > Vicia > Vicia faba. Next base: position 487,332,191 of record OX451739.1, read on the forward strand.
AACTGAACTGAAAGAGGGTAGTACCTAGACTCCTTGCCAGCCTGAAATCTAAGGGCTCTCTTTGTGACTTGTGTGCCTTTACCATGTTTTCTATTTGTGGATACTTGTGGTGTGTTTTCTATCATGACATCATGACATCATAACATTACATGCATCTTGCATTGGACTAACCTATTTCAAAGACCGGAGGGATTCATCTTTGTTCTGTTTTGTAGGTCATGACACCCATGCGTAGAAACACCATCCAGATCAACTTTGTCCAGGTTCTCACTCAACTTAAGGAATTGGTTGCAAAGATTTAAGATACTACCTCCTTTATCAGAAGACATGGTCACCTCCTGCGTTTGGTCACTTCCAAATTAGACGAACAAATGATGAGTGTCTTAGTCCAGTTCTTTGATCCACTGTACCATTGATTTACTTTTACGGACTACCAGTTGGTCCCTACCTTGGAAGAGTTCTCTGATCTTCTTGGCATTTCTATTTTGGAGCAGACTCCGTTCACAGGTTGGGAGAAAGTTCTTAGGCCGGAAGAGATTGCTTCAGCACTCCATCTGACAAAGGCTGAGGTAATGTATAATTGGGAAACTCGTAGTGGAGCAAAGGGCTTTTTGACTAAATTCTTGGTTGGTAAAGCTAATCAGTTATGGGACAGTCTAGACTTCCAGGCATTCGAAGACATTCTGGCTCTTCTCATATATGGTTTGGTGTAGTTTCCTAACTCAGATTCCTTCATCGATGTAAATGCAGTAAAGATTTTCATATCCGGTAATCTTGTGCCCACTCTCTTGGTTGCCATTCTTCATTCTCTTTATGCCCATACTGCTCGGAAGAGGGGAACCCTTATGAGCTGTGCACCATTGTTAGCGAGGTGGTTTATTTCTCACCTCCCCAAATCAGTTTTGAAGAACAAAGAAGGCATGGGTTGGGCCTACAGGGTTATGTCTCTCTCTCATAATGACATCATTTGGACTATTAAGGGTATGGACGAGGTGGCTATTATTGATCGCTGTGGGGAATACCCCAATGTTCCACTGATAGGAACCAATGGAGGAATCACTTGCAATCTGTGCTTGGCCTTACGTCAGTTTGGGCGAGCTAGAAGGGAAGGACCTCATGAGTTGCTGATGCCAAGTATTGTCTTTGACTTCCAATGGGATAGTTACGAGCAACGCCGCAGATTCATAAGAGCTTGGGATAGAGTACACAAGTCTGATCCGCATGACCTGGGTGCAAAGACTTCTCTTTCGATGGAGCCATATCTCCGATTGGTTCGTATCCGTGCCTAAAAGCTGGGAATGCCGTATGAAGCCGTCTTGCCTATCATTGTTGAAGTTGCTGATGAAGAAGGGGTTCCTCCTACCATCCTACACCCTTACATGCCTACTGACATAGGGGTATTAAAGAGATCCTGGATGCAGCTGAGAGAAGAGCGGGATACTTACAGAGAAAAGTATCACGAGCAAGAGCAGAAGATTCAGAAGTTGACAAGGAAGCTGGAGAACGAGCGGATCCTCAATGACTATGTTCGCACCGACAAGAAACGAGTCTGGAGCATTGATTGTTTTTTGATTATTTCTAGTTTTGATTTACTTTTCAGTTTTTCTTTCTTGTAACGCCTTAAAGGCATCTGTTGAACAATTGAATTTCAAGTTTATCTAATAAAAGTGTGTTTCATTTTTTTGGTTTACGAATTTGAATCTCTCGACGTCTTTGAAATCATATCATGCGCATTTCATTCCATGCACCTCATAATAGGTACCCCTTACAGGTTTTCTCATCTTCTTCGCTGTTTATTTCAGCATCATGTCTTCTGAACCATCAACTGAACAAGTAATCAAGGCTCTACAGGCTCAAAACGCCCAGTTCCAGGAATTGTTCATGAGTTTAGCTAAGGGTCAGCAAGATTTGAAGACCCTTATCTTGAAAGAGAAGAAGAAGAAGAAGAAGAAGAAGACAGTCTTATTTAATATGGGTCGTAAATTCGGAAACGATTTGCGCGAAGAGGTTGATTTGACCCACTCATCTGGAGGGGGAGATAATCAAGAAGAAAGGAGGGCTCCTAGCCCTGTGGTTTCAGACAATAAGACCGACTTCGACGAAGACCAGTATCCTCCGGCTGAGGATAGGTATAAACAACTGGAAGACCGGTTGAGCGCGATGGATGTTCAGAAAGTGCCTGTTTTGGACTTTGGAGATCTGGGTCTGTCATTTGGGGTAGTAATTCCACACAAGTTCAAAGCACCAGCCTTTGCTAAGTACGACGAGGTTTCTTGTCCAAAACTGCACCTCTGTTAGTATGTTAGGAAGATTCAGCCATACACCGCTGACAAGAACCTCTAGATCCACTTCTTTCAAGACAGTCTTTCAGGGACTCAGCTTGAATGGTTTTACCAGCTAGAAGGAGCTAGTATCCGTAATTCGGAAGATTTGGCCGCTGCTTTCTACAAGCAGTACCAATACAATGCCGACCTCGCTCCCACGCATACCCAACTCTAGGGTATGTCTATGGGTGCGGGCGAAGGTTTCAAAGACTATGCTCAGAAGTGGAGGGACCTTGCTGGAAGAGTGCAACCACCCTTGGCTGATAGGGAACTAGTGGATATGTTTTTGGGGACCTTGTCTGGTCTGTATTTCAACCATCTGATTGGAAGTTCATCGTCCGGGTTTACAGAGCTGATCATGACTGGGGAAAGGATTGAGGCTGGTATCAAATCCGGTAAAATACAGAAGGGTGCTTCATCAGGCACCGAGAAGAAGCCTTTTAAGAAGGATTCCAATGTTGTTTACAGTTCAAAAAGCCAGAATAGACCTGAACACCGCCAAGCTGTTAACGCGGTTGTTATTTCAAGACCTGTTGTTGCACCTCAGCGCAACAATCAGCCAAGGGCCAAGAGACCGCGAAGATAATTCACTCAGCTCAACATGACCTTATCCCAAATTCTACCGCAATTATTAAAGACCAACTTGGTGATTCTAAAGGAGGCCCCAAATACTCCCAACACAACATCACCGATGTACGACCCGAATGCCCGCTGTGCTTTTCACTCTAATAGCCCGAGGCATGATACAGATAACTGTTGGGTCTTGAAGAACAAGGTACAAGACTTGATTGATGCTAAGGAGATAGAGTTCGGAGCACCAGAAAAGCCTAAACATGATGCGAGAGTGAATGCTATTGGGGATGACGACGATGAAGAGTTTGATATTGACAGTTGGATCTACCCGACTGCCAACAGTGGATTAAGCAATTGGACAGCGAGGGATTCTATGCCAGTTTCTTTTATTACCCAGTAATGAGACTTTTGTTTTGTATTTGTAACAGACAATCTTTTAAAATTTACGGCCCGGTGTCTTACCCAGGGCACCGTGGCTTCATATGTGAGGGCTTTATGTGTGTCATCTACATATATCATTAATAAAAGCATTGGACGTTTCTTGCATTTCAAATTTTGCGCTCCTTGTTTTTCTTTTATTATATATTGCAAAACAATTATTTTACACACACTCACATATACAGGTCTACATCCACTCTGGATCTCACTGGTAATGACTCTACTACTTCCAGTTATGACTTCGAAAGTCCGATCAACTTAGCTGAAGACGAAGGTGAAGATGATGGTGAAGTTCCTGGTGAACTTGCTAGAATGCTACTCCAGGAAGAGAGGGTTATTCATCCGCACGAAGAGCCGGTGGAATCAGTGAATCTGGGTACATAAGTAGATAATAAAGAGGTCAAGATCAGTGCAAATCTAGAAGCTAGTGTTAAGCAACGGTTGATTCAGATGCTGCGTGACTACGTTGAGATCTTTGCCTGGTCTTACGAAGATATGCCTGGGTTGGATACCGACATTGTGGTTCACCGCCTGCCTACCAAGGAAGACTGTCCTCCAGTAAAGCAGAAGGTCCGCCGAATGCGCCCAGAGATGTCTGAGAAAATCAAGGCTGGAGTGATGAAACAGTTTGACGCCGGTTTTCTAGCAGTTACTTCTTACCCACAGTGGGTTGCCAACGTGGTTCCTGTGCCGAAGAAGGATGGTAATGTTCGGATGTGTGTTGACTATAGGGATCAGAACAGGGCAAGTCCCAAGGATGATTTCCCTCTACCTCATATCGATGTTCTGGTTGACAACACTGCTCAGCATAAGGTCTTCTCCTTTATGGATGGTTTCTCCGGTTATAATCAGATTAAAATGGCTCCCGAAGACATGGAGAAGACAACCTTTGTTACTCAATGGGGTACCTTTTGCTACAAGGTCATGCCTTTTGGATTGAAAAATGCTGGGGCAACGTATCAGCGCGCCATGGTCGCCTTGTTCCATGACATGATCCATCATGAGATTGAGGTTTACGTTGACGACATAATTGCGAGATCCCAGACTGAAGAAGAACATCTTGACCACCTTCAGAAGTTATTTGACAGGTTGAAGTTGTACAAGCTGAGGTTAAACCCGAACAAGTGTACCTTCGGGGTGAGATCTGGTAAGCTGATGGGTTTCGTCATAAGCGATAAAGGTATTCAGGTGGATCCCGCAAAGGTGAAGGCTATACAGGAAATGCCGGCTCCCCGAATAGAAAAAGAAGTCAGAGGCTTTTTGGGACGTTTGAACTATATTGCTTGATTCATCTCGCACCTGACTGCTACTTGTGAGCCAATCTTCAAGCTACTGAAGAAAGATCAAGTGCTAAGATGGAATGATGAATGTCAGGTCGCTTTCGAAAGGATCAAAGAGTATCTCCAAGAGCCACCCATTCTGATGCCTCCAGTTGAAGGGAGACCTTTGATCTTATACTGGACAGTACTCGACAACTCAATGGTGTGTGTGCTGGGTCAGCATGACGAGTCTGGCCGAAAAGAGCATGCTATTTATTACCTTAGCAAAAAGTTTACCGACTGCGAGACTCAATACTCGTTGCTCGAGAAAACTTGTTGCGCTTTGGCATGGGATGCTCGCCAGCTGAGACAATATATGCTGACTCACACTACTATATTGATATCAAAGATGGATCCAATCAAGTATAGCTTCGAGAAGCCCGCCTTGTCCGGAAGAATAGCAAGATGGAAGATGATCTTGACTGAGTATGACATCCAATACACAACCCAGAAAGCAATTAAAGGAAGTGTGTTGGCAGATCATTTGGCACATTAGGTAGTGGACGATTACCAGTCTATGAACTTTGAATTCCCGGATGAGAATATCATGTTAGTGAAGAGCTTAATATTGTAAAAACAAAGAGACTTGATCACTCTGTTGAGTTAAAAGCTAAATGTATCAAGAGAGCTCATAACATCAAGGGGAATTGTAACATGGTGGGAGAACTGACTTGGTCATTTTGCATTTGATCGCAAATGGTGCGGTTAGCAAGAGTCGCCACCGACTTTTCTTTTATCCAAAAGGAAAGGCTGAAAAGAATAAGAAAGAATTTTGAGATTATTTCTTGAGTTCGGGGGGTAGATTATGAAAAGGGAATGTATTAGCACCTTTTTCATCCGTAGTTATCTACGGGCTCTTAGTTGCTTGCTAGATCACTTGCTTTTGTTTGAAAATCTGCTTTGTGTGGTTTTTTAGAAGTATTTTGAAAAGGCGCCATCATTTAGGCTAACTTTGTAATGATTCTCGTTCGTAAGAATGTACACAAAGTGTTGAACTTTTGAAAAATGTTTCAAGTTTAAAAGATGTTTTGAAAGTGTTGGTGTTTGTTTTGAAAATAGCAAGGATGTTTTGATTTTGAAATTGAGCAAGCAACTAGGAACAAACTACCTACTCAAAAGTCTTTCATGTTTATTTCCTCTTTCCTTTGACATTGTTATCTTACCATTGATTTGGTAAGTAACCCTATCTTTAGATGTAAAAGGGACGGGTGTGGGTCACCGTATATCCATGTGTGATACGGTGGGAAAACTGACTTGAGGTGTTTTGCGTTTGTGTTTGCAAATGTTGCAGTTTAGCAAGATTCGCCACCAACTTTTCTTTTATCCAAAAAGGAAAGATGAAAAAGCACAGGAAAAACCTTTAGAGATGTTTTTGAGTTCGGGGGGTAGATTATGAAAAGGGAATGTATTACCACCCTTTCCATCCATGGTTTTCCATGGGCTCTTAGTTACTCGCTAGATCACTTGCTTTTATTTGAATGTTCTTTGGTGTGGTTTGGAAATTATTTTGAAAATGTATCTTTGTAATGATTCTCGTTTCTATAAGAACGCATACAAAGTGTTTGTTTCGAAAATATTTCAAAGATGTGTTTGTAAAATGTGTTTTTGAAAGTAACTTTGAAAAGGGTTTCCTTTGTAATGGCTCTCGTCTCTATAAGAACGCGTACAAAGTGTTGTCTTTTGAAAATGTTTCAAATGGAAGTGTTGGTGTATAAAATGTTTTTGTTGTGAGCAAGCGAGTAACTGAGAGAGAACCTACCTACTCAAAAGGTCTTAGATGTGCTTTTACTCCTCCTTTAGATGTTGCTATCTCACCATTGATTTGGTAATAAGCCCCATCGTTGGATGTGAAGGGAGGGGCGTTGGGACGTTTTTATAGTCATAGAAAGCAACCCATGGAACATTTTAGCAATATCGTTTTAGGGACTAGATCGTTTACCGAAGGCAACATCGAGGGTCATCGAGGGACTACGATCTTTTATCGAGGGTCTTTGCTAAAACGCCCATGTTCGAGGGACATGACTATTTTTCCCATAGGGAACAAAGTGAGATTACCCTAAGGGTGCATGTTTGCAAGTGTGTTTGATTGCATGCATTTAATCTTTGATTATAGGGTTTGTCTATTTGTTAGTTTTATCTTTCCATACACACCCTAGTTACTATACACTATATGAAAGCAATAAAAGTGCGGAAATGTAAAGTCCTACGCTATTACAAAGTTTAGGGGATGGGGGTACATATTTACAAATGGTGATTGCAAATAAAAATAAGTCCTAAATTACTATTACAACCATATTGAAATGTATAGGAATGTACAAAAAAATGTGAAATGAAACTTGTTAAAAAATATTTTTGTCTTAAGGAAATAAATTATAAGGAAAATATTTTTATGTTTTTTATGTTAATAAAAGAAAAGAGTTGAAAAGGAAAATAAATGCAAGATAGAAAAGACCCCCAGATTGGAACAACTAGCTACGATGTCTTCTATGTTCAAAGTCAATTGGGACAATGAAGCTCCCCGGATTATCATTGAAATATTGGACGAACCTGAACATTGCTGCGACATTGAGACTGAAGAGGTAACAGAAAAGTCCTGGTTTGATGAGGTGAAGAGGTATCTCGAGGCTCAGGAGTACCTCGAGGGTGCATCTGTTAATGACAAGAAGTTTCTTAGGAGGTTCGCAGCGAAGTTCTTCATCAGCAATGGTATCCTTTACAAGCGTAACCATGATTCAACTTTACTGAGATATGTGGATAAGAATGAAGCAGAAAGGATCATGGAAGATTTACATGAAGGTACTTTCGAAACTCATTACAGTGGACACACCATGGAAAAGAAAATCCTTCGGGAAGGATATTTCTGGTCCACAATGGAAGCCGACTGTTATCAGCATTCTCGGACCTGTCACAAGTGCCAAGTCTATGCTGATGAGGTGCACATACCTCCAGTACCTCTGAACGTCTTGACAGCTCAGTGGCCTTTTTCAATGTGGGGCATTGATTTGATCGGCGAGATCAGACCTACAGCGTCCAACGGGAATCGTTTCATCCTGGTAGCTATTGATTACTTTACGAAGTGGGTTGAAGCGGCTTCCTTTGCTACTGTAACCAAGAACGTCGTGGCACAGTTCATTCGGCACAATCTGATTTGTCGATACGGTGTACCCGAGAGGATCATTACGGACAATGGTACAAATCTCAAAAATAAGATGATCACTGAGCTCTGCAAGAAGTTCAAGATACATCATCACAACTCTTCTCCCTACCGGCCAAAGATGAATGGGGCTGTTGAAGCGGCTAATAAGAACATTAAAAAGATTGTGGAAAAGATGACAGTGACCTACAAAGACTATCACAAGATGTTACCATTTGCTCTTCATGGATACCGTACCTCAGCGCAGACGTCAACGGGGGAAACACCCTATTCCTTGGTATATGGCATGGAGGAAGTCTTGCCCATTGAAGTTCAGATACCCTCTCTTCAGATTATGAAGGATGCAGGTTTGAGCGAAGACGACCGGATTCAGACCCGGCTTGATCAGCTGAACTTAATCGACAAAAAAAGACTTACTGCTATTTGTCATGGTCAAACGTATCAAAAGCGGATGATCAAGGCCTTTAACAAGAAAGTTAGACGACAGGAGTATCAAGTTGGGGACCTAGTGATCAAGCGTATTATCCTACCACAAGGTGATCCCAGGGGAAAATGGACCCCTACCTACGAAGGGCCATTTGTGGTTAAGAACATTTTCTCGGGAGGAGCTATGATTCTAACCACCATGGATGGTGACGACCTTCCTCACCCCGTCAATGCAGACATAGTAAAAATATACTACGCATGATTAACGACCCGCTAGGTTGACTGGCCTAGGCAAAAATAAGGGCTTCCCAGCGAACCAAAAGGGTTCTGGCAAAAATAAGGGATGAAAATGAAAAATTTGTGCACCCGGCAAGTCGAAAACCTGAAAAGGCGGCTTGGGCAAAAAAGGGTATCCCGGTGGACTGAAAACCCAAAAGGGCGGTCCAGGAAAAAATTGGGATCAAAGCGTAACACTATGTCTCATTGGATCACCTTGTAACCAGACTTTGGTATCAACTATCAAGCTCAGACGACACTAATCAATCTGATCTACCTTCAACCAAGTAGCAAAGTGATGAGATGCTCGAGGACATAAAGGCAATAGCAGAATTGGAACCCAGTGGGATTATTCACATAGCTGTTTTGTTTAGTTTTTCACAAATTGTGTAAATTCTATTATTCGACGGTGTTCTCTTACTACGACGTCAGCTTCTTGTACAAAAACTCCTATTTACAGACCAAACTTCAAAATCAATACAATTCATTTTCAGAGAAATTTCAAACCGTTTTTCCTTTTTTTGTTTTGTTTTGCAAAGAACGTCCAATGTTCATTTTTTATATATGCATTTGACCTTAATTGCTGCTCATGAATATTTATATGCGAAACAAAAGACGATTACTGGTAATATCAGAAACGGGGGAAAATGAGAATTTGTCCAAGTTTTGCAGTTGCTTTATCCACCAGGTACAAAGGTAGATTCGGCTGAAGAACATGGTCAATGTGTGTTCACTCCCCGCAGAGTAAGACAGTAATGACAGCTCTCCCCGGCCGAGACTTGCAACTGTAAATAAATCGGTAATATTCTCCCCAAGCAGAGTTTATCTACCATCAACACTGAAAAGGCTTAATATCCCTGGCAGTCTTAATATTCCCCAACGGAGTATAAAAATATTCCCTGGAAGAATCCAAGATATCCACAGTGGAGTTTGAAATTTTGCCCAACGCAGTCTGAAGAAGCTTCCCCGAGTGGAGTTTGGAGAATCATCCCCAGTAGACTTTGGAAGATTGTCCCCAGCATAGTTCAAAGGATTATCCCCATTAGAGTCTAAAAGGCTATCCCCAGTGAAGTCACAAATGAAGATCATCCCCAACGGGGTTCATTCCCTTCACAAAAAAGAGGTCAATTCCCAACAGGATTCAGCTTCACCAGCAACGATAATTCATCCCCAGCGGAATTTATCAGTGGAATTCTCTACATAACATCTCTTCCCCATAGAGTAATCTCCTCATCAGTTTATTCCCCAACGAAGTTATCCTCTCCTGCAGGTTTATTCTCGCAATCATCTTCGTTCGTCATCCCCAGTGGAAACGAAGAATCCAACTCTATTCCCCAGTAGCTATCCGGGATTTATTTTCCGCAGCTACAAACATCACATTTTCATACATCATGATACATGCATATACGCATCATACAACACAATCTCATTTATTTTGAGAAAATCATTGCTTGACATATATCATGCATTGCATACGACTGACCTTTACCTTTCAGGAAGGATGCAGTTAAGTTCTCAGCAGTCGAAGTACTGACCGGTTCTTAAATCTCAACTGAATTAGTCTCGGTTGAATTACAGATAAGGTTCTAAATCTCGAAAATTTCCTCCGTCGAAGTGTGGATGAGTTCTTAAATATCAATAGAATTATACTCCGTTGAAGTACAAACAGTTCCTAGATCTAGATGAAGATGTTTCCCTCAGTCGAAGTACTGACCGGTTCTTAAATCTCAACTGAATTAGTCTCGGTTGAATTACAGATAAGGTTCTAAATATCGACAAATTTCCACCGTCGAAGTGTGGACGAGTTCTTAAAACTCAACAGAATTATACTCTGTTGAAGTACATACGGTTCCTAGATCTCGATGAAGATGTTTCCCTCAGTCAAAGTACTGACTGATTCTTAAATCTCAACTTAATTAGTCTCGGTTGAATTACAGATAAGGTTCTAAATCTCGACAATTTTCCTCCGTCGAAGTGTGGACGAGTTCTTAAATCTCAACAGAATTATCCTCCGTTAAAGTATAGACAGTTCCTAGATCTCGATGAAGATTTTTCCCTCAGTCGAAGTACTGACCGGTTCTTAAATCTCAACTGAATTAGTCTCGGTTGAATTACATATAAGGTTCTAAATCTCGACAATTTTCCTCCGTCGAAGTGTGGACGAGTTCTTAAATCTCAACAGAATTATCCTCTGTTGAAGTACAGGCAGTTCCTAGATCTCTATGAAGATGTTTCCCTCAGTCGAAGTACTGACCGGTTCTTAAATCTCAACTGAATTAGTCTCGGTTGAATTACAGATAAGGTTCTAAATCTCGGCAATTCTCCTTAGTCGAAGTACTAACCGGTTCTTAAATCTCAACTGAATTAGTCTCGGTTGAATTACAGATAAGGTTCTAAAACTCGACAGATTTCCCCCAGTTGAATTACGGACAAGTTCTTAAAACTCAGCAGAGATGTTCTCTCAGCTGAAGTACAGGCAAATTCTTAAATCTCAACAAAGATCAGGCTTCCCCAACGGAATCTTCCATAACAACAGGTATGCAAGTTCTCGCTAAGGAATCTCTTATGCGATCGACACTCATGGTATCTTAAAGCCCATCCTCCTGCCGGAAATCTCCAAATGGCATCTGTAAGCCCATTCCCGACATCACAAGGTTGATACCACTTCATGCGAGTGCAAATTTCTGGGCACTCTAGTGTTCAATCCTCTTCCACCTTCGGATCACGAAAGGCACGAAAGCCAATCTACATCCTCAGGTTTAAGAATATTGAACAGGGGCAGCCGTTGTACCCCAAAATTTTTCCTCTCATATTTCTCAAGACATTGCAAGAAAAATCTCCAAGTGGCTTAAGGTTGCTCAAGAGTTGGACAGACAAGCTATCTCCTAAGGCAGTCAACCCCAAATTAGAGTTTTGTGTTGCATAAAGATATTTGAGTCCAAATTACCTCAAGTGTTCCCCAATTTCCTAGTATGTTCTCAAGGTCATCCATGTCAAATTTCAAGCCTTGCAGAGGAAGTTTGCCCAGTCAATTGCTCAAAAGGTCCAAAAATCGACCGTGCTAGGGCAAAGGTCAACTGTGACCCAAATACAGTCAAACTTCAAGATTTTTTGTCAACATTCTCAGTTTGGAGGATATTTCAACATTTGATCAAGGGTTGATCATGATTCATCAAGGATTGCTCAAAATTCATCAAGACTCAAAAGTTGCTAAATTTGGGTTTTGTAGGAAAAGTCAACTCAACTTTGACCAAGCATAACTTTCTCATACTTTATTAGAAATGACCCATCCAAAGCTCATTTTTAAGAGGATGCAATTTCCTACAATCCATATTCATACCCCAAGATCAAAAAATGCACTCACAAGAATATATAAATTTGGACATTATAGATCATTTTTGAAAGTCAACAAAAACACTTTTTTTGTCAAAGCTTATAACTTGGGCATGGAATATCAAAATGAGATAAGACCAAAAGGGTTGGTTAGCGGACATCTCAATATTTCTATAAAGTCCAATAACACTTCCAAAAGTTCAAAATTGAAGAAGTTATGCATTATTGAAGTTGGGCATTTTTGCAAAATTGCCAAAAGTCAACTATCCCCAAAACTTCAAATTTTGTCAAATGGGCCCATTCCTTTCCACTTGATTTGAGCTTGCATAGTTTCTCACGTGTCCTGGCTTCAGCCATGAGCCCATATTTCATTTTTATTATTTTATTTGATTTTTTATTGAATTTATTCATTTTTAATCAAATAAAATCATATAAAATCCAAAATTTGATTATATAAGATTTTTTTGGCTGTTTTAGGTTTTAATTATCATCATTATCATCATCAAACTCAAATCATCAAAATCATGTGCAAAAAGATTGAGATTTGGCAAATTTGGCAAGGTTTAAAGAGGAGATCAAATCAAATATGTATGCATTGATTTAGAGAGATTCAGTCCATGATTTCTACCCTAATGCAAAGCATGATACATAAAGAAGCCAAAGCAATCGAAATAAGGGTTGACAATTGGAGAAAGAGGAAAAACAAAGTTGGAAAAAAGTGACAAAAAGCTTGAGATTGAAATCGTGCTTAGAGGTGTTTTCAAGGGCTGAGACCTGTCCCAAACGCTTCCTGGGTGTTCACTCAATCTACATGGATCAAAAGCAAGCTTCTTCAAACCCCATAACGCGCTGTAAGTCCCACGTTACCTAGCTTTGTACTTGGATTCGATTTGGTCCATTCTGGCATCATTTGAATGAAATAATTGCATATTCATAACCCTCATATTATTTGCAAACCTTTGGCAATAATCAATTTGATTTATAGGCGTTGTAACACCGAAGCACCATAGCTAGGGTTGTGTTTTTGTTTTTAGGGATTCTTATTTCAAGTGAAATTGGTCCATGTAATGGGCATGGTTGCATCCGGGAGGACGAGACGAACACAACCATGCCCTTGAAAGTCATTCTATTGCCTGGAAACGATTTTTGGAATGAGCTGCGCTTTTAGCTGCGGATTTAAATCCGCAGGTAAAATTACAGTAGTGGAAGGACAGGGACGAAGAGCTGGCATTCACCCATTGGGCCATTCAAAAATGGCGCGCGTTTTTTTCTTTTCTGACCAATTAATTTTGTTTTGTTATGTTATTATTATGCAATATACTTACAAATGAATCAAGGCAGCGTAGTGGCAAGGCAAGCAAGCAATCACTTTCAGGACATGGGTTCAAATCCCAGGTCCCCCACTTTCTCATTATTTTTTTCTTTCAGGCGATTGTGTGTGTATTTAAGCTTGTAGAACACCGTGCACCATAGCCCATTCAGTGGCCAGATGGCCATTGGCCAGATCTAGTGGCCAGGATCTGAAGGACCACCATAGGCAAGGTCCACGCACGCCCATCAGATCTCACAAAGTCAACAAGACCAGCTCTAATTGGGCTTCAGATTGCTTTCTACACCATAAATCCAGGCCCATACCCCTTTTCTCTTCTATTTACTTATTTTGTTTTAATTAATTGTTTTGTTATTTTTATTTAATTACTAACCAATTAAGATCACAAAAATATTTTTATATTTAATTAAACTTCAAATTTTTATTTTTATTAATAAACACTAATTAATTAATTTAGGTATTGATTAGAATAACCTTAACCTATTTTTGAAAATAATAAAAATTAACTAGACTTAATTAGGTTTTCACTAATTCAATTAATCTTTATTTTCTTTCTTAAAATAAAAAAAACCCAAAAATAATTTATTAATTATTTAAATTATTAATTTAGTAATTAATTTAAGTTAATTTCTTTCTTAAAATAAAAAACAAAAAAAAAGTCTTCTTTAAAGGGTCAAAACCCTAGAATTTTGCACTCGATTTAATCTCCCGCACGTGTTGTTTATTTTTATCCAATAATGTACCTGCTCCCGGATTGTAATAGCTTAATAGGACTTTTATTTATTTATCGCTTTATTTATTTTTAAAAGGGTTTGTCTTTGGCGATGTAAATACCCGACGCCTTGTAATTTAAATTCCGCATTTTATTTCCACAAATTATAATTGTTAGATGTTTGATAATAGGATGGCATGACAAGACTGAATGTTTTAACCTAAAATCAATTTAGATCACCCTTAACATGTACAAAGATAAAAATAAACTGAAAACGACACACTCGCACATGCGCACTCTTAGGGTATACCCCACTTGGTTGCCTTCGTACGTGGTCATTGAGTATAGGTCGTTTTAGAGGTCGTCCTCTTGTCTAAAGATCATAGTCGCCTCGAAATGGTTGCCTCGGATATTGTTTCCTCAAACAAATGATCTAAGACATTAGGGTTACCGCTAAGGCGTCCTAACATTGCTTTAGTGACCGAACGTCCCTCATTCGAATTGACCCTTAAACTCTAACGACGGTGCTACCTACTCATCAATAGTAGGATAGCATTGTCTAAAGGAAGATAGCATAGAACGATTCCTTTTTCGAGTAGGTAGATGGTTCTTAGATACTTGCTCTTTCAAAAAACAAAATCTTTTCACACTTACACTTTCCGAACAAAGTTTTTAAAAACACTTCATACACTCTTGAGGACAGAAGCAAGAGTTAAATCGAAGTCTTAAAGCAAAAACTTTTTTTCAAATCCACAAGCACAAAGAAAGCAATATTTTGAAAACAATATGAGCAAGTACCTAAGAGCCCGTGGATATCCAGGGATAGAAAGGGTGCTAACACCTTCCCTTTCTATAATCTACCCCCCGAACCCGAGAAATATCTTGGAAAAAGAATTTTTCTGTGCTTTTTTCCTTTCCTTGTTGGATAAAATAAAAGTCGGTGGCGACTCTTGCTTACCGCGACATTTTGCAAACACAAACGCAAAACGCAAACCAGCATTCTAAAAAACAGTCAGTTCTTCCCACCGTATCACACATAAGTTCGGGGTGGTATTCAGACAGTGGGCCACAAATCATATGTTCTGTATTACACTAAAACAGTGAGAAAACGTCAGCAGTTCAGTGCATTATCAGCGCATGAAAATCAGAAGTTCAGTGTTTTTGACATGTAAGGAGAAGTCAGAAGTTTTGTGCTGTGCTAACAGTATGTAAGCATCAGAAGTTTAGTGTGTGTTTACAGTGAGTGAAAAACAGAATTTTTGTGTTACGTTTCAACTGTTAATCAGCACATCAACAATTTATTCAGTTCCGCAAATCAGAATGATCACAGCATAACAAATCGCAGAAGTTCCAATCCTAAGTTTGAGCCTGGCATTATTCTAGAAGTTCTGATCCATAGTTTTTTCTATTCATACAATGATATGTACCATATTAATAATATGATATTTACATGTTAATGATGTTCAGAATGAAAAACAAGTAAAGTCAGAAAGACTGACCTGGGGCGTGCTTGGAATTTTGAGAGCCTGCCTTTGGATGTTCTGAGTCAGCAAGAGAAATTGAAGAGTGGTTTTATTCTTTGGCTCCAAGGGAAGGGCAAAGATTTGTTTTTTGTATATGGGAAGTATGTATTTTTATGAAAGTTTCACAACTTCCTTTTCTCCCTTGATAGTTCTTTCTTTCCAAAGCCAGCCTCTAACCTTCAGCCTCTCGTCCAAAAAAGCCTCCTTGAACGTATGATGGAGTCAAGTATTTATAAATGAATTTGTTGTGATTTTTTGGGGGAAAACAAATAGGATTTGAACTTGTTTTGGCATCCTATTCCTTTTCTTTTTCATCATAGTTTTTGTATGCTAGTTTGGTGTAATAATGGGATGCAGGCGTAGGCTGAGCTAGCTATTGGTTATAGGTCTGCAGCAAATTGCATGAACAAGATTTTGGGATTTGGTCATGTTCTGACCAAAGCGTTGAATATAGCCTTCATGTGCTGAAGCGCTGCCTTGTTTTTGAAGCAAGCATGGTAGTTGTCAGCAGGAATTAAGGAAAATCAAAGCATGGGCTTAGTAGAAAAGTTGCTATCCCAAGACAGTAGAGGTACACATGGTGAGAATCCTTTGGATAAAGACTCATAAGGTGGTTGTGAGCATTAAATGAACATTAAACGATGATGAGACTTATCACAACCAGAAATCCTGCAACGTGAAACTCTACACCAAGGATTCGTTCTAGATCATAAGTTATGCTTCACCGTAGCATCCCATCTTCTGATCCTCTCATCTTCTGGCTCCAGCATGTTCTGAAGGAGCTTTCAGACTCTCTAGAAAACTTGCAGTACGCTTCTTAACCTTCTTTGAATTACCCTGGAAAACTCTGACTGAACTTGCGTAGATGCTGAGGAGCCATGTTTTGACTGAAGACTATGTGTTGAACCATGTTTACATCTTCTGACTGCACCTGCCTGGAGGCTGGCTCAGAAGTTCTGAAGTGTCATTTTTTTCTAAAATACTTAGAAAAAATCCCAAGTATTTAGAAATTTGGCTTTTCCAAAGTAAATTTGACTTTTGAATTTCTTGATGAAACAAACTTCATATTCCAACATGTTTTGATGAAATATGATTCTTGAGATTTGATGTTGATCCAAAAGTCAAAGTTTGACTTTTCTTGTGTGCAAATGACCATTTTGCCCTTGTGAATGGTTTGCTTGGAAAATTTGTAGTTCAAGGCTTGGAAACTGGATGGAAGCAAAATCTGAGGATCCAGGGTGATTCTTTGAGAAAAGAGGGCAAATTTTGGGGTACAACACTATGATTAGCAATATTGTAAGATATCTTAGCATTTTCTTTAGGGACTAAGATCATTTTTGAAACACAACTTTGATAGCGTCATCGAGGGACTTTGATCTTGTATTTTTTGATTGTTTTTGCTAAGACACCTCACATGCATAATATGGCCATTTTTGGAAGGCAACAAAGTGGGTTTACCCTAAGGGTGTAAGTGTGCAAGTGTATTGATTTACATGCATTGTTTTGTCTTTGAATTAGGGTTTTCTAAGCATTGATTTTATCTTCCCATACAAACCCTAATTACTAACATTTGTATATGAAGCATTTAAATTGCGGAAAATAAAAATACTAAGCTATTACATAATTTAGGGGAGGGGATATACAAATTACAAATGGGGAATTACAAGAAAATTAAATCTAAATAATTATTACAACCATATTAAATATTATACAAAATATGAATAAATAAAAATGCAAGAATGTAAATGTAAAAAGAAATGTGATTTTTTGTTTGGTTTTCATGAAAAGGTTTTTTGACTTAGTTAACTAAAATAAAATAATTAACTAAAAATAAGAAAATTAAGATTAAGTTAGTAAAATAAATCAATTTAAAGAGAACAAAATTTTTAGGGTTTTTTGTGAATTTGATTAAATTAGTAAATAAAATTAATTAAATAAAAGTCCTAAGTTCTAAATTGATTTTAATTTACAAGAAAATAATATATAATAATTAAGACTAATTATCTAAGCATTTTAAAAAAAGGGAAATTAATTTATTAAAGAAAATGTTTTTTGTTCTTTTTAGTTTCATAAAACAAAATAAACAAAATAAATGTAAAAAAATAATAAATAAAATATTTTTTGGGTTTTTATTAATGAAAATAATAATAATAATAATAATAATAATAATGATAATATTAATAATAATAATAAAAGAAAGAGAATAAAATGAAAATATAAAATTAAAGTCAGGGGGTTAGAAAGTGAAAGGGGTGTGAATGTTGGCAAAAAGGAGTCCATAACCAAGTCAGATTTTTTTGTGTGAATTAGAAATAATAATAAAAAAGTGAATGGGTCTGCGCATGGATAAGTAATCAGGGGGGTGCAACATAGCAACAACAAACAAAATGGAAAAAGCCCAGACCAAGGAGGCCCAAGCGCTTATTTTATGATCCAGTGGGGGGAGGCCCTTTGAGGTTCACCATGGGGACAACTTCCAGGAGTTTTGGATCTGCCTTGTATCATGATCAGATGGTGATGATTAAAGAGTGTACCATAGGCGTGTAGAAACTGCCTCCACATGATCTGTAAAAATAAAACATGAAAAAGCAAAAGGGTACCATTGGGGCTCGAACCCAGGTCCCTATAGTCACATGCGCGCGCTTCTACCACTGGGGTGGCTATACATCAGTTTATTAATACAAAACCAAGAATATATATTTGAAACACATTCCTAGGCCTGTATCATCTTCAACCTCGCGCCAGACCATTCAACATGATTTTTTTGAAATTGTTATCTCTTTCATTTCTCAACCATTTGCAAAAGTATAAACATGAAACTTGCTCCAAATTTCATCACGAGTTCAGTCATATAAATAACTAAAGTTATAAATAAAAAATGAGCATGAATTTTGAATGGTACCAAATCTGACCTAATTTTTTCAGAAAATTCAACTCTAAAATTCTCACTACTCAGGCAACATAAATGAATTCTAAGGACATGGTTAGTTTCAGGACTATGATGTCTACATTTTATCTTCACAAATGGAAACCAAATGATACATATATGAAGAGTTCAAAAGTCAGAAAACTCACCTTGCAAGAGGGTATCGTGTTTTGAGTTTGAGCAGCTTTTGATGAGTTCCAGTGATTGGGTTAGCTTCCTCAAGTTCCCAGGAAGCTAATGTGATGCTTGACTTGAGCTGGAAGTGGCTGAGGAGTTCTGGAGAAGTCAACTTGCAGAGCTCTGTTTTTGGTTATGGAGGTTGATGAAGATGGAGTTACAGTTATGAAACAGGGTCAGGGATAGGTTATATTTGATGGGTAGGATCTTTGTGATTGATTAGGAAGGAAAACGCACGAGGGAAATGCGAGATATAAGTTTAAGGTTAGAACTGTGCATCAATGGAGTTTCTTGTGCAAATTCTGGCTTGAGGGAGTTTTGGTATGTTTCAGGGTGCTTCAACTCGTTCTCTAGCTCACAAATAGTGCCTCTATTTATAAGCAACAAGTTTGGAAGCTTGTCGTTGATCAGAATTCAAAATCACAAGTTTAAGCATAACATGTGATTTTTTTGAGAAATCCAAGTTTCAAAGTCTTGTGTACTTGCTAAGATAGAGTGGTTATGCTTTAAACACACTTGCTTCTGACTTAGTAGATGGAGTGTGATCAGAGGGAAAATGTTAGAGGCTCGAGAATTGATTTTGTGCATAAAGCTTGCTTTTCAAGAATGGTATTCTTCACTTTCTTCCCAAAATGGCAATGTGAATTGGATAAAGCTTAAACCACTTGGATTATAGCTCAAAAGTTTATGTAATCCATTAATGATGGATAGATACACAAGTTAGAAGGCCTGCAAAGCAAGACTATGCATCCTAACATTGAAATTGCAGTCTTGTTCATCATGAAAATGACCTATAATTCAAGAATGAAATGCCAACTTCATGCCTTCGATTCTCCTTGCTCAAACATGATATCAAGGAGTTCTTTGACATTTTAGAAAGCTTGTAATGTGATCTACAACCCCTCTTTGAATCACTTTTGAAAATTCCACTTGGAACTATATGAAAAATTTCCATGAAGTTAGGTCAAAATCCTTCCTAAACTAGGGCAAAATTTTCACTAAGTGTTTAGTTTCATGAACATGTATTCACAATATCATAACTTGAAATCCATGAATTTCTAGGAGAAGTTGTGTAAAGAAATGTTTTAGATCTCATTTAGATCTACAACTTTTATGTTGAAAGTTTCCTTTGAATCATCTTGCATCATGATGGAAAAATGGCTCAAAGTTATGAAAAAACATGAAGTTTTCAACACTTAGAAAAATTTCTATGTTTGGAAATTTTGACTTTTCAAAATGAAATCTTGAATTTTTGATTTATTGATGAACAAGTTTCATATTTTGACATGTTTTTATGAATTGTCATATTTGACACTTGATTTTGACCAAAAAGTCAAAGTTTGACTTTTTAATGTACAATTGACTTTTGATCAGTTGACTGAAAATCAACTATCAATCAATTGATCTTGAGGGATGTTTTGAGTCATGCCATTAAGTAAAAATGATGCAATTGAAACTCTTGAGATCATGTCTCAAACCAATTAACCATTTTCTAGGTCAAAAATCAGAAATTGTCCTTTCTCAGTCAAAACCCTAATTTTAACCATTTTGCCCTTTTGATGATCTGATCAAATTTCTTGAGGAATTGTGGTCCAAACTTGATAAAATGACATATATGAGTTCATAATGTTGATATGGATAAAACATTATGAATTTTGACTTTAAATTGACCACAATTGACTTTTTCCCCAATACAGTCGTTTTTTAGGTCAATTGTTCAATTGACTGAGCAAAAATGTGATCCAAGACTTGAAACTTGACATGCGCAATATTGGGGGTCCATAATGATCCATGAAAGTCATATGGGGAATTAAAAGTTCAATTACCCTTGTGCAATCTCAAACCCTAATTCCAGTCATCAGTGTTTTAGGAGGTGTCTTAAGCTGATCAACCCTTGTGCAGTCTTGAACCAAAGGAGATTTTGTGAGAAAATACTTGATAAATGAGAGAGAAAACTTTGGGGTACAAAAGGCATGCTTCCTAGAGACTTCATTGAGCATTGCTCTAGTTGTTTTCACAATCTTGTGTACCCTTCAAAGGGAGTGAAATTTGCAGGTTCAACCAATCTGGGGCAGTCATGTCAAGAAGTCTCTTCAAAATTTTCACCAATTTGGGGGAAGTTATGTCAAGATTCTAAGAATCTCTCAAAGCATCGAGTAATCAAGGTTTGTTACCCAAGTGTCGTTAAAGCCACTTCGGACATTGGTTAGTCAGGGGCAGTGTTCCGAAGTACATAACACTAGGGCAACTTATCCATAATGGCACAGATCTCAGGAAGTCCTCTCAAGGTGAATATTTTCAAAGATCAATCAATATAAAGTAGTTACATCGATATTCAACAAATCTCTCCATGAACCAACTGTGTAAGAGAACTATTCATAGCTTAAGGTACACTGGGGAAATTCATCTCAAGTCTGTACGGTACCATCTTTCTACAAGGACCTTCTCAATTGAAATTCCTTCATACTATACCTGGGGCACATTTGGTGTGATTTTTTTGCAGGAACTGTCATTCCTCGCTTATGTGTAATTTGCCAATACCAGACCAACATCTTTCAAGATGACTATGATATCCCCAGCTTGGATTGTTTCCCCGACAACACTGAAGTTTCTACTTCTCCCCAGTGAGTCTCCCAAAGAAAGACTACAACTCTTCCCTAGAGAGCCTTTCGTTATGCCCAACAGATTTACCAATGATCTTTGGTATTCAATCCTTAACAACACCGAACCTCATTGCTATCTCGAGACAACAAGCCATAGTTCTTGATGAACCTTTTCTATTCTCTTTCATTTACATATAGTTATCACTGCATACTATTGCATCCTCAAAACGCTTGGCATACCCGTTTATATGGTTCATTACGCATTGAAAAGGAAATTTAAACATGCATATGAAGCATAAGCCAAATTTGTAACCCTGCACGAAAGCCTGAATCATTTATCTGTCAAGAGAATGTCACAAAACCTTCAGTTGATATTTCCCATAATCTCCTGAAACAATTCCTTCAAATAAAAACGTGATTTTCTACAAACCATTTGTGCCATACAAGATAACAAACCACCTCCCAACACACTCATCCGTGTCTTTCATTTGTTTATGGATTCCTTTCAATACTCGTTCGTATTTATTTCATCACTCGTTCATGTTGATTCTTTTTTATAGTCGTCTGTATAACCTTCTAATACTCATTCGTATTAAGTTCACCACTCGTCTGTGTTGATTCCTTTTAATAATCTTATGTTTCCCTTTTCAATACTCGTTCGTACTGATTTCAACATTCATCCATGTTGATTCCTTTTGATACTCGTCTGTATCCCCTTTCAATACTTGTTCGTATTGATTTTAGAACTTGTTCGTGTTGATTCCTGTTGATACTCATTCATATCCCCATTCGATACTCGTCCGTATTGATTTCAACACTCGTCCATGTTGATTCATTTTTATACTCGTACATATCCCTTCCAATACTCGTCTGTATTGAGTTTAGTAATCGTTCATGTTGATTCCTTTTGATACTCATCTGTATCCCCTTTCAATACTCATCCGTATTGATTTCAACACTCGTCTGTGCTGATTCCTTTTGATACTCGTCTGTATCCCCTTTCAATACTCGTTTGTATTGAGTTCAGTACTCGTCTGTGTTGATTCCTTTTGATACTCATATGTATCCCCTTTCAATACTCGTCAGTATTGAGTTCAACACTCGTCCGTGTTGATTCCTTTTAATACCCGTATGTGTCCCTTTTCAATACTCGTCCGTATTGATTTCAACACTCATCTGTGTTGATTCATTTTGATACTCGTCTGTATCCCCCTTTCAATACTCATCTGTATTAATTTCAGCACTCATCAGTGTTGATTCTTGTTGATAATCGTATGTATCCCCTTTCAATGCTCATCCATATTGATTTCAGCACTCCTCCGTGTTGATTCCTTTGATACTCGTCCGTATCCCCGTCCAATACTCGTCCATATTGATTTCAGAACTAGTCTGCATTGATACTTTTTGATACTCGTCCGTATCCCCTTTCGATACTCATCCGTATTGATTTAAGTACTCGCCTGTATTGATTTCAGAACTCGCCCGTGTTAATCTCTTGCTTATTCACAAAAGGTGTCTTATATTGGTACTAACTCTACGTTACAATCTATTTCACCCACATTTCTTTTCCCAACAAATATTACAAATGACACCACTCCCTCTTTTGGACAAATTTCTTGTATTCCATATTTAATCTTCTGCTACCTTGAATGTTCGAAAGGATGGCGCCAATCTCACTTTTAGGTTTAAGACGATTAAATAGGGGCAACTGTCATACCCAAAATTTGTCCTACACTTATCTCTTTTCATTTGGCCTATTGCATTTCATTTTGCATACTCATATTAGGTTATACATCATTGTTACACTCTTGGGATCAAGGCTCCTAGGGTTTTCTTTTAACTCAAGACATCAAGCAAGCAATTTGTTGAGGCATTCGCTGAGTATATCAATTATAAGGGGGATTCTCATCCACAAATATCACTCATCAAGCACAAAAAAGTTTCAACCAGTCAAAATTAGGGTTTTGGCCAGATGAAGTGTGTGACGTATTTCTTGACAAAATTCTTGAAGCATTATCATTAGGAGTATTATCTCAGTACACATTCAATCATCAACTGAGGTTCATTAGAGATTTTCTTCTTTGATTCAATTCTTATCTTTTTCAAATATTCTCCAAAGGCAAGATATCATTCTTAAGCTTAGTGATTAAGAAGAGATTCAATGTGGATTTTCATAGAAGAAATTTAATCGGGTTTCTAAGATCAAGTGAATATTTGGGCACTTGTTGGTTCAATTTTTGAGTTCAAGTGGTGAAGTTATGATGCAAATTCAAGTGAATAGATCTTTTGAGCTTATCACTGGAATCCAACCTTTGGTTTAGATGTTCATTCAAAAGAAAACTCATTGGAGATAAAATATCGTTATTGATTTCACTACTTAAAATTAAAGGTCATTTGTTTGCCAAATACTTTGAAGTGAACCGAGATTACAAGCTTATTATTGTTGAACCAAGGAATTATATTGCATTCGGTACAATTTTGGTTTAAAGTTTACAACAAGAATTGCAAAGCTATTACTCTAAAAACCAAAACTACCTTAAATTATGGACAAGATTGGGTTAATTGCTACAATTTCAAACACTTTAACCAAA
Source organism: Vicia faba (assembly GCA_948472305.1). Classification (NCBI taxonomy): domain Eukaryota; kingdom Viridiplantae; phylum Streptophyta; class Magnoliopsida; order Fabales; family Fabaceae; genus Vicia; species Vicia faba. The sequence continues at coordinate 487,355,896 of OX451739.1, forward strand.
GATATTCCAAGATCTTTCATGATTCATTGATCAAATATGGCGTCATGTTACAATTCAAGTGTTTCCTCTCCTGATTCCAAGTACACCATTCAATGTTATTCTAAACTTGTTTGCGATTATTTCAATTCTACAAGCTTCACCATTTAGTATTTGCAAAAGAATACATTGTGGTACAAAGTTCAACATTGAATACAAGACTTTCAAGAGTACATCCAAATACATACTTTCTCTAAATTTTATACAAGCATAATTCAATTCCTAATCCTTCTAATCACATGTCCTAAGTTTTTACAATGCAAAACTCAAATGGAATTCCTAATCTAATGAAGTTGTCCTATGGTCACTAATGAAACATTCAAGCTCTTTTGAAGTTTCCCTCCAAGTCATGCTAGCCTGGTTCCTTCACCCTATGGCCTTGCCATTGCCACCAATCCATGTTGTTCATGAAACAAGAGAAAGAGGAAATGTTATAACACAATCAATGAAACATGAACAATAATAAATTTTCAATAAGTTTCACAAGTTTATTATTAGGGTATGTGAGGAAATCATAATTATAAGGGAATCATTTCAATCATGTTCACAATCCCCACAAAATCCTCATATTGTTTTGTTTCACAACAACAAAATTAGTTACAATAATCATGGGCCAACAGTTTACTTTACTACAAATCTCAAACAAAGCTTGGTTCACAGAAAAGAGACATAAAAAAACTCATTCACTCAGAGTAACATCACAGTAATTCAGTAAAATAAAAGGGATAGTAAAAATTGCATTTCAGCCAGATCAAAGATAAGCAAGGACAACATTTCACTGCAGTAACATTCTTTCACCAAGAATAACAAAGAATAATAAGAAAATCATAAGCCAATACGAATTTGAACAAGGCATGTTAAGCAACACTATCAATCCACCCACAAGAAAACCCTAATCTCATCAGTTTAAAAAGAGTAAACGCGCATAAATCAAGGGAGAGGACAAATGTTCATCATAGAAACTGCCTCAGCAAAAGCCATAATTCCTATCATTATCTTCCATCTCTCAAATTTCCATCAGAAATTGCAAACACGAAGAAGAGAGATGCGAATTCAAGACCAAAAGGAAGTCAGAAAGCCTTACCAGAGCCGAAAAATAAGGTTAATACTCAGGGATTCGAGCTTATGGACCCTTCAATCTCCCTTACTCACTATATTTCAGTTCTTTTTTCTCTCTTTTCATTATTTATGCATGTTTCCTCATAATCACTGAATTTTTGTTGTTTATGAGACTTAGGGTTTCCAAAATCCCCTTTTAGATCTAGGGTTAATTTTTCAATTATCACAAAATCAAGCCATAGATTAGTAATAAGAAGAAAGAGACAGAGAGAATGATGTAAAAATAATTGAGAATCAAAGCAGTCCGCGGCGGCACCCGCGCGATGCTCTTTATGATACGGTGGGAGAACTGACTTGGTTTTTTTGCGTTTTATCGCAATTGTTGCGGATAGCAAGCGTCTCCACCGAATTTTCTTTTATCCAATAAAGGAAAGGGTTAAAAGAACAGGAAATACCTTTTGAGATTTTTCTTGAGTTCGGGGGGTAGGTTATGAAAAGGGAAGATGTTAACACCCTTTTCATCCGTAGTTATCTACGGGCTCATTTCTTGTTTGTGTCGACACATTCGCCTTTTGTGTCGACTCATACACCTTTTGTCTTTCTGTTTTTGGGTCTGGATAGCAGTATGTATCGATGCATAAGGCCTTGTGTTGACTCATACCCTGTTTTGTCACTAAAATGAGTCGACACATGTGAGTATGCATCGACTCATGCTGTAGTTTTTTGCCTTGAATATCGTTCTATTATCTATACAAGTCAGTTCTCAATATATAACTGATAAAAATAAACTGTAAACATGTGATTAGCTTCAATGACAAAGATATCTATATTTTATCTTCACAAATGAACCATTAATGATGCTTAGTATGAAGAGTTCAAAGTCAAGAAAACTTACCTTGAAATTGAAATTTGTGCTTTGATTTAGAGTTGTAGAAGCTAAGTTGTAGGTGGTTGTTTTTTTGGTAAATGGTGATGATGATGTAACATAATTTGTTCTTGTGTTTGAACAACTTCTATATGTGGTATATGAAGTGTGTGAATGGTTTATTTGGACAGAACTTGCAAGGTGTGAGAGGTTCAAAGATTTGGACTTCAAAGCTCAAGAGTGGGGGGTTTTGTGGACAATTATGGCTTTTTGAGAGTATGAGATTTTGAGGGCTTTTCTACACAATAAAACTTCTGGCCCTTTATCTTGCAAATGGCCTCTCTATTTATATAGAAGGTTTGAGACTTGAAACAACTCAAATTTTAAAATCACATGTTATGGCTATCTTGCATGTTTTTGAAGCAAGCATGAAGAACATGTATCCAATGTTTGTACCAAGCTATCTAAAGTGGTTGATCACTTTAAAAATGTTTGTTCTGACTTGTAGGAGTTGAGTGTGATCAGAACAATAAGCTAGAGGCTCAAGAAATTAACTTTGTGATTAAAGTGAACTTTTCAAGAATGGATATGTTACTTTCTTCCAAAAATGGAATGATCAATTGGACAAAGGCTCAAACACTTGGATCATAGTTTAATTAGTTGTGTAATAATTCAATTAAGGAGTGATATACAAGTTTGAGGCCTGTAAAGTGAAGATTATGCATCATAGATAGGGTTTTGATTCATTATTCATCACAAATCTGCCTTGTAAATCAAGTTTGAAATCCTAACTTCTTGCCATTGATTCTCTTAGCTCAAGTATGATCTCAATGAGTTCTTTGACATTTTGGAATGCATGTAACATCCTCTACAACCTTCATGTTTTATATTTTTGAACAATCCAATTGGAACTTGATGAAAATTGGCCAAGAAGTTGGGATCAAAACCTAACCAAACCTGCTGAAAATTTCTCTAAGTGTTTATACAAAAATGCCATGAATTCATGAATTTATAACTCAAAATCCAAGAAATTCTAGGACTTGATCAGAAAAGAAAAGTTGTATATATCATCAAGATCTACAACTTTCATGTTGAAAGTTTTCTTTGAATCATCTTGCATCTTGATGAAAGAATGGTATGAAGTAATGAAATTACCATGTATAAAAAACACTTTGAAAAATTTCTAAGTCCTGAAAAGTTTGACTTTTCACATTGAATTTTGACTTCCTTGATTACTTTATGACCAAGCTTTGTATTTTTAATGTCTTAATGAATTGTGATCTTTGAAATAAAAATTTTACCGAAAAGTCAAAGTTTGACTTTTGGTGTATCTGTTGGCCAAATTTCAACTATCAATCCACTGATCTTGAGAAATGATTTAAGCCATGGAATTGGGTCAACATGTTATGTTTGAGTCTTTGAGATTGTGCTTTAAATCATTAGGTCATGTATTAAGTCAAAGGTCAATGATCAGTCGTTCTTAGTCAAAACCCTAATTTATGGTCTCAGTGTTTCGGAGGTGATTTTATCTGATCAATTCCTTGAGAATCCTTAAGCATTAAAGGTCCTTTGTGAAATGTATTGATAAAAGAGAGGGAAAATTTTGGGGTACAATAGGTTCCCCTATTCAATCTTCTTAAACCTAAATAGGTAGAGTGGCGAGTCCTCCATTCGTGACTTGAAGGTGGAAGATGATTGAACACTTAAGTGCCCAGAAATTTGCACTCGCTTGTGCATGAGGTGAACCATTTGTTGATTATCGGGGATGAACTTAGAGATTCCATTTGGAGAAGTGATGAAGAGTTTTTCGTAGATGGGCTTACAAATTCCATCCGGAGTGACTATCAAGGGAGAAGTATCAGAATAAATCTTTGGTCGATTTATACTGAAACTATAGATGTCTTTTTCCTATTTTTAACTAAAAGAGATCAATCTAAACCAGAAGAGGTATTTTATTGGTGACTTAACTGGGGAAATAACTCTAACCAGAAGAGGCCTATTGATTGCCTATTATTAACTGGTAGAAGTAAATCCATCCAGAAGAGGACTTTTGTTTTGTTGACTGAATTTTTCCTGCAAGGAAGAGGGTTAGTTGCATGTAGATGTATGCATGGTGTAATGATGTCCTTAAAATAAATGAGATTATGTTGTATGCATTTGTCATGTATGTGCTATGATGAACGAATGTTATTGAAATGTAACTTTGTCTAGGAAAATAAATCCTTGACAAATGATGGGGAGTAAAGGGAAGCTAAATCTCGGACTGCTACTGGAGATGAAGAGTATGTGTATCTTCAAACCTTGTTTAGAGTGTTTCTGCTGGGGATTCCTGTTTTCCTATTTGAGGAAAAATCTGTTGGGAACATTGACTTTGCTTGAGGAAACTCTACGGGGAGCGTTGATTTCTGCTTGGGGAATAGAGTTCAGGTGTTTTAGTTATCCATTTCTCTATTGGGAAGCTATCTCTTGATTGGAGAGGAAGAAAGTTTAGCTGTTACCTGGTCGGATTCCAGGCTTCACAATAACTTGTTGGGGATAAATAAGTTAAATGTTATCTGGTCAGATTCCAGGCTTTGCAGCAACTCACCGGGGGTAGTGGAAAACTCTACCGGGGAAGAGGAGTTTTGTTAGTGATTTGAAGAAGTTAAACTATTATCTGGTTGGGTCCATGTTTTGTAGTAACTCGAATGGTTATCTGGTTGGGTCTAGGTTTTAGCAACTCGGACTGTTATCTGGTCGGGTCCAGGTTTCAGCAATTTGATCTTGAGGTTAACTGGTATTTGGTCGGGTCTAAGTTTCAGCAATTCGAACTGTTATCTGGTCGGGTACAGGTTTCAGCAATTTGATATTGAGGTTAACTGGTATGTGGCCAGGTGAAGGTTTTAGCAACTCGAACTGTTATCTGGTCGGGTCCAGGTTTCAGCAACTCAAACTATTTTCTGGTCGAGTCCAGGTTTCACAATAATTTGTTTGGATGGGATGAAGTTGAACTAGTATCTGGTCGGGTCCAAGCTTCATAGTAACTTGCTCTAAAGGATGAAATTGAAATGTTATCTGGTTAAATTCCTGGCTTTGCACTAACTTGCTTGAAAGGATGAAGTTAACTGTTATTTGGTCAGATTCCAGGCTTCATAGTAACTTACTGGGATAGTAACGGCTACGTTAGGGAATGCAATGACTCTACCGGGGATTAAGGGGTTATGTCCATTGATTTGTAATAGTCTGTGAGGCAAACTCGAGCTATGGAATTTGCAGTTTGTTAGGGAAATAAACATTGTTGAAGAGAATATTTTGACAAATTTCTAGCGAAGTGACTTCTTTAGGTAGAACTCCATAAGGCTTCTTTCTAAGACCAACTCAGCTGAGGAGAGGCTTTTTTGAGAGACTGGAATTCTTGATGGGGATTGCATGAATCCGTCTCTTTGGGGATAATCTTATCTTTGTGAGGATATCCCAAATCCTTAAGGAGATGCTTGTTACTATTTTTATGTATACATTTGTTAATAGTTTAATTATGTTCATCTACATATGTTTATTCAATTTTAGTTATTGGACACTTTTTCACTCAAAACAGAAGGAAAAAAAACCAAAAAGTTTGCACTTCAAAGTATATTTGTATTGATGTTTTCCTATAAACATGCATTTTTGTACAAGGAGACAAAGATCCTAGTAAGAGGAAATCATCGAAAGAGTGAAAGGAATACAAAGTGAAAACATAAATAATAGTCATGTGGAAGTGATCTCATTGGGTTCTAACTCTACTATTGCCCCCTATGTCTTTGAACATCATCCCTTGCCGTTGAAAGAAGTTGATTGGATTGATCTTGGATCATTTGAACTTGGACCTTGGTAATAAAGCTGGCTGTAGAGATTCCATGGGACATAGTTATACGCTTTAATCCTTAACTTTTTCCTGGACTACTCTTTCGGGTTTTCAGCCCACCAGGATACCCTTTTTTTCCCAAGCCGCCCTTTCGGGTTTTCAACTTACTGGGTGTACAAGCTTTTGAATATATCCCTAACTTTTTCCCGAACCTTTTTGGTTCGCTAGGATGCCCTTATTTTTTCCTAGGTGTGTCAACCTAGTGGGTCATTTCATGTGTAGTATTTGATAACTATATCTGCGTTCACAGGATGCGAGAAGTCTTGGCCATCCATAATAGTCAGCATCATGGCTCCACCAGAGAAAATTTTCTTTACAACAAATGGTCCTTCGTAAGTGGGAGTCCACTTACCCCTGGGGTAGCATTGTGGGAGAATGGTGTGCTTTATTACCAAGTCACCAGTATGATACACCCGAGGCTTGATCTTTTTGTTGAACGCCTTGATCATACGCTTTTGATACATCTGACCATGACAAACAACAACCAGTCACTTCTTATCGATCAAGTTTAGTTGATCCAACCTAGTCTACACCCACTAGTCTTCGCCTATATCTGCCTCTTTCATAATACTTAGGGAAGGAATTTGAACTTCTATAGGAAAGATAACTTCCATGCCATAGACCAAAGAGAAAGGAGTTGCCCCAGTTGAAGTTCGAGCTGAAGTATGGTAGCTGTGGAGAGAAAATGGTAACATCTCATGCCAGTCTTTATATGTTACCACCATCTTTTTTACAATCTTCTTGATATTTTTATTGGCATCTTCCACTGTGCCGTTCATCTTGGGTCTGTACGGAGAATAATTATGATGCTTGATTTTGAACTGAGTACAAAGTTTCGTAATCATAGCATTGTTGAGATTGGTTCCATTGTTAGTGATGATCTTTTCGAGGATACCGTAACGAAAGATGAGGTTATACTTGATATACCTGGCTACAACATTCTTTGTAACTGAGGCATATGAGGTAGCTTCAACCCACTTGGTAAAGTAATCAATGGCAACAAGGATGAACCAGTGTCCATTGGAAGTAGTAGGTTTGATCTCTCCAATCATGTCAATGCCCCATATTGCAAACGGCCACGGAGCGGTCATGACATTCAGAGGAATTGGGGGTACATGGACCTTGTCAGCATAGATTTGACACTTGTGACAAGTCCTTTAGTGATGATGACAATCAGTTTCCACTGTGGACCAATAGTAACCAACTCTCAGGATTTTCTTGGCCATAGTGTTACAACTAGAGTGAGTCCCAAAGATTCCATCATGCATGTATTCCATACTTTTCTCTGCCTCCTTCTTGTCCACACACCAGAGTAGAGTGGAATCATGATTTTGCTTATGCGGGATTCCATTGCTTAGGAAGAATTTGGCTGAGAATCTTTGCAAGAATTTCTTATCATTGATGGAAGCTCCTTCAGGATACTCTTGTGCTTCAAGATATCTTCTTACTTCATGGTACCATGGTTTCTCTTCGTCAGTGTCAAGCTCATAGCAGTATGCAGGTTCGTCAAATATTTCGATTGTAATTATAGGAGCTTCGTTGTCCCATTTGACCTTGAACATGGAAGACATTGTTGCCAAGGCGTCAGCCAACTGATTTTCTTCTCTAGGAAAATGTTCAAAGGCGATCTCCTTGAAGTATGGTATCAGGGTTAACTCAAGCTCCTTGTAAGGAATAAGGTTAGGATGCTTAGTGTCTCATTCTCCTTTGATTTGACTGATCACTAGAGTAGAATCTCCGAATATGTTCAAGAACTTGATCCTTAAGTAAATGGAAACCTTTAGACCCAAGATGCACGCTTCGTACTCAACCATGTTGTTCGTACAATCAAAGCACAATCTAGCAGTGAAAGGAGTATGGCAAGCCTCAGGAGAAATAATCACAACACCAATTCCATTTCCTAAAGCGTTGGAAGCCCCGTCGAAAACCATAGTCCATCGGGATCCTTGTTCAGGTCTATCATACGGTTCAGGTTCTCCAGAGTCAGTTACTAGCATAATATTCTCATTTGGGAAGTCAAGGTTAATAGACTGGTAATCATTAACAGCTTGATGGGCCAAATGATCTGCCAATACACTTCCTTTGATGGCCTTTTGTGTGGTATACTGGATGTCATATTCGGTCAGAATCATTTTCCATGTAGCTATTCATCCGGAGAGAGTTGGCTTCTTGAAGATGTACTTGATAGGGTCCATCTTAGAAATCAATAAAGTGGTATGAGTCAACATATACTGTCTTAGCCGGCGAGTAGCCCATGCCAGAGCGCAGCAAGTTTTCCCGAGCAGTGAATATTTGGCTTCACAGTCGGTAAACTTTTTGCTCAAGTAGTATATTGCATGCTCTTTTCAGCCAGACTCGTCATGTTGGCCCAACACATACCCCATAGAATTATCTAGCATAGTCAAATACATGATCAAGGGTCTTCCTTCAATTGGAGGCATAAGTATAGGAGGCTCTTGAAAATATTCCTTGATTTTGTCGAAGGCAGCTTGGCATTCGTCATTCCATTTGACTACTTGATCTTTCTTCAAGAGTTTGAACATTGGCTCACAAGTAGCAGTTAGGTGAGATATGAAGCGGGCAATGTAGTTAAGACGACCCAAGAAACCTCTAACTTCTTTCTCAGAATGGGGAATGGGAATTTCTTGAATGGCTTTAACCTTTGCAGGATCAACTTTGATGCCTTTACCATTGGCCACAAAACCTTGAAGTTTTCCAGACCTTACTCCAAAAGTGCACTTGTTAGGATTCAGCCTTAACTTGTACTTCTTCAACCTATGAAACAACTTGTGTAGGTGATCGAGGTGCTCTTCTTTAGTTTGCGACCTTGCAATCATATCATCCACATAGACCTCTATTTCATGATGGATCATATCATGAAATAAAGCTACCATAGCTCATTGATACGTTGCCCCTGCATTCTTCAAACCGAACGACATAACTTTGTAATAAAGGGTTCCCCATTGCATAACAAAGGTGGTCTTCTCCATGTCTTCCGAAGCCATATTGATTTGGTTGTAGCCAGAAAATCCATCCATGAAGGAGAAGACTTTATGTTGAGCCGTGTTGTCAACCAAGACATTGATATGAGGTAGAGGTAAATAATATTTGAGGGTTGCCCTATTTAAATCCCTATAGTCTACACACATATGAACTTTTCCATCCTTCTTCGACACGGGGACCATGTTTGCAACCCATTGAGGATAAGATGTCACAGATAGGAATCCTGCATCAAATTGCTTCATCACTTCCGCTTTTATCTTTTCAGACATGTCAGGCCGCATTCAACGAACCTTTTGTTTGACAGGAGGGAAATCTTCCTTTGTCGGTAGATGATGAATCACAATGTCATTATCCAACCCTGGCATATCTTTGTACGACCAAGCAAACACTTCAATGTACTCATGTAGCATCTGGACCATCCTGCTCTTTATACCGTCTTCTAAGTTAGCGCTGATCTTGACCTCTTTCTTGTCTGTCTCAGTACCTAGGTTGATAACTTTGACTGGCTCTTCATGAGGTTGAATAGTTTTCTCCTCTTGCATTAGAAGTCTGGCTAGTTGTAACGGCCGTTGATTTAATTAGTTATTTAACTAAATTATTTTTGGATTATTTGTTGAAGTTGTGAAATATTGAGAAATATTGAGAATCATGGGTATAAGTTGTTAGATTTTTATTAATTAATTAGTTGATTAATAATAATAAATGTTGGAATTATTGGTATTAGTGATTGGGCTAATTTTGGTGGTATGTTGTATTAAGGGGGTGTGAGAATTAGGCCCAATAAACTATTATTATTAAGTTTAGTAATAATTCAGAATAAATAATTAGAAGTTGATCGTATGAGTTACAAAAGAATAAGAAGAGGAATAAGGAGAAGAGGCGAAGCGGGATTCGATCGAAAAATCGTAGAGAGACCTTAAATCCAAGGTAAGGGTGGGGTTCTGACTCTATAACGGGTTTTCTGATAAATGATACGTGGGATTGGGTTGTATAAAAAAAAGAAATATTGCTGTCAAATCCTGCTAAGGGTTTTGAAAGTGTTGTTGTTAATTTCATGTATTTGGATTGTTGTTTCGGGATAAATTGTCTTTGTGAAAATTGATGTTGTAGTACTTAAAGTGTTGGTATATGATATTGGTATTAATAATTTTATGGAAAATTACATAGAAAATATGTACTGGAAGAAGTGTGCCAAGAGGCACGCGAAAAGTGGCGCCCGATAGGGGAAGGGTGTCGAGTGGCACCCTGTGTGTGTGTGAATGTGTCGAGCGGCACATGGTGAGAGAGAGGGGAGAAGTGTGTCGTTACGCACACCATGTTGTGACGAGTGGCACAGATGCGTGCCTAGGGGGCACAGATGCGTGCTGAGGAACATGGTTTTCTATTAATTAAGGGTAGTATATTTATATATACTTAGTCTTTTCATAAAAATAAGGGTAATAAAAACTACTTTAACTTAATTAAGTTTCAGTAGCAAATTTATTAAAAGAACAGAGTTAGTAAATAACAGAGTTGGTATTAAAATAGCAGAGACATTAGTAACTAATATGTATATATTAACAGTAGAGATAAATTAGTAGCACATTTATTAAATTAGCAGAGTAATAAAATAATAGGAATAGTATGAACTAGCAGTAGCCGTGTGTGTTTGATAATAGTAGTACATAGAATAAAAAGTAGTAATTTTAGCAGATAATTATTAAGTCAGTATAGTTGAATCGTCTGAATAAATCTAGAAAACATTTGTTGTATATTTTAGTCGATATGGTGTGTTGAATACTTGGCTGAAAAATATGAATTGCAGGTGGTATTGAATTGTTAGGCTTATGGCCAATGTCGAATTATGTTGAGTTTTTGCGTTGTTGTGATTGTCACTGTGAACTCTTGTTGGTAATGGGAATTTGCAGGGAATTTTAAATGAATATGAATTACCTCTATTTACTGGTAATAATTGTGATGTGGGCTTATGCCTTACAATGGATGATGATTGTTGTGAGTATGTGATTGTGCATCCATTGTGTCATATACATTTGCATACTCTGTGATGTACTGGATTGGCAAACTGTGGAGAAGGCTTATGCCTTGTTGATGCCTGTATTTATTGGCATATTTTTTAAGATGGGAGTTCTTCTCCATTGGTACCACATGCATTTGCATAAAGATGAGTTGCTTCGGTATTGCATTCTGAGTCATTGTGCGATTGATTTTATTATTCTTATGATGTTAAAACTTTAGGAGTGGTGAATATGTATGAACTGATTCTAATGTAATATTTATCATAAATTCTATTATATTGTTCGATATCTCACCCCATATGTTTGAATGTTACCCCGATGTTGGTAACGTGCAGGTAACCTAGAGTGAAGGTAGTATATCTTCAGTAGTTCGAGTCGGTGTCATTGCTCTGATATGTAACACTTTGGGGGATGAAGGCTTGCTGTTTTATTGTTATTATTTTAGTAGATTGAATTTTAATTTGAATATTATTAAGTAATGGTTGTTTTGAAGTTGTTTCAGTTGGTTAAAGATGTTATACTCTTTTGAGTCGAATATTATGTTTCTGCTGCGTAGTTATGAATGTTTCTGTTTAAAAGGTTAATTTTATGTTATTGTTGGTTCATTCCAGTTTAATGTGTTATGTATCTATTAATGAGTGTCGTTGTTTTAAGTTTAATGTGTAGCATCCTGATTCAAATTGTCGGAATTTTATCACTCTGATTTTTATAATAATCGTTGGGTAGAATTGGGTTCTTACACTAGTTCCCCTGGTATTTCACAATCTTCCTCGCCTTCGTCTTCGGCTTGGTTAATTGGATGTTAGAAGTCATAATTGGAAATAGTAGAGTCGTTGGCAATAAGATCTGGAGTGGATGAGGATCTGCAAGTGTGTGTGTGTGCATGCAAGATACATGGCTATTTAAAAAATGCAATAAAGAAAAAGAAAAACAATGAGAACAAAATTTGAATGCAAAGGTCTAATGTTTTTTATTAAATGATCATATGATAAATGAACATGAACAAAACCCTTAACAAATGGACCATGGTGCCCCGAGCAAGGCACATGGCTTAAAAGTCATTGTTTGGAATTAAGATTATAGACAAAAGTTCTTAAATTGACAGAAAATAGTAAACAATAATTACTCCTCGTTGAAGGAGATGGGAGTTAAGTCCTTTGCATGCCAGTTGTTGAGATTTCCTCTGGCAGTAGGGTAGATCCATTCTTCAAAAGCACATTCATCGTCAGAGTCTTCTACGACGTTTACTTCATGATTTCCGATGTGAAGAGATGGCTTTCCCACGCGAGCGTGCCTGACCACTTTCTGAGCTTTGATGGTGAAACCCGGCCCAAATTTGTCTGCTTTAAACGGAATGTCAGGGAGTTGTCCCCAGATAGTACAACTTCCATCTTAGACCACGACACTGACATCTTTAAGTGAAACCATTCTTGGTACAACTTCATCAGCTTTTGATATGTTAGAGGAGATTTTGGTGGTGGCAACCATAGAAGGAACAACTTCGAAATCCTGGCACGAAGTTTCTATGAACTCACCATCCATTTCCACACACTTTAAGGAATTGAGGTGGCTCAACATAAATTCCTCTTCACCACAAACAGTGACAATCTTTCCTTTAACTGGATATTTCAACTTTTGGTGGAGGGTGGACGTCACTTCTCCTGCCCCATGTATCCAAGGGCGTCCAAGTAAACAAGAGTAAGCGGGACGGATATCCATCACATAGAAAGTAGAATTGAAAGTTTGTGAACCAACTTTAATGGGGAGATCGACTTCTCCAAGTACCATCCTCTTGGATCCATCGAAGCCCTCACAACTATGTCACTTGGTTTTAACACCAGACTTTCATAATCTAACTGGTCCAAGGCACCTATGGGTAACACATTTAAAGATGAGCCAGTATCAACTAATACATGAGCCATGGTAGTTCCCTTGCATTCAATAGAGACATGCAAATCCTTGTTATGATTCCTTCCAACAGGAGTCAAGTTAGCGTCAAAGAAACCTAATCCATTGTCAGCCGTTAAACTCGCCACACAATTCTCGAACTGGTCAGTTGTAGTCTCTTGGGGCACATGAGCTTTCTTAAAAAACTTGATTAAAGCTTGGGCATGAGCATCAAAACAGAGTAGTAATGACAACATGGAGATTTCGGAGGGGGTTTGCCCCAACAGTTCGACTATTTTGAAATCACTCTTCTTTATAATTTTCATGATTTCCTCCATCTCTCGAGTGGAGGGCTCTTTAGCATCAACATCTTTGGTAGGTTCCTCTATCCCAGCAGGCTCACTTACTTTTTCTTTGCCTCTAGTGTTGGCATTAGGCTTGTTATTGGTTATGTGAACAGGAGTTATTGTAGTATTCGGAGGTGAAATATCAGGGGAGAAGATCCTCCCCGTTCTTGTTACCTTACCAGAACCTGCAACATTTGTAACATCGTTGGTCTTGTCTTCATCGATCCATGAATCTTGCTTGATTCCATGATAGTAAACTCCGGCACCATAGTTCCATGGAACTGCTTTGTCGGAGGAGTAAGGAATCGGCCCAGAAGCAGTAATTATCAAGGGAGCAATTATTAGTTCGTTGGTAATACTAATACGAACCTTTGAAGAGATCCTAAGAGGCTTGTTGGAGATTGTTATTATGGATAGGTCTTCAGCTTTATTGGTCAAACTTTTGATGGTAGGAATTCTCTCAAATAGGATCTCGTGAGTATCTATCAGCCGTTAAACACCTTCTTTCAGCCATTTGCATCCATTAACTTGTTCGGCGTAGCAATTACAATCTTTCAAACAGCCAGGGAAAACCCTTGCTCTTAACATGTTCTCTTTAACAATGGTCATTAGGGTATTCAAATCTTCAACGGAGGAAACAAAAACAGTGTCTTCAATCGTATTGACACCTTTGCCATGGTTCGGCATTGGTGCAGTTATCACATTTGGAGTTGTAGGTGGATCAAACTCGATAGTTTTATTGTTGATAAGATCTTTAATTTTATTCTTCAGAGCCCAACATTGATCAGTTTTATGCCCAGGGCTGTTGTAATGATATGCGCACTTGGCATTTGGATTGTACTTAGATGATGTGATATTGGGATTTGATGGTGGATCATGCAATGTCACCAAGTTGTCCTTCAATAGGTGTTGCAAGGCTTAGGATAACGACATGTTAATCTTTATGAACTACCTTCTAGGAACTTCCGGTCTTTGATAGTTGGATTGTGGTTGTCTTTGAGCAGATGGTGGGTTGGAGATCAAAAGAGCATTAACAGGTGGATAGTGATCCTTCTTGGTATGGGCCTGTAATACGGTAGCAGAACCGACCGTTATACTGGTTTTGCATTTGTATTCGCAAATGTTGGGATAAGCAAGAGTCTCCACCGACTTTTCTTTTATCCAACAAAGGAAAGGGTGAAAAGAACAAAAAAAGACCTTTCGAGATTTGTTTATGAGTAAGGGGGGTAGATTATGGAAAGGAAAGATGTTAGAACCCTTTCCATCCGTAGTTATCTACGGGCTCTTAGATGCTAGATAATTTGTGAAATACCTTGTGCTTTGTGTGTTTGAAAAAGTATTTTTGAAATAAGGCGCCTTAGTACGACGAACTTCGTAATGTTTCTGGGATTGGTAGAGAACATATACAAAGTGTTTTAAAAAATGTTTTTGAAAGAATATTTGTGTATGTGAGAAAAATGGTTTTGTTTTGAGCAAGCATCTATGAACTATCTACTTTACTCGAAAGGTTGTTCTTTTCCTCTTTTCCTTTAGACAATGTTATTCTACTATTAGTGAGTAGGTAACCCTAGTCGTTGGATGTTTGAGGGACATTTGAAGGGACATCGTATAGTCACAAATGCAACTGGGCAAGAAACCTTAGTAACTATCCTATGGTTTTAAGATTATACCGAGGCAACATCGAGAGGGTCATTTTTTATCTTTTAAACCAAAGGGTAGCCACTAAAGTCCCTCACGTTTCGAGAGTTGTGACTGTTTTCCGAAGGCAACCAAAGTAAGGATACTCTAGAGGTGTATATGCCAGAGTGTGTTGTTTTCAGTTATTTTTGTCATGTGTTAGGTTTGCTAGCATTTGATTATTTATGTTCTTGCCATACAATCCTATTAGTCATGCATCTAAACAGTTAATAGTTTGTAGGAATTTAAATTGCAGAAAGATAAATCCTAAACTATTACAAGGCTTCGGGGGGAATTAATTACATGTCCAAAATGGGGAAAGTAAAAAGTAGTAAATGTCTTAGTTTTTAACTATTAAAAACCAGGAAGCATATACATTAGTAACAAAGTAAAAGAAATAATGCTAAAATAAAAACGCGTGCGAACTGGAACAAATGTCTAAAACCCTAAACTATTTTTAAGTAAAAGAAAAGCTTATTGTCGTTTTTGTTTATTTGGAAAAATAAAGTTTGAGTTAAACAATAATTAATTAATTAAT
Organism: Vicia faba; assembly: GCA_948472305.1. Classification (NCBI taxonomy): domain Eukaryota; kingdom Viridiplantae; phylum Streptophyta; class Magnoliopsida; order Fabales; family Fabaceae; genus Vicia; species Vicia faba. The sequence continues at coordinate 487,371,206 of OX451739.1, forward strand.
TAAAAGAAAAGAAAAGAAAAAATTATTGATTAAGATTAATTCTAACAAAACCTAATATTTTTTGGTATTTTTATTATTTAAGAAAACATTAAAACTTTAACCTAATTCTAATTGTTTTTAATTTATGAAATAAAGTTAAAATAATTTTAAAAAACTAAATTTATTTATGAAAATTAATTTAAATGAAATAAAACCTAAATCTAAAGTTTTTACATTTTTCTAATTTTTATGATTAAATAAAAAAGGTTTTAAAAAAATGCGTAAATATAAAAAAACAAAATAAATAATAAACTAGAAAGAATAAAAGAAAAGAAATTGGGCCTGGTGTTAAAGCTGAAAGAGGGGGGGGGGAGATTTGGAATTTATAAGGCCCAAATTCAGCAAGCCAACTGATGCGTTGGATCTGGCAAGGAAGCATCTGGAGAGTCCATGGTGAGGCTGCACACTGGAGGCGCTGGATCCAGGTCAACTGAGATCTGATGGTGTGAATTTGATGGCCTATGGTGCACGCCTTGGATCTAGGAACATTGGATTTGCAGGAAACTTGTTAAAAAAAACAAAATTCCAGACTTGGGTGTCGAACCCAGGTCTCTCCCATTGCACACTTTCCTCATGCCACTTAGCTAACCTGTTAATCGTTTGTACCAATAACAAAGTAATAATATATTTGAAACATCAACAAAAATGCTGAGGTGTACACGTGCGCGCTCCAATAAGCCCTGGATGTTTAAATGGACCAATCAGGAAATGGATCGAAACCACGCATACTCTCGCCTGAGTCAAACAGAGTCAAAGACGCCAGAGTCAAACTCCAGTCGTCTTCTCCGATCTATCAAAAATTGGAAACCTACGAAATCATTGGATTAAGGACAAACTAAAGACCTTATCCCACTTAAAATCGTCCCCTGGTTTCAAATCTGGACTCCTTTTGGCCTGAATCAATCTGAATCCTGCGTTTCTAAAGAAAACTCAGATCATGCCTTACCAATGGCATGATCTCCTCCTTACGCTTATTCTCACATGTAATACATTAGTTTGTGTGATACGGTGGCAGAACCAACTATTAATACGGGTTTGCATTTTGTATTTGCAAATGTCACGGTAAGCAAGAGTCGCCACCAACTTTTATTTCATCCAACTAAGGGAAAGGAAAAAGAACAGAAAAAACCTTTTTCGAGAATGTTTAAGTACGGGGGGTAGATTATAGAAAGGGAAGGTGTTAGCACCCTTTCTATCCATGGTTTTCCATGGGCTCTTAGGTACTTTGCTCATTTTTAAAATTGCTTGTGTGTGCTTGTTTTGAAAAAGTTTTACTTCGTGATAACCCTTGTATCAGTCCTCAAGAGTGTGACGAAGTTGCTTTGGAAAACTGTTTTTGAAAAGTGTTTGTGTGAAAATTTTTGTTTGAGCAAGTACCTAAGAACTAATCTGCCTACTCGAAAAAAAGTCTGTTCGTTTTCCTTTAGGCAGCGCTATCCTATTATTAAGGAATAGGTAGCACCTTCGTTGGAGTTTTAAGGGACATTTGAAGGGACAGATACGATCGCAAAAGCAATGTTAGGAAATTTTAGTAATCACCCTAAAGCCTTAAAGATATTTTTTTGAGGCAACATCTGATTGGGTCATTTTAGATCTTTCGAGACTAGAGGACGACCACTAACCCTATACTTTATGACCGTTTACCGAAGGCAACCAGAGTGGAATAGATCCTAGGAGTGAGCATGTGCAAGTGTATTTTTTCAGTTAATTATCTTTGCACAATTAGGGTTTTCTACTGTTTTAATTTCAACTTGTCTTCCCATACAATCCTATTAACATACATCTAACAGTTTATAGTTTACGGAAATTAAAATGCGAGAAATTAAAGTCCTAGCTATTACATGGCTTTGGGCAGATACATAATTATTTTTGACTGAAAATAAAATGCAGAATTAAAATCCTATTTAAATCTATTACAAACTCGGAGCAGTTACAAATAATAAAAAAGGAAAATTAAAAGCGCGCGGCAAATTAAATGTGAGAAATAATCTGACAACCTAAAAATCTAATTTGAGAAAATATTTATGTTATTTTTTTTTTGAGGAAAAAATTAGGTTAAGTACTAAGTTAAACCCTAATTCAAATTATTTTGAATTATAATAAAAAGACATTAAATTACCCTAATTGAATTAAACTAATTAATTAATAAAAAAATATTTTTGATGTTTTTTATGATTTTTTTGATTAAATAAAAAAATATGATTTTTTGAGTTATTTTAAAAAGACAAAATTAATAAATAAAAAGAAAAAGAATTAAAATAGAAAAAAGGACTTGGGCCTGCATAAGCACCGAAGGGGGTGTGTTTCTGATTTTTGTTAGGCCCAATATGGCTGAGCCCAGTTTGCGCCAGATCCTGTGCTGGCACGCTTGGAAGGTGCACCATAGTCTCTCCTTGATTGGAACGTTGGATCTGTACTGGCAATGATCCAGTGGCTGGATCAGTGGGGCGCATGATGGACGCATGGCTTTGGAGTGTATGGAACCTGCAAGTGTGTATTGAGAAAATAAAGAAAATGCTGGGACCTAAGATCGAACCCAGGTCCATCCACTCGTTCCACACTTGCCTTGCCATCTGTGCTACGCTGCTTAGTTGTTATAATAATAACATTAAAGCATAATATGTGAAACAACGTGGATGGTCCAAAAAACGTGCAATTATTCAAATGTCCCAGTGTGAGGGTGACAACTCACCGACTTCTTCCCTGTCCGTCATTTTAGATCTCATATCTATACCTACAGACAAAACTCCATAGTTATACACCTGCAAGCTTCAAAAATTCATATGATGCAAAATAAATCAATTCTAACTATAACAATCAATTTGCCTTGGTCTCACAAATATCATGGCATTAGTTTCTTGACATAATTTCACCTATACAGAGAATCCCCAAAACAACTTCTTAAACCCTAGACATGGAAATCGTCTGTATATTAATCAAAACATCAATTAAACCATTCAAACATGTTGCAAATACGTTAACAATCACAAATGTATCATTCAAACATGCTTAAGATGCAAGAATTAACGTAATCGATTTAAAAAAAAGAAGCAAATTGTATGAAGACGGTGGGGTGATTATGGGCCCGGGAATGCTTGCAATGAATTAAGTTAGCTTCAAGAGATGTCCAGGAAGCGATTGGAAGTTGTGAAATGACCTGAATCACTCTCTATATGAGAAAACGAATCACAACTTTTTGCCAAAAAATTCATGTTTGTTTCTCTGTTTTTCACGACTGCAAACCCTTGTTCTCTTGCCTTGTTTTTGTTCATTATATGTAGTATGATGCATTAGGGTAACAAAACGACCTGAATCCTTTGGAATTATGGAGATTGAATGGGATTTTCTTACCATATGATATCTTTCCATAACCATGCAAATCATGCTATTTTTTCCTCAAATTACCTTGATTCGTTTTGATCTGATCTGGACATCATAATTAGATTTGATTTCCATCAAAATCAGATCATGAAAAAAATCTTTGATATTTTTTGTTATTTATTTGATTTAATGTTATTTTTAATAAATAAAAATCAAAATCAAAATAATTAAATAGAGCAAATAAGATATGGCTACTGATTTGGGTCGTGGACCATGTCCTGAACAAGATACAAACCTAAAATGCTAGGCCCTTTTGGCAAAAAATACATTTTTGAGCAAATTTGACTTTTGGCAATTTTCCAAAAATGGTCAACTTTGACAATGCATAACTCTTCCAATTTTAAGCCTAGAGAGGTGTTATTTGACTTTTTAGAAAGCTTAGTATGTCCTATAAACAACCCTTTTGGTCTCATTTCAATTTAGTCTTCCATGTTCATGTAAGAGCCTTTGATCCAAAAGGTGTTTTTGTTGACTTTTCAAAAGGACCTATAATGTAGAAATCCATATCTTTTTATGACTGCATTTCTTGAACTTGAGGGATGAAGATGAGTTGTAGGAAATTTAATTCCCTTCAAAATGAGCCTTGGATGAGAAATGTTTAATGAAGTATGAGAAAGTTATGCTTGGTCAAAGTTTGGTTGACTTTTCCTAAAATCCTAATTTATCAACTTTTGAGTTTTGATGAATTAGGAGAATTCCTTGTGGAATCATGATCAACCATTGATCAAATGATGAATATAACTTCAAAATGTTGATGTTGACCAAAAATCTTGAAGTTTGACTGTATGTGGGCCACAATTGACTTTTGACTTAATACAGTCGATTCTCAAGCATCTAAGAAGTTGACTGAGCAAACTTCTTGTGCAAAGCTTGAAATTTGACATGGAGGGTCTTGAGGGCATATTAGGACCATGGAGAGCATATGAGGCCTTTGGATCTCACCCTTCTTGATGAAAATGGAAACCCTAGTTGGAGGTTCATTGCTTTAGGAGAGAGTTTGTCTGGTCAACTCTTGAGCATCCTTGAGCAAATTGAGTGTCTTAATGAGCATATATTGAGTAAAATGGGAGGGAAAATATTTGGGTACAACAGCTGCCTCTGTTCAATCTTCTTAAACCTGAGGATGTAGATTGACTTGATCTGCCTTTTGTGATCTGAAGGTGGAAGATGATTGAACACTAGAGTACCCAGAAATTTAAACTCGCGTGCAGTTCCTGGTGATTGGTGATATCAGGAATGGGATTATAGATTCCATTTGGAAGGTGACAGAATCGTTAGAGATGGGCTTAAATATGCTATCTAGAGAAGATATCGGTTGCATAAGAGATTCCTTTGTTAGAATTCCTGTACCTTCCGCTGAGGAGGACTTCACCGAGGAAAGTTGATTTATGTCTTGGGAAATAGAGTCTAGGAGCTTCAGTTGTCCATTACTCTACTGGGGAATTAAATCTTGACTGAGGAGGTGGAAGTGAACTGCATATCTGGTCAGGATCCAGGATGCACAGTGACGTACTGGGGGAAAGGTGAACTTGACCGTAACTGGTCGGGTCTGGGTCTTATGGTGTTGTAAAATGTCATCTGGAGATAAGAGAGAAGGAATCTGGATAGTAGGGTTTCTTTGGGATGAGAGCCTGGATAGTAGGGCTGTGAGAAAGAACCTGGATAATAGGGTTACTTTGGGATGAGAGCCTGGATTGTAGGGCTGTGAGAAGGAACCTGGATAGTAGGGTTACTTTGGGATGAGAGCCTGGATAGTAGGGCTATGAAAAGGAACCTGGATAGTAGGGTTACTTCAAAATGAAAGCCTGGATAGTGGGGCTGTGAGAAGGAACCTGGATAGTAGGGTTACTTCGGGATGAGAGTTTGGATAGTAGGGTTGTGAGAAGGAACATGGATAGTAGGGTTACTTTGGGATGAGAGCCTGGATAGTAGGGCTGTAAGAAGGAACCTAGATAGTAGGGTTACTTCAAGGTGAAAGCCTGGATGGTAGGGCTTATGGGAAGAAACCTGGATAGTAGGGTCACTTCAAGGTGAAATCCTGGATGGTAGGGCTTATGGGAAGAAACCTGGATAGTAGGGTCACTTCAAAGTGAAAGCCTGGATGGTAGGGCTTATGGGAAGAAACCTGGATAGTAGGGCTGTGAGAAGGAACCTGGATAGTAGGGTTACTTCGGGATGAGAGCCTGGATAGTAGGGTTGTGAAAAGGAACCTAGATAGTAGGGTTACTTCGAAATGAAAGCCTGGATAGTAGGGCTGTGAGAAGGAACTTGGATAGTAGGGTTACTTCGGGATGAGAGCCTGGATAGTAGGGCTGTGAGAAGGAACCTGGATAGTAGGGTTACTTCAAAGTGAAAGCCTGGATGGTAGGGCTTATGGGAAGAAACCTGGATAGTAGGGTCACTTCAAGGTGAAAGCCTGGATGGTAGGGCTTAATGGGAAGAAACCTGGATAGTAGGGTTACTTCAAAGCGATAGTGTAGATTAGTTGACCCATTTGGTTTTGGGAACTGAGTTTCCATTAGTCGTCTACAGATGTGACCTATATAACTGTTGGATTTGTTGAAGCTAATCATTTTTCCTGAAAAGATATCAGGGTTAATTATATGCGATGCATGAAATGCATGGTGGGATGATGTTCTCAAAATAAATGAGATTATGCTGTATATGATGTGAGTGCGCATGTCATGATGTATGTACATGAAATGCTATCGGAGTATGTCCGAGTCTAGGAAAATAAATCCCTGACTGCTGCTGGAGATTTATGAATATTCTGTCAGGAAGAGATTCTGCTTGAGAATGAACTCTACGGGGAACAGACTTAGAAAGTGAATTTCTGTAGTTGAAGTAATGAGCTCTGTCGAGGATTGAACTTCTGCATCCAGAGAAATAAACTCTGCTTAGGGGATGAAATTTACTGACCCGCTTGCGATTATGAAATTCGAATGGGGGATATAGCTGTCAAGTTTCTGAATGACCCTGGCTGGGGAGGTTACTTCCTGTTTCAGGAAAGCCAACATCAATGCTTTTGAATACTTTTACTCTGTGGGGAGTGTATGTACTTGAAGGTTGTGCTTCAAAGTTGTCTTTGTCCCGATACCTGCTGGGTAGAGTAACTGTCGAGTTTGACACTTCTTGTTTTTGCCCATGTTTCTAGAATTACGAGTAACTTTCTTTTTGTTTCTTTATGTAAATATTTATGAGCAGCAATCATATTCAAATGCATATGTAAAGAATAAGTCATTGGACGTTCTCATAAAACAAAACAAAAAAAAGAAAAAACTCAAAATTTCTTGTGAAAATGATTTTATATTGCTTTTGAAGTTGGCCTGTGTGATACGGTGGCCAGAATCAGACTGTTTTGAAATGCTGGTTTGTGTTTTGCGTTTATGTTCGCAAAATGTCGCGGTAAGAAAGAGTCGCCACCGACTTTTATTTTATCCAACTGGAAAGGAAAAAAGCACAGAAAAATTCCCTTTTTCGAGATTTTGAGCACGGGGGGTAGATTATAGAAAGGGAAGGTATTAGCATCCTTTCTATCTGTAGTTTTCCACGGGCTCTTAGGTACTTGCTCATCATTTTCAAAATTGCTTGTGCGTGTTTGATTTGAAAAAGTTTTGTTTTACTTCGATTTAACCCTTGCTTCTATCTTCAAGAGTGTTACGAAGTTATTTTGAAAACTTTGTTTGAAAAGAGTGTAAGTGTGAAATTTTTTGTTTGTTTGAGCAAGTACTTAAGAACTAGTCTACCTACTCGAAAAAGAGAATGTTTCTGTTCTTGTTTCCTTTAGACAGTGCTATCCCACTATTAGTGAGTAGGTAGCACTGTCGTTGGAGTTTTAAGGGTCAATTCGAAAGGGACGTATGATCACTAAAGCAATATTAGGACATCTTAGTAATAACCTGTGATGCGGTGGGAGAACTGACTTGAGGTTTTGCGTTTGTGTTTGCAAATGTTGCGGTTAGCAAGAGTCGCCACCGACTTTTCTTTTATCCAAAAGGAAAGGTAAAAAAGAACAGGAAAGACCTTTGAGATGTTTTCTTGAGTTCGGGGGGTAGATTATGAAAAGGGAAGGTGCTATCACCCTTTTCATCCATGGTTTTCCATGAGCTCTTAGTTACTTGTTTAGATCACTTGCTTTGTTTTGTTTGAAATAGTGTTTGGTGTGGTTTTGAAAGTATTTTGTAAAAGAGGCCACTCGTTTAGGCAATCTTTGTAATGATTCTCGTTCGTAAGAATGTATACAAAGATGTTTGTCTTTTGAAAATGTTTTTCAATGTTTTGCAAGATGTTTTGAAATGTGTATGTGTGTGTTTGAAAATAGCAAGGATTGTTTTGAAATGGAACAAGTAACTAGAAGCTATCTACCTACTCAAATGTCTTTCTTGTGCATTTTTATTCCTTTGACATTGTTGACTTACCATTGATTTGGTAAACAACCCTATCTTTGGATGTAAATGGGACGGGCGTGGGTCATTGTATAACCATGATAGCAATATTGCCAAGTATCTTAGCATTTTTGAGGGACCAAGATCATTTTGTTTTAGGCAACCTTTGAATAGAGTCATCGAGGGACTATGATCTTATATTTGTTTTGTTTTGCCAAGATACTTCGCATGCGTAACATGGCCATTTTATTTTAGGCAACCAAGTGGGAGAAACCCTAAGGGTGCTTGTGTGCAATGTGTATCATTTTCATGCTTTTGTCTTGCATTTAGGGTTTTCTATTTTTCTTTGTTTTTGTTCTTGTCATGCAAACCCTAGTTACTAAGCATAGTATATAAAGCAATAAATTGCGTAAAATAAACTAAGCTATTACAACAATTATTATGGGAGGGGGAATACAAGTTTTGAATTGGGATTTTGCACAAATATAAACCTAAATATATTATTACAACCAAATCGAATATTGCGCGAATTAAATAAATGTACAAATATTTAAAATGTAATGCAATGTATTTATGTAAAAAATGTTTTGGTATTTGTTTTTTGTATGAGAAAATAATTTAATTTAAACCCTAAAAAATAAGGAAAAAATAATATTATTATTTTTGGAAAGGGGTGAAACCCTAATTTTTTTAATTAAAATAAAATAATGCTTTATGTTATTATTTTGTCCATTTTTTTACAAGAAAATAATAAATAATATTATATGTAAATATTAAAAATTAAATATGTATAAAAATAAGTATTTATGAGTATAAATAGTATAATAAAAATATTAAGTATTTTTAAATATATTTATAAGTTATTTAAGAAAATAAAATCTATTTATCATAATGAACTATTTTTTTATGCAAAAAATAATAACTAAAATAAAATAAAATTGCAAAAAATAAAGAAATTATTTTTAGGATTTTTTATTGTTCAGAAAAAATAATCAAAAGCAATAAATATGAAAATATGAAAAAAATAACAAATAAGCCAGGGGGTGTAAAAGTAAGTCAGGGGGTGCAAATAGCAAAACCAAAAAGACCAAGCGCCAAAAAGCCCAGAACACCACTTCATCCCCGTCCTTGGCCATCCCTGCGCGCGCGTCTAGTTCAAACCTGTAACTCTCAAATGCTTGCACAAAAACAAAAACTCATAAAATGAAACATGTGGCATTTGAGCTCACGATTCCAACCATATAAATTATGTGACCTAACTCTAAAAGATCAGAGAGAATTTTGGCAGCCCTAATTCGTGACCTAACTTTTTCAGCATTTTCAATCTTCAAATTCTCTCAGCATAGTTAATATAAATGAAAAGTATGCATATGTACAGCTTTGTTATGATAAGGACTACATTTTTTCTTCACAAATCGTGGCTTGAGGATGCCTACTCAGAGAGATAGAGTTCAAGAAAATACCTCCTTCAGTTGGATTCGAGTAGAGCAATGTGGGGTCTTTAATGGAGGCCTGAGGATTGTTTGAGCTTCCTTGAACTTCCCTGGAAATATTCTAATGCTTAGCTTGCTCTGAGGATTGCTGAAACTCTCTGGACAAGTCAAGCTGCAAGCTTCCAAAATGAAAATGGTGGATGCTGAAACAGGGGTTACAGAACCAGGGTGATGGCTTGGATTGCTTTGGTATGAAGTGCATGAGATGTTTCAAGTGTTAAAACACAAAACGCACGAGCCAAAAATTGGTTGGTTGTGATTTTGCAGATTCTGAGTGTTTGGACAGAAATTTGGTGTTTTTGAGTTTGGGGGAGTTTTAGCTTCAATCCAATCATCCTAAGCCTTGCCACAACTTTGTATATTTGTAAAGAAATGATACAAAGTCCACTTCTTACTAGCTGTACAAGTTTTTGACCTTTTGACAACCTTTCTTACATTTGAAGTAAAGTGAAGTGACCAATGCTACATGCTTGTACTGGATAGCTTGAGGGCTGATAAGAGTTGGTTCAATTTGCTTGAGACCTGTGGAAGTTTCTTGCATCAAAGGGTCAGGTCCAAGGCTCAAGATTGACAAAGTTGCAAAAGTTTCCCTTTATGAAAATGGCATTGTGCACTTTTGGCCAAAAATGGAAATGTATCTTGTACAAAGCTTCAAAAGCAAAGATAAAGCCTTTAACTTCCGAGTTCACATTTAATTATGGAGTGTAAAGTGAGCTTAGGACCTGTAAAGCAAGATACAAACATCATGGATCTGATTTGCAACTTGATGCTTTGTAAAAATGGCTTGCTCAAAAGTGATCTTGGAGAGTTCTTGGAAATTTTGGAAAGCTTTCAATGTGCTCTATAATCCATATTTCAAATTCATCTTGAGATACCTCTTGGAGCTAGGTGAAAAATTACCATGAAGTTGGGTCCAAAACCTGCCTAAATTAGGGCAAAATTTCACTAAGTTATTTAGTTCATTGACCTATATTCACAAATTCATAACTTGAGATCCAAGCATCTTTTGGGAAAAGTTTGTGAAGCAAAGTTATAGATTTCATGGAGTACTACAACTTTCATGTTGGAAGTTTTATTTTAATCAAAATTCATCATGGTGAAAAAGTGGTGAAAAGTTGGGAAAAAATAAGAAAATTTCCATACTTAGAAAAATTCGAAGTTATGAAAATTTTCAAATTCAAAACACTAATTTTCAAAATTGGTTTTCTTGGTGAACAGGTTTCATATTTTGACATATCTTTATGAATTATGACCCTTGACACTTGATTTTGACCAAAAAGTCAATGTTTGACTTTTCAGTGTACAATTGACTTTTGATCAGTTGACTGCAAAATTCATCTGTCAACCCAATGAACTTGGATCTTTTGAACCATGTAATTAGGTCAAGATGATGCTATTGAACCCTTGAAATCATGTTTGAACCCAATTGGTCATTGGCTAGGTTAAAAATCAGAAATTGCCCTTTCTCAGTCAAAACCCTAATTTTGACCATTTTGCCCTTTTAATGATTTGATCAAATTTCTTGAGGAGTTGTGATCCAAACTTGATCAAATGGAACATATGAGTCTAAAATGTTGATTTGGATAAAAATTATGAAGTTTGACTGTAAATTGGCCATAGTTGACTTTTTCCCCAATACAGTTGATTTTTAGGTCAACTGTCCAATTGACTGATTAAAAATGTGGTTCAAGGCTTGAAAATTAACATGAGAAATCTTAGGGGTCCAAGATTATGTATGAAAGTCACATGAAGCACTGACGTCCCAAAAATCCTTGTGCAAACTCAAACCCTAATTTTGGGTGATCAGTGCAAGATGAGATGTCTTGAGCTAACCAAACCCTAATCTTGTCTTGAGTCCAAGAAGTCTTGTGAGAAAAATCTTGATAAATGAGAGGGAAAATTTTGGGGTACAAAATGTCTTAAGATCAATATTCGAGGCAACGTATCCGAGGCAACCTTTCCGAGGCAACTTTTATAAACGGGACTTTGATCTTTGTTTAGACAAGAGAGTGACCACTAACATACCCTATACTTAATGATCGTTTACCGAAGGCAACCGAAGTGGGAGTGTACCCTAGGAGTGCGCATGTGCGAGTGATTCAATTTCAAGTTATTATCTTTGCACATTTAGGGTTTGCTAACTGTTTTAATATTTAACATACATTCTTATCATGCAACCCTAATATCATACATCTAACAGTTTAATATTTGCATAAATTAAAGTGCGGAAAGTAAAGCTACGCTATTACAAGGCTTCAGGTATTAATTACATGGCCAAAAACAACCCGTAAAAAATGATAAATGAACGAAAAAAAGTCCTAATTGATCTATTACATCCCATGAGCATTTACACCAATATTGATAAAAATAAATAAATGCGCGACGAATAGAGAACGTAAGGAAATTAGGGTTTTGACCCCGCCTAACCTAATTAAAAGAAAAATCGTTTTTTGGTTGTTTTTGATTATTTTAAGAAAATAAGGTTTTAAATTAAATATGCAAAAACCTAATTTCTAAATAAATTAAATTAAGAAGATATTAAAATTGACCTATTTTTGTGTTTTTGGTTATTTTTAAGAAAAATAAAATAGAAATTAAATTAGACAAAAACCCTAATTCTTCTAATCGATTTTAATTTATTTATGAAAAGAATTAAAGTTATCTAACAAATTAAATTAACTAACTAAATTAATTTTTATAAAAAATAAAACCTAAATCTAATTTGGGTGGAAATTATTTTTATGATTTTTTGATAAAAAAAATTAATTTTTATGTTAGTGAAAATAATTAAATAAATTAAATAAGGAAAATATAAAAAGAAAAAAAAAAGAAAATAGGCCTATAATCAGCAAATTTGAAGGGGTGTCTTTAGCAATTCTGGGCCCAAAAGAAGCTGATCCACGTTGACTTTCCAAGATTCCATGCTGCACTTGGACTGGGATGCATGATGGTTCATCACATGATGACCTTTGGATTGAATCTGCTTCAGATCTAGTGGCTGCAAGCTGATGGCACACGGTGGGGTCTTGGCCTGTACAAGCACATGATTACGCAAGGCAAAATATTATTGAAGAATATTGGGGACCTGGGATTCGAACCCAGGTCTTATGGCCTTTTCCATTTCCTTCATACAAACTGAGTTGGCCGCGCGTGTTGTACATAGTAGACAAAACAAAAATTATATTAAAAAAAACATAATACATTAACTCCCAACGCGCGAAATTCAAACGGAGCAATCCAAGCTTGCCACGCCATCGTCCCTGTCCTCTCTCCGTTGGTAAAACATCAATGACTTTTACCTACGGACAAATGTCCGTAGCTATAACCCCTGCATATCTCAAAATCAAACACAAGCATGATAAACAAAATCTAATGCCATGAATCAAATCGCCTTGGCCTGCTGAGCATTATGGTGCCCTTCTTGTGGACCAATTTTTCCTGTATGAAAAGATCCTAAAACGAGATACAAAACCATAATAATGGAAAATCTCTATAGGGTTAGAAAAATGCAATTAATTGTTATGAACAACTTGCAAATGCTTCAAGGAACATGAATATGTAATTTCATGCTACAAGTGCCAAAATAACGTGATTCGATTCCAAGAAAATTTCACGGTCGTGGACCACTTACATTGAGTTTTAGCGCATGAAAATCCTTGTTCTTGATTGGTATAGCTTCCTTGTATGTCCAGGATGCGAATGGGATGGCTTAGGGATCTTGAAAACGCCTGGAAGTGCAAAATCAGATGATCACTTTCTTTGAACTTTTTCAAGTTTGGTTCTACCTTTGTGCGCCTCCAAACCTTGTCGTTTTTGGCTGCAATTGTACACTATATACCACTGATTGAATTAGGGTTGCAATTGTGATCTCAATCTTTGTCCATTATGATTTGTGATCATGATTGTATTTCCATGAAATTCCTTCCAAAATGGCCAAAGTCAATATTTTTGTGCCCACCTATGCCTTGCACGAATTGATTCACTTGCTAGCTGGATATGGGACCTGAAATGTGCACAAAATATTGAGGTTTGAATGGTTTGGATATTTTCATGATTTATTTGGATTTAAATTGATTTAATTGGAATAAAAAATCAAAATAAATAGCAAAAATAAGATAAAGACACGTGGAAAGATCTAGGGCTCGTGGACCATGATACCAACTCAAAACAAGTGCAAAAAGATAGGCCCATTTAACAAAAATTGCAATTTGAGGCATATTTGACTTTTGGCAATTTTGCAAAAAAGGTCAGCTTCACCAATGCATAACTTCCTCAATTTTGACTCTTTGAAGGTGTTATTGGACATTTTAGAAAGCTTGAGATGTCCTATAAGCAACCCTTTTGGTCTCATCTCAATTGAGTCTTCCATGCTCATGTATGAAGCTTTGACAAAAAAGGTATTTTTGTTGACTTTTCAAAATGACCTATAATGTCCAAATTCATAACTTCTTGTGAGTGCATATTTTGAACTTGGGAGATGAATATGGATTGTAGAGAATTGAATTATATTCAAAATGAGTTTTGGATGGGTTATTTCTCATAAAGTATGATAAAGTTATACTTGGTCAAAGTTGAGTTGACTTTTCTTACAAAACCCTAATTTAGCAACTTTTGGGTTTTGATGAATTGTGAGAAATCCTTGATGAATCATGATCAACCCTTGATCAAATGATGAATAATACTTAAAAATGAGGATGTTGACCAAAAATCTTGAAGTTTGACTGTATGTGGGCCACAGTTGACTTTTGCCCTAGCATAGTCGATTTTCAGGCCTTTGAGCAATTGACTGAGCAAACTTCCTATGCAAGGCTTGAAACTTGACATGGATGATCTTGAGAACATATTAGGACAATGGTGAGAATTTGGGATCCCTTGGACTCAAGTATCTTGATGCAACATGAAACCCTAATTTGAGGTAGGCTGCCTTAGGAGAGAGTTTGTCTGATCAACCCTTGGACTTCATTGAGCAACTTGAGTATCCTTCTTGAAATGTTTTGAGAAATATGGGAGGGAAAATTTTGGGGTACAAAAGCTTCCCCTGTTCAATCTTCTTAAACCTGAGGATGTAGATTGGCTTGTCTACCTTTCGTGATCTGAGGGTGGAAGATGATTGAACACTAGAGTGCCCAAAAATTTGCACTTGCATAAAGTGGTATTTGTCTTGTGATGTCGGGAATGGGATTATAGATTCCATTTGGAAATTGACGACGAGAGATGGGCTTAAATATGCCATCCTAAGGAGTGTCGATCGCCTAAGAGATTCCTTAGCGAGAGCCTGCATACCTGTTGTTGAGGAAGACTACACTGGGGAATGTTGTTTTCTGTCTTGAGGAGAAAGTTGAGTTTTAGGAGCTTCGGTCGTTCGTTATTCTACTGGGTAAATCGTCTCTTAGTCGAAGAGGTGAAAATGAACTACTATCTGGTCGTAATCCAGACTTCATAGTGATAAGACCGACTGCTATCTGGTCGTAATCCAGGCTTTACAGTGATAAGACCGACTACTATCTGGTCGTAATCCAGGCTTTACAGTGACTTACTGGGGAGGTGCGATTAAACTTGCTATTCGGTCGTAATCTAGGCTTTACAATTTCTCGATTCCTATCTGGCCGTAATCCAGGCTTCAGAAGGAATTAAGTTGTTATCCAGTCACATCCGGGCTTCAACTTGAATTTAGGGCACACCAATATTTGGTCGACTCCGGGCTTCTTAGTATTTGTCCAGGTAAACTACTATTTGGTCGAAATCCAAGCTTCGCAATGTCTTGTACTGTTATCTGGTCGTAATCCAGGCTTCAGTGTCTTTTATCATTATCTGGTTGTAATCCAGGCTTCACGATGCTTTATACCATTATTTGGTCGAATCCAGGCTTCATGGTGTGCTGTACTGCTATCTGGTCATAATCCAGGCTTCACAATACCTTGCTTCTTATCTGGTCATAATCCAGGATTTAGTGTCTTTTATCGTTATCTGGTCGTAATCCAGGCTTCACGATGCTTTATACCATTATCTGGTCGAATCCAGGCTTCATGGTGTCCTGTACTGCTATCTGGTCGTAATCCAGGCTTCACAATACCTTGCTTCTTATTTGGTCGTAATCCAGGCTTCAGAATAAATCAAGTGGTTATCCGGTCGCCTTCGGGCTTCCATTTGATTTTTGGGCCTACTAATATCCGTTCGAATCCGGGCTTCATAGTAATTGGCCGGGTAAACTGTTATTTGGTCGTAATCCAAGCTTCACAGTGTCCCTCACTGTTATCTGGTCGTAATCTAGGCTTCAGTGTCTCTCATTGTTATCTGGTTGTAATCCAGGCTTCAGTGTCTTTTATCGTTATCTGGTCGTAATCCAGACTTCACGATGTCTCATACCATTATTTGGTTGAATCCAGGCTTCATGGTGTTCGGAGAAATCAAGATACTATCCGGTCGAATTCGGGCTTCATAACTTGTATTAAAGATATACCACTATCTGGTCGTAATCCAGGCTTCGCGGTGTCTTTGGCTGCTATCTGGTCGTAATCCAGGCTTCACAGAAACTTGTATTGCTATCTGGTCGTAATCCAAGCTTCGCAATAACTTGCTGATCTGTTATCCGATCATAATCCGGGCTTCACGGCTTGTGTTTATGACATACCACTATCTGGTCGAATCCAGGCTTCATGGTGTCTCGCACTGCTATCTGGTCGTAATCCAGGCTTCATAGTAACTTGCTGAGCTGTTATCCGGTCTTAATCCGGGCTTCATGGCTTGTTGGGAATTAAACTGTTATCCGGTCGAATCCGGGCTCATAGCTTAAAGATAAACCACTATCTGGTCGAATCCAGGCTTCGCGGCGTTTGATACTGTTATCTGATCGTTCTCCGAGCTTCACAATATGATGTAGAAATCAAGATATTATCCGGTCGGATCCGGGCTTCATAGCTTGAACTTGGGGAGAATTTGATTGTACTTTTCCTGAAAG
Source organism: Vicia faba (assembly GCA_948472305.1). Lineage (NCBI taxonomy): Eukaryota > Viridiplantae > Streptophyta > Magnoliopsida > Fabales > Fabaceae > Vicia > Vicia faba. The sequence continues at coordinate 487,387,462 of OX451739.1, forward strand.
GTAAAGGGTTAGTCGTATGTGATGCATGATATGTATCAAGCAATGATGCTCTCAAAATAAATGAGATTGTACTGTATGATGCGTATGCACATGTCATGATGTATGGATATGCAATGTTTTTATGACATTCTCTAACTGGGGAAAATAAATCCTGGACTGCTGCTGGTGAGTGTAAGGACTTGAATTCTTTGTTCTCGCTAGGGATAACGATCGAAGATGATTTGAGAATAAATCTACTGGAGAAATAAACTGACGAGAAAATGACTCTGTGGGGAAGAGATATTCCGCTAAAGGATCTGTTGATTTGGAGGAATAACCTTGGCTAGGGATGAATTATTGTTGCTGGTGATACTGAACCCTGTTGGGGATTGAGTTTCTGCTTGTGGGAGAAATAAACTCCACTGGGGATAATTTTCTAGTGCTGATGATAGATAAACTCTGCTTGGGGAGAATCAATGTTTTTAGATACCTTTTGCTCTACGGGGAGTGAATGTACCTTTAGTCGTATTCTTCAGCTAGCTCTATCCTTATACCTGGTGGATATAGCAACTGTATGGTTTAGACATTTCTTGTTTGCCCCTGTTCTTAATGTTACAAGTAATCATCTTTTGTTTCGCATGTAAATATTTATGAGCAACAATTATTGTCAAATGCATATATCAAAAATGAACACTAGACGTTCTTGCAAAACAAAACAGAAAAAGAAAAACAATTTGAAATTTCTTTGTGAAAATGAATTGTATTGATTTTGAAGTTGGCCTATAAATAGGCATTTTTGTACAAGAGGCTAACGTCCTAGTAAGAGAACGTCGCCGAAAGATAGAATTTATACAATTTGTGTAAAACAAAGAAAAACAGCTATGTGAACAATCCCACTGGGTTCCAACTCTGCTATTTCCTTTATATCTTCGAGCGTCTCATCACTTTGCTACATGGTTGAAGGTAGATCAGATTGATTAGTGTCGTACGAGCTTGATAGTCGATACTGAAGTCTGGTTGCAAGATGATCCAATGAGGCACAATGTTACGCTTTAATCCCTAATTTTTCCTGGACCACCTTTTCGGGTTTTCATTCCAACGGGATACCCTTTTTTGCCCAAACCATCTTTTCAGGTTTTCAACTTGTTGGGTGTACATATTTTTTCATTTTCATCCCTTATTTTTGGCCGAACCCTTTTGGTTCGCCGGGAAGCCCTTATTTTTGCCTAGGCCAGTCAACCTAGCGGGTCTTTGATTATGCGTAGTATTTTTTCACTATGTCTGCATTGACGGGGTAAAGAAAGTCGTCACCATCCATGGTGGTTAGAATCATAGCTCCTCCTGAGAAAATGTTCTTAACCACAAATGGCCCTTCATACGTAGGGGTCCATTTTCCCCTTGGATCACCTTGCGGTAGTATGATGCGTTTGATCACCAAATCCCCAACTTGATACTCTTGTCGTCTGACTTTCTTATTAAATGACTTGATCATTCGCTTTTGATACTCTTATCGTCTGACTTTCTTATTAAGTTCAGATGATCAAGCCGGGTCTGGATTCAATCGTCCTCGCTCAAACCTGCATCCTTCATAACCCTAAGATAGGGTATCTGGACCTCAATGGGTAAGACTGCTTCCATGCCATACACCAAAGAGTAGGGTGTTACCCTTGTTGAAGTCTGTGTTGAAGTTCGGTACCCATGAAGAGTGAATGGTAACATCTCGTGCCAGTCTTTGTATGTCATTGTCATCTTCTGCAGAATCTTCTTGATGTTCTTATTAGCCGCTTCAACAGCCCCATTCATCTTCGGCCGGTAAGGAGAAGATTTGTGATGTTGTATCTTGAACTGCTTGCAGATCTCGGTGATCATCGTATTGTTGAGACTTGTACCATTGTCCGTGATGATCCTCTCTGGTACACCATATCGACAGATCAAATTATGCCGAATAAATCGCGCCACGACGTTCTTGGTTACTGTAGCAAAGGAAGCTTCCTCAACCTACTTCGTAAAGTAGTCAATTGCTACCAAGATGAAACGATGCCCGTTGGACGCAGTAGGTCTGATCTCGCCAATCATATCGATACCCCACATTGCAAAGGGCCAAGGAGCTATCAAGACATTCAGAGGAACTAGAGGTATATGCACCTTATCAGCATAGACTTGGCACTTATGACAAGTCCGAGAATGCTGATAACAATCTACTTCCATAGTAGACCAAAAGTATTCTACCCGAAGGATTTTCTTTTCCATGGTATGTCCACTGGAATGAGTTCCGAAAGTACCTTCATGTAACTCTTCCATAATCCTTTCTGCCTCGCTTTTGTCCATACATCGCAGTAAGGTTGAATCATGGTTACGCTTGTACAAGACACCATTGCTGATGAAGAACTTCGTCGCGAACCTCCTCAGAAACTTCTTATCATTAACAGATGCACCCTCAGGGTATTCCTGAGCCTTAAGATACTGCTTTACATCGTGAAACCAGGGTTTATCTGCTACCTCTTTAGTCTCTATGTCACAGCAATCTGCGGGTTCGTCCAACCTCTCAATGGTAATCTGGGGAGCCTCATTGTCCCACCTGACCTTGAACATAGAAGACATGGTAGCTAGCGCATCCGCTAAATGATTCTCCTCTCTTGGGAAGTGTTCAAAGGTTATCTCCTTGAAGTGTGGGAGCAACGTTAGTACATACTCTTTGTAAGGAATAAGATTTGGGTGCTTCGTATCCCACTCGCCTTTGATCTGACTTATCACTAGAGCGGAATCTCTGAACACACTCAAGAACTTAATCCTTAGGTCAATAACCGCTCGAAGGCCCAGGATGCATGCTTCATACTCTGCCATGATGTTGGTGCAGTTAAAAGATAATCGGACGGTGAATGGAGTATGACATCCCTCAGGAGATATGATCACGGTGCCAATGCCATTTTCCAACAAGTTTGAAGCTCCGTCAAAATACATAGACCATCGGGATCCTTCCTCAGGTCCTTCATCCGATCCGGGTTTTTCACAGTCGGTCACCAACATGATGTTCTCATCCGGAAACTCGAAGTTCATGGATTGGTAATCATCCACGGCCTGATGCGCCAAATGATCCGCCAACACACTCCCCTTGATTGATTTTTAGGTTGTGTATTGGATGTCGTACTCAGTTAAGATCATCTGCCATCTTGCTATTCTTCCTGACAAGGCAGGCTTTTCAAAGATATACTTAATTGGATCCATATTTGATATCAATAGAGTAGTGTGAGTCAGCATATAATGTCTCAGTCGGCGAGCAGCCCATGCTAAAGCGCAGCAAGTTTTCTCAAGTAATGAGTATCGGGTCTCACAGTCGGTAAACTTTTTGCTAAGGTGGTAAATAGCATTCTCTTTTCGGCCAGACTCGTCATGCTGCCCCAACACACACCCCATTGAATTGTCGAGTACTGTCAAATATAAGATCAAGGGTCTTCCCTCGACTGGAGGCATCAGAATAGGGGGCTCTTGGAGATATTCCTTGATCCTTTCGAAAGCGGCCTGACACTCATCATTCCACTTTACCACTTGATCTTTCTTCAACAGCTTGAAGATTGGTTCACAAGTAGCAGTCAGATGTGAAATGAATCGGGCAATGTAGTTCAGACGTCCCAAAAATCCTCTGACTTCTTTTTCTGTTCGGGGAGGTGGCATCTCTTGTATAGCTTTCACCTTTGCAGGATCCACTTGAATACCTTTATCACTAACAACGAAACTCAGCAGCTTACCAGACCTTACCCCGAAGGTGCACTTGTTCGGGTTTAACCTCAGCTTGTACATCTTCAACCTGTCAAATAGCTTCTGGAGATGGTCAAGGTATTCTTCTTCAGTCTAGGACCTTGAAATCATGTCATCAACGTACACCTCAATCTCATGGTGAATCATGTCATGGAACAAAGTGACCATGGCACGCTGATACGTTGCCCCAGCATTCTTCAATCTGAATGGCATGACTTTGTAGCAAAAGGTACCCCACTGTGTAACGAACATTGTCTTCTCCATGTCCTCGGGAGCCATCTTAATTTGATTGTAACCAGAAAAACCATCCATAAAGGAGAAGATCTTATGCTGCGCGGTGTTGTCGACCAGAACATCGATGTGAGGGAGTGGGAAATCATCCTTGGGGCTTGCCCTATTCAGATCCCTATATTCCACACACATTCGTACCTTACCATCTTTATTCGGCAATGGAACCACGTTGGAAACCCACTGCGGGTAAGAATTGATAGCTAGAAAATCGGCATCAAACTGTTTCATGACCTCAGCTTTTATTTTCTCAGACATCTCGGGGCGCATACGACGAACTTTCTGCTTTACTGGAGGACAATCTTCTTTGGTTGGTAGGCGGTGTACCACAATTTCGGTGTCCAACCCAGGCATATCTTCATAAGACCAAGCAAAGATCTCAACATAATCGCGTAACATCTATTTCAACCGCTGCTTGGCACTAGGCTCCAGATTCTCAACAATCTTGACCTCTTTCTTGTCTTCTTCTGTACCATAATTTACTGATTCCACTGGCTTTTTATGGGGCTGTATGGCCCTCTCTTCCTGTAGTAACAGTCTAGCAAGTTCCCCAGGCACTTCGTAATTATCCTCACCTTCGTCCTCGACTTGGTTGATCGGATTTTCGAAGTCATAACTGGTAGTAGAAGAGTCGTTATCAATGGGATCTAGAGTGGATGTGTGTGATACGGTGGGAAGAACTGATTGTTTTTTTTTGGAATGCTGGTTTGCGTTTTGCGTTTGTTATTCACAAAATGTTGCGGTAAGCAAGAGTCGCCACCAACTTTTATTTTATCCAACAAGGAAAGGAAAAAAGCACAGAAAAATTCATTTTCTGAGATATTTCTGAGTACGGGGGGTAGATTATAGAAAGGGAAGGTATTAGCACCCTTTCTATCTGTGGTTATCCTTGGGCTCTTAGGTACTTGCTCATCATTTTCAAAATGTTTTCTTTGTGCTTGTGGGTTTTGAAAAGTTTTTATTTTTAACTTCGATTTAACTCTTGCTTCTGTCCTCAAGAGTGTAATGAAGTGTTTTTGAAAACTCGTTTGTAAAAGTGTAAGTGTGAAAAGAGTTTTGTTTTGGATGAGCAAGTATCTAAGAACTATCTACCTACTCGAAAAAAGAATCGTTCTATGCTAATTTCCTTTAGACAATGCTATCCCACTATTAATGAGTAGGTAGCACCGTCGTTGGAGTTTGAGGGTCAATTTGAATGAGGGACATACAGTCACTAAAGCAAAGTTAGGACGCCTTAGCGGTAACCCTAATGTCTTAGATCATTTGTTTGAGGCAACAATATCCAAGGCAACCGAGTACGAAGGCAACCAAGTGGGGTGTACCTTAAGAGTGCGCATGTGCGAGTGTGTTGATTTCAGTTATTTTTATCTTTGCACATGTTAAGGGTGATCTAATTTGATTTTAAGATTAAGCATTCATTCTTGTCATGCAAGCCGTATTATCAAACATCTAGCAGTTGTATAATTTGCGGAATTAAAATGAGGAAATTAAATTACAAGGCGTCGGGTATTTACATTGCCAAAAGCAACCCTTTGAAAATGAAATAAAATAAAAGCAGAAAAATAAATAAAATGTCCTAATTATTTATTACATACCGGAAGCAGATACATTAATTGGATAAAGAAAAATAAAGCGCGACGCGAAATTAAATCGAATGCGAATTAGGGTTTTGACCCTTTTTTAAAAGAAAATGCTTTTTTTGTGGTTTTTATTTTAAGAAAAGAAATTAGATCCTAAATTAAAATACTAAATTAATTATTAAATAAATTAATTAATGAAAAAAATAATTAATGACATATTTTTGGTGTTTTTGTTAATTTAAGAAAGAAATTAAAATAATTAAATTAGAATTAAAACCTAATGATTTCTAATTAATTTTAAATATTTACAAAATAAATTAAAGTTATTCTAGAATTAAAAATCTAATTAATTAATTAGTGTTTATTAATAAAAATAAAATTATGAATTTAAAAAGTATTTTGGTGATTTTTTGATAAATAAAGAAAATTTGTTATTGGTTAGAAATTAATTAAAACAAAATAAAATAATTAAATTAAAAAAAAATATGAGGGAAAGAGAAATTGGGTCTGATTTGGGTGTTTGAATAGCAATTTCGCTGGCCCATTAAGGCTGATCCATGTGACCTTTTTTCGGATCCAGTGCTCATGCGTTGACTAGCCTTTTGGTGCACCCTTGATGCTGACCACCAGATCTGGCCATCTGGCCATCTGGCACGTTGATTGGTGAGTGTCCATGGTAGATCTCAAGCCTAAGCGTGCACATGATTTCCTGCAAGAAAATAATATTGAGAAAATGGGGGACCTGGGATTCGAACCCAGGTCCTGAAGGGAAATACACACTATTCTTGCCACCACGCTATTTGTTTTTAGTTGTCAATACAATGCAAACAAAAGATAATATAGTAAAACAGATTTTATTGGATAAATATAAAAAAAACACGCCAAGATTTGAATGGGCGAGTGGTAGCGTGACACGCATCGTCCCTGTCCTCCAACCGTGGCTAAAAGACACAAACACCTATACCAACGGACAAAGGTCTGTCTCTACAAGCCTGTCCACCTTCAAAACCTTGTACCGACCATGGAAATTGATTCTAAGACCAGGGTTGAGTTCATCTCACCCTCCTGGATGCAACCATGCCCATATCTGGGGCCAATTATCCCTGAAACAAGAAACCCCAAAAACAAGAACGAAACCCTAGCAATGGTGGATCTCGCTACAAGTCAGATAAACGAAATCAAATAATACCAAAAGCTTGTAAATGATATAGTGATCACAAATATGCAATTATTTTATTCAATGGATGCAAGAATAGTGCAAATCGAATTCAAGAATATGGAGAATTCATGAGGGACTTACAATGCTCTAGAAAGCTTGAAAACGCGTGGTTTGGATTGGTTTCGCTTGTGGAGGTTTCCAGGAAGAGATTGAGACAAGTCTCAAGTCTTGAAATTGCCTCTAGACTCGATTTCGATCTCCCACTTTTTTGTGTTTTTGCCAATTTTTGTTCTGCCTCTAGAACTGATTTCCAACCCTGATTTTTGTATGCTTCGCTTCCTTATGTATTGTACAATACATTAGGGTAAAAAATTCTGTCCAAATCTTCCTCCATTGATGTTTGAATATTGGATTTTATCTTCCTTTCAAAGCTTTCCAAATTGGATCCAAATCATATCTTTTTGTACACTTATGCCTTGATACGAGTTCGGAAGGATGCAAGCTGTCTATTGAAACCTGAAATGATCAAAAGATCTTTAGTTTTCAATGTTTTTGATTTTATGTGATTTTATTTGATTTAAAATGAATTAATTCAAATAAAAATAAAACTAAATAATAACAATAAGATATGGACACATGGCCAAAGCTATAGCACGTGGGCAATAATGCAAACTCAAAGAAAGTGAAAAAGAATGGGCCCATTTGGCAAAATTTGAAGTTTTGGGGATAGTTGACTTTTGGCAATTTTGCAAAAAGGTCCAACTTCAACAATGCATAACTTATTCAGTTTTGACTCTTTGGAGGTGTTATTGGACTTTTTAGAAATCTTGAGATGTCCTCTAATCAACCCTTTTGGTCTAATAGCATTTTGATATTCCATTCTCAAGTTAGAAGCTTTGACAAAAATGGTGTTTTTGTTGACTTTTCAAAATGACCTATAATGTCCAAATTCATAACTTCTTGTGAGTGCATATTTTGAACTTGGGTTATGCAGATGGATTGTAGCGTATTGAATCCTCTTCAAAATGAGCTTTGGATGGGTCATTTCTCATCAAGTATGAGAAAGTTATGGTTAGTCAAAGTTGGGTTCACTTTTCCTGCAAAACCCTAATTTAGCAACTTTTGAATCTTGATGAATTGTGAGCAATCCTTGATTAATCATGATAAACCCTTGATAAAATGATGAAATACACTTCAAAATGAGAATGTTGACAAAAAAATCTTGAAGTTTGACTGTATTTGGGTCACCGTTGACTTTTGACCTAGCACAATCGATTTTTGGACCTTTGAGCAATTGACTGAGCAAAATTCCTCTACAAGGCTTGAAACTTGACATGGATGATCTTTACAACATATTAGGACATTGGGGAGTACTTGAGGTCATTTGGACTCAAGGATCTTGATGCAACACAAAACCCTAATTTAGGGTAGACTGCCTTAGGAGAGAGCTTGTCTGACCAACTCTTGGACTACTTTGAGCAACTTGGGGATTTTTCTTGCAATGTTTTGAGAAACATGGGAGGGAAAATTTTGGGGTACAACAATGTCGATCTGCATTATGATATGTGAGTGTGTATAAGACAATAGCTGTTTTAATAAAGTGCAAGATAGAAAATAAAAACAAGGAGCGCAAAATTTGTAATGCAAGAAAACGTCCAATGCTTTATTGATGATATATGAAAATGACACGTAATAAGCCCTCACAAACAAAACCAAAGTGCCTCGGGCAAGGCACCAGGTCGTAAAGTTTTAAATTGTCTGCTACAAATTTCAAAACAAAATTCTATTACTGTGTAATAAAAGAAACATGCACGAAGTCCTTTTCCGTCCAATTGTTCAATCCACCGTTGGTAGTCGGGTAAATCTAGCTTTCAAACTCTGACTCTTCTTCTTCGTCTTCAATTGCATTCACTTCCGGATTAATGATGCGTAGAGGAGGTCTTTCAATCCGCACACGCCGAACAGCCCTTTGAGCCTCTGCAGTGAAGCCCAAACCAAACTTGTCAGTTTTATGTGCGAAGTCAGGGAGTTGACCCCAATTTTCACACCCACCTTTTTCAATAACAGCCTTGGCATCCTTGAGGGAAGCCATCTTCATTGGAGGTTCTTCAACAGCAACTTCAGTCGATGCCAGAGTCTGGGGGACCTCTTCAAAGTTCTGACACGGGGTTTCGATGAACTCTCCATCCATCTCCACATACCGAAAGGAGTTAAGATGACTCACCATGTACTCCTCTTCTCCTTGTACTGTAACAATCTTCCCCTTTACTGGATATTTCAACATTTGATGGAGCGTAAAAGTCACTGCCCCAGCCTTATGAATCCACGGGCGACCCAACAAACAAGAATAAGATAGTCAGATGTCCATCACATAGAACGTGGATGCGAAAGTCTGAGAGCCAACTTTAACAGGGACGTCCACCTCCCCGTGCACCATCCTTTTTGACCCGTCAAAGGCCCTAACCACGATATTACTAGGCTTCAGGACCAAGCCTTCACAGTCCAGCCGGTCTAATGCTTTCTTGGGTAAAACATTCAATGAGGAGCCAGTATCCACCAGTACGTGGGCCAGAGTAGTGCCTCTGCACTCTATCGAGACATGCAGGGCATCATTGTGATTTCTTCCTTTAGCAGTCAAATTTGCGTCGGAGAAACCCAACTTGTTGTCAGCGGTCAAACTAGCTACACAGTCTTTGAATTGATCAACAGAGGTTTCCTGTGGCACATGTGCAGTTTTGAGGAAAGCAATTAAAGCCTTTGAATGGGCTTCCGAGCACAACAATAAGGATAACATGGAGATCTTCGACGGGGTCTTCCCCAGCTACTCGACTATGTTGTAGTCGCTCTTCTTGATAATCTTCATAATTTCCTATATCTCCTTCTAAGAGGTTTCTACAACAATCTTCTTAGGTGCCTCCATTCGGGCAAGCTCACCTATGATTTATTTTCCCCGAGTGTTAGATGGCTTAGCGATAGGGGTGATAACTGGAATATGAACTGGGACAGTAGCTGATGTACTGGCAGATGGAATGGCAACAAGCTTTTGAACAGTCAGAGGGGAAATCTTAGGAGAGAAGAGTCTTCCACTTCGGGTGACCTTGCTAGCCCCGACAATATTGCCGACATCAGTATCAGCTTCTTCAACCTTCAAATCTTGTTTGATCCCATGATAATACACATCGGCCCCATAGTGCCACGGGACAGCCTTATCCGAAGTGTATGGGATAGGACCAGGAATAGTAATGATTAATGGAGCAACTCTTGGAACGGATGTAATCCTAACATGCTTTCTCGAGGAAGAATTGGAAGGATTGGCGGAAATGGTTATGATGGAAACATCTTCAACAGGAATCAACGGAATCAAAGTTTTCTCGAACATGATCTCTTTGTTATCCATCAGGCGTTGAACACCTGATTTCAATAAATGGCAACCAGCAGGAAAGACTGAACATAGGTGGCAACCTTCGCCACAACCCGGAAATAAACCGGCCGATAATAGGTTCTTCTTTACTGTCATCAATGGAGTAGAAATGTCTTCAACAAAGGTCACAAATGAATCATCATCCACAACATTTACTCCATGCTTGGGCATAGGAGCAGTCATGACGTTAGGATTTTCCGGAGCGTCAAACTCAATTTATTTAGCTTCAATAAAATCTTGCACCTTATTCCTCAAGGCCCAGCAGTTGTTTGTATCATGCCCTGGGATATCGGAGTGCTAGGCACAGCGGGCGTTCGGATTATACAGCGGGGATGTGGTGTTGGGATTCTTCGAGGCTTCCCTCAGAATTACCAGGTTGGTCTTTAACAATTGAGGTAGAATTTGAGACAAGGTTATACTGAGCCGAGTATATTGTCTTTGTGGTCTCTCCACCCTCTGCTGATTGTTGCGTTGTGGGGCAACAGTGGGTCTTGATATTACTACCGCATTTACTGCTTGGCGGCGTTCATGTCGGTTTTGGCTCCTCGAGCTGTAAACTGCATTGGCTTCTTTCTTGAAAGGCTTCTTTTCTGTACTTGATGAAGCACCTTTCTGTATCTTGCCACTTCTAATACCAGCTTCTACCCTCTCCCCGGTCAAAATCAATTCAGTAAACCCTAACGACGAACTACCGATCAAATGATTGAAAAATGGACCAGACAAAGTCCCAAGAAACATATCCACCAACTCCCTATCAGACAGAGGGGGTTGAACCCTTCCATCCAGATCTCTCCACTTTTGAGCATAGTCCTTAAAGCCTTCGCTTGCACCCATTGACATACCCTAAAGCTGAGTACGCGTGGGAGCAAGGTCGGCGTTATACTGGTATTGTTTGTAAAAAGAAGCATCAAGGTCCTCCCAGTTGCAGATATTAGCTCCTTCCAATTGATAAAACCATTCAAGCTGAGTCCCTGACAGACTATCTTGAAAGAAATGAACCCACCAATTTCTATCAGCGGTGTAGGGCTGAATTTTTCTGACGTATGAGCGGAGATGGAGCTTTGGACAGGATACTCCATCGTACTTAGCAAAAACAGGAGCTTTAAACTTGTGAGGGATCACCACCCCAGATGCTAGTCCCAGATCTCCAAAGTCCAACCCATGGATCTTCTGAATCTCCATTGCACTCAGATGGTCTTCGAGTTGCTTGTACATATCCTCAATAGGAGGATATTGTTCTTCATCAAAATCAGTATCATTATCAGAGACTACAGGACTAGGGCCCTTTTCTTCCTCTTGATTCTCTCCTCCTTTAGATGAATGAGACAAATCAGCTTCCTGTTGCAACCTATTCCCAAATTTGTGACCCATATTCAGAAGAACCACCTTCTTCTTCTTCTTCTTCTTCTTCTTCTTCTTCTCCTTCAGGATGAGAGTCTTCAAATCCTGTTGTCCTTTGGCCAGTTTCAAGAACATCTCATTGAATTAAGCATTATGTGCTTGAAGATCCTTGATGGCTTGATCGGTAGGTATTTCAGAAGACATTCTGTGCTGAAATAAACAGCAAAGAAGATGAGAAACCTGTAATGATACCTGTAATGAGGTGCATGATAATGGAATGCGTATGAAATGATTTCAAAGACTTTGGGAGATTTAAATTTTCAAACCAAGAAATAAACAAACTTTATTAGATTAAACTTGAAAAAATGTTTGACAATGCCTTCAAGGCGTTACAAAAGAAATAAACTGAAAACAAATCTAAACTAGAAAAACAACAAAAATCAGAAATTCCATGGCCGCTTTCCCTTCGTGCTGACGTAGTCGTTGATCGTACTTTCATTCTCAAGTTGCCTCCTGATCCTCAAGATCTTCCTTTCTTGCTCATGATACTTCTCCCGGTAAGTATCCCTTTCCTCTTTTAGCTGAATCCAAGATCTCTTCAATGCCCCAAGATCATTAGGCTTGTAGGGATAAAGGAACGTGTAAGGAACACCTTCTTCATTAGTATGCTCCACAATCACTGGTAACACAGCTTCATAAGGCATCACAAGCTTCTGAGCCCGAGCTCGGACCCACTGGAGATATGGTTGCATAGGGAGAGAAGTCTTTGGTCCTAGCTCTTGAGGGTCAGACCTGTTCACCATGCCCCAGGATCGTATAAACCTTCCGTGATGCTCTTCAACGTCCTCCTTATAGTCAAAGACAATATCTGTAAGAAGTAGCTCATGAGGATCGTCTCTACGAGCGCGACCAAATTGTCGTAAATCCAAACAAGGACTGTAGGTTATTCCACCTCTAATTCCAAGCAAAGGGACGTTAGGGTATTCCTCACATCGATCAATGATAGCAACACCTTCCATATCCTTAGAAATCCAGAGAATGTCTGTATGGGCAAGGGACATTATCCTGTAAGACCATCCTAAACCTTCCTCATTCTTCAACACGGACTTGGGGAGGTGCAAAATAAACCACCTCGCCAACAGCGGCATGCAACACATGAGGGTCCCTCTTTTACGCGCCGTACGAGTATAGAGGGCATGCAAAATATCACCCAAGAGGGTAGGCACAGGATTGCGAGACAAGACGATCTTAACGGCATTCACATCTATGAAAGAATCTGGATTCGGGAAAAGAACCAAACCGTAGATGAGGAGAGCTAAGATGTCTTCAAAAGCCTGAAATTCCAAACTGTCCCAGAATAGTTGAGCTTGATCTATCAGAAACTTGGCTAAGAAACCTTTAACCCTGCTTCGCGTCTCCCAATTAGACACTACATCAGCCTTTTTCAAGTGTAAAGCTGAAGCAATGTCTTCTGGCCTAGGAGTATCTTCGAAACCTGTGAAGGGCATATACTCGAGGATGGATATACCCAATAAATGAGAAAACTCTTCCAAAGTGGGAACTAGATGATAATCCGGGAAGGTGAAATAATGATGCACTGGATCGAAGAACTGGAATAGCACACTCATCATTTTCTCATCAAACCTGTAGGTGACCAAACTAAGAAGCTGACCATGTCGTCTAATGAATGAAGAAGTATCAGAAACTCTTGAGGCAAAATCTTTAAGTTGAGCAGGTATTTGCACAAAGTTAACTCAGATGGTGTTTCTGCGCATGGAAGCCATAATCTACAAAACAGAACAAAGATAAATGCCCTCGGTCTTTGAAATGGTTAGTCTAATGAAGTATGCATGCTATGTTATGATGCGTGATGTCATGATAAAACACACAACAAGTATAGCAGATAGCACACATGGTAAAGGCAAACAAGTCACACAATAGCCCTTAAGTTTCAGGCTTGCATGAGGTCTAGGTACTACCCTCTTGAAGTTTAGTTGGTTTCAACCTGTCCTAATAATAGTAACCTGGTTCTAGAGGTTCTCAATATCACTTACCATCCTCCACCGGTCATGGTTTCAGATCACGCAATATTTTCTTGTGGCCGGAACTATCTCGAGAGTATAGTCTCAATGAGTGTAACATCGAGTATCAACCAGTTCCCAGATTTACACCGAGACCGACTATCTCACTACTTCCTATGGCCAAGTTGGTCAATTATAGGTTCTAAGGTCAGTTGATGCTTAACGACCCATATAGAAGCCCCGTATTCTCCTTGTTTCTCCACAAGGGATATCGATACCAACCAATGTGCCACATCAATGTAGCTACTGCTTCAACCGTATCGGTCTATGTCGTATAGTTCCCTCACAATTTATTTCTACCTACCTAAAAGGTGTCCCCCAGATCCGGGTTAGGATCTATAGTAACTCCCACTACAAAGTCCTCAAAGATAAAGCAATCAAATCAAATAATAGAAATAATTTATGATGAACTAATCCTAAGGTATACCCCACTTATTAACTCCCTAGCCGAGTCGCCAGTTCTGTGATACGGTGGCCAGAACCGGACTGTTCAGAAATGCTGGTTTGTGTTTTGCGTTTGTGTTTGCAAAATGTCGCGGTAAGCAAGAGTCGCCATCGACTTTTATTTTATCCAACTGGAAAGGAAAAGAGCACATAAAAATTCCCCTTTTCGAGATTTTGAGTACGGGGGGTAGATTATAGAAAGGGAAGGTATTAGCACCATTTCTATCCGTGGTTTTCCACGGGCTCTTAGGTACTTGCTCATCATTTTAAAAATTGCTTGTGCGTGTTTGATTTGAAAAAGTTTTTGTTTTACTTCGATTTAACCCTTGCTTCTGTCTTCAAGACTGTTACGAAGTTGTTTTGAAAACTTTGTTTGAAAAGAGTGTAAGTGTGAAAAAGATTGTTTGTTTGAGCAAGTACTTAAGAACTAATCTACCTACTCGAAAAAGAGAATGTTTATGTTTTTGTTTCCTTTAGACAGTTCTATCCCGCTATTAGTGAGTAGGTATCACCGCCGTTGGAGTTTTAAGGGTCAATTTGAAAGGGACGTACGATCAATAAAGCAATGTTAGGACGTCTTAGTAATAACCCTAATGTCTTAAGATCAATATTCGAGGCAACGTATCCGAGGCAACCTTTCCGAGGCAACTTTTCCGAACGGGACTTTGATCTTTGTTTAGACAAGAGAGTGACCACTAAAATACCCTATACTTAATGATCGTTTACCGAAGGCAACCGAAGTGGGAGTGTAACCTAGGAGTACGCATGTGCGAGTGATTCAATTTCAAGTTATTATCTTTGCACATTTAGGGTTTGCTAACTGTTTTAAAATTTAACATACATTCTTATCATGCAACCCTAATATCATACATCTAACAGTTTAATATTTGTGGAAATTAAAGTGCGGAAAGTAAAGCTACGCTATTACAAGGCTTCGGGTATTAATTACATAGCCAAAAACAACCCGTAAAAAAAATGAACGAAAAAAGTCCTAATTAATCTATTACATTCCATGAGCAATTACATCAATATTGATAAAAATAAATAAATGCGCGACGAATAGAGAACGTAAGGAAATTAGGGTTTTGACCCCGTCTAACCTAATTAAAAGAAAAATCGTTTTTTGATTGTTTTTGATTATTTTAAGAAAATAAGGTTTTAAATTAAAAATGCAAAAACCTAATTGCTAAATAAATTAAATTAAGAAGATATTAAAATTGACCTATTTTTATGTTTTTGGTTATTTTTAAGAAAAAGAAAATAGAAATTAAATTAGACAAAAACCCTAATTCTTCTAATCGATTTTAATTTATTTATGAAAAGAATTAAAGTTATCTAATAAATTAAATTAACTAACTAAATTAATTTTTATAAAAAATAAAACCTAAATCTAATTTGGGTGAAAATTATTTTTATGATTTTTTGATAAAAAGAATTAATTTTTATGTTAGTAAAAATAATTAAATAAATTAAATAAGGAAAATATAAAAAGAAAAAAAAAATAGAAAATGGGCCTGTAATCAACAAATTTGAAGGGGTGTCTTTAGCAATTCTGGGCCCAAAAGAAGCTGATCCACGTTGACTTTCCAAGATTCCATGTTGCACTTGGACTGGGATGCATGATGTTCCATCACATGATGACCTTTGGATTGAATCTGCTTCAGATCTAGTGGCTGCAAGCTGATGGCACACGGTGGGGTCTTGGCCTGTACAAGCACATGATTACGCAAGGCAAAATATTATTGAAGAATATGGGGGACCTGGGTATCGAACCCAGGTCCTATGGCCTTTTCCACTGCCTTCATACCAACTGAGTTGGGCGCACGTGTTGTACTAGTAGACAAAACAAACATTATATTAAAAAACATAATACATTAACTTCCAGCGCGTGAAATTCAAACGGAGCAATCCAGGCTTGCCACGCCATCGTCCCTGTTCTCTCTCTGTTGGTAAAAGATCAATGACTTTTACCTACGGACAAATGTCCGTAGCTATAACCCCTGCATATCTCAAAATCAAACACAAGCATGATAAACAAAATTTAATGTCATGAATCGAATCGCCTTGGCCTGTTGAGCATTATGGTGCCCTTCTTGTGGACCAATTTTGCATGTATGAAAAGATCCTAAAATGAGATACAAAACCCTAATAATGGAAAATCTCTATAGGGTTAGAAAAAATGCAATTAATTGTTATGAACAACTTGCAAATGCTTCAAGGAACAAGTATATGTAAGTATTTCATGCTACAAGTGCCAAAATAACGTGATTTGATTCCAAGGAAAGTTCAAGGTCGTGAACCACTTACATTGAGTTTTAGCGCAGGAAAATCCTTGTTCTTGATTGGTATAGCTTCCTTGTATGTCCAGGATGCGAATGGGATGGCTTAGGGATCTTGAAAACGCCTGTAAGTGCAAAATCAGATTATCACTTTCTTTGAATTTTTTCAAGTTTGGTTCTACCTTTGTGCGCCTCCAAACCTTGTTGTTTTTGGTTGCAATTGTACACTATATACCACTGATTGAATTTGGGTTGCAATTGTGATCTCAATCTTTGTCCATTATGATTTGTGATCTTGATTTGATTTCCATGAAATTCCTTCCAAAATAGGCCAAAGTCAATCTTTTTGTGCCCACCCATGCCTTGCACGAATTGATTCACTTGCAAGCTGGATATGGGACATGAAATGTGCACAAAATCTTAAGGTTTGAATGGTTTGGATATTTTCATGATTTATTTGGATTTAAATTTATTTAATTGGAATAAAAAATCAAAATAAATAGCAAAAATAATATAAAGACACGTGGAAAGAGCTAGGGATCGTGGACCATGATACCAACTCAAAACTAGTGCAAAACGTTAGGCCCATTTAACAAAAATTGCAATTTGAGGCATATTTGACTTTTGGCAATTTTGCAAAAAAGGTCAACTTAACCAATGCACAACTTCCTAAATTTTGACTCTTTGAAGGTGTTCTTGGACTTCTTAGAAATCTTGAGATGTCCTCTAAGAAACCCTTTTGGTATCATCTCAATTGAGTCTTCCATGCTCATGTATGAAGCTTTGACAAAAAATGTGTTTTTGTTGACTTTTCAAAATGACCTATAATGTCCAAATTCATAACTTCTTGTGCGTGCATATTTTGAACTTAGGAGATGAATATGGATTGTAGGTAATTGCATTCTCTTCAAAATGAGCTTTGTATGGGTTATTTCTCATAAATTATGAGAAAGTTATGCTTGGTCAAACTTGAGTTGACTTTTCCTACAAAACCCTAATTTAGCAACTTTTGGGTTTTGATGAATTGTGAGAAATCCTTGATGAATCATGATCAACCCTTGATAAAATGATGAATAATACTTCAAAATGAGTATGTTGACCAAAAATCTTGAAGTTTGACTGTATGTGGGCCACAGTTGAATTTTGCCCTAGCACAGTCGATTTTCAGGCCTTTGAGCAATTGATTGAGCAAACATCCTCTGCAAGGCTTGAAAATTGACATGGATGATCTTGATAACATATTAGGACAATGGTGAGCATTTGGGATCCCTTGGACTCAAGTATCTTGATGCAACATGAAACCCTAATTTGAGGTAGACTGCCTTAGGAGAGAGTTTGTCTGATCAACCCTTGGACTTCCTTGAACAAATTGAGTATCCTTCTTGAAATGTTTTGAAAAATATGGGAGGGAAAATTTTGGGGTATAACAGCTTGTAATAGGCATTTTCATACAAGGAGGCTGGCGTTCTAGTAAGAGAACGTCGCCTTAAAAATAGAAGCAATACAAATTTGTGTAAAATAAAATAGCTATGTGAAACAATCCCGTTGAGTTCCAACTCTACTATTGCCCCTATGTCTTTGAGCGTCTCATCACTTTGCTGTTTATCCAAAGTTGACTAGGTTGATTAGCGCCGTTCGAGCTTGATAATTGATACCGAAGTCTGGTCGCAAGATGATCCAATGAGACATAGTGATACGCTTTATATCCCTAGCTTTTGCCTGAACTATCCTTTCGGGTTTTCAGTCCACTGGGATACCCTTTTTACCCAAACCACCTTTTCAGGTTTTCGGCTTGCCGGGTGTACATATTTTTTTATTTTCATCCCTTATTTTTACCCGAACCCTTTTGGTTCACCGAGAAGCCCTTATTTTTTCCTAGGCCAGTCAACCTAGCGAGTCTTTAGATTAGGCGTAGTATCTTTTCACTATGTCTGCATTGACAGTGTGAGGAAGGTCGTCACCGTCCATGGTGGTTAGAATCATGGCCCCACCCGATAAAATGTTCTTAACCACAAATGACCCTTCATATGTGGGGGTCCATTTGCCCCTGGGATCACCTTGTGGCAGTATGATGCGCTTGATTACCAGATCCCCGACTTGATATTCTTGATGTCTGACTTTCTTGTTAAAATCCTTAATCATTCTCTTTTGATACGTCTAACCATGACAGATAGAAGTAAGTCTCTTCTCATAGATTATATTTAGCTGATAAAGCCGAGTTTGGATCCAGTCGTATTCGTTCAAACCTGTGTCCTTCATAATCCTGAGGGAACGTATCTGGACTTCGATGGGTAGTACTGCCTCCATGCCATATACCAGAGAGTAGGCTGTTGCCCCTGTCGACGTCTGTGCTAAGGTACGGTATCCATGAAGAGAAAATGGTAACATCTCATGCCAGTCTTTGTATGTCACCGTCATATTCTGTACAATTTTCTTGATGTTCTTGTTAGCAGCTTCAACAACGCCATTCATCTTCGGCCGGTAGGGAGAAGAATTATGATGTTGTATCTTGAATTGTTTATAGAGATCAGTTATCATTGTGTTGTTGAGATTCGTACCATTGTCAGTGATAATTCTCTCTGGCACACCATATCGACAGATCAGATTATGTCGGATAAACCGTGCCACAACGTTCTTGGTTACTGTAGCAAAAGATGCCGCCTCCACCCACTTCGTGAAGTAATCAATGGCTACTAGGATGAAGTGATTCCCATTGGAAGAAGTAGGCCTGATTTCTCCGATCATGTCGATGCCCCACATTGCAAAGGGCCACGGAGTTGTCAAGACGTTTAAGGGGACCGGAGGCACATGCACCTTATCAACGTAGATTTGACACTTATGACAAGTTCGAGAGTGCTGATAACAATTGGCTTCAATAGTGGACCAGTAATATCCTGCCCGTAGGATCTTCTTTGCCATGGTATGTCCAATGGAATGGGTTCTGAAGGTACCTTCATGTAGATCAGTCATAATCCTCTCTGCTTTGCTCTTGTCTACACACCGCGGTAAGGTAGAGTCATTATTGCGCTTGTAGAGGATTCCATTACTGAGGAAGAATTTCGCAGCGAACCTTCTCAGAAACTTCTTATCATTGACAGATTCCCTTTCGGGATACTCTTGAGCCTCGAGATACCTTTTGACTTCGTGAAACCATGGTTTGTCTTCCACCTCTTCGGTATTAATTTCACAATAGTGTGCTGGTTCATCCAACCTCTCAATGGTGATTTGGGGAGCTTTGTTGTCCCACCTGACTTTGAACATAGAAGACATGGTAGCTAGCGCGTCCGCTAACTGATTCTCCTCTCACGGGAAATGTTCAAAAGTTACCTCCTTAAAGTGTGGGAGTAATGTCAATACGTACTCTTTGCATGGAATGAGATTCGGGTGTTTCGTATCCCATTCGCCTTTGATATGACTTATTACCAAGGCTGAATCCCTAAAAACGTCCAAGAACTTGGTCCTG
Source organism: Vicia faba (assembly GCA_948472305.1). Classification (NCBI taxonomy): domain Eukaryota; kingdom Viridiplantae; phylum Streptophyta; class Magnoliopsida; order Fabales; family Fabaceae; genus Vicia; species Vicia faba. Next base: position 487,407,253 of record OX451739.1, read on the forward strand.
AGGTCAATAGTGGCCTTGAGACCCATGATACAAGCTTCATAGTCTGCCATGTTGTTAGTGCAGTTGAAGCATGGTCAGGCAATGAAAGGAGTATGACAACCCTCAGGAGATATGATTACTGCGCCAATTCCGTTATCGAGTGCATTTAAAGCTCCGTCAAAAACCATAGTCCATCGAGATCCCTCTTCGGGTCCTTCATCCGGTCCAAGTTCTTCGTAGTCAGTCACCAACATAATATTCTCATCCGGGAACTCAAAATTCATAGACTGGTATTCATCCACGGCCTGATGAGCCAAATGATCAGCCAATACACTCCCATTGATTGCTTTCTGGGTTGTATATTATATATCGTACTCAGTTAAGATCATCAACCATCTTGCTATTCTTCCGGAGAGAGCGGGTTTCTCGAAGATGTATTTGATCGGATCCATCTTAGATATCAACAAAGTAGTGTGGGTCAGCATGTACTATCTTAGTCGGCGAGCAGCCCATGCCAAAGCGCAACAAGTTTTCTCGAGCAGTGAGTATCTTGTCTCACATTTGGTAAACTTTTTACTAAGGTAGTATATCGCATGCTCTTTTCGACCAGACTCGTCATGCTGCCCCAACATACACCCCATTGAATTGTATAGCATTGTTAAGTACAATATCAAAGGTCTTCCTTCAACCGGAGGCATTAGAATCGACAGTTATTGTAGGTATTCTTTGATTCTTTCGAAAGTTGTCTGGAATTCATCATTCCACTTTACCACTTGATCTTTCTTCATAAGCTTGAAGATGGGCTCACAAGTAGCAGTTAGATGTGAAATTATCCCGACGATGTAATTCAAGCGTCCCAAGAAACCTCTAACTTCCTTCTCTGTACAAGGAGCTGGAATTTCTTGTATGGCCTTTACCTTTGCAGGGTCTACTTGGATGCCTTTGTCGCTGACAATGAAACCCATAAGTTTACCAGACCTTACCCTGAAGGTGCACTTGTTCGAATTCAACCTCAGCTTGTATATCTTCAATCTGTCGAACAACTTTTGTAGATGATCAAGGTGCTCTTCCTCCGTTTGAGACCTGACTATCATATCATCAACATAAACTTCAATCTCGTGGTGAATCATATCATGGAACAAAGCGACCATGGCACGCTGATAAGTTGCCCCAGCATTCTTCAACCCGAAAGGCATCACCTTGTAACAGAAGGTTCCCCACTATGTGACGAAGGTTGTTTTCTCCATGTCTTCAGGATCCATCTTGATCTGGTTGTAGCCAGAGAAACCGTCCATGAAGGAGAAGATTTTGTGTTGCGCGGTGTTGTCAACCAGAACGTCAATGTGAGGAAGTGGGAAGTAATCCTTGGGGCTTGCCCTATTCAGATCTCTGTAATCCACACACATCTGTACCTTACCATCTTTCTTAGGTACCGGAACGACGTTAGCCACCCACTGTGGATAGGAGGTGACAGCTAAGAACCCTGCGTCAACTGCTTCATAATCTCTGCCTTGATCTTTTTTGACATTTCGGGACGCATACGGTGGACCTTCTGTTTAACCAGAGGACAATCTTCTTTGGTCGGCAGACGATGAACCACAATATCAGTGTCTAAACCTGGCATGTCTTCATATGACCAGGCGAAGATCTCAATGTAGTCGTGCAACATTTGTATCAACCGCTGTTTGATCTTAATTTCCAGATTTGCGCCGATCTTGACTTCTTTTCTGTCTATCTCCATGCCCAAGTATATCGTCTCAACTGGCTCTTTATGAGGTTGTATAGCCCTTTCTTCCTGCTGTAATAGTCTATCAAGTTCTCCAGGCACCTCACAATCATCCTCACCTCCGTCTTCGGCTTGGTTGATCGGATTTTCGAAGTCATAACGGATAGTAGCAGAGCTGTTACCAATGAGATCCAGAGTGGATATGGATCTGCAGTATGATACGTGAGTGTGTATAAGAGCATAGCTGTTTTGATAAAGTAAAAATAGAAAAGAAAAATAGAGAGCGCAAAATTTGTATGCAAGGAACGTCCAATGTTTTATTGATGATATATGAAATGACAAATAATAGCCCTCACAAACAAAGCCAATGTGCCTCGGGCAAGGCACAAGGCTGTAGAGTTTAAAATTGTTTATTACAAATCTCAAAACAAGTAAGACAATTACTGCGGAATAAAAGAAACTAGTATAAAGTCCCTAGCCGTCCAATTACTCGGTCCACCATTGGTAGTTGGGTAGATCCAACTGTCAATGTTAGAGTTTTCCTCGTTTTCTTCAATGCCGTTAATTCCACGATTGCTGATGCAGATGGGAGGTCCTCCAGCCCGAGCGTATCGAACAACCCTTTGAGCTCCTGAAGTAAAGCCCAAACCCAACTTGTCAGTTTTGTGAGTAAAATTAGGGAGTTGTCCCCAATTGGTATAACCACCTTCTTCAACCACCGCTCTGGCGTCTTTGGGAGAAGCCATCTTCAAAGGAGGTTTGTTGGTAGTAGTTTCATCCGATGCCAAGATTTGGGGAACCTCTTCAAAGTTCTGGCAAGGAGTCTCTATGAATTCCCCGTCCATCTCTACGTACTTGAAGGAATTGAGGTGGCTCACCATATACTCCTCCTCACCACGCACAGTGACAATCTTCCCTTTCACTGGATACTTCAGCATTTGGTGCAGTGTGGAAGTAACTACCCCAGCTTCATGGATCCAAGGAAGACCCAACAAACAAGAGTATGACAGTTGGATGTCCATCACATAGAAAGTGGACTCAAAAGTATGGGAACCCACTTTGACGGGGATGCCCACTTCCCCATGCACCATTCTCTTCAACCCATCAAAAGCCCTTACCACAATGTTACTAGGCTTTAAGGTCAAGCCCTCACAGTCCAACCGATCCAATGCCTTCTTTGGCAGAACATTCAACGAAGACCCAATATCTACCAGCACATGAGCCATAGTGGTGCCCCTGCATTCAATCGAGACATGCAGAGCATCATTATGCTTCCTCCCCTTCAGTGTCAAGTCTGCATCTGAAAAACCTATCCCATTGTCAGCAGTCAGGATGGCCACACAATCTTTGAATTTATCAGCTGAGGTCTCTTGCGGCACATGCGCAGTCTTGAGGAATGCAATCAAAGCCTTCGCACAGGCCTCGGAGTACAACAGAAGAGACAACATGGATATCTTTGAGGGGGTCTGCCCCAGCTGCTCGACCATATTATAGTCACTTTTCTTGATTATTTCCAGTATTTCCTCTATCTCTTGCTTAGAGGCTTCCACGACAATTTTTCTAGGTGCCTCCGTCCGGGCAGACTCACCTATAACTTCTTTGCCTCGGGTCCCAGATGACTCGACGACGGGAGTGATAATTGGAGTAAGCACAGGAGTAGTGGTTGATGTACCAACAGAAGTAGCAGACGGAATAACAATAGGCTTATTGACATTATTTGGGGAAATCTCGGGATAGAAAACCCTTCCACTTCGGGTAACCTTGCTGGTCCCGACAATGTTACTAACATTAGAATCAGCCTCTTCATTTTTCAGATCTTGTTTGATTCCATGATAGTACACATCGGCACCATAATGCCAGGGGACAGCTTTGTCCGAGGCATACGGGACAGGACCGGGAATGGTGATTATTAGTGGAGCGACTCTTGGAACAGATGTAATCTTAACAAGTCTTCTCGAGGATACCGTGGAAGGATTGGCGGAAATGGTTATAATAGCAACGTCTTCAAGTGGAGCAACTGTAATAAAAGTTTTCTCGAACAAAATTTCTTTATTGTCCATCAGGCACTGAACACCTGACTTCAGAAAATGGCAACCAGAAGGTAGAAAGGAACACATGTGGCAGCCTTCACCATAACCCATAAATAAACTGGCCGACAACAAATTCTTCTTAACCGTCATAAGAGGAGTAGCAACTTCATCTACTAAGGTCACAATCAAATCGGTATCCACAACATTAACTCCACGACCATGCTTAGGCATGGGAGCAGTTATGACTTTGGGATTTTCCAGAGCATCAAACTCAATCTCCTTGGCTTTGATCAGATCCTGTACCTTATTCCTTAGACCCCAGCAGTCATTGGTGTCATGTCCAAGACTCTCAAAATGATAGGCACACCGAGCATTTGGATTATATCGGGGAGATGTGGTGTTCGGATTCTTGGGAGCCTCTTTCAAGGTCGTCAAGTTGGATCTCAGCAGATGGGGTAGAACTTAAGCCAACGTCATATTGATCTGGGTAAACTATCGTTGTGGTCTTTCTACCCTTTGTTGATTGTTGCGTTATGGAGCAACTACAGGTCTAGGTATCATTACGACACTTACTGTCTGACGGTGTTCAGCTCTGCTTTGGCCTCTCAGGCTATAAATGGCATTTGCTTCCTTCTTACCAATAAAAGGCTTATTTACCGAACTCGAAGAGGCATCCTTCTCTATCTTACCACTCTAAATCCCAGCTTCTACTCTCTCTCCAGTTAGGATCAGCTCGGTGAAACTAGCTGACGAGCTGCCAATTAAATGATCAAAGAAGTGACCAAATAGCGTCCCCACAAACCTATCGACCAACTCCCTATCAGACAATGGGGGTTGGACTCTTCCAGCCAAGTCTCCCCACTTCTGGGCATATTCCTTAAAGCCTTCACTTGCACCCATGGACATACTCTTTAGTTGAGTACGAGTAGGAGCAAGGTCGGCGTTATATTGATACTGCTTATAAAAAGCAGCAGCCAGATCTTCCCAGTTTCGGACATTGGCTCTCTCTAGTTGGTATAACCATTCAAGCTGAGTCCCTGGCAGACTATCTTGAAATAAGTGAACCCACAAATTTCTATCAGCGGTGTGGGGCTGGATCTTTCTGACGTAGGAACAGAGATGGAGTTTTGGGCAAGACACCCCATCGTACTTAGCAAAAATTGGAGCCTTGAACTTCTGCGGGATGACCACTCCTGACACCAATCCCAATTCTTCGAAATCCAATCTGGGTATCCTCTAGATTTCCATAGCACTTAGACGATCTTCCAACTGCTTGTATCTATCCTCAATAGGAGGATACTGCTCATCATTGTAGTCTGTATCATTGTCAGAAACTTCAGGACTGGGGTCCTTTTCCCTTGTCTCTCCTTCTTGATTCCCCCCTTCCTTGGATGAAGAGGTCAGATCGACTTGCTGCTTTAACGCCCCCTAAACCTTCTTCCCATATTCAGAATACCAGCGACCTTCTTCTTTTTATTTTTCTCCTTCAGGATGAGGGCTTTCAAATCCTCTTTCCCTTTCTCCAGATTTATGAACATCTGTTAGAATTGGGAATTTTGTGCCTGAAGATCCTTGATGCTTTGCTCGGAAGACAATTTCTGCTGAAATAAACAGCGAAGAAGATAAGAAACCTGTAATGGTACCTGTTTATACGATGCTATAAATGGGATGTGTATGCAATGATTTCAAGGATTCTTAAAGGCTCAGATTTGTTTAACCAAAAGAAACACACGTTAATTGCATTAATAAGTTCGAATTGTTACAAAGAATTCCTTTTAGGCTTACAATAAAACAAAACAAAACTTAAAGCCAAAAAGAAACTAGGTCTCCCAGGAGCGCATCCTCTTTGGTGCGATGTAGGCGTTTATGTTCCTTTCTTCATGAAGTAGCCTAGTGAGTTCCAGGACTTTCTTCTCGCTGGCATAGAACTGAGCTTCAAACGTGTCCCGCTCCTCTTTGAGTTGAACCCAAGATTTTTGTAATTCTTCATGGTCAGTTGGCATGTCAGGATGATGACCCCAGGAAGTAGTGTTTCCTTCCACAACTGGCTCCAGAGTTACTGGTAGGACAGCAGGGTAAGGCATCATGAGACTTTGGGCATGAGGTCGTACCCACCGGAGATAAGGCTCAAGAGGAATGGAATTATTGTGCCCTAGTGTCTTGCTATCAATTTTATACACCATGCCCCAAGCTTTTATGAACCTTCTATGGTATCCCTGAGCATCATTCTCATAGTTGAAGGTGATTCCTTGGATAAGTGTGTCGTGAGGACCATCTCTTCTCGCATAACCAAAATGATGCAATGCCAAACAAGGGTTGTAAGTGATTCCTCCCCTAATGCCTAAGAGAGGGACATTAGGGAATTCACCATAGCGATCGATGATGGTAATATCTTCCGAGAATCGTGAACACCAATGAATGTATGAATGCTTAAGGAACATCAGCCTACGAGACCATTTAAAACCCTGCTCGTTCTTCAAAACAGACCTGGGTAGGTGCGAAATAAACCACCTAGCCAATAGAGGAGTGCAACACAGGAGGGTCCCCTTTCTCTTTAGAGTGTGAGCATGCAGAGAGTGCAGAATATCCCCGAGTAATGTAGGCACTGGATTATGAGACAAGAAAACCTTAATAGTGCTCACATCTACGAGTTGATCCGCATTAGGGAAAAGTACCATCCCGTAAACGAGAAGTGCCAGCACCTCTTTGAAAGCTTTTAAATCTAAGGTATCCTAAAAATGATAAGCCTTCATGAACAAAAACTTATCCGGAATTCCTTGGACACTCCCTCTAGTTTCCTAATTTGTCACTATGTTAGGTTGTTATAAAGACAGAGCTCTAGCAATCTCTTCAGGCTTCAGATGTTCTTCCGTACCATTGAAAGGTAACTGATCCAGAATAGGTACCCCTAACAACTGAGAAAATTCCTCCATAGTAGGTACTAGCCGGTAATCTGGGAAGGTGAAACAATGGTGCACAGGATCGAAGAACTAAAACAACACTTTTAGTAATTCTTCATCAGGTTTTGTAGTGACCAAATTAAGCAACTGACCACGCCTTTTAGTGAAATGAGAACTTTCAAGAACCCTTAATGCCAGGTCCTTTAGTTGGAGAGACACTTTCACAAGGTTAATCTGTATAGTGTTCCTATGGGCGGATGCCATGTCCTACAAAACAAAGCAAAAATAAGCCCTAGGAAATCCTTGAAATGGTTAGTTATGATATGCCATGCTTATGATGTCATGATTATGTTAGAAAATCACAGGTATAGCAAACAACAAACAAATCACACCAAGCCCTTAGGTTTAAGGCCTGCATGAGTTTTAAGGTCATACCCTCTTAAAGTTCGATTAGTTTAACTTATCCTATAAATAGTAACCTATTCTAAGGGATCTCAATATCACTGATCTTTCTCCCAGCTTCGTTTAATAGGTGATTGACTCGCAACCAAACAAAACTCAAGAGCCAAACCTCAATGAGTGTAGCATCGAGTATCTGTCGACCTTGGGAATACACCAAAGTCGTCCATCTCGCTACGTCCTACTAGCCAAGTTGTGCAATTAAAGGTTCTAAGGTCAGTTGATGCTTCCCGACACCACGCGGCGACCCCTTACTCTCCCTAATTGACTTAAGGGTTACCGGTACCAACCACAATGCCACATCAACGTAGCTACTGCTTCAACCATGTCGGTATACCCCACACAGTTCCCTCACAGTTTATTGCTACTTACCTAAAAGGTATCCCTAGATCCGGGTATAGGATCTATGTAACCCCAACAAACCCTTGAATAATAAAGCAGGCAAAGCAACAGACAAGCAAGCAAGTAAAAAAGTAATCTAGATTCTAAGGTATACCCCACTTATTTATTCTCCAGCAGAGTCACCAGTTTTGTGATACGGTGGCAGAACCGACTGTTAATATTGGTTTGCATTTTGTATTTGCAAATGTCGTGGTAAGCAAGAGTCACCATCGAGTTTTATTTTATCCAACTAAGAGAAAGGAAAAAAGAACAGAAAAAACCTTTTTCGAGAATGTTTCTGAGTATGGGGGTAGATTATAGAAAGGTAAGGTGTTAGCAGCCTTTCTATCCATGGTTTTCCATGGGCTCTTAGGTACTTTGCTCATTTTTAAAATGGCTTGTGTATGCTTGTTTTGGAAAAAATTTACTTCGTGATAACCCTTGTATCAGTCCTCAAGAGTGTGACGAAGTTGTTTTGAAAAACTGTTTTTGAAAAGTGTTTGTGTGAAAATTTTTGTTTGAGCAAGTACCTAAGAACTAATCTTCCTACTCGAAAAAAAGTCTGTTCGTTTTCCTTTAGACAACACTATCCTATTATTAAGGAATAGGTAGCACCGTCGTTGGAGTTTTAAGGGACATTTGAAGGGATAGATACGATCACAAAAGCAATGTTAGGAAATTTTAGTAATCACCCTAAATCCTTAAAGATCTTTTTCCGAAGCAACATCCAATTGAGTTATTTTAGATCTTTCGAGACTAGAGGACGACCACTAACATTCCCCATACTTTATGACCGTTTACCGAAGGCAACCGGAGTGGAGTAGACCCTAGGAGTGAGCATGTGAAAGTGTATTTTTCAGTTAATTATCTTTGCATAATTAGGGTTTTCTACTGTTTTAATTTCAACTTGTCTTTCCATACAATCCTATTAACATACATCTAACAGTTTATAGTTTGCGGAAATTAAAGTGCGAGAAATTAAAGTCCTAGCTACATGGCTTTGGGCAGATACATAATTATTTTTGACTGAAAATAAAATGCGGAATTAAAATCCTATTTAAATCTATTACAAACTCAGAGTAGTTACAAATAATAAAAAAGGAAAATTAAAAGCGCGCGACAAATTAAATGCGAGAAATAATCAGACGGCCTAAAAATCTAATTTGAGAAAATATTTATGTTATTTTTTTTAGGAAAATTAGGTTAAGTACTAAGTTAAACCCTAATTCTAATTATTTTGAATTATAATAAAATGACATTAAATTACCCTAATTTAATTAAACTAATTAATTAATAAAATATTTTTTATAAAAAAAGATCTTTGATGTTTTTTATGATTTTTTTGATTAAAGAAAAAAATATGATTTTTTGAGTTATTTTAAAAAGACAAAATTAATAAATAAAAAGAAAAAGAATTAAAATAGAAAAATGGACTTGGGCCTGCATAAGCTCCCAGGGGGGGGGGGGGTGTCTCTGATTTTTGTTAGGCCCAATATGGCTGAGCCCAGTTTGCGCCAGATCCTGTGCTGGAATGCTTGGAAGGTGCACCATGGTCTCTCCTTGATTGGAACATTGGATCTGTACTGGCAACGATCCAGTGGCTGGATCAATGGGGCGCATGATGGACGCCTGGCTTTGAAGTGTATGGAACTTGCAAGTGTGTATTGAGAAAATAAAGAAAATGCTGGGACGTGGGATCAAGCCCAGGTCCTTCCACTCGTTTCACGCTTGCCTTTCCATCTGTGCTACGCTGCTTAGTTGTTATAATAATAACATTAAATCATAATATGTGAAACAACGTGGGTGGTCCAAAAAACACGCGATTATTCAAATGGCCCAGTGGGAGGGTGATAACTCACCGTCTTCTTCCCTGTCTGTCGTTTTAGATCTCATATCGATACCTACGGATAAAACTCCATAGCTATACACCTGCAAGCTTCAAAAATTCATATGATGTACAATAAATCAATTCTAACTATAACAATAAATTCGCCTTGCTCTCACAAATATCATGGCATTAGTTTCTTGGCATAATTTCACCCATACAGAGAAGCCCAAAACAACTTCTTAAACCCTAGCCATAGTAATCGTCAGTACATTCATCAAAACATCAATTAAACCATTCAAACATGTTGCAAATACGTTAACAATCACAAATGTATCATTCAAACATACTTAAGATGCAAGAATTAACGTAACCGATTTTAAAAAAAGAAGCAAATCTTATGAATACTGTGGGGTGATTATGGGCCTAGGAATGCTTTCAATGAATTGTGTTAGCTCCAAGAGATGTCCAGGAAGCGATTGGAAGCTTTGGAATGGCCTGAATCACTCTATATGAGAAAACGAATCACCACTTTTTGCCAAAAAATTCAAGTTTCTTTCTCTGTTTTTCACGACTGCAAACCCTTGTTCTCTTGCCTTGTTTTTGTTCATTATATGTAGTATGACGCATTAAGGTAACAAAAATGACCTGAATCCTTTGGAATTATGGAGATTGAATGGGATTTTCTTGCCATATGATATCTTTCCATAACCATGAAAATCATGCTATTTTTGCCACAAATTACCTTAATTCGTTTTGATCTGATTTGTCCATCATAATTAGATTTGATTTCCATCAAAATCATATCATCAAAACAATCTTTGATATTTTTTGTTATTTATTTGATTTAATGTGATTTTTAATAAATAAAAATCAAAATAAAATAAATAAATAGAGAAAATAAGATATGGCTGCTGATTTGGGTCGTAGACCATGTCCTTAACAAGATACAAACCTAAAATGCTAGGCCCTTTTGGTAAAAAAATACATTTTTGAGCACATTTGAATTTTGGCAATTTTCCAAAAATGGTCAACTTTGACAATGCATAACTCTTCCAATTTTAACCCTAGAGATGCGTTCTTTGACTTTTTAGAAATATTAGGATGTCCCCTAAATAACCCTTTTGGTCTCATTTCAATTGAGTCTTCCATGTTCGTGTAAGAGGCTTTGACCAAAAAGGTGTTTTTGTTGACTTTTCAAAAGGACCTATAATATAGAAATCCATATCTTTTTATGAGTGAATTTCTTTAACTTGATGGATGAATTTGAGTTGTAGGAAATTGAATTCCCTTCAAAATGTGCCTTGGATGAGAAATTTCTGATGAAGTATGAGAAAGTTATGCTTGGTTAAAGTTTGGTTAACTTTTCCTAGTAAACCCTAATTTAGCAACTTTTGAGTTTTGATGAATTAGGAGCATTCCTTGAGGAATCATGATCAAACCTTGATAAAATGATGAATATCACTTCAAAATGTTAATGTTTACCAAAAATCTTGAAGTTTGACTTTATGTGAGCCACAATTGACTTTTGACCTAATACAATCGATTCTCAAGCATCTGAGTAGTTGACTGAGCAAACTTCTTGTGCAAAGCTTGAAATTTGACATGGAGGGTCTTGAGGACTATTAGGAACATGGAGAGCATATGAGGCCTTTAGATCTCACCCTTATTGATGAAAATTGAAACCCTAGTTGGAGGTTCATTGCTTTAGGAGAGAGTTTGTCTGGTCAACTCTTGAGCATCCTTGAGCAAATTGAGGGTCTTAATGAGCATATATTGAGTAAAATGGGAGGGGAAATTTTGGGGTACAACAGTTTGAATGTAAAAATCATAAATAATATGAATATATGCTTAGTATGTATTTAAATGGCATGTATTGAGAGTTTGAGATCAGAGAGAAATTACCAAACAGAGAGATAGCGTGAGAGTTCTGGCGTGTGTTGGGCTTGCCTCACGAATTGGGATGGCTCCTGGGAACTTCAAGAGGAAGATGAGATGTTTGTTTTGGATGGAGAAGGCCTGGATTGCTTGATATGAGTTTCACTTTGTCTTTGAAATTTTTTGGAAAATTTTTAGGGTTTGTGGAGGCAGTTTCGTGTGTCCTTGGCTTGCACTTGGGTCTGGTATTTATAGAGGGATGTGAGACTAAACCAACATGGCAAGAATCAAAGCAATTAAAAATGTTTTGAATACAAAATCATCATTTGAAGAAAAATGCCACTTTTGCATTATTTCCTTTCCATTTTAGTCTCACATGATTTTGGCATCTTTGACAGGCTATCACTTGATGTATGGGCTTTAAAGAAAACAACTCATGCGCTTGGCCCCTTCACTTTGTATTTTATTTAATTTATTTTTGCACTTATTTGGATAAATAAAAATAAATATGAATAAAATAATAATAAAATGTAAGTCAAGGTGAGAGTGAGTTTAAAGGTCCTTCATAAGGTTATGAGAGTGTTTAAACCTTAAAATGTTAAGCCCTTGACCTAAATTTCAAAATTCCCAAATGCAAATTTCTTGAAATTTCTCAAATTTTCAAACTTGTGCAAGCCATATCTTGCTCAATTTTCATATTTTGGAGATGACCTTTGACTTTTTGAAAAGCCCAAGATGTCCTTTACAATCTCTATGTTGACAAATATTTCATTTGGAGAGTTTATCGTGATGTAAATGGTCGTGGAAAAAAGTGTCTTTTATTGACCTTTTGAAAATGACGTGTAATGTATGAGTCCATATCTTTCCAATAATGCATTTCTTGAATTTGAGGTAAAAAGATAAGTTGTAGGGAATTGAATTCTATTCATAATTATCTTTGGTTGGGGCAAAATGGATGAAGTATGTGAAAGTTATGCCTGGTCAAAGTTCAGTTGACTTTCTCTAGGAAACCCTAATTTTGCAATTCTAGATTCTTGATGATTTGAGAGTATTCCTTGGGGAATCATGATAAATCCTTTATCAAATTATGATTACCACTTCAAAATGTTGACGTTGACAAAAAATCTTGAAGTTTGACTATATATTGGCCACAATTGACTTTTGACCTGGTATAGTTGATTTTCAAACACTTGAGCAATTGATTGAGCAAACTGGTAGTGTAAGGCATGAAATTTGGCATGGATAATCTTGAAGACATATTAGGGACAATGGAAATCATTTGGAGCCTTTTAAAGCCAAACATCTTTGTGGAAAGTGAAACCCTAATTGGTGGTTCATTGCTTAGGAGAGGAATTTGTCTAATCAATTCTTTGTTAACCTTGAGCAATTGAGGACCCCAATGTGCATGTCTTGAGTAAAATGGGAGGGAAAATTTTGGGGTACAACAGGGCCCTTGACCCATATACAACATTGGCTTCTTTATTTCCATTAAAGGGCTTCCTTACAATGTTTGATGTAGAAGCAGATGTCGTGGGAATTTTTCCACTCTTGATTCCACTCTCGACCCTTTCACCAGTAAGAATTAAGTCAGTGAAACCGAAAGATGAGCTACCAATTAGCAAGTTAAAATATGGTCCCGTTAGTATTCCCATGAACATGTCCACCAGCTCCCTATCAATCAATTGTGGTTGAACTTTACCAATAAGATTCCTCCATTTTTGCGCGTACTCTTTAAACCCTTCATTAGTACTCATTATCATTCCTTGAAGCTGAACTCTAGTCGGAGTTAAATTAATGTTGTACTGATATTGACGGTAGAAAGCGGTGGCCAGATCTTCCCAAGAATGAATGTTGGAACCCTCTAACTGGTAAAACCATTCTAACTGAGTCCCATATAGACTCTCTTGAAAGAAGTGTACCCATAGCTTTTTATCAGTAGTATGTGGTTGTATTTTGCGAACGTAGGACCTCAGGTGAAGCTTTGGGAGAGAAACACCGTCGTACTTAGAAAAGATTGGAATTTTGAATATTTAGGGGATAGAAACCCCAGGTACTAAGCCCAAATCACCAAAATCCAAACCAGGTACGGCTTGAATTTCAACAGCTTTCAGTCTATCATTTAACTGCTTGTATTTATCCTCAGCCGATGGATACTGTTCATCAAAGTAGCTTCTTCTTCGGATGCTTGATCATTTGCACCCCCAGCAAGGGTGCTTCTTACCTCTTCATCCTGGTTCTCATCTTCTTTGGATGACTCTTCAACTATCTGGACCTGACAGACTAGGCCTTTAAATCTTTTCCCCATGTTGATGAGGGCCTTCTTCTTAGTCTTCTTTTTGGCCGCCAGCAGTGCCCTCGGCTCTTGTTGTCCCTTGGCCAGGGTCAGCAAGGTATCTTGGAACTGGGAATTCTGTTCTTGCAAATCTTTCACGGTCTGCTCGATATCCATCTTACTGAAATAAACAGTAGAAAGATGAGGAAACATGTTGTGGGAATCTTGCTTATGTTATGATGCATGAAATGCGTATGCAAATGATTTCAAGGACTAAGAAATTTAGATAAAGAAGGAACAAACATTAATTGCATTAATAAATTCAGATTGATTACAACATTCCTCTTGGGCTCACATTGAAACAAAAGAAACAAAATGAACTAAATACAAATAAAAAGGCTCAAGTCTCCCATGGGCGCTTCCTCTTCGAGTAATTTAGGCATTCATGTTCCTCTCCTCGTGAAGTTACCTCGTGAGCTCCAATGTCTTCTTTTTGCTTGCATAAAACTGGGCTTCAAAGGTGTCTTGCTCCCCCTTTAGCTGAATCCAATCTCTTTGTAAATATTCAAGAGAAGTAGGAATATCAGGATAAAGGACAATATATGGAACATCTCCCTCGGCAATAGGCTCCATGATGATAGGTAGGATGGCTTCATAAGGCATCATAAGGATTTGAGCGCGAACTCGCATCCACTTGAGATAAGGTTCCAAAGGAATGGAGTTCTTATGCCCCAATGTCTTGCTATCAACTTTGTTAACCATGCCCCAAGCTCATATAAATCTCTGACGATAACCTTGGACATCACTCTCATAGTCAAATGAAATTCCTTGGACAAGTGCATCATGAGGGCCATCCCTCCTAGCATACCTAAACGGTCGCAAAGCCAAACAAGGATTTTAGGTGATACCTCCCCTAATTCCAAGTAGAGGGACATTAGTGTTAGAACATAGTTTGATTCTACAACCCTTAATTAGAGTTTTTATGATAACAAAATACAAAGAATAAATAAATTGTAAGATTTATATATAAGACAAATATGCTTCTTAAAATTATGTTTTGTATTTATAGAAGTTCTGATGGAATCAGCATTAGAAGATCAGTAATATGTCAGCATCAGAAGATCAGTAACATGTGCTACACGCTGAAGCTACCAGATCATACGCTGAAGCCTGATGACCAGAGTATGCGCATAAACATATACACTCTGACTCTGATCAAAGATCTTTACCAAGTCATCAGCACTCAGAAGCGTCATCATAAGTTAAAGCAAAGAACACTCTGAAGCGCTACCATAAACAAAGAAGACTCTGAAGCGTTACTAAGTATTCAAGACAGAATTAAATGCTAACGGCTCTCTTCAAGACAAGATCTTCTCAACAAGGAAAGTGAGTTATTATCATTAAAAGTGCTTTATGGACAACGTATCACATCATTGGCTATATAAACAAGTCTTTGTGATAAAATACGCATGCATGCACTCATAGAAATTGCCAAGCCTTCGAACCACGCTTACTCAAACGCTTTAGCAATTCAGTTTTATTCTAAGCTTAAATTTGTGTAACTATCACAGTTGTGATATACTGTTTTATTAGAAAATGTTAACACATTCTTGTTCTATTATTTGTAAGAGAATTACTTGAGATAAACCGGTTTGTGGTTATACTCAAGAAGGATTTAACAGTTTTTAAAGTAGATGTGTAATCCTTTGAATATAGTGGATTAAGACCTCGTTGGAGAGAGGCGAAATCACCTTGACGGGTGGACTGGAGTAGTTTGAGATCAAACGAACCAGGATAAAAATACTGTGTTGTCTAAGCTTTTGATTTAAGTTTTACAATTCAATCCCCCTTCTTGTGTTTTTCACATCTTCAATTGGCATCAGAGCGCCTGGTTCTGAGCTTATAACACTTAACCGTGTCAGTACAAGATCCAGCGTCAGAAAAACACAACGGCAGGACCAAATCAAAACATCAGCAATGACAACAATGAAGAAAGAGATAGATTCAGTGGCAAACCTCCAGTATTTGATGGAGAGAACTTTGACTACTGGAAAGACAGAATTGAGAGTTTCTTTCTGGCCCATGATGCTGATCTGTGGGACATGGTGACTGATGGATACATGCACCCAGTGGATGGAAGTGGTCAGAAGATTGACAGGAAAACAATGTCTGATCAGCAAAAGCGTGAGTTCAGAAATCATCACAAGGCCAGAACAATTCTTCTCAGCGCCATCTCTTATTCAGAATATGAGAAGATATCAAACAGAGACACTGCAAAGAATATGTTTGACTCTCTGAGAATGGCGCATGAAGGCAACATTCAAGTCAAAGAAACCAAAGCCCTTGCACTCATTCAGAAGTATGAGGCATTCAAGATGGAAGAGAGTGAATCAATAGAAACTATGTTTTCAAGATTTCAAATTCTTATTGCTGGTCTAAAAGTTCTTGACAAAGGGTATTCTACTGCTGATCACGTTAAGAAGATCATCAGAAGCTTGCCAAAACAATGGAGGCCAATGGTCACAGCGTTTAAGCTAGCCAAGGATCTCAACAAAATATCTCTGGAGGAACTTGTCAGCTCCCTCAGAAGTCACGAGATAGAGCTAGAAGTAGATGAACCTCAAAAGCAAGGTAAGCCGTTAGCTTTAAAATCTAATAGAAAATCTGACTCCAAAGTTTTGTAGGCTGTGGAAGAAACCTTTGATGGTTCCTCATCAGAAGAAGATGAACTATCTCTCCTCTCCAAAAGGGTGAACCAATTGTGGAAGCAGAGGCAAAGGAAGTTCAGGAATCCCAGAAGATCAGAAAATCAGAATGAATCTTTCTCCAGATACAGAAGGTCAGAATCCTCCTCTGGACACAGAAGATCTGAAGGTTCTTCAGGAAACAGAAAGCCAAACAACAAAGACATCATCTGCTATGAATGTAACGAGCAAGGGCACTACAAAAGTGATTTCCCAAAGCTTCAGAAGGAAAAGCCCAAAAAGAAGTTTGGAAAGGAAAAGAAGAAAAGCCTCATGGCTACATGGGATGATTCTGACACATCTGAAGCTGACTCAGAATCAGATGATGAAAGAGCAAACATAGCTCTCATGGCAAACATAACAGAAGACAGTGAAGCTTCTGAGTCAGAATCTGAATCTGATACAGAAGAGGTATTCCCTGATTTTACTATAAACTTTACTAAGGCTGAACTAGCTGAAAGCCTTAATGAAATTCTGGAAAGATATCAGCAGATCAGAGTCAAATTCAGAAACCTGAAAAGGAATCTTGCTTCTGACTCTGATAAGACTGAGAGTCTCAAATTGGAGAATTCTGTGTTAAAAGATAAAATTTCAAAATTAGAAAACCAATTGCAAAACTCTCAGAAGGAAACAATCCCTGAAACTCCCAACAATGCTGATGAGATCATCAAGGAGTATGATCACATCTTTCAGAAGTTTCTAGCTAAAAACATAGACAAAAGCAAAATGGCTTCAATGATATATGGAGTTAGCAGAAATGTCAGAAAAGGGATAGGATATCAAGGTAAGGTACCTACACCAAAAAATTCCATGGATCTAGTTATAAAACGTACTCCACTTGATTCACACTTTATATATGGGCACACACATGACTTAAAATATACAAGTAGTGATTACTCTGTCAAACCAAAATTCAACCAGAGTTTTGGTAAAACTAACAAATCAGGACCCAAGAAAATATGGGTACCTAAGGATAAAATAATACATGTGGCAGATATCTTTAGCAACAAAGCAAAAACACCAATCATGGTACCTGGACTCTGGCTGCTCAAGACACATGACGGGAAGAAGGCATATGTTCCAAAGCCTGGAACTTAAGCCTGGAGGCCATGTAGGTTTTGGAGGCAATCAGAGAGGAAAGATCATTGGCTCTGGAACAGTAGGTAATGGAAATCTTCCCTCTATAAGTAATGTTTTACTAGTTGATGGATTAATGCATAATCTGTTATCTATAAGTCAATTAAGTGATAACGGTTATGATATAATATTCAATCAAAATTCATGCAAAGCTGTTAGTCAGAAAGATGGGACTATCCTATTTAATGGAAAGAGGAAAAACAACATTTATAAAATAAAACTTTCTGAACTAAAAAGTCAGAATGTAAAGTGTCTTCTGTCTGTTAACAACGAGCAATGGATCTGGCACAGAAGATTGGGACATGTTAGTATGAGAAGAATATCTCAGATTAACAAACTCAATCTGGTCAGAGGACTTCCTAACTTGAAGTTCAATTCAGATGCTCTGTGTGAAGCATGTCAGAAAGGCAAGTTTGCAAAACCAGCTTTCAAATCCAAAAACGTTGTTTCCACCTCCAAGCCATTAGAAATTCTGCATATTGACTTATTTGGACCAGTTAAAACTGCTTCAGTCAGTGGCAAGAAGTATGGGTTAGTAATCGTAGATGACTATAGCAGATGGACATGGGTAAAGTTCTTAAGGCACAAGGACGAGTCACACTCTGTGTTTGTTACCTTCTGCAACCAAGTTCAGAATGAAAAGGATCTTAGAATCGTCAAAGTCAGAAGTGATCACGGTGGAGAATTTGAAAACAAAGATTTTGAGTTATTCTTTAATGACAAAGGAATTCTGCATGATTTCTCTTGTCCTAGAACTCCCCAGCAAAATGGAGTTGTAGAACGAAAGAACAGAACATTGCAAGAAATGGCCAGAACCATGATCAACGAGACTAACGTTGCTAAGATCTTCTGGGAAGAAGTAATAAACACAACGTGTTACATTCAGAATAGAATCTCCATAAGACCTATTCTGGAAAAGACTCCATATGAATTGTGGAAGAACAGAAAGCCCAACATTTCCTATTTTCTCCCATTTGGATGTACATGTTTTATTCTGAATACAAAAAATTATTTGAACAAGTTTGACTCTAAGGCACAAAAGTGTATTATGTTAGGATACTCTGAACGCTCAAGAGGGTACAGAGTATACAATACAGAAACACAGACTGTGGAAGAGTCAATCAGTGTTCGTTTTGATGATAAGCTTGACTCTCAAAAGTCAAAGCAGAATGAATTCCTTGCAGGTATGGAAGTTGAACTCACAGGTACTGAAGATAAATCATCAGAAGCTCTCAACAGAGACACTCCCTCAACATCAGAAAGAGGAACTACAAGCAATCCAACACCTTCTGTTGATCAACTCCAGAAAAGACCACCCAGAAGCAGCATGGATCACCCAGAAGAAACAATCTTAGGAAGAAAGGAAGATCCAATCAGAACAAGATCTAGCTTCAGAAACTCTGAAGAATCCCTCATGGAACTGGTTTCTCTAATTGAACCAACTACAATTGATGAAGAACTTCTGGACAATGACTGGATTCTAGCAATGCAAGAGGAGCTAAATCAATTCACAAGAAATGACGTATGGGATCTAGTTCCCAAACCAAAAGGATTCAACGTCATTAGTACTAAATGGGTGTTCAGAAACAAACTGAATGAACAAGGTGAAGTCATCAGAAACAAAGCACGACTGGTAGCACAAGGTTATAGTCAGCAAGAGGGGATAGACTATACAGAAACCTTTGCTCCAGTCGCCAGGTTAGAATCTATCATACTCTTAATTTCATTTGCTGTTAATAAAGGCATCACTCTGTATCAGATGGATGTTAAGAGTGCATTCTTAAATGGATATATAGAAGAAGAGGTATATGTGCACCAACCCCCTGGTTTTGAAAGTTCCAAAAATCCAGAATATGTTTTCAAACTAAAGAGGTCACTATATGGTCTGAAACAAGCTCCCAGAGCTTGGTATGAAAGACTAAGTAACTTCTTGTTAGAAAAGGAATTCACCAGAGGGAAAGTGGACACAACCTTATTCTGTAAGACAGTTAAGAATGACATTTTAGTATGTCAGATTTATGTTGATGACATCATATTTGGATCCACTAAACCCTCTCTGGGAAGAAAGTTTGCTAAATGTATGCAGGCAGAATTTGAGATGAGCCTAATGGGGGAACTAAAATTCTTTCTGGGCATTCAGATTAATCAAACCCCAGAAGGAACTTACATCCATCAGAGCAAATATGTCAGAGAACTTCTGAAGAAATTTGATCTCTCAGAATGTAAGCCATCAAAGATTCCAATGCATCCCACGTGCATTCCGGAAAGAGAAGAGGTAAGTAAAAAGGTAGAACAGAAGGTCTAAAGAGGTATGATTGGTTCTCTTCTCTATCTGACGGCTTCAAGGCCTGACATTCTATTCAGTGTTTGCATTTGTGCTAGATTCCAATTAGATCCTAGAGAATCTCACTTAACAGCAGTTAAGCGAATTTTCAAGTATCTGAAAGGTACTACTAATCTGGGTTTGTTTTATAGAAAATCAAGTGATTACAGTTTGATAGGATACTGTGATGCTGATTTCGCTGGAGACAGAGTAGAATGTAAAAGCACTTCTGGAAGCTACCAGTTTTTGGGAGAAAATCTGATCTCATGGCCCAGCAAAAGACAATCCACAATTGCTCTATCAACAGCAGAAGCTGAATATATAGCAGCAGCTGGATGTATCACACAAATGCTCTGGATGAAAAGTCAACTTGAGGACTTCCAGATATTTGAGAGTAACATTCCTATCCTCTGTGATAATACTTCTGCTATTTGTCTCAGTAAAAATCATATTTTTCATTATAGGGCCAAGCATATAGAAATAAAACATCATTTTATTAGGGACTATATTCAGAAAGGGATTCTAAATTTAAAATTTATTAACACATACCATCAATGGGCTGATATCTTTACAAAACCTCTTTCTGAAGATAGGTTCAACTTCATTCTGAAACATCTCAGCATGAAGCTCTGCCCAGAATAAAACTGTTTTGATTCCATATCTTAACCTTCAGAACTTTGTTTATTTTTTCGTGAACTACTGATCAATCCTTCTTCATATCTTTAGAAGCACAGATTGTATCAGAATCTATCACAATCAAGGATAGAAATGTGTTGTTCACTCAAGCAAACAAGTGTCATCCAGTCATCAGTTACTTTCTAAGGCTGAACATGCGTTCACGCTTCTGAAAGGTCAAAAGCGCTGATTGGTTGCATTGAGACACATGTCATGGGTAACCGTTCCAATATCTTTCTGAATCCCCCTAAATCAGCTATCATTAAATGCTCTTAATCATTATATTTAATTTCTCTCTCTTGCCGTTTATGTTTTCAAAACTTTTTAGAAATCTATTTAAACACACTTCTCACCATTTACACTCTTTTACCTTCACTTTCATTTTCTCTCAATCTTACTGATTTCAGTTTGCATATTTTCTCAAAACCCTTTCAATTTCTTCAAAACCTTCGTGTGAACATGGCTTCCTCAAGCATTCCTACTTCCAGTTCTCAGAAACCAGATTCCACTGAACAATACGAAGAACCCTACAGAACGCTTCTCACACCAATAAAAAATCTAGAAGTTCTATCAGAATTGATCGTGGATTTCAACAGCCTTCAAGAGAACGGGTTTAATCTCTCTGAAGAGGTTAAGGCTCAAGGCTGGGAAAGGTATTTTGACAGACTGGTGGGTCCAACATTCCCTATTCTGGTAAAGGAATTTTGGATTCATGCTTCATCTTCCATCCATCAAGTTACTTCATACATAATGGGGAAGAAGATAGTTATCATTGGGTACCTCATTGCAAGATTAATAGGCTACAGTGGTGGTGGTGTTCGTTGCATTGACATGGCTGAAAGATGCGCTGATGTTGCCCTAATTGCTAGAGAAATCTTCACTCGGTGGCTTCCCTCCAGCAAGATAAGGGATTTAAAAGACCATCACAGAATATGGGCCAAGATCATTCTGGGATGCATAAACCACAAGAAGCCTACAAGCTCTCCTGACTACATCAATATTGATCAACAATTTCTGATCTACTTCATCTCTCAGAAGATCAAGGTAAATCTGGCTCATCTGCTGTTTAACCATTTAAGGACAATTGTTAAAGAAACCAGAGAAGAGGAGCGCACAAAAAGGGACTGGATACCCCTAGGAAGACTTATATCAGATATTCTAACAGAGAATAAGCTGATTGATCATCTTACAGAGGCTCAGGAAATCAGCTCTTTGGAAGCTACTGTTGGCAAACAGCTGAATGCAAAGAATCTGAAGAAAATGAAGTTGATTGAGAACATCAAGAAGGAACCCAGCATCACTCCTTTTGCAGCAATCTCCAGCAGAAGAGTCCCTCTGGATAACTTTCCTCTATTCTCAGAGATTGATTCTAAACCAGATATAATAGTCAGATATCTGGATGCTTGCAAGGAGGATGGTACAACACCAAATCTGAACATTCAGGATCTGCAGCAGAAGGCTCCAGAACGTGTGCTGAAGAAAACCAAGAAAAGGAAAGCTGTAGCAGAAGGATCATCCCAGCAGACTCCTAAAAAGAGAGGTAATCCTTCTTCTGTAACTGTTTTAGATTCAATTTTTGTATCAACATCTATACCAATTCCCACTCAATCTGAAAACCCCACACCACAAACTTTTGATGACTTTGACATTGATTTTGACCCCTCTGAATCCTTAACTCTTAGAAGATCTCGCTCCCAACCTCAAAATCCAAATATTGAAGCTACCCAACAAGAACTTGCAAAAGTTCTATCTGATATAGACCAACAAACTTCTGCTCCCATACCAGAAAATCCAAACCCTGAAACCACCACAGAAACACAACCAGAAATTCCCCTCTCACCATAACTAGAAAATCCTCTCTCTCCACAACCAGAAATCCCACTACCTTCATCTCCTCTTCACCAGAATTAACTCCACCAAACTCCCCATCAAGTCCAATCATAATTCTTGACTCTCCCACTCCCTCACCAAAGAACAATCCAGAAGACAACATCAAGACTGTCATTGACTTAACAGTTTTTGAATGTCTTGCTGCCATAACCCACAAAACAGCTATCCCAAAACCAAAACATCCAGATGTTGGTACCAGCTTATTGACATTTGAAACAGAAGTACAGAAGTGGATCACTTCTCTGAAACAAGCTAGTCTTGAGCTGGTTGATCCTGCTGCATCAGACTACCTTTGGACAAAGTTCAGAAGATGGGTATGCTCTGAAACCTATAAGTTGCAAGAACAGAGCTACGGACAAGCTCAACAGAACTTCAGCAATCTGCTGAAAGAAATTGAAGGTCCAGTTCTGAGCAAGCTGCTTAAGGAAGAAGTTCTCCCTCTGAACATTGCTCCCTGGTCTGAACATCGTCCAGCATCCAAAGTTCAACCAGATGATACTCCAGAGCAGATGATTCCTGATGAAGCACTAGGTCAAGACAAGGATATTGCAGAAAGCTCTCCGAAGCATCCAGTTTCTGAAGATCCTCAAGCTTCCTCCCTTGACAGGCAGACTCTAGAAGACCTGAAAAGATATGATATGTTGATGAATGAAAGAATGGATAAACAGGACAACAAAATTGATGAAATCAAGAGCATGCTAACCCAACAACAGGAAACCAACACCCAGATCAAGAGCATGTTGGAGGCTTTGTTCACACGTCTTCCTCCTCCCTCTTAGAATTTCCTTGTTTTTATAACTTGTTTATCTGTAATATTTTTACATTATTATGAACTTATCATTGCTTCTGGTTTTCAATATAAATGCATTTTGGCTCTGATTATTTGTTCTTTTTGATAACTGACAAAAAGGGGGAGAAAGAATAAGATATTTTTCAATAACGGATTACTGAGACATAAGTCTCAAACATTCTGATCTATTTAAATTTCTTTCTTCTGAAAATCTTACAGGTACAAAATCATGATGAAAGATACAGTAAAGTTCTGATGCTCAAAGACTCATTGAATTAAAGGGAAGTAATCAACTCAGGGGGAGTTTTTTCTCTTCTTAATTCTATACTTTTTATTCTTTATTTTTAATTGAAAAATCTGGTTTTTGTCATCATCAAAAAGGGGGAGATTGTTAGAACATAGTTTGAGTCTACAACCCTTAATTAGAGTTTTGATGATAACAAAATACAAAGAATAAATAAATTATAAGATTTATATATAAGACAAATATGCTTCTTAAAATTATGTTTTGTATTTATAGAAGTTCTGATGGAATCAGCATCAGAAGATCAGTAATATGTCAGCATCAGAAGATCAGTAACATGTGCTACACACTGAAGCTACCAGATCATACGCTGAAGCCTGATGACCAAAATCTGCACATAAACATATACACTCTGACTCTGATCAAAGATCTTTACCAAGTCATCAGCACTCAGAAGAGTCATCATAAGTTAAAGCAAAGAACACTCTAAAGCGCTACCATAAGCAAAGAAGACTCTGAAGTGTTACTAAGTATTCAAGACAGAATTAAATGCTAACGGCTCTCTTCAAGACAAGATCTTCTCAACAAGGAAAGTGAGTTATTATCATTAAAAGTGCTTTATGGACAACGTATCACATCATTGGCTATATAAACAAGTCTTTGTGAGAAAAGATGCACGCATGCACTCATAGAAATTGCCAAGCCTTCAAACCACGCTTACTCAAACACTTTAGCAATTCAGTTTTATTCTAAGCTTAAATTTGTGTAACTATCACAGTTGTGATATACTGTTTTATTAGAAAACGTTAACACATTCTTGTTCTATTATTTGCAAGAGAATTCCTTGAGATAAATCGGTTTGTGGTTATACTCAAGAAGGCTTTAACAGTTGTTAAAGTAGCTGTGTAATCCTTTGAATATAGTGGATTAAGATCTCGTTTGAGAGAGGCGAAATCACCTTGACGGGTGGACTGGAGTAGTTTGAGATCAAACGAACCAGGATAAAAATACTGTGTTGTCTAAGCTTTTGATTTAAGTTTTACAATTCAACCCCCCTTCTTGTGTTTTTCACATCTTCAATTAGGGAATTCCCCACAACAGTCAATAATAGTAATGTCCTCCAAGGATCGAGAACACCAATGAATATCAGAATGCGTGAGTGACATCAATCTATTAGACCATCTCATGCCTTGCTCATTCTTCTCAACAGATTGAGGTAGGTGCAAAATAAATCACCTAGCCAACAAAGGATTGCAACACATAAGAATTCCCCTTCTCTTCATGGTGCGAGTGTGAAGAGAATGCAAGATATATCCACGTAAGGTAAGCACCAGGTTACGAGATAGAAAAACCTTGACCGTATTCACATATATGAGTTGGTCTGGGTTAGGAAATAGTACCGCCCCATAGATGAGAAGAGACAACACTTCTTCAAAGACTTGTAAGTCCAAAGCATCCCAAAAATCTTGAGCCTTCTCCAACAAAAACTTGGCTAGAAACCCTTTGACACCACTTCTTGGGTCTCTTTCCATACCGTTGAAGGGTATTTGATCAAGAATAGGAATTCCCGAGATTTGAGAGAATTCTTCCATAGTAGGAACAAGTTGGTAATCAGGAAAGGTAAAAAAATGGTGTTTAGGGTCAAAGAATTGGAATAGCACATGTACCATATCCTGTTCAAAGTTTGTTGTAACCAAGTTGATGAGACGAGCATATTTCTTGGCAAATGGAGAATCGTTGGGAACCCTTGATGCTAATTCCTTAAGTTGAGGAGGCACTTTCAGAAGGTTGATTCGGATAGTGTTTCTTCGTGCGGAAGCTACAAAATAACACAAAGATAAATCCCAAAGTCCTTGAAATGGTTAGTGCAAATGCCATGGTATGATGTCATGATGTTATGTACAAATAAATAATCAAAACAAACAAATCCTTAGGTTTGGGCTTGCATGAGGTTTCATTGGTAAGTACCCTCTTGAAATTTAGTTGGTTCAACCTGTCCTAGAAAGTGATCGGGTTTTAGGGGATCTCAATATCATTGATCTTTCTTCATTGGGTATTGTTTCAGCATAATCCTCTTTATTAGCGACCAAAATATCCAAAAATTCAGACCTCAGTGAGCGTAGTATCGAGTATCAACCAGCTTCGGACTGCACCAAAGCCGGCTACCTCACTACTTCCTAATGGACAAGTTATTCAATTAAAGGTTCTAAGGTTCGTTAGTGCTTCATGACACCACACAGAAGCCTTGTATTCTCCTTAATTCTCCATAAGGGATAATGGTACCCACAAATGTGCCACACTAACATAGCTATTGTCTCAACTATATCGGTCTACACCGTACAGTCTCCATAAATTTTTCTATTTACCTAATGGTGTTCCCAGATCCGGGTAGAGGATCAATATAAACCCAAACAAGGACCCACAAATGCAAAGCAAACAAATCAAACAATGAAAGCAATTAAATGTGATCTAGCTCTAAGGTAACCCCACTTTTAAGAATACACCTCCCCATCAGAGTCGCCAATTCTGTGATACAGTGGGATAACTGACTTGGTTGTTTTGCATTTTATCGCAATTGTTGCGGATAGAAAGAGTCGTCACCGACTTTTCTTTTATCCAAGAAAGGAAAGGCTGAAAAGAACAAGAAAGACCTTTTGAGAATTTTCTTGAATTCGGGGGGTAGGTTATGAAAAGGGAAGGTGTTAGCACCCTTTTCATCCGTAGTTATCTACGGGCTCTTAGTTGCTAGCTTACTTTGAAAATGCTTTGTTTGAAATGTGTTTGTGATGGTTTTTGAAAGTATTTTTGAAAGTGCCTTCGTTTCGGCGAACTTTGTAATGATTCTCGTCTCTATAAGAATGCATACAAAGTGTTGACTTTTGAAAATATTTTATGTTTGAAAGTGATGGAGTATTTTTGAAAGATGTTTTGAATATTGATTGTGAGCAAGAAACTATGAATGTTCTACCTACTCAAAAAGTCTTAGTTCTTTTCCTCCTCCTTTAGATATTGCTATCTTACCATTAATTGATAAGAAGCCCTATCATTGGATGTGAAAGGACGGGCGTGGGTCATCAAATAGTCATAAAAGGCAACATTGTAGGATACCTTAGCAATTTGTTGTGAGGGGTCTAAGATCGTTTATGAAGGTGTAATACGGTGGGAGAACTGACGATTATACTTGTTTTGCGTTTGTATTCACAAATGTTATGATGAGAAAGAGTTGGAAACGACTTTTCTTTTATCCAACAAAGGAAAGGGTGAAAAGAACAAAAAAAGACCTTTCAAGAGTTTTCTGAGTAAGGGGGGTAGATTATGGAAAGGGAAGGTGTTAGCACCCTTTTCATCGGTAGTTTTCTATGGGCTCTTAGATGCTTAGCTCATTTTGAAAATACTTTGTGCTTTGTGTTTTTTTGAAAATTATTTTTGAAATTCCAATAGTAAGGCAATTTGCTTTATGATAACTCTTGTATCAGTCCTCAAAAGTGTTGATAAAGTATTTTGAAAATGCTTTTTTTGAAAGTGTTTTGTATAAGTGTAAAAAATTGTTTTGAGCATAACATCTAGGAACTATATACCTTCCCTCAAAAGGTTTTGTTCTTTTCCTCTTTTCCTTTAGACAATTCTATCTTACTATTAGTGAGTAAGTAGCCTTATCATTGGATGTTTGAGGCTCAATCAAAGGGACGTTTATAGTCACAAAGGAAATTGGGCAAGAAACTTTAGTAACTACCCTAGGGTTTTAAGATCATTTTTTCTGAGGCAATGTTGAGAGGGTCATCAAGGGACTTATGATCTTTTAAACCGAAGGATAGCCACTAAAATCTCTCACGTTTTGAGAGTTGTGGCTGTTTTCTGAAGGCAACCAAAGTGGGAGTAACGTAGAGGTGCGCATGTGAGAGTGTGTTATATTCAATTATTTATCTTTTGTTAGGTTTGCTAGTGTTTTGATTTATTAATTTCTTGTCATGAAATCCTATTACCATACATCTGAACAGTTAATATATGTACAGGAAATATAAAGTGCGAAAATTAAATCCTACGCTATTACATGGCTTCGGGGAGGGGGATTAATTACATACCCAAAACGGGGAATAAAGCAGAAAAAAGTAAAAGTCCTAATTTAAATTATTACATCCCGGTAAGCAGATACAATAATATGAAAAATAATAATACTAAAATAAAATCGCGCGCGAATTGGAAATACGTCTAAAACCCTAAGAAGAAATATTTTTGTTTGTTTTTTACCATGGAAAGAAATTTAATTTAAAAATCCTAAGTCTATTTATTTTTAAATTAAGAAAAGGGTTAAAATAATTAATCAATTAATTTACAAAATTTTAATTGAGAAAATACTAACCTAATTTTTTTGTGATTTTTTTAATTTGATTTTATATTGCCTTTTTAAAACACAATTAAAAACAAAATAAAATGGGCCAGGATGGTAAAGGGTAATAGGGGGTGTAAATTGGATTTTTGTTTAGCCCAAATCAGGGAGAAGCTCAGGCTACGCTTGATCCTGTGTTACTGACGCTTGAGATTCTACCACGAAGTTGTATATTTGGAGCGCTAGATCTAATGATACATAGATCCAATGGTGTTGACGACATGGTGTGTGTATGCGCGCTAGCGTTTGTTGCACTGGATCTGCAAAATAAATGTTGAAAAAAATAAAGATGCAGGACTTGGGTATCGAACCCAAGTCTTTCCCCTTAATTCGAACCTTCCCCTAATTCGAATCCCTTGTGTTCGAATTTGGGTTGTTTTGGCTTGAAACTGCCTGTATCATGAGCTTCGAAGAAAAATTCAGATCATGCTCTTCGATGGCACGATCTTATTCCTGCATGTTATCTTACATGTGGTATGTTCATATAAACACAAGCAACATTAGCAGTGTAAATATGCAAATAATATGATTTAAATGGCCTGGAAATACAACTTTTATTTTGTAAATCCTTACCAACTGGAGATGCTTCGATCTGTGAACCTGGGCGTGGAATTGCTAGCGTAAGGGCCTGGGCGGGTTCCTGGGAGTTTGCAAATTTGGTTTGGTATTTAGGCAACTAATGAGATTTTTGAGCTTTTTCCTGAGGCAACTTCCAGTGTGTGTGCAATACGTGTGTGTGTGTGTATGGCCAATGTTTCTGTCCTTTTTGCTTACACTTTAGCTCTGTATTTATAGGGGTTCAGTGGTGAACAAAAAAGGCAAGAATAAGCCAATAACCATGGCTTTGAAAGCAGAATCGAAAGTCTTAAGAAGTTGCCATTTTTGATGATTTTCTACCATTTAAGGTTTTAAGTGAACCTGGACAGGTTTCACCCCCACATCTTGACTTTTCGAATACTCCCAAGTTTTATTCTTTGATGGTTAAGAGTCCTAATTTGAATGGTTCAAGGCCTAATCGTTTTGGCTTCTTCGATTGAGCCACTATCTGTATTAGTTGCTTGATATGAAACTATCCAGTTAGCCCAATCGAATTCAGCTCTTGTTCCTTTCAATCTCCTTTCCTTCAATTCGACCACCTCTTCCTCTTGGCCCGTCGAAGCTTTGTTTTGTGATCTCCTTTGAATGTAGTAGTTTAGGTGGTCCTTCGATTCCAACTCCCACCCCTTGCTTTTGCTTACAAGAAAATCTTTCTTGCTTACTATTTTACCTTTGATTGGTGAATATGGCTTGTATGCACCAATCGAAAGGTAACCTATGAGCATCAAGATTTTACTTTCGATCACCCAACTCCTTCCTTGTCTGTTCAGGCACATGCCTGAAACACATTGGTTCCAAAAGTATAAGATGACTCATATTTGGCTGCTTCGTCTCTAACTATCCTTCGATCATGCCATGCTTGAAAATTGAATGCCCGTCGAACCATTAGGCTTCCACATGTTTCTTTGGATAAGATAAAAGCTTTTTTCAATTCCAAATATTCTTCTTTTTAAAGCACCCATTCAGGAAACATGTTAATCGAAAGGTGTCTTCCTTGTAACGCTTCGAATGGCTTACATCTCCATGTTCGAAAATGAACCTTTCGATGGCGCTCATTACCAACTCTCCTAATTGAAGGCTTCATAAAAGCCTTCTCACGCTTTCTTTCTAACTAGCCTCCCTTCGATCCTAGTGTTTCGTTGGGCATTAGATTAGCCTGCATACTACTATCGAAGCTGCTTCGGCCCAAAAGCCCTTAGGCATATTTTCAGCCTTCGATCTACACATTGTCATGTATACTTATTTTCTTTCTTTCAGATGTGCCATTATGCTGAGTCATATAGGGTGTCATGGAAATCATTTGAAGCTCTGGAACTCACACATCTTGGTGAAAAGTGAAATTAGTTGAAAGGCCATTGCTTAGGAGGAGAATTTATCTGATCAATTCTTGTTCAACCTTGACAAATTGGGGACCTTAATGAATATGCCTTGCGTAAAACTGGGTGGGAAAATTTTGGGGTACAAAAGCTGCCCCTGTTCAATCTTCTTAAACCTGAAAATGTAGATTGGCTTGTCTGCCTTTCATGATTTGAAGGTGGAAGATGATTTAACATTAGAGTGCTTATAAATTTGCACTCGCATGATGTAACGTCGATGGTTGGTGATGTCAAGAATGGGCTTACAGATGCCATTTGGAGAAGATGACTGAGAGTTGTCAGAGATGGGCTTAAAGATTCCATCCAGAGTAGATGATAACTTCATAAGAGGTATTTTGTGGGGATTTCCGTTCCTATTGTCTAAGGAGGACTCCATTGGGGAATGTTGATTTCTATTATTCTACCGCTTGAGGAAAACTCTATAGGGAATAGAGTCTAGGAGCTTTAGCTGTCCATGGCTCTACTAATGAGTTATCTCTGGACTGGAGAGATGAACGTCAGCTGTTTTCTGGATGAAATCTAGGCTTCACAGTAACTTTCTGGGGAGAATGAAATTAACTGTTATCTATCAATATATTAGAAGAAGCCTGTGTAGGGCTGCTTCAGGATGAGTCTGTGTGAAACATCATCTGAAAATTGCGAGAAGGAGCTTGTGCATGGCTACTTCAGCATGAGTCAGTGTGAAACTACATCTGAAAATTGCGAGAAGGAGCATGTGTAGGGCTACTTCAGGATGAGTCTGTGTGAAACTGCATTTGAAAATTGCGAGAAGGAGCCTGTGTAGAGCTACTTCAGGATGAGTCCGTGTGAAACTGCATCTGAAAATTGCGAGGAAGAATCTGTGAAAGATTGCTTTAGGATGAGCCCGTGTAAAGCTGTATCTTGAGATATATGAGAAGGAGCTTGTGTAGGGCTGCTTCAGGATGAATCCATATGAAACTGCATCTAAAAATTGCGAGGAAGAATCCGTGTAAGATTGCATCAGTATGAGCCCGTGTAAAGCTGCATCTGGAGATATATGAGAAGAAGCCCGTGTAGGGCTGCTTTAGGATGAGTCTGTGTGAAACTGCATTTGAAAATTGCGAGGAAGAATCCGTGTAAGATTTCTTCAGGATGAGCCCGTGTAAAGCTGCATCTTGAGATATATGAGAAGAAGCCTGTGTAGGGCTGCTTCAGGATGAATCCGTATGAAACTGCATCTAAAAATTTCGAGGAAGAATCCGTGTAAGATTGCATCAGTATGAGCCCGTGTAAAGCTGCATCTGGAGATATATGAGAAGAAGCCTGTGTAGGGTTGCTTTCAAGATGAGTCTGTGTGAAACTGCATCTGAAAATTGCGAGGAAGAATTCGTGTAAGATTTCTTCAGGATGAGCCCGTGTAAAGCTACATCTGAAGATATATAAGAAGAAGCATGTGTAGGGCTACTTCAGGATGAGCCCGTGTAAGGCTGCATCTGGAGATCATGAGAAGGAACCCATGTAAGATTTCTTCAGGATGAGCCCATGTAAAGCTGCATCTGGAGATCATGAGAAGGAACCCGTGTAAGATTTCTTCAGGTTGATCCCGTGTAAAGCTGCATCCGGAGATCATGAGAAGGAACCCGTGTAAGATTGCTTCATCTGGTCGTGTAGATAGTCACCCCGTCTTATTTCGAGAATCGATCCATAATCAGTTGTTCATAGATAGTTGACCTGTCTGGTTTCAGGAATTAATCTAGAACTTGCTTTTGTTGGTCGTTGAGATAGTTTCCCTGGCTTGTTTCAGGAATTAATCTCTAACCTAAGAGAAAGAAAGATAGTTTCCCCGTCTTGTGTTGGGAGTTAATCTTCAATATGCTCATGTAGATGGTTGTACTATCTGGTTCCAGGTATTAATCTACAATCAGTCGTTCACAGATAGTTGTCCTGTCTTGTTTCAGGTATTAACCTGGAATTTGTTTTGTGTTGGTCGTTGAGATAGTTGCCCTGTCTGGTTTCAAGAATTAATCTTTGACCTTAGAGAAAGAAAGATAGTTTCCCCATCTTGTTTCAGGAGTTAATATTCAATTTGTTCATGTAGATAGTTGTTCTGTCTTGTTTCAGGTATTGATCTACAATTGGTTATTCACATATAGTTGTCATGTCTTGTTTCAGGTATTAATCTGGAACTTGCTTTTGTTAATCGTTGAGATAGTTGCCCTGGCTTGTTTCAGGAATTAATCTCTGACCTGGTCTTTTAGATAGTCTCCCTGTCTTGTTTCGAGAACTAATCTACAATTAGTCGTTTATAGACAGTTGCCCTATCTGGTTTCAGGAATTAATCTGGAACTGTTGAAAATTGATGATGATATTTGTATGTTTACGAACTTTCCTGAAAAAGGTAAAGAGTCAGCTGTATGCAGTGTCATGGTGCATCAAAAGCATTGGGTAATTATGTTCTCAAAATAAATGAGATTGTGATATATGCATTTGTGCTGCATATGCTATGAAAATCGTAAAATGATGTATGAATGCAATTTATGAACGTATCAGTTGTTCTATTGCAGTGTTGTTGAACTAGGGAAAATAAACCCCTGATTGTTGTTGGGGATGAAGAGCGTGAGTCTTCAAATTTGTTGAAGTTGAAATGATGAGAGACGAATTTCCGTTGTTAGAGAAATACACTTTGTTGGGGAAGGGTAACTCCGTAAACAGCTTGGGGATTTTTATGAAACCCTTATTGGGAAACCCAAGAAGCTTGTGAACCATACTAAGGAATTCTTTGAGATGCCGGGTAAGTAATTGGAAATTTTTGCCCCTCCGGGGATATAAGAACACCTGATATCATTAGACTGTACGCTGAGGATATGGCAGTGACTTTATCGTAGGATGCCTCTGCCTCTGTACCTGCTGGAGAAAGTATCTACGAGGATTTGCATAGGGACTTTAGACATTGTCTTGTTTCTTAAAGCAATTAGTAACCATCTTTCTGTTTTTTATGTGTGTATTTGTAAACGGTAATCACATTCAAATGCATATGTTCAAAAATAATCACTGGACGTTTTTGCAAACAAAACAGAAAAATAAAAACAAATAGTTTTGCACTTTCAAAGAAATAGCTTTGTATTAATTTGAAGAAGTTTTGCCTATAATAGGAGTTTTTGTACAAGGAGACGGACATCCTAGTAAGAGAATGTCGTCGTAAGGATGAAAACTATACAAAAATAGTATACAAAGAAAAACAACTATGTGAAATAATCCCATTGGGTTCCCATTCCGTTATTGCCTTTATGTCTTTGAACGTCTCATCTCTTTGCTACTTGTCTGAAGCTGACTAGATTGATTAGTATCATTTGAGCTTGATATTTGTTACCGAAGATTGTTTGTAAGGTGATCCAATGGGACATAGTTATACGCTTTAAATCCCTAACTTTTGCCTGGACCATCCTTTCGTGTTTTCAGTCCATCGGGATACCCTTTTTTGCCCAAGCCGCCTTTTCAGGTTCTCGACTTGTCGGGTGTATATATTTTTTCCATATGTATATCCCTAATTTTTGCCCGAACCCTTTTGGTTCGCCGGGATGCACTTATTTTTGCCTAGGCCAATCAACCTAGTGGGTCTTTTTTCATGCATAGTATCTTTTAACTATGTTCGCGTTTACAGGGTGCGGAAGGTTGTCACCGTCCATAGTGGTTAAGATCATGGCTCCACCAGAAAATATGTTCTTGATCACAAATGGCCCTTCGTATGTGGGGGTTCATTTTCCCCTGAGATCACCTTGCGACAGGATAATGCGTTTGATTACTAAGTCACTAGCCTAATATACTTGACGTCTTACCTTCTTGTTAAAAGCTTTAATTATACATTTTTGGTACATCTGACCATGGCAGACAGCCGTGAGCCTCTTCTCGTCAATCAGGTTCAATTGGTTAAGTCGAGTCTGAACCCATTTGTCTTCATTCAAACCTGCATCCTCCATGATTCTCAAGGAAGGGATTTGGACTTCGATGGGTAGGACATCTTCCATACTGTATACCAAAGAGAAAGGAGTTGCCCCTGTTGATGTGTACACTGAGGTACGATAACCATGAAAAGAAAATGGTAACATCTCCTGCTAGTCTTTGTATGTCACTGTCATCTTTTGTATGATCTTTTTGATGTTTTTATTAGTAGCCTCTATAGCGGCACTCATCTTCGGCCGGTAAGGAGAAGAGTTATGATGCCGAATATTGAGTTGTGTACAGAGCTCGATGATCATAGTGTTATTGAGATTGGTACCATTATCCGTAATGATTCTTCTTGTTATACCATACCGACAAATAAGGTTATGTATGATGAATTGGGCCACAACATTCTTGGTAACAGAAGCAAAAGAGGTTGCCTCGACCCACTTTGTGAAGTAATCAATGGCGACGAGAATGAAACAGTGCCCATTAGAAGCTGTAGGTCTAATCTCTCCGATCATGTCAATTCCCCACATTGCGAATGGACAGGGAGCAGTCAAGACGTTTAGAGGAACCGGGGGCACATGTACTTTATCAGCATAGATCTGGCATTTGTGACAAGTTTGGGAATGCTGATAACGGTCGGCTTCCATAGTGGACTAATAGTATCTTTCCTGTAGGATCTTTTTATCCATTGTGCGCCCTCTAGAGTGGGTGCTAAAGGAGCCTTCATGCAAATCTGCCATAATCTTCTCTGCTTCACTCTTGTCTACACACTGAAGCAAAGAAGAATTGTGGTTGCGCTTGTAGAGGATTTCGTTACTGAGGAAAAACATGGCAGAGAACCTTCTTAGGAACTTCTTATAATTTATTGAAGGTCCCTCAAGATACTCTTAGTCTTCTAGATATCTTTTGAACTCGTGGAACCAAGGTTTGTCTACTGATTCTTCAATATCAACCTCATAACAGTATGCTGGTTCATACATTCTCTCAATAGTGATCTGAGGAGCTTCGTTATCCCATCTGACCTTGAACATGGATGACATAGTAGCTAGCGCGTTCGCTAGTTGATTTTCCTATCATGGAAAATGATCAAAGATAACTTCTTCAAAGTATGGAATCAATGTCAACACATGCTCCTGGTAAGAGATGAGATTTAGATTCTTAATGTCCCATTCTCCTTAGATTTGACTGATTACTAAGGACGAGTCTCCAAATACACTCAAGAATTTAATTCTCAAGTTGATAGCAGCCTTGAGACCCATAACGCAAGCTTCATATTCAGCCATGTTGTTGGTACAATTGAAACATAGCCTGGAAGTGAAAGGAGTATGACATCCTTTGGGAGATATGATCACAGCATCGATGCCATTGCTGAGTGCGTTGGAAGCCCATTCAAAAACCATAGTCCATCGGGACCCTTTTTCAGGTCCTTCATCCGGTCTAGGTTCTTCACAATCGGTCACTAACATGATATTCTCATCTGGGAACTTAAAATTCATGGATTGATAGTCGTACACAGCCTGATGAGCCAAATGATCATCTAACACACTTCCTTTAATTGCTTTCTGGGTTGTGTACTGAATATCATATCCGGTCAGGATCATTTTCCATCTTGCTATTCTTTCGGAGAGAGCGGGCTTCTCAAAGATGTATTTGATAGGATCCATTTTAGATATCAACAATTTGAGTCAACATATATTGTCTTAGTCGGCGAGCAGCCCATGCCAAAGCACAACAAGTTTTCTCGAGCAGTGAGTATCTTGTTTTAAAGTCGATAAACTTTTTGCTAAGGTAGTATATTGCATGCTCTTTTCGACCAGACTCGTCATGCTGCCCCAGCACACACCCCATTGAGTTCTCTAACACTGTTAAGTACATGATCAGAGGTCTTCCTTCAACCGGCGACATCAAAATTGGAGGCTCTTGAATATATTCGTTGATTTTGTCAATAATCGTCA
This sequence comes from Vicia faba, assembly GCA_948472305.1. Taxonomy (NCBI): domain Eukaryota; kingdom Viridiplantae; phylum Streptophyta; class Magnoliopsida; order Fabales; family Fabaceae; genus Vicia; species Vicia faba. Next base: position 487,442,730 of record OX451739.1, read on the forward strand.
TTCCACTTCACTGGTTGATCTTTCTTCAGTAATTTGAAGATTGGCTCACAAGTAGCAGTTAGATAGGAAATGAATCTGGAAATGTAGTTTAGACGCCCACAGAATCCCCTAACCTCTTTCTCGGTGCGGGAAGTTGGCATTTCTTGTATATCTTTAACCTTTGCAGGGTCTACTTCAATACCTTTACCGCTGACAATGAAGCCTAAAAGCTTACCAGATCTTACCCCAAAAGTGAACTTGTTCGGGTTCAGTCTCAATTTGTACTTCTTCAACCTTTCAAATAGCTTATGTAGGTGATCAAGGTGTTCCTCTTCAGTCTGGGACCTGGCTATCATATCGTCGACGTATACCTCTATCTCGTGATAGATCATATCATGAAACAAAGCTACCATGGCACGCTGATAGGTTGGCCCGACGTTCCTTAACCCAAATGGCATAACTTTATAGCAGAAGGTGCCCCACTGCGTGACAAAGGTTGTTTTCTCCATATCTTCAGGTACCATTTTGATCTGATTGTACCCGGAGAAACCATCCATGAAGGAGAATACCTTATGTTGTACGGTGTTGTCAACCAAAACATCAATATGGGGAAGCGAAAATTCATCCTTGGGGCTTGCCCTATTCAAGTCTCTGTAATCCACACAAATACGTACCTTATCGTCCTTCTTAGGTACCAGAACAACATTAGCAACCCATTATGGATAAGAAGTAATAACTAAGAAACCGATGTTGAACTGTTTCATGACTTCACCCTTGATCTTTTCTGACATCTCTAGTCACATACGATGGACCTTTTGGTTCACGGGAGGGCAATCTTCTTTTGTCGGCAGGTGATAAACCACAATATCAGTGTCAAGCCATGGGATGTCTTCGTATGACCAGGAAAAGACCTCAACATAGTCATGTAACATTTGAATTAACTGCTTTTTGACAGTATGCTCCAGATCAGCGCCTATCTTGACTTCCTTCTTACCTAAGTTTATTGTCTCAACTGACTCTTCATGAGGCTGTATTTCCTTTTCCTCCTGTTGTAACAGTTTGGCAAGCTCTCCTGGTACTTCACAATATTCCTCACCTTGGTCCTTGGTGTTGTACCCCAAAATTTTCCCTCCCATATTCTTCATAGTTTTGACAAGCATCATCTCAATTTGCTCAAGTCTACTCAAGGAGTTACATAGTCAACCACTCTCCTAAAGCCAGTCAAATTAGGGTTTTGGTTCTTGCAAGGAAGTTGAGGTTTTCAAGGGCTCAATCAAGTCCCATATGCTCATATACATTGTCAAGCACCTACATGTCAAGTTTCAAGGCTCACAAGGTCAAGTTGCACAGTCAAAAACCCAAATTGCTTCACAATCAACTGTAGGGGCAAAATGGTCATTTGGCAGTCAAAAGTCAAAATTTTTGGTCATCATCTTATTTTGAAGCCACAATCATCATTTGGTCAAATCTTGACCATGATTTCACAAGAATGGCTCAAAAATCATCAAGGTGTCAAAAGTTTCTATTTTTGGACAGCTGAAAAGTCAACTGTAACTTGACCAAGTCATAACTTTTTCATGGTTCATCAGAAAAATCCCATCCAATTCTCATTTTGAAGGGGAGGACATTTCCTACAACTCATCTTCACATTCCAAGTCCAAGAAATGCTCTCACAAAAAGTTATCAATTTCAACATTATAGGTCATTTTCAAAAGTCAACAAAAAGGCACTTTAAGTCAAAGACCATAACTTGAGATTGGTAAATAAAAATGACATGGGACCAAATGCATTGGTTAGAGGACTTCAAGACCTTTCCAAAATGTCCAAGAACATGTTCATATGATCAAAATTGAGCAAGATATGCATTGGAGAAGTTGGGAAATTTTTGTGAAATGGCCAAAGTCAACTATCCTTGAAACTTCAATTTTTGACAAAAGGGCCCCACTTTTTCCACTTGATTCATCCTTGTCATGCCACCCACGTGTCCCATGATTTATTTCAAGATTAAAAATTAATTTTTCTATTTTTATTTAATTTTATTTGATTTAATTCATTTTAAATCTTTAAAATTCAAATAAAAATCAAAAAAATTAATTAAGGGATATCTTGTGGTTTGAATAGCTTTGATACACCATAATCCATATACCAAATTCCTGCAAAGCCTATTATGAGCATGGAATTCAAATTTTGAACAAACATGGCAAGTGCTTTAATGGTGTTAAAGAGGAAATCAAAAACTTCATGGCAATGGTTAAAAGCTCCTTATTGTGACTGATACTCATTCAAGGATACATATGCAAGCCTTTCCAATCCAATTCACGACCTAGAACTCTCCCAAACGGCCAAACTACATTCCAAAAACTTGAGAAAAATTTGAAAACTGAAAACCACTTTCCAGCATAATTCAAACCTCTCTTTTGATCCAAACACATTCCCAGCATTGCCAGGAACCTTTTGCAAGCACAAACGAGCCCTCACACTCAAGAACTCGTGCTACACAGTCACACGGTTCATCATTTTTTTTTTATAATCTAAATTCATTTTGCACGCATCATTAACATATTTTGAACATTGCTTTGTCTTTCTAACATTGTACTGAAGCTTTTGACATGATTTAATTCGAGTATGGTGCCTTAAAATGAAAAACACCATGTACGGATGCTAGGGTTCCGAAGCTCTTAATTTGGGGCTTTTCTTATACTGCAAAATTAAGCCCCCAGACATACATGGTTGAAATCAGCATGACAAGACGAGTCTAAAACATACCTCGCGCCCTTTTTATGTGCAATGAGCGCCTGGTCGCTATTTTTCACAGTTTTGTTTTGTGGGGGTTTAAAACCCCCGCTAGTTGTTCTTTGTTTTGCAGGAACAGATGAAGAAGACAATACGTGGATGGACAGGATTGGCAGATTCAAATAGGCGCGCGCGTTTTCCTTTTGATTCAGCATATAGTGCGCTTATTTCATATATTCTTTTTTTCTTATTATGTTTACAAACAAACGCGCTTGGTTCAGTGGTTGGAGACGTGGCCAGGCATCACTGGGACCTGGGTTCGATTCCCAGGTCCCCCCATAATTCCAATGTTATTTTTTTCAATACGTTCTTGTGCAGGTTCCCAAACGTTGAACACCATACACCTCACAGATCCAAACGCCAAGTGGCCTCTCTCATAGATCTGAAGGCCAGGAAGTGATCCTCACCATGCGCCCAGTCAACTAACAAGCACTAGATTCCAGAAAAGTCAAACGAGCTGGATTCAAATGGGCCTCAAATCTCAATCAAACCCCCCCCCCCCCCCCCATTCTGGCCCATACCCCCTTTGGGTTTGCTCTCCATTTTTATTATTTTGTCATTTTCTTTTTTATTTTATTTTTTTTCTTATTCCTTTTTATTAACTACTAACATAATTAATATTTCATAAAAAATCCAAAAAAAGAACTAACATTATTATTATTATTATTAATTTCATTTTTGTAATTAAATACTAATAAATTGAATTAATTATTAATTAGGCAACTTTAACTTTTTTTCTTAATAATTAAAATAAGTTTAGAATTAGGTTTTTAATTAACTTAGAATTTTAATTCTTTTATTTTATTTCATTAAAAAAAACATTTTTCTTTTAATAAATTAATTAATTAGTTAATAATTAGTTTTAATCTCATTTAATCACAAAAAAGACAAAAAATTCATTTCTTTTCTTAAAAGGGTCAAAACCCTTAAGACATTCCCGATTAATTTTTACTCGCGCGCATTTATTTTATTTTGATTATTATGTAACTGCTTCCAAGAATGTAATAGTAATTAGATTTATTGCTTTCTTTATTTTCCGCACTTTATCAAAACGGGTCTTTGTATTTTTGGCGATGTATAGACCCGCGCCTTGTAATAGCGTAGAATTTATATTTCCGCACCCCCTAACTGTTAAATGCATGAAAGAATGAATGTAAATAAAACCAATCCGTAGCTCACAAAATAACATGTACAAGACAATAATTAACTGAAAAATAACACACAAAGCACATGCCACTCCTAGGGTACGCTTCACTCGTTGCCTCGAAACGTGGTCATCAAGTATAGGGTGTCTTAGAGGCCACCCTTTGTCTAAAGATCCAGTTGCCTCGAAACGGTTTCCTCGGATAAAAAAGGATCTAGGACATTAGGGTTACTTCTAAGGTGTCCTACCGTTGCTTCGGTGACCACACTGTCCCGATAATCGAATTGACCCGAATACCTCCAACGATTGTGCTACCTACCTCTCAATGGTGGGATAACACTATCTAAAGGACTCTTACACAACTTAATTCCTTAGAGTAGGTAGATCTCTTAAGTACTTGCTCTTTTCAAAAACAAACAAAACAACTTTTCACACCTCACACTTTCTAAAAGTTTTCAAACAAATTTTTCATACACTCTTGAGGACAGATACAAGAGTTACTTAGAAATTTTTCAAACGAAACTTTTTTTTTCAAAACCCAAACACACTTGAAAAGCAAACAAATTTTGAAAACATAAGAGCAAGTACCTAAGAGCCCGTGGATAACCACGGATAGAAAGGGTGATAACACCTTCCCTTTCTATAAATCTACCTCCCGAACCGAGAAACATCTCGAATAAGGAATTTTGCTGTGCTTTTGTCCTTTCCATATTGGAGAACATAAAATACGGTGGCGACTCTTGCTTACCGCGACATTTTGCGAAACCAGCTTAAAAAAACAGTCAGTTCTATTTCCATCGATCACAGAACTGGCGACTCTGTTGGGGAATAATAAAAGTGAGGTGTACCTTAGGAATAGTTCATCATCATGTTTTCAATTGATTTCTTTGCTTGATTTACTATTGTGGGCCTGTTTCGGGAGTTTCATAGATCCTAACCCGGATCTGGGGGATACCTTCTTAGAAAGTAGCAACAAACTGTGAGGGAACTGTGCGGGGTATACCGACACGGTTGAAGCAGTTTGCTACGTTGATGTGGCACTTTGGTGAGTACCGGTAACCCTTGAGTCAAGTCAAAGAGAGTACGGGGCCGCCGCGTGGTGTCGTGAAGCATCAACTGACCTTAGGAACCTTAATTGAACCATCCTGGCCTCTTTAGGGGTAGTGAGATGACTGACTTTGGTGCAGTCCGAAGTTGGTTGATACTCGATACTACACTCATTGAGGGTTGCTTTCTTGGAATATTTTGATCGCCAGTTCAGTGGCTAAATCAAAACAATGAACATAGAAAACAACCCAATGATATTGAGATCCTTAGAACCCGGTTACTTTTGATAGGACAGGTTTTTGAGCCCACCAACTTCAAGAGGGTAGTACCCCAAACTTCATGCTAGCCTAAACTCTAAGGGCTGTGGTGTGACTTGTGTGCCTTATCATGTTTGCTTTTTGTGAATACTTGTGGTGTGCTCTTATCATAGCATCATAACATCATACAACATCATATGCATCCACTAACCACTTCAGGGGTTCGAATCTTCATCTTTGTTCTTGTTTTGTAGGACATGGAAACTATCCGCATAAAGACAATTCAGGTCAACCTTGTAAGGGTCCCTCCTCAGCTTAAGGAACTTACATCCAGGATTCCCGAGAACTCTTCATTCAGTGAAAGGCATGGTAGACTCATCAGCTTGGTCAATACCAACATTGAAGAGGATATGGTGAAAGTGTTGTTCCAATTCTTTGACCCTCTGCACCACTGTTTTACTTTCCCGGATTATCAGTTGGTGCCTACTTTGGAAGAGTTTTCTCAGCTTCTGAAGATTCCTATCCTTAGTCAACTACCCTACAACGGTACAGAAAAGGAGCCAAAACTTGAAGAGGTTGCTAAAGCATTATGCCTACAACCATCTGACATTAAGGGGCATTGGGAAACCAGAAGTGGTATCAAAGGGTTCTTGGCAAAGTTTCTGTTTGAGAAGGCCCAAGAATGTTGGAATTCCCTTGACCTGCAAGCCTTTGAAGAAGTTGTGGCACTCCTTGTCTATGGGTTGGTGTTGTTCCCGAATCCGGATCAGCTTATAGATATCAATGCTGTCAAGATCTTCATGTCCAGGAATCCTATACCTACGTTGCTTGGGGACATCCTCCACTCATGTTACACTCGAACCATGAGAAAAAGAGGTGTTCTCATGTGCTGCACTCCTCTCCTGGCAAGGTGGTTTATTTCGCACCTTCCACAATCAGTTTTGAAGAACGAGCAGGGTTTGAGATGGTCACAACAATTGATGACTCTTACACATGCTGATATACATTGGTGTTCTCGGTCCAGAGATAATGTCACTATCATTGATTGTTGCGGGGAGTTTCTTAATGTTCCTTTACTTGGAATCAGAGGAGGTATTACTTACAACCCCTGTCTAGCTTTGAGGCAGTTTGGATATGCTCGGAGGGATGGCCTTCATGATATGTTGATTCCTGACATAGTTTTTGACTTCGACAACGATGCACAAGGACTTCGCCAGAGATTCATCAGAGCTTGGAGGATGCCCAACAGGGTAGATAGCAAGACACTGAGGCACAAGAACTCCATCCCCGTGGAGCCTTATCTCAAGTGGGTACGATCCCGCTCCCAAAAGCTGATGATGCCATATCCTCATGTTCTCCCTGTGATCAAAGATCCAGTCTTGGAAGGAGAGGTGCCCTACACCATTCAACATCCTGACATGCCAACATCTTGGGAAGAAATGCAAAAGAGCTGGATCCAACTCAAGGAAGAACGGGATTCTCTTGAAACCAATCTACATGCCAGTGAGAAGAAGGTCTTGGAGCTCACCCGTCTACTGCACGAGGAAAAGACTCTCAACACTTACATTGCTCCAAAGAGGATGCGCAATGTCTTTTGGGATTAATTATTTTGTAATGTTTTGCCCATGAGGCCCTGATGTACTGAACAAATTATTTCCTAATAAAAAGTGTGTTCTTTTTTTGGCTATAACGAATTTGAACTTTCGAACCCTTGAATGCATTGCATAAATAGCATATCATGCATCATGTGCATAACAGGTACCCTTTTTCTACAGGTTGCTTAATCTTCTTCGCTGTTTATTTCAGCACTCAGTCATCATGAATCCTGAACCAACTACCGAGCAAGCTATCAAGGCCCTCCAGGCCCAGAACGCCCAATTTCAGGAGATGGTCATGAACTTGGCCCAAGGACAACAAGAGCTGAAGGCTTTGCTCCTGAAGAAGAAGAAGAAGAGGACTATGATGTTCAACACTGGGCGCAGACTCGGGAATACACTGCAGAATGAAGCTGAGAGGACTACTCCATCTGTGGGGGAAGGCAGTCACCAAGGGAGAGAGGTTCCTAGTCCTGTGGTCTGTGACATCGAGACAGATTTCAACGATGAACAGTACCCTCCTGCTGAGGACCGGTACAAACAACTGGAGGACAGGTTAAATGCTATGGAGATTCAACGTGTGCCTGGGTTGGATTTCAGAGACTTGGGGTTATCCTCTGGGGTGGTGATCCCACACAAGTTCAAGGCGCCTGCCTTTGTGAAGTATGACGGGGCTTCCTGTCCTAAACTGCACCTCCGCTCTTATGTAAGGAAGATCCAGCCTTACACAGCAGACAAGAACTTATGGATCCATTTCTTCCAGGAGAGTCTTTCAGGGACTCATCTCGAATGGTTCTATCAGCTGGATGGAACCAACATTCGTAACTGGGAGGATTTGGCTACTGCTTTTTACAAGCAGTATCAGTACAATTCCGACCTCGCTCCTACGCGTACCTAACTCCAGGGTATGTCGCTAGGATCGGGAGAAGGTTTTAAGGAGTACGCATAGAAATGGAGAGACCTGGCTGGCAGGGTGCAGCCACCATTGACGGATCGTGAACTAGTGGACATGTTCTTGGGGACCCTATCTGGTCCATTCTTCAACCATCTCATTGGTAATTCCTCTGCTGGGTTTACTGACCTGATCCTGACTGGTGAAAGGATCGAAGCTGGTATAAAATCAGGAAAGATACAGAAGGGTGCCTCCTCAAATACTGAAAAGAAGCCCTTCAAGAAAGAAGCCAGTGTTGTGTATGGTCCCAGAAGGCAGAACAAACCAGAACTCCGCCAAGCTGTCAACGCGGTAGTTATTTCTAAGCCTGCTGTTGCTCCTCAGCAATACAACCAGCCAAGAGCTGAGAGGCCCAAAAGGCAGTATACTCGGCTCAACATGACTCTCTCTCAGATATTACCGCAACTGCTGTCAACTAGCCTGGTAACTGTCAAGGAAGTTCCGAAGGTGGTAAACACAGCATCTCTGAAGTACAACCCCAACGCCCGTTGCGCTTATCACTCTGATAGCCCGGGACATTCTACTGATGATTGTTGGGCCCTAAGGAATAAGGTTCAGGACCTTATTGATGCTAAGGAAATACAGTTCGATGCGCCCGAAAGGCCAAATATTGTGACCGCTCCCATGCCCCAGCATGGAGTGAATGCTGTTGAGGAGGATCTGTATTTAGCTTCTGTGGATGATGTTGCTACTCCGCTGTTAACCGTCAAGAGGAACCTGTTGCTAGCCAATTTATTTCCGAGATGTAGTAAAGGTTGCCATTTATGTGCTAATTCACCTGCCGGTTATCCTTTGCTGAAGTCGGGCGTCCAAAACCTGATGGATAGTAAAGAGATCTTGTTCAAGAAGATTGCCGTTCCTGCTGCCCCTGTTGAAGAAGTTTCAATTGTCACCATTTTCAACAACCCTTCCAAGGCTCCTTCAAAGAAGCCTATCAAAATTATGCCTATTCACAAGATTGCTCCTATAACCATTACTGTTCCGGGGCCCATCCCTTACAAGTCTGATAAAGCTGTCCCGTGGCACTATGGGGCATATGTCTATGTTCTGGGAGTGAAACAAGAGTTCAATACTAGTACCGGTGTCACCAAAATCACCGGGCCTGCTAAGGTCACTCATAGTGGAAGACTGTTCTCACCAGACATTGCACCTCCAGCCATTCAGAGGCCTCTTGTCATCACACCTGCCAGTGTGCCTGTTCCCCCCCGATCAAGTTTCTACCCCTGCTGCTGAGTCATCTGACGCTCGGGGCAAGGGGATTGCTACTGATGTGCCTGCCCGGACGGAGGCACCGAAGACCACTGTTGAGGCTTCCAAGCAAGAGATGGAAGAGATCCTCAAAATTATCAAGAAGAGTGATTTCAACATCGTTGAACAGCTGAGGCACACCCCCTCTAAAATCTCCATGCTATCAATGTTGTTGTGTTCAGAGGCCCATGCCAAGGCCCTGATTGCTTTCCTGAAGACAGCTCACGTGCCACAAGAAACGTCTGCTGATCAATTCACCGACTGTGTGGCCAACTTAACTGCTGATAATGGTCTGGGTTTCTCTGACGCTGATCTGACGGCCAAGGGGAAGAGCCATAATGATGCCCTGCATGTCTCCACTGAATGTAGGGGCACTACTCTTGCTCATGTGCTGGTTGACACTGGTTCTTCATTAAATGTGCTACCCAAGAAAGCTCTAGACAGGTTGGACTGTGAGGGTTTAGAGCTCAAACCAAGTAACATTGTTGTTTGGGCCTTTGACGGGTCCAAAAGGATGGTACATGGTGAGGTTGACATCCCAATCAGGGTTGGTTCACAAGTCTTTGATTCAAAGTTCTATGTGATGGATATCCGACCGTCCTACTCTTGTTTGCTGGGTCGTCCTTGGATCCACAAGGCAGGGGCTGTGACTTCAACTTTACATCAGAAGCTCAAATACCCGGTCAGGGGGAAGATCGTAACAGTGCAAGGGGAGGAGGAATACATGGTCAGCCACCTCAACTCGTTCCGATACGTAGAAATGGATGGGGAGTTCATTGAGACCCCTTTTCAACACTTTGAAGAGGTGCCTCAGACGTTGGCAGCAGCGGAGACAGTGACTGAAGAAGACTCTCCTTTGAAGATGGCTTCCTTGAAGGATGCCCGGGCTGTGATTGAGAAGGGTGAGTGTGCAAACTGGGGCAGACTTCCTGATTTCACTCCAAAGACTGACAAATTTGGCTTGGGTTTCACTGCAGAAGCTCAGAAGGCTGTGCGTAAGGCAACGATCGGAAGACCTCCCGTATTCATCACCAACCCGGGAGTGAATGCTATTGAGAACGAGGCGGACGAATCTGAATTTGACAGCTGGATCTACCCAACAACCAACGGTGGACCTAGCAACTGGACTGCAAAGGACTTTATACCTATTACTTTTGTCACGCGGTAATGAACTCTTTTGTTTTAAAGTTGTAACAAACAATATTACTAAACTCTATGGCCCGATGTCTTACCCGGGGCACTGTGGCTTCATTTGTGAGGGCTTTTGTGTGTCACTTCCATATATCATGAATAAAAGCATTGGACGTTTTTTACATTTTCAAATCTTGCGCTCCCTTTCTTTCTTTATATATTGAAAAACAGCTATATTTACACACACTCACTTATACAAGTTCCAACCCACTCTGGATCTCACTGGTAACGACTCTACTACTACCAGTTATGACTTCGAAAATCTGATCAACTTAACCGAAGACGAAGGTGAAGATGATTGCGAAGTGCCTGGCGAACTTGCAAGACTGCTACTCCAGGAAGAGAGGGCCATTCAGCCACATGAAGAGCCAGTGGAAACGGTAAATCTGGGTACTGAGACAGACAGAAAGGAAGTCAAGATTGGTGCCAATCTGGGGCTCAGCGTGAAACAACGGTTGATTCAGATGTTGCATGATTATGTGGAAATCTTTGCCTGGTCTTACGAAGACATGCCTGGGCTGGATACCGACATTGTGGTTCATCACCTGCCTACCAAGGAAGATTGTCCTCCGGTAAAACAGAAGGTTCGCCGTATGCGTCCAGAGATGTCCGAGAAAATCAAAGCTGAGGTTATGAAACAATTTGACGCCGGTTTTCTAGCATTGACTTCTTACCCTCAGTGGGTTGCTAACGTGGTTCCAGTACCGAAGAAAGATGGTAAGGTCAGAATGTGTGTTGACTACAGGGATCTGAACAGGGCGAGCCCCAAGGATGATTTCCCTTTGCCTCATATCGATGTTCTGGTTGACAATACTGCTCAGCACAAGGTGTTCTCATTCATGGACGGTTTCTCCGGATATAACCAAATCAAGATGGCTCCTGAAGACATGGAGAAGACCACTTTTGTTACTCAGTGGGGCACCTTTTGTTACAAGGTCATGCCTTTTGGATTGAAAAATGCTGGGGCAACCTACCAACGTGCCATGGTTGCTTTATTTCATGATATGATCCACCACGAGATCGAAGTGTATGCCGACGATATGATTGCAAGGTCTCAAACTGAGGAGGAACACCTTGACCATCTACAGAAGCTATTTGACCGTCTGAAGTTGTATAAGTTGAGGTTGAACCCAAACAAGTGCACCTTAGGGGTAAGATCTGGAAAATTACTAGGCTTCGTCGTGAGCGACAAAGGTATTCAAGTGGACCATGCCAAGGTGAAAGCCATACAAGAGATTCCAGCTCCCAAGACAGAGAAAGAAGTCAGAGGCTTTCTCGGACGGCTGAATTACATTGCCCGATTCATCTCGCATCTAACTGCTACCTATGAACTAATCTTCAAGCTACTGAAGAAAGATCAAGCAGTATGTTGGAACGATGAATGTCAGGCCGCTTTCGACAGAATCAAAGAGTATCTCCAAGAACCACCTATTCTTATGCCACCGGCTAAAGGGAGACCTCTAATCTTATACTTGACAGTACTGGACAACTCAATGGGGTGTGTGCCTGGGGCAACATGACGAGTCTGGACGAAAAGAGCACGCCATTTATTACCTTAGCAAAAAGTTTACCGACTGTGAGACCCGATACTCACTTCTCGAGAAAACTTGCTGCGCTTTGGTATGGGCTGCTCGCCGGCTGAGACAGTATATGCTGACTCACACTACTCTATTGATTTCAAAAATGGATCCAATCAAGTACATATTCGAAAAGCCTGCCTTGTCCAGAAGAATAGCAAGATGGCAGATGATCTTGACGGAATACGACATCCAGTACACGACTCAGAAAGCAATCAAGGGAAGTGTAGTGGCAGACCATTTGGCACACCAGGCAGTGGACGACTACCAATCTATGAACTTTGAATTTCCAGACGAGGATATCATGGTAGTGACTGATTGTGAAGTACCTGGACCGGATGAAGGACCCGAGGAAGGATCCCGATGGTCTATGCACTTTGACGGAGCCTCAAACGCTTTGGGTAACGGCATTGGCGCTGTGATCATATCCCCCAAAGGCACTCATACTCCACTTACTTCCCGGCTATGTTTCAACTGCACCAACAACATGGCGGAGTATGAGGCATGCATTATGGGTCTTCAAGTTGCAATTGACTTAAGGATCAAGTTTCTAAGTGTCTTCGGAGATTCCGCTCTCGTGATCAATCAGATCAAAGGCGAGTGGGATACGAAACACCCAAACCTTATTCCTTACAAGGAGTTAGTGTTGACATTGATCCCCCATTTCATGGAGATAACTTTTGAACACTTCCCAAGAGAGGAGAATCAGTTGGCGGACGCGTTAGCTACGATGTCTTCCATGTTCAAAGTCAAATGGGACAACGAGGCTCCCCGAATCATTATCTGGAAGTTAGATGAACCTGCACATTGCTGTGATCTTGAGGTTGAAGAGGTAACTGAGAAACCTTGGTATCATGAAGTAAAGAGATACTTGGAAGCTCAAGAATACCCTGAAGGCGCATCCATCAATGACAAAAAGTTTCTGAGAAGGTTCGCTGCAAATTTCTTCCTCAGCAACGGCATTCTGTACAAGTGAAACCATGATTCAACCTTACTGCGTTGTGTGGATAAGACTGAAGCAGAAAAGATCATGGCAGAGCTGCATGAAGGTACCTTTGGAACACATTCCAGTGGACATACCATGGCAAAGAAGATCCTTCGGGCAGGATATTTCTGGTCCACAATGGAAGCTGCTGTTACCAACATTCTCGGACATGTCATAAATGTCAGATCTATGCAGATAAGGTGCACGTTCCTCCAGTTCCTCTAAACATCTTGACAGCACCTTGGCCTTTTGCAATATGGGGCATTGATATGATCGGCGAGATCAGACCTACAGCATCCAACGGGCATCGCTTCATCCTGGTGGCGATCGATTACTTTACAAAGTGGGTTAAAGCAGCTTCCTACGCTACCGTAACCAAGAACGTCGTGGCACGGTTCATTCGACACAACCTGATCTGTCGATACGGCATCCCGGAAAGGATCATTACGGACAATGGTACCAATCTTAATAACAAGATGATCACTGAGCTCTGCGAGCAATTTAAGATACAACACCACAACTCTTCTCCTTACCGGCCGAAGATGAATGGGGCTTGTGATCGGTGGATCTGGAACTGACTGTTTAACGCTGGTTCGCGAAATGTCGCGGAAGCAAGAGTCGCCACCGTCTTTTATTTTCTCCGAATGGAAAGGACAAAAGCACAGAAAAATTCCTTATAGAGATTGCTCTCGGTTCGGGAGGTAGGTTATAGAAAGGGAAGGTATTAGCACCCTTTCTATCCATGGTTATCCATGGGCTCTTAGATACTTGCTCATTTGTGTTTTCAAAAATGGTTTGTTTGCTTTTCAACTATGGGTTTTAAAAAGTTTCTTTGAAAATTCCAGTTCGACTCTTGTATCGGTCCTCAAGAGTGTTTGAAAAGTTGTTTTCGAAAGCTTTTTGAAAAGGTGTCGGTGTGAAAAGTATCTTTTGAATTTGTTTTGAAATTAGAGCAAGTATCTAGATTCGTCTACCTACCCTAAGGAATTTGTCTGTGTAAATGTCCTTTAAAGTAGTGCCATCTCACCATTGAGAGGTAGGTAGCACCACCGTTGGAGGTGTTCGGGTCAATTCGAGGTTCGGGACATGGTGATCACCGGAGCAATAGGAAGACACCTTAGAAGCTACCCTCATGCCAGGTTCCCGGATCATGAGGACTTACTAAGACATCCTCTACTCGACGATCACCTTTCGAGGCAAGGCAACAGTGAGGCGTACCCTAGGGGTGGTGTGTGATTTTTGTGTCGTTTTCAAGTATTTTTGTCTTTTGTCATGTTATTGGTGATCTATCGTTTGTTTTTATTTTTGTCCATACATTCTTTCATGCCTTGATTAACAGTTAAAAAATTGCGAGAAAAGTAAAGATTCTAAGCTATTACAAAAGGCGCGGGTCCACATCGCCAAAATTTCTCGAACCCGATTTGACAGAAAAATAAAGAATTAATGAAAATAAAGTGCGAGCAATTGGTTACACGGCTTTGGGAGAGATACATAAGTATTAAAAGAAATAAAGTAAATATGCGAATTAAATTTAAATTAAACGAGGGCGTTGGACCCTTTTTGCAAAATTAAATTAAACGATGAAATTAATTAATTAAGAAAAGAAAGGAAATTGTTTTTTGGCATTTTTTGGTATTTTGTGATTTTAATGAAAAAGAGAATTAATTAAAAATAAATGCTAACCCTAATTCTAATTGTTTTTTAATTCATTAAGAAAAGAAGATTAAATTTTAACCCTAAAATTAACCCTAATTAATTTACATGCACTTTTAATTACAAAAATAAATATTTAATATTTTAATTATTAGGGAAGAAAAATAAAAAGGAATAAAAATTATCATAAACCCTAATTCTATATTTTTTAGATTTTTATTAAAAGAGTTAAAATTAAAACCTAATTCAAAACTAGTTAATTTATGAATTATTTTTCAAAATATTAAAATAAAATATTTATTATTTTTTTTTCTCCTTTCTGATTTTTTTATGTGTTTTATGTTTTTTTTATAAAAATAATAAATTAATTAAACAAAACAATGATTAAAAGAAAGTAAGAAAATAAAATATAAAGAAAATAAAAAAAGATTTGCAAACCAAAAGGGGGTCTGTCCCTTAATATGGAGGTGAAAGCCCAAGAATTTGAGCCCAAATAAGCCTGGCCTCGTTGACTCTGGCAATAGCGTGCATATGCGTTGACTAAAGTGCATCGTATTCCACAAATCCTGGCCTTTGAATTGATAAGATTAAACGCGTGGCATGTTGGATGGAGGGACGTATGATGATCCTTCAGGCTGAAACTGTATGTAATTATTAGAGAAAAAATAATATGAAAGTGGGGTGGGGACCTGGGGCTCGAACCCAGGTCCTTTGGTTTACCAGACACATGCCTTGCCACTGAAGCACTCAACGCATTCTGATTATATTATACCTAAGAAAAAATATAAAATAAAACAATGTTAGTGGGGCGCTTTTCGCGCGAAGTTTGAATCCACCAACCATTGCCTGCCACCGAGTCATCGTCCTCCTTGTTTATTTTTTTTTTGAAATATACAGAACAAAGGCCACGGTTTTTATATCGTTCCCATAGGCACCCTTAAAGAAAATAGCGAATAGCCCCTGGGGCTTCATAAATTAAGCGCGATGGCTTATTTCTCTCCGTCCAAACGCCCTGAATTGAATGGTCTAGGTCTTACACGCCAATTGTTCCTCAAACGAAAACCCCTAATTTGAGAACCTAAAAAACCTAAAAAGCAACAATGGTGAATTTGCACACAATGTATAAAAACGCAATTAAAGTAGATGGTTAGTTTCAGAATGCATCATTTAGTAAGAATCCATTAAAATTATGCAATGAAAATGCCTGAATCTCAAAACACGATTATGAAAAAAAGTGAGAAAAGTTGGACTTCTGTACAATGTTTCAAGGGGTTAGAGACTGTGTTGTTGATCCAGGAAGGTTGCTTGATGTCCTTAGAAGGCAATAGGATGAGTTTTGTGGCTTGAAACGACCTGCAAATAGGTTTTCAGATTTTGAGTTTTCAAGAAAAAATTCAAGTGTTCATATGCTTTTTCTGCGCAGCTTTTTTGTCAATGGTATCAGGGTTGTGATCAGGCTTATGTATGGAATAATTAGGTCAAATAATATTGGTCAAAAATCCATGAATTGATGAATGTAATATTTGATTTTTAAGCCATGATATTTTCAAATCTTTTCATGCAAATTGATACCAAATCATATCCAATCCTTCCCTAATTGGTCATGCACGAATTTGAGTGTCCAATGAGAATATTTTCTGCACAAAAAGATTTTATTTCATTAGTTTTGTATTTTTCATGTATTTTATTTAATTAAATGAATTATTAATGATAAAAAATCCAAATAAATAAATAAAAATGGAGAAAAACTTCCCTTTGGGCCTAATGGTCGTGCACATGCCTTGGATAATGAATTATGGAAGAAAAAGAGGCCCATTAGCAATTTTATGTCATTTGAATCAATGTTGACTTTTCAAAATATCAAAAAATTTCCCAACTTCCACAAGGCATAACTTGCTCAATTTTTAAGCTTTGCTCATGTTCTTGGACATTTTGGAAAGGTCTTTGAGTCCTCTAACCAATGCCTTTGGTCCCATGTAATTTTGATTTACCAATCTCAAGTTATGGCCTTTGACTTAAGCTCCCTTTTTGTTGACTTTTGAAAATGACCTATAATGTTGAAATTGATAACTTTTTGTGAGAGCATTTCTTGGACTTGAAGTATGAAGATGAGTTGTAGGAAATGTCTTTCTCTTCAAAATGAGCTTTGGATGGAATTTTTCTGATAATCCATGTGAAAGTTATGCCCTGGTCAATTTATAGTTGACTTTTTCAGCTGTCCAAATAAGGAAACTTTTGCATCTTGATGATTTTTGAGCCAAGCTTTGAGAATCATGATCAAGCATTGATCAAATGATGTTTGTGGCTTCAAGATGAGATGTTGACCAAAAATTTGAACTTTTGACTGTCAAATGACCATTTTGCCCCTACAGTTGACTGTAGTGCAATTAGGGTTTTTGACTGTGCAATTTTGTGCTGAAAGTCTTGAAACTTGGTATGAGGATGCTTGACCATGTTTATTGGCATGTGGGACTTGATTGGACCTTTGGGAACTTCATTTTCTTGACCAGAACAAAAACCCTAATTTTGACTGTTTAGGAGGCTCTTGAACTGTGCAACCCTTGGGGACTTTTTGAAGCTTGCTCTTTGCAAATCTTGAAGAATATGGGAGGGCAAATTTTGGGGTACAACAGGGCTGTAGAAGCAGCTAATAAGAATATCAAAAATATTGTGCAGAAGATGATAGTGACCTATAAAGATTGGCACGAGATGTTACCGTTTGCTCTTCATGGGTACCGTACCTCAGCACGGACGTCAACCGGGGCAACACCCTTTTCCTTGGTCTATAGCATGGAGGCAGTCTTACCTATTGAAGTCCAGATACCCTCTCTCCGGATAATGAAGGATGCAGATCTGAGCGAAGATGACTGGATCCAGACTCGACTTGATCAGTTGAACCTAATTGACGAAAAGAGACTCACTGCTATGTGTCATGGTCAGACGTACCAAAAACGGATGATCAGGGCATTTAACAAGAAAGTCAGACGACAAGAGTATCAAGTCGGAGACCTGGTAATCAAGCGCATCATTCTTCCTCAAAGTGATCCCAGGGGCAAATGGACTCCTACGTATGAAGGGACATTTGTGGTTAAACATGTCTTCTCAGGAGGAGCCATGATTCTAACCACCATGGATGGTGACGACCTTCCTCACCCCGCCAATGCAGACATAGTAAAAATATACTACGCATAATTAAAGACCCGCTAGGTTGACACACCTAGGCAAAAATAAGGGCTTCCCGGCGAACCAAAAGGGTTCGGGCAAAAATAAGGGATGAAATGAAAAAAATGTGTACACCCGGCAAGTCGAAAACCTGAAAAGGCGGCTTGGGCAAAAATGGGTATCCCGGTGGACTGAAAACCCGAAAGGGCGGTCCAGGAAAAAGTAAGGGATAAGCGTAATACTATGTCTTATTGGATCACCTCGCATCCAGAATTCGGTATCAACTATAAGGTTCAGACGGCATCAATCAATCAGCTTCATCATCAACTAAGCAGCAAAGTGATGAGACGCTTGAAGACATAAAGGCGATAGCAGAGTTGAAACCCAATGGGACTTTTTCACATAGCTGTTTTGTTTTCCTTCACAAAATTGTATAAACTCTATTTTTGTTCGGCGGCGTTCTCTTACTAGGACGTCAGCCTCTTGTACATAAACGCTTATTTACAGGCAAATTCAAAAATCAATACAAATTCACTTTTCAGACCAATTGCCGATTGTTTTTCCTCTTTCTGTTTTGTTTTGTAAAGAGCGTCCAATGTTCAATTTTTGATATATGCATTTGACACTAATTGCTAACTCATAAATATTTGAATACGAAACAAAGGATTAATTACATGTGACATTAGAAACAGGGGCAATAATGAGTTGTCTAAGCGGTCTAGTTGCTCTATCAACCAAGGTACCAAGGTAGGTTCGGCTGAAGAACGTAACCAAGATACTTTCACTCCCCGCAGAGTAAGCCAGATTTCAGCAATACTCTCCGAGCAGAGTTGGTATCCCCATCAGCCCTAAAAAGGCACAGTATCTCCAGCAAGTCAGCGACACTCTCCCCAAGCAGAGTCAGTCTACTGTCAGCCTTAAAGAAATTGGGTATCCCCAGAAAATCTCAATATTCCCCAGCGGAGTATACAGATGTTCCTAAGCAAGCATCCCCGACAGTCTTAATATAAGATTGTTCCCCGGCGGAATACAAGACACCCTAGTGGAGCCATTCCCCAGTACAGTCTCAAAAAGTCTCCCCAGGAGAGTTGAATCAATCTCCCCAGTAGATTCTGGAAGCTTATCCCCAGTAGATTCTGGAAGCTTATCCCCAGTTAGATTATGGAAGCTTATCCCCTGCAGAGCACGAACGCGTCTCCCCGGCTTTATTCAAAGGTTATTCTCCACCAGAGCTTATAACTGGGTTATCCTCAGCTAAAACCCACGGAAAGATCGTCCTCGGCGAAGTTCTTCCTATCCCCGGCAGAGTTCATCGGATCTTCCAACATAACTCATCAACGGTATCCCCAGCGGAGTTATCCTCAAACCTCAGCGAAGTATCTCTTCCCACAGAGTATTCCCCGCAGAGTAATCTCTCCAACAAGTTTATTCCCCAACAGAGTCATCTTCTCCTACCGGTTTATTCTTGCAACCATCATCCCCAGCGGAAATGAAGAACTTCACTCTTCAACATCAGCCCATGATTTAAGCTTCCCGGCATTCGTCAAGGATTTATTTTCCTAGAAAAAAATGCATTCACAAACATTACATTATCATACACCACAATGCATGCACATACGCATCATATCACACAATCTCATTTGTTTTTGAGAACATCATGACATCATGCACTTCATACATCATGACATTGCATACAACTGATGTTTTACCTTTTCAGGAAAAAGGTCAATCCAAAGATAATTGCTATCAATTGTCGCAATTCCAGATTCGATTCCTGTATCCAGCCAGGGCACGTCTGAAGAGTTTGAAGATTCGATTCCTGTATCCAGCCAGGGCATATCTGTGAGCGATCAATTCCAGATTTGATTCCTGTATCCAGCCAGGGCACGTCTGAAGAGTTTCCAGATTCGATTCCTGTATCCAGCCAGGGCACGTCTGAAGAGTTTCCAGATTCGATTCCTGTATCCATCCAGGGCATATCTGTTGACGACTATTTCCAGATTCGATTCCTGTATCCAGCCAGGGCACGTCTGAAGAGTTTGAAGATTCGATTCCTGTATCCAGCCAGGGCATATCTGTTGACGACTAATTCTAGATTCGATTCCTGTATCCAGCCAGGGCATATCTGTTGACGACTATTTCCAGATTCGATTCCTGTATCCAGCCAGGGCACGTCTGAAGAGTTTGAAGATTCGATTCCTGTATCCAGCCAGGGAATATCTGTTGACGACTAATTCTAGATTCGATTCCTGTATCCAGCCAGCGCACGTCTGAAGAGTTTGAAGATTCGATTCCTGTATCCAGCCAGGGCATATCTGTTGACGACTAATTCCAGATTCGATTCATGTATCCGTCCAGGGCACGTCTGAAGAGTTTGAAGATTCGATTCCTGTATCCAGCCAGGGCACGTCTGAAGAGTTTGAAGATTCGATTCCTGTATCCAGCCAGGGCATATCTGTTGACGACTAATTCCAGATTCGATTCCTGTATCCAGCCAGGGCACGTCTGAAGAGTTTGAAGATTCGATTCCTGTATCCAGCCAGGGCATATCTGTGAGCGATCAATTCCAGATTCGATTCCTGTATCCAGCCAGGGCACGTCTGAAGAGTTTCCAGATTCGATTCCTGTATCCAGCCAGGGCATATCTGTTGACGACTATTTCCAGATTCGATTCCTGTATCCAGCCAGGGCACGTCTGAAGAGTTTGAAGATTCGATTCCTGTATCCAGCCAGGGCATATCTGTTGACGACTAATTCTAGATTCGATTCCTGTATCCAGCCAGGGCATATCTGTTGACGACTAATTCCAGATTCGATTCCTGTATCCAGCCAGGGCACGTCTGAAGAGTTTGAAGATTCGATTCCTGTATCCAGCCAGGGCATATCTGTTGACGACTAATTCCAGATTCGATTCCTGTATCCAGCCAGGGCACGTCTGAAGAGTTTGAAGATTCGATTCCTGTATCCAGCCAGGGCATATCTGTTGACGACTAATTCCAGATTCGATTCCTGTATCCAGCCAGGGCACGTCTGAAGAGTTTGATGATTCGATTCCTGTATCCAGCCAGGGCATATCTGTTGACGACTAATTCCAGATTCGATTCCTATATCCAGCCAGGGCACGTCTGAAGAGTTTGAAGATTCGATTCCTGTATCCAGCCAGGGCATATCTGTTGACGACTAATTCCAGATTCGATTCCTGTATCCAGCCAGGGCACGTCTAAAGAGTTTGAAGATTCGATTCCTGTATCCAGCCAGGGCATATCTGTTGACGACTAATTCCAGATTCGATTCCTGTATCCAGCCAGGGCACGTCTGAAGAGTTTGAAGATTCGATTCCTGTATCCAGCCAGGGCATATCTGTTGACGACTAATTCCAGATTCGATTCCTGTATTTAGCCAGGGAACGTCTGAAGAGTTTGAAGATTCGATTCCTGTATCCAGCCAGGGCATATCTGTTGATGACTAATTCCAGATTCGATTCCTGTATCCAGTCAGGGCACGTCTGAAGAGTTTGTAGATTTGACACCTGTATCCAGTCAGGGAATATCTGCATAAAGAGTTTGAAGATCAACCCCTGTAACAGGCCAGGTAATTATCTTTCTTTCTCAGGCACGCAAGTTCTCGCTAAGGAATCTGTTACGCGATCGACACCTAGATGGCATCCGTAAGCCCATCCTCCCATTACAGTTCCAAATGGCATCTATAAGCCCATTTCCGACAAGGTTCTGTCACACTTCCAGATGGCATCTATAAGCCCATCCTCCTATCCACCATCTCTCCAAATGGCATCTGTAAGCCCATTCCCGCTGTCACACTGCTGATACTCTACTATGTGAGTGCAAATTTCTGGGCACTCTAGTGTTCAATCATCTTCCACCCTCGGATCACGAAAGGCACACAAGCCAATCTACATCCTCAGGTCTAAGAAGATTGAACAGGGGCAACTGTTGTACCCCAAAATTTGCCCTCCCATATTCTTCAGAGTTTTGACAAGCATCATCTCAATTTGCTCAAATCTACTCAAGGAGTTACACAGTCAACCACTCTCCTAAAGCCAGTCAAATTAGGGTTTTGGTTCTTGCAAGGAAGTTGAGGTTTTCAAGGGCTCAATCAAGTCCCATATGCTTATATACATTGTCAAGCACCTACATGTCAAGTTTCAAGGCTCACAAGGTCAAGTTGCACAGTCAAAAACCCTAATTGCTTCACAATCAACTGTAGGGGAAAAATGGTCATTTG
Source organism: Vicia faba (assembly GCA_948472305.1). Lineage (NCBI taxonomy): Eukaryota > Viridiplantae > Streptophyta > Magnoliopsida > Fabales > Fabaceae > Vicia > Vicia faba. Next base: position 487,464,555 of record OX451739.1, read on the forward strand.
GCAGTCAAAAGTCAAAAATTTTGTTCAACATCTTATTTTGAAGCCACAATCATCATTTGGTCAAATCTTGACCATGATTTCACAAGAATGGCTCAAAAATCATCAAGGTGTCAAAAGTTTCTATTTTTGGACAACTGAAAAGTCAACTGTAACTTGACCAAGGCATAACTTTTTCATGGTTCATCAGAAAAATCCCATCCACTGCTCATTTTGAAGGGGAGGACATTTCCTACAACTCATCTTCACATTCCAAGTCCAAGAAATGCTCTCACAAAAAGTTATCAATTTCAACATTATAGGTCATTTTCAAAAGTCAACAAAAAGGCACTTTAAGTCAAAGACCATAACTTGAGATTGGTAAATTAAAATGACATGGGACCAAAGGCATTGGTTAGAGGACTTCAAGACCTTTCCAAAATGTCCAAGAACATGTTCATATGATCAAAATTGAGCAAGATATGCATTGGAGAAGTTGGGAAATTTTTGTGAAATGGCCAAAGTCAACTATCCTTGAAACTTCAATTTTTGACAAAAGGGCCCCACTTTTTCCACTTGATTCATCCTTGTCATGCCACCCACGTGTCCCATGATTTATTTCAAGATTAAAAATTAATTTTTCTATTTTTATTTAATTTTATTTGATTTAATTCATTATAAAACTTTAAAATTCAAATAAAAATCAAAAAAATTAATTAAGGGATATCTTGTGGTTTGAATAGCTTTGATACACCATAATCCATATACCAAATTCGTGCAAGGCCTATTATGAGCATGGAATTCAAATTTTGAACAAACATGGCAAGTGCTTTAATGGTGTTAAAGAGGAAATCAAAAACTTCATGGCAATGGTTAAAAGCTCCTTATTGTGACTGATACTCATTCAAGGATACATATGCAAGCCTTTCCAATCCAATTCACGACCTAGAACTCTCCCAAACTGCCAAACTACATTCCAAAAACTTGAGAAAATTTTGAAAACTGAAAACCACTTTTCAGCATAATTCAAACCTCTCTTTTGATCCAAACACATTCCCAGCATTGCCAGGAACCTTTTGCAAGCACAAACGAGCCCTCACACTCAAGAACTCGTGCTACACAGTCACACGGTTCATCATTTTTTTTTATAATCTAAATTCATTTTGCACGCATCATTAACATATTTTGAACATTGCTTTGTCTTTCTAACATTGTACTGAAGCTTTTGACATGATTTAATTCGAGTATGGTGCCTTAAAATGAAAACCACCATGGACGGATGCTAGGGTTCCGAAGCTCTTAATTTGGGGCTTTTCTTATACTGTAAAATTAAGCCCCCAGACATACATGGTTGAAATCAGCATGACAAGACGAGTCTAAAACATACCTCGCGCCCTTTTTATGTGCAATGAGCGCCTAGTCGCTATTTTTCACAGTTTTGTTTTGTGGGGGTTTAAAACCCCCGCTACTTGTTCTTTGTTTTGCAGGAACAGATGAAGAAGACAATACATGGATGGACAGGATTGGCAGATTCAAATAGGCGCGCGCGTTTTCCTTTTGATTCAGCATATAGTGCGCTTATTTCATATATTCTTTTTTTCTTATTATGTTTACAAACAAACGCGCTTGGTTCAGTGGTTGGAGACGTGGCCAGGCATCACTGGGACCTGGGTTCGATTCCCAGGTCCCCCCATAATTCCAATGTTATTTTTTTCAATACGTTCTTGTGCAGGTTCCCAAACGTTGAACACCATACACCTCACAGATCCAAACGCCAAGTGGCCTCTCTCATAGATCTGAAGGTCAGGAAGTGGTCCTCACCATGCGCCCAGTCAACTAACAAGCACTGGATTCCAGAAAGTCAAACGAGCTGGATTCAAATGGGTCTCAAATCTCAATCAAAAACCCCCCATTCTGGCCCATACCCCCTTTGGGTTTGCTCTCCATTTTTATTATTTTGTCATTTTCTTTTTTATTTTATTTTTTTTCTTATTCCTTTTTATTAACTACTAACATAATTAATATTTCATAAAAAATCCAAAAAAAGAACTAACATTATTATTATTATTATTAATTTCATTTTTGTAATTAAATAATAATAAATTGAATTAATTATTAATTAGGCAACTTTAACTTTTTTTCTTAATAATTAAAATACGTTTAGAATTAGGTTTTTAATTAACTTAGAATTTTAATTCTTTTATTTTATTTCATTAAAAAAAACATTTTTCTTTTATTAAATTAATTAATTAGTTAATAATTAGTTTTAATCTCATTTAATCACAAAAAAGACAAAAAATTCATTTCTTTTCTTAAAAGGGTCAAAACCCTTAAGACATTCCCGATTAATTTTTATTCGCGAGCATTTATTTTATTTTGATTATTATGTAACTGCTTCCAAGAATGTAATAGTAATTAGATTTATTGCTTTCTTTATTTTCCGCACTTTATCAAAACGGGTCTTTGTATTTTTGGCGATGTATAGACCCGCGCCTTGTAATAGCGTAGAATTTATATTTCCGCACCCCCTAACTGTTAAATGCATGAAAGAATGAATGTAAATAAAACCAATCCGTAGCTCACAAAATAACATGTACAAGACAAAAATTAACTGAAAAACAACACACAAAGCACATGCCACTCCTAGGGTACGCTTCACTCGTTGCCTCGAAACGTGGTCATCAAGTATAGGGTGTCTTAGAGGCCACCCTTTGTCTAAAGATCCAGTTGCCTCGAAACAGTTGCCTCGGATAAAAAAGGATCTAGGACATTAGGGTTACTTCTAAGGTTTCCTACCGTTTCTTCGATGACCACATTGTCCCGATAATCGAATTGACCCGAATACCTCCAACGATGGTGCTACCTACATCTCAATGGTGGGATAGCACTATCTAAAGGACTCTTACACAGCTTAATTCCTTAGAGTAGGTAGATCTCTTAAGTACTTTCTCTTTTCAAAAACAAACAAAACAACTTTTCACACCTCACACTTTCTAAAAGTTTTCAAACAAATTTTTCATACACTCTTGAGGACAGATACAAGAGTTACTTAGAAATTTTTCAAACGAAACTTTTTTTTTCAAAACCCACACACACTTGAAAAGAAAACAAATTTTGAAAACATAAGAGCAAGTACCTAAGAGCCCGTGGATAACCACGGATAGAAAGGGTGCTAACACCTTCCCTTTCTATAAATCTACCTCCCGAACCGAGAAACATCTCGAATAAGGAATTTTGCTGTGCTTTTGTCCTTTCCATATTGGAGAACATAAAAGACGGTGGCGACTCTTGCTTACCGCGACATTTCGCGAAACCAGCTTAAAAAAACAGTCAGTTCTATTTCCACCGATCACACTTGGCTTGGTAGATCGGATTTTCAAAGTTATAATTGGCAGTAGCAGAACAGTTACCAATGGGATTGAGAGTGGATGGGGATCTACAGTTTGATATGTGGGTGTGTAAGAGAGCATAACTATTTTGATAAAATAAAAGCAGAAAAGAAAGACAGAGAGCGTAAAATTTTATGCGAAATGTTCAATGATTTATTAATGACATGTGAAGATGAAATAATAACCCTCACAAAATAGACCATTGTGCCTCGGGTAAAGCACAAGGCTTTAGAGTTGATATTGTTCAAATATTACATATCCCAAAAAAATAAAATGGCAATTACTCCTGAATAAAAGTAATAGGAACAAAATCCTTGGCCTCCCAATTGTTGGGTCCACCGCTGATAGTTGGGAAGATCCACTTGTCCATGTCGCAGTCACTATCACTGTCTTCTAGAGTATTAATTCCATGGTTACTGATGCGTAGTGGTGGTCTTCCGGCACGAGCACGACGAAGAGCTCTTTGGGCTCCTTCTTCGACTACTGCTTTGGCATCCTTCAAAGAAGCCATCTTCAATGGAGGTCTGGTAACCTTTGGAACATTAGTAGCAGTCTTGGTTGCAACAATGGTATGAGGAACCTCTTCAAAATTTTGGCAGGGGGTCTCAATGAACTCGCCGTCCATCTCAACATACCTGAAAGAGTTCAGATGACTCACCATATATTCTTCCTCCCCATGGACTATAAAAATCTTCTTGTTGACTGGGTACTTCAACATTTGATGCAAAGTAGAAGTAACAGCACCGGTCCCATGGATCCAAGGGCGACCCAATAAACAGGAGTAAGATGGGCGGATGTCCATCACGTAGAAAGTGGAGTCAAAAGTATGAGTACAAACTTTAATAGGGATGTCCACATCCCCGTGCACCATTCTCTTGGAACCATCGAAGGCTCTCACCATAATATTACTGGGCTTCAGTGTGAGTCCTTCACAATCTAATCTGTCCAGAGCATTCTTAGGCAAGACATTCAACGATGAACTTGTATCCACCAGAACATGATCTAGGGTGGCTCCCCTACACTCAATGGAGACGTGCAGGGCATCATTATGCTTCCTTCCTTTAGATGTTAAATCTGCATCATATAAACCAACCCCATTTTCAGCTGTCAAACTAGCGACACAGTTCTCGAATTGGTCGGCGGAGGTCTCTTGAGGCACATGAGCAGATTTCAGGAACTTTACCAAAGCCTTAGCATGGGCTTCAGAGCATAATAGTAAGGCCATCATTGAAATTTTTGAAGGGGTTTGCCCCAATTTCTCCACCACATTGTAATCACTTTTCTTTATGATCTTCAGTATCTCTTCCATTTCTATTTTAGAAGCTTCAGGAACGACTTCTTTGTGGGCCTCCGTCCGAGAAGGCTCAACCAGTACTCCTTTTCCCCGAGTCACAGCTGACTCAGTAGCAGGGATAACAACAAGGATGACAGTAGGAGTAACAACAGGAATAGCAGCAGGAGTGGAAAAAGGAATAACCAAAAGAGTAGCAATAGTCTTCAGAGAGATTCCAGGAGAGAAAATACTTCCACTTCTTTTAATTTTACTGGTCCCAACGGTGTTGTCGATGTCAAGATCAGTATCTTCAGCAACTTTATCTTTATACAGCCAATAGGTCTTGCTTGACGCCATGGTAGTAAACGTCATCCCCATTCCAAGGAACAACTTTATCGAAGGAATATGGTATCGGCCCAGGAAAAGTGATAATCAAAGGAGAAAACTTAGGAACGGATGTAATCTTGACGGGTCTTTTGGAGGAGAACCTGGGAGGATTATCGAAAATGGTAATTATTGAAATGTTTTCACACAGAACTTTTGTAGAGGGAACTTTCTCAAACATAATTTCTTTGTTGTTTATTAGGCGCTGGACACCCATCATTAACAAAAAGCAACCATTGGGTAGAGACATACACAGGTGGTAACCTTCACCACAACCCAGAAATAAACCGGCTCGAAATAGATTCTTTTTAACAATCAGAAGAGAAGTAGCTAGTTCATTAACAGAGAAACAAACAGGTCATCATCAACAACATTAACACCCTGGCCATGCTTGGGCATTTGTGTAGTTATTACATTAGGGGTCTTCAGAGGGTCAAACTCAATCTCCTTTTCCTCAATGAGATCTTGCACTTTGTTCTTCAAATCCCAACAATCATTTGTATCATTCCCTAGACTGTCGGAATGGTAGGCACGTCGAGAATTTGGGTTTTAGCGGGGGGATGCATTATTTGGGTTATTAGGAGCCTTCTTTAGAGTGACCAGATTAGACTTCAATAAGTGTGGCAAAACCTGAGATAAGGACATGTTGATCCGGGTGAACTGTCTTCTGGGCGCATCTCGCCTGCGCTGATTGTTTTGTTGTTGATTTGATGCAGGGTTGGAAATCACCACAGCTCCTACCGTCGGATGAAGTTCAATTTTGCTTTCATTTCTATGGCCATAAGCAGCACTGACCTCCTTCTTTCCAATGAAGGGTTTCTTCATTGACTTGAAGATGCATCTCTCTGAATCTTACCACTCTTGATACCTGCTTCTACTTTTTCCCCAGTCAATATTAGCTCAGTAAACCCGACTGAAGAGCTTCCAATCAAATGGTTGAAAAATGGACCAGACAAGGTACCCAGGAACATATCTACCAGCTCTCTATCAGATAGAGGAGACTGGACTCTTCCTGCAAGATCTCTCCACTTCTGGGCATAATCTTTGAAACCCTCGCTTGAACCCATAGACATACTTTAAAGTTGTGTACGGGTTGGAGCGAGGTCAGCATTGTATTGGTACTGCCTATAGAAGGAAAAAACCAGATCCTCTGAGTTGCGGATGTTGGTTCCCTCCAGATGATAGAACCATTCCAATTGAGTCCCTGATAGACTTTCCTGGAAGAAATGCATCCACAGTTTTTTATCAGCAGTGTGAGGTTGAATCTTCCTGACATAGGATCTTAAATGCAGCTTAGGACACAAAACCCCGTCATATTTAGCAAATACGAGAACCTTGAACTTCTGCGGGATAACCACCCCTGAGGCCAGTCATAACTCTTCAAAATCCAGACCAGGTACTCTCTGAATCTCCATATAATTGAGGCGATCCTCCAACTATTTGTATTTATCATCAGTGGGAGGATATTGTTCCTCAGAGTAATCATCTTCTTCTTCATCAGTTCCTGGGTTGTTGTTTTCTTCTGTTGGCTTCTCTTCCTGATTTCCCCCCTCATTTTACGGGGTTTTGAAATCTAGAGCTCGCTTGGCTTGTCCTCTAAACCTTCTTCCCATATTCAAGACGTCGGCCAGTTTCTTTGCCTTCTTCTTCTTCTCTTTCGTGACGAGAGCTTTCAGATCTTCTTTCCCCTTAGCCAGAGCTAGGAACATTTGTTGGAATTGAACGTTTTGTGCTTGAAGATCCTTAACTTTTTGTTCAAGATCCATTTCTTTTTGTTGAAATAAACAGCGAAAAGATAAGAAACCTGTCTTGAAATACCTGCTTATGTAATGATATGCATTATATGCTTATGCAATGTTTTCAAGGACTTTTAAGATTTAAATTTGCTTAGACAAAGAGAGAACAAACATTAATTGCATTCATAAGTGTAAATGGTTACAATGATGCCCCTTGTGCTTACAATGGAAGAAACAAAGATAAAACAATACTCCTAAATCAAACAGGACTCGGTCTTCCCATGAGCGCATCCTCTTTGGTGTAATGTAGGCATTCAAACTTTGTTCTTCATGCAGTTGTCTTGTAAGCTCCAAAACCTTTTTCTCGCTTGCGTAGAATTGGGTTTCAAAGGTGTCTCGTTCCTCTTTGAGTTGAATCCAAGATCTTTGTAACTCCTCGAGAGTAGTCGGCATGTCAGGATGGTGAATAGTATGAGGTACATCTCTCTCGGAAATAGGTTCCATGATGATAGGTAGGATGGAAGGGTAAGGCATCATGAGATTTTGAGTGTGTGCTCGTACCCACTTAAGATAAGGCTCCAAAGGGATGGAGTTCTTATGCCTCAATGACTTGCTATCCACTTTGTTCACCATGCCCCAAGCTCGAATGAACCTCTCTGACAGTACCCTTGGACACCGTTCTCATAGTCGAATGCAATTCCTTGAACGAATGTATCATGAGGACCATCCCTTTTAGCATACCCAAACTGTCACAACTCCAAAAAAGGGTTAGAAGTGATACCTTCCTTAATTCCTAGGAGAGGGACATTAGATAATTCTCCATAGTGACCAATGATGGTAACGTCTTCCAAAGATCGAGGGCACCAATGAATATCCGAATGCGTGAGGGACATCAACATATTAGACCATCTCATGCCTTGCTCATTCTTCAAAATAGATTGCGGTAGGTGCGAAATAAACCACATAGCCAACAGACAAGTGCAACACATAAGGGTCCCTCTTCTCTTTACAGTGCGAGTGTGAAAAAACTGCAAAATGTCTCCAAGTAAAGTAGGCATCGTGTTACGAGACATAAAAACTTTAATCGTGTTCACATCTATGAGTTAGTCCGGAATAGGGAACAGTACCGTCCCATAGATGAGAAGGGCCAACACCTCTTCAAAGGCTTGTAAATCCAAAGTATCCCAAAAATATTGAGATTTCCCAAACAAAAACTTGGCTAGAAACCCTTTGACACCGCTTCTTGTTTCCCAATTTGCCACAACATCGGACCATTATAAATACAGAGCTTGAGCAATCTCCTTAGGTTTTAGGTCTCTTTCCATACTGTTGAAGGGTAATTGATTGAGAATAGGCACTCCCAATAACTGAGAAAACTCTTCCATGGTAGGCACCAACTGGTAATCAGGAAATGTAAAGCAATCGTGTAAAGGGTCAAAGAACTGAAAGAGAACTTTCACCATGTCTTCATCAGGGCTTGAGGTGACCAAATTGAGGAGTCGACCATGTATTTTGGTGAATGCAGAATTCTCGGGAACCCTTGATGCCAACTTTTTGAGTTAAGGAGGGAGTCTTACGAGGTTGACTTGGATAGTATTTCTGCGAGTGGGAGCCATGTCCTGTAAAACAGACACAAAGATAAGTCCTAAAAATCCTTGAAATGGTTAGTGTGATATTCCATGTTATGATGTCGTGATGTTATGTGTAAACAAATATATATAAGCACACAAACAGATCGTTGGATTTTATTCTTGCATGAGTTCCATAGGTAAGTACCCTCTTGAAGTATAGTTGGTTCAACCTATCCTAGAAAGTAACTGGGTTCTAGGGAACCTCAATATCACTGATCTTTCTTCATCGGGCATTGTTTCAGCGCAAGCCTCTTTATTGAAGACCAAAATATCTTGGAAGTACGATCTCAATGAGCGTAGTATCGAGTATCAACCAACTTCGAAATGCACCAAAGCCGGCTATCTCACTACTTCCTAATGGCCAAGTTTGTTAAATTAACGGTTATAAGGTTAGTTGGTGCTTCCTGACACCACACAGCGGTCCCGTATTCTACTTGACTACTCAAGGGCTACCGGTACCAACAAATGTATCACACCAACTTAGCTATCGTTTCAACCATGTCGGTATACCCCACATAATCCCCACGATCTATTGCTACTTACCTAAAAGGTTTCCCAGATCCGGGTGTAGGATCTTTTAGTAATAGCCCAAACAAGCGCTCAAAGATAAAGCAAACAAAACACACAATGTAAAGCAAATAAAGAATGAACTAAAATCTAAGGTAACCCGACTTTATAAGTAATTCCCCAGCAGAGTATCCAGTTCTGTAATACGGTGGGAGAACTGACTGTTATATTGGTTTTGCATTTGTATTCATAAATGTTATAGTAAGCAAGAGTCGCCACCGACTTTTCTTTTATCCAACAAAGGAAAGGGTGAAAAGAACAGAAAAATACCTTTCGAGAGTTTTCTGAGTAAGGGGGGTAGATTATGGAAAGGGAAGGTGTTAGCACCCTTTCCATCCGTAGTTTTCTACGAGCTCTTAGATTCTTAGCTCATTTTGAAAATACTTCGTGCTTTGCGTGTTTTTGAAGAGTATTTTTGAAATTCCAATAGTAAGGCAATTTTCTTTATGATAACTCTTGTATCAGTCCTCAAGAGTGTTGATAAAGTGTTTTAAAAATGTTTTTTTTGAAAGTGTGTTGTATAAATGTAAAAATTTGTTTTGAGCATAGCATCTAGGAACTATCTACCTTCACTCGAAAGGTTTTTTTCTTTTCCTCTTTTACTTTAGAAAGTGTTATCTTACTATTAGATAGTAAGTAGCCTTATCGTTGGATGTTTGAGGGTCAATCGAAAGAACGTTTATAGTCACAAAGGCAACTGGGCAAGAAACTTTAGTAACTACCCTAGGGTTTTAAGATCATTTTTACCGAGGCAACATCGAGAGGGTAATCGAGGGACTTATGATCTTTTAAACTGGAGGGTAGCCACTAAAATCTCTCACATTTAGAGAGTTGTGACTGTTATCTGCAGGCAACTAAAGTGGGAGTACCCTAGAGGTGCGCATGTGAGAGTGTGTTATATTCAGTTATTTATCTTGTGTTTGATTTTCTAGCATTTTGATTTATTAAGTTCTTGTCATGCAATCCTATTACCATACATCTAAACAGTTAATATATGTACAGCAAATATAAAGTGCAAAAATTAAATCCTACGCTATTACATGGCTTCAGGGAGAGGGATTAATTACATATCCAATATGGGGAATAAAGTAGAAAAAGTAAAAGTCCTAATTTAAACTATTACATCATGGTAAGCAGATAAAATAATATTAAAAATAATAATACTAAAATAAAATCACGTGCGAATTAGAAATACCTCTAAAACCCTAAGAAGAAATCTTTTTGTTTGTTTTTGATCATGGAAAGAAATTTAATTTAAAAATCCTAAGTCTATTTATTTTTAAATTAAGAAAAAGGTTAAAATAATTAATCAATTCATTTAAAAAACTTTAATTGAGAAAATACTAACCTAATTTTTTTGTGATTTTTTTTATTTGATTTTATAATGCTATATAAAAAACAATTAAAAACAAAATAAAATGGGCCAAAATGGTAAAGGGTAACAGGGGGTGTAAATTGGATTTTTGTTTAGCCCAAATTAGGGAGAAGCTCAGGCTACGCTTGATCCTGTGTTATTGACCCTTGAGAGTCTACCACGAAGCTGCATATTTGGAGCGCTAGATCTAATGATATATAGATCCAATGGTGTTGACGATAGGGTGCATGCATGTGTGCTAGACTTAGTTGCACTGGATCTGCAAAATAAATGTTGGAAAAAAGAAAGATGCAGGACCTGGGTATCGAACCCAGGTCTTTCCAATAAATTCAAACCTTCCCCTAATTTGAATCCCTTGTGTTCGAATCTGGGTTGTTTTGGCTTGAAACTGCCTGTATCATGAGCTTCGCAGGCAAATTTAGATCATGCCCTTCAATGGCACGATCTTATTCCTGCATGTTATCTTACATGTGGTATGTTCATATAAACACAAGTAACATTAGCAGTGCAAATATGCAAACAATGTGTATTTAAATAGCATGTAAATACAATTTTTATTTTGTAAATCCTTACCAACCTGAGATGCTTCGATTTGTGAACCTGGGCGTGGAATTTCTAGCGTAAGGGCATGGGCGGCTTCCTGGGAGTTTGCAAAGCTGGTCTAGATTTACGCAACTTATGAGATTTTTAAGCTTTTTCCTAATGCAACTTCCTAAGTGTGCAATGCGTGTGTGTGTGTGTGTTTGGCCAATGTTTCTGTCCCTTTTGCTTATGCTTTAGTTCTGTGTTTATAGGGGTGCAGTGGTGAACGAAAATGGCAAGAATCAGCCATTAACCATGGCTTTGAAGGCAAAATCGAAAGTCTTAAGAGGTTGCCATTTTTGATGATTTTCTACCATTTTGGGTTTTGAGTGAACCTGGATAGGTTTCACCCCCACATCTTGACTTTTAGAATACTCCCAAGTTTTATTCTTTGATGGTTCATAGTCCTAATTCGAATGGTTCAAGGCCTCATCATTGTGGTTTCTTCGATTGATCCACTATCTGCATTAGTTGCTTGATATGAAACTATCCAGTTAGCCCAATCGAATTCAGCTCTTGTTTCTTTCAATCTCCTTTCCTTCAATTCGACCAGCTCTTCCTCTTGGCTTGTCGAAGCTTTGTTTTTTCATCTCCTTCGGATGTAGTAGTGTAGGTGGTCCTTCGATACCAACTCCCACCCCTTGCTTTTGCTTACAAGAAAATCTTTCTTACTTACTAGTTTACCTTCGATTGGTGAATATGGCTTGTATGCACCAATCGAGAGGTATCCTATGAGCATCAAGATTTTACTTTCGATCACCCAACTCCTTCCTTATCTATTCAGGAACATGCCTGAAACATATTGCTCCCAAAACTCTAAGATAACTCATATTTGGCTGCTTCGTCTCTAACTATCCTTCGATCATGCCATGTTTGAAAATTTCATTCCCTTCGAACCATTAGGCTTCCACGTGTTTCTTTGGATAAGATAATAGATTTTTTGAATTCCAAATATTATTCTTTTTGAAGTGCCCATTCAGGCAACATGTCAATCGAAAGGTGTCTTCCTTGTAACGCTTTGAATGGCTTACATCTCCATGTTCGAAAATGAACCTTTTGATGGCGCTCATTACCAGCTCTCCTAATCGAGGGCTTCATAAAAGCCTTATCACGCTTTCTTTTGAACTAGATCTCCTTCGATCCTAGTGTTTCGTTGGGCATTAGATTAGCCTGCATAATGCTGTTGAAGCTGCTTCGACCCAAAAGCCCTTAGGCATATTTTCAGCCTTCGATCTACACTTTGTCATGTACACTTATTTTCTTTCTTTCAATTGTGCCATTATGCTGAGGCATATAGGGTGTCATGGAAATCATTTGAAGCTCTAGAACTCACACTTCTTGGTGAAAAGTGAAATTTGTTGAAAGGCCATTGCTTAGGAGGAGATTTTATCTGATCAATTCTTGGTCAACCTTGAGCAATTGGGGACCTTAATGAGTATGCCTTGAATAAAAATGGGAGGGAAATTTTTGGGTACAACAAAAGGAAACATCGAAGGGTCATCAAGGGACTACAATCTTTTATTCAAGGGTCATTTCTAAAGTATCCCATGTTCGAGGGACATGACTATTTTATCAAGGCAACAAGTGTGGATTACTCTAGAGGTGCGCGTGTGCGAGTGTATTGATTTCATGCATTTTTTGTCTTGGATTAGGATTTTCTAACGGTGAATTTTATCTTGCCATACACACCCTAATTACTAACAATTATATTAAAGCAATAAACTGCGGAAATTAAAACCCTACACTATTACATCACTTGGGGGATGAGGGTATAATTTACAAATGGGGATGAAGTAGAAGCCTAATTATTACCACCATATTGAACAGAAATGAAGAAAATATAAAAAAAAAGTATAAAAGAAAGGAAAAAAAATATTTTTTAACTATTATGTGTCGACACATGAATCTTTGCATCGACACATAACCTTTCTTGTTCCTGTAAAACCAAAATCAACTCAATATGAGTCGATACATAATGGTATATGTCGACTCATTTCTTGTTTGTGTCGACACATTCGTGTTTTGTACCGACTCATACATGTTATCTTCACAAATGAACCATTAATGATGCTTTGTATGAAGAGTTCAAAGTCAAGAAAACTTACCTTGAAACTGAAATTTGTGCTTTGATTTAGAGTTGTAGAAGCTAAGTTGCAGGTGGCTGTTTTTTTGGTAAATAGTGATGATGATGTAACAGAAGTTGTTATTGTGTTTGAACAACTTCTATATGAGGTATATGAAGTATGTGAATGGTTTATTTGGACAGAACTTGCAAGGTGTGAGAGGTTCAAAGATTTGGACTTCAAAGCTTAAGAGTGGGGGTTTTGTTGACAGTTATGGCTTTTTGAGAGTATGAGATTTTGAGGGCTTGTCTACAGAACAAAACTTTTGGCCCTTTATCTTGCAAATGTCCTATCTATTTATAGAGAAGGTTTGAGACTTGAAACAACTCAGATTTTGAAATCACATGTTACGGCTATCTTGCTTGTTTTTGAAGCAAGCATGAAGAACATGTTTCCAATGTTTGTACCAAGCTATCTAAAGTGGTTGATCACTTTAAACATATTTGTTCTGACTTTTAGGAGTTGAGTGTGATCAGAACAACAAGTTAGAGGCTCAAGAAATTTACTTTGTGATTAAAGTGAACTTTTCAAGAATGGTTATGTTACTTTCTTCCAAAAATGGAATGATCAATTGGACAAAGGCTCAAACACTTGGCTCATATTTTAATCAGTTGTGTAAGCATTCAATTAAGGAGTTATATACAATTTTGAGGCCTGTAAAGTGATGATTATGCAACATAGTTAGGGTTTTGATTCATTATTCATCACAAATCTGCCTTGTAAATCAAGTTTGAAACCCTAACTTCTTGCCTTTGATTCTCTTAGCCCAAGTATGATCTCAATGAGTTCTTTGACATTTTGGAATGCTTGTAACATACTTTACAACCTTAATGTTTTCTATTTTTGAAGAATCCAATTGGAACTTGATGAAAATTGGCCAAGAAGTTGGGATCAAAACTTGACCAAACCTGCTGAAAATTTCTAAGGGTTTCTACAAAAATGCCATGACTTCATGAATTTATAACTCAAAATCCAAGAACTTATAGGACTTTATCAGCAAAGCAAAGTTGTAGATATCATCAAGATCTACAACTTTCATGTTGAAAGTTTTCTTTGAATCATCTTGCATCTTGATGAAAAAATGGCATGAAGTAATGAAATTACCATGTATAAAAAACACTTAGAAAAACTTCTAAGTCTTGAAAAGTTTGACTTTTCACATTGACTTTTGACTTCCTTGATTTCTTGATGATAAAGCTTTGTATTTTGAATGTCTTAATGAATTATGATCTTTGAAATCAAATTTTGACCGAAAAGTCAAAGTTTGACTTTTGGTGTATCAGTTGACTTTTCATCAGTTGACCAAACTTCAATTATCGATCCACTAATCTTGAGAAAGGATTTAAGCCATGGAATTGGGTCAACATGTTATGTTTGAGTCTTTGAGATTATGCTTCAAACCATTGGGTCATGTATTAGGTCAAAGGTCAATGATCAGTCGTTCTTAGTCAAAACCCTAATTTGTGGTCTCAGTTTTTCGAAGGTGATTTTGACTGATCAATTCCTTGAGAATACTTGAGCATCGGAGGTCCTTTATGAAATGTCTTGAGAAAATATAGGGAAAATTTTGGGGTACAACACTCTTCATCGCCTCCGTGGATATTCATTGTCTCTGCCATGAAGTTCCTAATTGTTGCCACCTAGTTCTCAAGGAACCACCTTCCCAGATCTTTCATAACAACCACTTAAAGTTTGTTTTATGTTAAGTCGATAGAAGAGGTTAATGAACAAGGAGAAAGAGAGAATAAAGCATAATGAGATTGAAAGAATGAGCCGAGGTTTGTTTTTTTATTAATTAATTATTTTTCTTATTATTATGATTAACATTGATTGATAATGATAATGGATAGTGTAGTGAAATATGGTTCATATTGATTTCATTATTAATGATATTTTATTTAACCAATGTGACAATATTGTTGATAACACTGAGTTTGTTGAGCCACCAGTGAGTGACAAGTGTTTCTCTGGTGCCACTTGTCCCCACTGGAGGAGATGAGGGCCAAATTCTCCCATACATGCCTCTCCATCCGACCTACCATGCATCTGCTTCCATTATCATCAGATCATCAATACATCATCATTCAATGTCAAGGATTGCACGCCCATGATGCACCTCTAAAAGACCAACTGCACCAGATTTTCCAGTAACTTTGGGCTTCACCTTTATATGGGCCTGAATGGATTTCTTTCTGCACCTCTTGATTTTGCTTGAAACATGCCCATTTCTAACCTTTTCTGTTTTATTTTCATGTATATTTATTTGGTTTTATCTTTTATTTTGGTATATAATATGAAATGCAAAAAGAGATCAATATGTTTTAAATAATTATTTGCTTTAAAATAATTTTTGTTTGACATTATTAATTAAATTATTATTTAATTTTTTCAAATGAAAAGAGTTTTAACTTAAATAATTATTTAATAGTTTGGACTTGTATTGTGTGATTTAATTGTTTACTTTCTTCTTGTATGCTTTTATGGATAATTCATAAATGTGCACTCCGCACACTCAATATAATTGAATTCCACTCTAACATCTTGGTCCATATACCAAGCTTTCCTAAAGGGTCTCATAGTTGAGTATGAGCATGGTCATTCTCGTGAGATTAGTTGAAGCCTTTGCTTGCATCGATTAATCATAACCTAAATCAATCACTTTGGTCCATATACCAAGTGTCTAAGAAAAAGGGTCTCATGGTTGGGGTAGGAGCACCTACTCTCACGAGGTTAATCAAGTATAGCCCTTGGTTGACCATAAGTGGATAAGATTCTACCGTATTATATACCAAATCTTTAAAACACTTTCATAACAAAAGTTCCAAACCTCGATCCAACATCGAGTGAATTTTCAAAATATCTTTCTCTTATCCTACCTTGATGACATGATATCACGGTTAGGTGTCGATATTAACATATCTTTCTTTAATCCTACATTGATGACATGATATCATAATTAGGTGTTTCTTTTGACGTACTATTCATCTATTTCTTCTTTCTTGCCTAGATGACATGATATCTTGGTTAAGAATCTACTATTAGTCTCTTTCTTATATATTACCTTAATGACTTGATATCTTGGTTAAGTTAGTCTTTGTGTTATCTTTGATCTATGGCTTATTAGTGCTTAGGTATTCACCTATTGTATGTGTGTTTATGTGTTACTCGCTTATCTAAGTAGGTATTAGTTTGGAGACTTGTCTAAGAGAGGTTTAAACTGAACCAAAAGAGGTCTTGAATATTCTTTAACTGGAATGAATCAGAGTAGATCTTTGAGCGATTTATCTGAACCACAGAAAGTACCTACTAGGAAAGAATCAGAATAAACCGTTGAGAGATTTATCTGAACCAGCAGGGATTTGGAGATGAATCAGAATAAATCATTGAGAGATTTATCTGAACCAGAGAAGACGTCTGCAGGAAAGAATCAGAATAAACCATTGAGAGATTTAAACTAAACTGGCAGGGATCTGGAGAAGAATCAGAACAAATCATTGAGAGATTTATCTAAACCAGAGAAAACGTCTGCACCAGAGAAAGCGTTTGTGGGAAAGAATCAGAATAAACCGTTGAGAGATTTAGACTGAACCAGCAGGGGTCTGGAGAAGAATCAGAACAAATCATTGAGAGATTTATCTGAACTAGAGAAAACGTCTGCGAGAAAGAATCAGAATAAACCTTTGAGAGATTTAAACTGAACCGGCAGGGGTCTGAAGGAAATATCTGTTATGTAGATGACCGACCAGTCCTTTCTCGGGAATTGATCTATAATTGACTTGTTGAAAATATGACGATAATTTTCTGTTGATTGATCTTTCCTGAAAAGATGAAGGGTTAGTTGCATTCAATTCCATGATGTATGAAATGCACGGTATAATGCTATTTCTCAAAATAAATGAGATCGCGTTGTATGTATATGTGTTGTCAATGCTATGACGTATGAATGTAATGTATGGACACATTAATCTATGCTGCAGTGTTGCTAGAGTTGGGGAAAATAAATCCCTGAGTACTGCTGGAAATGTAAGTCTTCATATTTTTAAGTTGAAGTGTTAATGTATGAGTTTCCATTTATTATATAAATAAACTCTTTTGTGGAAGGGAAACACCGTGCATTGCTTGTGGACCTCGTGAAATCCTGTTGGGGAATCCTGAGAAACTAGGCGACCTTCACTGGGGAATCTTTGGAGCGGTAACTGGAAGTTTTGTTCCGTCGGGGATGTGAGAGCACTTGATACCATTAGGCTGTATACTGGAGATATGTTAGCGATCTTGTAGTGGGATGTCCTGGTTTCCACTCTTGTTGGAAAAGTACCTGCGGGGGATTTTATGGAATAGTCTAAAGATATTATCCTATTTCTTAAAGCCGTTACTGATTGTCTTTCTATTTTCTGTTCCCCTTTTTTTTTCTCATTTGTTAATAGTAATCACGTTCAAATGCATATGTTCAAAAATAATCATTGGACGTTTTTGCAAACAAAACACAAAAATAAAAGAAAAATAGATAGTTTTGTACTTTCAAAGGAATATCTTTGTATTAACTTGAATAAGTATTTTTTGTACAACGAGACGAACATCCTAGTAAGGGAGTGTCATCGTAGAAAATGAAAATTGATACAAAGAAAAGATATCTATGTGAAATAATCCCATGGGGTTCCCATTCTGCTATAGCCTTCATGTCTCTGAGCGTCTCGTCCACTTGCTTCTTTGTCCAAAGCTGATTGGATTGATTAGAACCGTTTGAGTTTGGCAGACGATACTGGAGGTTGTCTGCAAGGTGCTTCAACGGGATATAGTCATACGCTTTAACTCCCTAACTTTTGCCTGGACCGACCTTTCGGGTTTTCATTCAACCGGGATACCCTTTTTTGCCCAAGCCTCCCTTTCGGGTTTTCAACTTGTCGGGTGTACAGATTTTCTTTCTATTTTATCCCTAATTTTTTCCTGAACCTTTTCGGTTCGCCGAGATGCCCTAATTTTTGCCTAGGCCAGTCGATCTAGTGGGTCTTTCTTAATGCGTAGTATCTTTTGACTATGTCTGCGTTTACAGGATGCGGAAGGTCGTTGCCATCCATAGTGGTTAAGATCATTGCTCCACCAGAGAATATGATTTTGATCACAAATGGTCCTTCGTATGTAGGAGTCCATTTTCCCATGGGATCACCTTGTGACAATATGACACGCTTGATTACCAAGTCACCAACCCGATATACCTGACGTCTGACCTTCTTGTTAAAAGCTTTGATCATACGTTTTTGGTACACCTGACCATGACAGACAGTCGTAAGCCTCTTCTCATCAATCAAGTTCAACTGTTCAAGTTGAGTTTGAATCCATTCATCTTCATTCAGCCCTGCATCTTTTATGATTCTCAGAGAAGGTATTTGTACTTCAATTCGTAGGACGACTTCCATACCATATACCAAAGAGAAAGGAGTTTCCCCTGTTGACGTGTGCGCCGTGGTACGGTAACCATAGAGAGAAAATGGTAACATCTGATGCCAGTCCTTCTAGGTCACTGTCATTTTTTGTTTGATCTTTTTGATGTTTTTATTAGCGGCTTCTACAACTCCATTCATCTTCGGCTGGTAAGGGGGAGAGTTATGATGCTGGATCTTGAATTGCACGCATAGTGCAGTGATCATAGTATTGTTGAGATTGGTACCATTATACGTAATGATTCTCTCTGGGATACAGTATCGACATATGAGATTCTGTTTGAAGAATCGGGCCACAACGTTCTTGGTAACAGAAGCGAAAGAAGCTGCCTTAACCCACTTCGTGAAGTAGTCAATGGCAACCAAGATGAAGCGGTGTCCATTAGAAGCTGTAGGTTTGACTTCTCCAATCATGTTGATTCCCCACATCGCGAATCGCCAGGGAGCAGTCAAGATGTTTAGAGGAACTGGAGGCACATGTACTTTGTCAGCATAGATCTGACACTTGTGACAGGTTCGTGAATGCTGATGGAAATCTGCTTCCATGGTAGACTAGTAGTACCCCTCCCGTAGGATCTTTTTAGCCATCTTGTGCCCACTAGAATGGGTTCCAAAAGTGCCTTCATGTAGATTAGCCATGATCTTGTCTGCCCCAACCTTGTCTACGCAACGAAGCAAAGTAGAGTCGTGGTTGCGCTTGTAGAGAATGCCATTACTGAGGAAGAACTTAGCAGAGAATCTTCTCAAGAACTTCTTATCTTTGACTGAAGCTCCCTCTGGATACTCTTGGGCCTCTAGATACCTCTTAACTTCATGGAACCAAGGCTTGTCCATTACTTCTTCAGTATCGATCTCGTGACAGTAAGCTGGTTCATCCATCCGCTCAATGGTGATCTGGGGAGCCTCGTTAATCCACTTGATTTTAAACA
This sequence comes from Vicia faba, assembly GCA_948472305.1. Classification (NCBI taxonomy): domain Eukaryota; kingdom Viridiplantae; phylum Streptophyta; class Magnoliopsida; order Fabales; family Fabaceae; genus Vicia; species Vicia faba. The sequence continues at coordinate 487,483,958 of OX451739.1, forward strand.
TGGATGACATAGAGGCTAGCGCGTCTGCTAGTTGACTCTCCTCTCGAGGAAAATGCTCAAAGGTAATCTCCTCAAAATGTGGGGTTAATTTCAACACATTTTCTTTGTAGGGGATAAGATTAGGGTGCCTCGTGTCCCATTCTCCTTTGATCTGACTGATGACTAAGGCTGAGTCTCCAAATACACTTAAGGACTTGATTCTCAAATCTATGGCAGCTTTGAGACCCATAATACACTCTTCATATTCCACCATATTATTGGTACAGTTGAAACAAAGTCTTACAGTGAAGGGAGTATGACATCCTTCAGGGGATATGATTACAGCACCTATGCCATTGCCGAGTGCGTTGGAAGCTCCGTCAAAAACCAAGGTCCATCGGGACCCTTTTTCAGATCTGTCATATGGTCTGAATTCTTCAAAATTGTTTACCATCATGATGTCTTCATCTGGGAACTCAAATTTCATGAACTGGTAGTCATCCACAGCCTGATGAGCAAGGTGATCGGCTAGCACACTGCCCTTTATTTCTTTTTGGGTAGTGTACTGAATGTCGTATTCAGTCAGGATCATCTTCCATCTTGCTATTCTTCCAGAGAGGGCGGGCTTCTCGAATATGTATTTAATTGGATCCATCTTGGATATTAATAAGGTAGTATGGGTCAACATATACTGTCTTAGCCGGCGATCAGCCCATGCCAGAGCGCAACAAGCTTTCTCGAGCAGTGATTATCTTATTTCACAGTCGGAAAACTTTTTGCTCAGGTAGTATATTGCATGCTCTTTTCGGCCAGACTCATCATGCTGCCCCAGCACACACCCCATTGATTTTTCCAAGACAATTAGATACATGATCAAAGGTCTTCCCTCGACTGGAGGCATAAAAACAGGAGGCCCTTAAAGGTACTCTTTGATCTTGTCGAAGGCGGCCTGGAAGTCGTCGTTCCAATCCAACACTTGATCTTTCTTCAGTAATTTGAAGATTGGTTCACAAGTAGCGGTTAGGTGAGAAATGAATCTGGAAATGTAGTTTAGCCATCCTAAAAATCCTCTGACTTCCTTCTCGGTGCGAGGAGCAGGCATTTCTTGTATTTATTTTACCTTTTCAGGGTCCACTTCGATACCTTTACTACTGATGATGAAGCCTAGGAGTTTACCAGACCTCACTCCAAATGTGCATTTACTCGGGTTCAGCCTTAGCTTGTATTTCTTTAGCCTTTCAAATAATTTCTGCAAATGGTCAAGATGTTCCTCTTAAGTTTGAGATCTGGCTATCATGTCATCCATGTAGACCTCTATTTCGTGATGGATCATATCATGAACCAGAGATACCATGGCGCGCTGATAAGTTGCCCCAACATTTTTCAACCCGAATGGCATGACTTTGTAACAGAACGTGCCCCACTGTATGACGAAGGTAATTTTCTCCATGTCCTCAGGTTCCATTTTGATTTGATTATAGCCTAAGAAACCATCGATAAATGAGAAAACTTAATGTTGTGTGGTATTGTCAACCAGAATATCGATACGGGGAAGCAAGAAATCATCCTTAGGGCTTGCCCTATTCAAATCTCTGTAATCCACACACATGCGTACTTTACCATCCTTTTTAGGAACTGGAACAACATTGGAGACCCAATATGGATAGGAGGTGACGACTAAGAATTCAGTGTTGAATTGCTTCATGACTTTAGTTTTGATCTTCTCTGACATGTCTGGCTGCATGCAACTGACTTTCTGTTTTATCGGAGAGCAGTCTTCTTTTGTCGGTAGACGATGGACCATGATATCAGCGTCAAGTCCTGACATGTCTTTGCATGACCAAGAAAAAACCTTAACATAGTCATGTAGTAACTGAGTTAAGTTCTTCTTGACACTAGGTTCCAAATTGGAACCTACCTTGACTTCTTTCTTGTCCTCTTCGGTACCTAGGTTAACTGTGTCAACCGGATCTTCGTGGGGCTGTATGGTCCTTTCTTCCTGTTGTAGTAACCTGACTAGTTCCCCTGGCACTTCACAATCTTCCTCACCTTCGTCTTCGGCTTGGTAGATCAGATTTTCAAAGTCACAATAGGCCATAGCAGAATCGTTACCCATGGGATCCTGAGTGGATATGGATCTGCATTTTGATATGTGAGTGTGTGTAAGAGCATAGCTATCTTTGAAAGAATAAAAATATAGAAAAAGGAGAACAAAGAGCATAAAATTTGCATGCAAAAACGTTTGTGATTCATTGATGACATATGAAAATGAAGTAACAACCTTTACAAATGGACCATTGTGCCTCGGGTAAGACTTAAGGTTTAAAAAGTCTAAATTGTTTAATTATTACAAGGCCGACAAAAATTTAAAGACAATTATTGTTGGATAAAGGTAATATGGACAAATTCTTTGGCTTCATAGTTGTTGAGTCCTCCGCTGATAGTTGATAAAATCCATTCTTCCAGGTCACAACTGTCATCACTATCCTCCACTATGTTGACTCCATGTATTTGATCCGTAAAGGTGGTTCCCCGATACGAGCACGACGAACGGCTTTCTGGGTTCCTGAAGTAAAACCCAAACCAAATTTGTCAGATTTTTAGGGAATATCCGGGACTTGGCCCCAAATGGTACACCCACCTTCTTCGACTACTGCCTTGGCATCTTTCAGAGAATCCATCTTTAGAGGAGGTATGGTAATCTTCGGGACTTTGGAAACAGTCCTGGTTGCTGCAATTGTTTGTGGGAATTCCTAGAAATGCTGACATGGAGTTTCAATGAATTCACCATCCATTTCCACATGTCTGAAGGAGTTCAGGTGACTGACCATATATTCCTCCTCTCCATGGACAATGATGATTTTTCCCTTGGCTGGGTATTTCAGCATCTGATGTAATGTAGAGGTGACGGCACCAGCGTTATGAATCCAAGGCCGTCCTAATAAACAGGAATATGAAGGGTGAATATCCATCACATATAAAGTTGAATCATAGGTCTGAGTTCCAACTTTAATGGGGATGTCCACCTCCCCGTGCACCACTCTCTTCGAACCGTCGAAGGCCCTTACCACTATGTTGCTGGGATTTAAGGTCAAACCTTCACAGTCTAGTCTATCCAGAGCCTTCTTAGGCAGCACATTCAATTATGAACCAATATCTACCAGGACATGGGCCAAATTAGTGCCCCTACATTTAACAGAGACATGCAATGCCTCATTGTGTTTCCTCCCTCTAGGTGTAAGATCAACATCAGAAAAGCCCAAACCATTATCAGCTGTCAAACTGGCCACACAATCTTTGAATTGGTCAGCAGAGGTTTCCTGTGGCACATGGGCAGTTTTAAGAAATTTCACCAAGGCCTTCACATGAGCTTCAGAGCACAACAATAAAGCTAGCATAGAAATCTTTGAAGGGGTCTGCTCTAGCTGTTCGACTATATTGTAGTCGCTTCTCTTTATAATTTTCAAAATTTTCTTCCATCTCCTTCTTGGAAGCCTCCGGGATAGATACTGATTACGCCTTCATCCGGACAGGTTCAACCAAAATGCCTTTTCCCCGGGTCTCAGTCGACTCGGCGACATGGGTGTCAGCAGGGGTAACCATAGAAATTGTAGTAGTAGTATCAGTAGGAACAAAAGCAGGGATGATCACATGACCGATAACAATTTTCGGAGGAGCAATCTCAGGGGAGAACACTCTTCCACTTCTATTTATTTTACTGGTTCCCACAATGTTATCGATGTTGGGGTCAGCCCTCTCAAAAACTGAGTCTTTATCAGCCTGCCAATCTTGTTTGACACCGTGGTAGTAGACGTCACCCCCATCGTTCTAGGGGACAGTTTTATCTGAGGAGTATGGGATTAGCCCTGGCATAGTAATTATTAGTGGAGTCACCTTCAGAACAAATGTAATCCTGATGGGTCTTTTGGTGGAGACCTAGGTAAGATTGGTGGAAATGGTTATTATTGAAACATCCTTGTCAAAAATGGTTGGAACGGGAGTCTTTTCAAACAAAATATCTTTGTCATCCATCAAGTGCCATACACCTGCCTTCAATAAATGATAACCAGTCGGTAGGGATAAACAAAGGTGCAGCCTTCGCCATAGGTCAAAAATAAACTGGCCTTCAACAGGTTCCTTTTGACGGTTAGGAGAGGAGTAACAAGTTCATCAACAACAGCAACAAGCACATCATCTTCAACAACCTTAACACCACGGTCGTACTTGGGCATAGGAGTGGTGATAACAATTGGGATCTCAGGAGCATCAAATTCAATTTCTTTTGCCTCGAGAAGGTCTTGCACCTTGTTTTTCAAAACCCAGCAGTCGTTTGTATCTTGACCTGGACTTTCTGAATGGTAAGCACAACGAGAATTTGGGTTATAACAGGGAGAGGCAGTGTTGGGATTCTTCAGAGCTTCCCGCAAGGTCACCAGATTAGATTTCAATAAATGCGGAAAGACTTGAGACAGTGTCATATTTATCCGGGTAAACTGTCTTACCGGTCTTTCTGTTCTCGGCTGACTATTCCTTTGTTGAGTAGGTGCAGGCTTAGGGATCATGATGACCCCTACCATTCGACGGTGTTCAGTTCTGTCCTGATTCCTTTGATGGTACACAACACCAACCTCTTTCTTCCAAGCAAATGGTTTCTTCAACGCGCTTGAGGATACATCTTTTTGAATTTTGCCACTTCTTATACCCGCTTCTACTCGTTCGCCAGTCATGATTAATTCGGTAAATCCAGCCGAGGAGCTTTTGATCAAGTGTTTGAAGAATGGACCAGACAGCGTGCCTAAGAACATATCCACCAATTCCCGGTCAGATAGAGGGGGTTGGACTCTTCCTGCGAGATCCCGTCATTTTTGAGCATAGGTTTTGAAACCTTAACCTGCAACCATGGACATGCCTTACAGTTGTGTCTGAGTTTGAGCTAAGTCAACATTATACTGGTATTGTTTATAAAAGGCGGCAGCCAAGTCTTCCCAATTGCGAATATTGGTCCCTTCCAATTGATAGAACCAATCCAATTACGTCCCTGACAAGCTTTCTTGGAAGTAATGTACCCATAGGTCTCTATCGACAGTATGGGGTTGAATTTTCCTGACGTATGATCTCAAATGCAGTTTTAGACAAGAGACGCCGTCATATTTAGCGAAAGTGGGGACCTTGAATTTCTGAGGTATGACAACCCCTGAGGCAAGTCCTAGCTCCTCAAAATCCAACAGGTACTTTCTGGATCTCCATAGCATTTAAGCGATCTTCCAACTGTTTGTATTTGTCGTCAGCTGGAGGATACTGCTCTTCAGAGTAATCAACCTCTTCTTTCTCTTCGGATTCTGAATGGTTAGTCACTTCCTTGTTTTCCCCTTCTTGATGGTCCTCTTCACCAGATGATGTTTCGAAGTCTAGGGTCCGTCTGGCTGGCCCTTGGAACCTTCTTCCCAGATTCAAAACACCAGTTGATTTCTTCACTTTCTTCCTCTTTTCTTTGATCAGTGAAGTTTTCAAATCCTCTTGTCCTTTTTCCAGAGTCAAGAACATTTGTTGAAACTGAGCATTCTGCGCCTAAAGATATTTTATTGTCTGTTCAATATCCATCTCACTGAAATAAACAGTAGAAAGATAAGGAGACCTGTTGTAAGAAACCTGTTTGTGTTATGATGAATGAAGATGCATATGCAAATCATTTCAAGGAAATTAGAGATTTAAATTTTCTTTAGACAAAAAGGAACACACGTTATATTAATAAATCAAAGTTTGAGTACATCATGCCTCTTTGTGCTTACAAAGAAATAAAAATACAAAACTTTAAGACAAAAAAGTTGAACGCATCCTCTTTGGTGAGATGTAAGCGTTCGACTCTTCTCTTCACGAAGCTGCTTGGTGAGTTCCAGAACTTTCTTCTCGCTGGCGTAGAATTGCGCCTCGAAAGTGTCTCGCTCCCCATTAAGCTCTATCCAATCCCTTTGCAAGTCTTCGAGAGAGGTGGGCAAGTTAGGATGAAGGATAGTGTATGGGACATCTCCTTCTAAAACAAGCTCTATGATAACCAGGATATGGAGGGGTAAGGAATCATAAGACTTTGAGCATGAGCTCGCACACACTTAAGGTAAGGCTCAAGGGGGATGGAATTCTTGTGCCCCAGCATCTATCTATCTACCTTGTTCAACATCCTCCAAGCTCGGATAAACCTCTTGCGGTAACCTTGATCGTCATTCTCATAATCAAATACCAACCCTTGAATAAGCATCTCACGTGGACCATCCCTTCGGGCATAACCAAACTGTCGTAAGGCTAAGCAGGGGTTGTAAGTGATACCTCATCTAATGCCAAGTAAGGGGACATTAGGGAATTCTCCATAACGATCGACGATAGTAACATTCTCCAAAGATCGGGAACACCAATGAATATCTGAATGTTTGAGTGTCATCAACCTATGGGACCACGTTGAACCTTGCTCATTCTTTAATACAACTTGAGGAAGATGCGAAATAAACCATCTTGCCAAGAGAGGAGTACAACACATGAGGATACCACTTTTCCTCATAGTGCGGGAGTGAAAAGAATGTAGGCACCGGGTTACGAGACATGAAGATTTTGACGGTGTTTACATCTATGAGTTGGTCAAGATTTGGAAACAAAACCAACCCATAGATGAGAAGGGCCACAATTTCCTCAAAAGCTTGCAAGTCCAAGGAGTTCCAACAATCTTGAGCTTTCTCAAACAAGAACTTAGCTAAGAAACCTTTGACACCACTCCTTGTTTCCCAATTAATTGTGACATCAGATTGTTGCAAGTGTATGGCTGGAGCAATCTCTTTTGGTTTTAGATATCTTTCCATACCGTTGAAGGGTAGTTGATTGAGAATGGGAATCATCAAGAGTTGGGAGAATTCTTCCAAAGTTGGCACAAGTTGATAATCGCGAAATGTGAAGCAATGGTGTAGAGGATCAAAAAATTGGAAGAGCACCTTCATCATATCTTCATTAGTGTTAGAGGTAACCAATTTTAGGAGGCGACCATGTCTTTCGGTAAATGGATAATTCTCAGGAACCCTTGATGCTAACTCTTTAAGTTGAAGAGGGATCCTTACGAGATTGACTTGAATGGTTTTCCTGTGAATAGAATTCATGTCCTACAAAATAGAACAAAGATAAATCCCAAAATCCTTGAAATGGTTAGTGAGTATGAGTAAGATGTTATGATGTTTATGATGTTATGTATAATTAAATATATACAAACAAAACAAACAAGTCCTTATGTTTAGGCTTTCATGGAGTCTCATAGGTAAGTAACCTCTTGAAGTTTAGTTGGCTCAAACCTGTCATAGCAATAGTAACCGGGTTCTAAGGGAGCTCAATATCACTACTTTGTCTTCTCGGGCATTGTTTCAGCACAAGCCTCTTTAATGGCGACCGAAATATCCCAAAAAAACAAACCTCAATGAGTGTAGTATCGAGTATCTACCAACTTCGGGCTACACCAAAGCCGGTCATCTCACTACGTCCTAATGGCCAAGTTGGTCAAGTAAAGGTTCTAGAAGTCAGTTAGTGCTTCATGACATCACTCAGCGGCCCCGTATTCTCCTTGACTACTCAAGGGCTACCGGTACCCACAAATATGTCACACTAACGTAGCTATTTCTTAGACCATGTCGGTATACCCCACACAGTTTCCACAATGTATTGCTACTTACCTATAAGGTATCCAAAATCCGGGTAGAGGATTTAAACCCAAATAAAGAACCAAAATGTAATGCAAATAAATCAAACAATGAAAGCAAGTAAATTTGATCTAGCCCTAAGGTAACCCCACTTTTAAATTAGTCCCCAACAGAGTCGCCACTTCTGTAACACGGTGGGAGAACTGACTTGGTTGTTTTACATTTGATCGCAAATGTTACAGATATCAAGAGTCGCCACCAACTTTTCTTTTATCCAAAAGGAAAGGCTGAAAAGAATAGGAAAGACCTTTAGAGATGTTTTCTTGAGTTCGGGGGGTAGATTATGAAAAGGGAAGGTATTAGCACCCTTTTCATCTGTAGTTATCTATGGGCTCTTAGTTTCTTGCTAGATCACTTGCTTTTGTTTGAAAATGTGCTTTGTGTGGTTTTTGAAAGTATTTTGAAAAGGCGCCATCGTTTAGGAAAACTTTGTAATAATTCTCGTTCGTAAGAATGTATACAAAGTGTTGATCTTTTGAAAATGTTTTCAAGTTTGAAAGATGTTTTTGAAAGTGTTGGTGTTTGTTTTGAAAATAGCAAGGATGTTTTGGTTTGAAAATGAGCAAGCAACTAGGAACATTCTACCTACTCACAAAAGTCTTTCTTGTTTATTTCCTCTTTCCTTTGACATTGTTATTTTACCATGGATTGGTAAGTAACCTTATCTTTAGATGTAAAAGGAACGGGAAAGGGTCATCGTATAGTCATGAACAACAATGTTGTAAGATATCTTAGCATTTTCTTTAAGGGACTAAGATCATTCGTAAGGCAACATTTGTTGTGTCATCGAGGGACTATGATCTTGTATTTTCGTTTGTTTTTGCTAAGAAATCTTACATGCGTACTACGACCATTTATTTCTCAAGGCAACAAGTGGATTTACCCTAAGGGTGTAAGTGTGCAGGTGTGTCTTTTTCATGCTTGTTTTGTCTTGAATTAGGGTTTGCTAACTTGTTGATTTTAATCTTTCCATACAAACCCTAATTTACTAGCATTTATATAAAGCATTAAATTATGGAAAATAAAAATACTAAGCTATTACATCAATAGGGGAGGGGGTGTACAAATTTACAAATGGGGATTTTGCAAGAAAATTTAATTTAATTAACTATTACAACCATATTGAATATTGTACAAAATTAAAAATAAAATGCATGGTTGCAAAAATGGAAAAAGAAATGATTTTTGTTTGTATTTTTATGAAAGGATTTTAACCTAAACCTAATTAAGAAAATAATTAATGAAAACCAAAAATTAACTTAAACTAAATAAAAAAAGAAATTAACTAAAAAAAGATTTTTTAGGGTTTTTTATGAAAAGGTTTTAAGAATAATATAAAAATACATAAAAATTAATTAACTAAAATAAACCTAAATTCTAAATTAATTTTAATTTACAAGAAAATAATATAATATAATAATTAAACCTAATTATCTAAATATTAATAAAAGAAAGAAATTGAATTGTTAAGAAAAATTGTTTTTGTTCTTTTTAATTTTTATAAAGAAAAATAAAATAAAGAGTGCAAAAATAATAAAATAAATATTTTTGGTTTTTTTTATTAATATTAAAAAAAACTAATATTAGTAGTAAAAATAATAACAAAAAAATATGAAAGTAAAATAAAAATAAAAATGAAAATGAAATGAAGAAATAAAATGGGACAGGGGGTATGAAACATAATCAGGGGAGAAAGTTAGCAAAAAAATGAAGGTCCAAAGTTATGGGGCCCAGGCGCTGCAAACAGGAGAAGAAAAGGAAAATGTGAAAAAAAAGAAGCAAAAGGTAGCGCGCTGGGTGTTGAACCCACGCCCTCTTGGTTATCAGCGCGCTGCCTTACCACTGGGGTGGCTATACATCCGTTTACTTATATAAAACCATAAATATATATTAAAAATCAAGTCCATGGCCTGAACTTCATCTTCAACCTCACGCCAAGCCAGACAACCTACAACTTGTTCATCTCTCAACAAAAATGGAAAGTGCAAACATGAAAGTTATGACATTTCTTCCCACGAATCCAACCATATAAATAACTAAAGTTATAAATCCAAGATGAGTGAGAATTTCTCTGCCCTAATTTAAAACCTAAAAATTTCAGAAACTTCAACTCCAAAATTCTCTAAGCTCAGGCCATATAAATGCAAACTATGGATATGTACAACTTCGTGGAAATGGTATCTACATTTTATCTTTGAAAATGAAAGCTTAATAATGCCTATATGAGGAGTTCAAAAATCAGAAAACTCACCTTGCAAGAGGGTATCGTGTTTTGAGTTGGAGCAGCTTTCAAGGTGTTGCAAGGATCAGGTTAGCTTCCTTGAGGTCCCAGGAAGCTAATGCAAGGATTAGCTTGGTTGGAAAGTGGCTAAAATGGTCTGGAGAAGTCCACTTGCAGTGCTCTATTTTTGAGTTTGGACAATGGTGGAAATGGAGTTACAGAACTGTAACAGGTATTAGGATGAGTTGTGAATGATGTTTAGGAACTTTTGGAATGGTTTGGAGAGGAAACGCACGAGTAATTTGAGAGATGGGAGTGTAAGGTCAGTTTATGCACAAAAATGGAGTTTTGTGTGTAATCTGAGTTTGTGTGAGTTTGAGTGAGTTTAAGGGCTTGTACATGGATGCCTTATCTTGCAAATAGTGTATTTATTTATAGGCAAGAGGTTTTGTGTTCTACAACAAGTCAGAATTTGAATTCACATGTTGTAAAACCTTTACTTGTTTTTGAAGCAAACATGACAAACATCTTCCCAAAACTTGTACCATGCTATTGTAGAGTGGTTGAACTTTAAACAAGCTTATTTATGACTTGTAGATGTTGTTTGTTCAGAAGGATCCATTGAGAGACTCAAAAAGGGTTGACATTTGCAAAAGCATGCTTTTCCAAAATGGAAGTCTTGCCTTTCTTCCAAAAGTGGCAAGTTAACTTAGACAAAGCTTGGATTTAATGGATAATAGCCATAAAGTTTGTGTAATATTATGATTAAGGATATATACACAAGTTAGAGGGCCTGAAAAGTGGGATTATACAACATGGTTATGGATTTGGTTCATTGTGCATCATAAATTTTGCCTTGCAAAACAACTTGAAACCCTAACTTCAAGCCTTCGATTCTCCTTGCTCGGAAATGATCTCAAGGAGTTCTTGGACATTTTATAAATCTTGTAATGTGCTCTACAAACCATCTTTGAATCACTTTTGAAAAATCCAATTGGAACTATATGAAACTTGGCCCAGAAGTTAGGTCAAAATCCTGACCAAAATGCTCAAAATTTCACTAAGTGTTTTAGTTTTATGAACATGATTTCATGGATTAATAACTTGAAATCCAAGCATTTCTAGGAGGAGTTGTGTTCATAAATTTTTTAGATATCATTGATATCTACAAATTTCATGTTGAAAGTTTCCTTTGAATCATCTTGCATCATGGTGAAAAATTAGCTCAAAGTTGTGAAAAAATATGAAGTTTTCAACACTTAGAAAAATTTCTAAGTTTGGAAACTTTGACTTTTCAAAATGAAATCTTGACTTTTTGATTTCTTGATGAACAAGTTTCATATTTTGACATGTTTTGTTGAATTGTGATCTTTGACACTTGATTTTGACCAAAAAGTCAAAGTTTGACTTTTTAGTGTACAGTTGACTTTTGATCATTTGACTGAAAATTAACTATCAATCAATTGATCTTGAGGGAAGTTTGAGTCATACCATTAGGTTAAAATGATGCGTTTTAAACCTTGAGATCATGTCTCAAACCAATTAATCATTTTCTAGGTCAAAAATCAGAATTTACCCTTTCTTAGTCAAAACCCTAATTTTGACCATTTTTCCCTTTTAATGATCTGATCAAGTTTCTTGAGGAATTATGGTCCAAACTTGATAAAATGAAATATATGAGTTCATAATGTTGATATGGATAAAAAATTATGAAGTTTGACTATAAATTGGCCATAATTTACTTTTTCCCCAATACAGTTGATTTTTAGGTCAATTGATCAATTGTCTGAGCAAAAATGTGATCCAAGACTTGAAACTTGACATGAGAAATCTTGATGGTCCATAATTTATCCATGAAAGTCATATGAGGCATTTAAAGTTAAATTAACCTTGTGGAATCTCAAACCCTAATTTTCAGTCATCAGAGCTTGAGGAGGTGTCTTAAGCTGATCAACCCCGGTGCAGTCTTGAACCAAAGGGGATCTTGTGAGAAAATACTTGATAAATGAGAGGAAACTTTTTGGGGTACCACATTGTGTATAAAACAATTTATTTTTTTGAAACCCAATTCAATTGAATCATAAGGCCCATTTAGGTTTTTCAATAAAGCAAACTATTTTTTTTTCATTCAATGCCCAATAAGGTGGCCCATCCAGTACTTTTGGTTTGTTTTTGAAAAGTTATTTTGTTTTTAATTATAATAGTATTTTAATTATTAAACATTTTATTCAAAAAAAAACATTTGATTAAAGAAGAGATATTTGTTTTATTGATGACAAGCGACCCAAGCACACCGTCCAAAAACTTGGAAAGCCTAAAACAAAATGGCCCGTTTTAGTTTTTTGAAAAAATATTTGTATAATTATTATCAATTTTTTATTATTACTAATTATTATTAAAGTCATTGCTTTTAATTAAAATTATAACAGCTTTTATTTAGAAAAAAGAAACATTAACTTAAATTCAAGCTTCTTGCACGGCCTATTGCCTAACTCAACCCAATATTTTTGCCCATTTCGAGTTTGAGAATTTTACTTTGTTATTAAAATTATTAATTTATCATATCAGTTTTGTTTAAAGAACAATGACCAAAATAAGGAGATTTTTTCGTGTGGTTTAATCAAAACACTACAGGCCCAGGTCCAAAAAATAACGTATGACTTGAACAAAAAAACACGGGGTTTGCAAATAGTTACTGTTCAAATCATGAACAGAATCAATTCATTTTTTCCCTTATTCAAAAGCATGTACAGGTCGAGTAGTAAAATAGAATCACAAAAAAACTTTATTGCAAATCAAATCAAATACATAAATATTTCAAAACAATTACAGAAACAAATCAATTTATACGAATTTGCAGACAAAGATCAAATCGCATTCAAACCCTAATAAAATCGTTTACACAATTACAGAAAAACTAATTTCTTTCTTAAATCTCTATTTCCTAAAATAATCTATTTTCTAAGCTATAAAACCTAAGCTAAAAACAGTAGAGACGGGACAGGGGGGAACATAAAATCAGAAGAGAATGGAGATAAATTTTGTTAAAAAAGCAAGGAGACGAAAAGATCCTTGACCCAATCACCTCGCTGATAGCTCCCAAACTCGTCGTTCTAGCCTAGGGTTTCAATATCTGAAACCCTAGCTTCTTTGAGCGCCGCTGTCCAAATCGTACCCGCCGCTGTAGTACCTGAAAGATAAGAAGAAGAGAAATAAGAGATCACGGGAAATCAGAGGAAGACGAACACAATTCACAGACAAAGGGGTAATTTCTAAAACACTTAGCATTATGGGTATTTTTCTTGTTGAGTTTTTTATAGGTTTGGGGTTTTAGGGTTATTATTGGGTTGTATGTTGTGGTTTTTATGCTGGAGAAGGGTTTATTTGCATCGTCTCCGCCGCTAGGTAAGACCTAGGGTTTGTATCATGGTGAGAGAGTAGAGAACGTGAGAGAGAGAGAAGAAGACAAATTGGAAAAGAAGAATGAAATAATAAAAATGACGGTAGAAAATGCGTATCCCCTTATCGCGTAACCATGTTCCTCTCGATCTCAGCCTTAAGATCACCATCAGGCGGTAGAAAATGCATGTCCATTGTGTCATCCTATACTCCCTCCACGCCTGATCTGAACGGATAAAAAATGTAATCATTGGGCCTGGCCCATTAGCTAAATGCACCCCGAGTTATTTTTGTTTTTACTAACGTCTGTAATTTCGCGCCCCCAGGCCAAAATGGGCCAAGTCCAAAATCTGGACTTGGACCCTGGCTCCTTACACCCCCCAACTTGCTACGCAGAATAAAAACGCACCCCCTGGCCTTTGGGCCTAAATTCAATATCTGAATTCAGGCCCTGTCTATAAGCACCCTATCTTTTTACTACCCTTATATATTTTGCACCCCCATGCATTTTTAATATTTTTCTTATTTTATTTATTTCATTTTTCATATATTTTATATTTTCTTTTTTATTTAACTATAATAATTACTATATATTTTTATATTATATATTCAAATATATTTAATATTATATTAATTATTATTATTATTATTATTTATCACACAAATTTCCACATTTTCTAAATTCATTAAAAGATCATTTTTATTTATTGCATTAAAGCTTTTTTTTAATTCATGCATTTAAATGGAATTCCTTTTTAAATAATTAATATATTAAAAAATATTCGACCGACTACAAACTCATTTTAAAAATTAAATTAATTTAACAAACAATCTTTCAAAAAGGATTGCGAACTTATTCGAATTGATCGTACGTTTAGTCTAACAATTTTCGCTATTCACGACACCTAGACTAAACGTGTGGAAAATGTGAATATCTTTATAACCCATAAAAAACAAAAAACCCCATGTGAACTACGAATTGGGACTTTGATTCCTCCTAAGAGGATACGTAGGCATACAATCAAAAATCGCGGCGAGTTCCCCTAATGAAAATTAAAACCATATTTCCTAAAATTGAGCTTCTAAACCTAGTGTCCTTGTGAACAAGGTAGATGAGGGGTTCCTAACACCTTCCTCTCGTCTAGAATCGAGCTAGACCTAGAATCTCTGAACTTTTTTTAGGGTTATTCCTTTATACTCCCTTCCTTAGGATAAAAATTAAGGGTGGAGACTCTGATTTAAAAACCAGTTACAACAGTTGGCGACTCTGATGGGGACTCAACCCTAGGTTTAGGAGCCTTATCTTTCGGTTTTAGGGTTTTTTGTTTTTTTTATATTCTTACTCATTTAATTATTTATTTATTTTCTTCTCATATTTTTCATTATATTATTGTATCTGTGGTGGGATTTAAAATTTTGCAAAAAAATATGTTTTTTAAAAAAACTTAGAAAGAAGGTTCGTTTATTAGCCAAGGGGTTACATCAACCCTATGAGTTTATGCGACGACTTCGCCTAGAATCGGTGGAATACCGTAAAACGAATCTCTCGAGAGAGACATCCTCTTGGGAAGTAGGACTTTAAAATGACACCTATGACTCTTTGTACAACCTTTAAACCAAAAACTCATGATGAGACCTTTCATGACTTAGAGACAAAAGTTTCGGTCTATAAAGAGGCTCCACTTAAGGGAGGCCCTTGTGCCTTTCCCTCTAGTGTTATTCATGATACCCTTAAGGAAACCACCTTATGGAGAGGGTATAATATACATAGGCCAATACTAAGAACCTACCTTCTAAGGATACCTTTCACATATCCCACTATAATCTTTAAACACGCAAGGGTTATCTTTTCTTCTACTACTATCTCTAGACCGTAGGGCTTCCGTCTTTGTCGTAATCCCTATCATGTAGGGACTCCTCATCGTATTTCATTGGCCATAATCCTCAAGGAGTTTCTTCCTGTCTCAATCTGAGTCAGTGTAGGGTATCATCACGTCTATCATTAAACTTGCATAAGGTACCTCTACGTCTACCCTCATACTACGTCTACGTTGCATTGCATATCCATGAAACTTTTTTGCATACCTAAAATTAAAAAATGTTTTTGCATACCCAATCATCTTCATACATTTCCGTTTTCATCCATTAGCACAAAGTTCATATCATTTACACTTCCACCCTTATCCAACTTTCATCCAGCTAGCAAGATTCCTGATACTCAAAAGAAAACCCAAAGCATGTCTCAAGAAGCCATGGAGGAACTAAAAAATGGACAATAATTATTTAAGGAGGATATACACCAATTGAAGACTCAAATTAACTTGATCGTGCAATTGTTACTAAGGAGCGAAGGCAACCCTTCATTATCCCAGGCAGAAGTTTATTCAGCACCACAAATGCCACCACCGTGGGAAGTTTCCCAACCTTAACAACAACTACGACAACCTTATCAACATAAGGGAAATGCCAAACAAAGGGGAAGACAAAAATTACAACCAAGAAGATTTGATCCACTCCTCATACCACACAGTCAGCTACTACAACATTTACTCAAGGTATCTTTGGTAGAGTAGAGGTCACTGAATCCTCTGAATGGGACACTCCCGCCTAAGTATGATGCAAATTCCAAGTGCGAGTATAATTCCAACTCTCTAGGATATGCCCTTGAAAGATGTTGGGATTTAAGACACAAGGTCCAAGATTTATTTGACAATAGGCAGTTGACGTTTAAAGAAAGGATCTCATTGGCAAATGGTCACCCTTGCCTTGACAAATCCAAATTCTAAGAAGAATCTCCTAAAGTTAGTGGATCAATAAGGAGGCTTATCTCTATATCATTAGGCCTTTGTCATTTCAAATTGTTATTTCTTGCTAAGTGTTATTTGTTATAAACTTTGTACTCTTTGGTTAAGTAATTCTAATAAAATAAACATGCATGTTTTTTTTTTGAAATCGATTCATTCCACAAATAAACAACTACTTTTTTTCTTCCATTGAATAACATTAACAAACTTCAAAGGAGAATGATGAAAATACAAAATAATCTAATTTTGTTGATGTATGGTTTTTAATAGTAAGGCTTAGCTGACAATGTAAGGCATTGTTTCACTTTCTAAACAATGAAGAAATAAAGAGTTAATCCGTAGTTAACCCCCTCGAGACAGAAGTTGGAGTTCTTTCTATTTTCAAAAACCCTTAATTTTAAACCAGGGGCAGGGTAGATTTCAATTAATTCATAGATGCATTCTAATCTCAAGAGAATCAGTCTATCTACGTAAAAGGTTCAAGCATATCTCCTCCCTCGATACATCATTGAGGAAACAATCTAAGCAAAGGTTAAAGCATATTTCCTTCCTCGATACATCATTGAGGAAAAAGTCTAAGCAAGGGTTCGATCACATCATCTTCCTCGTTCACATCAACAAATATTGAGGAAGCAATTAATAAAGACAAAATCCACGAGATCTTCTTCCTCAATACATCATTCCAAATCGAGGAAAACAATGAAGACAAAGCTTACAATAATCAGCGTGGCAGCCACAAATTTTCAAAACAATAAACAAAAAAAAGGAAATTCAAAAAGTCCTGTTAATTCAAAGGAAATAAAAAAACTTGACTTAGGCAAAAAATTAGGGCATCCCGATGGACCAGAAAATTCAAAATAATTGGTCCATGCAAAATGAGGGACTGAAAATAAAAAATTGGAGGCCAATCTTGTGACTTCCACCTCAAGAATCATTAAGGCTTCTCATCAATGCTAAGATCTTATCAATGATTGGATCCTATCAATGCTTTTCATCGACGCTTGGATCTTTATCTATGCTTCTCTTCACCTGCACAACTATGAAATTTCTCTAGGAGATTAAATGCATCTGTTGCATTAATTAAATTTAGGACTGGAGAACATCAAGGTGAATGGGGTGGGATAAATAAATTTTGAGCCTTATATCTTTTTTTTCTTAAACCATGAACCATTTCCTCGTTACAACCTTCAAAAGTCCTAATTAAAGCTAGGTTCACTATGAAAGCATACTCAGCAAGATTTGTGTTAAACTGACTCCTATGTTTGTTAAAATTATTAATCACTTCGCTTCTTCGAATATATATTCCTAATCATCCATTTCTTTTAAATAATCAAACTTTGATTTCCAGAACTTGCATGTGCATCACATTAGAATTACTTTTTCAAAATGTATAATTTTATCTACGAATCAATAACTAGCATCAAGGATATTTCAAAAGAAGGTATGATCAAAGGCAGCATTTCCAAGAAGCTTCTAACTAGGGGAAAAGCATCTAAGAGGACCCTATTAAACAGGGGAAAATACTAATAATTGTAGGGGTATACCACATGAAGATACTATTGATAAAGGGTGATCATTTCGAGATTCAATCAACTTAGATCAAGTTTCAAAGAACTGTTCAATTAGAGGCATACCTTTCGAAGGAGCATTCCTTAATCAAGTCATATCACAACGAGATATGAATCGGTTTCCTCGTTCTAACAAATCTCTCAAGGCCTTGGTAATTAGGGGCAACCTACCAAGATTCAAATGTTGGGGCAGTACGTACCAATTTCATCCTACTGCACGTAGGGTCCAAGTTCCCCTTCAAGCAAGTTCAAGTACAAACTTTTCAAGCTTCAAATACTTGGGGAAATCTATGTAAAGTTCATGGTGAGGTATAAAATTATTTATGAGGGTACTTCCTCCAGATCCTGGAGATTGAAGGGCACATCTTTCAAAATTCGAATGTTGAGGCAAACCACAGCGAGACTCGGTCAAGAGGAGTTGATTCAAAATGGCCCGTCAAAAGCCAAACATTTTCAAGAGTCTTTTAATCAGGGGAATAATGTAAAATAGTGGGATCATTCATGGTATGATCAAACTATTTCCAAGTTCATATCACTGAGAATCTCCTCCAAGACCCTACCAACAAATTAGGGAAAGACAGTCAATATAAGAGCAGGCTCTCCATGCACTTTCATAACCTCCAGTAGGTCTTTCTCCTATAATGGCAATCTTTAAGTTCAAATCGAGTATCGAGAAATCATGATAGCATAACATTCAACCATCATATAACAAGAAACTTCGCCGCATAGGTAAACCTCTATGCTTTAATCATCCACAACCCATCACAGGGGCACCATTAAAAAAAAACATTCAAGTCATAATCATAATGCATAAAGCATATAAATCATGCATTAGGGTTCCTTGATCTATAATTAAGCTATACTTGTCATCTCATCCATATGAAAAAGTCCAACAGCATGGGTCGAGCATATCTCAAAAAGCCCAATTACACATTCACATTTCAAAGTCCAACATCCATTTGCACATATCCATGTCACTCATTGCATACATTAGTCAATCATTATATTTCATGCATCAATCAAATTTACACGCATGGCATAAAACCTTGTTTTATGTAAAGACAATCATCATTGTCAATTAAGCTACCTAATTCTACGTTAAACCTCGGCAGAAGGTAGCTCACAATTTAATCTCGACAGTATATTCCCCTGGTTGATCTCGGTGGATGATTCTCCAGAAGACCTCCACATAAGGTAATTTTCTCAATAGAATATCGACATTAGATTCTCCTGGTTAATCTAGGCAGATGATTATTCAGAAGACCTCGACAAAAGGTATTTTCTCGAAAGAATCTCGGCAATAGATTTCCCGTTAAAGAGCCTCATGTCAAGCATGATGTACACATAACCATATTAAAATGTCAAGGTCATGCACAACATTTGGTGCACCTAACATACAAAAACACCAAAGAACATTTGATAAAGCATCAAAACTTATTCTGGTTGGAAAAACATTAAAAGAAAATCCACGCCTATTTCTACGCCCATGCCTACGTCTACAACTATGTCAACATCCACACCGACGTCCACATCTACGTCCATACCTATGCCCGCACCTACTATACAAATGTCAAGGTCTTGCTTATACTTTTCACCAAATTCAAATCAACTTGGAGATATAATAATTGGCAACAAACAACATGAGGAAGTTTATAACTACAAGAACCCAATGGTTTAACGGAGGAGAATTATCAAAAAATATTTTCCATAATATTTGGGGCATATACACATAGTTTACACCAACATATATTTGAGGCATACACACATTCATTACATATGCACTATAAAGTCCATGTTTCCATACATATGCATCATGCATGACATTTCTCGAAACCTACTACGAACAGAGCCAATATCTTAGGGCCCTCCGCCAGTTCTTACCTCGGTTAGAAACAAATAACAAGAAAAATTTGTTCTCATCTCTGATTTAGTTATCTAATATGTGGATCATTCAAAACAACTTCCTATACACTCCACCCACTTTGTCAGTCTCTATGCGACAATGTGTGAAATTTTCTACATTTAACTTATGTCAGTCTCAACGCAACAATATGTTCTTTCTTTGTGATCTAGCTCATTGTGTCAGACCCCAGGCATCAATGTTGTGAAATCAGAAATTCCATCCATTGTGCCAGTCTCTATGCGATAATGTGTGAAAGTTCATATATTTAACTTATTATGTCAGTCTCCACGCATCAATATATTCTTTCTTCATGGTCTAGCTCATTGTGCCAGACTCCAGGCAGCAATGTTGCAAAATCAACAATTCCACTCATTGTGTCAGTCTCTATGAGACAATGTATGAAATCTACAATTTAACTTATTGTGTTAGTCTCCATGCAATAATATGTTCTTCCTTTGCGATCTAGCTCATTGTGTCAGACCCCAGGAAACAATGTTATGAAGTCATCAATTTCACCCATTGTGTCAGTCTCTATGAAATAATGTGTGAAATTTTCTATATTTAGTTTATTGTGTCAGTCTCCATGCATCAATATGTTCTTCCTTTGAAATCTAGATCATTGTGTCAGACCCCAAGCAGCAATGTTGCAAAGTCAGCAATTCCACCGATTGTGTCAGTCTCTATGCAATAATGAGTGAAGTTCTTTATATCTAACTTATTGTGTCAGTCTCTATGCATCAATATGTTTCCCTATTTGCAAATATAGCTCATTGTGTCAGGCTCCATGCGACAATGCACAAAATATACAATTCAACCCATTGTGTCAGTCTCCATGCAACAATGTTATTATCAAACATTCTCCATTGTGTCAGACTCCATGCAGCAATTTGTGAAATCTACAATTCAACCCATTGTGTCAGTGTCCATGCAGCAATGTTATTATCAAACTTTATCCATTGTGTCAGACTCCATGCAGCAATGTGTGAAATCTGTAATTCAACCAATTACGTCAGTTTCCATGCAGCAATGTTATTATCAAATTTTCTCCATTGTGTCAGACTCCATGCAACAATGTGTGAAATCTGCAATTCAACTCATTGCGTCAATCTCCATGCAGCAATGTTATTACCAAACTTTCTCCATTGTGTCAGACTCCATGCAACAATGTACAAAATCAACAATTCAACTTATTGCGCCAGTCTCCATGCAGCGATGTTGTCAAACTCCTTCCATTGCATCAGTCTCCATGCAACAATGCTTTTACTAGACTTCGTCTATTGCATCAATCTCCATGTCACAATATTGTTATCAAACTTTTTCTACACTATAATCCATTACATCAGTCTCCAGGAAGCCATGTCATCGTCAGAGTTTCTTCCTCAATTTAACTCACCGCATCAGTCTCCACGCAACCATTTCGTTATCATTTTTTGTGATATAAATCTTTGCATCAGTCTCCATGCATCAATGTACAAAATCTGCAATTTAACCCATTGCGCCAGGCTCCATGCAACGATGTGTTTCCTTCTTCGCGATATAGCTTATTGTGTCAGGCTCTATGCAGCAATGTTATTATCAAACTTTTTCCATTGCATCGGTCTCCAGGAACCAATGTCATTATCAAATTTCTTCCTCGATATAATTCATTTCTTCATCCTCCATGCAACGATGTAGTTATCAAGTTGTTTTCAAATATCTATCCCCCAGGTTGTGATAGATATGTGGATAAATCTGCATAATCCATTGCATCAATCTCCATGCAGCAATGTGTTATAACACTTTGTTTTATTCATCCCCTTGGTCACGATGAATAAACAAAATCAAATCAAATCAAAACATACTATATTAGTCTCCAAGAATTAGTAAATCAACTTTACAAAGCTTGTATTATTTTACCTCATAGGTTATGATAAATATGCAAGCAGTCTCTTCTTAGATCTTGACGAGTTATCTGCGTCGTCATATCTAAGTCAAACAAATTTTGGTGCGAACGCGAATTAGAGGATACATTATCATTTATGCCTACTCTTCACATTCATGGGAACGTTGTACAACATATTCTTATAATATTTCAGAAAATTTTTGGGGTCTTCCAATATTTAATAAATTTGTGATCAGAATATGTGAGACCTGCGTATTCTCACACTATTTGATCGAAAAGTAATTAAATAGAGGCAGTTGTCATACCCCAAATTTGTCCTACCATTATATTATACTATGTAGGTTTTATTTTTATGGGGGTGTTTAAAATTAAAGAGGGGTATATTGATCCAAAATGGACCATCAATATCTGATGGCCCATTAGGTTTCTAAAATTTCCATTTCAAGTTAAAAAGGGAGGTACATGCTATTGAAGAAATATTGGGCCATTTCTAAATTAGAATGGCCCATTTAGATTCGGAAGGTTCTGCACCTGAACCATTGTCTGACTGACCATGTCTTTCGAACTTGTCTTCTGACCATGTCTCAGACCATGTCTTCTAAACATATCTTAGAACATGTCTTTGACCATGTCTTCTGAACATGTGTTAAACCACGTCATAGACCATGTCTTATAACATGTCTTAGACCATGTCTTCTGAACATGTCTTAGACCATGTCTTCTGAACATGTCTTAGACCATGTCGTAAGCCATGTCTTCCAAATATGTCTTATACCATGTCTTCTGAATATGTCTCATAACATGTCTTAGACCATGTCTTCCGAACAAGTCTTAGACCATGTCTTTAGACCATTTCTTCTGACCATGTCTTAGACCATGTCATAGACCATGTCTTTAGAACACATCATTTGACCTTATCTTCATAAGATTCACAACCTATGAATATTGATTGGTTAACAACAAACTTACTATACTTCCTGAAAGTTCACAACTTCAGAAGTATCAGAGTCTGGTAAAACGTAACCTAGTTACAAAACTTTCAGATAGTTAACAACTTCTGAATAATCACGTGATAACGGAGAAAACGTTACCAAAGCACACGTTTGACATTCTTTCAGATAGCCCATAACTTCTAAAACGAATGCTAAGTAACATAACAACTTTGTTAAGCTTCTAAACATATTATAACTTTTGAAGCGATAGAGTCTGATTATCTTATTTTCAGAAAGTCTAAAACTTCTGAAGAACATGTATTATCAACGCACGATTACCTTACTTTCAGAAATTTCACAACTTCTAAACAGTGTGGTGTATTAGAGCTTGATTAACCATATTTTCATAAAGTTCACAACTTTTGAACAATAGGTGTTATTAATGCATGATTTCCTTACTTTTATAAAGTTCACAACTTCTTGAATAGTAGGAGTATCAGGGCTTGATTTAAGCATATTTTTAGGAAGTTCACTACTTCTAAAAAATAGGTATATCAGAGCCTATTTCATCCTTTAACTTAGTCATAAATCTCTGACCAAATCATAGATTCAATTCATGATTCGTTTTAGACAATTCACAACTTCTAATAAATACATGGTCTCAGATGCTTAACTCATCAGAGCATTCTTAATGCATCTTGATATTGATCTTCTGATTGGTAGAAGATAATCTCCTGATAACCAATTAACCTGTCTTGTAAAAACCAGTGAACTTTTGCAAATTTCCCGAATCAAACATCAAACAAACTGTTAGTAGTAAAAGCATCATATCATGTTTGGGTTTGAGATCTAAGATTAAGTACTGTCAAAATCATATACTCCCCCCTTTATCATAAATAAAAAATATTTAAAAGACAAAATAAAATTTCAATAAAAATGAATATAGATGTTTGGGATAACTTCATGGAAATGAACATTGAGGTATGTTAGCACACATTATACCAGAATGAGAATATGAATAAGTTAACACACAATAAATTTTTTATTAATTGAAAGGGAAAGAAGTACAAACACGATACAACCAAGGGAAAACAAAATACAAAATAGAGAACAACAACACCTCTCATCAACCATCAAGGACTTTACATATTTTCTCCAAAAGACCATTCTCTTGTCCATTTCTCCGGACAATGTTAATAATCCATTCCTTAAAGAAGAGTTCAGACAAAACTATTCCAAAGGGTATGTAGACTTGTGGTGACCTCTGGAAAGATTAATTTTGTCCTGCAAATAATTGAATATAGTCCGAGGAAAGTTCATTCGGGTTTTATTAACCAAGAGAAAGAGAAAAAGTCAATCATCGTGAGATAGGATGTCTTTGTTAACTTCTCTTGGAAGAAAATTGGTTAACACAAGCTTAAACCAAACTATAGGAATGAGAAAAAGATTTTCAGGGTTTGTAAGTTCATAGATGGATGACGTGTTGTAGAGAGAAACAAGCCCCTCAATAAAGGGATACTGACGCTGAAATTATTCGACAATGATACAAGTGTTAACACAACCAATAGCAACATCGATGGAGAAGGGAGTAATGATGATGGGAACACAAAAGACACGAGATGCAATGGAACACTCTTTACACCTTACAAAAGCATATTTCGATAAATATTTTACAAGGTTTGTGTAGATGGGTCCACGCAGCATGGTGAGAAAACTTTAACAACCTTGACAATGCATGGTTATGGTTACACTGAAAGTCGCCTCTCTTTCTCTTAAACAAAGAAGATTGATTTGTTCTTCTGAAATGACTTCAATAAATTTCTCATTTAGATGAAAGATTATTAGATACATGAAAAGAGGATGCATGAGATGAAGAATTTTGAGAAAATATGGGTCTATTAAGTAGAGGGAAGAAAACCTAATAGACACGAAAAAATGTTCAGAGAAGAGACGCACTTGTAAATGACAAACCACTGAGGGAAAACATATGGAGGTAGAGATAAAGATAATTTCCACGACAGGAAATAGACATGAGGGGGAAAAGTGTGCTAGTAAGTTTCATTTCCAAGGAGTTGTTCACCTAATGTGTCAATCTAAATGTATACAGTACTTTGTAACTTGACAGAAGTCAGACTGAAGAGTAAGTGTATACGTTTGATCAAACATTAATTTCTGGAGTCAATTTTCCAGTTTCTCAATACATAAAATCTTCTACTATGAGGATTCTACAAAAAAAATACTTTAATCATATGAGAACATTATTAATCAGATGTCTCAATATTAAAAAATAAATTTCCACTGGATCTCAATTTTTCATTCCGAAGAACTTATTTTGATATAACATCTTTTTCATTCTGGGAAAGAAACCATCTTTAAATGTTTCATAATGAAGATCAGTCTATCCTTGAAAAGTTTTTTTTAAAGATATCAGCCCATTGATAGTCTGTATCTATGAATTTTAAATATAAAATTCCCTTCTGTACATAGTCTCTGATAAAATGATGTTTTATCTTAATATGTTTGTCACTAGAATGTAAAATAGGATTCTTTGATAAAAAAATAACAAAAGTATTATCACAGAAGATAGGAATGTTACTCTCGAATTTTTGATAATCTTAAAGTTGACTCTTCATCCAAAGAATTTGTGTACTACATTCAGAAACATAGATGTATTCAGCTTTTGTAGTGGAGAGCGACTATTATGGATTTCCTATTGTTGGACCATGAGATTAAATTCTCCCTGTGAAACTGGAAGCTTCCAGAAGTATTTTCCTCTCAAGTCTATTACCAGCGTAATCAGCATCATAATAACCTACTAATTTATATTCACTTGATTTTCTATAAGACAAACCAAGATTAGTAGTACCTTTAAGATACTTGAAAATTCTTTTGACAATAGTCAAGTGAGATTCTCTAGGATCTTATTAGAAGCATGCACACAAGCATACGTTGAATATGATATCAGGTCTAGAAGTAGTTAAATATAATAGAGAGCCTATCATACCTCTGTATAGCTTCTGATCAATCTTACCACTTACCTCGTCCTTTTCCAAAATACACGTAGGATGCATTGAAGTTTTGGAAATCTTGCATTCAAACAAGTTTAACTTCTTCAGAAGTTCTTTGGTATACTTACTTTGATGAATGGGGGTTTCTTCTGACCCCTGATTTATCTGGATCACAAGAAAGAAATTGTGTTCTCCCATTAAGCTCATCTTAAATTCAACCTGCATAGTCTTAGCAAATTCCTTGCAAAAATAGGCATTATCAGAACCAAATATGATATCATCAATATATATTTAAACTACTAGAATGTCATTTTTGAAATACTTACAAAATAAGGTGGTATCAACCTTTCCTCTAGTGAAATGATTTTCTAAAAGGAAACTGCTTAATCTTTCATACCAAGCTCTAGGAGCTTGTTTTAGACAACACAATTATTTTTAAGTTTAAAGAAAAAATAAGGGTTTTTAATATCTTCAAAATCAGGAGGTTGGTGTACATATACTTCCTCGGTAATGTAGCCATTCAGGAATGCAATTTTAAAATCTATTTGATATGGGATGATGTTGTGATTAACAACAAAATAAATTAAGAGACGAATATACTCTAACCTGGAAACCAGTGCAAAGGTTTATGTATAGTCAATCCCTTATTGTTGAATATATCCTTGTGCAACCAATCGAGATTTGTTTCTGACAACATCTCCCTTCTCATTGAGTTTGTTTCTGAAGACCCACTTAGTTCCAATTACAAGAATTCCTTTGGGTCTAAGCATTAGATCCAAAACAACATTTACTAAAAAATTGACTGAGTTCTTCTTGCATGGCAAGAATCTAATCATTTTCCAAAAGCACTTCATTAATGGATGTAGGCTCTATCAGGGACACCAAACCAAGAAGGGTGACTTCAGAAGGTTTCAAAAATGATCTGGTTCTAACAGGTTCAATTTTATCTCTAAGAATCAATTCTTTGGAATGTAATAATCTTTGTCTGGGCTTTCTCAATGGTATTTGTGCTTTAACTTCTTCTGGTTGAACATCTTCCAATTCTTTGACCTCTTTTTCTTCTGAACCATCTTTATTACTTTCAGTGCCTAAAAAGGTAATCTCCAGATCTGCAAGTTTTTCAACTAGATTTGACTTTTTAGGGTCAAGCTTATCATCAAATCTACCATCGATTGATTCTTCAACAATAAGTGTTTTATTTTTGTATACTCTGTAGCCTTTTGAGAGTTCAGAATATCCTAACATGATGCAAGTTTGAGCTTTAGAATCAAACTTGTTAATATTCTCTTTAGTATTCAATATAAAACAAGAACACCCAAAAGGATGAAAATAAGGGATGTTAGGCTTCTTGTTCTTTCATGGTTCCTAGGTAGTCTTATTCTAAATGGGTCTTATAGAGACTCTGTTATGAATGTAACACACTGTGTTTACAGCCTCTGCCCAAAAGTGTTTTTCCATGTTGGTTTCATTTATCATGGTTCTAGCCATTTCTTGTGAAGTCCTATTCTTCCTTTCTACAACTCCATTTTATTATGGAGTTCTAGGGTAGGAGAAATCATGGGAAATGCCATTCTCATCAAACAACTTCTTAAAATGTTTATCCTCAAATTCTCCTCCATGGTCACTTATAAACTTGACATTTCCGAGACTCATCTCATTTTTCACTTGGTTATTTATAGAAGTTAGTGAACACAGAATGTGACTCATCCTTGTGTCTAAGATATTTTTCCCAAGTCCATCTATTATAGTCATCAATAATGACCAGTCCATACTTCTTTCCATTGATTGATGCAGTTTTTACTGAACCAAACAAATCAATATGCAGAAGTTCTAATGGTTTGGAGGTAGTGTTAGTATGATGTTTTATGGATTGGCATAATTTTATCTAAAGCATGGTTTTCCATAACATGATTGTTGTTATGTGTTTATTAGCCAGATGTCAAAGACAATGTCATGACATCTTGGTGTGATACAAGTGGGACTATAGTTTGGTTTATTCTTGACAGATCATTAATTGATTCTATGAGATTTAAGTTGTTTATATCTCGCTAATTTATCGCATGTTAAGAGTTTTAAATCTGGAACAAATAATATCTCCAATAGTGCATATGTTGCTATAATTGGTTGATTTAGACTAATTAGGAAACCTTATTTTTGTTCTAAGAATCATGGAGAATTTCCTGCACTGATTTGTGCATCTCTCAGTATGGACAACAAGAAATATCTGGGCGAAGATTCAAGGCACGAGGATGGTTTGAAGAGTATTTAAAGAAACTACCTAGACCTAGGAGAATTAAGAATTTATAAAAATAAGGGGAAGCCATATTTTCTCACTCTTGGGTTTGAGTGTTCTTCAAGGGAGTTTCTCTTTTTGTGTACGTCCTCATATATCTCATATACATTTGAGTTGACGGATGTTGCTTGTTCATCAAGCTATTGTTCACCTCGAAGCTATGAAGCAAGAGTTGAGTGTTGTTCTTGGAGGAATCTTTTAAGCAACTCCGATTATTTGATTTGGAAGTGTGATCTTCCTATTTTTATCTTCAGGTTTCTATGACTGTAACTTGATTTGAGATAGACCCTATGATTGGGATATGTATTTTATCACTGCGGTGATTGGAAGTGGGATGTCAATTTCTCATATCTAGGGAGGACCTAGGTAGAAGTTGCACTAAATAGGGACTAGGCGCGAAGTTGTAAGATTGGGACTAGTTTAGATTCAAACTAATTCTCATAATAGTGGATTTACTTCCTGGCTTGATATCCCCCTATTTGTAGGAGTTTCTCGCGAACAATCTCTAGCCTCATAATTAAAGGTTACTTTCATGACCGACTACAAAAGTCCTAGACTATGTGTTAAGTATGAGAGCGTTGAAGTAATTTAAAGTACGAAAGAATGTAATAAGTAAAGTTAAATATCAAGAGAGGTAAAAATAAATTGCGAGGTAGAAATGACTTGAAATAAACAGCTTTGAATTTAAAAGGTGGACGCAATCATATATTTATCAAAACTGACTCGTTTCTCTGGATGCTGGTTGTTTGAGTGCTCTCTTAAAATGTTAAAAAAATGTGACCCCTATAATGAATACAACAATTTGCTTATATAGATGCTAAAATATAACTGTCGACGGTTACTTGTACAACCCACGTTGCAAATTCATGTGGAACTGCTTCCACACTTTCCACGTTCTACTGACACTTATCATTGGTAACTTCTTTTGCCGCCATTTGCTCTTTCCTTCAATTGACCTAGGCTTTGTTGACACAACTTCCTCTTCCAACACTATCTCAACTCAATCTTTGAGGATTTCCTTTTAGACCCTGTCGACAGCCCCTGTTTGTCACTTTGTAGAATAAAAATCACTTCATTCATCGAAAGATGTCATCCACTTAAAACCTAATCCTACAATCGAAGATTACTTGTCAAAAAATTTCCCCCCAAAATCCCAAGTTCGAAAGAGCTTCTTTCGACTGAGAATTTTGGCATTTTTAGCTTTTTTGAATTTTCGACTACACGTCTTTTCAAATGACGTTATGCTTCATGATTACCACTTTTTGCGCCACTATTCCCAATGTCATTCTATCATTTCTCACGATGACTCCTAGTTTCTAGGGCGTGGGATTTCAACAAACCCTACCAAATTTTCCGCTTCTAATAATTCGTGACACTCATCACCTGGGTGCCATTTTTCCATCATCGACAACTTGAATCTATCTATAAATAAATCTTTAGCTTCTCATTTTCACTTCCTCTTTCTCGTACCCATTTTCCTGGAAGTTCTACTGTACAGAAAAACCCGTTTGTCTTCTCTTTTCTTCCTTTTCACTATAATAGCATCTTCCTCCCATGCTTCTTTCAACACAGGTAACAACCCCATAGCTTTCAATCTCACATAAGAAGAAGGTTTATGAGACATTCCTCGGCCACCTTCTACGAATGCATTCAAAATATAAAAATGGAAAAACAAGATGCTTATACCTTTTGTAGTAGTTGAACAACTGTTCGCTTTCCATGGACTGAATCTAGATGCAAGGTCTCACCCACACAAGGTACAACGAAACTTTCCTTGTTTTTCTCTTGCTTTCGTGTCTGCATATGAGAAGCGTCCTCTCGGCGTGAAATTTATGAAAGCCATCAGGATTTTTCGCTCCATGCTCACTCTCGGTAATAAGGGTTGGGTCGCGTGGCTCAACAAGGTACAAGTGAACAAAGAAACCCAATGGAAGGAGAATGGTATCTTTGACAACATCCAACGTTCTAGAACTACTCACAGGATAAATCCCAGCATGATCCTTGCTTCAATTTACTTCTGGGAAGGTTTGACCAATAACTTATAATTTCCTTGTGGAATGATGACTCCTACCTTGTTCGACATTGGTGCTATCACGGGTATCGCACCTTTAGGTGAAACTTTCCACCCTACACTGTCAACCAATTTTGAGTTCAACTTCAGTCGACCTAGTCTTCATCAATACATTGAAGACCATCACGTCAAAGATAATTCAAAAATCGATGACAGAGAGCATATTGTGTTTTCGACATGTTGGATTTCATATTACTTATTCTTCACAGGCTCTCTTCAAGTGGATAAAGGCTACATCAACTTAGCCATCCAAATTCATGAAGGTCAAAAGATATCTCTAGGTAAGCTGTTATTGGCTTTTTTAAACCAATCTATGGGTCACGCCTCTATTAGAATCAAGATTCTCCCTAAAACTAACAAGTTACTCCTTCTCTCTGGTCCCTTGTGTCTATTACAACACTGACTGAATGCCACTTTCAAACATCTTGTAGGTTACCCTGTTTCTGAAGCCCTTGTGCGCTTTCCTGATGATCGAACCATTGAAGGTACACGACTTGGTTTGTCTACCCCTCAAGAAAACTTTAAAGAAGTTAACTTTCTGAGATATATCTATATGTTCCTTGAGGACAACTTTGTTTCTGACATGGACCTTTTTCCGGGCCGACATGTTGGTCCCATCTGGTTCAAAAACCCTTTTCCTGGTGTCTCTCCTCCCGTTGTTGCTCAATCGAATGTTGTATGGAGAGAATTTTTAACTCCAACTCTCATTTCTTTCCATATAGACACTTGGTAAAATGGTTATGGCTTCAGCGATTATTAGCCGAATCTAGTAGCACGCCAGTTTGGCCTTAGTCAAATGTTACCCAAATCTCTATACTCTTACTACACTGATGTTTGTTGGCCAAGGCGCACTCTTTCTGTTGAGGAACACCATAATTGTCTCCTCTTTCATAGGAAGACTCAAACTTTGGAACTTCTGACACTCCATTTTCAACAATCTTTATTTACTACTGCTGAGTTCGACACGTGGTGGTCCAAATGTAAGGAACAACATTTTTCTGCAGCCTCCTTCTTGCAGAGACTCTCAGAGGCTTTTGACCCACTGAAAACACAACCAAATAGTTCGACAGGTACACTCTCAATACTTCTGCTTAATTTATCATTTCACCCCCGTAGAAGTGTTACATTTTTTTACCATTCTTTGGGAATCATAGTGGACCATGCAGACTCTACAAAGAAAACTCCTAGAAATGCTCCAGAGACCTCAGTTACCGTTACCGGAGAAAGCCCAGATCAATTGGTACCTTTTCTTTACACCCAACTCTTTTGTTCAAAGGTTCGTGTCGACAAGCAATTTTCGACTAAAGGGAATAAACATAAAGCTATGGGGATTTGTTTGGATAAAGAGGAATATAGTAATGGAAAAGCAACAAAATGCATCGAGTAGGGAGAGGACTTCAATGAAATGAGCTAGTCGACGAAGGCATGTAGATCATTGGGCAGCTGCCGACAAAAACAAAGGTCGAAGAAGCTAAAGAGAACATGCGTACTGGCGGGAATAATTATCAATGGTGTAGAGCTAGCAAGAACACGGGAATACTCAAACAGACCCCACGAAACCCAAACATGGGCTGGTAACTGTCGATGGTTACATATTTAGGATGCCTATTTAAGAAAATTTATGTATTTGTGTTAGAGGTCGCATTTCTTCACATTTAATAGCAATACACTCAAATTACCCGCATCTAAGAGAGAAACGAGTTCAAGCTTAACAATGTATGAATGCTTCCACATTTAAATTCTTAGCAATTTACAGTCTTTGATTTATTTACATTGCAATTGCCTTTACCTTTTTTCCCTTTTACCCCTTTTTTCCACCCAAAAACACTTTAAACACTAAGTATGAGATTATTGTAGCCGATCCCGCAAGTAACCTTTAATAAGAGGAGATCGATTATTTCGCGGGGAAATAAATTGGAACACCCAGTGGGACACGTTTGTGTTTAAGTCTCCTTGTTTTGTGCATGAAATTAAGAAGTGGTAGAAAAATGGTAGATCCTAGAACTTATGAAAGAAATCAGAATCTGGGAGGAAATACCAGTGTGGCGGTGAGTGTAGGTTTCAGCCCGGCGGTCGTATATTCGACAACGCCAAATATAGTTACCACAACATAGACAATAACTGCAAGACAAATGATGGTCACAATTATTGGGCCTTATGTGCCTAGTTTCACAAGAGAAACACATGATAGTGTGGTTCCAATTTCTGGACAGTTTGTGCCTAGTTTTTCTAGAAATATACACGAGTATGGAATGCCCACAATAATGATGGTAGGATTGCATAATATCAGTCCAACATTTGCCGAAAATTCTGCATTTTCACCATATCACCCTCCAGGGCTGTCGAAAAGCCAAGTGGG
This sequence comes from Vicia faba, assembly GCA_948472305.1. Taxonomy (NCBI): domain Eukaryota; kingdom Viridiplantae; phylum Streptophyta; class Magnoliopsida; order Fabales; family Fabaceae; genus Vicia; species Vicia faba. Next base: position 487,516,104 of record OX451739.1, read on the forward strand.
GCATTCAACTAGTTTGGGTATTTCCAACCAAATTATGCCTACTTTTACTTTAAGTATTGCCGCTGTCATGAGGCAACATATGGATGAAAGTAAACACAAAATGGTAAATATGCTCACTCAACAGATGAGTCTAATATTAAGACCTTTAATTGAAAATTCGATGCAAAGTTATCAGATGTTACCAGCTCAGATGACTCGCATGGGAGACTTTGTTGGTGCTCCCAGAGCGCCAATTCGACAAGCTACACCTTGACCACCTGAGGTACCAGTGCAGTATGAGGAAGTTTTCAACGAAAGAGGTTGAACAAGATCCACTGACTCCTCCACGTGTCGGTCCCATACTTGGGATAGTACAAAAACCCTAGTAGTAGTAGCAAACCGAAACCAGAATACCGACCAATTGGTCAGGCAGGTTCGACGTGAAACAGTGGCTAGGGAACAAAACCTAGAGGCCATTGTCGAACGAATAATGGTTAGGAATGGGATAGATACTGGATGTCAGAACATATGTTTCTCCTTTTCCATATTTCGTATTACAAACGGAGTTACCAAGGGGTTGGAAACTCCCAAAGTTCACTAAGTTTGTAGGGGATGTCGAAGATTCCACTGTCAAACATGTTGCCAGATATCAATCTGAACTGGACGATTTAGTAGTGAATGAGGATTTGAGGATGAAATATTTTCCCGATTCTATGATGAAGAATGCATTCACTTGGTTTACAATACTTCCCACACACTCGGTCCAAACATGGACCCAGTTAGAAAAGTTATTCCATGAATAATTCCACATGGGGCATCCCAAGATAAGCCTAACAGAATTGTCCAGTGTCAAGAAAAAGTGCATTGAGTCGATAGACCAATACCTTAACAAGTTTAGACTTCTGAAAGCATGTGCTTTACACAAGTCCCCAAACATGAGTTGGTCGAAACGGCTACAAATAGATTAGAGTATTCCATTAGGAAGAAATTGTTGGACACCCAATCTTTGAAAGATATGGCTCAATTGGCTGCGAAAGTTCGAATAATCGAAGGTTTGAAAGCTGAAGAACCAATCGAAACAAGTATCACAAAAAAGGGAAAGTTGCTTATATGGAAACTTTCGAATGTTCTTCTGACGAAAACGAGTTAGGGGAGGAAACAAAGGCTAATGTGGATGAACTCCATCCTTGACCCCCCTATGGGGGTAAATTGTTGAAACCTTCGAATGGGAAAAACCCCGTCGAAACTGAAAAGAATGGCAAAGCCATTACTAAGACCTATACTTTCGACATAACCAAATGTGATGAAATAATTGATTTTTTAGTAGCTGATGGTCAAATTGTGGCCCCTCAGGGCCTAAAGAATCCTCCACTTAAACAAAAGAAAAAGAGGGGATTATGTAAATTTCATAATTTTCTTGGTCATAAAACTTATCAATGTGTTCTTTTCCGGGATTTGGCGCAGAAAGCATTGAAAGATGGCAGGCTTCAAATTGGCGAGAAACCAAAGATGCAAGTCGACACTGATCCTTTGAAAGTTGAAGAGGCTTTATTCTCAGAGCCTCTAGATTGCATGATGGTCGAAGCTACCAAGGGCCTCGACAGAGAGATTATAATGATTGGTGACATAGAATTTATGATGGTCGGAACCAATGAAATTTACGACCTAAAGATGGAAGATGGATTACAGGCAGTGTACCCTCAGCCTGAAGAAAGTTTGGCCGATTTCCAAGAGAAATGCAGAGTGAAAGGGTCGAAGACAAAATTAGGCCCAAGATGCAACACTGTGTTTAATGAAGAAGCAACTGAGAAGTATGAAGCTGTCAAAAAATAGGCTCTTAAACAAGAGAAGCCTCCAGTCCCAAGGTTTGTTTCCGACAAGAAAGGAAATCCTCGACGTGATGAGGAGTACAAAAAATTGTTCCAACAGTCTCGTCCAAAAACCTTTCGCCCTCAATCAGATATTCCATAGAAAAATAGATGGAATCAGTGAGCCAAAAGGGGGGTAAGAGGCCAAAGTGGAAAGTTATTGTGCACGAAGCTAAGGCCCAGGAGAGGAAAGTTGAGTTGAAGGGTTACCAAGTTTCCCCCAACTATATGGAAAAAAACCCAATGACAAGGACGCAATGGAGGCTTTATCAAAGGAATAAAAAGGCAGCAATAGAAGCTTCGACATCTCAGGTGAGGTCAGTCGAGGACAACATCTGTGTCAAAGACATACTACCAGCGGAAGCCACAAAGCCAATAGAGTTCCCTATTCCAAAGGTGTACTATCCTAAGTCGAAGCTGGCTTAAAAATAAAAATCCATAGCAAATCAAAGAATGGTTATGAAGGTGGCTCCTTTAGGAAATACAGAATTGATGGCAACACAAAATATGGAATATACTCATGTGCCTTAGTATACTCCCACATCTGAAGGTGAAGAGGAGGAAGAACCTGACTATGAGCCTTCCCTAGAGGATGACATGGTGGATGACGATTGTGATTATGGTGAGGACTTCATCATTAATTGTGAAGTTGTGTCGATTCTTCCTACTGAATACGACATGGTGTCAGAGGTATCAAAAAATGAAGATGGTTTTATCTCTGACGAAGCAGCTGATGAGAAACCTCTATGCTACTATGTGATGAATAGTGGTGTGGTCGAAGAACATAAGGATGTATTTGAAAAGTCAAGCCCAAGGATTTTATGTCATCTCAAGCCTTTATTCATAAACGTGAAGGTAGATGGCACGCCAATGAACAAGGTATTTATCGATGGTGGGGCAGCTGTAAATTTAATGCCACGTGCTCTATTTAAGAAAATGTGGGAAGTGTGGGTAGGAGCTTCGACCTCACAACATGGTGTTATCAAACTATGAAGGAAAGACCAGTAGCATACTGGTTGTCACCCAAATAGAATTGGTTGTTGGAACAACAACCAGATCAACATTATTTATGGTTATAAATTCCAAAGCCAACTTTAATTTATTACTTTATCGTGAATGGATTCATGAAATAGGCGTAGTCTGTAAGACCCCAATTCTACTCGAAAATATATATGAAATCAAAGTTATAAAATTCAACAACCGAATTAGGATGGTACAAATTCAACCTAAAACAATGGTATTCATCACTGATACATAACACGTTAAACTTTGATGAACCAACAAAACATAGATTAATCTTTTAAAGCCAACAACTTTCATAACTATGCAGTGGAATCATAATATTCAAATTGTAATAATATAACATCTTTGTCCCACTAAAACAACTTCAAATAACAAGTATTTAACAAACAATAACTTAAGGTTCAATCAACTAAAATAATAACAACAATAAAATAACAAGCGTTCATCCCCCCCGAGTGTTATGTATTAGAGTAATGACACCGAATCGAACTACTGAAGGTAAACCGCCTTCAGTGTGGATTACTTGCACGTTACCAACATAGGGGTAACATTCAAACAGAAGGGGTCATATATCGAACAATATAATCGGATGTATGGAAAACATTATATTAGAATCAGTTCATGCAAAAATCACCGCTTCATAATTATTAACAACATAAGCATAATAAAATCAACCACACAATGACACATAATGCAACACACAATGCAACTTATCTTTATGAAAATGCATGTGGTACCAATGGAGCAAAACTCCCAACTTAAAAATCTGCCAATATATAGAGGCATCAACAAGGCATAAGCCTTCAACTTAATATTTTGCCAATCCAGGCCAACTTAACGAGCATCAGCTCCAACTTGATATGCGATGTATGTGGCACAACATGAATGTAGCAAAAATCAACAACAACTCAACATAAATCAATGTTGTCCATAAGCCTACAAAATCAACAATAATGCAACATCAACATAATTCAACTTTGGCCATAGGCCTATAACATCAACAATAATTCAACATCAACATGATTCAACTTTGGACAAGCCTATAGCATAATATCTGCCAAAGTTAGAGGCATCTCAACCTAATTCATCAACCTGCAAATTCTCAATTCAGAACAACTTATACAGCATGAGTATCGACCAAACCAACATGTATGGGCAAAAGGGATAGGAAGAACTATGCGCCCCTCGACATGCACAAAAACAAGATAGAATAACAACTAACTCAATACCCCTCGACACGCACAGAAACAAAGAAGAATAACAACTAACTTATGCTCCTCGACACAACTTGTTGCTCTGTGCAGCTCGATATCAATATTGTTCTCCTCGGCATGCCTTGCAGCCTAATACCGCTCGACATCCAACACATATATTATCCGACACACCTCGCAGCCTACATGTCACTCGGAACCTAACACCATCAGCATCCTCATTGACCACTAATTCTGGACAACAACATAGAACAATACAACATCATAACAATCACCACAACATAATTCGTGGTTTCTAGCAAACTACTCAGAATAACACAGCAATGGGCAACTATATCTACTTTCAACAGATTTACTAATTGTACAAGACAGTCACGATGAACCCTTCATATAACGACCACAATAATAATTTAATAATTTTCCTGTCAATCGCTCAGAATATCACAATATCCTAACGACCACGCCAACAGGTAAAATCTACACTTACCTAATCATCGATTATACCGGGTGTGATACAGTGGGAGAGTTGACTTGAGATTTTTGCGTTTTATCGCAAATGTTGCGGTTAGCAAGAGTCTCCACTGACTTTTCTTTTATCCAAAAGGAAAAGTGAAAAAGCACAGGAAATACCTTTGAGATTGTTTCTTGAGTTCGGGGGGGTAGATTATGAAAAGGGAAGGTATTAGCACCCTTTTCATCCATGTTTTTCCATGGGCTCTTAGTTACTTTCTTGATCACTTGCTTTTTGTTTTGAAATTGTGCTTTGTGTGGTTTTGAAAGTATTTTGTAAAAGAGGCCATTGTTTAGGCAATCTTTGTAATGATTCCCGTTCGTAAGAATGTATACAAATATGTTTGTCTTTTTGAAAATGTTTTCAATGTTTGTAAGATTTTTTTAAATGTGTGTGTTTTGAAAATAGCAAGGATTGTTGTTTGAAATGGAGCAAGTAACTAGAAGTAATCTACCTACTCAAATGTCTTTCTTGTTCATTTTCTTTTCCTTTGATATTATTGACTTACCATCTATTTAGTAAGCAACCCTATCTTTGGATGTAAACGGGACGGGCGTGGGTCATCGTATAACCATGAATAGCAATGTTGCAAAGTATCTTAGCATTTTGAGGGACCAAGATCATTTTGTAAGGCAACTTTGAATAGCGTCATCGAGGGACTATGATCTTATATTTATTTGTTTTGCCAAGATACTTCGCATGCGTAATATGGCTATTTTTGTATAAGGCAACCAAGTGGAGAAACCGTAAGAATGCTTGTATGCAAGTGTGTTATTTTCATGCTTGATTTTGTCTTGGATTTAGGGTTTTCTATTTGATTTGTTTTTATCTTGCCATACAAACCCTAATTACTATCATGGTATATAAAAGCGGTAAATTGCGTAATTTAAATATTACTACGCTGTTACAACATTGTATGGGATGGGGGAATACAAATTATGAATGGGGATTTGCAATAATGTAAATCTAATTAAGCTATTACAACCAAATCGAATTTGTACAAATATTTGAATAAATAACATACAGTATAAATATGCAATGATATGTATACAAGAAAAAAGATTTTTGTTTTGTTTTTCATATAAAGAAAAGTTTTGAATTAAACCTAATAAATAATATAAAAAAAGGAAATTATTTTTATACATTGATTAACCCTAATTTCTAACTTAAGAAAATAAAGTTCTTTAAGTATTATTTTGTATATTTTTGTCTTAAAATAATAAATAATATTAATGCAAATGTTTTGGTCTTTTTATATGTCAAAATAAATATTTATAAGTATAAAAAAAAAAGGATAAAAATATATCTAAATTTAATTTATTTTTACAAGTTTATTTAAGAAAAATAGTTAGTATATAATAAAATAAAAATATATTTTTTTATGTAAAAATAAAATAAAATAAACAAAAATGCAATATTTAATATATTTATATTTTTTTCATGATTTTATAGTATTTAAGAAAATATATTTGATGAAAAAAATGGAAATAAAATATAAATAATAAAAGATTGAGCCAGGGGTGTTGTAAGGAGGAAGGGAGGCAAATGATAGAAAAAAAGAGAGACCCATAAGCTTGAGCCCAGCGCTGCAAAAAAAAATAACAAAAATGAAGTTGAAAAAATATGAAAAAAAGCAAAAGGTAGCGCCAAGGTTCGAACCCATGACCTATGCATTTCCAGTGCACAACCTTGCCACTGGGGTGGCTGTACATCTGTTAGTTCATATGAAAACAAAATACATAACATGAATCCCTTCCTTGCCCTGTACTTCGTCTTCTTCCTCAAGCTGGCCAGAACCTCTGTATCTTTCTCATTTCTCCATGAAAATGGAAACTTCAAACATGAAAATGGTAGTACTCTTTCTCACGATTTTAACCATGTAACTCATGTAAACTAATAATCAAAGATCAAAGTGAATTTTAATGGCCCTAATTTCAACCCTAATTTTTACAGAAATTTGAACTCTAAAATTCTCTATACATAATGAACAGAAATGAAATATATGCACATGGTTGGCTTTAGCACAAGGATATCTACATTTTATCTTCACAAATCGTAACCTATGGATGCCTGTATGAAGAGATAGAAGTTGGAGTTCTTACCTCTTTCAGTTGAGATCGTGAATGGAGTTTGAGTGAGTTTTATGAAGGCCTGAAGATCCCTTTAGCTTGCCTGATCCTCCCTGAGTATGTTCCAATCCTTTCCTTTATTTGAAAGTACCTGAATCTCTCTATCCAAGTCAACCTGCAAGCTTGAAAAACAAAAATGGCAGATGAAGTAGGAGGAGTTACAGTGAAGGGATGATGGTCTGGAACACTTGGATATGAGGTAGGTAAGGTGTTTGAGTGATTAAAACTTGAAACGCACGAGTAGATATGTGGATTGCTATGCTTGGTCTCAAACTGCAAGTTTTGACATTTTTTGTTGATAGGGAGTTTTAGGGAGTTTATGGCCTTGTGCAATCGTGTTCTAAGTTGTAATATGTTTGTGTATAAGTATAAGGAAGGTTTCTAATCCACTCCACCACATATTTCTCAGTTATAGGCTTTTTTTCACTCTTACTTGCTTTTTAAGAAAGGTGAAGAGACCAATCCCTTCATGCTTGTACAAGCCTGCTTGGAGTTGGTACAAGTCCTAGACAACTTGTATTTGGTTTATAGGACTTGTGTGTTCAGAGAAAACATGTCCAATGCTCAAGAAGTGAAAAGTTGCAAAAGTTATGCTTTTCTAAAATGGCAATGGCAACTTTGTGCCATTTATGGAATTAAAGCTTGGAAAAAGACTCTTGTGCTTGGATTAAGGATTTATCATCTATGTAAACATTAAATTATGAAGTGAGAAACAAGTTTGAGACCTGTAAAGCAAGGATTAGGCATCATAGGTTCAGATTTGAATTTTGTTCTTCATGAAATGGCTTGAAATCAAAGTGAGAAATTGTCAACTTCCTCTCTTCGATTCTCCCTACTCAAGAATGATCTCAAAGAGTTCTTTGACATTTTGGAAAGCTTGCCATGTGATCTATAACTCATCTTTGAAATGAATTTCAAGATTTCTCTTGTAATTAGGTGATAAATTGCCATGAAGTTAGGTGAAAAACCTGCCTAAATTAGGGCAAAATTTCACTAAGTTATTTTAGTTCATGAGCATGTATTCACAAAATTATATCTTGAGATACAAGCATCTTTAGGGAAAAATGTGTGAAGCAATGTTGTATATTTCATGGAGATCTACAACTTTCATATTGGGAACTTTCTTTGAATCATCATGTATCATGGTGGAAAATTGGCTTAAATTTGAGAAAAAATAAGAAATTTTCTATACTTAGAAAATTTTCTAAGTTAAGAAAAATTTCAAATTTCAAAACCAAATCTTCAATCTTTGGTTTCTTGATGAAAAAGTTTCACATTTTGACATGTTTTGATGAATTGTGATCCTTGGCACTTGATTTTGACCAAAAAGTCAAAGTTTGATTTTTCAGTATACAGTTGACTTTTGATCAGTTGACTGCAAATTTCATCTGTCAATCCAATGAAAATGCAATTTTTTGAACCATATCATTAGGTTAAGATGATGCAATTGAGCTCTTGGAATCATGCTTCAAACTAATTGGTCATTTCCTAGGTCAAAAATCAGAAATTTCCGTTTCTCAGTCAAAACCCTAATTTTGACCATTTTGCCCTTTTGATGATTTGATCAAATTTCTTGAGGAATTGTGATCCAAACTTGATCAAATGATACATATGAGTCTAAAATGTTGATGTGGATAAAAAATTATGAAGTTTGACTGTAAATTGGCCATGGTTGACTTTTTCCCCAATACAACTGATTTTTAGGTCAACTGTCCAATTGACTGATAAAAAATGTGATTCAAAGATTGAAACTTGACATGAGTAATCTTAGGGGTCCATAATGATGTTTGAAAGTCATATTAATCATTGATAGTCCCAAAATCCATGTGCAATCCAAACCCTAATTTTGAGTCATCAGTGCAAGATGAGATGTCTTGAGCTGATCAAACCCTAATCTAGTCTTGAGTTAAAGAGATATTGTGAGAAAATCTTGATAAATGAGAGGGAAAATTTTGGGGTACAACAACTTCCCCTGTTCAATCTTCTTAAACCTGAAGAGTTAGATTGGCGAGTTTTGCCATTCGTGACTCGAAGGTGAAAGAATGATCGGACACTAGAGTGCCCACAAATTTGCACTCGATGATGTGATGATAGATGGAGTGGGCTTACAGATGCCATTTGGAGATGTGATAGAATCTTGCCATAGATGGGCTTGTAGATGCCATCCAAGAACGTTTGTTGAATTGTAAGTTATAAGCTGAAAGAATAAGTATCAGAATGGTGTCCGTATCTGGAGCGTATCTGAACTGTATCTGAAAGGTTGTATCTGAATGAGTATTAGAATGGCATCTGTGTCTGGAGCGTATCCGTACTGTATATGAAAGTTGAATCTGAATGAGTATCATAATGTCGTCCGTGTCTGGATCATATCTGAACTGTGTCTTGAAAGTTGTATTTGAATGAGTATCAGAATGGCATCTGTATCTGGAGCGTATCTGAACTGTATCTGAAAGTTGAATATGAATGAGTATCAGAATGGCATCCGTATCTGGAGCCTATCTGAACTGTATCCGAAAGTTGAATCTGAATGAGTATCAAAATGGCATCCGTGTCTGGAGTGTATCCGTACTGTATCTGAAAGTATATTATCAATGGTAACTGTTAATCTTATCCTGAAAAGGGTAAAATGTTAGCTAAAACACAAAGTTATGTTGCATGAAATGTATGATTCAATGTATTTGCTTTATCACTGTTTATGATATATGGATGCTATGTATACGCATGTGAGCTGATTTGCTGTATCGCCATTTGATTGAGGAAAATAAATCCCTAAATGCTGTTGAGGATATGTTGAATTTTCATGTCTTGAAGTTGAAGTACTGGTGAAATTTTGTCGAGAGAAGTAAATTCTTTTGTAAGGGAAGTGCCATGTACTGCTTGTAAGATCTGCTTGGGGAATCTTGAGAAATTTGACAATTTCTATTGTGGATTAACAACTTGAAGTTTTGTTCCGCTGGGGATTTAAATGATGTACTGTAGGGGATCACTTATGGAATGGCTTAGAGACGTTTTCCTATTCTTTCAACCTATCAGTAATTGTCTTCCTCACATTTGTTTTATTTGTACACAGTAATTATGTTCAAATGCATATGTTCATCAATGACTCATTGGACGTTTTTTTCAAACAAAACACAAGTTTAAAGAAAAGGACAAATAGTTTTTTGCACTTTCAAAGGGATATATTTGTATTGACTTTGAATAAGTATTTTTGTACAAAGGGAACAAATATTCTAGTAAGAGAATGCTTGTCGTAAAACAAGAAAATTTTGATAAAAAGAAAGATAGCTACGTGTAATAATCCCATGGGGTTCCCATTCTGCTATAGCCTTCATATCTCCGAATATCTTGTCTATTTGTTACTTCGTTCGAAGATGATTGAATTGATCAGAAACTCTGAGTTTGTTAGTGGAAGTCAAAAGTTGTCCGTCAAATGATCCGACGGGACATATTCATACACTTTAATTCCCTAAATTTTGCCTGGACCGCCCTTTTGGGTTTTCAGTCCACCGGGAAACCCTTTTTTGCCCAAGTCGCCCTTTCGGGTTTTCAACTTGCCAGGTGTACAGATTTTTTTTAATTTTATCCCTAATTTTTGCCCGAACCTTTTGGTTCACAGGGATGCCCCTTGTTTTGCCTAGGTGTGTCAACCTAGCGGGTCTCTTATGCGTAGTATCTTTTGACTTTGTCTACGTTCGCAGGGTGTGACAGGTCGTCGCCATCCATGGTGGTTAAGATCATTGCCCCACCGGAGAATATGTTTTTGATTACAAATGCTCCTTCATATGTAGGAGTCCATTTTCCCCCGGGATCACTTTGTGGCAAGATGATACGTTTGATCACTAGATCCCCAACTTGATATACCTGGCATCTGACTTTCTTGTTGAAAGCCTTGATCATCCGTTTTTGATACATTTGACCATGGCAAATAGCATTAAGTCTCTTTTCATCAATTAAGTTCAGTTGATCAAGTCGAGTATGAATCCAATCGTTTTCATTCAATCCCGCATCCTTCATAATTCTCAGAGAGGGGATATGAACCCCAATAGGAAAGACAACCTCCATGCCGTAAACCAAAGAATAGGGTGTTACCCCGGTTGATGTGCGAGCCGTGGTATGGTACCCGTGGAGAGCGAATGGTAGCACCTCATGCCAGTCTTTGTATGTGACTGTCATTTTTTGTATGATCTTCTTAATATTTTTATTTGCAGCTTTGACAACACCATTCATCTTTGGCCGATAAGGAGAAGAATTGTGATGCTGAATCTTGAATTGCTCGCACAAGGAAGTGATCATAGTGATATTGAGATTTGTACCATTGTCAGTAATGATCCTTTGCAGGATACCATACCGCCAAATAAGGTTTTGCTTGATGAAGCGGGAAACAACATTCTTGGTAACGGAAGCGAAGGAAGCTGCTTCAACCCACATGGTAAAATAGTCAATGGCCACTAGGATGAAGCGGTGTCCATTTGAGGCTGTAGGCTTAATCTCTCCAATCATATCAATTTCCCACATAGCAAAGGGCCAAGGAGCCGTCAAGACATTCAGAGGAACCAGAGGTACATGCACCTTGTCAGCATAAATTTGACACTTATGACAGGTCCGAGAGTGTTGATAGCAATCTGCTTCCATGGTAGACCAATAATAGCCTGCCCGTAGGATTTTCTTCGCCATCGTATGCCCACTGGAGTGGGTGCCAATAGTACCGTCATGTAATTCAACCATGATCTTTTCAGCTTCAACCTTATCCATGCACCGAAGCAAAATGGAGTCATGATTGTGATTGTACAAGATGCCATTACTAAGAAAGAACTTAGCAGAGAATCTCCTTAAGAACTTCTTATCATTGATTGAAGCTCCTTCTGGATATTCTTGAGCCTCGAGATACCTCTTGACCTCATGAAACCAAAGCTGGTCCACTACCTCTTCAGTATTAATCTCGTGACAATGTGTTGGTTCATCCATTAGTTTGATGGTGATCTGGGGAGCCTCATTATCCCAATTAAGTTTAAACATAGAAGACATTGTGGCTAGAGCGTCTTCTAGCTTATTTTCTTCTCGCGGGAAATGCTCGAAGGTAATCTTCTCAAAATGTGGTAGCAATGTCAAAACATATTCTTTGTAAGGGATAAAGTTTGGGTGATTAGTGTCCCATTCCCCTTTGATCTGACTGATGACCAAATCTTAGTCTCCAAATACGTCTAAGGATTTGATTCCCAAGTCTATGGCATCTCTAAGAACAAAGATGCACACTTCGCATTCTACCATGTTGTTTGTACAATTGAAGCAAAGTATGGAAGTAAAGGGAGTATGACACCCTTCCGGAGATATGAGTGCGGCGCCGATACCATTACCAAGTGCATTGGATGCTCCATCAAAGAACAGGGTCCATCGGGATCCTTGTTTAGGTCCGTCATATGGCCTGATTTCTTCCATGTTGTCTAATGTTATGATGTCTTCATCCGGGAATTCAAACTTTATGGACTGATAATCTTCTACAGCTTGGTGAGCGATATGGTCAGCTAGCACACTGCCCTTTATAGCTTTCTGGGTAGTATATTGTATGTCGTATTCTATTAGGATCATTTTCCATCTAGCTATCATCCCAGACAGAGCATGCTTGTCGAAGATGTATTTTATCGGATCCATCTTAAATATTAACAAGGTAGTATGAGTCAACATATGTTGTCTTAGCCGGCGAGCAGCCCATGTCAGAGCGCAGAAAGTTTTCTCGAGCAGTGAATATCTGGTTTCACAGTCGGTAAACTTTTTTCTCAGGTAATAAATAACATGCTCTTTTCGGCCAGACTCGTCATGCTGCCCCAATATACACCCCCATTGAGTTTTCTATAACAGTCAGATACATGACCAGTGGTCTTCCCTCGACTGGTGGCATCAACACAAGAGGCTCTTGTAAGTAATCTTTGATTTTTTCAAAAGCAACCTGGCACTCATCATTCCATTTGACTACTTGATCTTTCTTCAATAGCTTGAAGATTGGCTCACAAGTAGCTGTTAGGTGAGAAATGAATCTGGCAATATAGTTCAAGCGTCCTAAGAATCCTCTGACTTCCTTCTCAGTACGAGGAGCAGGCATCTCTTGTATTGATTTAACTTTGGCAGGATCGACTTTAATACCCTTGTTACTGACAACAAAACCTATGATTTTACCGGACCGTACTCCGAATGTGCACTTCTTTGGATTCGACCTTAGCTCATACTTCTTCAGTCTCTCAAACAACTTTTGTAAGTGATCCAAATGCTCTTCTTCTGTTTGTGATTTGGCTATCATATCGTCTACGTAGACCTCTATTTCATGATGTATCTGTGATATGGTGGCCAGAACCAGACTGCTTTGAAATGCTGGTTTGCGTTTTGCGTTTGTGTTCGCAAAATGTCGCGGTAAGCAAGAGTTGCCACCGACTTTTATTTTATATAACATGAAAGGAAAAAAGCACAAAAAAATTCCCTTTTTCGAGATTTTGAGTACGGGGGGTAGATTATAGAAAGGGAAGGTATTAACACCCTTTCTATCTCTGGTTTTCCATGGGCTCTTAGGTACTTGCTCATCATTTTCAAAATTGCTTGTGTGTGTTTGATTTGAAAAAAGTTTTTGTTTTACTTCAATTTAACCCTTGCTTCTGTCTTCAAGAGTGTTACGAAGTCGTTTTGAAAACTTTGTTTGAAAAAGTGTTTGGTGTGAAAAAGTTTGTTTTGTTTGAGCAAGTACTTAAGAACTAATCTACCTACTCGAAAAAGAGAATGTTTCTATCCTTGTTTCCTTTTAGACAATGTTATCCCACTATTAGTGAGTAGGTATCACCGTCGTTGGAGTTTTAAGGGTCAATTCGAAAGGGACGTACGATCACTAAAGCAATGTTAGGACGTCTTAGTAATCACCCTAATGTCTTGAGATCAATATTCGAGGCAACAATATCTGAGGCAACAATATCCGAGGCAACCATTCCGAGGTAACTTTTCCAAACGGGACTTTGATCTTTGTTTAGACAAGAGAGTGGCCACTAAAGTATCCTATACTTAATGACCGTTTACCGAAGGCAACCGAAGTGGGAGTGTACCCTAGGAGTGTGCATGTGCGAGTGATTCAATTTCAAATTATTATCTTTGCACATTTAGGGTTTTCTAACCGTTTTAAAGTTAATCATACATTATTGTCATGCAACCCTGATATCATACATCTAACATTTTAATATTTTGTGGAAATTAAAGTGCGTAAAGTAAAGCTACGCTATTACAAGGCTTTGGGTATTAATTACATAGCCAAAAACAACCCGTAAGAAAAACGATAAATGAACGAAAACGTCCTAATTAAGCTATTACATCCCATGAGCAATTACAACAATATTGCAAAATAAAATAATAAAGCGCACGCGATGAATTAAGATCGAGAGAGAAATAGGGTTTTGACCCCGCCTAACCTAATTGAAAGAAAAATTATTTTTTGGTTGTTTTTTATTATTTTTAAGAAAAATAAAATAGAATTTAAATTAAACAAAACCCTAATTTCTAACTTGTTTTAATTATTTACAAAAGAATTAAAGTTACCCTAAAATTAAATAAACTAATTAAATTAATTTTTGTATAAAAAATAAATTCTAAATCTAATTGGATGAAAATTTATTTTATGGTTTTTTTATGAAAAAAAAAAAGAATTAATTTGGTGTTAGTAAAAATAATTTAAATTAATTAATTAAGAAAATATAAAAAGAAGAGTAAAAGAAAATGGGCCTGTGGACAGCAAATGGAGGGGTGTGTTGCTAGCAAATCTGGCCCAAAACCAAAGGTCCACGTTTGACTTCCTGGATCCCATGCTATGCGTTGACTGAAGCTTTTGGTGGACCATCACATGATAGCCTTCAGATCTGGCCTGTGGACATCTGGTTGGTTGGATGATGAGGATCCATGGTGATCCACACACCTATACACGCGCCTGATCAATTACAGAAAAATAATGTGAAGTACATGGTGGAACTGGGATTCGAACCCAGGTCCTAAGGCCTTTTCCACTCACCTCCACACCAACTGAGCTACATGTGCGCGTTGTATGCCAAACAACTAATAATCTTTATATTAAAAACAAGCGAAAACAAAAGTCATATGCGTGCAAGTTCAAATGGGCGAGTAGGGTGATGCCACACAATCATCCATGTCCTCTCTCCGTGGCTAAAAGATGCAGTGACTTTTACCTACGGACAAATGTCTGTAGCTGTAACCCCTACATATCTTAAAATCAAACACATGCATGATAAACATAATCTAATGCCATGAATCAACTCGTCTTGGCCTACTGAGCATGATGGTGCCCTTCTTGTGGCCCAATTTTACCTGTGTGAAAAGATCCCAAATCGAGACCAAGAACCCTAGCAATGGTGGATTCTAATACAGCTTCTAAAAATGCAATTAAATGATATAGATAGCTTGCAAATGTGTTAGAGATTCATAATATGTAAGTATTTCAAGCTGTAAGTACCAAAATCATGTGACTCGATTTCAAGAAAAGATCAAGGTCGTGAACCACTTACATTGGGTTTTAGTGCAGGAAAATGCTTGTTCTTGATTGCTTTGGCTCCCTTGAGTTCCCAGGAAATGAAAGGAATGGCTTGGGAGTCTTGAAACTGCCTGGAAGTACAAAATCAGATTACCACTTTTCTTTGTTTTTTTTCAAGTTTTTTTCTCTTTCTACACGCCTCCTAAGCTTGTGTTTTTTATATGCAATTGTCCACTATATACCAAGGATTGGATTAGGGTTGAAATTATGCTCTCAATCTTTATCAATTATGGATTTTGATCTTGATTTGATTCACTTGAAAATATTTCCAAAATAGGCGAAAACCAATATTTGTGTGCCCACCTATGCCTTGCACGAATTGAATCACTTGCTAGCTGGATATAGTACCTAAAATATGCACAAGATCTTGAAGTTTCAATGATTTGGATTTTTTCATGATTTGTTTTGATTTAAATTGAATTAATTGCAATAAAAATCAAAATAAATAATAAAAACAAGATAAATACAAGTGTAAAGAGCTAGGGCTCGTGGACCATGCTACCAACTCAAAACAAGTGCAAACGATTGGGCCCATTTAACAAAAATTGCAATTTGAGGCATAGTTGACTTTTGACAATTTTGCAAAAAGGGTCAACTTCACCAATGCATAACTTCCTCATTTTTAACTCTTTGAAGGTGTTCTCGAACTTTTTAGAAATCTCAAGATGTCCTCTAAACAACCCTTTTGGTCTCATATCAATTGGGTCTTCCATGTTCGTGTATGAAGCTTTGACAAAAAAGGTGTTTTTATTGACTTTTCAAAATGGCCTATAATGTCCAAATTCATAACTTCTTGTGAGTATATATTTTGAACTTGGGAGCTGAAGATGGATTTTAGAGCATTGCATCCTCTTCAAAATGAGATTTGTATGGGTAATTTCTCATAAATTATGAGAAAGTTATGCTTGGTCAAAGTTGAGTTGACTTTTCCTGCAAAATCCTAATTTAGAAACTTTTGGGTTTTGATGAATTGTGAGCAATCCTTGATGAATCATGATAAACCCTTAATCAAATGATGAATAATACTTCAAAATTAGGATATTGACAAAAAATCTTGAAGTTTTACTGTATGTGGGCCACAGTTGACTTTTGCCCTAACATAGTCGATTTTTAGGCCTTTGAGCAATTGACTGAGCAAACTTCCTCTGCAAGGCTTGAAACTTGACATGGATGATCTTGAGAACATATTAGGACAATGGCGAGCATTTGGGATCCCTTGGACTCAAGTATCTTGATGCAACATGAAACCCTAATTTGAAGTAGACTGCCTTATGAGAGAGCTTGTCTGGTCAACCCTTGGACTTCCTTGAGCAACTTGAGGATCTTTCTTGAAATGTTTTGAGAAGTATGGGAGGGAAAAATTTGGGGTATGTTGTACCCAAAAATGTTCCCTCTCATTTATCAAGATTTTTCTCACAAGACTTCTTGGACTCAAGACAAGATTAGGGTTTGGTCAGCTCAGGGTTTGAGTCTGCACAAGGATTTTTGGACCATAAATGATTCATGTGAATTTAATACATCATCTTGGCCCCTAAGATTTATCATGCCAAGTTTCAAGCCTTGAATCACATTTTCTATCAGTCAATTGGACAGTTGACCTAAAAATCAACTGTATTGGGGGAAAGTCAACTATGGCCAATTTACTGTCAAAATTCATAATTTTTTATCCACATAAACATTCTAGACTCCTATGTACCATTTGATCAAGTTTGGATCACAACTCCTCAAGAAATTTGATCAATTCATAAAAAGGGCAAAATGGTCAAAATTAGGGTTTTGACTGAGAAAGGGCAATTTCTGATTTTTAACCAAGCCAATGACCAATTGGGTTCAAACATGGTTTCAAGGGTTCAATGACATCATCTTGACCTAATTACATGGTTCAAAAGATCTCAAGTTCATTGGATTGACAGATGAATTTTGCAGTCAACTGATCAAAAGTCAACTGTATACTGAAAAGTCAAACTTTGACTTTTTAGTCAAAATCAAGTGCCAAGGGTCATAATTCATCAAGATATGTCAAAATATGAAACTTGTTCACCAGGAAAACCAATTTTGAAAATTAGGGTTTTGAATTTGAAAAATTTCATAACTTAGAATTTTTCTAAGTATGGAAAATTTCTTTTTTTTTTCCCTAACTTTCCACCACTTTTTCACCATGATGCAATTTAATTCAAAGAAAACTTCCAACATGAAAGTTGTAGTTCTCCATGAAATCTACAACTTTTATGCACAATGTTTTCCCAAAATATGCTTGGATCTCAAGTTATCAATTTGTGAACATAGGTCCATGAACTTCTTAGTGAAATTTTGCCCTAATTTAGGCAGTTTTTTGACCCAACTTCATGGATTATAGAGCATGTTGCAAGCTTCCCAAAATGTCCAAGAACTCTCCAAGATCATTTGTGGTTAGGGAGAATCGAAGAAGAGAAATTGGCATTTTATCACTTTTGTTCAAGCCATTTTCACAAAGTATCAAGTTGCAAATCTGATCTTGGATGCTTGTACCTTGCATTACAGGTCTTAAACTCATTCTACACTCCATAATTAAATGTAAACTCAGAGGTTAAAGGCTTTATTTTCACTTTTGAAGCATTGTACAAATTATAATTCCATTTTAAGCATAAAGGTTACAATGCCATTCTCATAAAGTGAGCTTTTGTAACTTTATTAATCTTGAG
Source organism: Vicia faba (assembly GCA_948472305.1). Taxonomy (NCBI): domain Eukaryota; kingdom Viridiplantae; phylum Streptophyta; class Magnoliopsida; order Fabales; family Fabaceae; genus Vicia; species Vicia faba. The sequence continues at coordinate 487,534,075 of OX451739.1, forward strand.
CCTTGGACCTGTTTCTTTGAGGCAAGCAACTTCCACAGATATCAAGAAATATGTACCAACTCCTATCAGCTCACAAGCCAGCCAGTACAAGCATGTTTGCTTTGGTCACTTCACTTTTCTTCAAATGCAAGAAAAGTTGCAAAAGAGGTCAGAACTTGTACAGCTGCTAAGAGTGGACTTTGTATCCATTCTATACAAATATACCAAGTCATTACAATGCTTAACACGACTGCTTAGCCTCCAAAACACTCTAAAACTCAAAAACATCATATTTTTGCCCAAACTTAGCAGTTCTGCAAAATCATATCCATTTCACTTTTGGCTCGTGCGTTTTGCCTTTTAACTTTTGAAACACTTCAAACACATTATACCAAAGCAGTCCAAGCATTCATCCTGCATCTGTAAGCTCTGTTTAAGCCATTGCCATTTTCAAATTTAGAGCTTGCAACTTGACTTCTACAGAGAGTTCTGGCCATCCACAAAGCAAGCTAGCTATTGGAATAGTTTGAAGGAAGTTCAAGGAAGCTCACATGATCCTCAGGCCTCACTCAAAGTCCCCACATTGTCATATCCAAATCCAGCTGAAGGAGGTATTTTTCAAAACTCTATCTCTCTATTTAGGCATCCTCAAGTCACGATTTGTGAAGCAAAAATGTAGTCCTTAACATGGTGAAGTTGTACATATGCATACTTTCCGTTTATATTAACTATGTTGTGAGTATTTGAAGCTTGAAGTTCATGAAATAATTAGGTCACGAATTAGGGCTGAAAAAATTCACCCTGATCTTTGAGAGTTAGGTTACAAATTTTATATCATTGGAATCGTGATATAAAATGCTACACGTTTTGTGTTATAAGTTTTTGTTTTTACGCAAGCAATAGCAAGTTACAGATTTGAAGAAGAACATGCGTGCAGAGAAGCTGAAGGACAGGGACGAAGCTTCATCTGGGCTTTTTGCAGCTTTGGCCTTTTTGTTTATACTTTTCACACCCCCTAACTTACTTTTGCACCCCCTGACTATTTTCTTATATTTTTGCATTTTCTTGCATATTTTTATATTTATTACTTACATTTATTTTTTCTAATGATAAAAAATACCCCAAAATAATTTATTTATTTTCACATCTTTATTTTATTTTTTTTATTATTTTTTTTTTGCATAAAAATAGTTTATTTAACAGAATAGAAATCATTTTCTTAAAATAAAATTGTAAATACATTTAAAAATATTATACATTTTTATTATATTATTTATAGTCATAAAATATTTATTTTCATTCACATTTTAATTTTTAATATTTGTACATAATATTATTTATTATTTTCTTGTACAAAAAATGGACAAAATAATGATATAGAACATATATTTTTATTTTAATTGAAAATTAGGGTTTCACCCTTTCAAAAATAATAATACTTTTCTCTTATTTTTAGGGCTTAAATAAATTATTTTTCTCATACAAAAATCAAATACAAAACATTTTACATAAATACATTTTTTATTGCATTTTAAATATTTGTACATTTATTTAATTCGCACAATATTCAATTGGGTTGTAATAGTATTTTTAGGTTTTATTTTGTGCAATATCCCCATTCAAAAACTTGTATCCCGCCTCCCATAATAATTGTTGTAATAGCTTAGTTTACCTTTACGCAATTTATCGCATTTATACCATGTTTAGTAAACTAGGGTTTGCATGACAAGACCAAAAACAAACAAATAGAAAAGACTTAATACAAGACAAATCAAAGGCATGAAAAATGACACACTTTGCACACAATCACCCTTAGGGTTTCACCCACTTGGTTGCCTAAATAAAATGGCCATGTTACGCATGCGAAGTATCTTGGCAAAACAAAACAAAATAAGATCATAGTCCCTCGATGACATTATGAAAAGGTTGTCTAAACAAAGATGATCTTGGTCACTAAAAATTGCTAAGATACTTGGCAACTTTGCTATCATGGTCATACGATGACCCACGCCCGTCCTGTTTTACATCCAAAGATAGGGTTGTTTACCAAATCAATGGTAAATCAACAATGTCAAAGGAATAAAAATACACAAGAAAGACATTTGAGTAGGTAGATAGCTTCTAGTTACTTGATCAAATTCAAAATAATCCTTGCTATTTTCAAAAACAGACACACACACATTTCCAAAACATTTCCAAACATCTTTCAAAACATTGAAACATTTTTCAAAAGACAAACATCTTTGTATACATTCTTACAAACGAGAATCATTACAAAGATTGCCTAAACGATGGCCTCTTTTCAAAATACTTTCAAAACCACACAAAGCACCATTTCAAACAATTTCAAAGCAAAGCAAGTTATCTAAACAAGTAACTAAGAGCCCATGGAAAACCATGGATGAAAAGGGTGCTAGCACCTTCCCTTTTCATAATCTACCCCCCGAACTCAAGAAAACATCTCAAAGGTCTTTCCTGTGATTTTTTTACCTTTCCTTTTGGATAAAAGAAAATTCGGTGGCGACTCTTGCTAACCGCAGCATTTGCGAACACAATCACAAAACCTCAAGTTAGTTCTCCCACCGCATCACAGAACTGGCGACTCTGCTGGTGAGTATTCTAAAAGTGGGGTTACATTAGGGTTTTATATCACATTTACATGCTTACCTTGTTTGACTTGTTTGCTTTACAATTATGGTTCTTTGTTTGGGTTTGAATCCTCCACCCGAATTTGGGAAACATCATAGGTAAATAGCAATACATTGTAGAAACTGTGCGGGGTATACTGACATGGTCTAAGCAATAGCTATATTAGTGCGACATATTTGTGGGTACCGGTAGCCTTTGAGTCAATAAAAGAGAATACGGGGCTGCTGAGTTATGTCATGAAGCATTAATGAACTTCTAGAACCTTTACTTGACCAACTTGGCCTTTTAGGATGTAGTGAGATGATCGGCTTTGGTGCATTCTGAAGTTGGTAGATACTCGATACTACACTCATTGAGGGTTGGTTCCCTGGAATATTTCGGTCGCCAGTAATGAGGCTTGAATTGAAACAATGAACAAGGAAACAATCCAGTGATATTGAGCTCCTTAGAACCCGATTACTATTTCTAGGACAGGTTGAGCCAACTAAACTTCAAGAGGGTACTTACTTATGAAAACTCATGCAAGCCTAAACTAAGAACTTGTGTGATTTGCTTGTACATATATACTTGTGCATAACATCATGGACATCATGAGCATCATATGCATCCACTAACCATTTCAAGGATTTTTGGAGATTCATCTTTGTTCTTGTTTTGTAGGTTATGGATTCACTTCGCAGGAAAACCATCCAAATCAACCTTATAAGAATTCCTCCACAACTCAAGGAGCTAGATTCAAGGATCCCTGAGAGTTCTACATTCACCGAGTGACATGGTCGTCTACTCAACTTGGTCACTTTCAACACATAGGAGGATATGATGAAAGTTCTCTTCCAGTTCTTTGACCCTTTGCACCATTGCTTTACATTTCCTGACTACCAACTTGTGCCCACTTTGGAAGAATTCTCTCAACTTCTGAGGATTCCTATTCTCAATCAACTACCCTTCAATGGTACGGAAAGAGATCCAAATCCAGAAGAAATTGCTCAAGCCCTGCACTTGCACTCATCTGATGTCACAACACATTGGGAAACTAGAAGTGGTGTCAAAGGCTTCTTGTCAAAGTTTCTGTTTGAGAAGGCCCAAAGCTGTTGGAATTATCTAGACTTGCAAGCTTTTAAGGAGATTGTAGCTCTTCTCATCTATGGGATGGTCTTGTTCCCTAATCCTGACCAACTCATAGATGTAAGTGTTGTCAAAATCTTCATATCTCGCAACCCGGTGCCTACATTGCTTGGGGATATCATACACTCTTTTCACACTCGTACAATGAGGAAAAGAGGTGTTCTTATGTGTTGCACTCCTATCCTGGCAAGATGGTTTATTTCTCATCTTCCCCAATCAGTCTTGAAGAATGAGCAAGGTTTGAGGTGGTCACAACGGTTAATGACACTTAACCATTCATATATTCATTGGTGTTCTCGATCCAAAGAGAATGTTATTATTGTTGACCGTTGTGGGGAATTCCCTAATGTCCCTCTAATTGGAATTAGGGAAGGCATCACCTACAACCCATGCTTGGCTCTAAGATAGTTTGGTTATGCTCGAAGAGATGGCCCACATGATATGCTGATTCAAGGATTGGTTTTCGACTACGACAACGACGACCAAGGACTCCGTCAGAGATTCATCCGAGCTTGGAGGATGCCCAACAAGGTGGATAACAATACTCTGGGACACAAGAATTCCATCCCTCTTGAGCCTTACCTCAAGTGGGTACGAACCTGCGCCCAAAGTCTTATGATGCCTTACCCCTCCGTTCTCCCAGTGATTATAGAGCCTGTTAAGGAAGGAGAGGTTCCATACACCATCCTACATCCTGACATGCCAACATCACTCGAAGACCTACAAAGGAGTTGGATACATATCAAGGGAGAGCACGATACTTTCGAAGCCCAATTCTACGCAAGCAAGAAGAAGGTTTTGGAACTCACTCGGCTACTTCATGAAGAGCAGACTCTCAACACCTACATTGCACCAAAGAGGATGCGCAACGTCTTTTGACCTTAGAGTTTTATATTATTTTGCCAAAGGGGCATTGATGTACTCACAATTCTATTAATATGACATGTGTTTCTTTTTTGTTTAAAACAAATTTGAATTTTTGAACCCTTGAAAGCATTGCATGAATACATATCATTCATCATAAGCATAAACAGGTCTTCACACCAAGTTTCCTCATCTCTCTGCTGTTTATTTCAGCAAGATGGATATTGAACAAACGGTCAAAGACTTACAAGCTCAGAATTCACAATTTCAACAGTTGCTCATGACCTTAGCCAAGGGGAAGGAGGAGCTGAATACTTTGCTAGAAAAAGAAAAAGAGAAAAAGAAGAAGAAGCCAGCTGGTGTGGTTATCATGGGCAGAAGATTTCAGGGACAAGCCAGAAGGACCTTGGAATTCCCATCAACATCTGAGGAAGGGGAAGGAAAAGGAAAAGGAACGACAATGCTATCAGATTCTGAAGCAGAAGAAGAGGAAGAAGAGGACTACTGTGAACAACAATACCCTCTGGCTGATGACAAATACAAACACCTGGAAGAGCGCCTAACTACTATGGAGATACAGAGAGTACCGGGGCTGGATTTTGACGAATTAGGGCTGGTATCAGGAATTGTAATCCCTCCAAAGTTTAAAGTGCCACTGTTTGCCAAGTATGATGGGGTGTCTTGCCCTAAAATGCACCTCAGATCCTATGTCAGTAAAATTCAACCACATTCTACTGACAAAGATTTATGGGTCCACTTTTTCCATGACACTTTATCAGGAACACAACTTGATTGGTTCTACCAGTTGGAGAAGGAAGATGTCCATAATCGGGAAGACTTGGCAGCAGCCTTCTATAAACAGTATCAATACAATGCCGACTTGGCGCTGACCCGTACTCAGCTACAAAGTATGGCTATGGCTACCAATGAGGGCTTTAAAGACTACGCCCAAAAGTGGAGGGATCTAGCCGAAAGGGTGCAACCCCCTTATCTGAAAGAGAGTTAGTGGACATGTTCCTGGGGACTCTGTCAGGCCCTTTCTTTAATCATCTGATTGGAAGCTCCTCTGCAGGGTTTACCGAATTGATTCTAATCGGCGAAAGATTGGAGGCTGGTATAAGAAATGGTAAAATTCAGAAGGACGCATCTGCCTCAACAGCTATAAAAAATCCCTTCACGGGAAGAAAGGAAGTATTTGCTGTCTATTCACAAATAAATCAGGGAAGAACCGAGCGCCGACCAACAGTGGGGGCCGTAATGATTCTGAAGCCTGCATCAGACCAACTGAGAAATAATCAGCAAAGGGTAGAAAGGCCAGTTCGGTAATTTACCAAGATTAACATGACTCCAACCCAAGTTCTACCATATCTCTTGAAGTTGAATCTGGCCACTTTGAAAGAGGCCCCAAAGAATCCTAATACTGCTTCTCCGAATTACCATCCTAACGCCAAATGCGCGTATCATTCTGAAAGTCCAGGGCACGACACCAACAACTGTTGGGCTCTGAAGAATAAGATTCAAGATCTGATAGACGCAAAGGAAGTTGAGTTTGAAGCGCCTGAGAAACTGAATGTTATTTCCGCTCCAATGCCGATGCATGGTCACAATGCCAATGCTATTGAAGAAGATCTATTTGTTGCTACCGTGGATGAACTGTTAACTCCACTCCTGACCATAAAGTTGAATTTGTTGAAAGCTGGAATCTTCCCAGGTTGTGACAAAGACTGCCATGTTTGCCTGTCTTCATCATTTGACTGTCCTCTGTTGAAGAAAGGAATCCAACAATTGATTGATAACCAAGAAATTTTGTTTGAGAAAGCTCCTGTTTCACCCATTCCAGTGAAAGAAGTTTCAACAATAACCATCTACGCCAATCCTTCCAGGGCCCCTAAAAGACGCGTTAGGATTACAACTGCCCCAAAGACTGCTCCGCTTAAGATAACAATTACCGGGCCTGCCCCATACAAATAAGATAAATCAGTACCATGGAACTATGGTGGAGAAATCTACTACCATGGTATTAAACAGGTTGAACTGAATACCGAAGGAGAAAGCTCCGAAGAGGACAGTTCCAACATTAGCAACATTGTTGGAACTAGAAAGATCACCCATAGTGGAAGGATCTTCTCTCCAGAGATTGCTCCTCCAACAGCAGTCTTTGGACCCGTGGTTATTCCGAAGATCACCTCTACACCAGTGATTGTACCTGCAAGTGTACCCACCAACAAAAACAATACAATTCATATCCCTACTTCCACTGCTGAGAATAAAGGAAAGAATGTTCAAGAGGAGCCTGTCTTGACGAAGGCTCATTCTCTAGTTATTCCTGAAACATCCAAGAAGGAGATTGAAGAAATCCCGAGGATTATTAAGAAGAGTGATTATGATATGGTTGAACAATTGGGGCAGACCCCTTCCAAGATCTCTATGCTAGCTCTGCTACTCTGCTCTGAAGCGCACGCCAAAGCTCTGGTAAAATTTCTGAAGACAGCTCATGTGCCGCAAGAGACGTCTGCGGATCAATTCCAAAAGTGTGTGGCCAGTTTGACAACTGATAATGGCCTGGGCTTCTCCGATGCTGACTTGACACCCAGAGGGAGAAAACACAATGATGCATTACATGTCTCAGTGGAGTGCAGAGGAACAACCCTAGCTCATGTCTTGGTTGATACTGGATCATCCTTGAACGTCTTGCCGAAGAAAGCCCTTGATAGATTAGACTGCGAGGGGATGACTCTAAAACCCAGCAATATAGTGGTGAGAGCTTTTGATGGATCGAAGAGGATGGTCCATGGAGAGATGGACATCCCAATCAAGGTGGGAACTCAAGTCTTCAACTCGACATTCTATGTGATGGACATCCGTCCTTCTTATTCCTGTCTATTGGGACGCCCCTGAATCCACAATGCCGGAGTTGTCACTTCCACCTTGCATCAGATGCTCAAGTACCCTGTCCAAGGTAAGATCATAACTGTCCATGGGGAGGAGGAGTATATGATTAGTCATCTGAATTCCTTCTGTTATGTAGAGTTGGATGGCGAATTCATAGAGACCCCTTTCTAACATTTTGAAGAAGTCTCTCCAGAAATAGCGGCGACCAAGGCGGTATCTTCGATTCCAAAGATCACAAGACCTCCACCTTGGATGTCATCTCTCAAGAATGCAAGGGAAGTAGTGGAAGAAGGGGGATGCACCATCTGGGGCAGATTCTAGACATTCCTTACAAATCAGACAAGTTTGGCTTGGGGTTTACTTCGACTGGTCAGAAGGCCGTGCGCCGTGCCCGTGCTGGGGGGCCACCTGTAAAGATCAGCAACCAAAGCGTCAGTGCAATAGAAGACAATGAAGAAGAGGGCAGCCTGGAAGATTGGATATTTCCTACTGTCGGCGGTGGACTTTGCAACTGGGAAGCCAAAGACTTCATCCCGATAACTTTCATATCGCAATAATTTATCTTTTACATTTCATTTGGACTGTAATAATTCACAAACAATTCGTACTTTAAAAACCTTGTGTCTTACCCAAGGCACAATGGTCCATTTGTAAGGGTTTTTATTTCATCTACATATGTCATTCAATGAATCATGGACGCTTTTTTCACATATAAACCTTTTATGCTCATTTTCTTTCTTTTACATTTTATTGTTTTAAGATGGCTATACCCTTACACACATCCACACTCACAAATGCAGGTACCCTTCCATTCTGGATCCCGTGGGTAACGATACTGCTATAGCCTTCAATGACTCTGAAGATCTGATCTACCAAGCCGAATACGAAGGTGAGGAAGATTGTGAGGTGCCAGGGGAATTGGCCAGACTATTACAGCAAGAGGAAAGAGCAATTCAGCCTCATGAAGAGCAGTTGGATACAATCAACTTAGGAACTGAGGATGATAAAAAGGAAATCAAAATAGGTGCCAATATAGAGCCGAGTGTCAACGAGCGCCTAATTCAGCTATTGCATGATTATGTTGAGATCTTTTCCTGGTCATACGAAGACATGCCGGGACTCGATACAGACATCGTGGTACACCGTCTACCCACAAGAGAAGACTGTCCACCAGTGAAACAAAAGGTCCGCCGCATGAGACCTGACATGTCAGAGAAGATCAAAGCAGAAGTTATGAAACAGTTCAATGCTGGATTTCTGGCTGTTACTTCTTATCCACAATGGGTTGCTAACATTGTTCCCGTGCCTAAAAAGGACGGCAAAGTGAGAATGTGCGTGGATTATAGAGATTTAAACAGGGCCAGCCCTAAAGATGATTTTCCACTTCCACACATCGACATCCTGGTTGACAATACAGCTCAACACAAAGTATTTTCATTCATGGACAGATTCTCAGGCTATAACCAGATCAAAATGGCACCTGAGGACATGGAGAAAACTACATTTGTCACACAGTGGGGTACGTTCTGCTACAAAGTGATGCCATTCGGACTGAAGAATGTTGGGGCAACCTATCAACGCGCCATGGTAGCTTTGTTTCATGATATGATACATCATGAGATAGAGGTCTATGTAGATGACATGATATCCCGTTCATAAACTAAAGAAGAACACCTTGATCACTTGCAAAAGTTGTTTGTCAGGTTGAAGGAGTACAAGCTAAGATTGAATCCAAACAAGTGCATGTTCGGAGTCTGGTCTGGTAAACTCTTAGGTTTCACTGTAAGCAACAAAGGCATCGAGGTTGATCCTGCCAAAGTCAAAGCTATACAAGAAATGCCTTCTCCTCGCACTGAGAAGGAAGTCAGAGGTTTTTTGGGATACCTAAACTACATTGCTAGGTTCATTTCTCACCTAACATCTATTTGTGAACCAATCTTCAAGCTGTTGAAGAAAGATCAGGTAGTTAGATGGAATGATGACTGTCAGGTTTCTCTCGATAAAATAAAGGAGTATTTACTGGAACCTCCTGTCTTGATGCCACCCGTCGAGGGAAGACTGCTAATCATGTATCTGACCGTCTTAGAAAATTCAATGGGGTGCGTACTGGGGCAGCATGACGAGTCTGGCCGAAAAGAGCACGCCATTTATTACCTAAGCAAAAAGTTTACCGATTGTGAAACCAGATATTCAATGCTCGAGAAAACTTGTTGCACTTTGGTAAGGGCTGCTCGCCGACTAAGGCAGTATATGTTGACTCATACCACTTTGCTGATATCTAAGATGGATCCGATAAAGTACATCTTTGAGAAGCCTGCTCTGTCTAGGAGGATAGCTAGATGGCAGATGATCCTAACATAATATGACATACAGTACACGACCCAAAAAGCTATAAAGGGCAGTGTGCTAGCTGATCATCTGGTCCATCAAGTTGTAGAAGATTACCAGTCCTGTAAGTTTGACTTCCCTGACGAAGATATCATGACACTGGACAACGTTGAAGAATTCAGACCATATGACGGACCTGAACAAGGATCCCGATGGAACCTGTACTTTGATGGGGAATCCAATGCACTTGGTAACGGTATCGGTGTTATTCTTATATCTCCAGAAGGATGCCATACTCCTTTCACTTCCAGACTTTGCTTCAACTGTACGAACAACATGGAAGAGTACGAAGCATGCATTTTTGGACTCAAGGCTTCCATAGACTTGGGAATCAAATCCTTAGATGTGTTTGGGGACTCAGCTTTGGTCTTCAGTTAGATCAAAGGAGAGTGGGACACTAAGAATCCAAACCTCATCCCTTACAAAGAACATGTTTTGACATTGTTACCATATTTCGAGCAGATTACCTTTGAGCACTTCCCGCGAGAAGAAAATCAGCTAGCAGATGATCTAGCTACAATGTCATCTATGTTTAAACTTGATTGGGATAATGAGGCTCCACAAATCACCATTGAACGGATGGACGAACCTGCACACTGTCACGAGATTAATACCGAAGAAGTAGTGGATCAGTCATGGTTTCATGAAGTCAAAAGGTATCTCAAGGCTCAAGAATATCCAAAAGGAGCTACAGTCAATGACAAAAAGTTCTTAAGGAGATTCTCAGCTAAGTTCTTCCTAAGTAATGGCATCCTGTACAAGCGTAATCATGATTCTATTATGCTCCATTGTGTTGACAAGATTGAGGCTGAAAAGATCATGGCTGATTTGCATGAAGGTACCTTTGGCACCACTCTAGCGGGCATACGATGGCAAAGAAGATTCTACGGGCAGGCTATTACTGGTCTACCATGGAAGCTGACTGCTATCAACACTCCCGCACCTGTCATAAATGTCAAATCTATGAAGACAAGGTGCACGTGCCTCTGGTTCCTCTAAATGTCTTAACAGCTCCTTGGCCCTTCGCTATGTGGGGAATCGACATGATTGGAGATATCAAGCCTACAGCATCCAATGGACACCGCTTCATTCTTGTGGCCATTGATTATTTCACCAAGTGGGTCGAAGCAACTTCCTTCACATCCGTTACTAAGAATGTTGTTGCCCGCTTCATCAAACATAATCTCATTTAACGGTACGGTATCCCCAAAAGGATCATCACTGACAACGGTACAAACCTTAACAATACTATGATCACCGCTTTGTGCGAGTAGTTCAAGATTCAACATCACAATTCATCCCCCTATCGGCCAAAGATGAATGGTGCAGTCGAAGCTGCTAACAAAAATATTAAAAAGATCATACAAAAGATGACAATCACCTACAAGGACTGGCATGAGATGCTACCGTTTGCTCTCCACGGGTACCGTACCACGGCTCGCACATCAACTAGGGCAACACCATATTCCTTGGTATATGGCATGGAAGTTGTCTTGCCTATCGAGGTTCAGATTCCCTCTTTGAGAATCATGAAAGATGCTGGTTTGGGTGAAGACGATTGGATCCAGACCCGGCTTGATCAACTGAACCTAATTGACAAAAAGAGACTTACTGGTGTTTGCCACGGTCAGACGTATCAAAAACGGATGATCAAGGCTTTCAATAAGAAAGTCAGACGCCAGATATATCAAGTTGGATATCTAGTGATCAAGCGCATTATCTTTCCACAAAGTGATCCCAGGGGCAAATGGACTCCTACATATGAAGGACCATTTGTAATCAAAAACATCTTTTCTGGTGGGGCAATGATCTTAACCACCATGGACGGTGACGACCTGCCACACCCTGCGAACGCAGACATAGTCAAAAGATACTACGCATAAGAGACCCGCTAGGTTGACACACCTAGGCAAAACAAGGGCATCCCGGCGAACCAAAAAGGTTCGGGCAAAAATTAGGGATAAAATAAAAAAAAATCTGTACACCCGGCAAGTTGAAAACCCGAAAGGGCGACTTGGCCAAAAAAGGTTTTCTCGGTGGACTGAAAACCCGAAAGGGAGATCCAGGCAAAAGTTAGGTAATTAAAGCGTATGACTATGTCTCGTCGGATCATTTTAAGGACAATCTCTTCACTGACAAACTCAGAGCTTCTGATCAACTCAATCATCTTTGGACGAAGCAACAAATGGACAAGATATTCAGAAATACGAAGGCTATAGCGGAATGGGAACTCCATGGGATTTTTACACATAGCTATCTTTCTTTGTATAAATTTTTTCTTACTTTTATGACACCATCCTCTTACTAGGATGTTTGTCTCCTTTGTACAAAACACTAATTCAAAGTAAATACAAAGATACCTCTTTCAAAGTACAGAAAACTATTTGCCTTATTCTTTTACACTTCTATTTTTATTTGCAAAAACGTCCAATGATTCATTGATGAACATATGCATTTGAACATAATTACTGTTTACAAATAAACAGGATGGAAGAGCACAATTACTGACAAACTGAAAGGATAGGAAAATGTCTTTAGGCTATTCCATGAGCAATCCCTATAGTACATCATCTAGATCCCCAGCGGAGCTAAAATTTTAAACCCTTAATCCCCATCAGAGTTAAAACTTCAAACTCCCAATCCCCAGCGAAGACAAAGCTTCAAACTATCAATCCCCAACGGAAACCATTCAGTTTCTCCAAATTCCCCAGCAAATTATCTTGAAGCCTGAAAATTAACCAGATAACAGTCAAATTTTGTCTCTCCCCAACCTAGGATAATTCCCCAGTAGAGGGGCAGACAACCCAAACTTCTGAACCTAGTCCCCAGCAGTAAGCCTTCTTCCCCACAGAGTTTTTATTGCTTCCCAACAGAATGAAGATTCTCTTGCTTAATTCCTCGCAGAAGTCCTCAGAGTTTTCTCTATTCCCCAACGGAACAGGGTTTCCCATTGTGTAATCCCCAGTAGAAGTCATCAAAATTATCTGGATTCCCCAAGCAGATTACTCAAGCAGTATATGGCATTGCTCGCAACAGAATTTTTGTCAATACTCCAACTTCAAGACATGAAGGATCCTTATATCCCCGCAAAAGTTGCCAAGGATTTCTTACCCTCAACAATCAAGGTTTTTTTAATCCCCAACAGTCGCCAAGGATTTCTTATCCTCAACAGTCAAGGATTTATTTTCCCCGGCAGCAGTCAAGGATTTATTTTCCTCAGCAATACAGTAAATCAGCTTACATGCGCATACATTACATCCATATATCATAAACATTTGATAAAGCACATATATTGCATCATACATTTCATGCAACATAACTTTGTGTTTCAGCTAACATTTTACCCTTTTTCAGGATAAGATTAACAGCTATCATTTAACAATATGCAATCATGATACAGTACAAATACACCCTAGACACGGAAGTCATTCTGCTACTCATTCAGATTCAGCATTCAAGTTTAGATACACTCCAAAAACAGAAGTCATTCTGTCACTTATTCAGATTCTAGTTCAGATACGCTCCAGACATGGATGCCATTCTGGCCCTTATTCAGATTTCAAGTTCAGATACAGTTTAGATATGCTCCAGACACGGATGCTATTCTATTACTCATTCCGACTTCAACTTCAAGATACAGTCCAGATACGCTCCAGACACGGATGCCATTCTGATACTCATTCAGATTCCAACTACCAGATACAAGTTAGAGACGCTCCAGACACGAATGATATTCTGTTTCTCATTTCAAGTCTCCAGATACAGTTCAGATACGTTCCAGACGTGGATACCATTATGATACTTATTCTTTTGACTTACAACTTACAACTAAGCAAACATTCTTGGATGGCATCTTTAAGCCCATCTCCAAAAAGATTCTATCACCTCTCCAAATGGCATCTTTAATCCCATTCCCTCAACTACATTTTGTCGAGTGCAAATTTATGGGCACTCTAGTGTCAAATCATCTTTTACCTTCGAGTCACGAATGACAAAACTCGCTAATCTAACTCTTCAGGTTCAAGAAGATTGAACAGGGGAAGCTGTTGTACCCTAAAATTTTCCCTCTCATTTATCAAGATTTTTCTCACAAGACTTCTTGGACTCAAGAAAAGATTAGGGTTTGGTCAGCTCAGGACATCTCATCTTGCACTGATCACCCAAAATTAGGGTTTGAGTTTGCACAAGGATTTTTGGACCATCAATGCTTCATGTGACTTTCATACATCATCTTGGACCCCAAAGATTTCTCATGCCAAGTGTGATCGGTGGAAATAGAACTGACTATTTTGGAATGCTGGTTCACAAAATGTCGCGGTAAGCAAGAGTCGCCACCGTCTTTTATTTTCTCCAACAAGGAAAGGACAAAAGCACAGCAAAATTCCTTTTCGAGATGTTTCTCGGGTTCGAGAGGTAGATTATAGAAAGGGAAGGTATTAGAACCCTTTCTATCCGTGGTTATCCACGGGCTCTTAGGTACTTGCTCACCATGTTTTCAAAAAGTTTTTCTTTTCTTGTGTTTGTGGGTTTTGAAAAAAGTTTGTTTGAAAACTTTGTTTTGGCTCTTGTATCTGTCCTCAAGAGTGTATGAAGTGTTGTTTGAAAACTTTTGTCAGAAAAGTGTAGGTGCGAAAAGTTGTTTTTGTTTTGAAAGAGCAAGTACCTGAGAACCTCTACCTACTCAAAAGAAATTAAGCTGTGTAAATGTCCTTTAGACAGTACTATCCCACTATTGAGAAGTAGGTAGCACCGTCGTTGGAGTTATTCGGGTCAATTCGATTATAGGGACAGGTGGTCACCAAAGCAATAGTAGGACGCCTTAGCGGTAACCCTAATGTCCTAGATCCTTTTTTATCTGAGGCAACCGTTTCGAGGCAACTTGGATCTTTAGACAGGAGGGCGACCTCTAAAACACCCTATACTCAATGACCACGTCGAGGCAACCAAGTGATGCGTACCCTAGGAGTGGCATGTGCGAGTGTGTCAGGATTCAATTAAATTATCTTTGCACATGTTATGGTGAGCTACGTTTTGATTTTATTTTGAGAACAAGTCTTGTCATGCATAGCAGTTAATAATTGTGCGGATAGTAAATCTACACTATTACAAGGCGTCGGGTATTTACATCGCCAAAAGCAACCCTTGAAAAGTAAATGCGAGAAAATAAAAGAAAGCGATAAAAAGACCTAATTACGCTATTACATCCTCGGAGCAATTACATAAATATGATCAAAAATTAATATGCGCGCAAAGAAATTAAATCAGAGATGTCCTTAGGGTTTTAACCCTTTTTGAGAAAGAATGACTTTTTGGTCCTTTTTGCATTTAATTAAACCTAATTCTAATTAATTAAATGAAAGAAATATTTTTGAAGTTTTTTATGTTTTAATGAAATAAAAGAAAAGAAATTAAAATTGTCAAGAAAACCCTAATTCTATGTTGATTTCATTTATTGTGAAAAAGTCAAAGTTAACCTAATTAACTAAATTAATTACATTAGAGTTTATTTACAAAAAAAATAAAGTGAAATTAATAAATAATAATAATAACAAAAATATTTACATTTTTTAGTTTTCTGAAAATAATAATTATGTTAACTAAATAATAATAATAATAATAATAATTAGTAAACTAATTAAAAGAAAATATAAAAGAGAAAGAAAATAAGAAAATAATAAACCAGGGGGGGTGCTGGCCCATTAATGAGGTTTCTTTGGCAATTCTCAGGCCCATTAATCTCTCAAGCCTGTTTGACTTTAATGATTGTCTACGCGTGGGTTGACCAGGAGCATGATGGTCATCCAGCTTTGGACCATTGCATTTGAGTCTTAGACACATGGCACCTGGATACTTGAAAGTACATGGTAAACCTGCTCTTGCAACCTGCATGGGATTAGGCAAAGAAAAATAATAACAAGTATTGTGGGGGACCTGGGATTCGAACCCAAGTCCCAATGCTTTCTGAATGCTTGCCTTAACCACTCCACTAACGCGTTTCATTCGTTAAGAAAATAACCAACAATTAATATATTAAGAAATAATTCAATATGATGTAATCATAAAAACGCGCGTCCTTTTTTGAATGCTCCAATAGCATATCAACAACTCATCATCTTCTTCCTTCGCCTGCATAAAAAACACATTAGATAGCGGGGGTTTTTAACCCCCACAAAACATGATGACGAAAAATAGTGATTAGCCCTACAGGCTACATAAATATTTCGTGATGGTTGCTTTGGATTCGTCTTGACCTAACGAATTCAGTCATGGGTCTTATGAGGCTCAATTTTTCCTGTATTAAGAATCCCCAAATTCCAAGCTCAGGAACCCTAGAATTCATCCATGGAAATTTATGATTCTGTGCATTATAATTCAATTAAACTATGCCAATAGCTTCATGTGGTCTCTAGAAACACAAAACAAACAAGAAAGCATGTTAATGATGCATGAATTAAGCTATTCGATTCTCAAAATAAAATGCAAACCGTGACTCTATTCTTGATGATTTTTTGAGCTTTAACGCTTGATTTTGATTGCTACATGTTCCTCACACTTCCTGCAATGTGTTAGAATCCACAAAAGCCTTTGAATCGTGCTAGAATGCAGAAAAAAGTTTTGAGTTTTCCTTGAATTTTCTTGAATTGGTTATGGCTTTTTCTGCAGAGATTTCACGTGTGCATGATTAGGGTTGGCTTGTGTATATATAGGAGAAGGGAATTAGGTCAGAATCTTAAGAGAAAATCCATGGAATGATGATTTGAATATTTGATTGGAAATCATATATTTTTGAATCTTCATGATTGGAAAAAGTTGCAAAATTTGGAGATTCTTGTATATTTGATTTGCACACGAAATTGCCAGCATGTCTTGACCACTTTTGCTTCACAAAAAGATTGAAAAATCAAATCTTTGTATTTCCTACAATTTAAATTAATTAAATGAATTAATATTGATTAAAAATCCAATTAATTAATAAAAAATTAGAAAATAATTCAATTGGGCTTGATGGGTCGTGCATAAGTCATGGATAAAGTTTCAAGAAGAAATTTGAGGCCCATTAGCAAAACCAAGGTGTTTTGAGCAAAGTTGACTTTTGCAAATTCACAAATATTTCCCAACTTCTCCAATGCATATCTTGCTCAATTTTGATCATATGAACATTTTCTTGGACATTTTGGAAAGGTCTTGAAGTCCTCTAACCAATGCCGTTGGTCCCATGTCATTTGGATTTACCAATCTCAAGTTATGGTCTTTGACTTAAAGTGCACTTTTGTTGACTTTTGAAATTGACCTATAATGTAGAAATTGATAACTTTTTATGAGAGCATTTCTTGGACTTGGAATGTGAATATGGATTTTAGGAAATGTCATCCCCTTCAAAATGAGCATTGGATGGGATTTTTCTGATGAACCATGGAAAAGTTATGCCCTGGTCAAGATATAGTTGACTTTTCTACTGTCTAAAAATAGTAACTTTTTGCATCTTGATGATTTTTGAGCTACCCTTGTGGAATCATGATCAAGACTTGATCAAATGATGATTGTGGACTCAAAATAAGATGTTGACCAAAAATTCGGACTTTTGACTGTGAAATGACCATTTTGCCCCTACTGTTGACTGTGGATCAAATAGGGCTTTTGACTGTGCAAATTGGCACTGTGAGTCTTGAAACTTGGCATGTAGGTGCTTGAGAATGCATATAGGCATATGAGACTTGATTGACCTATTGAAAACCTCAAATTCCTTGGAAGAAACAAAACCCTAATTTTGACTGGCTTAGGAGGCATTTGGACTGTGCAACCCTTGAGAAATCTTGAACCATTTGAAGATGATTCTTGACAAACCTTGAAGAATATGGGAGGGAAAATTTTGGGGTACAACAGTTTCCCATGTTCAATCTTCTTAGACTTGAGGATGTAGATTGGCTTTCGGGCCTTTCGTGATCCGAAGGTGGAAGATGATTGAACACTAGAGTGCCTAGAAATTTGCACTCGCATGGTGTAGTATCAGCAATGTGATGTCGGGAATGGGCTTATAGATGCCATTTGGAGAGATGATGGATAGGAGGATGGGCTTATAGATGCCATCTGGAGATGTGACAGAATCTTGTCGGGGGATGGGCTTATAGATGCCATCTGGAGATTGTTCGTTGAATTGTAACTTGGTAGATTGAAAGAAGGAACCTGTGTAGGGTTGCCTGACGATGAGTCCGTGTAAAACTGCATCTTGGAAGAGAAGGAACCGGTGTAGGGTTGCTTCATGATGGTCAAGTAGATAGTTGTCTTGTCTGGCTTCAGGTATTAATCTCTGACTTGAGAAAGAAAGATAATCTTCAATCTCTTCATGTAGATACTTTCCTGGCTAGTTACAGGTATAAATCTACAATCAGTCATCCACAGATATTTCCTGGCTAGTTACAGGTGTTGATCTGGAACTTAAGGTTGATGGTTGGTAGTTTTGTCTTCATTGACGGGTTATTCGCCAGAAAAATCTTTAGGAATTGATTTAACTGGTCTTGTCTCCATTGATTGGCTTCAGAAAAATATTTAGGAATCGATTTAACTGGACCAGAGGAGGTTTTTTGATCATGATGTGATGAAGGAATCTGAGACGATTGCTACTCCAAATAGATGATGAGGGAATCTGGGATGATTACTACCTCAGCAGGATGATGAAGGAATCTGGGACGATTACTACCTCAGCAGGATGATGAAGGAATCTTGAACGACTTCTACCTCAACAGGATGATGAAGGAATCTAGGACGACTTATACCTCAACGGGAACGATGAAGGAATCTGGAATATCTTCAACTGGATCGGCATCAGAAAAATCTTTAGGAATCAACTTAACTGGACCAGAGAAGGCCTTTGACTGGATCGGCATCAGAAAAATCTTTAGGAATCGATTTAACTGGACCAGACAAGGTCTTGGAATATCTTCAACTGGATCGGCATCAGAAAAATCTTTAGGAATCGACTTAACTGGACCAGAGAAGGCCTTTGACTGGATCGTCATCAGCAAAATCTTTAGGAATCGATTTAACTGGACCAGACAAGGTCTTGGAATATCTTCAACTGGATCGGCATCAGAAAAATCTTTAGGAATCGATTTAACTGGACCAGATAAGGCCTTTGACTGGATCGACATCAGAAAAATCTTTAGGAATCAATTTAACTGGACCAGACAAGGTCTTGGAATATCTTCAACTGGATCAGCATCAGAAAAATCTTTAGGAATCGACTTAACTGGACCAGAGAAGGCCTTTGACTGGATCGTCATCAGCAAAATCTTTAGGAATCGATTTAACTGGACTAGGAAAGGTCTTGGAATATCTTCAACTGGATCGACATCAGAAAAATCTTTAGGAATCGATTTAAATGGACCAGAGAAGACCTTTGAATGGATCAGCATCAGAAAAATCTTTAGGAATCGATTTAACTGGACCAGGCAAGGTCTTGGAATCTTCAACTGGATCGGCATCAGGAAAATCTTTAGGAATCGAATTTACTGGACCAGAGAAGGCCTTTGACTGGATCGGCATCAGAAAAATCTTTAGGAATCAATTTAACTGGACCAGACAAGGTCTTGGAATCTTCAAATTGGGTCGGCATCAGGAAAATCTTTAGGAATCGATTTAACTGGACCAGAGGAAGTCCTGGAAATGGCTGAGAATTTAACTGCATCTTTCCTGAAAGGTAAAGGTCAATCATATGCAATGCATGAGATGGATCAAGCAATGATGTTCTCAACATAAATGAGATTGTATGATATGATGCGTATGTGCGTGTGTCATGATGTATGAAACTGTGATGCCTTAGCTGGGGAAAATAAATCTTGTATAGCTACTGGAGAATAGAGTTGAATTCTTCGTTTCCACTGGGGATGATGACGAAGATGATTGTATGAATAAACCTGTAGGAGAAGATGACTCCGTTGGGGAATAAACCTGGTGAAGAGATTAATCTGCGGGGAATTACTCTATGGGAAGAGATGCTTTGCTGAGATTTTACGATAACTCCGCTGGGGACTCCGTTGTCAAGCTCTGTTGGGGAATTTGATGAACTCCGCTGGGGATAGGAAGAACTTCGCTGAGGACGATCTTTCCGTTGCAATTTGCTGAGGATAACCCAGTTAGACTCTGGTGAGGATAACCTTCTGAATATGGCCGGGGACGCATTTGTACTCTGCAGGTGATAAGCTTCCAGCATCTACTGGGGAGATGGTTCAACTCTCCTGGGGAAACTTTTGGACTGCGCTGGGAAATGGCTCCACTGGGGGTATCTTGTCTTCCACCGGGGAACAATCTTATATTTCTGTCGAGGAATATTAAGACTGTCGGGGATGCTCTTTACGCTTGTTGGGGAATATCTTTATACTCTGCTGGAGAATATTAAGACCTTCTGGGGATACCCGACTTCTTTCTAGGGCTGACAGTAGACTAACTCTGCTTGGAGAGAGTATTGCTGACTTGCTGGAGATACTGTGCCTTTTTAGGGCTAATGGGAGACCAACTCTGCTTGGGGGAGAGTATTGCCGACTCTTGTCTTACTCTGCGGGGAGTGAAGGTATCTTGGTCATATTCTTCAGCTGAATCTACCTTGTACCTGGAGGTCAGAGCAGCTTATACAGTTCGGACAATTCTTATTGCCCCAGTTTCTGCGGGAGAAGAAGGCCTATGAGGTGCTTGATACCTGCCGATTGACAAATCTTCTTCTGGTATGCAAGTGACGAGATGACGGGACATAGTCGTACGCTTTTGATCCCTAATTTTTGCCTGGACCGCCCTTTCGGGTTTTCAGTCCACCGGGATACCCATTTTTGCCCAAGCCGCCTTTTCAGGTTTTCGACTTGCCGGGTGCACATATTTTTTTTATTTTCATCCCTTATTTTTGCCCGAACCCTTTTGGTTCGCCGGGAAGCCCTTATTTTTGCCTAGGCCAGTCGACCTAGCGGGTCTTTGATTATGCGTAGTACTTTTTTGACTATGTCCACGCTCTCAGAGTGTAGGGAGTTGTCACTGTCAGTAGTGTTGTGTCGCCATACTACCAGAAGATGTCTGATCATGCAAGATTTGTTGCTGGAATTCATGTCCAATGCCCCAAGTGACTCAGGCGGAGATTTGCCCCTGGCTATTTGGCATTTTGAGAGATTCCTTGACTCTTGACTTGACTGCCCCAGATGATGGACAATGATCATGTCTGCCCCTTGGTTGGAGGTATTTCTTCCACTTGAGGTGACTCTTTTATTTGAGAAGGCGTTTGTTCACTAGATATTCATCGTGCGAATTTCTCTGCTGTTTGAACAAATAGTCATATGCAAACAATGTTATTTTAAAAATGCAAAGCTTATGTCTGTCTTGAAGTTTTTTGAAAAAATGCAGTTTTCAATAAAACAAGCGAATTTTTGTAAAATGTGATGTCAACTCAAGATTTTACAGCAAGCCCTACAGGAGTCAGGATACCTTTGGTAACAGTATGCTTTCGAACTAACCCATGCTTCAGCTAGGACTTTTAAGGGTTATAACGTGGCCTGGTTCACGGTTTAAGAAACAAAGGATAAAGGCTCAAAGTATATTTGTACCCACCCGCTCTTCGTGATGTTCTTCAATCCTAAACTCAGCTAATCGTGTATTAGATCTTGTTTGAGTCTTTGATCTGATATACCAGTGATGGTTCGGATACTGATAGTTTATTTTGAATAGGCAGTCATTTCTTTTTTGTTGAGGGTCTGTATGACCTCTTTCTTTTTTGATTTTACTATCCCTGTCTTTTTGCCTGAACTGTTTCTTTTGTGATTACAGTCAGCGGGATGCCCCAGTTTTTGTAAGTCTCCTTCATAGGTTTTGACTTACTGGGCTTTTGTTTTTGAAAGACAACGACTGCTTGTCTTTATGATTATTCGGAACCATCACTGTCTTTTGTTTTTGGAAGGACTCCTTTGATGTCATTTATTGTGCACCTGGCTCAACTGAGAAAACTACCATGCCCCAGGTTATGATTAAGGGTTTTAATTTTTGAAAAGAAAAACTCCGACTTCTTTGGCTCAGAGGGGTTGACTAGGGATTATCTTCCTTATAACTCCACTGTTTAGGATTTGAAACAATTCCTGTACCTCATCAGCGGGGTCTGTTCAAAAGCATACTGTAAAGATCGTGGTATCGTTTTCGTCATCCTCCCTCAAAAGGTTTAGAATTTTTTTAATCGAGAGTTGAATCATCAGAAAAATGAAAGCAATTTTAAGCATAGTGAAAACAATTACTTCAAAACAGACACGTGTAATGCATTAATGAAATAAGAGAGTTTGACATGATAATTGTTTGAATAAGCAAAGAAAAATACAACTTGAAAATTCAAATGAACAAAAGTCTTTCAGTCCTAGCCATGTTTTGGCAAGGGAGCCGTGATCACATTGAGAGTCTCGGGCGCCTCGAACTCAATTTCCTTTGCATCGATCAAGTCTTGGACCTTGTTTTTCAGACTCCAACAATCATCTGTATCATGCCCCGGGCTCTCAGAGTGATAAGCGCAGCGGGCATTGGGGTTTTACTTTGGTGACGTTGTATTTTGATTCTTTGGAGCTTCTTTTAGAGTCACCAGATTGGTCTTCAGCAACTGTGGCAACATCTGGGACAAGGTCATGCTGAGCCGAGTGAACTGGCTTCTCTCACCCCTTTGTTGGTTGTGACGCTGAGGAGCGACAACCGGTTTTGAAATAACCACCGCGTTGACAACTTGGTGGTGTTCAAATCTATTTGGTCTTCTTGAACCATAGACAACACTAGATTCTTTCTTGAAGGGCTTCTTTTCAGTGCTCGAGGAGGCACCTTTCTGTATCTTCCCAGACTTGATACCAGCTTCAATCCTTTCACCAGTTAAGATAAGGTCTGTAAACCCGGCTGAAGAATTTCCAATCAAATGGTTGAAGAATGGACCAGACAGGGTCCCCAAGAACATATCAACAAGCTCACGGTCAGTCAAAGGTGGTTGCACCCTTCCAGCCAGGTCTCTTCACTTTTGAGCATACTCTTTAAGTCCTTCACCCGTCCCTAGCGACATACCCTGGAGTTGGGTACGCGTAGGAGCGAGGTCGGAATTATATTGATACTGCTTATAGAATGCAATAGCCAAATCCTCCCAGTTACGGATACTCGCTCCATCCAGCTGATAGAACCACTCGAGTTGAGTCCCTGAAAGACTATCCTGGAAGAAATTGATCCACAAATTCTTGTCGGTTGTATAAGGTTGGATCTTCCTTACATACGATCGGAGGTGCAGCTTAGGACAGGAAGCTCCGTCGTACTTTGTGAAGGCAGTTGCCTTGAACTTGTGGGGAATCACCACCCCAGAGGATAAGCCTAGGTCTCCAAAGTCCAACCCGGGCACATGTTGAATCTCCATAGCACTTAAACGGTCCTCAAGCTGTTTGTACCTATCCTCAGTAGGAGGGTACTGTTCATCATTATAATCCGTCTCGTTGTCGGAGACCACGGGACTAGGAAGCCTTCTCTCTTGTGGACTGTCCTTGCCTACAGATGAGGTAATCAGCTCAGCCTCATTCTGCAGTCCATTTCTAAACCTGCGTCCGGTGTTGAACAATACGGTCCTCTTTTTCTTCTTCTTCCTTTCCTTCAGAATCAGAGTCTTCAAATCCTGTTGACCCTGGGCTAGGCTCATAACCAACTCTTGGAACTGGGCATTCTGGGTCTGGAGGGCCTTGATAGCTTGTTCAGCGGAAGGTTTAGAAGACATGATGATTGCTGAAATAAACAGCGAAGAAGATAAGTGACCTGTAACGGTACCTATAACGCAATGATATGTATGATATGCATGCAATGTTTTCAAGGATCTCGCGGGGTAAACAGAGGAACTTGTTAGAATTTGAATCTGGTTGCTTGATTGAAGGAACTTCATGTTGTTGAGAGTCCTTCTTCAAGAGTCAAAGCTCACCATATCGAGTGGGTCATAGCCCCTGACTCAAGTTATCGTGTTTTGATCTCCAAACAACCTTGGCTAGAGGAAAATAAATCCCCTTTGCCCCTTGCTAGACATTTGGTTCATCATGACCTGCATCACAAACCCTTGAGATCCTTGAAATGGGTTAGTCCTTATGCAAGATGTATGTAATGTTATGATGTTATGATGTTATGATAAAGGCACACCACAAGTATTCACAAAAGGCAAACATGGAAAAGGCACACAAGTCACACAAAAGAGCCCTTAGAGTTCAGGCTAGCATGAAGTTTAGGTACTACCCTCTTTCAGTTTCAGTTGGTTAAGACCTGTCCTAGAAAATAGTAACCGGGTTCTAGGGGATCTCAATATCACTGACTACCCTCGATCGGTCATAACTCCAGCTTCGCAACCTTTTCTTGCGGCCGGAACCATCACGAGAGTTTAGCCTCAATGAGTGTAGCATACTGCTACTGTTCTATGGCCAAGTTGGTCAATTTAAGGTTCTAAGGTCAGTTGGTGCTTAATGACTCCTCAGAAGACCCATATTCTCCTCGTTCCAACACAAGGTATATCGGTACAGACCAAGGTGTCACACCAACGTAGCTACTGCTTCACCCGTGTCGGTCTACGCCGGACAGGTCCCTCACAGTTTATTGCTACCTAAAGGGTATTCCCCAGATCCGGGTTAGGATCTATGAAACTCCGATGCAAGCCCACAAAATTAAAGCAAACAAGGCATTCAATTGAAAACATAAGTGATCTAATCCTAAGGTACACCTCACTTATTAAGTCCCCACCAGAGTCGCCAGTTCTGTGATTGGTGGAAATAGAACTGACTGTTTTGGAATGTTGGTTCGCGAAATGTCGCGGTAAGCAAGAGTCGCCATCGTCTTTTATTTTCTCCAACAAGGAAAGGACAAAAGCACAACAAAATTCCTTTTCGAGATGTTTCTCGGGTTCGGGAGGTAGATTATAGAAAGGGAAGGTATTAGCACCCTTTCTATTCGTGGTTATCCACGGGCTCTTAGGTACTTGCTCACTATGTTTTCAAAAAGTTTTGCTTTTCTTGTGTTTGTGGGTTTTGAAAAAAGTTTGTTTGAAAACTTCGTTTTGGCTCTTGTATCTGTCCTCAAGAGTGTATGAAGTGTTGTTTGAAAACTTTTGTCAGAAAAGTGTAGGTGCGAAAAGTTGTTTTTGTTTTGAAAGAGCAAGTACCTGAGAACCTCTACCTACTCAAAAGAAATTAAGATGTGTAAATGTCCTTTAGACCGTACTATCCCACTATTGAGAAGTAGGTAGCACCGTCGTTGGAGTTATTCGGGTCAATTCGATTATAGGGACAGGTGGTCACCAAAGCAATAGTAGGACGCCTTAACGGTAACCCTAATGTCCTAGATCCTTTTTTATCCGAGGCAACTGTTTCGAGGCAACTTGGATCTTTAGACAGGAGGGCGACCTCTAAAACACCCTATACTCAATGACCACGTCGAGGCAACCAAGTGAGGTGTACCCTAGGAGTGGCATGTGCGAGTGTGTCAGGATTCAATTAAATTATCTTTGCACATGTTATGGTGAGCTACGTTTTGATTTTATTTTGAGAACAAGTCTTGTCATGCATAGCAGTTAATAATTGTGCGGAAAGTAAATCTATACTATTACAAGGCGTCGAGTATTTACATCGCCAAAATCAACCCTTGAAAAGAAAATGCGAGAAAATAAAAGAAAGCGATAAAAAGTCCTAATTACGCTATTACATCCTCGGAGCAATTACATAAATATGATCAAAAATTAATATGCGCGCAAAGAAATTAAATCGGAGAAGTCCTTAGGGTTTTGACCCTTTTTGAGAAAGAATGAGTTTTTGGTCCTTTTTGCATTTAATTAAACCTAATTCTAATTAATTAAATGAAAGAAATATTTTTTAAGTTTTTTATGTTTTAATGAAATAAAAGAAAAGAAATTTAAATTGTCAAGAAAACCCTAATTCTATGTTGATTTCATTTATTGTGAAAAAGTCAAAGTTAACCTAATTAACTAAATTAATTACATTAGAGTTTATTTACAAAAAAATAAAGTGAAATTAATAAATAATAATAATAACAAAAATATTTACATTTTTTAGTTTTCTGAAAATAATAATTATGTTAACTAAATAATAATAATAATAATAATTAGTAAACTAATTAAAAGAAAATATAAAAGAGAAAGAAAATAAGAAAATAATAAACCAGGGGGGGTGCTGGCCCATTAATGAGGTTTCTTTGGCAATTCTCAGGCCCATTAATCTCTCAAGCCTGTTTGACTTTAATGATTGTCTATGCGTGGGTTGACCAGGAGCATGATGGTCATCCAGCTTTGGACCATTGGATTTGAGTCTTAGACACATGGCACCTGGATACTTGAAATTACATGGTAAACCTGCTCTTGCAACCTGCATGGGATTAGGCAAAGAAAAATAATAACAAGTATTATGGGGGACCTGGGATTCGAACCCAGGTCCCAATGCTTTCTGAATGCTTGCCTTAACCACTCCACTAACGCGTTTCATTCGTTAATAAAATAACCAACAATTAATATATTAAGAAATAATTCAATATGCTGTACTCATAAAAACGCGCGTCCTTTTTTGAATGCTCCAATAGCATATCAACAACTCATCATCTTCTTCCTTCGCCTGCATAAAAAACACATTAGATAGCGGGGGTTTTTAACCCCCACAAAACATGATGACGAAAAATAGCGATTAGCCCTACAGGCTACATAAGTATTTCGCGATGGTTGCTTTGGATTCGTCTTGACCTAACGAATTCAGTCATGGGTCTTATGAGGCTTAATTTTTCCTGTATTAAGAATCCCCAAATTCCAAGCTCAGGAACCCTAGAATTTATCCATGGCAATTTATGATTCTGTGCATTATAATTCAATTAAACTATGCCAATAGTTTCATATGGTCTCTAGCAACACAAAACAAACAAGAAATCATGTTAATGATGCATGAATTAAGCTATTCGATTCTCAAAATAAAATGCAAACCGTGACTCTGTTCTTGATGATTTTTTGAGCTTTAACGCTTGATTTTGATTGCTACACGTTCCTCATACTTCCTGCAATGTGTTAGAATCCACAAAAGCCTTTGAATCGTGCTAGAATGCAGAAAACAGTTTTGAGTTTTCCTTGAATTTTCTTGAATTGGTTATGGCTTTTTCTGCAGAGATTTCACGTGTGCATGATTAGGGTTGGCTTGTGCACATATAGGAGAATGGAATTAGGTCAGAATCTTGAGAAAAAATCCATGGAATGATGGTTTGAATATTTGATTGGAAATCATATATTTTTGAATCTTCATGATTGGAAAAAGTTGCCAAATTTGGAGATTCTTGTATATTTGATTTGCACACGAAATTGCCAGCATGTCTTGACCACTTTTGCTTCACAAAAAGATTGAAAAATTAAATCTTTGTATTTCCTACAATTTAAATTAATTAAATGAATTAATATTGATTAAAAATCCAATTAATTAATAAAAAATAAGAAAATAATTCAATTGGGCTTGATGGGTCGTGCATAAGTCATGGATAAAGTTTCAAGAAGAAATTTGAGGCCCATTAGCAAAAACAAGGTGTTTTGAACAAAGTTGACTTTTGCAAATTCACAAAAATTTCCCAACTTCTCCAATGCATATCTTGCTCAATTTTGATCATATGAACATGTTCTTGGACATTTTGGAAATGTATTGAAGTCTTCTAACCAATGCCTTTGATCCCATGTCATTTGGATTTACCAATCTCAAGTTATGGTCTTTGACTTAAAGTGCACTTTTGTTGACTTTTGAAATTGACCTATAATGTAGAAATTGATAACTTTTTATGAGAGCATTTCTTGGACTTGGAATGTGAATATGGATTGTAGGAAATGTCATCCCCTTCAAAATGAGCATTGGATGGGATTTTTCTGATGAACCATAAAAAAGTTATGCCCTGGTCAAGATACAGTTGACTTTTCTACTGTCCAAAAATAGTAACTTTTTGCATCTTGATGATTTTTGAGTTACCCTTGTGGAATCATGATCAAGACTTGAACAAATGATGATTGTGGACTCAAAATAAGATGTTGACCAAAAATTCTGACTTTTGACTGTGAAATGACCATTTTGCCCCTACAGTTGACTGTGGATCAAATATGGCTTTTGACTGTGCAAATTGGCACTGTGAGTCTTGAAACTTGGCATGTAGGTGCTTGAGAATGCATATAGGCATATGAGACTTGATTGACCTATTGAAAACCTCAAATTCCTTGGAAGAAACAAAACCCTAATTTTGACTGGCTTAGGAGGCATTTGGATTGTGCAACCCTTGAGAAATCTTGAACCATTTGAAGATGATTCTTGACAAACCTTGAAGAATATGGGAGGGCAAATTTTGTGGTACAACACCAAGTTTCAAGCCTTGAATCACATTTTTGATCAGTCAATTAGACAGTTGACCTAAAAATCAGTTGTATTGGGGAAAAAGTCAACTATGGCCAATTTACAGTCAAACTTCATAATTTTTGATCCACATCAACATTCGAGACTCCTATGTACCATTTGATCAAGTTTGGATCACAACTCCTCAAGAAATTTGATCAAATCATCAAAAGGGCAAAATGGTCAAAATTAGGGTTTTGACTAAGAAAGGGAAATTTTTGATTTTTAACCAAACCAATGACCAATTGGGTTCAAACATGGTTTCAAGGGTTCAATGGCATCATCTTGACCTAATTACATGGTTCAAAAGATCTCAAGTTCATTGGATTGACAGATGAATTTTGCAGTCAATTGATCAAAAGTCAAATGTACACTGAAAAGTCAAACTTTGAATTTTTAGTCAAAGTCTAGTGCCAAGGGTCATAATTCATCAAGATATGTCAAAATATGAAACTTGTTCACCAAGAAAACCAATTTTGAAAATTAGGGTTTTGAATTTGAAAATTTTCATAACTTAGAATTTTTCTAAGTATGGAAATTTTCTTATTTTTTCCTAACTTTCCACCACTTTTTCACCATGATGAAATTTGATTCAAAGAAAACTTCCAACATGAAAGTTGTAGTTCTCCATGAAATCTACAACTTTTCATCACAAAGTTTTCCCAAAATATGCTTGGATCTCAAGTTATGAATTTGTGAACATAGGTCCATGAACTTCTTAACTTAGTGAAATTTTGCCCTAATTTAGGCAGTTTTTTTACCCAACTTCATGGACATTTTTCACCTAGTTCCAAGAGGTATCTTAAAATTAATTTCAAATATGGATTATAAATCATGTTGCAAGCTTTCCAAAATGTCCAAGAACTCTCCAAGATCATTTGTGGTTATGGAAAATCTAAGAAGAGAAATTGGCATTTTATCACTTTTGTTCAAGCCATTTTCACAAAGTATTAAGTTGCAAATCTGATCTTGGATGCTTGTACCTTGCATTATAGGTATTAAACTCATTCTACACTCCATAATTAAATGCAAACTCATAGGTTAAAGGCTTTATTTTCACTTTTGAAGCATTGTACAAGTTATAATTCCATTTTAAGCATAAAGGTTACAATGCCATTCTCATAAAGTGAGTTTTTGAACTTTATCAATCTTGAGCCTTGGACCTATTTATTTGAGGCAAGCAACTTCCACAGATATCAAGCAATATGCACCAACTCCTATCAGCTCACAAGCCAGCCAGTACAAGCATGTTTGCTTTGGTCACTTCACTTTTCTTCAAATGCAAGAAAAGTTGCAAAAGAGGTCAGAACTTGTACAACTGCTAAGAGTGGACTTTGTATCCATTCTATACAAATATACCAAGTCATTACAATGCTTAACACGACTTCTTAGCCTCCAAAACACTCTAAAACTCAAAAACATCATACTTCTGCCCAAACTCAGCAGTTCTGCAAAATCATAGCCATTTCACTTTTGGCTCGTGCGTTTTTCCTTTTAACATTTGAAACACTTCAAACACATTATACCAAAGCAATCCAAGCATTCATCCTGCATATGTAAGCTCCGTTTCATCCATTTCCATTTTCAAATTTGGAGCTTGCAACTTGACTTCTACAGCGAGTTCTGGCCATCCACAAAGCAAGCTAGCTATTGGAATAGTTTGAAGGAAGTTCAAGGAAGCTCACACGATCCTCATGCCTCACTCAAAGTCCCCACATTGTCATATCCAAATCCAGCTGAAGGAGGTATTTTTCAAAACTCTATCTCTCTATTTAGGCATCCTCAAGTCACGATTTGTGAAGCAAAAATTTAGTCCTTAACATGGTGAAGTTGTACATATGCATACTTTCCGTTTATATTAACTATGCTGTGAGTATTTGAAGCTTTAAGTTCATGAAATAATTAGGTCACGAATTAGGGCTGACAAAATTCTCCCTGATCTTTGAGAGTTAGGTTACAAATTTTATATCATTGGAATCGTGATATAAAATGCTACATGTTTTGTGTTATAAGTTTTTGTTTTTATGCAAGCAATAGCAAGTTACATATTTGAAGAAGAACACACGCGCAGAGAAGCTGAAGGACAGGGACGAAGCTTCATCTGGGATTTTTGCAGCTTTGGCCTTTTTATTTCTACTTTTCACACCCCCTAACTTACTTTTGCACCCCCTGACTATTTTCTTATATTTTTGCATTTTCTTGCATATTTTTATATTTATTACTTGCATTTATTTTTTCTAATGATAAAAAATACCCAAAAATAATTTATTTATTTTCACATCTTTATTTTATTTTTTTTATTTTTTTTTTGCATAAAAATAGTTTATTTAATAGAATAGAAATCATTTTCTTAAAATAAAATTGTAAATACATTTAAAAATATTATACATTTTTATTATATTATTTATAGTCATAAAATATTTATTTTCATACATATTTTAATTTTTAATTATTTGTACATAATATTATTTATTATTTTCTTGTACAAAAAATGGACAAAATAATGATATAGAACATATATTTTTATTTTAATTGAAAATTAGGGTTTCACCCTTTCAAAAATAATAATATTTTTTCTCTTATTTTTAGGGCTTAAATAAATCATTTTTCTCATACAAAAATCAAATACAAAACATTTTACATAAATACATTTTTATTGCATTTTAAATATTTGTACATTTATTTAATTCGCACAATATTCAATTAGGTTATAATAGTATTTTTAGGGTTTATTTTTTGCAATATCCCCATTCAAAAACTTGTATCACCCCTCCCATAATAATTGTTGTAATAGCTTAGTTTACCATTACGCAATTTATCGCATTTATACCATGTTTAGTAAACTAGGGTTTGCATGACAAGACCAAAAACAAACAAATAGAAAAGAGCTAATACAAGACAAATCAAAGGCATGATAAATGATACACTTTGCACACAAGCACCCTTAGGGTTTCACCCACTTGGTTGCCTAAATAAAATGGCCATGTTACGCATGCGAAGTATCTTGGCAAAAAAAATCAAAATAAGATCATAGTCCCTCGATGACGCTATCAAAAGGTTGCCTAAACGAAGATGATCTTGGTCCCTAAAAATTGCTAAGATACTTGGCAACTTTGATATCATGGTCATACGATGACCCACGCCCGTCCCGTTTTACATCCAAAGATAGGGTTGTTTACCAAATCAATGGTAAATCAACAATGTCAAAGGAATAAAAATGCACAAGAAAGACATTTGAGTAGGTAGATAGCTTCTAGTTACTTGATCAAATTCAAAACAATCCTTGCTATTTTCAAAAACAAACACACACACATTTTTAAAACATTTCGAAACATCTTTCAAAACATTGAAACATTTTTCAAAAGACAAACATCTTTGTATACATTCTTACGAACGAGAATCATTACAAAGATTGCCTAAACGATGACCTATTTTAAAAATACTTTCAAAACCACACAAAGCACCATTTCAAACAATTTCAAAGCAAAGCAAGTGATCTAAACAAGTAACTAAGAGACCATGGAAAATCATGGATGAAAAGGGTGCTAGCACCTTCCCTTTTCATAATCTACCCCCCGAACTCAAGAAAACATCTCAAAGGTCTTTCCTGTGCTTTTTTTACCTTTCCTTTTGGATAAAAGAAAAGTCGGTGGTGACTCTTGCTAACTGCAACATTTGCGAACACAAACGCAAAACCTCAAGTCAATTCTCCTACCACATCACAGGGTACAACAGTATCATGTCGTGAAATAAGGCTACCATGGCGCACTGAGAGGTTACCCCAACATTCTTCAGTCCGAATGGCATCACCTTGTAGTAGAATGTGCCCCAATGTGTGACAAATATTGTTTTCTCCATGTTCTCAGGTGCCATTTTGATTTGGTTGTAACCTAAGAATCCTTCTATGAAGGAAAGCACTTTGTGTTGTGTCGTATTATCAACCAGGATATCAATGTGGGGGAGTGGAAAATCATATTTAGGGCTTGCCCTATTCAAAACTCTATAGTCCACACACATTCGTACTTTGCCGTCTTTTTAGGTACGGGAACAATGTTGGCAACCCATTGAGGATAGGAAGTGACAGCCAAGAATCCAGCATTAAATTGCTTCATGACCTTCGCTTTAATCTTTTCTGACATGTCAAGCCTCATGCGGCGGACTTTTTGTTTTACTGGCAGGCACTCTTCTCTTGTTGGCAGACGATGTACCACGATGTCCGTATCAAGTCCCGTCATATCTTCATATGACCAAGCAAAGATCTCAACATAATCATGCAACATCCAAATCAGACGCTCCTTGACACTAGGTTCCAGATTGGCACCTACCTTGACTTCTTTTTTATCCTCCTCGGTACCCAGGTTGATTGTATCCACAGGTTCCTCGTGAGGCCGAATGGTTCTTTCCTCTTGTTATAGTAATCTGGCCAGTTCCTCTGGTACTTCACAATCTTCCTCACCTTCGTCTTCAGCTTGGTAGATTAGATCCTCAGAGTCACAAAAGGCCATAGCAGTATCTTTACCCATGGGATCCAGAATGGGGGGGTACCTGTATTCGTGGGTGTGGGTGTATGTAAAGGTATAGCCATCCTTAAAAAATAAAATGTAAAAGAAAACCAATGAGAACAAAAGTTTGTATGCGAAAAATGTCCATGATTCATTGAATGTCATATGAAGATGAAATAATAACCCTTACAAATGGACCATTGTGCCTCGGGTAAGACACAAGGTTTTTTTAGAGTGCGAATTGTTTTTGAATATTACAAGTTTAATCAAAATGTAAAGATAAATTACTGAGGGATGAAAGTTATTGGGACAAAGTCTCTGGCCTCCCAATTGCGAAGTCCTCCATTGATGGTCGGAAAGATCCAATCCTCCAAGCTATAATCCTCTTCACCATTTTCGACCGTATTGACCTCTCGGTTGCTAATCTTCAAGGGTGGCCCTCTAGCACAGTCACGGCGTACAGTCTTCTGAGCACTTGAAGTGAAACCTAAACCAAACTTGTCAGATTTATACGGAATATTCGGAAGTTGCCCCCAGATGGTGCATCCACCCTCCTCTACTACTGCTTTGGTGTCCTTCAGAGATGACATCCAGAGTGGAGGTCTTGTAATCTTGGGAATCTGGGACACAACTTTAGTCACTGCTACCTCTTGGGGGACCTCTTCGAAGTGTTGAAAAGGAGTTTCAATGAACTCACCGTCCAATTCCGCATACCTGAAGGAATTGAGGTGGATAATCATATATTCTTCCTCTTCGGGGACAATGATAATCTTTCCCTGGACCAGATATTTCAGCATCTGGTGCAGTGTAGAGGTGATAGTACTGACATTATAGATCCATAGCCGTCCTAGCAGACAGGAGTAAGAGGGGCGGATGTCCATTACATAAAAGGTTGAATTGAAAGTCTGAGCCCCAACCTTTATGGGGATATCCACCTCCCCGTGTACCATCCTCTTTGAGCCATCAAATGCCCTTACGACTATGTTACTTGGTTTCAACGTCAGTCCTTCGCAGTCCAGTCTGTCGGGAGCTTTCTTTGGTAAAACATTCAAAGATGAGCTTGTGTCCACCAAGACATGGGCAAGAGTTGTGCCTCTACATTCCACAGAGACATGCAATGCCTCGTTGTGCTTTCTTCCTCTTGGTGTCAGATCAGCATCTGAGAAGCCTAGGCCGTTATCCACTGTCAAGTTAGCCACACAATCTTGAAATTGATCAGCAAACGTCTCATGAGGCACATGGGCTGTCTTTAGGAACTTTACCAGGGCTTTCGCATGTACCTCGAAACACAGCAGCAATGCCAGCATGGAGATCTTGGAGGGAGTTTTCCCCAACTGTTCAACTACGTCGTAGTCGCTCCTCTTTATTATTTTTAGAATCTCCTCCATTTCTTTCTTGGAGGTCTCAGGGATAGTCAGTGATCGAGCCTTCGTCTGGACAGGCTCCACTTGAATACTTTTTCCTCGAGTTTCAGCAGCAGGAGTAATGGTAGGACTGACAGCAGGGGTTGTATCGTCTTCGTCAATAGGAGCACTTGCAGAGATGATTATTGGTACGGAAATAAACTTTGGAGAAACCACGGGTCCAAAAACTGCCTTTGGGGGGGGGGGCAATTTCTAGAGAAAAGATTCTACCGCTTCGGGTAATCTTACTAGTTTCGGAAATATTGCTAATGTCGGAATCTTCTTCTTTGGAGCTTATCTCTTCGGCGGCCAACCCATCTTGTTTGATGCCATGGTAGTAGATGTCCCCACCGTAATCCCACGGCACAGTTTTGTCTGATTTATATGGGACTGGCCCAGACATTGTGATTATAAGAGGAGTAGTTTTTGGAACCGATGTAATTCTAACAGGTCTTTTGGGGACCCTGGAAGAATTGGCAGAGATGGTGATGATTGAAACGTCTTCAACAGGGACAGGTGAAACAAGAGTACTTTCAAATAGGATCTATTTGTTGTCTATCAAGCGTTGAATGCCTGTTTTAAACAAAAGGAAATCAGTTGGTGAGGATAAGCAGAGGTGGCAGTCTTCATTACAACCCGGGAAAACACCGGCTTTTAACAAGTTTATCTTAATGATTGGGAGTGGAGTTACGAGTTCATCAACTGTGGTAATAGACAAATCTTCTTCAATAGCATTGGTGTTGTGACCATGTCTGGGCATAGGAGCAGAAATGACGTTGGGCTTCTCGGGCGCATCAAACTCAATTTATTTCTCCTCTATAAGGTCTTAAATTTTGTTTTTCAAGGCCCAACAATTGTTAGTGTCATGGACCAGACTTTCGGAATGATATACGCAACGGGAATTTGGGTGATAAAGAGGGGACGTTGTGTTGGGGTTTTTTAGAGCTTCTTTCAGAGTTTCCAAATTAGATTTTAAAAGATGTGGTAATACTTGGGACATATTCATATTGATTCTGGTGAATTGCCGAACTGGCCTTTCCACCCTCGGTTGATTACTTCTTGGTTGATCAGATGTAGGTTTTGGGATCATAACAGTCCCTACCATTGGTCGGCGTTCGGCTCTCCCTTGGTTCCTTAGTGGATATAAAACAGCTACTTCCTTCTTCCTAATAAAAGGCTTCCTTACAGCTGTAGGGGCAGATGAATCCTTCTGGATCTTTCCACTTTTTATGCCAGCTTCCACCCTCTCTCTGGTCATTATTAACTCAGTAAATCCCGCAGATGAGCTTCCAATTAAATGGTTGAAGAAAGGTCTCGATAAAGTGCCTAAGAACATGTCTACCAATTCCCTTTCAGACAGAGGGAGTTGAACTCTTCCAGCTAGATCTCTCCATTTCTGCGCGTAATCCTTGAAACCTTTATTAGAAGCCATAGCCATACTCTGAAGTTGAGTACGGGTAGGTGCCAAATCAGCATTATATTAATATTGCTTGTAGAAAGCTGCAGCAAGATCTTCCCAATTATGGATGTTGGCTCTTTCTAGTTGGTAAAACCAGTCGAGTTGTGTTCCAGATAGACTATCTTGGAAAAAATGCACCCATAAGTCTTTATCAATGGAGTGTGGTTGAATCTTTCTCACATATGATTGGAGGTGCATCTTAGGATATGACACTCCATCATATTTTGCGAACGAAGGCACTTTGAATTTCAAAGGAATCACAATCCCTGACATTAGTCCCAATTCTTCAAAGTCTAGACCTGGCACCTTTTGTATTTCCATAGCGCTCAAACTCTCTTCAAGATGTCTGTACTTATCATCATCTGGAGGATATTGTTCCTCAGAGTAGTCTTCCTCTTCTTCCTCCTATTCAGATTCTAACGGGACCACTGTTTCCTTTCCTTTCCCCTCTCCCTCACCGGATGTTGTTGCAAAATTCAAGGTTCTTCTAGTCTGTCCCTGAAACCTTCTCCCCATGTTTAAAACCCCAATGACTTTCTTTGTTTTCTTTTTCCTTTCCTCAGCCAGCAAAGTCTTCAACTCTTCTTTCCCCTTGGCTAGGGTCATGAGCAACTGTTGAAACTGCGTGTTCTGAGCTTGGAGATCTTTGACTGTCTGTTCGAGATCCATCTTACTGAAATAAACAGTAGAGAGATGAGGAAACTCGTTTCAAAAGACCTGTTTATGTTATGATGAATGATATGTGCATATGCAATATTTTCAAGGATTTCAAAGATTCAAGTTTGTTTTAGACAAAAAGAAACACACGTTATATTAATAATATAAAGTTTGAGTACATAAATGCCCCTTGGGCAAAATAATACAAAACTCTAAGATAAAAAAGTAGTGTGCATTCTCTTTGGTGCAATGTAGGCATTTAGAGTCTGCTCCTCATGAAGTAGCCTAGTGAGTTCCAAAACCTTCTTCTCGCTTGCGTAGAATTGGGCTTCGAAAGTATCTCGCTCTCCTTTGAGATGTATCCAATCCATTTGTAGGTCTTCAATATTTATGGGCAAGTCAGGATGTAGGATAGTTTATGGAACATCTCCCTCCTTAACAGGCTCAATAATTACCGGAAGAATGGAATGATAAGGCATCATAAGACTTTGAGCGCGGGTTCGTACCCATTTGAGGTAAGGCTCAAGAGGGATGGAATTCTTGTGCCCCAAAGTCTTGCTATCCACCTTGTTTAGAATCCTCCAAGCTCGGATGAATCTTTGGCGAAGACCTTGATCGTCGTTGTCATAGTCGAATACCAAACCTTGAATCAGCATCTCGTGCGGGCCATCCCTTCGGGCGTAACCAAATTGTCTTAAAGCTAAGCACGAGTTGTAGGTGATGCCTCCCCTAATGCCAAGTAGAGGGACATTAGGGAATTCTCCATAATGGTCAACAATGATAACATTCTCTTTGGATCGGGAGCACCAATGAATATCTGAATGTTTGAGTGTCATTAACCTTTGTGACCACCTTGAACCTTTCTCCTTCTTTAAGACTGATTGGGGAAGATGAGAAATAAACCATCTTTCCAGGAGAGGAGTGCAACACATAAGGACACCTCTTTTCCTCATTGTGCGAGTGTGAAAAGAGTGTAGGATATCCCCTAGCAATGTAGGCATCGAATTGCGTGACATAACGATTTTGACGGCGCTCACATCTATGAGTTGGTCAGGATTGGGAAATAGGACCATCCCATAGATAAGAAGAGCCACAATTTCCTCAAAGGCTTGCAAGTCTAAGGAATTCCAACAACTTTGGGCTTTCTCAAACAGGAACTTTGCCAAGAAGCCTTTGACACCACTTCTAGTCTCCCAATGAGTTGCGACATCAGATGAGTGCAAGTGCAGAGCTTGAGCAATCTCTTATGGATTTGGGTCTCTTTCCGTACCATTGAAAGGTAGTTGATTGAGAATGGGAATCCTCAAGAGTTGGGAGAATTCTTCCAAAGTAGGCACAAGCTGATAGTCGGGAAATGTGAAGCAATGGTGCAAAGGGTCAAAGAACTGAAAGAGCACCTTTATCATGTCCTCATATGTGTTAGAGGTGACCAAGTTAAGTAGACGACCATGTCTCTCGGTGAATGGAGAGTTCTCAGGGATCCTTGAAGCTAGCTCCTTAAGTTGAGGAGGAATTCTTACAAGGTTGACTTGGATAGTTTTCCTACGGAGTGAATCCATATCCTACAAAACAAGAACAAAGATGAACTTCCAGAATCCTTGAAATGGTTAGTAGATGTATATGATGTTCATGATGTCCATGATGTTATGTATAAGTATGCATATACAAGCAAAACAAACAAGTTCTTAGTTTAGGCTTGCATGGGGTTTTATAGGTAAGTACCCTCTTGAAGTTTAGTTGGCTTAAACCTGTCCTAATAATAGTAACCGGGTTCTAAGGAGCTCAATATCACCGGATTGTTTCCTTGGTCATTGTTTCAGCTCAAACCTCTTTAATGGCGACCGAAATATCCCAAGAAACCAAACCTTAATGAGTGTAGTATCGAGTATCTACCAACTTCGGACTGCACCGAAGCCGGTCATCTCACTACATCCTAAAGGCCAAGTTGGTCAAGTAAAGGGTTCTAGAAGTTCATTAGTGCTTCATGACATCACCCAGCGGCCCCGTATTCTCTTTGATTAACTCAAAGGCTACCGGTACCCACAAATATGTCACACTAACATAGCTATTTCTTAGACCATGTCGGTATACCCCGCACAGTTTCCACAACGTATTGCTATTTACCTATAATGTATCCCAAATCCGGGTAGAGGATTTCAAACCCAAACAAAGAACCATAATGTAAAGCATGCAAGTCAAACAATGTAAGAAAATAAATGTGATATAGCCCTAAGGTAACCCCCACTTTAATAATATTCCCCAACAAAGTCGCCAGTTCTGTGATACGGTGGGAGAACTGACTTGAGGTTTTTGTGTTTTATCGCAAATGTTGCGGTTAGCAAGAGTCACCACCGACTTTTCTTTTATCCAAAAGGAAAGGTGAAAAAGCACAGGAAAGACCTTTGAGATTGTTTCTTGAGTTCGGGGGGTAGATTATGAAAAGGGAAGGTATTAGCATCCTTTTCATCTATGGTTTTCCATGGGCTCTTAGTTACTTTCTTGATCACTTGCTTTTTGTTTTGAAATTATGCTTTGTGTGGTTTTGAAAGTATTTTGTAAAAGAGGCCATTATTTAGGCAATCTTTGTAATGATTCTCGTTCGTAAGAATGTATACAAAGATGTTTGTCTTTTTGAAAATGTTTTCAATGTTTGTAAGATGTTTTAAAATGTATGTGTTTTGAAAATAGAAAGGATAGTTGTTTGAAATGGAGCAAGTAACTAGAAGTAATCTACCTACTCAAATTTCTTTCTTGTTCATTTTCTTTTCCTTTGATATTGTTGTCTTACCATCGATTTGGTAAGCAACCCTATCTTTGGATGTAAACGGGACGGGCGTGGGTCATCGTATAACCATGATTAACAATGTTGCAATGTATCTTAGCATTTTGAGGGACCAAGATCATTTTGTCAGGCAACTTTGAATAGCGTCATCGAGGGACTATGATCTTATATTTATTTGTTTTGCCAAGATACTTCGCGTGCGTAATATGGCTATTTTTGTATAAGGCAACCAAGTGGAGAAACCTTAAGGATGCTTGTGTGCAAGTGTGTTATTTTCATGCTTTATTTTGTCTTGGATTTAGGGTTTTCTATTTGATTTGTTTTTATCTTGTCATACAAACCCTAATTACTATCATGGTATATAAAAGCGGTAAATTGCATAATTTAAATATTACTACGCTGTTACAACATTGTATGGGAGGGGGGAATACAAATTATGAATGGGGATTTGCAGTAATGTAAATCTAATTAAACTATTACAACCAAATCGAATTTGTACAAATATT
The DNA here is from genome assembly GCA_948472305.1 of Vicia faba. Classification (NCBI taxonomy): domain Eukaryota; kingdom Viridiplantae; phylum Streptophyta; class Magnoliopsida; order Fabales; family Fabaceae; genus Vicia; species Vicia faba. The sequence goes on from OX451739.1 coordinate 487,573,700, forward strand.
TGAATAAATAATATACAATATAAATATGCAATGATATGTATACAAGAAAAAAGATTTTTGTTTTGTTTTTCATATAAAGAAGAGTTTTGAATTAAACCTAATAAATAATATAAAAAAAAGGAAATTATTTTTACATTGATTAACCCTAATTTCTAACTTAAGAAAATAAAGTTCTTTAAGTATTATTTTGTATATTTTTGTCTTAAAATAATAAATAATATTCATGCAAATATTTTGGTCTTTTTATATGTCAAAATAAATATTTATAAGTATAAAAAAATGATAAAAATATATCTAAATTTAATTTATTTTTACAAGTTTGTTTAAGAAAAATAGTTAGTATATAATAAAACAAAAATAATTTTTTATGTAAAAATAAAATAAAATAAACAAAAATGCAATATTTAATATATTCATACTTTTTCATGATTTTATAGTATTTAAGAAAATATATTTGATGAAAAAAATGGAAATAAAAAATAAATAATAAAAGATTGAGCCAGGGGTGTTGTAAGGAGGAAGGGAGGTAAATGTTAGAAAAAAAGAGAGGCCCATAAGCTTGAGCCCAGCGCTGCAAAAAAAAACAAAAATGAAGCTGAAAAAATATGAAAAAAAGAAAAAGGTAGCGCCAAGGTTCGAACCCATGACCTATGCATTTCCAGTGCGCTACCTTGCCACTGGGGTGGCTGTACATCCGTTAGTTCATATGAAAACAAAAATACATAACATGAATCCCTTCCTTGCCCTGTACTTCGTCTTCTTCCTCATGCTGGCCATAACCTCTGTATCTTTCTCATTTCTCCATGAAAATGGTAACTTCAAACATGAAAATGGTAGTACTCTTTCTCACGATTTCAACCATGTAACTCATGTAAACTAATAATCAAAGATCAAAGTGAATTTTAATGGCCCTAATTTCAACCCTAATTTTTATAGAAATTTGAACTCTAAAATTCTCTATACATAATGAACAGAAATGAAATCTATGCACATGGTTGACTTTAGCACAAGGATATCTATATTTTATCTTCACAAATCGTGACCTATGGATGCCTGTATGAAGAGATAGAAGTTGGAGTTTTTACCTATTTCAACTGAGATCGTGAATGGAGTTTGAGTGAGTTTTATGAAGGCCTGAAGATCCCTTTAGCTTGCCTGAACCTCCCTGAGTATGTTCCAATCCTTGCCTTGCTTTGAAAGTGCCTGAATCTCTCTATCCAAGTCAACATGCAAGCTTGAAAAACAAAAATGGAAGATGAAGAAGGAGGAGTTACAGTGAAGGGATGATAGTATGGAACACTTGGATATGAGGTAGGTAAGGTGTTTGAGTGATTAAAACTTGAAACGCACGAGTAGATTTGTGGATTGCTATGCTTGGTCTCAAGCTGCAAGTTTTGACAGTTTTTTGGTGATAGGGAGTTTCTGGCCTTGAGAAATCGTATTCTAAGTTGTAATATGTTTGTGTATAAGTATAAGGAAGGTTTATAATCCACTCCACCATAGATTTCTCAGTTATAGGCTTTTTGCACTCTTACTTGCTTTTTAAGAAAGGTGAAGAGACCACTCCCTACATGCTTGTATAGAACTGATTGGAGTTGGTACAAGTCCTAGACAACTTTTATTTGGTTTATAGGACTTGTGTGTGCATAGAAAGCAGGTCCAATTCTCAAGAAGTCAAAAGTTGCAAAAGTTATGTTTTTCTAAAATGGCAATGGCAACTTTGTGCCATTTATGGAATTAAAGCTTGGGCAAAGACTCTTGTGCTTGGATTAAGGCTTTATCATCTGTGTAAGAATTAAATTATGAAGTGAGAAACAAGTTTGAGACCTGTAAAGCAAGGATTAGGCATCATAGGTTCAGATTTGAATTTTGTTCTTCATGAAATGGCTTGAAATCAAAGTGAGAAATTGTCAACTTCCTCTCTTCGATTCTCCCTACTCAAGAATGATATCAAAGAGTTCTTTGACATTTTGGAAATCTTTCCATGTGCTCTATAACTCATCTTTGAAATGAATTTCAAGATTCCTCTTGGAACTAGGTGAAAAATTGCCATGAAGTTAGGTCAAAAACTTGCCTAAATTAGGGCAAAATTTCACTAAGTTATTTTAGTTCATGAGCATGTATTCACAAAATTATATCTTGAGATCCAAGAACATTTAGGGAAAAATGTGTGATTAAATGTTGTATATTTCATGGAGATCTACAACTTTCATGTTGGGAACTTTCTTTGAATCATCTTGTATCATGGTGGAAAATTGGCTTAAAGTTGAGAAAAAATAAGAAATTTTCTATACTTAGAAAATTTTCTAAGTTAAGAAAATTTTCAAATTTCAAAACCAAATCTTCAATATTTGGTTTCTTGATGAACAAGTTTCACATTTTGACATGTTTTAATGAATTGTGATCCCTGGCACTTGATTTTGACTAAAAAGTCAAAGTTTGACTTTTCAGTATATAGTTGACTTTTGATCATTTGACTGCAAATTTTATCTGTTAATCCAATGAAAATGAAATGTTTTGAACCATGTCATTAGATAAAGATGATGCAATTGAGCTCTTGGAATCATGATTCAAACCAATTGGTCATTTGCTAGGTCAAAAATCATAAATTTCCCTTTCTCAGTCAAAACCCTAATTTTGACCATTTTGCCCTTTTGATGATTTGATCAAATTTCTTGAGGAATTGTGGTCCAAACTTGATAAAATGATACATATGAGTCTAAAATGTTGATGTGGATCAAAAATTATAAAGTTTGACTGTAAATTGGCCATGGTTGACTTTTTCCCTAATACAACTGATTTTTAGGTCAATTGTCCAATTGGCTGATCAAAAATGTGATTCAAAGCTTGAAACTTGACATGAGTAATCTTAGGGGTCCATAATGATGTTTGAAAGTAATATGAAGCATTGATAGTCTCAAAATCCTTGTGCAATCCCAAACCTTAATTTTGAGTCATTAGTGCAAGATGAGATGTCTTGAGCTGATCAAACCCTAATCTAGTCTTGAGTTAAAGAGATCTTGTGAGAAAATCTTGATAAATGAGAGGGTACATTTTGGGGTACAACACCGGGTAATTATACAGGAAACTCAAAATTCCCATAACATAACAACCGAGAAACTTCTTAAAATAGGTTCATTAAACAGTCGTACGGTAACTCCCTACACGACCACAACATGAGGAAATGGGAAACTTCAATAATAGATTCAGAAACATCAACGCACAACAGTCATACAAACGACCAATTCCCACATAATACACATCATGAATCCCATTATAAGGTCAGAACCCCACCCTTTCCTGGATTGAAGGTCACTCTACCAAAATTCCAGCTGACAACTTTGCATTTTTCTGCTCGATACCGGGCAGCTTGCTCCTCTCTTTGTGCGGCTTCACACGGTCAGCACACAAGACTTCTTATTCTCCAAAAAAAATACTTGTATCAGCTTAACCTTATATCATCAATCCTATTGGGTCTAACCTACACACCTCCACTTTACTACTTCAAACCAATAACATGAGCCCAGCATAATTGGTTTATTAATTCCAACATTATTATTCTTATTATTATTATTAATCAACTAATTAATTAATTAATAACAATATAACAACTTATACCAACAACTCTCAACATCTCACATCTTCAACAAATAATCCAAAAATAATTTAATTAAATGATTAATTAAATTAACGGGCGTTACAACTCCCCCCACTTAGAATATTTTCATCCTCGAAACACAAATTTCACATCTCACTCTCTGATCACCAAGTCGCCTCTGGCAACACTTTGACCACTACTTTCTCGATATAACAATAACTCAACACGATTTAAATCATACACACATGCTAATCATTCAACACCTTCGCGACATAATCATTAATAACTTATCAACCACTTCAATAATATCTTGACATATCAACATTTAAAGTAGTAATGACCATAACACACTTATACTTGGATATACAACATCACCTTATCATCTTAACAACATTTTCAACACTAAAACACATGCACCATTTCATTGCCATGTGTGTATATATATATATATATATATATATATATATATATATATATATATATATATATATATATATATATATATATATATATATATATATATATATATATATATATATATATATATATATATATATATATATATATATATAAATCATCAACAAAATATCAACAACTCTATGTATATCGTCGTATCACCCTCATAGTGACATCAACATAGCCAACATAATCAACTTCGTCATATTACGGAGTACTATCCAACATTTACGGTAACCAACAACAACATCACAGAAACGGGAACAAAATCATTATAACATCAACTTAACAGTATAAATCAACGAATATGCACACAACTCACCATCAACCAACAACCATATTAATATCCTTATAAAATCAACAAATATTTACGAGAAAACACAGTACCCTGGAACATCATCCCTATATCAACAATCCACCAAATAAAACGTGTAGATCAAGACATATCATTCCCATAGGCTTCTGATATTTAGTCCTTCACTTCTAATGAGTCGTACATGCATACAACTGCGTCACATCACGCTTCAGCTGCATATCTCTGATTCTTCCATCTTAAATCACTGTTCTCATTAAAATTTCCGTCAAATATATGATTTACAAGTCTCAACCTAGTTTCATACTTTCTTTAACATCCACCATAAAATTGTTGTTCACTAAATATTCTTAATCTTTCACTTTGCGATGTTAGCTCGCATATAAACCCACTACTCTGAATTGTTCAACACGTCTCAACTCTTTCCTAGCCACTCCTCTATTACTTCATACAAACTGATGAGCGACTATCCTCGCGATATAACATCAATCACTTTACACACCATTAAGATAGCAAGACAAGTCTATACCATCCAACACGATCTCGTCTACTATCAATAAGAGATTAAGGGTGATTAGTTCCTCAATTTGTCAATAGATAGCTGACAATCATAATGGAGTTTAAACCATCGTTACCAAACCATAATAGTGTTCCTTTAGAACTTGTACTCAAGTCACCTAAAGCACCATAATTCAATAATTTCTAATGAAGTTTACAAATACTCCCATAATTTCCCTCTCATTCGATTTTGTCGATGAGAGATCAACGTTCAACATATTACACGGTCCATATTACACTCACTTAGCCTCACACGAAGGTTAAGTATTCTCCAACTCAAGAATTACTATTATACCAGTACATTACATGTCGTCTCGTCCCAATTGAAATCTCAACAATGTCATTCCACACTACTTTGGTGATAGAACCAATCCAATTCTTCTTTTACACATGCCACTACCTTGGCATCATAAACACAACTATAATTCCTCTTAAAAGCATCTTCCTTTAAAAGGACATCTTCATTATAATCATTGTTAATCATCATAAGCTGCATATCTATGCACTCATCCACTATTTTCACATCCTTTTTAATATTGAACATCTTATCTCTCAACTTATTCGCCAATAATATTTTACGCTTGACCTTGTCGCGAACAACTGCGATAATAACAATTTATGCCCAAAAAGCCTCTAGTTCCGTGACCGACTTCAGAGTCCCTCCATATAGGAATGAATCTACCATATTTGAAAACACTTTCATAAGACAGAATATATTTCTATCTCCTTATAGATTTAGACAGAACACCAATCCGATACTCGGAACACAAGATATGAATTTTCGAAGTCATCCGAAAATGCGAACACCGATGTCATACAACGACATACTAGTACACACCTTACAATAACATCAGAACAAAGTTTCTTTGTACCAGTACCAATAATTACAATTCTTGAAACCGTACTCATCTCCTTGCATTTCCTACTCAGACTAGTGATTCATAACATTCCAACTACTTCAACAACTTTTATAATCACTCACAAGGATCCCACGAAAAGGTCTACAGTAATTTTCCACTCTATCACCGTTCAAACATCGACATCGTATGCAAGGGCTACCCAAACTGACAAATTCATAGTCCACCAGCAGTGCTGGAACATTGCAACTTTCTAAATTCCATCTTCTAAAAATTATCCTGGTTACTTAACAGTCAACTTCAGAAACTTCAGGGATTTACGCTTTACTCGTATATCAACAACCGTTACATTGCTCCTCATTATTCGAGAAGTAAACATCAACAATATTTAATCATCCTCCCTCAAGATGCTCTAACTTGATTAACAAACAAAATCTTGGATCCATGTTACCTTCGGATTCGGGAAGCAACAAAACTTCAACAATACTTGCACTGTCGCCATTAACAACATACTAAACTAACATCTTACAACCAAAACATATCGGAGAATTAAAGCTTCTTTCCCACTTATCTTCAAACTAAATCCTACATACAATTAATTGGAAAAGCAAACAAGACCAACAGTGTGTCTCACACACGTACTAAGAAACAACACATCAACATTATTCAACTGTCACACTACTCTACTGACTCAACAACTTGGTCAGACAGACCGACTTGCTCTGATACCAACTTTGTAACAACTTAAGGTTCAATCAACTGAAATAATAACAACAATAAAACAACAAGCGTTCATCCCCCTGAGTGTTACGTATCAGAGCAATGATACTGACTCGAACTACTGAAGGTAAACCGCCTTCACTCTGGATTACCTGCACATTACCAACATATGGGTAGCATTCAAATAGAAGGGGGTGAGATATCGAACAATATAATCGGATGTATGACAAACATTATATTAGAATCAGTTAATGAAAAAATCACTGCTTCACAATTAATAACAACATAAGCATAATCAAATTAACTACACAACGACACATAATACAACACAAATTGCAACTTATCTTTATGCAAATGCATGTGGTCCCAGTGGAGAAGAACTCCCAACTTCAAAATATGCCAATAAATAGAGGCATCAACAAGGAATAAGCCTCCAACTTAATATTTTGCCAATCCAGGCCAACTTAACAAGCATCAACTCCAACTTGATATGCGATGTATGTGACACAACATGAATGTATCAAAAATCAACAACAAACAACAACTTAACATAAATCAACATTGGCCATAAGCCTACAACATCAACGACAATTCAACATCAACATAATTTAACTTTGACCATAGGCCTACAACATCAACAATAATTCAACATCAACATAATTCAACTTTGGCCATAAGCCTACCACATAATATCTCCCAAAATTAGAGGCATCTCAACATAACTAATCAACCTGCAAATTCTCAATTCAGAACAACTTATACAGCACTGGTATTGACCAAACCAATATGTATGGGCAATAGGGATAGGAAGAACTACGCGCCCCTCGATATGCACAACAACAAGACAGAATAACAACTAACTCAATACCCCTTGACACGCACAAAAACAAAGAAGAATAACAACTAACTTATGCTCCTTAACACAACCTGTAGCTTCGTGCAGCTCAACATCAATAATGTTCTCCTCAGCACGCCTTTCAGCCTAATACCGCTCGACATCCAACACATATATTCTCCGACACACCTTGCAGCCTACATGTCGCTCGACACCTAACGCTATCATCATCCTTCTCGACCACTAATTTCAGCCAACAACATAACGACCACCATAATAGAATCCATGTTTTTCGGTCAACTTCTCGAAATAACACAACAATGGGCAATTATATCTACTTTCAACATATTCACTAATTGTATAAGACAGTCACGTTGAACCATTCCTATAACGACCACAACAATAATTTACTAATTTTCCTACCAACCACTTAGAATATCACAACATCCTAATGACCACGTCAACATGTAAAATCTACACTAACCTAATCATCGATTATACCGGGAAATTATACAGATAACTAAAAGCGCCCAGAACATAACAACCGGGAAACTTCCTAAAACAAGTTCATTAAACAGTCATACGGTAACTCCCTACACGACCACAACACGAGGAAACAGGAACCTTCAATAATATATTCAGAGACATCAACACGCAACGGTCATGCAAACGACCAATTCCCACATAATACACATCATAAATCCATTATAAGGTCAGAACCCCGCCCTTACCTGGATTGAAGTTTGCTCTACCAAAATTCCAGCCAACAACTTTGCTTTGTTCTGCTCGACACCAGACAGCTTGCTCCTCTCTTCACGCGACTTCACACGGTCAACGCACAAGACTTCTTATTCTCCAAAAACCAAATCTTTGTGTCAGCTTAACCTTATATCATCAATCATATTGGGCCTAACCTACACACCCCCACTTTACTATTTCCAACCAATAACATGAGCCCAACACAATTGTTCTATTAATTCCAACATTATTATTATTATTAATCAACTAATTAATTAATTAATAATAATATAACAACTTATACCAATAATTATTAACATCTCACATCTTTAAAAAATAGTCCAAAAATAATTTAATTAAATAATTAATTAAATTAACGGGCGTTACATAGTCCCGTCGACTTTGCACCAAAGAATTTCCATTTGGAGAAAAGATGGAGTAGTAAAGAACATAGAAGTTGGTCTGAGCTACTACAAAGTCGATGATGTGAAAGGTGGAAAGAAGTATTTCGACCAACATTTCACGAATGTAGCACCTTGCGATGATGAGAGTTGTGCTCTTAATGAAAACACAAATCGTTTTCTAAGTTTGGATCCTGACCATGGCTTTACATGGGATTCTGAAGAGGCAGAAATACCTAGGGAGTCGATTCCACCTACGGGTTGGTCGATATTCTAAGGGGGATAACCAGTGAACAAGAAGTTTGATCCAGAATTTGGCCTTTGGCTGAACACGTCATAAGCATTCAATTTTGGGAGCCGAAAGATGGTTGTTGGAGCCAAAATAAAATAACAACTTCAGAAATCCGGAGGCAAGATACAAGCCTTTGAGGTTTAAAAGCCACTTACCATTGGGTGTAGAAACTCGGTGTAGTTTGATAAGGCATACCTAGGTGTGCAATTATTATTTATTAAGCCTAATGTATGTATTTTTTAAACTATTTAATGTTCGGAGTTCATCTTTATATTGGTGGTTTCACCAACAATTTATGTTTTATATCCAATTAACGATGTTTCATTCGAAGTGATCAATCCCAAAATTGGTGCGGGGCAGATCATAAATGAGCCTGGGATTACTGAGATTAAAATTTTGATTGAAATTGGAACTTTTAGTTTTTCAAGTCTTTCTAAAAAGTTTTTCCATTAATCTTTGGCAGACATGGAATTATCGAAAATTGGCAAAAGCATCATGGGAAAATTAGTTTGTCATACAACCAAAAAACAAAAACACCCAAACAATTAACCAGAGGTTGTCCCAAAAAATAGTTACATACCAAGAGTAAAGAAATATCAACAAAATATAAGGCGCAAATTAAGCAGGAAAGTGAGACTTAAAGTCTTTAAAGCGGGCCCTTTCGAAAACAATCTTGTTGTCGAGGCGGGTTTTCTTCGTCAACAACTCATGAATCATGTCTTTAATCTTCAAATCTTTTTATCCATGTTTGATGCCTTTCTGAATTTCTATGGTAATCTCGTTTTGGCTTAAGAGTGTTTCGACCGAATCCAGTGAGGCCTTTTTGCTTTCAGCATCAGACTACTTCTTCTAGAGATTAGATATTTGAGTCTTGTAGGAAGAAATCTACTGATCCAATGTGGAGTGTTATTCAGAACGAGCTTGACTTTCAGATTCGAAAGCACTTAACTTATCTTTACAAGCCTTACTGAGATTCCACTCAACTTCCATGTCAGCATTGTTAGCTTGGAGTTGGTTGTTGAGTTGTTTACTCAAGGAAAGATCAACAATAGCCTAGAAAAATAATACCTCGAAGTCGATGATATATTGAACCAAATTCTCAGGAATAGTATATTGAGAAATCTCGTCAAAGAGTCTAAAAAAGTCATCCATCGAATCACTCTCATCGACAGTGACAGAGAGGAAATCACCATTGAGCAGGTACACTTTCAACTATTTCAATTTAAGAATCACATTAGGATCAACACCAGCAGTAAAATAAGTTGTAGATATTGGAACGAATGGCTCTTGTCGAAGCTTTTGGAGCCTCCATAGAGTTCCAGCTGGATGCTTCTGCTTCATGGATAAAGTTTTCTCCTGGATCAAAGAATTTTTAGAGCTTGTGTCTTACAAGAAGTGAGGTTTAAGATTGGTAGAAGCATGACGCACCGAGTTATCGCTGATAGGAGTTTGTTGGGTGGGATTTTCCTGAGGAGGAGCATTAGTAGCAGTAGATTTCTTATTGGCTTCAGTTTTTCCTCACTGATGTGAGCGGTCGAGTATGTGGTGGAGTTGAATGAGATACTATGTCGATTGAGGGATCGTTCCCAGTGTCCAGAATGTCCAGATCTTTGTTTGAAGTTATGTCAATGGATGGAGTAGTTCCAACCACTTCTTCATGAACTTGTGTATGAAAAATAGTACAGGAGTTAAAGAAAAGTATAATTGCGGAAAAGAAGTGGTATAAAGAAAATAAGCACCTCTTCATTGGGTTAGATGTTGTGTTATATTTGAAGTGGAATTGTAGGAGTTGGTTGTAGAGGAGGCCAAGTTTCTTCTTGATCATGAATAGGAGAATGCAGAAACTTATCACCAACAGTGGTAGCCTTAGAGGTTTTGGTTTTTAAGATGATTCTTTTGACTCTCTTGGACCCTTTAGGCTTGGACTGAGTCGAAGCTTTGTAGGAGGAAAATATGCGAGAACTACCACTGTAATCAGAAGTGTCTGGAGCGGAAGAAGTTGGTGGTTACTTTTCAGGAACTTGGTAGAACAAACATATTCCAGTTATTGACCAACAGCGGCACGAAAGGACGTGTAAAAAGGCATTACATACCTGGGTAGTCGAGACCTTGGCCTTCTTTGAGGGTGTGGCGACAATAGTCTTGGCAGTCGAAATTCGCTTTTGCCCCTAAAAAACGCGGAATAAGACCATGAAAAACTTATGTAGGTAATCAAGTTCAAATACAGAAAGGAAATAAAAGTACCTTAGAGGGTTCTACCTCGAAAACCTCAAGACTTTGTGGGTGATCAGTAGGCGGGGCCTCTGTTTCTCGAGCCACAAAGGCCTCTATTAATGTTTGCAAAAAGACAATTGCGGAAAAATACTATTTTTGGTATTGAGACCACCAATGGTCGAATTCTTTGGTATGAAAGAACAAGGGTTTAAATGGGAACACAAGGAGTTTGAGAGGCAGAGAGTTTCTCACATAGAAGAGACATTATATGTATTCCTCTACACCCAATTTCTGCCCAAACCAAATTATATCTTGGGTATGTGAAACTAGAGACGATGGTAGCATTTGGCTAAAACCATTTATCATGTTGTGTGTTATTTTTGATAATTGACAAAATTCTTGAGCGCCCTGGAAATGATAAAACATTTCATGCATAATCATGCATTCATTCATATCATAACAAGTGGTTCCAACAGGTTTTCTTATGTATGGTCTGGTTCTTTTCAGAGATTGCTACTTCAAATTCTCACTAATACAACACTAGAAGTAATTCCAAAAGACAAATGGAACAAATTAAAGCTAATGTTGCTGCTATAGGTGTTAGGATGGACACTCGTGTCGAACAACTATTGGAGATCATTCAAAATATAGCCCGCCAGCAAGAAGAAATGACAACCTTAATTGTGAGGCTTGTTGAGACTACAGATGAAAGGGTTGAAAATGTGATCACTCCTCAAGGAAATAATGGTAATCCAGGAGGTGCGGCTTTGAATGGTAATCCATGAGGTGTGACTCTGAATGGTAATCCAGGAGGTGTGACTCTAAACGGTAATCCATGTTGTCATAATCAGAATGATCCTACTATTAACCTTGGTAATCTTACTAGTAATAATCTAGGTGTTCCTTTGATTCAAGTTGTGGGAAATAATCTACCTTCGTCCACTCCTACTCGTCAGAACAACGAACAACCTTTTGTTCACCCAAGACCTGTTCGCATACATGTTCAACATCTTGAGGATGATAACTATGAGGATTGGATTTCTAATGCTGAGGAACCTACTGAAGCCGATAAAAATCTACGTATGCTCGAGGAATGTATGTGAGCCTTTAAGAATCGGGGTGCCATGGGCCTTGATATGAATGACTTGGGACTAGTCCCCAAAGTAAGGATTCCTCCAAAGTTTAAAGTGTCGGACTTCGTAAAGTACAAAGGCACCTTCTCTCCAAGGACACATGTCAAGTCCTACTACAAGAGGATGTCAGCATACTCTGACGATGAAAATCTACTCATGAACTTCTTTCAGGACAGTCTGACAGGTGGGCCGATAGAATGGTACATGCAACTTGAGAGAAATCGTATTCGTACCTGGAGAGAGCTAGCTAAAACTTTTGTCCAGCATTATCGATATAACTCTGACATGGCGCCTACAAGAACTCAATTGCAAAATCTATCGCAAAAGAAAAATGAGTCATTTAAGGAATACATACAGAGGTGGCGTGAAATGGAGGCTAGGGTCCAACCGCCAATGATGGAACGATAAATGGTAGACATGTTTACCAGCACCGTGCAGGGGAACTACTATACTGCCTACAGTACCTTCAATACTTTTGCTGAGTTGGTAACCTACGGGGAAAGAGTTTAAGTTGAAATTAAGATTAGAAAGATTTAGAAGGATGTTTCTGGAACTAACACTGGTAATACAAAGAAGTCTTTTGGTGGATACCAGAAGAAGAAGAAGGCGAAGCTAGTGCAACCTATGTGTGAAGGGGTAAAGGAGAGGCTTATCGGGAGTCTGATCATCAAATTGTTGTTGTAACAATTCCAATTGTTTCACCTTAGTTACAAGCATATGTGCCTAGGAAGGTCAATCAACAGAAGCCAAGACAACCACCAAGGAAGTTTGATGCACTTCCTATGACTTATGCTAAATTACTACCTCAGTTGATCGAGTGGAAATTGGTTGAGAAGTGTACCTTGCATATCAATTTTGGAAAGTTTCCACCAAACTTTGATGCTAATTCCCAGTGCAATTTCCATTCAGGCGCGTATGGGAATACCATTGAAAATTTCTATGCATTTTAGCATAAAGTGCAGGACGTACTGGATTCACAGGTTATTAATTTCGGGCTAGTGCCAACGCCCAATATTCTTCAACAACCTTTGCCACCTCTTAGAGGTGACACTGTCAGTGCCATTATTGAAGATGAAAATCTAAATCTGGTTATGGATGTAAACCAGCTGATTGTACCTCCATCGTCTGTGAAATTGAAGTTATCGTAGAAGGGCGTGTTCTTGGGTTGTGGTCTCGACTGTGAAGATTGTATTATTTAGCCAGAGGGTTGTAAGTGCCTGAAAGATGAAATTCTGAGATTGATCACTAAAATAACTCTTTAGTTTGACCGTGTGGATGTTGAGCCTAAGGTTGAGGAAGATGAGGTTGACGTGATTACTAATCCTTTCAAGTCCATGACAATTCATGTGCCAGTCACAATTCTGTATGTTAGTGATAAAGTTGTTCCCTGGAATTATGGGTGTGAATTTTACTATCAAGGACAAAACATGTTGTTGAGAAGCCTGAGGAAAGTAAATCTGAGGAAGATAAACGTGAAGCTCATGACATTTTCATTGAAAGTTGGATTACCCAAAGTGGTCAGATTTTCTCTCCACCTGATCGACCAGAAAGTAGCTCAGACGCCTTGGCTAAGGTTAAGGGCATGCAGATAATGGTGAATGGTGGAAAACCAGTGCATAATACTCTTGTTCCTCCTTTGGATGAAAATTTGGCCAAAGATGTGGCAGAGTTGATGAGATATATAAAGAAGAGCATTACAAGATAATCGATCAGTTGAGCCAGACACCATCGAAGATTTCGATTCTTGCTTTACTTTGAGATTCTAAATCTCACATAAATGCATTGATGAAGCTATTGGGAACTTCTTTTGTTCCTCATGAAATTTCAACGAATCAATTTGAAGGAACCGTGGCTAGCATCTCTATAAGTAATGGGCTAGGTTTCACAGATTTCGATTTACCTCTCGAGGGGAGGAAGCGTAATATGGCGATGCACATCTCATTGGATATTGCAAAGACTACCTTATCCCGTGTGATGGTTGACACGAGATCATCCCTTAATGTTCTTCCAAAGTCTTCTCTCATGAAGTTAGATTACAAAGGGGTTGTGCTGAGGCCCAGCGATTTGGTGGTTAAGGTGTTTGACAAATCGAAAATAATTGTATTTGGCGAAGTTGATCTGCCTATCAAGATAGGGCCTTAGATATTCGACGTGACATTCTTTATCATGGATACTAATCCTTCCTACTGCTGCTTGTTAGGGCGCTCGTGGATCCATGGGGATGGTGTTATATCTTCTACTTTGCATCAGAAGTTGAAATTCCTAGTTAATGGGAAAGTGGTCACCATTTATGGTGATGAGGACTATATTGTCATCCATCTGAGTACCTTCTGGTATGTTGAAATTGAGGGAGAGGTACATGAAACTCCGTGCCAAGCATTTGAAACTGTGCAAGTTGTCAGAACTCCTCGTCCACGGGTTAAAAAGCTGGAGGCCTCTATGCCATCTTACCAATAAGCTTAGACAATTGTAGAATTTGGACACCCTGAAGGCTGGGGCAGAGTATTGGATCTCCATATGCATAAAGATAATAAGAGTTTGGGCGTCATGGCTGGACGAAGCACACTGACTACTATTTCGAGGATTCAAGGTATTCCCCCTCTAATCAAATTTGTTAGTGGTGGTGTCATCCATGAGGAAGCTCATGTTGTGAGCGAGGAAGGTGGAATTGACTATGAAATGGACAAATGGATTCGTCCTACTGTTCCAGGTCAAGAGCCTGCCAATTGATTTTATGAAGACGTCATCAAAGTCACCTGCTATGAAGAGTAATTTTCTTTTATTTTATCATGCAATAAATCCTATGTTTTACTCAAGACATAGTGATCATGTTGTAGGGCCACAATGTTTTCAATTTCAAAATTATCATCAATAAAGGACGTCTTTTTGCATTCAAATATTTCTCTCCTTTTCTTTCTCTTTATTTTTCCATAAAATTTTGGAAATATTTTTTTATTTTTATTTTTAAATCTAAAACTAAAATAAAAACAAATTCTCTGGAAGATGTTACTATCATTAACCGCTGCAGGGAATTCCCTAATGTTCCACTCCTTGGCATTAGGGGAGGTATTACCTACAACCCTTCTCTGGCTCTACGAAAATTTGGTTATGCTCGAAGAGATGGTCCTCATGACGCACTTATCTAGGATATTGTGTTCGATTACGAAAATGACCCTCAAGGTTATTGTCAAAGGTTTATGCGCGCTTGGGGCATGGTAAATAAGATTGATAATAAGACATTAGGACAAAATAATTTTATCCCTTTGGAGCCATGTCTCAAATGAGTGTGGAGATCGCGCTCAAAACCTCATGATTCCATATCCTGTTGTCTTTCCAATAATTGTGGAGCATGTTGTCGAGGGGGATATTCCTTATACCATTTTTCACCCAGCGATGCCTATTGACCTCGAAGAATTGCAGAAGTCTTGGATTCAACTCAAGGAAGAACATGACACTTTTGAAGCTCAATTCTATGCAAGTGAGAAGAAAGTGTTGGAGATCACGAAGGAACTTCACGAGGATCAAAGCCTTAATGCATACATCGACACGAAGAGGAACCGAACATGGGAGACTTAAGCCTTAGGTTTTAGAAGTTCATATTGTTGTCTCTTTGAGACCCTTTTTTCTTTTCTTGTAAGCCTAAAAGGAAGTTGTAATTTTGAAATCTTTGTTTTTGTTTCCTTTTGGCTAGTAAATTTAAATCTCTTAAAGGTCCTTGAAAATATTGCATCCATATATCATGCATCATTTCATAAGCAGGTTTTCCAATACAGATTTCCTCATCTATTTACTGTTTATTTCAGTACAAGATGGCTCTCGAACAAACTGTCAAGGATCTCCAAACTCAACATGCACAATTTCAAGAGACTCTTCTGAATCTGGCCAAAGGGCAACAAGAGATGATGGCGCTCCTCACCATGAAAAATAAGATTAAGAAGCGGGATGCTATCCTCAACATGGGGAGAAGATTTAAAGGTCATGCTCAACCAGTACAAGATGTTTCCTCCGGGGAAGATGACAACCAAGAGGAGGATGATAGAAGTATCAGGGGTGAAGGTAAAAACAATCAAGGTTCCTAAGATGAAGACTACTTCGACGAACACTACCCTCCCGCAGATGACAAATATAAGCAGTTGGAAGACCGACTCAAAGCTGTGGAAATCCAGAAAGTACCTGGATTGGATTTTGGAGAGCTAGGTCTGATCCCGGGGGTAGTCATACCTCACAAATTCAAGGTCTCTATCTTCTCTAAATATGATGGGGTCTCTTGTCCCAAAATCCATCTAAGGTCGTATGTTTGAAAGATTTAACCTCATACTGCTGACCAGAAATTATGGGTCCATTTGTTTCAAGAAAGTTTGTCTGGTACTTAACTTAAATGGTTATATCATCTAGAAGGAACCAACATCCACACATGGGAATACTTGGCTGCTGCTTTCTACAAGCAGTATCAATATAATGCTGACCTAGCGCCGACTCATGTGCAGTTGCAAAACATGTCCATGGGCTCGAATGAAGGGTTCAAGGAGTATGCACAAAAATGGAGGGACCTAGATGGAAGGGTGAAACCTCCTTTGACTGGCCGGGAATTGGTGGATATGTTCACGGGCACTCTAACGGGTCCATTCTTTAATTTGCTGATTGGGAGTTCTTCATCAGGGTTTACTGAACTGATTCTGACTAGCGAACAAGTTGAAAGTGGTATTAAGAGCGGGAAGATTATGATGGCTACATCTTATAATATTGTGAAGAAGTCGTTCATTGGTAAGAAAGAAACCAATGTTGTCTATGGCCAGAAAAGTCGTAGTAAAAATGATCGTCATCAGTCTGTGGGGGCGGTATTGATCTCTAATTCAGCACCTGTTCAACAATCACAACATGGCAACCAGCGTAGGTCATACGCTCCGAGGAGGCAGTTTACCAAGATTAATATGCCATTGGCTCAAGCATTGCAACATTTGTTAAAGGTTGATCTCATAATACTCTGAGATCCTCCTATTAATCCCAACACATCTTCTCCAAAGTATAACCCCAATGCAAGTTGTCCCTATCATTCGAACAGTCCTGGGCACGACACCAACACCTGTTGAGCCCTAAAAAACAAAATCCAAGACATGATTGACAATAAGGAAATTGAATTCGACCCTCCTGAGACTCTGAATCTGATTGTTGCTCCTATGCCGAAGCATGACAAAGGCATAAGTGCTATTGAAGATGTTTTGTATGTTACCTCCGTAAATGATGTGGTTACTCCTCTCTCAACAGTCAAGTAGAATTTGCTACAAGCCGGCTTATTCCCGGGTTGCATTAAATAATGTTATTGTTTTGCAGTTCAACCCAATGGTTGCGGGTTACTGAAGGAAGGCATTCAACGCCTGATGGATGAACATGTGATTTTGATTAAGAAAATTATGTATGTTGAGAATTTGTGTGGAGATTTGTCTGTCATATCTGGTACTCCTTTCAAGATCACTTCCAAGGGTCCTGTAAGGAATACTGCCAATCCAAAATCTGCTCCCTTAATCATTACAAAACCTGGGCCCATCCCATATTCCTCGGAGAAGGCTATTCCACGGAATTATGGGTCTGACGTCTATTACCATGGAATTAAAACAAGAACTGTCTGACGAAGATGAAGAGACTGATCCCAACATTGAAAATATTGCGGGGACTAGCAAAATTACTAGAAGCGGGAGGATTTTCTCCCCAGAAATCTCTCCACCTGTTCAAGTCACAGTTACCAAGACAACTGCTGAAGCTCGAGGTAAAGAGCCAATGATAGGGCCTGCCTGGTCGAAGGCACCAAAAGAAGCTACAGTCAAGGATACCTCCGGATAAGAAATGGAACAGGTTTTGAATATCATTCTTAGAAGAAATTACAAAATTGTTGAACAACTGGGGCAGACCCCGTCTAAAATCTTCATGCTATCCTTACTACTATGTTCTGAAGCCCACGCGTAAGCTTTAAAGAAATTTTTGAAGACTGCTCATGTACCACAAGAAATTTTTGTCGATCAATTTGGAAGTTATATTGCTAGTTTAACAACTGACAATGGATTAGTTTTCTCTGATGTTGACCTGACTCCGGAGGGGAGAAATCATAATAGGGCTTTGTATGTCTCTATTGAATGCAGGGGCACCACGTTGGCTCATGTGTTAGTTGATACTGGATTTTCCCTGAATGTTCTGTCAAAAGGCGCTCTTAACAGACTGGATTATGAAGGGGTTGTGCTGAAACCTAGTGACATCATAGTTTGAGCCTTTGATAAATCAAAAAGAATGGTACATGGAGAAGTGGACCTCCTGATCAAAGTAGATTCACAAATCTTTGAATCCATATTTTATGTGATGGACATCCAGACAGCTTATTCTTGTCTATTAGGATGCCCCTGGATCTATGGGGAAGGCGCTGTTACCTCCACCTTTCACCAGAAATTAAAATATCCTGTGAAAGGGAAAATCGTTACTGTCTGCGAAGAAGAGGAGTACATGGTCAGCCACCTGAATTCATTTTGTTATGTATAAATGGACGGTGAATTCATCGAGACTCCTTGTCAAGCTTTTGAAGTAATCTCACATACTGTTGTTGAAGATGTTTCTGCCATTCTGAAGACTACTAGGGTTCCGCACAAGATGGCTTCCTTGAAAGATGCCAAAGCAACTATAGAAGAAGGTGGTTGTACAATTTGGGGTCAGCTTCCTGATATCCCCTATAAATTTGACAATTTTGGTTTGGGCTTTACTGCAGAGGTCCAGAGGGCTATTCTTCGCACTCGTGCTGGAAGGCCTCCATTCCGTATTAGAAATAACGGAGTCAATGCGATAGAGGATGCTGATAGTGATGGTGACTTCGACAACTGGATTTTTCCTACCATCGGCAACGAGTTTAGCAACTGGAAGGCGAAAGACATTATCTCTATCTCCTTTACTCAGGAGTAATAGCTATTTCTGTTTTATCACTTTAAGAAGTTTGGTTATGTAATTTCTTTTAAAACAATGACTTTAAACCTTGTGTCTTGCATGAGGCACAATGGTCCATTTGTTAAGGGTTGTCATTTCATATGTCATATTTTCATTTAATCAAAACATTGGACGCTTTGCATTCAAATTTTGCACTTTATGTCTTTCTTTTACTTTATTGCACTTTCAAATAGATATGTGTTCTTACACACACCTACACACTACGTTGCAGATCCCCATCCAATCTGGATCTCGTTGATAACGATTTTGCTATTGCCACTTATGACTTTGAAAATCTGATCTACCAAGCCGAAGATGAAAGTGGGGAAGATTGTGAAATACCTGGAGAGCTTGCCAAACTCTTAATACAAGAAGAAAAGGCTATCCAACCACATGAAGAGCCGACCGAAGTGGTAAAACTGGGTTCTGAGATAGATAAGAAAGAAGTCAAGATAGGTGTTAACTTAGAGGACAGTGTCAAGAACATATTGGTTCAAATGTTGCACAACTATGTTGAGATATTTGCTTGGTTATACGAAGATATGCCAGGTCTCGATACTGATATTGTGGTTCACCATCTGCCAATGAAAACGAATTGTTCTCCGATTAAACAGACGGTTTATCGCGCGTCCTGAGATGTCATAGAAAATCAAGGCTGAGGTTATGAAACAATTCAATGCAGGGTTCTTAGTAGTGACGTCATATCCTTAATGGGTTACTAATGTTGTTTTGGTACCAAAGAAACATGGCAAGGTACGTATGTGTGTATATTACAGGGATTTGGATAGGGTTATCCCCAAAGATGACTTCCTGCTATCACATATTGACGTTCTGGTCGATAATACTGCTCAGCATAAGGTATTCTCTTTTATGGATGGTTTCTCGGGTTATAATCAGATCAAGATGGTGCCTGAAGACATGGAGAAAACTACCATCGTCAAACAGTGAGGAACTTTTTGTTACAAGGTCGTGCCTTTTGGGTTGAAGAACGCAGGGGAAACTTATCAACATGCTATGGTAGCTTTATTCCATGACATGATTCATCACGAGATTGAAGTATACGTCGACGACATAATAGCAAGATCACATACTGAAAAAGAACATCTTGATCATCTGCATAAGTTATTTGAAAGGCTGAAGAAGTATAAGCTGAGGTTGAATCCAAACAAATGCATCTTTGGGGTAAGATCTGGAAAAATCCTGGGTTTCTTTGTCAGTGGTAAATGTATTGAAGTTGATCCTGCAAAAGTCAAAGTTATTAAAGAGATGCATGGTCCTCGTACCGAGAAGGAAGTCAAAGGTTTCTTAGGATGACTAAATTGCATTTCCCGATTCATTTCTCATTTGACGACTACCTGTGAGCTAATCTTCAAGCTGCTGAAGAAAGATTAAGTAGAAAAATGGAACAACGACTGTCAAATAGCCTTTGATAAAATCAAGGAGTACTTATAGGAACCTTCAATTTTTATGCCACCAGTTGAAGGAAAACCTTTAATTATGTACCTAACAGTGCTAGAGAATTCAATAGGGGTGTGTACTGGGGCAGCACGACGAGTCTGGTCGAAAAGAGCATGCAATATACTACCTTAGCAAAAATTTTACCGAATGTGAAACATGATATTCACTGCTCGAGAAAACTTGTTGTGCTTTGACATGGACTGCTCACTGAATAGGACATTATATGACAACTCATACTACTCTATTGATCTCTAAAATGGATCACATCAAGTACATATTTGAGAAGCCAACTCTTTTCGGAAGAATAGACCGATGGAAAATGATCTTAACAAAATACGACATTCAGTACAACAATCAAAAAGCACTCAAGGGAAGTGTATTAGCAGATCATTTGGCGCATTAAGATGTAGACAACTACCAATCTATGAACTTCGAATTCCCAGATGAGAACTTCATGCTAATTACAGATTATGAAGAACCTGGACCGTATAAAGGACCTGGGCTAGGATACCGATGGACTATGGTTTTTGATGGAGCTTCTAACACACTTGGCAACGGAATTGGTGTTGTAATTATTTCTCCTCAAGGTTGCTATACACCCTTCACTGCCATACTTTTCTTTGACTGCACCAATAATATGGCCAAATATGAAGCGTACGTCCTGGGCATTAAAGCTGTTATTAACCTGAGAATCAAATTCGTGAGTTGTGATACGGTAGCAGAACCAGACTGTTTTAGGAAAATGCTGGTTTGCGTTTTGCGTTTGTGTTTGCAAAATGTCGCGGTAAGCAAGAGTCGCCACCGACTTTTATTTTATCCAACTGGAAAGGACAAAAGCACAGAAAAATTCCTTTTTCGAGATTTTGAGTACGGGGGGTGGATTATAGAAAGGGAAGGTATTAGCATCCTTTCTATCCGTGGTTTTCCACGGGCTCTTAGGTACTTGCTCATCTTTTAAAAATTGCTTATGTGTTTGTGTGTTTTGAAAAGTTTTTGTTTTACTTCGTTTTAACCCTTGCTTTTGTCTTCAAGAGTGTTACAAAGTGTTTTTGAAAACTTTGTTTAAAAAGAGTGTAAGTATGGAAAAGTTTGGTTTTGAGCAAGTACCTACTAGCATCTACATACTTGAAAAAAGAATGTTTATGTTCTTGTTTCCTTTAGACGGCATTATCCTACTTATTTGAGAAATAGGAATTACCGTTGTTGGAGTTGTAAGGGTCAATTCGAAAGGGACGTACAATCACTAAAGCAACGTTAGGACGTCTTAGTAATAACCCTAGTGTCTTAAGATCATATTCGAAGCAACATTTCCGAGACAACATTTCCGAAGCAACATTTCCGAACGGGACATTTTATCTTTGTTTAGACAAGAGAGCGACCACTAAAACACCCTATACTTAATGATCGTTTAACGAAGGCAACCGAAGTGAGAGTATACCCTAGGAGTGCGCATGTGCGATTGATTTGATTTCAGTTATTACCTTTACACATTTAGGGTTTTCTAACCATTTTAAAGTTAACATACATTCTTGTCATGCAATCCTATTATCATACATCTAACAATTAATATTTGTGAAAATTAAAATGCGAGAAATAAAACTACGCTATTACAAGGCTTCGGGGAGGGGGATTAATTACATAGCCAAAAACCCGTAAAATGATAAATAAAAGAAAAATCCTAATTAAACTATTACATACCATGAGAAGTTACATTAATATTGTAAAAAGAATAAACGCGCGCGATGAAATGAGAACGAGAAAAAATTAGGGTTTTGACCCCGTCTAAACCTAATTGAAAGAAAAATTATTTTTTTATTTTTTTTATTGTTTTTGAGAAAAATAAGGTTTTAATTGAATGAATACAAACCTAGTTACTAATTAATTTAATTTGAGAAAAATAATTTATTTGACTTGTTTTTGCATTTTCGGTTATTTTAAGAAAAGAAAATAAAGATTAAATCAAGCAAAACCTAATTTCTAATTTGTTTTAAATTTATTTGCAAAAAGGTTAAAATTACCCTAAAATTAAATTAAACTAATTATTAAATTAAATTTGATAAAGAATAAAACCTAAATCTAAATTTGTGAAGTTGATTTTAGGATTTTATTGGTAAAAAGGTGATTTTGATGTTGATAATAAAAATAATAAAAGAAAAGACTAACCAAAGAAAGGTAAATTAGAGAAAAAGAAATAACCCAAGGGCCTGCTGTCAGCGACTCTGATCAGAGGATGATGGCCCAGAGGATGGTGATCAGAGGATGACAGTCAGAGGATAATGATCAGAGGATGATGGTCAGAGGATGATGGTCAAAGGATGATGGTACTGGGCCTGCTCCTAGCGGGTGGATCCAGCAGATCATGACCAGAGGATGCTTGATCTGGTCCTGGTTGATGTGTCTAGAAGATGATCCTCGGAGGGTGTAAGCGTTGGATTTGGTGAACATATTAGGGAAAATGCCAAGAGTTCACACCTGGGATTGAATCCAGAATCATGAACTTCTGACTTCCTTCTGCTGACCAATTGCACTGGGTGTTAGTTTATCAACAAAATAGAAACAAACAAATAGATCAGCACTACAGGCTTCTGGCCAGAATAAACGTGCCATAATTTAAACCGGCTAGTAAAGTTGTTACACGCCATCATCTTCTTCCCTGGATCTGTCGTTTAAAACTCTGAACCTTTACCTACAGACATGGCGTTGTGGCTATAACCCTGTACGATTCACAAACTACGTACAAGCAATATAAATAAGATTTAAGACCATGGATCAACTGGGTTTGACCCGCTGATCACGATAGTCTCCTCCATTAGGGCCAATTGTTCCTGCAAGAAAAATCCCTAAAAACAAAACCCAAACCCTAATCATGGCAACTTTCTGTATGGTTAACAAAAATGCAATTAATTATTATCATTAGCTTGCAAATGTTTCAGAGATTCAGAATATATAAACAAATCATGCTAAGAGTGCCAAATTTATGAGATTCGATTTCAAGAGAACATGGATTTCATGGGATACTTACAGTGCATATCTGGGCACGAAAACGCTTGCTAATGATTGGGATAGAGTCCTTAGATGTCCAGCAAGCGAATGGTGTGCTTGGAATGGCTTGAAGAGGCCTGGAAATTGGAATTCGATTCACCACTTTTATTGATTTTTTGCAAGTTTTCTTTCAGCTTCTCATGCCTCCAATTCTTTTTCTTTTGCTTTGGATTTATTCAATATATATCATAGAGTGCACTAGGGTTACAAGTTTGCATCAAATCCTTGCAATTATGAAGATTTGATTATTGATTCACCCTTGCATTAAATCTTTCCAAAACAAGAAAAATTCAATATTTTTCTGTCCAAACAAGCCTAGCACGATTTGATTCTCTTCCCGGCTGTATAAGAGACCTAAACATGCACAAAATCTCAAGCTTTGATTAGTTATGATATTTTCATGACTTTATTTTGATTTAATTTGATTTAATTGAAATAAAAAATCAAAATAAATGACAAAAATAAAATAAAGACAAGTGGGAAGGATCATGGGTCGTGGATCATGTTACCAACTCAATACAAACACAAAAAGTTGGGCCCATTTGACAATAATTGCAATTTTGGCCACTTTTGACTTTTGGCAATTTTACAAAAAGGGTCAACTTCACCAATGCATAACTCCTCCAATTTTGACCCTAGAGATGTGTTCTTGGACTTTTTAAAAAGCTCAAGATGTCCTATAAGCAACCCGTTTTGTCCCATATCAATTGAGTCTTCCATGTTCATGTATGAAGCTTTGACAAAAAAGGTGTTTTTGTTGACTTTTCAAAATGACCTATAATGTCCAAATTTGTATCTTCTTGTGAGTGCATATTTTGAACTTGGGAGATGAAGATGAATTATAAGGAATCACATCCTATTCAAAATGAGCTTTGGATGGGTCATTTTTTATAAAGTATGAGAAAGTTATGCTTGGTCAAAGTTGAGTTGACATTTCCTGCAAAAACCTAATTTAGCAACTTTTGGGTTTTGATGAATTGTGAGCAATCCTTGATGAATCATGATCAACCCTTGATAAAATGATGAATAATACTTCAAAATGAGAATGTTGACCAAAAAACTTGAAGTTTGACTGTATGTGGGCCACAGTTGACTTTTGCCCTAACATTGTCAATTTTCAGGCCTTTGAGCAATTGACTGAGCAAACTTCCTCTGCAAGACTTGAAACTTGGAATGGATGATCTTGAGAACATATTAGGATAATAGTTAGAATTTGGGACCCTTTTGATTCAAACATATTGATGCAAACTGAAACCCTAATTTGAGGTAGATTGCCTTAGGAGAGAGTTTGTCCGATCAACCCTTGGACTTCTTTGAGCAATTTGAGGACCTCACTTGAAATGTGTTGAGAAATATGGGAGGGAAAATTTTGGGGTACAACAGCTTCCCCTGTTCAATCTTCTTAAACCTGAGGATGTAGATTGGCTTGTCTGCCTTTCGTGATCCGAGGGTGGAAGATGATTTAACACTAGAGTGCCCAGAAATTTGCACTCGCATGAAGTGGTACTCGTCTCGTGATGTCGAGAATGGGCTTATCGATGCCATTTGGAGATTGATGATGGGGGGTGGGCTTAAAGATGCCATCCTAAGGAGTGTCGATCGCATAAGAGATTCCTTTGCGAGAGTCGGTATACCTGTTGTTAAGGAGGACTTCGCTGGGGAGTGTTAGTCTCTGTCTTGATAGAAGTAGAATTTTAGGAGCTTCAGTCATCCATTATTCTACTGGGGAATCATCTCTTGGTCGGAGAGGTGCAAATGAACCGCTATCTGGTCCTGCTCCAGGCTTCATAGTGATTTTCTTGAGGAAAATAAGACTGACTGCTATCTGGTCGTGCTCCAAGCTTCACAACGACTTACTGGGGAGATGAGATTAAACTTGCTATCTAGTTGTTCTCCAGGCTTCACAATTTCTCAATTCTTATCTGGTCGTACTCCAGGCTTCAGAATGAATTAAGTGGTTATCCGGTCGTATCCGGGCTTCCACCTGAATTTAAGGCATACTAATATTCGGTCGATTTCTGGGCTTCTTAGTAATTGGCCAGGTAAACTTCTATTTGGTCGAACTCCAAGCTTTGCAGTACCTTATACTGTTATCTGGTCGTAATCCCAGGCTTCAGTGTCTTTTGCCGCTATCTGGTCGTGATCCAGGCTTCACGGTGTCTTATACCATTATCTGGTCGAGTCCAGGCTTCCTGGTATCTTGTATTCCTATCTGGTCGAATTCCAGGCTTCACAATAACTTGTTGGGGGTTAAGTTGTTTTCCGGTTGATTTTCGGGCTTCACAGCTTGTGTTTATGATATACCACTATCTGGTCGATTCCAGGCTTCATGGTGTCTTGTACTGCTATCTGGTCGATTTCTAGGCTTCACAGTAACTTGCTGGGGATTCAACTATTTTCCGGTTAATTTCCAGGCTTCATAGCTTGAATTTAAGATATACCACTATCTGGTCAATTCCAGGCTTCATGGTGTTTTGGAGAAATCAAGATATTATCCGGTCGAATCCGGGTTTCATAACTTGAACTGGAACAGAAATCTTAGCATTGATTTGACTGAACCAGAGAAAACTTATGAGAATTTAATTGCATCTTTCCCTGAAAGGTAAAGAGTTATTCGTATGTAATGTCATGATGTATGAAATGTATTGAGTAATGATATTCTCAAAATAAATGAGATTGTGTTGTATGATGCATATGCGTATGTCATGATGTATGGATATGCAATGTTTTGGTGACATTCTCTAGCTGAGGAAAAATGAATCCCGGACTGCTGCTGGAGAATACAAGGAGTTGAGTTCTTTGTTCTTGCTAGGGATAACGATCGGAGATGATTAATTGGAGACTTGCGCCCGTTCTGCTTGAGAACAATCCTCCGCGAGAGACTCTGTTTGAGAATAACCTTGTGGGAGACTGACTCTATGGGGAAGAGGGATACTCTGTTGGAAGATCTGTTGATTTGGAGAAATAAACTCAGATGGGGATGAACTTTCATTGCTGGAGAGAAGAGCTCTGTTGGAGATTGAGCTACCACTATCAGAGAAATAAACTCTGCTCGGGAGATGGCTTTATAAAATGCTCATGGTTATAAAACTTGACTGGGGAATGCAGATATCAGCTTTCTGAAGGAATCTACTGGGATAGGAATTCTTGCTTGGGGATATGGAGGTCGGATCTTGGTTGTCTCGGCTCTGTGGGGAGTATGAGTTTCACTGGCTTGTATGTGATAGTGACTTTTCTTCCAACTGTCTCTGCCCCGTACCATGCTGGAAAAAAGTACATGCGGAGATTTTATGGATGGATCTATGTCGTGATTATACTTGAACATGTATTTAATGACTGTCAGGATGGCATCCGTCTCTGGATCGTATCTGAACAGTACTTGAAATATGTGTTAAATGAGTTTCAGAATGGCATCCGTCTCTGGATCGTATCTGAACTGTATCGGAAAGCTGAATTTGAATAAGTATCAGAATGGCATCCATATCTGGATCATATCTGAACTGTATCTGAAAGCTGAATCTGAATGAGTATCAGAATGGCATCCGTATATGGAGTGTATCTGGACTGTATCTGAAAGCTGAATCTGAATGAGTATCAGAATGGCATCCGTATCTGGAGCGTATCTGAACTGTATCTGAAAGCTGAATCTGAATGAGTATTAGAATGGCATCCATATCAGGAGCGTATCTGGACTGTATCTGAAAGCTGAAACTGAATGAGTATCAGAATGGCATCAGTATCTGGAGCGTATCTGAACTGTATCTGAAAGCTGAATCTGAATGAGTATCAGAATGGCATCCGTATCTGGAGCGTATATGGACTGTATCTGAAAGCTGAATCTGAATGAGTATCAGAATGGAATCTGTATCTGAAGCGTATATGAACTGTATCTGAAAGCTGAATCTGAATGAGTATCAGAATGGAATCCGTATCTGGAGCGTATTTGAACTGTACCTGAAAGCTGAATCTGAATGAGTATCAAAATGGCATCTGTATCTGGAGCGTATCTGGACTGTATCTGAAAGCTGAATATGAATGAATATCAGAATGGCATCTGTATCTCGAGCGTATCTAAACTGTATCTGAAAGCTGAATCTGAATGAGTATCAGAATGGCATCCGTATCTGGAGTGTATTTGGACTATATCTGAAAGCTGAATCTGAATGAGTATCAGAATGGCATCCGTATCTGGACGTATCTGAATTGTATCTGAAAGCTGAATCTGAATAAGTATTAGAATGGCATCCGTATCTGGAGCGTATCTGAACTGTATCTGAAAGCTGAATCTGAATGAGTATCAGAATGTCATCCGTATCTGGAGCATATCTGAACTGTATTGGTTCTGGTGCTCTTGCTGAATCCTGATCAAGGTATAAGTCTTCCACTGATAGACATGAGATGGGACATAGTCGTACGCTTTAATCCCTAAATTTTGCCTGGACTATCTTTTTAGATTTTCAGTCCACCGGGATACCCTTTTTTGCCCAAGCTGCCTTTTCAGGTTTTTGGCTTGCCGGGTGTACATATCTTTTTTGTTTTTATCCCTAATTTTTTCCAGAACCCTATTGGTTCGTCGGGATGCCCTTATTTTTGCCTAGGCCAGTCAACCTAGCAGGTCTTTGTTCATGCATAGTATTTTTTGACTATGTCCACGCTCTCAGGGTGTAGGGAGTTGTCACTGTCGGCAGTGTTATGTTGCCACACTACCAGAAGATGTTCGTTTGATCATACAAGATTCGTTGCTGGAATTCATGCCCAATGCCCCAAGTGATTCAGATGGAGATCTGCCCTTGGCTATTTGGCATCTTTGAGAGATTCCTTGAATCTTGACTTTACTGCCCCAGATGATGGACAATGATCATGCCGTGCCCCTTGGTTGGAAGTGTTTTTTCCACTTGAGGTGATCCTTTTTATTGAGAAGGTTTTTGTTCACTAGATATTCGTCATGCGAATTTCTCTGCTGTTGAACAAATAGGCATATGCAAACAATGTTATTTTAAGAATGCAAAGCTTATGTCTGTCTTGAAGTTTGAAAATTCAATTTTTAGTAAAACAAGTTTTTTTTTTGTAAAAGTGTGATGTCAACTCAGGATTCATAACAAAGCCTACAGGAGTCAGGATACCTTTGTAACAGTATGCTCTCAAACTAACCCATGCTTCATCTAGGACTTTTAAGGGTTATAACGTGGTCTGGTTCACGGTTCAAGAAACAAAGGATAAAGGCTCAAATTTGATGTGTACCCAACCCGCTCTTCGTGATGTTCTTCAGTCCTATGCTCAGTTAATTATGCGATTAGATCCCGATTGACTTTGGAATCTTTGCTCTGATACTTGGTGATGATTCATAAATTGAACATTTGTTTTGAAAAGGAAGTCATTTTTGTAATCTTCTTTTTGTCGAGGACTTGTATTAACCTATTTTTTTTTGGTTTTCGTTATCCCTTCTTTTGCCTGAACTGTTTCTTTTGTGATTACAGTCATCGGGATGCCCCAATTTTTCTCTTAAGTCTCCTTCATAGGTTTTGACTTAACGGGCTTTTATTTCGAGACATAATGGCTGTCTATCTTGACGATTATATGGAACCATCACCGTCTTTTGTTTTAGAAGGACATCTCTTATGCCATTCATTGTGTACGAAGCGACAAATTATGACTGAATACGTCTCTGAATTAACTGAGAAAACTACCCTGCCCCAGGTTATGATTAAGGGTTTTAATTTGTGTGAAAAGAAAAACTCCTACTTCTTTGGCTCGAAGGGGTTGACGAGGGATTATCTTCCTTATAACTCCACTATTTAGGATTTGAAACAACGCTTGTGCATCGTCAGCGGGGTCTGTTCAAAAGCATACTGTAGAGATTTTGATATCATTTTCGTCATCCTCCCTCTAAAGGCTCATAGCTTTTGTTCGAGAGTTGAATATCATAAAAGGATATAAGAACGCATTTTTGAAATAGTGAATACGAATGAATCGATTCAAGACATACATGTGCAATGCATTGATGAAATAAAGAGGTTTGATATGAATAAATGTTCAAACAAATCAAAAGAAAATTACACATTGAAAATTCTAATGAACGAAAAGCCTTCTTGTGAGAACTTGTCACTTCAGATGGTATGCCTTGTAGGGATGGCAGAAGAACTCAACCTGACCGTCTTGTGCAAATTCTAGCGCTCCTTCATCAATCAGGTCTTGAATTTTATTTCTCAACGCCCAACAACTATTGGTGTCATGTCTAGGACTGTTGGAGTGGTACGCACATCTTGCATTTGGATTGTACCTTGGGGAGGCTATGTTGGGATTCTGAGGAGGGTCCCTTAACATAACCAACTTGGCCTTCAACATGCATTGCAATGCTTGAGACAATGACATGTTGATTTCGGTGAAGCGTCTTTCAGATGTATTCTTCTTATGCCGATTTCCCCGTTGTCGTTGGAGAGGTTGTGGTTGGGCTTGTGATGTAGTAGCGATCTGGAAAGGTCTGTTCCCAACCTCTTCTCTCACTGGGGTCTGATTAATGCCTTGATCCATAATTTTAACTGTTTGTTTCATGGATCTGCATCCATCTTGGTGAAGCTTGTTGAGGAAGGCTCTTAGCCCTTCTTATCCTCGAGCTAAGTTTTGGATAAGAGCCGTCTGCCCCAGCATCTGGATTCTCATTGCTTCTACCTCAACTTGCAGTTGTTCCAATAGTTCATCCTTGTTGTTTTCAGGATGTTCCTTGGTCAGATTCCCGGGGAAGAGTGTTTTCAGGTCTTCTTTCACCTTAGATAGATTCAGGAGAAATTCCTTGAACTGGGCATCTTGAGCTTGGAGATCTCTGTTGTCTTGTTGGAGAGCCATTGCTGAAATAAACAGCGAACATGAGTGACCTGCTTTGAAACCTGCTTATGCAATGATATGTATGATATGTATGCAATGTTTTCAAGGATCTCGCGGGGTAAACAAGAAACTGTTAGAATTTGATTGCAGCTTGATTGAAGAAACTTCATGTCGTTGAGAGTCCTTCTTCAAGAGTCAAGCTCAGCATATCGAGTGGGTCATAGCCACTGACTCAAGTTATCGTTTTTTGATCTCTAGACGGCATTGGCTAGAGGAAAATAAATCCCCTTGCTAGACGTTTGGTTCATCATAACCTGCATCACAGGCCCTTGAGATCCTTGAAATGGTTAAGGAAATGCTATGGTATGATGTTATGATGTGTATGCTATGCGTTTAAGCAAAAGTGCGAGGTGATGTAAGCAAGTAAACTCAGCAAGAAATCCAAGTTATTAGATAAGGACTGTAAACAAAACCTGCAAGGAACTTATGTTGTCAGATAATAAAAATGTGCAAGTAGTTCAAGTTGAAAGCACACAAGTCAAATAAACAGCCTTAGGTTTAGGCTTTCATGGGTTTTAAGGTAGTACCCTCTTGAAGTTTAGTTGGTTCAACCTGTCCTAGAAAAGTAATCGGGTTCTAGAGGTTCTCAATATCACTGAACATCCTCCATCGGTCATGGTTTCAGCTCACGCAATCTTTTCTTGCGGCCGGAACTATCTCGAGAGTATGGTCTCAATGAGTGTAGCATCGAGTATCAACCAGTTCTCAACTTTACACCGAGGCCGGTTATCTCACTACTTTCTAATGGCCAAGTTGGTCAATTAAGGGTTCTAAGGTCAGTTGATGCTTAACGACACACGTAGCAACCCCGTATTCTCCTCGTTTCTCCATAATGGATACCGGTACCAACCAATGTGCCACATCAATGTAGCTACTACTTCAACCGTATCGGTCTACGCCGTACAGTTCCCTCATAGTTTATTGATACTTACCTAAAAGGTGTCCCCAGATCCGGGTTAGGATCTATAGTAACTCCCAATACAGAACCTTTAAAAGTAAAACAACCAAAACAAACAAGAGAAGCAATTTATGACGAACTAATCCTAAGGTATACCCCACTTATAAACTCCCCAGCAGAGTCGCCAGTCCTGTGATACGGTGGTAGAACCAGACTGTTTTAGGAAAATGCTGGTTTGTGTTTTGTGTTTGTGTTTGCAAAATGTCGCAGTAAGCAAGAGTCGTCACCGACTTTTATTTTATCCAACTGGAAAGGACAAAAGCACAGAAAAATTCCTTTTTCGAGATTTTGAGTACGGGGGGTAGATTATAGAAAGGGAAGGTGTGATACGGTGGGAGAACTGACTTGAGGTTTTGCGTTTGTTTTCGCAAATGTTTCAGTTTAGCAAGAGTCGCCACCGACTTTTTATTTTATCCTAAGGAAAGGTTAAAAAGCACAGCAAAAACCTTTGAGATGTTTTCTTGGGTTCGGGGAGTTGATTATAGAAAGGGAAGGTATTAGCACCCTTTCTATCCATGTTTATCCATGGGCTCTTAGTTACTTGCTTAGATCACTTGCCTTGCATTTTCAATTGTTTGAAATGGTGCTTTCAATTGTTTGAAATGGTGCTTTGTGTGTGATTTTGAAAGATGTTTTGAAAAGAGACCATTTGTTGTGGCAACCTTTGTAATGATCCATGTTTGAATGTATACAAAGGTGTATTTGTCTTTTGAAAAGTTTTCAATGTTTTGAAAGTTTGTTTTGAAATTGTGTTGTGATGTGTCTTTTGAAAAATGGCAAGGATTTGTTTTTGCAAGATTGGCCAAGTAACCAAGAGCTATCTCCCCTAAATTTCTCAAAGACCTTTCCTATGTTTTAACCCTTTTAACAGTATTATTCCACCATTGTATTTGGTGGACAATCTTGTGTTAACGGGACGGGCGCGGGTCATCGTTTAGACCATGAATACAATAGTGCCAAGTGTCTTTGGCAATTTTTCCTTTAAGGGACTTGATCATTTTTAGGCAATTTGAGAAAGCGTCATCGAGGGACTATGATCATTTGATTTGTTTTTGTTTTGCCAAAGACACTCAACATGCAACATGGCCCATTTTTGAAGGCAACGAGTGGAGTAACCCTAAGGGTGCAAGTGTGATTGGTGTTGTCCATTTTCATGCTTTTTTGTCTTTGTATTAGTCAAGCTATTTGTTGGTTGATTTTTGCATACAAACCCTAGGTCTATCATGGCATAATTTGAAAGCTTTTAAATGCGGAAATTTAAAGTCCTAAGTTATTACAACATGATTATGGGGATGGGGGTACAAATGTTTGAATAGGGGGATATTTAGCAAGAAATTAAATCAAAAGCTATTACATCCATATTGAATAGACAAATATTAAATTATACCATAATTAAATAAATACAATAAATATGCAAAATGTATTATGCACAAAAAGGATTTTTTATGTATGAGAAAATATTTTTCAATGCAAAATATAAACAAAAATAAAAAAAAGTCAATTTTTTGGATATTTTGTGGTTTTAGGGCAAAACCCTAGTTTTTGAATAAATAGCAATTATTTATTAATTATATACAATATTTATATATTAATTTATACAAAAATAAAAAGGGAAGTATATTGTAAAAAAAAAGTATTTTTTAGTGTCATATATTAATAAAAATAAAAATGTATTATTTCTATATTTTTGTCCTAAATATCTTAATAAATATAAAGTATTATATATATTTAAATATAATAAATATGTACAAAAAATAAAATATTAATTATTTACAAAAAATGTATTTTTTAGAAAATGTTTTCAAAATGTAAAATAGAAATAATAACTGAAAATAAATATATTTTTGTATTATTTTTTAGTGTTTTAAATAAAAGGTTTTTAATATTTATTTACATATATATGCTAAACAAAACAAATAAATGCCAAATAAATGCAAAAATGGATGGAAAAATATTTTTTATATTTTTTATATTTGAGCCAAAAATAATAATAAGTCAGAATCAAAAGGAAAAATTCAAAAATGATCAAAATATCACACAATGGGCCAAGGGGGTGTAAGTAAAAAAAAGGGTGTGCATAGCAAGACTGACTCAGGCCCAGCCCAAGCCAGTCATGTTCTTCCTCCAGCAACCTGTTTGAAACAAAAACGCGTGCTTCTTCTTGTCCAACAGAAATCCTGATTCTATGACTTTTAGCAAAAACTCACAACACAAACAATGTAGAGCATCAAGAGACGAATTCATACATATAAAAATCTTGACCTAACTCTCAGAAATGAGGGAGAATTTCTTCATCCCCAATTTCTGACCTAAGTTTTTTTCAATGTTCATGGCCAAAATTCTCACAGCACGCATAATATAAATGAAAAGTAAATACATGGACGGTTTCAGGGCTATGAGTAGAACATGTTTTCTTCACAAACCTAAGCTTAATCATGCCTGGATAGAGAGATAGAAGTTCACGTTTTTACCTGTTTCAGCTTGACTTGAACAGAACAATGTGGCAACTTCCAATGTATTCTGAGCTTTTGTACAGCTTGCCTGAAGTCCAAGGATGCTTCTCCAACTCCTAGCTTGCTTTAAAATCCACTGAATCGTGTTGTGGAAGTCAACCTGCACAGCTTGAAAATAAAAATGGCAAACGTGGTTATGGTTGTTACAGCTTGAGTTTAATGCTTGGGATAACTTCAGTGGATGATATGGAACATGTTTGAACAAGCTTTGGCCAAAACGCACGAGTGGAATGGATTGTGGAAGTCAAACTGCAGCAGGTACCCTGTTTTGCAGAAAAAATGTGATCTTCTGTATGAGGAGGGATTAGGGATGATTGAGTCGTGTTTCAAGCTTGGTTTGATGTATG
Source organism: Vicia faba (assembly GCA_948472305.1). Classification (NCBI taxonomy): domain Eukaryota; kingdom Viridiplantae; phylum Streptophyta; class Magnoliopsida; order Fabales; family Fabaceae; genus Vicia; species Vicia faba. The sequence goes on from OX451739.1 coordinate 487,607,975, forward strand.
GAAAATGTTTGCAAACTTTGTTTTGGTTGGTGTTTATAGGAATGAGAGATTGGAGTGAGTTTGCAAGTTTTCTTCTAATGTAAGCAAATATAGTGTAAGTTCCAACACAGGCCTATACCACCCTCTATGTATGCTGCATCTCTTCTTCTTGATCAAAGGGATTTATGTACAAATGCTATCCTCCAAGATCTGGCCCATGCTTATTGGATTTTGAATTTGACATAAAGTGCATCTTTTCAAAAATGGCAAAGTTGCTTTTTCAAATTATGGATTAGTTTTTTGTGTAATGACTAAATGCACCAAACAAGACTTGAACACAAAGGTTAAGAATTTAATTATTGAGTGTGAAGAGGTTTAGAGGCCTGCAAACCATCACAAACCCTGCTGACTTGAAAATGCAAATGTTATGAACATGTATTTGGTTATGAACAAAAGTGACTTTTGCCCATCTTTGCAAATTCGATTCTCCCTAACCACAAGGGTGTTTGAGAAGTTCTTGGACAATTTGGAAACCTTGGAATGTGTACTACAATCCTTCTTTGTAATGCAAGTTGAAACTCCAAGTGGAATCATGTGAAAAATGGCCATGAAGTTGGGCAAAAATCCTGCCTAGAATAGGTCAAAATTTTTCTAAGTTAAAAATGTTTTGCACCCTTGTTCCAAAAATCATAACTTGAGCTACAAGCTTCCTTTGAGAAAACTTTGTGAATTAAAGTTGTAGGTTTTGTAATGGAATACAACTTTCATGTTTTTAGTTTTGTTTGAATCCATTTGCATCTTGATGAAATAATGGGACAAAGTTAGGAAAAAATAAGGAAATTTTATAACTTAGAAAATTTCTAAGTTAGGAAATTTCTTCATTTTAAACCCTAATTTGCAATTTTGGGTTTCTTGATGAACAAGTTTCATAATTTGACATGTCTTGATGAAAAATGAATCTTGGCACTTGATTTTGACCAAAAAGTCAAAGTTTGACTTTTCAGTATACAGTCAAATTTTGATCAGTTGACTGGAAAATTCATCTGTCAATCCTATGCATTTGGGATCTTTTGAATTTGTTGAATGTGTCAAGACAATGCCATTGAGTTCTTGAGTCCATATGTGTGCTTGGTTTGCCATTGGTTAGGTCAAACAATCAAAAATTGCCTTTGTGCAGTCAAAACCCTAAAAATGACCATTTTGCCCTTTTGGTGATCTGGTCAAATTTATTGTGGAATTGTGATCCAAACTTGACCAAATGGTTCATATGAGTTCATTATGTTGATGTGGGTCAAATTTCGTGAGGTTTGACTGTCAATTGGCCACAGCTGACTTTTTCCCCAATACAGTTGATTTCTAGGTCAATTGTCCAATTGACTGGGCAAAGATTGGAATCAAGGCTTGAAACTTGGTATGGATAAACTTGTGAGTACAACATGAAGCATGAAAGTCACTTTGGGCATTTTAGGTTAAAACATCTTTGTGCAAACTCAAACCCTAATTTGGGTCAACAGTGCAAGGAGGAGTCTTGAGCAGAGCAAACCCTAACTTGATCTTGAGCTCCAAGGGTCTTGTGGTGAGAAAATATTGATGAAAAGAGAGGGCAAATTTTGGGGTACAACAGAAGGTATTAGCACCCTTTATATCCGTGGTTTTCCACGGGCTCTTAGGTACTTGCTCATCTTTTAAAAATTGCTTCTGTGTTTGTGTGTTTTGAAATTTTTTTGTTTTACTTCGTTTTAACCCTTGCTTCTGTCTTCAAGAGTGTTACGAAGTGTTTTTGAAAACTTTGTTTAAAAATAGTGCAAGTGTGGAAAAGTTTGGTTTTGAGCAAGTACCTACTAGCATCTACTTACTCGAAAAAAGAATGTTTCTATTCTTGTTTCCTTTAGACAGCGTTATCCTACTTATTTGAGAAATAGGAAGTACCGTCGTTGGAATTGTAAGGGTCAATTCGAAAGGGACGTACAATCACTAAAGCAATGTTAGGACGTCTTAGTAATAACCCTAGTGTCTTAAGATCATATTCGAAGCAACATTTCTGAAAGGGACATTTGATCTTTGTTTAGACAAGAGAGTGACCACTAAAACACCCTATACTTAATGATCGTTTACCGAAGGCAACCGAAGTGAGAGTATACCCTAGGAGTGCGCATGTGCGAGTGATTTGATTTCAGTTATTATCTTTGCACGTTTAGGGTTTGCTAGCCATTTTAAAGTTAACATACATTATTGTCATGCAATCCTATTATCATACATCTAACAGTTAATATTTGCGAAAATTAAAATGCGAGAAATAAAACTACGCTATTACAAGGCTTCGGTGAGGGGGATTAATTACATAGCCAAAAACCCGTAAAACGATAAATAAAAGAAAAATGCTAATTGAACTATTACATACCATGAGCAGTTACATTAATATTGTAAAAATGATAAACACGGGAGATGAAACGAGAACGAGAAAAAATTAGGATTTTGACCCCGTCTAAATCTAATTGAAAGAAAAATTATTTTTTTGTTGTTTTTTTGATTATTTTTGAGAAAAATAAGGTTTTAATTGAATGAATACAAACCTAGTTACTAATTAATTTAGTTTGAGAAAAATAATTTATTTGACCTGTTTTTGCATTTTCGGTTATTTTAAGAAAAGAAAATAAAGATTAAATCAACAAAACCTAATTTCTAATTTGTTTTAAATTCATTTACAAAAAGGTTAAAATTACCCTAAAATTAAATTAAACTAATTATTAAATTAAATTTGATAAAGAATAAAACCTAAATCTAAATTTGTGAAGTTGATTTTATGATTTTATTGGTAAAAAGGTGATTTTGGTGTTGATAATAAAAATAATAAAAGAAAAGACTAACCAAAGAAAGGTAAATTAGAGAAAAAGAAATAACCCAAGGGCATGCTGTCAGCGGCTCTGATCAGAGGATGATGGCCCAGAGGATGGTGATCAGAGGATGACGGTCAGAGGATAGTGATAAGAGGATGATGGCCAGAGGATGATGGCCAGAGGATGATGGTCAGAGGATGATGGTACTGGGCCTGCTCCTAGCGGGTGGATCCAGCAGATCATGACCAGAGGATGCTTGATCTGGTCCTGCTTGATGTGTCTAGAAGATGATCCGCAGAGGGTGTAAGCGCTTGATCTGGTGAACATAAGGGGGAAAAAATGCCAAGAGCTCACGTCTGGGATTGAATCTAGAATCATGAACTTCTGACTTCCTTCTACTGACCAACTGCACTGGGTGTTAGTTTATCAACAAAATAGAAACAAACAAATAGATTAGAACTACAGGCTTCTGGCCAGAATAAATGCGCCAGAATTTAAACCAACCCGTAAAGTTGTGACACGCCATAATCTTCTTCCCTGGATCTGTCGTTTAAAACTCTAAACCTTTACCTACAGACATGGAGTTGTGGCGATAACCCTGTACGATTCAGAAACTAGGTACAAGCAATATAACTAAGATTCAAGACCATGGATCAACTGGGTTTGACCCGCTGATCACGATAGTCTCCTCCATTAGGGCCAATTGTTCTTGCAACCAGAATCCCTAAAAAAAAACCTAAACCCTAATCATGGCAACTTTCTGTATGGTTAACAAAAATGCAATTAATTATTATCATTAGCTTGAAAATGTTTCAGAGATTCGGAATATATAAACAAATCATGTTAAGAGTGCCAAATTTATGAGATTCGATTTCAAGAAAACATGGAGTTCGTGGGATACTTACAGTGTATATCTGGGCACGAAAATGCTTGCTAATGATTGGGATAGAGTCCTTATATGTCCAACAAGCGAATGGTGTGCTTGGAATGGCTTGAAGAGGCCTAGAAATTGGAATTTGATTCACCACTTTTGTTGATTTTTTGCAAGTTTTCTTTCAGCTTCTCACGCCTCCAATCCTTGTTCTTTTTCTTTGGATTTATTCAATATATATCATAGAGTGCACTAGGGTTACAAGTTTGCATCAAATCCTTGCAATTATGAAGATTTGATCATTGATTCACCCTTGCATCAAATCTTTCTAAAACAAGAAAAATTCAATCTTTTTCTGTCCAAACAAGCCTAGCACAATTTTATTCTCTTCCCAGTTGTATAAGAGACCTAAACATGAACAAAATCTTAAGCTTTGATTAGTTTTGATATTTTCATGATTTTATTTTGATTTAATTTGATTTAATTGAAATAAAATATCAAAATAAATGACAAAAATAAAATAAAGACTAGTGGGGAGGATCATGGGTCGTGGATCATGTCACCAACTCAATACAAACACAAAAAGTTGGGCCCATTTGACAATAATTGCAATTTTGGCCACTTTTGACTTCTGGCAATTTTGCAGAAAGGGTCAACTTCACCAATGCATAACTCCTTCAATTTTGAACCTAGAGATGTGTTCTTGGACTTTTTAGAATGCTAAAGATGTCCTCTAAGCTACCCTTTTGGTCCCATCTCAATTTAGTCTTCCATGTTCATGTATGAAGCTTTGACAAAAAAGGTGTTTTTGTTGACTTTTCAAAATGACCTATAATGTCCAAATTTATATCTTCTTGTGAGTGAATATTTTGAACTTGGGAGCTGAAGATGAATTGTAGGGAATCACATCCTCTTAAAAATGAGCTTTGGATGGGTAATTTTTGATAAAGTATGAGAAAGTTATGCTTGGTCAAAATTGAGTTGACTTTTCCTACAAAACCTTAATTTAGCAACTTTTGGGTTTTTATGAATTGTGAGCAATCCTTGATGAATCATGATCAACCCTTAATCAAATGATGATAATACTTAAAAATGAGAATGTTGACCAAAAATCTTGAAGTTTGACTGTATGTGGGCCACAGATGACTTTTGCCCTAATACAGTCGATTTATAGGCCTTTGAGCAATTGACTGAGCAAACTTCCTCTGCAAGACTTGAAACATGGCATGGATGATCTTGAGAACATATTAGGATAATAGTGAGAATTTGGGACCCTTTTGATTCAAACATCTTGATGCAAACTGAAACCCTAATTTGAGGTAGACTGCCTTAGGAGAGAGTTTGTTCGATCAATCCTTGGACTTCTTTGAGCAATTTGAGGACCTCACTTGAAATGTGTTGAGAAATATGGGAGGGAAAATATTGTGGTACAACATGAGCATATATGGGAATTCAGCCTTGGTAATCAGTCAAGTCAAGGGAGAATGGGATACGAAGCATCCAAATCTCATCCCTTACCGAGGACATGTGCTAACCTTGATTGTGTACTTCAAAGAGATTAATTTTGAGCATATCCCAAGAGAAGAGAATCAGTTGGCTAAAACATTAGCTACCTTGTCATCCATGTTCAAGAACAGATGGGATAATGAGGCTCCCCGAATTACCATTGAAAGATTCGACGAACCAGCACACTGCTATGAAATTGACACTAATGGAATAGAGGAAAAGCCTTGGTTTCATGAAGTGAAAAGGTACCTTGAAGCTCAAGAATACCCTGAAGGGGAACCAATCAATGACAAGAAATTATTATGGAGATTCTCTTCTAAGTTCTTCTTGATAAATGGAATTTTGTACAAGCATAATCATGATTCAACTCTACTTCGTTATGTGGACAAGAAGGAAGCATAGAAAATTATGGAAGATATGCATGAAGGCATATTTGGTACTCACTCTAGTGGGCATACTATGGCTAAAAATATTTTGAGAGCAGGTTGCTATTGGTCGACTATGGAAACCGACTGTCACCACCACTCGAGAACTTGTCATAAGTGCAAGATCTATGCTGATAAGGTTCATGTGCCTCCGGTGCCTTTGAACGTCATGACTGATCCTTGGCCATTTGCAATATGGGGCATTGATATGATCGGAGAAATCAAGCCTACTGCTTCTAACGGACATTGTTTCATTCTCGTTACCATTGACTACTTCACAAAATGGGTTGAAGAAGCCTCGTTCGCCTCTGTCACTAAGAATGTGGTAGCTCAATTCATTAAGCATAACCTCATATGTCGGTATGGTATCCCCGAAAGAATCATTACAGACAATGGTACTAACCTCAACAACACTATAATCACTGAACTCTGCACATAGTTCAAGATTAAGCACCACAACTCTTCTCCGTATCGACCAAAGATGAATGGCGCAATGGAAGCCGCCAACAATAATATTAAGAAGATCATACAGAAGATGGTTGTGACTTACAAAGACTGGCACGAGATGTTACCATTTTCTCTTCATGGCTATCTCACTTCAAAGTGAACATCAACCGTGGCAACCCCATTCTCTCTGGTCTATGGCATGGAAGTTGTCTTACCTGTCGAGATTCAGCTTCCTTCTCTGAGGATTATGAAAGACGCATACTTATATGAAGACGAGTGAATTCAGACTAGACTAGACCAGTTGAATTTGTTGATGAAAAGAGGCTTGCGGTTGTTTGTCATGGTCAGATGTATCAGAAACGTATGATCAAGGCGTTCAACAAGAAAATCAAGCACCGGGTATATCAGGCTTGTGACTTGGTAATAAAGTGCATCATTCTACCGCAAGGTGATCCCATGAGAAAATGGACTCCCACCTTTGAAGGGCCATTTGTTGTCAAGAAATTGTTTTCGGGAGGTGCTATGATACTAACCATCATGGACGGTGAAGATTTTCCTCACCCTGTGAACACAGACATAGTCAAAAGATACTATGCATGAAAACGACCCGTTAGGTTGACTGGCCTAGGAAAAAATAAGGACATCCCGGTGAACCAAAAGGGTTCGGGAAAAATTAGGGATATATATAAAAGGTTGTACACCCGACAAATCGAAAACCTGAAAGGCGGCTTGGCCAAAAAAGGGTATCCTGATGGACTGAAAACCCGAAAGGGGAGTCCAAGCAAAAGTTATGGATTAAAGCGTACGACTATTTCCCCATTGGATCACTTACAACAAGCTTTATTACCGAAGTCAAAAGTTCAAATGGTACAGATTAGTTCAATCAACATCTTCTGACGGCAAGGGATTAAATGTTCGAATACATAGGGGAAATAGAAGATTTGGAACCCAACGAGATCCTTTCCACATAGCTATATGTTTTGTTTTCACTTTGTACTCTTTTCATTTTATGATGATTTCCTCTTACTAGGATTTATGTCTCTTTGTACAAACTCGCTTGTTTATAGGCAAACTATCAATACAAATAAACCCTAAAAGTTGAAATCTTTTTTAATTTTTTGTTTTGTTTTCAAAAACGTCTAATGACTAAAATTGAATGAACATATGCATATGAACACGATTAACTGTTAAAAATATATGCCTAAGAACAGATATAAGCATTTACTCAAGACTCTAGGAATTGGGATGATATTCAAGCTATCCATAAATCCCCACAGAGCCACTTCTATGAGATTATCCCCACAGAATAATCTTCACAAATTCACCTTCAATGAAGATACATTCCCCACAATTTCCCTGGCAGATCGCCCAGCGGATAAAAGAATATGATATTTTTTCCAGCAATATCACCAACCTACGGAGTTTCAATTAGTACAGTTCATGGAAGTTCTCTTCCCCAGCTGAGTCTATTCTTCCAAAAATGTAAAACCTCCTACAAATTTCTTCTCTCCAACAGAGCTTGCTTCCTCAGTAGAGTATTTCTCTACAAACATGGTTTATTTCCTCAACAGGGTTTACTTCCCCAACAGATTACAGTCTCCCCAGCTTCAGTCTATTCCTCAGATGGCTACGAATCACAGGTAAAATTCATCTCCTTAGTGAAATCACCATTATCCCTAGAGAGTTGCTACGAAACCTAGAATCGAACCAGATATCAGTCAACTTTATCCTCCCCAGATGAGTCAGAAGGTTATCCATCTATTTTATCCCCAATCAGGGTATATAAGAATTAAACTCCCCGAACGATTCCAAAGGTTGTCCATCTCTTTTATCCCCAGTTAGGGTATATAAGAATTAACCTCCCTAGTAGAGCAATGAACGGCTAATGTTCCTAAACTCTTCTCCTCATCTTCTGGCGCGAGGAAGAAGATGAAGTTCATAAATTTGAACTTATGGACATGTTTTATAATATATTTATTAATGGCTGTTTCCTAACCGGATGAAACAGCCACCCCAGTGGCAAGCGTGTGTGTGTGTAGAGTGTTAGTGTGCCAGGGCAGGGGTTCGATTCCTGCCTCTGGAATTTTATTTTTCAATATTTTCTTTGTTAATCAGGTGTAAGAAAGGCAAGCGCGCGCGTGGTACATCCTCACATAAACACTATCAGATCACTACCAAATCATGTTCATCATCATCTAACGCCCATAATTGTTTCCCCATGATGCACCTTCTGAACAATGCCTTACTGGATCCAAACAGCGCCTGGGCCTCCCTGATTTGGGCTTTTTTGTTTTTGCTTTCAAACCCCCGTCATTTTTCTTTTGCAACAACCAGGCCCATTTTATTTTTAATTTGTTTTAATTATTTCTTTTTTTAATTTAATTTTATTTAAAATCATACAAAAATAATAAAAAATGATTAAAAAAATTAGATTTAGGTTTTTAATTAATTATTTTAATTTTTGACAAATAAAAATTAATTAATTTAATCACTTTATTTTTTATTTAATTAGCATTAGGTTTTGATACTTCAATTATTTTTCTAAACAAAAATAAAACACCAAAAATATTTTCTAAATACTTAGAATCTTTAGATTTTTAGTTAGTTTAATTTGTTGATAAATTAACTTAAATCATACCTTATTTTATCTTAAGTAATTAATTGTAAATTGATTAGAATTAGGTTTAATTTTTATTTCACATTTTTTTAAACAAAAACCTTTCTTAACACTTAGAAATATTTTTAGGGTTTTTAAAAACATCTTCCCCCTTTTCACCACCTTCGCGCACTTTATTTTCGCATTAATACAATTGTGTAACTGTCAAAAGTCCATAATAGATAATTAAGGTTTATTGCTTTCCTCCCCCATTCATAAACTTGTAACCCTCATCCCTGAAGCATTGTAATAGCGTAGGACATTTAATTTCTGTAATTTACTGTTTTCCTTATTACTGTTAGTAATTAGGGTTTGTATGACAAGATTTAAAATCAACTGTTAGATAACCTAATTTCAAGACAAAAAAACCTAAAATCAAAATACTTCACACACACACCTCTAGGGTAACCTCACTTGTTGCCTCGGATAAAAACAGTCATGTCCCTCGAACATGAGATGCTTTAGCAAAATACCCTCGATTAAAAAGATCGTAGTCCCTCGATGACCATTCGATGTTGCCTTTGGTAAACGATCTTAGTCCCTTACAACAATTACTAAAGTATCTTACAAGTTGCCTTCTATGACTGTACGATGACCCACGCATGTCCCTCACATCAAATGATAGGGTTTCCTATTAACCGATGGTAGGACAACACTATCTAAATGAGGAGTAAAAGAACAAAGACCATTGAGTAGGTAGATCGCTCGTAATCGCTTGCTTACAAACTAAAACAATTTCCATACTTCACCCTTTCAAAGCAACTACTTTCAAAACGCTTTATAAACACTTGAGGACTGATACAAGGGTTATTATAAAGCAAACTGCCTTACAGTGGCATTTTCAAAACATCTTTCCAAAACAAACACTTTCATCCAATAAATATTTTCAAAACAAACATTTTGTATACATTCTCAACGATACGAGAATCATTACAAAATTGTCACACTTAGGCGTTTCCAAAATATTTTCAAACATACCCAAACACGAAGCATTATTTTCAAAGTGAGCTAGCAATTAAGAGCCTGTAGATAACTACAGATGAAAAGGGTGCTGACACCTTCCCTTTTCATAACCTGCCCCCTGAACTCAAGAAAAATTCTCAAAAGGTCTTTCCTTTTCTTTTCACCTTTTCCTTTATTGGATAAAAGAAAAGTTGGTGGAGACTCTTGTTATCCGCAACATTTGCGATAAAACACAAAACCCAAAAGTCAGTTCTCCCACCTTATTACAGATACTACTTAGCATAAGTGGGTCCTTTATTATGCCAAACAAACTTGACAAATTTGCAACCCACAAACCACCCCTTAAACTCCACCTCAAACAAAGAATCCTTTTTTGGATGGAGAAATGTCCAACTAAAATGATGTTCCAACATCAGTACAGACATCAAAAACTTAATCATTTACTATGGCTTTGAAGACACCACCCATAGTAATCCATAACTCTTGCAGGAACCTCAAGGAACCCACACTTGTACTCATTCAAAGACCGGGTCAAGAAGCATCAGGAAATAAACTCTCATATGTTTTCTGCATCAACACATCAAATAAATACACAACTCATGTCAGAGTATTTGTCACCAATTAGATGCATACCTTTACCAGAGAACCATTTCCCTATACATAAACATCTGAAAAATTGTCCTCTTCACGATTATAAGAACATTTTGTAAACAAGACTCAACCACTTTGAATGATACACACCTCACTGAGAATTTAATCTCCCTTAACTCAGGTTGATATAACTTTATTGCATACAACCCCTTGAATGTCTCTTCAACTTCAGCAGAACAAGATTTCCATGTTCCCATAAATTTGATGAGTAATATCAAGTTAGAGTAAACAACCTCCATCTTGTTTATGAGAAACACCAGCCATACATATTAATAAAGGAAGATTCTCTACACAAAAATGTCAAGACACTCTATCTGACATTTCTTCAAGGTTTTCCAACTTCCGAACAGCAGAAAATCCCCCTATATCCAATAAAAAAAGACACATGCAAGCTTCCATAAATCTGGCTCCTTGGACCAGAAGTATCTTTAGAACTTGGACTTCATTCATGAAATATCAGATGCCTTTAACAGAATTCTCTACTAAAGAATAGAGATTAGCTTCTGCACTTCTGTATACTTTGATCGGAAATAAACTGACCCAAGGAGTAAGTAAGGTCTTGACCAGCATACTTATCTAAGACATCTCTCTAGGACAAACACTTATTAGACTCACAACCCAGATGCCTCCTCTTCTAGATCAGGAGAAGGTTCCGAACATATGTGATCAGTATATATTTGTTTAGCACCTAGAGCATTTGCAAAGAAACATGAATCTATACACCTACTGATATGATGTTCTAACATCTGATAGAACATCAGGGAACACACCAAGAGATACTTTATCAAAGCCTTGAGATTTTCCTTTTAGGTTTAGAGGTAAAAATAAATTTCTTCTAACTTTCTTTGGATCTCTTTTCAATAAACCTATATAACAGTGCCTTTATGAGTGGACTTGAGATAAACCTCGAGTATCTTTAGTCAGCTTAACAGGCTGGTTGAAAACTATCCTCCAAGTATCACTACTATATAGGATAAACCTTCAGGGAGGAACAAATTACCAAGCTCTTTCTTCTTGAATTACAAGGGCAGACCAGAAACCAACAGGAGTTCTTCATCAGATGCAGCAGAAGAAATGAAAAGTCCTCAACAACCTTCAGCCATAACTTAATCACCCATGCACAAAATCACCATAATCCAGGTGCTAATATAATAAGAAAGGTTTGAAAATAAATCAAACCCAACATATCAGATCACCACCAAAGCTACAAATAACACTTTGTTCCTTCAAGTCCATAAACCAGAAAGTACCTTCCCTGATCTCACCCAGAAATAGACAGGATGCCTGCCCTGATACCAATTAAAATTATGGCATATAGATTACAAATTTCCTAACACGTGATGAGACATTGATCTCTGCATAATCATGCATGGACAGAATACAACAGACTAATATAACCTTATCAGTTCAAAGTTGTAACAGATGTTCCAACATCTTTTATATGAAAAGTTTATCAATCAAAAACAAAACTATACAAAACATAAAGATAAAGAATAGAAAGATATGATGACCCAGTTCGGTGACTCACGCCTACTCCGGGAGCTACCAAGCCAAGAAGGAAGTCCACTATCAGCGGTATTAGTTCAAAGCTAAACTCCTCTATTTACAAATTCTCGCCTAATCCCTACCCAATGCAACTTCTACCTAGGAACATCCTAAATATGAGAAATCGACATCCCTCCTCCTATATCACCTAAATGATATTTATATCAATTACAACTTATTCAGTCAAGACTCTTGACTACTAACCATACTTGGATTTGCTTCAAAGCTTCATCCAATAACAATACAAGCCATTATCTAAAGGTTTATGAATCTACAAGAAACTATGTCTGCCACACTGTATCAAATCGATACAAAGGGTGGATTACAATTCAAGAAAGTACATGACTTTGTATGTTTATTACACTTGGTTTATTATCAAGCCCTAATTCTAAGACTTCCTTTTATAATCTTCAATATACTAGACTTGGGCTTTAAATCACTGTTGACCTGTTACAGGTGAGGCAGTAGAAATATCTCCTAAACCATAGGACTTCAATCATTAGTTCCATAATATATCTCCATAGTTAGAAACTAATTTAACTTCTTAGTTTTGGCTTGAATCTCTTCAATATTCAATATGTGTGCAACATAGGGTTACACAATATTCCAGAATATTCTGAATCTAAAATATATCAATTAAATCTAACTATCCAGCTAGTCACAAGCTCGATGTCGAATGACTCTTCATAGGATATCTTGTCTGACATGTTGCTTATGATGATAAAACTTCTTTGTTTAACATGTTGATCTTCACATATATTAACATTCTTGTTTAACAATCAGTTTTACCAATCAGTTTTAACAATCAGTTTACTATCTTTAGCCAGTTTACAAGGATGCGGTTGTTGTGTACTCTCAGAAAGGATTGGGAAGAACTGAGCACCGGCCGACTGTAGGGGCCATGATGATCCAAAATTCTTCAAATGATCAGCCTTGTAACAATCAGTCTAGACCTAAACATCAATGGGGAGAACGGCCACAACGGCAGTTCACCCGCATCAACATGACGCCCGCACAGGTTCTTCCCCATTTGTTGAAGCTAAATCTCACCAATATCAAAGAGGCGCCGAAAAATGTGAATACAACCTCTCCAGCTTATAATCCGAATGCTAAATGTGCCTATCATTCTGACAGCGCCGGACATGACACCAACAGTTGTTGGGCACTAAAGAATAAAATTCAAGACTTGATAGATGCAAAAGAGGTCGAGTTCGATGCTCCAGAGAAGCCGAATGTAATATCCGCTCCGATGCCAAAGCATGGCCATCATGTTCATGCTGTTGAAGAAGATCTGTATGTTTCTGCTGTTGATGATCTGGTAACCCCACTGTTGACAATCAAGTTAAATCTGTTAAAGGCTGGGATTTTCCCAGGATGTAAAGAAGACTGCTACTGTTGTTCCTCCTTACCAATCGACTGTCCATTGCTGAAGATAGGCATCCAAGGTCTAATGGACAGCCAACAAATTCTTTTCGAAAAGATTCCTGCTACTCCAACCCCTATCAAAGATGTTTCAATAATCACCATTTCCACCAATCTTTCCAAGGTCCCTAAAAAGCCTGTTAAGATTACATCCACTATGAAGTTTGTTCCTCTGAAAATAACCATGCCTGGGCCTGTCCCCTACAAATCTAACAAATCAATACCATGGAATTACGGTGGAGAAATCTACTACCATGGTGTTAAACAAGTTGAGATAACTGAAGAGAGCTCTGACGAAGAAAATGTCGTCATTGGAAACATTGCCGGTACGAGCAAGATTACCCGAAGTGGGAGAATATTTTCTCCAGAGATTGCCCCTCCAAAGGCAATCTTTGGACCCTCAGCTGCTGCCAAAGTTACTCCTGCACCGATAAAGCTTTCTGCAAGAACTCCGCTGATTGAAGAAGCTGTTACTCCTATGGTTGTCCCTCCTACTTCTGCTGATAAGGGGAAAGGGATCCAAGATGAGCTCGTCAGGACGAGGGCTCATCCATTGGTTATCCCCGAAACCTCTAAGAAAGAAATAAAGGAGATTCTGAAAATAATTAAGAAGAGTGATTATGATGTGGTAGAGCAACTGGGGCAAACCCCCTCGAAGATCTCCATGTTAGCATTGCTGCTTTGTTCTGAGGCTCATGCCAAAGCATTGATAAGGTTTTTGAAGACAGCCCATGTTCCCCAGGAAACCTCAGCCGATCAATTCCAGGATTGTGTAGCCAGCCTTACTGCCGACAACGACCTGGGTTTCTCTGATGCTTACCTGACCCCGAAAGGAAGAAAGCACAATGACACATTGCATGTGTCAGTTGAATGCCGGGGAACTACTCTTACCATGTTTTGGTCGACACTGGTTCTTCTCTGAACGTGCTGCTTAAGAAAGCTCTGGACCGATTGGATTGTGAAGGCTTGGAGCTGAAACCAAGTAATATCATTGTCAGGGCCTTTGACGGGTCTAAAAGAATGGTGCATGGGGAGGTCGCCATCCCTATCAAGGTAGGAACTGAAGTATTCCACTCAACTTTCTATGTGATGGACATTCGTCCGTCATATTCTTGCTTACTAGGGAGACCATGGATACATAATGCTGGCGCAGTCACTTCCTCCCTACATCAGATGCTGAAATACCCTGTCAAAGGAAATATTATAACTGTACACGGTGAAGAAGAATATATGATCAGTCACCTGAACTCCTTTCGGTATGTGGAAGTAGAGGGCGAGTTCATTGAGACACCGTTCCAACACTTCGAGGAAATTGCTCCCGAGGTAGCTGTAGCAAAGGCAGTAGCTGAGGAACCCAAGCAGGCGGCCAGGATGGCATCTCTAAAAGACGCAAAGGCTGCAATGAAGGAGGGAAAGAGCTCAACATGGGGACAGTTGCCTGACATTCCCCACAAAACAGACAAGTTTGGATTGGGATTCACCGCTGCGGGGCAAAAAGCTACGCGTCGCTCAAAAATTGAAAGGACACCCATCAAGATTTCTCCTCATGGAATCCATGCTTTGGAAGACGAAGACGAAGAGGGTAACATTGAAGACTGGATCTTCCCAACCATCGAAGGGGGACTACACAACTGGGAGGCGAAAGACTTTGTTCCCATTACTTTCATTAATCAGTAACTTGTCTTTCGAACATTTCCTGTTGGTCTGTAATAATTACTTTTAAACAATATGCACACTACTTTTTCACCTCATGCCTTGCCCGGGGTATGTAGGTCCATTTGTAAGGGTTTTGATTCTCTTCATATCCATATGCCATGTTTAATGAATCATTGGACGTTTTTCATTTATAAACTGTTGTGTTCATTTTCTTTCCTTTTGCATTTTTGTTTGTTTAAGGATGGCTATCCCTTACACACACCCACACTCACAAATGCAGGTACCCATCCACTCTGGATTCTATGGGTGACTATTCTGCTATGTCCTTCAATAACTCTGAAGATTTGGTCAATCAGGCTGAGTATGAAGATGACGAAGATTGTGAAGTACCAGGAGAGCTAGCCAGACTTCTACAACAAGAAGAAAGGGCCATCTTGCCTCACGAAGAGTTGTTGGAAATTGTCAACTTAGGAACAGAGGAAGACCGGAAGGAAGTACAAGTGGGTGCCAATCTGGAACCAAGTGTCAAGGAGCGTTTGGTACAGTTGTTAAATGAATACGTTGAAATCTTCGCCTGGTCTTATGAAGACATGCCGGGTTTAGACACTGATATCGTGGTTCACCGTCTCCCTACAAGAGAGGATTGTCCACCGATCAAGCAAAATGTCCGCCGAATGAGGCCCAACATGTCTGAGAAGATTAAAGCAGAAGTGATGAAGCAATTCAATGCTGGCTTTCTGGCTGTTACATCCTATCCACAATGGGTTGCTAACATTGTGTCAGTACCTAAAAAAGATGGCAAGGTCAGAATGTGTGTGGACTACCGGGATTTGAATAGGGCCAGCCCTAAGGATGATTTTCCGCTACCGCACATCGACATTTTGATTGACAACACAGCTCAACACAAAGTGTTTTCCTTCATGGATGGATTCTCGGGCTACAACCAGATCAAAATGGCCCCCGAGGACATGGAGAAAACAACTTTTGTTACACAATGGGGTACCTTCTGCTACAAGGTGATGCCGTTCGGACTGAAGAACGCAGGGGCAACTTATCAACGCGCCATGGTAGCTTTGTTTCATGATATGATACATCATGAGATCTAAGTTTACGTAGACGATATGATAGCTCGATCATAAACAAAGGAGGAACACCTTGAGCATCTGCAAAAGTTGTTTTCCTGGTTGAAAGAGTACAAACTCAGGCTGAATCCAAGTAAGTGTACTTTTGGAGTTAGGTCTGGTAAACTTCTAGGATTTATTGTCAGCAACAAGGGCATTGAGGTCGATCCAGCAAAAGTGAAAGCAATACAAGAAATGCCTGCTCCCCGTACTGAAAAGGAGGTTAGAGGGTTCTTGGGGCGCTTGAACTATATTGCTAGATTCATCTCTCATCTGACGTCTACCTGTGAGCCAATTTTAAAACTATTGAAGAAAGATCAGGTAGTCGAATGGAACGACGATTGCCAAGCTGCTTTTGATAAGATCAAGGAGTATTTGCTAGAACCTCTTATTCTGATGCCACCCGTCGAAGGAAGACCGTTGATCATGTATCTGACCATCTTGGATAACTCAATGGGGTGTGTTTTGGGCCAGCATGACGAGTCTGGTCGAAAAGAGCATGCTATTTATTACCTTAGCAAAAAGTTTACCGACTGTGAGACTCGCTGCTCACTGCTCGAGAAAACTTGCTGCGCTTTGGTATGGGCTGCTCGCCGACTAAGGCAGTATATGTTGACTTATACTACTCTGTTGATTTCCAAAATGGATCCTATCAAGTATATCTTCGAGAAGCCAGCTTTATCTGGAAGAATATCTAGATGGCAAATGATCCTAACTGAGTATGACATCCAGTACACTACCCAAAAAGCTATAAAGGGGAGTGTACTAGCTGACCATCTATCTCATCAAGCTATCGAAGATTATCAGTCCATGAGATTCGACTTCCCAGACGAGGACATCATGAATTTGGACAACATTAAAGGTAACAGACCGTATGACGCACCTGAAAATGGATCCCGATGGACCCTGTACTTTGATGGTGCTTCAAATGCACTTGGAAACGGTATCGGTGCGGTGCTCATTTCCCCGGAAGGTTGTCACACGCCTTTCACGGCCTGACTTTGCTTCAGTTGTACCAACAACATGGCTGAATATGAAGCTTGCATTTTTGGTCTCAAGGCTGCTATAGACTTGGGGATCAAATCTTTGATCGTATTTGGGGACTCGGCTTTGGTTATCAGTCAAATCAAAGGAGAGTGGGATACCAAACATCCTAATCTTATCCCATACAAAGAACATGTCCTGACATTGTTGCCTCATTTCGAGCAAATCACCTTCGAGCATTTTCCGCGAGAAGAGAATCAGCTAGTAGATGCTCTGGCTACAATGTCTTCCATGTTTAAACTCAATTGGGATAACGAGGCTCCCCAAATCACCATCGAGCGAATGGATGAACCTGCGCATTGTCATGAGATTAATACCGAAGAAGTAGTGGAACAACTGTGGTTTCACGAAATCAAAAGGTATCTCCAGACTAGAGAATATCCCGAAGGATCTTCCGTAAATGACAAAAAGTTCCTAAGGAAATTTGCTGCCAAGTTCTTCCTGAGCAACGGCATCCTCTATAAACACAGCCATGATTGTGTTTTACTCTGATGTGTAGACAAAGCTGAAGCAGAGTTAATCATGACCGAGATACACAGCGGTACATTTGGCACTCACTTGAGCGGGCATACAATGGCTAAGAAGATTCTAAGGGCATGCTATTACTGGTCTACCATGGAAGCAGATTGCCATCA
Organism: Vicia faba; assembly: GCA_948472305.1. Taxonomy (NCBI): domain Eukaryota; kingdom Viridiplantae; phylum Streptophyta; class Magnoliopsida; order Fabales; family Fabaceae; genus Vicia; species Vicia faba. Next base: position 487,625,733 of record OX451739.1, read on the forward strand.
GCATTCCCGTACTTGCCACAAATGTCAAGTCTACGCTGACAAGATTCATATTCCTCCTGTTCCTCTCAATGTTCTGACAACTCCTTGGCCATTCGCAATGTGGGGCATTGACATGATTGGAGAAATCAAGCCCACGGCATCCAACGGACATCGCTTCATCCTGGTTGCTATTGACTATTTTACCAAATGGGTCGAAGCGGCTTCCTTCGCCTCTGTTACAAAAAATGTGGTTGCCCGCTTCATCAAGCAAAACCTCATATGACGGTATGGTGTCCCCGACAGGATCATCACAGACAACGGTACAAATCTGAATAATACTATGATCACTGCTCTATGCGAACAGTTCAAGATTTATCATCACAATTCATCTCCCTATCGGCCAAAGATGAACGGTGCTGTTGAAGCTGCGAACAAAAACATTAAGAAGATCATTCAGAAAATGAAAGTCACCTACAAAGACTGGCATGAAATGCGACCGTTTGCTCTGCACGGATACCGTACCACGGCACGTACTTCAACCGGGGCAACCCCGTTTTCTTTGGTATATGGCATGGAAGCCGTCCTGCCCATGGAAGTTCAGATTCCTTCTTTAAGGATTATGAAGGACGCTGGTTTGAATGAAGACGATTGGATTCAGACCCGACTTGATCAACTCAATTTGATCGACGAGAAGCGGCTCGCTGCTGTTTTCCATGGTCAAACGTATCAAAAACGGATGATCAAGGCTTTCAACAAGAAAGTCAGACGTCAAGTGTATCAAGTCGGGGATCTCGTAATCAAGCGGATTATCTTGCCGCAAAGTGATCCCAGGGGCAAATGGACTCCTACTTACGAAGGACCATTTGTGATCAAGAGCATATTTTCTGGTGGTGCAATGATTTTGGCCACCATGGACGGCGACGATTTGCCGCACCCTGCGAACGTAGACATAGTCAAAAGATACTACGCATAAAGTCACCCGACAAGTCGAAAACCCGAAAGGGCGGCTTGGGCAAAAATGGGCATCCCGGTGAACCGAAAACCCGAAAGGGCGGTTCAGGCAAAAATTAGGGATAAAACAAAAAAAATTTGTACACCCGGCAAGTCGAAAAGCCGAAAGGGCGGCTTGGGCAAAAAGGGGTTTCCCGGTGGATTGAAAACCCGAAAGGGCGATCCAGGAAAAAGTTAGGGAATTAAAGCGTATGACTATGTCTCGTCGGATCACTTTAAAGGACAATCTCTTCATCAACCAGCTCCAAGCTTCTGATCAATCCAGTCATCGGCGGACGAAGAATTGAATGGACAGATATTCAGAGTTGTGAAGGCTATAGCAGAACGGGGACCCCATGGAATTGTTTCACATAGCCATCTTTCTTTTGTATAAAATTTTCAATTTTTTACGACAACATCCTCTTACTAGGATGCCTGTCTCATTTGTACGAAGATACTCATAAAAAGTTAATACAAATACTTTTCCAAATAAAAAATTTGCTTTGTCCTCCTTTTTTCTCTTTTGCACTTGTGTTTTATTTGAGAAACGTCCAATGTTTTGTTAAATAGGCATATGCATTTGAACATAATCATTTTCCTTACAAATCAAGAAAGATGATTGCTGATAGGGTGAAGGTACATATAGATATCTTGATACCCTTTCAAAAGAAATTCCTCGCAGATTTAAACTCCAAATTCCTCGACAAATTCAAAATCCAGAACTTAATCCCCCAAACAGAATTAAACTTCAGGATCTCCAGCAGAACATAAGCTTTTTTCCAAAACTGATTTCCCCAGCCAGAGGGCCTTCCAGAACTCAATTCCCCTCGGAGTTAAATTTCAGAATCCCTAGTGGAGCCTTGAAATCTGAAAACACTATCCCCAGTTGAAGTCCAACTATCAATATCCAGCGGAGCTAACACTTCCAACTATCAATCCCCAGCGGAACCAGACTAGTGAAATTTCCCCCCACAGAGATGCTTCCCACCAGATTGAAGATTCTCAGTCTCACTCCTCCAGCATGAGTCTACCAGGTTATGGACTCCTCAGTAGAGATCATCAGAATTCTCTTGCCCTACTAGTCGCCAAGGAATTCCAATCCCCAACAGTGGTCCTAAGATCCCTCCACAAATGAAGATCTTGTTCCCCGAGCAGTCAGCAGTCAACAAGGATGGCTCAGCTTCAGCAATCAGAGGTTCCTGCATTCCCCTGCCACAGACAATGATTCACTTTCCCCGGTGACAGTCCAGATTCTATTATCTCCGGCAATCCAGGATTCATCTATCCTCCGCAAGACAGCTCATTAGCTTACATGCGCATTCATTACATTCATATCATAAACATTGATATAACTTATATTGCATAGTACATTTCATGCAACATAACTTTGTGTTTTAGCTAACATTTCATCCTTTTTAGGATAATATTAAAAGGCTATCATTAACAATTATCCAGATACAGTATGGATACACCCCAGACACGGCGGTCATTCTATTACTCATTCAGAATTTCAAGTCAGATACAGTACAAATATACCCCAGACACGGCGGTCATTCTACTACTCATTCAGACTACAGCGATCAGATACAGACTAGATACGCTCTAGACGCAACAGCCGTTCTATCTCTCATTCAGATTCACTTATCCACCTCAAGGTTCAATGCATTCCAAGCACGGATACCATTCTGACCTTTACAATAGCAGTCTGATTCTCCCCAGTGCGTTCGCCACAGAAGTCATTATGTCATTTATTTAGATCCCAGATACAGTTTCAGATACACTCCAGACACGGAAGTCATTATGTTACTCATACGGATCTCAATCCCAGATACAGTTTCAGATACACTCCAGACACGGAAGTCATTCTGCTACTCATACAAATCTCAACTTAAGATACAGTCCAGATACGCTCCAAACACGGTTGCCATTCTGTCACTCATTCAGAATTTGTCCCCAGCACGCAGTTGCTCCATACAGATATTTCTTTGTTACCCAGATACAATACAGATACACTCCAGACACGGCAGTCATTCTGATATTCATTCCATATTCAAACATAGTTACAGCTCAGATACGCCCCAGATACGGAGGCCATTCTTTTGCTCATACAAACTCAGTCTCCAGATACAGCTCAAATGCATTCCAGACACGGATACCATTTTGATCCTCATTCTTCTGACCAATCACATTGCAGTTCAACAAACCTTCCAGATGGCATCTTTAAGCCCATCCCCGACAGGATTCTGTCTCCCCTCCAGATGGCATCTTTAATCCCATTCCCACGTCCATTGTTTTGACGAGTGCAAATTTAAGGGCACTCTAGTGTCCAATCTCCTTTTACCTTCGAGACGCGAAAGGCAAACTTGCCAATCTAACTCTTCAGGTTCAATAAGATTGAACAGGGGCAAATGTTGTACCCCAAAATTTGCCCTCTCATTCCATCATTATTTTCTCACCACAAGACCCTTGGAGCTCAAGATCAAATTAGGGTTTGCTCTGCTCAAGACTCCTCCTTGCACTATTGACCCAAATTAGGGTTTGAGTTTGCACAAGTATGTTTTGACCTAAAAATGCCCAAAGTGACTTTCATGCTTCATGTTGGACTCACAAGTCTATCCATACCAAGTTTCAAGTCTTGATTCCAATCTTTGCCCAGTCAATTGGAAAGTTGACCTAGAAATCAGCTGTATTGGGGAAAAAGTCAACGGTGGCCAATTGATAGTCAAACCTCATGAAATTTGACCCACATCAACATATTGAACTCATATGAACCATTTGGTCAAGTTTGGATCACAATTCCACAAGAAATTTGATCAAATCACCAAAAGGGCAAAATGGTCATTTTTAGGGTTTTGACTGCACAAAGGCAATTTTTGACTGTTTGACCTAACCAATGGAAAACCAAGCTCATATATGGACTCAAGGACTCAATGGCATTGTCTTGACATATTCAACAAGTTCAAAAGATCTCAAATGCACAAGATTTACAGATGAATTTTCTAGTCAACTGATCAAATTTGACTGTATACTGAAAAGTCAAACTTTGACTTTTTGGTCAAAATCAAGTGCCAAGATTCATTTTTCATCAAGACATGTCAAATTATGAAACTTGTTCATCAAGAAACCCAAAATTGCAAATTAGGGTTTAAAATGAAGAAATTTCATAACTTAGAAATTTTCTAAGTTATAAAATTTCCTTATTGTTTCCTAACTTTGTCCCATTTTTTCATGAAGATACAATTGGATTCAAGCAAAACTCAAAACATGAAAGTTGTAGTCCATTGCAAAATCTACAACTTTTATTAACAAAGTTTCCTCAAAAGAAGCTTGTAGCTCAAGTTATGATTTTTGGAATAAGGGTGCAAAACATTCTTAACTTAGAAAAATTTTGACCTATTATAGGAAGGATTTTTGTCCAACTTCATGGGCACTTTTCACATGCTTCCACTTGGAATTTCAATTTGCATTACAATGATGGATTGTAGTACACATTCCAAGCTTTCAAAATTGTCAAAGAACTTCTCAAACACCCTTGTGGTTAGGGAGAATCGAATTTGCAAAGATGGGTAAAAGTCACTTTGTTCATAGCCAAATACATGTTCATAACCTTGGCATTTTCAACTCAGCATTGTTTAGGCTAGTTTACAGGCCTCTAATCCTCTTCACACTCAATAATTAAATGATATCCTTTGGGTTAGAGTGTTATTTTGCTAATTTGGACAATACACACAAAATCAATCTCTAAGTAGAAAAAGCAATTTTGCCATTTTGGAAAAGATGCACTTTATGTCAAATTCACAATCCAAGAGGTACAAGCAAAATCTCTGAGGCACAAGTTTGTGGACAAATCCCACTGATCAAGAGAGAGTGTTACAGCATGCTTGAGGGACCTGCATTGGCCTATAACCCAACTTGACTATCTTTGCTTACTTGAGAAGAAAACTTGCAAACTCACTACAATCTCTCATTCTTGTAAGAGCCAGCAAAAGCAAACTTTGCAAACACTTTTCACATGACCTAACTGACCTAAAACACGAATCAACCACAGCTCAAACCTTCTCATTCACAAAATCACAGTTTTGTTGCAAAACATGGTACCTGCTGCAGTTTGATTTGGCCAGCTCAATCCACTCGTGCGCTTTGGCTAAAACCACTTCAAACACATTCTATATCATCCATACAAACTATCCCAAGCCCTAGATACAGACTGTAACACCCCTAACCATGTTTGCCATTTTCATATTTTAGTTGTGCAGGTTGACTTCCATAGCTCGATTCAGAGAGATTCAAAGCAAGCTGAGCATAGAGGAAGCATCCTAGGACTTCAGGCAAGCTGTACCAAAGTTCAAACTCCATTGAAGATACCTCCATTGCTGTACACGAATCAAGCTGAAAAGGTAAAAATTTGAACTTCTATCTCTCTATCCAGGCATAGTTAAGCTTAAGTTTGTGAAGAAAGCATGTCCTACTCATAGCCCTGAAGCCATCCATGTAGTTACTTTTCATTTATATTGTGTGTGCTATGAGAATTTTGGACCTGAACATGGAAGAAAACTTAGGTCAGAAATTGGGGATGGAGAAATTCTCCCTCGTTTTTTAGAGTTAGAACAACTTTTTTATATGTTTGAAATCGTGACTTGATGCTCTACATTATTGATGTTGTAAGTTTTTGTTAAAAGTCAAAGAATCAAGAGATAGCAGATGGAGAAGGAAACGCGCGTTTTTTCTGTTTGAATGTTGCTGAAGGTTGAAGACAAAGCTGGCTTGGGTAGGGCCTGAGTCAGCTTGCGGTTTGCACCCTCATTTTCCATTTACACCCCCTGACCCATTGTGTGATATTTTATTCATTTTTGACTTTTTATTTTTTCTTCTGACTTATTATTTTTTGTTCAAATATAAAAAATATTAAAAATAGTTTTTCACCCATTTTTGCATTTATTTGACATTTATTTGTTTTATTTAGCTTATACATGTAAATAAATATATATACTTTTATTTCAAAACCCTAGAAAATAATACAAAAAATATATTTTTTAGTTATTATTTTTTATTTACATTTTGGAAACATTTTCTAAAAATATACTTTTTTTGTAGATAATTAATATTTCATTTTTTGTATATATTTAGTATATTTAATAAATAATATAAATACTTATACATATTTTATTAAATATTTAGGACAAAAATATGAAAATAATACATTTTTATTTTTATTAATATTTGACGTCAAAAAATACTTTTTTACAATATACTTCTCTTTTACTTATTTTTTGTATAAATAAATACATAAATATTGTATATAATTAGTAAATAATTACTATTTATTAAAAATTAGGGTTTTGCCCTAAAAAACACAAAAATACTCCAAATTGATCTTTTTTCTATTTTGTTTATATTTCAAACATGAAAACTTTTACATACATAAAAGGCCATTTTTGTGCATAATACATTGCATTTTGATATTTATTTATATTGTAAATATTGTACATTTAAATATTTGTATATTCGATATGGATGTAATAGCCTAGATTTAAATTTCTTGTCAAATACCCCCATTCAAACATTTGTACCCCCATCCCCATAATCATGTTGTAATAGTCTAGGGCTTTAAAATTCCGCATTTAAAAGCCTTCTAATTATGCCATGATAGACCTAGGGTTTGTATGCAAAAAATCAAATAACAAATAGCTTGACCTAATTCAAAGATAAACAAGCATGAAAATGGACAACACCAATCACACTTGCACCCTTAGGGTTACTCCACTTGTTGCCTTCAAAAATGGGCCATGCTTGCATGTTGAGTGTCTTTGGCAAAACAAAAACAAATCAAATGATCATAGTCCCTCAATGACGCTTTCTCAAGTTGCCTAAAAATGATCAAGCCCCTTAAAGGAAAGATTGCCAAGGACACTTGGCACCATTGCATTCATGGTCTAAACGATGACCCGCGCCCGTCCCGTTAACATCCTAACACAAGATTGTCCACCAAATACAATGGTGGAACAATACAGTCAAAAGGGTTAAAACATAGGAAAAATATTTGAGTAAACATAGGGGTAGACAACTCTTAGTTACTTGATCAAACTTGCAAAACAAAACCTTGCCTACTTTCAAACCACACATCACAACACAACTTTCAAAACAAACTTTCAAAACATTGAAAAACTTTTCAAAAGACAAATACACCTTTGTATACATTCAAACATGGATCATTACAAAGGTGGCCACAACAAATGGCCTCTTTTCAAAACCTCTTTCAAAATCAAACACAAAGCACCATTTCAAACAATTGAAAGCACCATTTCAAACAATTGAAAATGCAAGGCAAGTGATCTAAGCAAGTAACTAAGAGCCCATGGATAACCATGGATAGAAAGGGTGCTAATACCTTCCCTTTCTATAATCTACTCCCCGAACCCAAGAAAACATCTCAAAGATTTTTGCTGTGCTTTTTAACCTTTCCTTAGGATAAAATGAAAAGTCGGTGGCGACTCTTGCTAAACCGAAACATTTGCAAATACAAATGCAAAACCCAAGTCAGTTCTCCCACCGTATCACAGAACTGGCGACTCTGCTGGGGACTTAAATTAAAAGCGGAGTAACCTTAGGGCTTAAATCACCCTCTTGCAGGACTAATTGTTTGCTTTGATTGCTTTACCTTTCGGTTCTCTTGTTTGGGCTTGAAATCCTACACCCGGATTTGGGAAACATTCATAGATAGCAATACGTTGTGGAAACTGTGCGGGGTATACCGACACGGTTGAAGTAATAGCTATATTAGTGCGACATATTTGTGAGTACCGGTAACCCTTGAGTTCAATCAAGGAGAGTACGGGGCCGCTGAGTGATGTCACTAAGCACTAATGACCTAGAACCTTACTTGACCATCTTGGCCTTTTATTAGGGGTAGTGAGATGACCGGCTTTGGTGCAGTCCGAAGTTGGTAGATACTCGATACTACACTCATTGAGGGTTATTTTCTTGGAATATTTTGGTCGCTAGTTAAGTGGCTAAACCAAAACAATGAACATAGAAAACAATTCAATGATATTGAGCTCCTTAGAACCCGGTTACTATTTATAGGACATGTTTTTAAGCCAACTTCACTCAAGAGGGTACTTACCTATGAAACCCCATGCAAACCTGAAACTAGGGTTTTGTGTGACTTGCTTGTACATATGTTTGTGCATACATCATGAACATCATAAAGCATCATATGCATCCACTAACCATTTCAAGGGTTTGGATCTTCATCTTTGTTCTTGTTTTGTAGGTCATGGAAATTCTTCGCAGGAAAACTATCCAAGTCAACCTTGTGAGAATCCCTCCTCAACTCAAGGAGCTTACATCCAGAATTCCAGAAAGCTCTCTCTTCAGTGAAAGACATGGTAGACTGCTCAGCGTAGTCAACACCAACATTGAAGAGGACATGGTGAAAGTGTTGTTCCAATTCTTTGACCCCCTTCACCACTGTTTCACATTCCCCAATTATCAATTGGTGCCTACTTTGGAGGAATTTTCTCAACTCCTGAGAATTCCTATTCTTAATCAACTACCCTACAACGGTACGGAAAAAGAACCAAAGCCTGAAGATGTTGCTCAAGCACTACACTTGCAACCATCTGACATCAAGGGGCATTGGGAGACTAGAAGTGGTGTCAAAGGCTTCTTGGCAAAATTCTTGTTTGAGAAGGCACAAGAGTATTGGAACTCCTTGGATCTACAAGCCTTTGAAGAGATTGTGGCACTCCTCATTTATGGGTTGGTCTTGTTCCCAAATCCTGACCAACTTATAGATGTCAATGCTGTCAAGATTTTCCTATCCAAGAATCCCATACCTACATTGCTTGGGGACATCCTCCACCCATTTTACACACGAACAATGAGGAAGAGAGGTGTTCTCATGTCCTGTACTCCTCTCCTTGCAAGGTGGTTTATTTCGCACCTTCCACAATCTATTTTGAAGAATGACCAAGGCTTAAGGTGGTCGCAACGATTGATGACCCTCACACACTCTGTTGTACATTGGTGTTCTCGGTCCAGAGAAAATGTCATCATCATCGATCGTTGTGGAGAGTTTCCTAATGTTCCATTACTTGGCATTAGGGGAGGCATTACCTACAACCCTTGTCTAGCTTTGAGACAATTTGGATATGCACGGAGGGATGGCCCTCATGACATGCTGATTCCTGACCTAGTTTTTAACTTCGACAACGATGCGCAAGGACTTCGCCAAAGGTTCATCAGAGCTTGGAGGATGCCTAACAAGGTAGATAGCAAGACACTGGGGCACAAGAACTCCATCCCTCTTGAGCCTTATCTCAAGTGGGTAAGGACCCGAGCCCAGAGTCTTATGATGCCTTACCCTCATATTCTCCCTTTGATTAAAGAGCCCGTTAAGGAAGGAGAGGTTCCCTACACCATCCTATATCCTGACATGCCAACATCATGGGAGAAGATGCAGAAGAGTTGGATCCAACTCAAGGAGGAACAAAATACTTTTGAAGCCAGCTTCTACGCCAGTGAGAAGAAGGTTTTGGAGCTTACCCGTCGACTGCATGAGGAGGAGACCCTCAACACTTACATCGCACCAAAGAGGATGCGCAACGTATTTTTACCTTAAGAAGTTTTTGTAATATTTGGCCCATGGGGCATTTATGTACTGACAAAATTTCTTCTTATTAATATGACGTGTGTTCTTTTTGTCTGCAACAATTTTGAACGTCTAAATCCTTGAATGCATTGCATGAATAAATATATCATTCAGCATATGCATAAGCAGGTCTCCACACCAGGTTTCCTTATCTTTCTGCTATTTATTTCAGTAAGATGGATCTCGAACAGACGGTCAAAGATCTGCAGTCACAAAACTCACAGTTTCAATAGCTCCTTATGACCTTGGCAAAGGGTCAGGAGGATCTAAAAACACTGCTTGGGAACAAAGAGCAAGAAAAAGTGAAAAAGAAGAAGAAAAGAGTCGGGGTAGCTACACTGGGGAGAAGGTTTGAGAATGAAGCTAGAAGAGTTCTTGAATTTCCTTCCGCATCTGAGGAGGAAACCAGTAAGGGAAAAGGAGTTGCACTACCTTCTGAGTCCGGGGCTGAAGAGGAAGAGGTTGAGGAAGATGAAGACTATTCAGAGCAGCAATACCCACCAGCGGACGACAAGTACAAAAACCTGGAGGATAGACTGGCAGCTATGGAGTTGCAAAGGGTTCCTGGGTTAGATTTTGAAGAATTGGGATTGATTGGTGGAATTGTGATCCCTCCAAAGTTTAAGGTGCCAATTTTTGCAAATTATGACGGGTTGTCCTACCCAAAGATGCACCTGAGATCATATGTCCGAAGAATTCAACCTCATACATCCGACATAAATCTTTGGGTACACTTCTTCCAGGATAGCCTGTCAGGTACACAGCTAGATTGGTTTTACAAGCTTGAGAGGTCAGAAGTGCATAACTGGGAAGATTTGGCAGCTGCCTTTTATCGCCAGTATCAGTATAACACTGACTTGGCGCCAACCCGTACTCAGCTACAAAGTATGGGAATGGCCTCAAATGAGGGATTCAAGGAATACGCCCAGAAATGGCGCGACTTGGACGGAAGAGTGCAGCCACCTCTTTCTGATAGGGAACTAGTTGATATGTTCTTGGGGACCCTATCTGGCCCGTTCTTCAACCATTTGATCGGGAGCTCTTCCGTAGGGTTTACTGAATTGATTCTGACTGGCGAACGGGTGGAAGCTGGTATTAAGAATGGGAAGATTCAAAGGGATGCCCCTGCATATACAACTGTTAAAAAACCATTCCCGGCCAAGAAGGAAACAGCTGTTGTGTACTCTCAAAGGATTGGGAAGAACTGAGCACCGACCGACTGTAGGGGCCGTGATGATCCAAAATTCGTCAAATGATCAGCCTCGTAACAATCAGTCTAGACCTAAACAGCAATGGGGAGAACGGCCACAACGGCAGTTCACCCGCATCAACATGACGCCCGCACAGGTTCTTCCCCATTTGTTGAAGCTAAATCTCACCAATATAAAAGAGGCGCCGAAAAATGTGAATACAACCTCTCCAGCTTATAATCCGAATGCTAAATGTGCCTATCATTCTGACAGCACCGGACATGACACCAACAATTTTTAGGCACTAAAGAATAAAATTCAAGACTTGATAGATGCAAAATAGGTCGAGTTCGATGCTCCGGAGAAGCCGAATGTAATATCCGCTCTGATGCCAAAGCATGGCCATCATGTTCATGCTGTTGAAGAAGATCTGTATGTTTCTGCTGTTGATGATCTGGTAACCCCACTGTTGACAATCAAGTTAAATCTGTTAAAGGCTGGGATTTTCCCAGGATGTAAAGAAGACTGCTACTGTTGTTCCTCCTTACTAATCGACTGTCCATTGCTGAAGATAGGCATCCAAGGTCTAATGGACAGCCAACGAATTCTTTTCGAAAAGATTCCTGCTACTCCAACCCCTATCAAAGATGTTTCAATAATCACCATTTCCACCAATCTTTCCAAGGTCCCTAAAAAGCCTGTTAAGATTACATCCACTATAAAGTTTGTTCCTCTGAAAATAACCATGCCTGGGCCTGTCCCCTACAAATCTGACAAATCAATACCATGGAATTACGGTGGAGAAATCTACTACCATGGTGTTAAACAAGTTGAGATAACTGAAGAGAGCTCTGACGAAGAAAATGCCGACATTGGAAACATTGCCGGTACGAGCAAGATTACCCGAAGTGGGAGAATATTTTCTCCAGAGATTGCCCCTCCAAAGGCAATCTTTGGACCCTCAGCTGCTGCCAAAGTTACTCCTGCACCGATAAAGCTTTCTGCAAGAACTCCGCTGATTGAAGAAGATGTTACTCCTGTGGTTGTCCCTCCTACTTCTGCTGATAAGGGGAAAGGGATCCAAGATGAGCTCGTCAGGACGAGGGCTCAACCATTGGTTATCCCTGAAACCTCTAAGAAAGAAATAGAGGAGATTATGAAAATAATTAAGAAGAGTGATTATGATGTGGTAGAGCAACTGGGGCAAACCCCCTCGAAGATATCCATGTTAGCATTGCTGCTTTGTTATGAGGCTCATGCCAAAGCATTTATAAGGTTTTTGAAGACAGCCCATGTTCCCCAGGAAACTTCAGCCGATCAATTCCAGGATTGTGTAGCCAGCCTTACTGCCGACAACGGCCTGGGTTTCTCTGATGCTGACCTGACCCCGAAAGGAAGAAAGCACAATGACGCATTGCATGTGTCAGTTGAATGCCGGGGAACTACTCTTGCCCATGTTTTGGTCGACACTGGTTCTTCTCTGAACGTGCTGCCTAAGAAAGCTCTGGACCGATTGGATTGTGAAGGCTTGGAGCTGAAACCAAGTAATATCATTGTCAGGTCCTTTGACGGGTATAAAAGAATGGTGCATGGGGAGGTAGACATCCCTATCAAGGTAGGAACTGAAGTATTCCACTCAACTTTCTATGTGATGGACATTCGTCCGTCATATTCTTGCTTACTAGGGAGACCATGGATACATAATGCTGGCGCAGTCACTTCCTCCCTACATCAGATGCTGAAATACCCTGTCAAAGGAAAGATTATAACTGTACACGGTGAAGAAGAATATATGATCAGTCACCTGAACTCCTTTCGGTATGTGGAAGTAGAGGGCAAGTTCATTGAGACACCGTTCCAACACTTCGAGGAAATTGCTCCCGAGGTAGCTGTAGCAAAGGCAGTAGCTGAGGAACCCAAGCAGGCGGCCAGGATGGCATCTCTAAAAGACACAAAGGCTGCAATGAAGGAGGGAAAGAGCTCAACATGGGGACAGTTGCCTGACATTCCCCACAAAACAGACAACTTTGGATTGGGATTCACCGCTGCGGGGCAAAAAGCTATGTGTCGCTCAAAAATTGAAAGGACACCCATCAAGATTTCTCCTCATGGAATCCATGCTTTGGAAGACGAAGACGAAGATGGTAACATTGAAGACTGGATCTTCCAAACCATCGAAGGGGGACTACACAACTGGGAGGCGAAAGACTTCGTTCCCATTACTTTCATTAATCAGTAACTTGTCTTTCGAACATTTCCTGTTGGTCTGTAATAATTACTTTTAAACAATCTGCACACTACTTTTTCACCTCATGCCTTGCCCGGGGTATGTAGGTCCATTTGTAAGGGTTTTGATTCTCTTCATATCCATATGCCATGTTTAATGAATCATTGGACGTTTTTCATTTATAAACTGTTGTGTTCATTTTCTTTCCTTTTGCATTTTTGTTTGTTTAAGGATGGCTATCCCTTACACACACCCACACTCACAAATGCAGGTACCCATCCACTCTGGATTCTATGGGTGACTATTCTGCTATGTCCTTCAATAACTCTAAAGATTTGGTCAATCAGGCTGAGTATGAAGATGACGAAGATTGTGAAGTACCAGGAGGGCTAGCCAGACTTCTACAACAAGAAGAAAGGGCCATCTTGCCTCACGAAGAGTTGTTGGAAACTGTCAACTTAGGAACAGAGGAAGATCGGAAGGAAGTACAAGTGGGTGCCAATCTGGAACCAAGTGTCAAGGAGCGTTTTATACAGTTGTTAAATGAATACGTTGAAATCTTCGCCTGGTCTTATGAAGACATGCCGGGTTTAGACACTGATATAGTGGTTCACCGTCTCCCTACAAGAGAGGATTGTCCACCGATCAAGCAAAAAGTCCGCCGAATGAGGCCCGACATGTCTGAGAAGATTAAAGCAGAAGTGATGAAGCAATTCAATGCTGGCTTTCTGGCTGTTACCTCCTATCCACAATGGGTTGCTAACATTGTGCCAGTACCTAAAAAAGATGGCAAGGTCAGAATGTGTGTGGACTACCGGGATTTGAATAGGGCCAGCCCTAAGGATGATTTTCCGCTACCGCACATCGACATTTTGATTGACAACACAGCTCAGCACAAAGTGTTTTCCTTCATGGATGGATTCTCGGGCTACAACCAGATCAAAATGGCCCCCGAGGACATGGAGAAAACAACTTTTGTTACACAATGGGGTACCTTCTGCTACAAGGTGATGCCGTTCGGACTGAAGAACGCAGGGGCAACTTATCAACGCGCCATGGTAGCTTTGTTTCATGATATGATACATCATGAGATCGAAGTTTACGTAGACGATATGATAGCTCGATCATAAATAGAGGAGGAACACCTTGAGCATCTGCAAAAGCTGTTTGCCAGGTTGAAAGAGTACAAACTCAGGCTGAATCCAAGTAAGTGTACTTTTGGAGTTAGGTCTGGTAAACTTCTAGGATTTATTGTCAGCAACAAGGGCATTGAGGTCGATCCAGCAAAAGTGAAAGCAATACAAGAAATGCCTGCTCCTCGTACTGAAAAGGAGGTTAGAGGGTTCTTGGGGCGCTTGAACTATATTGCCAGATTCATCTCTCATCTGACGTCTACCTGTGAGCCAATTTTCAAACTATTGAAGAAAGATCAGGTAGTCGAATGGAATGACGATTGCCAAGCTGCTTTTGATAAGATCAAGGAGTATTTGCTAGAACCTCTTATTCTGATGCCACCCGTCGAAGGAAGACCGTTGATCATGTATCTGACCATCTTGGATAACTCAATGGGGTGTGTTTTGGGCCAGCATGACGAGTCTGGTCGAAAAGAGCATGCTATTTATTACCTTAGCAAAAAGTTTACCGACTGTGAGACTCGCTACTCACTGCTCGAGAAAACTTGTTGCGCTTTGGTATGGGCTGCTCGCCGACTAAGGCAATATATGTTGACTTATACTACTCTGTTGATTTCCAAAATGGATCCTATCAAGTATATCTTCGAGAAGCCAGCTTTATCTGGAAGAATAGCTAGATGGAAAATGATCCTAACTGAGTATGACATCCAGTACACTACCCAAAAAGCTATAAAAGGGAGTGTACTAGATGACCATCTAGCTCATCAAGCTATTGAAGATTATCAGTCCATGAGATTCGACTTCCCAGACGAGGACATCATGAATTTGGACAACATTAAAGGTAACAGACTGTATGACGCACCTGAAAATGGATCCCGATGGACCCTGTACTTTGATGGTGCTTCAAATGCACTTGGAAACGGTATCTGTGTGGTGCTCATTTCCCCGGAAGGTTGTCACACGCCTTTCACGGCCTGACTTTGCTTCAGCTGTACCAACAACATGGCTGAATATGAAGCTTGCATTTTTGGTCTCAAGGCTGCTATAGACTTGGGGATCAAATCTTTGATCGTATTTGGGGACTCGGCTTTGGTTATCAGTCAAATCAAAGGAGAGTGGGATACCAAACATCCTAATCTTATCCCATACAAAGAACATGTCCTGACATTGTTGCCTCATTTCGAGCAAATCACCTTCGAGCATTTTCCGCGAGAAGAGAATCAGCTAGTAGATGCTCTGGCTACAATGTCTTCCATGTTTAAACTCAATTGGGATAACGAGGCTCCCCAAATCACCATCGAGCGAATGGATGAACCTGCGCATGGTCATGAGATTAATACCGAAGAAGTAGTGGAACAACCGTGGTTTCACGAAATCAAAAGGTATCTCCAGACTAGAGAATATCCCGAAGGATCTTCCGTAAATGACAAAAAGTTCCTAAGGAAATTTGCTGCCAAGTTCTTCCTGAGCAACGACGTCCTCTATAAACGCAACCATGATTGTGTTTTACTCTGATGTGTAGACAAAGCTGAAGCAGAGTTAATCATGACCGAGATACACAGCGGTACATTTGGCACTCACTTGAGCGGGCATACAATGGCTAAGAAGATTCTGAGGGCAGGCTATTACTGGTCTACCATGGAAGCAGATTGCCATCAGCATTCCCGTACTTGCCACAAATGTCAAGTCTACGCTGACAAGATTCATATTCCTCCTGTTCCTCTCAATGTTCTGACAGCTCCTTGGCCATTCGCAATGTGGGGCATTGACATGATTGGAGAAATCAAGCCCACGGCATCCAACGGACATCGCTTCATCCTGGTTGCTATTGACTATTTTACCAAATGGGTCGAAGCGGCTTCCTTCGCCTCTGTTACAAAAAATGTGGTTGCCCGCTTCATCAAGCAAAACCTCATATGCCGGTATGGTGTCCCCGACAGGATCATCACAGACAACGGTACAAATCTGAATAATACTATGATCACCGCTCTATGCGAACAGTTCAAGATTTATCATCACAATTCATCTCCCTATCGGCCGAAGATGAACGGTGCTGTTGAAGCTGCGAACAAAAACATTAAGAAGATCATTCAGAAAATGAAAGTCACCTACAAAGACTGGCATGAAATGCTACCGTTTGCTCTGCACGGATACCGTACCACGGCACGTACTTCAACCGGGGCAACCCCGTTTTCTTTGGTATATGGCATGGAAGCCGTCCTGCCCATGGAAGGTCAGATTCCTTCTTTAAGGATTATGAAGGACGCTGGTTTGAATGAAGATGATTGGATTCAGACCCGACTTGATTAACTCAATTTGATCGACGAGAAGCGGCTCGCTGCTATTTGCCATGGTCAAACGTATCAAAAACGGATGATCAAGGCTTTCAACAAGAAAGTAAGACGTCAAGTGTATCAAGTTGGGGATCTCGTAATCAAGCGGATTATCTTGCCGCAAAGTGATCTCAGGGGCAAATGGACTCCTACTTACGAAGGACCATTTGTGATCAAGAGCATATTTTCTGGTTGTGCAATGATTCTGGCCACCATGGACGGTGACGATTTGCCGCACCCTGCGAACGTAGACATAGTCAAAAGATACTACGCATAAAGTCACCCAACAAGTCGAAAACCCGAAAGGGCGGCTTGGGCAAAAATGGGCATCCCGGTGAACCGAAAACCCGAAAGGGCGGTTCAGGCAAAAATTAGGGATAAAACAAAAAAAATTTATACACCCGGCAAGTCGAAAAGCCGAAAGGGCGGCTTGGGCAAAAAGGGGTTTCCCGGTGGATTGAAAACCCGAAAGGGCGATCCAGGCAAAAGTTAGGGAATTAAAGCGTATGACTATGTCTCGTCGGATCACTTTAAAGGACAATCTCTTCATCAACCAGCTCCAAGCTTCTGATTAATCCAGTCATCGGCGGACGAAGCATTGAATGGACAGATATTCAGAGTTGTGAAGGCTATAGCAGAACGGGGACCGCATGGAATTGTTTCACATAGCCATCTTTCTTTTGTATAAAATTTTCAATTTTTTACGACAACATCCTCTTACTTGGATGCCTGTCTCATTTGTACGAAGATACTCATAAAAAGTTAATACAAATACTTTTCCAAATACAAAATTTGCTTTGTCCTCCTTTTTTCTCTTTTGCACTTGTGTTTTATTTGAGAAACGTCCAATGTTTTGTTAAATAGGCATATGCATTTGAACATAATCATTTTCCTTACAAATCAAGAAAGATGATTGCTGATAGGGTGAAGGTACAGATAGATATCTTGATACCCTTTCAAAAGAAATTCCTCGCAGATTTAAACTCCAAATTCCTCGACAAATTCAAAATCCAGAACTTAATCCCCCAAACAGAATTAAACTTCAGGATCTCCAGCAGAACATAAGCTTTTTTCCAAAACTGATTTCCCCAGCCAGAGGGACTTCCAGAACTCAATTCCCCTCGGAGTTAAATTTCTGAATCCCCAGTGGAGCCTTGAAATCTGAAAACACTATCCCCAGTTGAATTCCAACTATCAATCTCCAGCGGAGCTAACACTTCCAACTATCAATCCCCAGCGGAACCAGACTAGTGAACTTTCCCCCCACAGAGATGCTTCCCACCAGATTGAAGATTCTCAGTCTCACTCCTCCAGCATGAGTCTACCAGGTTATGGACTCCCCAGTAGAGATCATCAGAATTCTCTTGCCCTACTAGTCGCCAAGGAATTCCAATCCCCAACAGTGGTCCTAAGATCCCTCCACAAATGAAGATCTTGTTCCCCGAGCAGTCAGCAGTCAACAAGGATGGCTTAGCTTCAGCAATCAGAGGTTCCTGCATTCCCCTGCAACAGACAATGATTCACTTTCCCCGGTGACAGTCCAGATTCTATCATCTCCGGCAATCCAGGATTCATCTATCCTCCGCAAGACAGCTCATCAGCTTACATGCGCATTCATTACATTCATATCATAAACATTGATATAACATATATTGCATAGTACATTTCATGCAACATAACTTTGTGTTTTAGCTAACATTTCATCCTTTTTAGGATAAGATTAAAAGGCTATCATTAACAATTATCCAGATACAGTATGGATACACCCCAGACACGGCGGTCATTCTATTACTCATTCAGAATTTCAAGTCAGATACAGTACAGATACACCCCAGACACGACGGTCATTCTACTACTCATTCAAACTACAGCGTTCAGATACAGACTAGATACGCTCCAGACGCAACAACCATTCTATCTCTCATTCAGATTCACTTATCCACCTCAAGGTTCAATGTATTCCAAGCACGGATACCATTCTGACCTTTACAATAGCAGTCTGATTCTCCCCAGTGCATTCACCACGGAAGTCATTCTGTCATTTATTTAGATCCCAGATACAGTTTCAGATACACTTCAGACACGGAAGTCATTATGTTACTCATACGGATCTCAATCCCAGATACAGTTTCAGATACACTCCAGACACGGAAGTCATTCTGCTACTCATACAAATCTCAACTTAAGATACAGTCCAGATACGCTCCAAACACGGTTACCATTCTGTCACTCATTCAGAATTTGTCCCCAGCACGCAGTTGCTCCATACAGATATTTCTCTGTTACCCAGATACAATACAGATACACTCTAGACACGGCAGTCATTCTGATATTCATTCCATATTCAAACACAGTTACATCTCAGATACGCCCCAGATAAGGAGGCCATTCTTTTGCTCATACAAACTCAGTCTCCAGATACAACTCAAATGCATTCCAGACACGGATACCATTTTGATCCTCATTCTTCTGACCAATCACATTGCAGTTCAACAAACCTTCCAGATGGCATCTTTAAGCCCATCCCGGACAGGATTCTGTCTCCCCTCCAGGTGGCATCTTTAAGCCCATTCCCGCATCCATTATTTTGACGAGTGCAAATTTAAGGGCACTCTAGTGTCCAATCTCCTTTTACCTTTGAGACGCGAAAGGCAAACTTGTCAATCTAACTCTTCAGGTTCAAGAAGATTGAACAGGGGCAACTTTTGTACCGCAAAATTTTCCCTCTCATTCCATCATTATTTTCTCACCACAAGACCCTTGGAGCTCAAGATCAAATTAGGGTTTGCTCTACTCAAGACTCCTCCTTGCACTGTTGACCCAAATTAGGGTTTGAGTTTGCACAAGGATGTTTTGACCTAAAAATGCCCAAAGTGACTTTCATTCTTCATGTTGGACTCACAAGTCTATCCATACCAAGTTTCAAGTCTTGATTCCAATCTTTGCCCAGTCAATTGGACAGTTGACCTAGAAATCAGCTGTATTGGGGAAAAAGTCAACTGTGGCCAATTGATAGTCAAACCTCATGAAACTTGACCCACATCAACATATTGAAATCATATGAACCATTTGGTCAAGTTTGGATCACAATTCCACAAGAAATTTGATCAAATCACCAAAAGGGCAAAATGGTCATTTTTAGGGTTTTGACTGCACAAAGGCAATTTTTGACTGTTTGACCTAACCAATGGCAAACCAAGCTCATATATGGACTCAAGGACTCAATGGAATTGTCTTGACATATTCAACAAGTTCAAAAGATCTCAAATGCACAAGATTGACAGATGAATTTTCTAGTCAACTGATCAAATTTGACTGTATACTGAAAAGTCAAACTTTGACTTTTTGGTCAAAATCAAGTGCCAAGATTCATATTTCATCAAGACATGTCAAATTATGAAACTTGTTCATCAAGAAACCCAAAATTGCAAATTAGGGTTTAAAATGAAGAAATTTCATAACTTAGAAATTTTCTAAGTTATAAAATTTCCTTATTTTTTCCTAACTTTGTCCCATTTTTTCATGAAGATACAATTGGATTCAAGCAAAACTCAAAACATGAAAGTTGTAGTCCATTGCAAAATCTACAACTTTGATTAAAAAAGTTTCCTCAAAAGAAGCTTGTAGCTCAAGTTATGATTTTTGGAATAAGGGTGCAAAACATTCTTAACTTAGAAAAATTTTGACCTATTATAGGCAGGATTTTTGTCCAACTTCATGGCCACTTTTCAAATGCTTCCACTTGGAATTTCAATTTGCATTACAAAGATGTATTGTAGTACACATTCCAAGCTTTCCAAATTGTCCAAGAACTTCTCAAACACCCTTGTGGTTAGGGAGAATCGAATTTGCAAAGATGGGCAAAAGTCACTTTGTTCATAGCCAAATACATGTTCATAACCTTGGCATTTTCAACTCAGCATTGTTTAGGCTAGTTTACAGGCCTCTAATCCTCTTCACACTCAATAATTAAATGCATATCCTTTGTGTTAGAGTGTTATTTTGCTCATTTGGACAATACACACAAAATCAATCTCTAAGTAGAAAAAGCAATTTTGCCATTTTGGAAAAGATGCACTTTATGTCAAATTCACAATCCAAGAGGTACAAGCAAAATCTCTGAGGCACAAGTTTGTGGACAAATCCCACTGATCAAGAGAGAGTGCTGCAGCATGCTTGAGGGACCTGCATTGGCCTATAACCCAACTTGACTATCTTTGCTTACTTGAGAAGAAAACTTGCAAACTCACTACAATCTCTCATTCTTGTAAGAGCCAGCAAAAGCAAACTTTGCAAACACTTTTCACATGACCTAACTGACCTAAAACACGAATCAACCACAGCTCAAACCTTCTCATTCACAAAATCACAGTTTTGTTGCAAAACAGGGTACCTGCTGCAGTTTGATTTGGCCAGCTCAATCCACTCGTGCGCTTTGGCTAAAACCACTTCAAACACATTCTATATCATCCATACAAACTATCCCAAGCCCTAGATACAGACTGTAACACCCCTAACCATGTTTGCCATTTTCATTTTTTAGTTGTGCAGGTTGACTTCCATAGCTCGATTCAGAGAGATTCAAAGCAAGCTGAGCATAGAGGAAGCATCCTAGGACTCCAGGCAAGCTGTACCAAAGTTCAAACTCCATTGAAGATACCTCCATTGCTGTACACGAATCAAGCTGAACAGGTAAAAATTTGAACTTCTATCTCTCTATCCAGGCATAGTTAAGCTTAAGTTTGTGAAGAAAGCATGTCCTACTCATAGCCCTGAAGCCATCCATGTAGTTACTTTTCATTTATATTGTGTGTGCTATGAGAATTTTGGACCTGAACATGGAAGAAAACTTAGGTCAGAAATTGGGTATGGAGAAATTCTCCCTCGTTTTTGAGAGTTAGAACAACTTTTTTATATGTTTGAAATCGTGACTTGATGCTCTACATTATTGATGTTGTAAGTTTTTGTTAAAAGTCAAAGAATCAAGAGATAGCAGATGGAGAAGGAAACGCGCGTTTTTCCTGTTTGAATGTTGCTGAAGGTTGAAGACAAAGCTGGCTTGGGCTGGGCCTGAGTCAGCTTGCTGTTTGCACCCTCATTTTCCATTTACACCCCCTGGCCCAATGTGTGATATTTTATTCATTTTTGACTTTTTATTTTTTCTTCTGACTTATTATTTTTTGTTCAAATATAAAAAATATTAAAAATAGTTTTTCACCCATTTTTGCATTTATTTGACATTTATTTGTTTTATTTAGCTTATACATGTAAATAAATATATATACTTTTATTTCAAAACCCTAGAAAATAATACAAAAAATATATTTTTTAGTTATTATTTTTTATTTACATTTTGGAAACATTTTCTAAAAACATACTTTTTTTGTAGATAATTAATATTTCATTTTTTGTATATATTTAGTATATTTAATAAATAATATAAATACTTATACATATTTTATTAAATATTTAGGACAAAAATATGAAAATAATACATTTTTATTTTTATTAATATTTGACGTCAAAAAATACTTTTTTACAATATACTTCTCTTTTACTTATTTTTTGTATAAATAAATACATAAATATTGTATATAATTAGTAAATAATTACTATTTATTAAAAATTAGGGTTTTGCCCTAAAAAACACAAAAATACTCCAAATTGATCTTTTTTCTATTTTGTTTATATTTCAAACATGAAAACTTTTACATACATAAAAGGCCATTTTTGTGCATAATACATTGCATTTTGATATTTATTTATATTGTAAATATTGTACATTTAAATATTTGTATATTCGATATGGATGTAATAGCCTAGATTTAAATTTCTTGTCAAATACCCCCATTCAAACATTTGTACCCCCATCCCCATAATCATGTTGTAATAGTCTAGGGCTTTAAAATTCCGCATTTAAAAGCCTTCTAATTATGCCATGATAGACCTAGGGTTTGTATGCAAAAAATCAAATAACAAATAGCTTGACCTAATTCAAAGATAAACAAGCATGAAAATGGACAACACCAATCACACTTGCACCCTTAGGGTTACTCCACTTGTTGCCTTCAAAAATGGGCCATGCTTGCATGTTGAGTGTCTTTGGCAAAACAAAAACAAATCAAATGATCATAGTCCCTCGATGACGCTTTCTCAAGTTGCCTAAAAATGATCAAGCCCCTTAAAGGAAAGATTGCCAAGGACACTTGACACCATTGCATTCATGGTCTAAACGATGACCCGCGCCCGTCCCGTTAACATCCTAACACAAGATTGTCCACCAAATACAATGGTGGAACAATACAGTCAAAAGGGTTAAAACATAGGAAAAATCTTTGAGTAAACATAGGGGTAGACAACTCTTAGTTACTTGATCAAACTTGCAAAACAAAACCTTGCCTACTTTCAAACCACACATCACAACACAACTTTCAAAACAAACTTTCAAAACATTGAAAAACTTTTCAAAAGACAAATACACCTTTGTATACATTCAAACATGGATCATTACAAAGGTGGCCACAACAAATGGCCTCTTTTCAAAACCTCTTTCAAAATCACACACAAAGCACCATTTCAAACAAATGAAAGCACCATTTCAAACAATTGAAAATGCAAGGCAAGTGATCTAAGCAAGTAACTAAGAGCCCATGGATAACCATGGATAGAAAGGGTGCTAATACCTTCCCTTTCTATAATCTACTCCCCGAACCCAAGAAAACATCTCAAAGGTTTTTGCTGTGCTTTTTAACCTTTCCTTAGGATAAAATAAAAAGTCGGTGGCGACTCTTGCTAAACCGAAACATTTGCGAATACAAATGCAAAACCCAAGTCAGTTCTCCCACCGTATCACACCTGATCTCGCCCAGAAATAGATAGGATGCTTACTCTGATGCCAATTGAAATTATGGTATACAGATTACAAATTTCTTAACACATGATGAGTCATTGATCTCTGCATAATCATGCATGAGCATAACATAGCAGACTGATATAACCTTATCGGTTCAAAATTGTAATAGATGTTCCAACATCTTTTATACGACAAGTTAATCAATCAAAAATAAAACTATACAAAACATAAAGATAAAGAACACAAAGATATGATGACCCAGTTCGGTGACTCACACTCGGGGGCTACCAAGCCAAGAAGGAAGTCAACTATCTGCGGTATTAATTCAAAGCTAAACTCCCCCATTTACAACATCTCGCCTAATCCCTACCCAATGCAACTTCCAGCTAGGAACATCCTAAATATGAGAAATCGACATCCCACTTCCTAAATCACCTCAGTGATATTTATATCAATTACAACTTGTTCAGTCAAGACTCTTGACTACTAACAGTACTTAGATTTTCTTCAAAGCTTCATCCAAGAACAATACAAGATCCATTATCTAAAGGCTTCTGAATCTACAAGAAACTATGTCTACCACACTGTATCGAATCGATATAAAGAAAGGGTGGCTTACAATTCCAGAAAGTACATGACTTTCAAAATCCTAAACCCTTTTTTTTATTTCTAAGTTTGTTACACTTGGTTTATTATCAAGCCCTATGTCTAAGACTTCCTTTTATAATCTTCAATATATTAGACTTGGGTTTAAATCAATACTGACCTGTTGCAGGTGGGGCAGTAAAAATATCTCCTAAACCATAGGACTTAAATCATTAGTTCCCTAGTATATCTCCATAGTTAGAAACTGATTTAACTTCTTGCTTTCGGCTTGAATCTCTTTAATCTTCAAATTTGTTGCTACATAGGGTTACACAATATTTGAGAATATTCTGAATCTAAAATATATCAATAAAATCCAACTATCCAGCTAGTCACAAGCTCGATGTCGAATGACTCTTCATATGACATCTTGTCTGACATGTTGCTTCTGATGATAAAACTTCTTTGTTTAACATGCTGATCTTCACATATATTAACATTCTTGTTTAATAATCAGTTTTACCAAAATTGGTCAAATATTTAGAGCTTTCAATCTCCCCCTTTTGGAAACTTTTGGAAAAAAAGTGATAGCGGCATGGAGGAAAATCTCATCCCAATCTGAATGATGTTCAGACATTATGTAGAACTTTTTTTCCTAGCAGCTCCAGAACATCACATAAATTCAACACCAAATGACAACAATCTCAAAATACAAAGAGTAGAAAGTCTTGAAATCATTTGATGTATACAAGTAGGAAGATAGGTAAGATCCCCCTCAACCGAGGAACGAAAAACACCAAAAACGCAAATGGTGGCATAAGAGAGCAACCACCAGTCAACCTAGGGGACCTCACTGTTACTCCTAGATAGGTCAGAACACAAGCCACAACTGTGTTCATAACTTAGATCACAAGACACAAAGAAATATGCACAAACTGAAACATGATACTTGACTAATACAAGATGTTTAAACATTATGTTTGAACATCTTGTTAAGCATACTTGAAAAACAACTGCAAGGACGTACACCACTCATATGATGACCATTTTTCTCCCCCTTTTTAACCAAAAATTAGCAAACGCATCCGTCACAAAACCATACCCAAAAGGTACTAACCCATACACAAACAAATGCCATAAGGACTTACGAAGACATCAAACAACACAATATGGAAAAGGAGAAGGAGTTACCTCAATAAATACCCAAGCAATTTCTTAGGAATTAAAGACCCTAGATTGTAACAATTAGTCTTAGTCAAAGAGAATGTTATTTTATGTAGTTAATTGAATCAAAGTAAATGTGTATCATCCAAGACTATTTCAAACTCCCTCATTTGAGACGCGACGTCCATATAAAGGTTTATCAGCAGAACTTATAGTTCCAATCAATGCTTATTCCTAGTCAAAATCATATTTTCTCTCCTTCTTGACATATTCTTGAATACACCGCTCATACTGGACGTTGGTAGTATTGAAGGTAAATCATGTCCTGAAAAATGTCTTGACATTTTGTCAGACTCTGTCTATTTTCTATTGATTCTATGATGTTTCTCATTTATCACTCAATACTTTTACCAAGAATGAGTATCTGCACTCCATAGACTAGTACTCCACTCCAGTTAATATGATTCTTTGGATAGGAATAATGCCGTGCCTACTGGTCTTGATACATTCCAAAAACAATCTCAGCTTGTTTGCTTCATAAGATCTAGACTAAACATTCTTTTTCCAGTAGATGGATCCACTCCTCTACCCAAATAGATCAGATCAATTTTGCTCATACCATTCCTCTTCCCTTTCATCCATTAGAAATAGTAATCATGCATTTATCAAGCATACTATTGTAGACAAGATCAGAGTCATTTCATTATTGTCGGAAATGCCTCTTCTGATAATGTTGAGCATATAACCAGACAACTTCCACAAAAATGATGTTTCAATATCACTTAGGGAATCAACTTCACATCATAGAATCCAATCACTATGACTCATTATGCTTAGATGTCTCTCTTTCAAGATATACAAGAAGCACACAACTTCAGCAGCTAGTACGCACCAAAGAACCATGGAAAGAAATAAACTCTCATACTCTTTTTGAATAATAGTGCTCAGATTGAAGACTTGCATAGATACGTCAAGGAAATACACAACTCCCGCCAATATATTTACCACCAGTCACATGCACACCTGGATAACAGTTTCTCCAACTGATAGGATTACCTCTTCTCAAGTGCAGACCATACAGGTCATCACAAACACTTAAGAAAAACTCACATACTCTCTGAAACAAAGAGTTCAGAATGCAGTCCTGCACATACACATCTTAACAAATACTCAGCTCTCGTCAAAGTATTTCTCATCAATTAAATGCCAAACATCATTAAGGAAGGTTTTTCTCAAGCTCCTTACTTCATAATTCTCTCGGAGACAAACATACAATAGATGATACTATCTTCCCACACAAGGTCGACCATTTTTTCTAACATCCTTCTTTTGGATACCACTTAGCATAAGTGAATCCTTTATTATTCCAAACAAACTTGACAGATATGCAACCCACAAACCACTCCTTAGACTCCACCTCAAACAAAGAATACTTCTTTGGATGGAGAAGCAACCAACTAAAATGATGTTCCAACATCAGTACAGACATCAAAAACTTAATCATTTACTATGGCTTTGAAGACACCGCCCATAGTAATCCGTAACTCTTGCAAGAACCTCAAGGAAACCACACTTGTACTCAATTATAGATCGGGTCAAGAAGCATCAGGAAATAAACTCTCATATATTTTCTACATCAACGCGTCAAACAAATACACAGTTCCTATCAGAGTATTTGTCATCAATTAGATGTATACCTTTACCAGAGAACCATTTCCCTATACATAAATATATGAAAAAATTGTCCTCTTCACGATTATAAGAACGTTTTGCAGACAACACTCAGCCACTTTGAATGATACACACCTCACTGAGAGTTTAATCTCCCTTAACTCGGGTTAATATAACTCCATTGCATACAACCCCTTGAATGTCTCTTCAACTTAAATAGAATAAGATTTCCATGTTCTCATAAACTTGATGAAAAATACTAAGTTATAGTAAACAACCTCCATCCTGTTTGTGAGAAACACCAGCCAGACATATTAAGAAAGGAAGATTCTCAACACAAAAGTGTCAAGACACTATATCTGACATTTCTTCAAGGTTTTCGAACTCTTGAACAGCAGAAACTCCCCCTAGATAAAAATAAAAAGACACAAGCAAGCTTCCATAAATCTGGCTCCTTTGACCAGAAGTATCTTTAGAACTTGGCCTTCATTCATGAAGAATCTGATGCCTTTAAAAAAATTCTCTACTTGAGAATAGAGCTTAGCTTCTGCACTTCTGTATACTTTGATCAGAAATAAACTGACGCAAGGAGTAAGTAAGGTCTTGACCAGCATACTTATCTAAGACATGTCTCTAGGAGAGACACTTCTTAGAATCACAACCAAGATGCCTCCTCTTCTAGATCAGGAGAAGGTTCTGAACATATGTTATCAGTACATATTTATTTAGCACCCAGAGCATCTGCAAAGTAATTAGAATCTACAAACCTGTTGATATGATGTTTTAACATTTGATAGAACATTAGGGAACACACTAAGAGATACTTTATCAAAGGCTGGAGGATTTCCTTTTAGGTTTGGAGGCAAAAATAAATTTTTCTAACTTTCTTCAGATCTCTTATCAACAAACCTACATAATAGTGCCTTTATGAGTGAACTTGAGATAAACCTCAACTATCTTTAGCCAGTTTACAAGGATGGTTGAAAACTATCCTCTAAGTATCACTACTATATAGGATAAACCTTCAGGGAGGAACAAATTACCAAGCTCTTTCTTCTTGAATTACAAGGGCATACCAGAAACCAACAGGAGTTCTTCATCAGATGCAGCAGAACAAACAAAAATTCCTCAACAACCTTCAGCCACAACTTAATAACCCTTGCACAAAACACCAAAATCCAAATTCCAATAGAATAACAAAGGTTTGAAAATAAATCAAACCCAACACATCAGCTCACCACCAAAGCTACAAACAACACTTTGTTCCTTCAAGTCCATGTACCAGAAAGTACCTTCCCTGATCTCGCCCAGAAATAGATAGGATGCTTACTCTAATGCCAATTGAAATTATGGTATACAGATTACAAATTTCTTATCACATGATGAGTCATTGATCTCTGCATAATCATGCATGGGCAGAACATAGCAAACTGATATAACCTTATCGGTTCAAAATTGTAATAGATGTTCCAACATCTTTTATACGACAAGTTAATCAATCAAAAATAAAACTATACAAAACATAAAGATAAAGAACACAAAGATATGATGACCCAGTTTGGTGACTCACACCCGGGGGCTACCAAGCCAGGAAGGAAGTCAACTATCTGCGGTATTAATTCAAAGCTAAACTCCCCCATTTACAATTTCTCGCCTAATCCCTACCCAATGCAACTTCCAGCTAGGAACATCCTAAATATGAGAAATCGACATCCCACATCCTAAATCACCTCAGTGATATTTATATCAATTACAACTTGTTCAGTCAAGACTCTTGACTACTAACAATACTTAGATTTGCTTCAAAGCTTCATCCAAGAACAATACAAGATCCATTATCTAAAGGTTTCTGAATCTACAAGAAACTATGTCTACCACACTGTATCAAATCTATACAAAGAAAGGGTGGCTTGCAATTCTAGAAAGTACACGACTTTCAAAATCCTAAACCCTTATTTTTATTTCTAAGTTTGTTACACCTGGTTTATTATCAAGCCCTAAGTCTAAGACTTCCTTTTATAATCTTCAATATATTAGGCTTGGGTTTAAATCACTACTGACCTGTTACAAGTGAGGCAGTAAAAATATCTCCTAAACCATAGGACTTAAATCATTAGTTCCCTAGTATATATCCATAGTTAGAAACTGATTTAACTTCTTGCTTTCGGCTTGAATCTCTTCAATCTTCAAATTTGTTGCCACATAGGGTTACACAATATTCGAGAATATTCTGAATCTAAAATATATCAACAAAATCCAACTATCCAGCTAGTCACAAGCTCGATGTTGAATGACTCTTCATATGACATCTTGTCTGACATGTTGCTTCTGATGATAAAACTTCTTTGTTTAACATGTTGATCTTCACATATATTAACATTCTTGTTTATCAATCAGTTTTACCAAAATTGGTCAAATATTTAGAGCTTTCAATCTCCCCCTTTTGGAAACTTTTGGATAAAAAGTGATAGCGGCATGGAGGAAAATATCTTCCCAATTTGAATGATGTTCAGACATTATGTACAACTTTTTATTCCTAGCAGCTCCAGAACATCACATAAATTCAACACCAAATGACAACAACCTCAAAATACAAAGAGTAGAAAGTCTTGAAGTCATTTGATGTATACAAGGAGGAAGATAGGTAAGATCCCCCTCAACCCAGGAACGAAAAACACCAAAAACACAAATGGTGGCATAAGAGAGCAACCACAAGTCAACCTAGGGGACCTCACTGTTACTCCTAGATAGGTCAGAACACAAGCCACAACTGTGTTCATAACTCAAATCACAAGACACAAAGAAATGTGCACAAACTGAAACATGATACTGGACTCATAAAAGATGTTTAAACATTATGTTTGAACATCTTGTTAAGCATAATTGAAAAACAACTGCAAGGACGTACACCACTCATATGATGACCACTTTTCTCCCCCTTTTTAACCAAAAATTGGCAAACGCATCTGTCACAAAACCATACCCAAAAGGTACTAACCCATACACAAACAAATGCCATAAGGACTTACGAAGACATCAAACAACACAATGTGGAAAAGGAGAAGGAATTACCTCAATAAATACCCAAGCAATTTCTTAGGAATTAAAGACCCTAGATTGTAACAATTAGTCTTAGTCAAAGAGAATGTTATTTTATGTAGTTAATTGAATCAAAGTAAATGTGTATCATCCAAGACTATTTCAAACTCCCTCATTTGAGACGCGGCGTCCGAATAGAGGTTTATCAGCAGAAATTATAGTTCCAATCAATGCTTATTCCTAGTCAAAATCATATTTTCTCTCCTTCTTGACATATTCTTGAATACACCGCTCATACTGGACGTTGGTAGTATTGAAGGTAAATCATGTCCTGAAAAATGTCTTGACATTTTGTCAGACTCTGTCTATTTTCTATTGATTCTATGATGTTTCTCATTTATCACTCAACACTTTTACCAAAAATGAGTATCTGCACTCCATAGACTAGTACTCCACTCCAGTTAATATGATTCTTTGGATAGGAAAGATGACATGCCTACTGGTCTTGATACATTCCAAAAACAATCTCAGCTTGTTTGCTTCATAAGATCTAGACTAAACATTCTTTTTCCAGTAGATGAATCCACTCCTTTACCCAAATAGATCATATCAATTTTTCTCATACCATTCCTCTTCCCTTTCATCCATTAGCAATAGTAATCATGCATTTATCAAGCATACTATTGTAGACAAGATCAGAGTCGTTTCATTATTGTCGGAAATGCCTCTTCTGATAATGTTGAGCATATAACCAGACAACTTCCACAAAAATGATGTTTCAATATCACTTAGGGAATCAACTTCACATCATAGAATCCAATCACTATGACTCATTATGCTTAGATGTCTCTCTTTCAAGCTATACAAGAAGCACACAACTTCAGCAGCTAGTACGCACCAGAGAACCATGGAAAGAAATAAACTCTCATACTCTTTTTGAATAATAGTGCTCAAATTGAAGACTCGCATAGATACGTCAAGGAAATACACAACTCCCTCCAATATATTTACCATCAGTCACATGCACAACTGGATAACAGTTTTTCTAGCTGATCGGATTACCTCTTCCCAAGTGCAGACCATACAGGTCATCACAAACACTTAAGAAAAACTCACATACTCTCTGAAACAAAGAGTTCAGAATGCAGTCCTGCACATACACATCTTAACAAATAGTCAACTCCCGTCAAAGTATTTCTCATCAGTTAAATGCAAAACATCATTAGGGAAGGTTTTTCTCAAGCTCCTTACTTCACAATTCTCTCGGAGACAAACATACAATAGATGATACTATCTTCCCACACAAGGTGGGCCATTTTTTATAACATCCTTATTTTGGATACCACTTAGCATAAGTGAATCCTTTATTATTCCAAACAAACTTGACAGATATGCAACCCACAAACCACTCATTAGACTCCACCTCAAACAAAGAATACTTCTTTGGATGGAGAAGCAACCAACTAAAATGATGTTCCAACATCAGTACAGACATCAAAAACTTAATCATTTACTATGGCTTTGAAGACACCACCCATAGTAATCCATAACTCTTGCAGGAACCTCAAGGAAACCACACTTGTACTCATTCATAGATCGGGTCAAGAAGCATCAGGAAATAAACTCTCATATATTTTCTACATCAACGCGTCAAACAAATACACAGTTCCTGTCAGAGTATTTTTCATCAATTAGATGTATACCTTTACCAGAGAACCATTTCCCTATACATAAATATATGAAAAAGTTGTCCTCTTCACGATTATAAGAGCGTTTTGCAGACAACACTCAGCCACTTTGAATGATACACACCTCACTGAGAGTTTAATCTCCCTTAACTCGGGTTAATATAACTCCATTGGATACAACCCCTTGAATGTCTCTTCAACTTAAGCAAAATAAGATTTTCATGTTCTCATAAACTTGATGAAAAATACCAAGTTATAGTAAACAACCTCCATCCTGTTTGTGAGAAACACCAGCCAGACATATTAAGAAAGGAAGATTCTCAACACAAAAGTGTCAAGACACTATATCTGACATTTCTTCAATGTTTTCGAACTCCCGAACAGCAGAAACTCCCCCTAGATCCAAAAAAAAGACACAGGCAAGCTTCCATAAATCTGGCTCCTTTGACCAGAAGTATCTTTAGAACTTGGCCTTCATTCATGAAGAATCTGATGCCATTAAAAAAATTCTCTACTAGAGAATAGAGCTTAGCTTCTGCACTTCTATATACTTTGATCAGAAATAAAGTGACGCAAGGAGTAATTAAGGTCTTGACCAACATACTTATCTAAGACATGTCTCTAGGAGAGACACTTCTTAGACTCACAACCAAGATGCATCCTCTTTTAAATCAGGAGAATGTTCCGAACATATGTGATTAGTACATATTTATTTAGAACCCAGAGCATCTGCAAAGTAATTGGAATCTACAAACCTACTAATATGATGTTTTAACATCTGATAGAACATTAGGGAACACACTAACAGATACTTTATCAAAGGCTGGAGGTTTTCCTTTTATGTTTGGAGGCAAAAATAAATTTCTCCTAACTTTCTTCAAATCTCTTATCAACAAACCTATATAACAGTTCCTTTATGAGTGGACTTGATATAAACCTCAACTATCTTTAGCCAGTTTACAAGGATGGTTGAAAACTATCCTCTAAGTATCACTACTATATAGGATAAACCTTCAGGGAGGAACAAATTACCAATCTCTTTCTTCTTAAATTACAAGGGCAGACCAGAAACCAACAGGAGTTCTTCATCAGATGCAGGAGAACAAACAAAAAGTCCTCAACAACCTTCAACCACAACTTAATAAACATTGCACAAAAGCTCAAAAATCCAAATGCCAATTGAATAACAAAGGTTTGAAAATAAATCAAACCCAACATATCAGCTCACCACCAAAGCTACAAACAACACTTTGTTCCTTCAAGTCCATGTACCAGAAAGTACCTTCCCTGATCTCGCCCATAAATAGATAGGATGCTTACTATGATGCCAATTGAAATTATGGTATACAAATTACAAATTTCTTAACACATGATGAGTCATTGATCTTTGCATAATCATGCATGGGAAGAACATAGCAGACTGATATAACCTTATCAGTTCAAAATTGTAATAGATGTTGCAACATCTTTTATACGACAAGTTAATCAATCAAAAATAAAACTATACAAAACATAAAGATAAAGAACAAAAAGATATGATGCCCCAGTTCGGTGACTCACACCCGGGGTCTACCAAGCCAGGAAGGAAGTCAACTATCTGCGGTATTAATTCAAAGCTAAACTCCCCCATTTACAACTTCTCGCCTAATCCCTACCCAATGCAACTTCCATCTACGAACATCCTAAATATGAGAAATCGACATCCCACTTCCTAAATCACCTCAGTGATATTTATATCAATTAAATCTTGTTCAATCAAGACTCTTGACTACTAACAATACTTAGATTTGCTTCAAAGCTTCATCCAAGAACAATACAAGATCCATTACCTAAAGGTTTCTGAATCTACAAGAAATTATGTCTACCACACTGTATCAAATCGATACAAAGAAAGGGTGGCTTACAATTCTAGAAAGTACACGACATTCAAAATCCTAAACCCTTATTTTTATTTCTAAGTTTGTTACACCTGGTTTATCATCAAGCCCTAAGTCTAAGACTTCCTTTTATAATCTTCAATATACTAGACTTGGGCTTTAAATCACTGTTGACCTGTTACAGGTGAGGCAGTAAAAATATCTCCTAAACCATAGGACTTCAATCATTAGTTCCCTAGTATATCTTCATAGTTAGAAACTGATTTAACTTCTTGATTTCGGCTTGAATCTATACAATCTTCAAATTTGTTGCCACATAGGGTTACACAATATTCGAGAATATTCTGAATCTAAAATATATCAACAAAATCCAACTATCCAGCTAGTCACAAGCTCGATGTCGAATGACTCTTCATATGACATCTTATCTGACATGTTGCTTCTGATGATAAAACTTCTTTGTTTAACATGCTGATCTTCACATATATTAACATTCTTGTTTATCAATCAGTTTTACCAAAATTTGTCAAATATTTAGAGCTTTCAATCTCCCCCTTTTGGAAACTTTTGGATAAAAAGTGATAGCGGCATGGAGGAAAATCTCTTCCCAATCTGAATGATGTTCAGACATCATGTACAACTTTTTTTCCTAGAAGCTCCAAAACATCACATAACTTCAACACCAAATGACAGAAACCTCAGAATACAAAGAGTAGAAAGTCTTGAAGTCATTTGATGTATACAAGGAGGAAGATAGGTAAGACTCCCCCTCCACCCAGGAACGAAAAACACCAAAAACAAAAATGGTGGCATAAGAGAGCAACCACCAGTCAACCTAGCGGACCTCACTGTTACTCCTAGATAGGTCAGAACACAAGCCACAACTGTGTTCATAACTCAGATCACAAGACACAAAGAAATGTGCACAAACTGAAACATGAGACTTGACTCGTACAAGATGTTTAAACATTATGTTTGAACATCTTGTTAAACATACTTGAAAAACAACTGCAAGGACGTACACCACTCATATGATGACCACTTTTCTCCCCCTTTTTAACCAAAAATTGGCAAACGCATCCATCACAAAACCATACCCAAAAGGTACTAACCCATACACAAACAAATGCCATAAGGACTTACGAAGACATCAAACAACACAATATGGAAAAGGAGAAGGAATTACCTCAATAAATACCCAAGAAATTTCTTAGGAATTAAAGACCCTAGATTGTAACAATTAGTCTTAGTCAAAGAGAATTTTATTTTATGTAGTTAATTGAATAAAAGTAAATGTGTATCATCCAAGACTATTTGAAACTCCCTCATGTGGGATGCAACATCCATATAGAGGTTTATCAGCAGAACTTATAGTTCCAATCAATGCTTATGCCTAGTCAAAATCATATTTTCTCTCCTTCTTGAAATATTCTTGAATACACTGCTCATACTGGACGTTGGTAGTATTGAAGGTAAATCATGTCCTGAAAAATGTCTTGACATTTTGTCATACTCTGTCTATTTTCTATTGGTTCTACGATGTTTCTCATTTATCACTAAACACTTTTACCAAGAATGAGTATCTGCACTCCATAGACTAGTACTCCACTCCAGTTAATATGATTCTTTGGATAGGAAAGGTGCCATGCCTACTGGTCTTGATACATTCCAAAAACAATCTCAGCTTGTTTGCTTCATAAGATCTAGACTAAACATTCTTTTTCCAGTAGATGAATCTACTCTTTTACCCAAATAGATCAGATCAATTTTTCTCATACCATTCCTATTCCCTTTCATCCATTAGCAATAGTAATCATGCATTTATCAAGCATACTATTGTAGACAAGATCAAAGTCGTTTCATTATTATCGGAAATGCCTCTTCTGATAATGTTGAGCATATAACCAGACAACTTCCACAAAAATGATGTTTCAATATCACTTAGGGAATCAACTTCATATCATAGAATCCAATCACTATGACTCATTATGCTTAGATGTCTCTCTTTCAAGCTATACAAGAAGCACACAACTTCAGCAGCTAGTACGCACCAAAGAACCATGGAAAGAAATAAACTCTCATACTCTTTTTGAA
Organism: Vicia faba; assembly: GCA_948472305.1. Classification (NCBI taxonomy): domain Eukaryota; kingdom Viridiplantae; phylum Streptophyta; class Magnoliopsida; order Fabales; family Fabaceae; genus Vicia; species Vicia faba. Next base: position 487,661,209 of record OX451739.1, read on the forward strand.
TAATAGTGCTCAGATTGAAGACTCGCATAGATACGTCAAGGAAATACACAACTCCCACCAATATATTTAACATCAGTCACATGCACACCTGGATAACAGTTTCTCCAGCTGATAGGATTACCTCTTCCCAAGTGCAGACCATACAGGTCATCACAAACACTTAGAAAAACTCACATACTCTCTGAAACAAAGAGTTCAGAATGCAGTCCTGCACATACACATCTTAACAAATACTTAGCTCTCGTCAAAGTATTTCTCATCAGTTAAATGCAAAACATCATTAGGGAAGGTTTTTCTCAAGCTCCTTACTTCACAATTCTCTCTGAGACAAACATACAATAGATGATACTATCTTCCCACACAAGGTGGACCATTTTTTATAACATCCTTATTTTGGATACCACTTAGCATAAGTGAATCCTTTATTATTCCAAACAAACTTGACAGATATGCAACCCACAAACCACTCATTAGACTCCACCTCAAACAAAGAATACTTCTTTGGATGGAGAAGCAACCAACTAAAATGATGTTCCAACATCAGTACAGACATCAAAAACTTAATCATTTACTATGGCTTTGAAGACACCACCCATAGTAATCCATAACTCTTGCAGGAACCTCAAGGAAACCACACTTGTACTCATTCATAGATCGGGTCAAGAAGCATCAGGAAATAAACTCTCATATATTTTCTACATCAACGCGTCAAACAAATGCACAGTTCCTGTCAGAGTATTGTTCATCAATTAGATGTATACCTTTACCAGAGAACCATTTCCCTATACATAAATATATGAAAATTTTGTCCTCTTCATGATTATAAGAACATTTTGTAGACAACACTCAGCCACTTTGAATGATACACACCTCACTGAGAGTTTAATCTCCCTTAACTCGGGTTAATATAACTCCATTGCATACAACCCCTTGAATGTCTCTTCAACTTAAGCAGAATAAGATTTTCATGTTCTCATAAACTTGATGAAAAATACCAAGTTATAGTAAACAACCTCCATCCTGTTTGTGAGAAACACCAGCCAGACATATTAAGAAAGGAAGATTCTCAACACAAAAGTGTCAAGACACTATATATGACATTTCTTCAATGTTTTCGAACTCCCGAACAGCAGAAACTCCCCCTAGATCCAAAAAAAAAGACACAAGCAAGCTTCCATAAATCTGGCTCCTTTGACCAGAAGTATCTTTAGAACTTGGCCTTCATTCATGAAGAATCTGATGCCATTAAAAAAATTCTCTACTAGAGAATAGAGCTTAGCTTCTGCACTTCTATATACTTTGATCAGAAATAAACTGACGCAAGGAGTAATTAAGATCTTGACCAACATACTTATCTAAGACATGTCTCTAGGAGAGACACTTCTTAGACTCACAACCAAGATGCCTCCTCTTTTAGATCAGGAGAATGTTCCGAACATATGTGATCAGTACATATTTGTTTAGCACCCAGAGCATCAGGAAAGTAATTGGAATCTACAAACCTACTAATATGATGTTTTAACATCTGATAGAACATTAGGGAACACACTAAGAAATACTTTATCAAAGGCTGGAGGTTTTCTTTTTAGGTTTGGAGGCAAAAATAAATTTCTCCTAACTTTCTTCAGATCTCTTATCAACAAACCTATATAACAGTTCCTTTATGAGTGGACTTGAGATAAACCTCAACTATCTTTAGCCAATTTACAAGGATGGTTGAAAACTATCCTCTAAGTATCACTACTATATAGGATAAACCTTCAGGGAGGAACAAATTACCAATCTCTTTCTTCTTGAATTACAAGGGCAGACCAGAAACCAACAGGAGTTCTTCATCAGATGCAGCAGAACAAACAAAAAGTCCTCAACAACCTTCAGCCACAACTTAATAACCCTTGCACAAAAGCACCAAAATCCAAATCCCAATTGAATAACAAAGGTTTGAAAATAAATCAAACCCAACATATCAGCTCACCACCAAAGCTACAAACAACACTTTGTTCCTTCAAGTCCATGTACCAGAAAGTACCTTCCCTGATCTCGCCCATAAATAGATAGGATGCTTACTCTGATGCCAATTGAAATTATGGTATACAGATTAAAAATTTCTTAACACATGATGAGTCATTGATCTCTGCATAATCATGCATGGGCAGAACATAGCAGATTGATATAACCTTATCAGTTCAAAATTGTAATAGATGTTCCAACATCTTTTATACGACAAGTTAATCAATCAAAAATAAAACTATACAAAACATAAGGATAAAGAACACAAAGATATGATGACCCAGTTCGGTGACTCACACCCGGGGTCTACCAAGCCAGGAAGGAAGTCAACTATCTGCGGTATTAATTCAAAGCTAAACTCCCCCATTTACAACTTCTCGCCTAATCCCTACCCAATGCAACTTCCAGCTAGGAACATCCTAAATATGAGAAATCAACATCCCACTTCCTAAATCACCTCAGTGATATTTATATCAATTACAACTTGTTCAGTCAAGACTCTTGACTACTAACAATACTTAGATTTGCTTCAAAGCTTCATCCAAGAACAATACAAGATCCATTACCTAAAGGTTTCTGAATCTACAAGAAACTATGTCTACCACACTGTATCAAATCGATACAAAGAAAGGGTGGCTTACAATTCTAGAAAGTACACGACTTTCAAAATCCTAAACCCTTATTTTTATTTCTAAGTTTGTTACACCTGGTTTATTATCAAGCTCTAAGTCTAAGACTTCCATTTATAATCTTCAATATACTAGACTTGGGCTTTAAATCATTGTTGACCTGTTACAGGTGAGGCAGTAAAAATATCTCCTAAACCATAGGACTTCAATCATTAGTTCCCTAGTATATATTCATAGTTAGAAACTGATTTAACTTCTTGATTTCGGCTTGAATCTATACAATCTTCAAATTTGTTGCCACATAGGGTTACACAATATTCGAGAATATTCTGAATCTAAAATATATCAACAAAATCCAACTATCCAGCTAGTCACAAGCTCGATGTCGAATGACTCTTCATATGACATCTTATCTGACATGTTGCTTCTGATGATAAAACTTCTTTGCTTAACATGCTGATCTTCACATATATTAACATTCTTGTTTATCAATCAGTTTTACCAAAATTGGTCAAATATTTAGAGCTTTCAATCTCCCCCTTTTGGAAACTTTTGGAAAAAAAGTGATAGCGGCATGGAGGAAAATTTCTTCCCAATCTGAATGATGTTCAGACATCATGTACAACTTTTTTTCCTAGCAGCTCCAAAACATCACATAACTTCAACACCAAATGACAGCAACCTCAGAATACAAAGAGTAGAAAGTCTTGAAGTCATTTGATGTATACAAGGAGGAAGATAGGTAAGACTCCCCCTCAACCCAGGAACGAAAAACACCAAAAACACAAATGGTGGCATAAGAGAGCAACCACCAGTCAACCTAGCGGACCTTACTGTTACTCCTAGATAGGTCAGAACACAAGCCACAACTGTGTTCATAACTCAGATCACAAGACACAAAGAAATGTGCACAAACTGAAACATGAGACTTGACTCGTACAAGATGTTTAAACATTATGTTTGAACATCTTGTTAAACATACTTGAAAAACAACTGCAAGGACGTACACCACTCATATGATGACCACTTTTCTCCCCCTTTTTAACCAAAAATTGGAAAACGCATCCATCACAAAACCATACCCAAAAGGTACTAAGCCATACACAAACTTGACAGATATGTAACCCACAAACCACTCCTTAGACTCCAACTCAAACAAAGAATACTTCTTTGGATGGATAAGCAACCAACTAAAATGATGTTCCAACATCAGTACAGACATCAAAAACTTAATCATTTACTATGGCTTTGAAGACCCCACCCATAGTAATCCATAACTCTTGCAGGAACCTCAAGGAAACCACACTTGTACTCATTCATAGATCGGTTCAAGAAGCATCAAGAAATAAACTCTCATATATTTTCTACATCAACGCGTCAAATAAATACACAGTTCCTGTCAGAGTATTTGTCATCAATTAGATGTATACCTTTACCAGAGAACCATTTCCCTATACATAAACATATGAAAAAGTTGCCCTCTTCACGATTATAAGAACGTTTTGCAGACAACACTCAACCACTTGGAATGATACACACCTCACTGAGAGTTTAATCTCCCTTAACTCGGGTTAATATAACTCCATTGCATACAACCCCTTGAATGTCTCTTCAACTTAAGCAGAACAAGATTTCCATGTTCTCATAAACTTGATGAATAATATCAAGTTAGAGTAAACAACCTCCATCTTGTTTATTCAAAACACCAGCCAGGCATATTAAGAAAGGAAGATTCTCAACACAAAAGTGTCAAGACACTATATCTGACATTTCTTCAAGGTTTTTGAACTTCCGAACAATAGAAACTCCCCATAGATCCAAAAAAAAATACACAAGCAAGCTTCCATAAATCTGGCTCCTTTGACCAGAAGTATATTTAGAACTTGGCCTTCATTCATGAATAATCTGATGCCTTTAAAAAAATTCTCTACTAGAGAACAGAGCTTATCTTCTGCACTCCTGTATACTTTGATCAGAAATAAATTGACGCGAGGAGTAAGTAAAGTCTTGACCATCATACTTATCTAATACATGTATCTAGGACAGACACATCTTAGACTCACAACTAATATGCCTCCTCTTCTAGATCAGGAGAAGGTTCCAAACATATGTGATCAGTACATATTTGTTTAGCACCCAGAGCATCTGCAAAGTAATTGGAATCTACACACCTGCTGATATGATGTTTTAACATCTGATAGAACATCAGGGAACACACTAAGAGATACTTTATCAAAGGCTGGAGGTTTTCCTTATAGGTTTGGAGGCAAAAATAAATTTCTTCTAACTTTCTTCAGATCTCTTATCAACAAAGCTATATAACAGTGCCTTTATGAGTAGACTTGAGATAAACCTCAAGTATCTTTAGCTAGTTTACAAGAATGGTTGGAAACTATCCTCCAAGTATCACTACTATATAGGATAATCCTTCGGGGAGGAACAAATTACCAAGCTCTTTCTTCTTGAACTACAAGGGCAGACCATAAACCAGCAGGAGTTCTTCATCAAATGCAGGAGAACAAACAAAAAGTCCTCAACAACCATCAGCCACAACGTAATAACCCTTGCAGAAAAGCACCATAATCCAGATGCCAATAGAATAACAAAGGTTTGAAAATAAATCAAACCCAACACAACATCTCACCACCAAAGCTAAAAACAACACTTTGTTCCTTGAAGTCCATGAACTAGCAAGTACCTTCCCTGATCTCATCTAGAAATAAACAGGATGTCTGCTCTGATACCAATTTAAATTATGGTATACAGGTTACAAATTTCCTAACACATGATTTGACATTGATCTTTGCATAATCATGCATGGATAGAATACAACAGACTGATATAACCTTATCAGTTCAAAATTGTAACAAATGTTCCAACATCTTTTATACGACAAGGTAATCAATCAAAAACAAAACTATACAAATCATAAAGATAAAGAACACAAAGATATGATGACCCAGTTCGGTGACTCACACCTACTTCGGGGGCTACCAAGCCAGGAAGGAAATCAACTATCTGCGGTATTAATTCAAAGCTAAACTCCCCCATTTACAACTTCTCGCCTAATCCCTACCCAATGCAACTTCTAGCTAGGAACATCCTAAATTTGAGAAATCGACATCCCACCTCCTAAATCACCTCAGTGATATTTATATTGTGATACGGTGGCAGAACCGACTGTTATACTGGGTTATGTTTTTTGTTCGCAAATGTCGTGGTAAGCAAGAGTCGCCATCGACTTTTATTTTATCCAACAAGGGAAAGGAAAAAGAACATAAAAACCTTTTTCGAGATGTTTCTGAGTACGGGGGGGTAGATTATAGAAAGGGAATGTGTTAGCACCCTTTCTATCTGTGGTTTTCCATGGGCTCTTAGGTACTTGCTCATTTTTAAATTGCTTGTGTGTGGTTTGTTTTGAAAAGTTTTGTTTTACTTTGTGTTAACCCTTGTTTCTGTCCTCAAGAATGTTACGAAGTTGTTTTTGAAAACTTTGTTTGAAAAGTGTTTGTGTGAAAAAAATTTGTTTGTTTGAGCAAGTACCTAGGAACTAATCTACCTACTCGAAAAAGTCTGTTTGTTTTCCTTTTAGACAATGCTGTCCCATTATTGAGAAATAGGTAGCATCTGAAGGGGTAAGAAAACACTTAGAAGGGGGGTTGAATAAGTGACTCTTTTTGTTTTCAAAACAAAGCTCAACAATAATGGAATGACACGGTTATTTTTATCCTGGTTCGTTTGAACTCAAACTACTCCAGTCCACCCATCAAGGTGATTTTGCCTTTGTCAACAAGGACTTAATCCACTATAATCAACTGATTACAAACATCCAACAATTGTTGTGACTAACAGTGCACAAGTAATCTTACAAGTGACTAACACCATTAAGACTTAAATCTAGTCCTAGTCTGCTTGATAAATCTGACCAAACTTGGTCTCTCAAGGAACAATTACAAGAGTTTAATCTTTACAGATAGTGAAATAAAGTTTGCTTCTAATCAAGCTATATCACAAATGTGATTTTTCAATTAGAATAAATTGCACAAAGTGTATGAACAAAGAGTTTGTGAGCCCAGAATCTTTCACGTAGTTTCTTGCTTCTTTTTGAAATGTAATTTGTTAGTTGGCTTGCAATAAATGTCCTTCTATTTATAGTAAGAACAAAATAACCGTTGCTGCCTTCAGAAAAGTGGATAGCATTAAATGCTTGCGTGTTTCTTTGCACTATTCCATTTTCCAAGAAACTAGCTTTAGGCACTTGAGTGCTTGACGCCGTTTTTGCATTAATGAGTAAACGACAACTTGTAAGAACATGTTTCCTATGCTTGACAAGACAAGTTCATTTGTATCAGAACATGCTTCAACGTCTTGATTTCAGAACATGCTTTACTTCATCTTCTAGGCATTGCTTTGCTTGCTAAGAACTTGATCAGCACTTGCTTTCAAGTAATCTTCTGAGCAAGGAAACCTGCTAAATGTTAGAAGATATATTTAAATAAAATGTCTTACCAGAGTCATCAGGTGCGCTTAAAACAAAAAGGTTCTTTCATTAAAGAACTTCTTCATAATTTTTTTGCTTAGCACTTCAGAATGCTTCTTGTCAGAACATTATGTGAAATAGTCAAATACGTTCATCAGAGTATAAATTATCTAAAATAATATTTATTGTTATCATCAAAACTCTGAGATAGATCAGAACTAATCTTGCTATAACAATCTCCCCCTTTTTAATGATGACAAAAATTATTCAGATATAGAAATGAAATATGATAAGAGATAAGAATCTCCCCCTGAAATGAATATTTCTATATATAAAATTTCTGAGATTATTTATCAGAGCAAAAAAAATCTTCTTGGATTTCTTCAGAACTTATTTAAGAAGATAATGTGTAGCTGGAATATTCTTTCAGAGTTAAAAGGATACCTGTAAGAAAAAATTCTTTTGCACAAGAAGAAATTTTGTATTTTGTTAGAGTGTCTGAGACTTTAGTCCCATAACTGTTAAATAGTGATTAGTTCAAGAATACACATTTTCTCCCCCTTTTTGGCATAATCAAAAAGTGTAAAAAAAAATTGAAGAGCTAAAAAGTTTTCATAAAAAATATTTAGAAGTACAAAATAACAAACAAAAGTCAAGAAATAGAAAGACACTAGGATTTCTTAGTAACAAGAGCCATCAGGAGATTCTTGATCTCATAGGCAGATTCTTTTTGTTTCACTATCCAGTTCTTGATTTCTTGATTCGTTTGGTCTTACTTATCCAAGCGTTCATGTATGACTTCATTCTCCCTCTTGAGCTCTTTCAGAGTGTCCATGATAAGTGAGGTAGGAGCAGAGGATGACGAAGCTTCAGCAGAAACAGGCTTAGAAGCAGCAACCGTTGAGTTAGAATGCACGAAGGTTGAAAGCAGAGTGCCCAGATCTCTTGCAAGAGTTGGCACTGGTTTAGGTTCATCCTTAACAGAAGGTTGATTCAATAGAACAATAGCCAGAGGGTTTGAATCTTTAGAGGATTCTTCAGATTCATCTTCTGATATGTCCATCATTATCAGCTGGTGTATCAGCAATAATTAACGAAGACTTCTTATTCCAAATGTCAGCAGCTTCTGTCTTGAAAGCATGCAGATGTTTGGAAAAGTTGTCCAGCACCTGAAAGTGGCATAAGTCCTTTAGCTTCAGTGACTCATCATTAAAAGTTCTTCTGAAGGTTTCCCATAGAAGATCTGTTGCAGCTGTGTTCACGCTTTTGGAGCAATCTTCTTTCAGCAGATTCAACCATGCTTGAACATCTGTTAAAAAGTTCTGAAACAATGTATTCACATCTGGATGAACAGGTTTTGGGACAGCATTCTTGAAAGTTTTGTTTTTCAAGAATTGTAGAGATTCATAATCCACTACAGTTCTTAAAAAGCTAATAGGTTCAAGATTTTTGGTAGGTTCAGGAGTGGCTGAATGATCAGGTTGGTCAACAAAGTTAGGTGGTGCTGATAGCTCATGAGGTTCGTATGATTCAACAGTTTCAGGTGGTTCAAAAGGTTGTTGTTCTGGAATATGAAGGGGTGAGAGTGTAGGTGAGTTTGGTGTTTGGTGTTGTGGTGAAGTAGGTGGAGTGACATCAGGTGAAATTATTATTGTATTATCAGGAGTGGGAATGGGGTTCTGAGGCTGTGGTCGATTCATAGCAAAAAAAATTTCAGATGGTAAGTTGAAAGGAGGCTTTATAGTGGCCAGAGGTTCATTTATCCCTGGAATTCTCCAAGAGCCAGCATCATACCATCCAGTGGGTCTGGGTGATAGAGGTCTGGGAGGAGGTCTTGAAAAACGTTCAGCTGGAATGGGTTGAAAAACAGATGGTTCAGGGGGTTCTGAGTGTGAGGGTTCTGATTGGGTGTCAGAGTGTTCATCAGAGTCAAAATCACTCAAATCTGATAAAACTTGATTTTTATGAGGGTTGTCAGCAAGGGAGTCAGATGGTAAGGTCAGGTCAATATCAACATCTATATCTCCTAAGGTTTGGGAGGGTTCAGGAGATGTAGATACATTGACAGAATCATAAACAATGATAGTTTCAGCGGGTTTACCTGTCTTCTTTTTCTTCTTTTGAGGAGTGGCAGAAGGTCCTTCTACAACTTTTCTCTTCAAAGATTCCTGGAGAACAACATCTGGAGCAGCTCGATTTCTTCCTTGGAGCCAAGCTGGATCAATAGGTGTTCCAGTCTCTTTGCAGATTTCAATGTAGTGCATAATGATACGTGGATGATCTCCTGAGTTGAACAGAGGAAAATCAGCAATAGGTATCCTTCTTCTCTTCACAGCAGCTGACACATACGGAGTTGGTTCCACCAACAGCTTGTCAATTATTTTGCTTTTCAGTAAATTCTTCCCAATCATAGTGTTGTACCCCAAAATTTTCCCTCTCAATTCTCAAGGCTTTTCTTACAAGGAATTCAAGGTTCAAGCTTAAACAAGTGCATTGGGATTTTCCAGTACCAAAATTAAAAGGAAACTGTCAAAAAGGGGGAAAACAGATAAAATTAATATTTTGACAAATTTGGATAAAAACAAGTGTTTTTCGATTCAGCACCCTTCGATTCACTCTTGGCCTCCTTCGATTGCTCAAAATGGCTACTAGCGTGCCTCTTTCGCCTGGGCCTGTAACTTCTCGTTGCAGGCTTCATTTGTGCCTTTTGCTGCCTGCGTGCTTGCAATTGAAGGCCATGACCTACTGGCCACACATGCCCCCTGCAGGGAAACCCTTTTCGATTCACCAAACGTGCTTCCTGCAAGCCTACTTCGATATGGACAAGTTTACTGCCTACAAGCCTGCTTCGACTGGACAAGTTTGCTGCCTGCATGCTTGCTTTGTTTGGACAAGTTTCGATGGGAAAAGGTAACCATCTCTATGCATCCTTCGAATCCACTTGCACCAAGGGCCTCTTGCAGACTTTACCTCTCACAAGCTTCGTTTGAGCCAAGAGATATCTTCATATAAGATTTGACTAAGTTCTTGCTTCCCTTGAAAAAGTGTCCTTCAATTCAGAAGCCAGGAACTTCCCTCATGCTAAAAAGACACAAGGCAATGACTCCCTTTATGTTTGTTTTGATCCACATGCTTCGATTGGGCAACATGCTTCCTTCGAACACGAGCTTTCGATTGGGAAATATGTTTGCTTTGATCCAAGCTTCGACTGGGCATTAGCTTCCTTCGAGTAAGTTTGTTTCGACCACAAGCTTCGACTGAGGCAAAGGCTTCCTTCGAACAGGTGTGCTTTGATCTCACTCTTGCATTCGACACAAGACCAAATTTCGTTTTCCAGGCTATGTTGCGTCCAAATCTTTACATAATCAGAAGTTTGTACAAGGGTTTTAAAATTTGTCTTTTAGATACTACTAATCTTGGTTAAAGGCTACATACTCTTTCTTTTCATAGAGAGTACTTTAGTCACAAAATCAGCTTTCAACCTGATTTTGGTCTGAGCACAAGCAAGGCCAGAAGCATAAGTCACATCTTCTGCACCCCAACTGCCAAGAGGCCCCCCACATGTACCTTCACGTTACATTATTTTATCATTTATTTGCAAGGTTGGATTTGGACAACATGTCCATTCTTTCTCTATAAATAGAGGAACATTTACAAAGCTAGGGGAGGATCTTTGGAACAGAGGAACGAATCTCCCAAATTTTCTCAAACACAACAAAAATCTCAAGTTCATCAACACTTGAGAAATCAAAACCCAGAATCCCAAACACTCACCTCTTTCGATTCTGAAGAACACCCCACACATAGAAGTTTGTTCAAACTCAAAGACAACCTTCTGTGACAACTCTTAGAACCAAAAGCAAACCCCCTGTGACTACTCTTCGAATTCCAGAAACATCCAGGTAGCAGTTCAAGTTCGAATCCCACATCCATTCAAGGCCTGAAGCAAGGTAAGTTATTCTTACCTTTGAACTTTTCGTTTCATGGAATAATAATTTTCCCTTTCGTTTGAAACATGTACATACCATTGTTCCTTTCGTTTCCACCCTTTTAACATATTTTTCAGAGCTAACTCTTTTGTTTTTGCTTTCTGTTTACCTGAACTTGCTTTAACTGTTAAACTGTTTACCAAACAAATACTAGCATGGCCTCAGGCCATGTTGCGATTTAATGCTTTAAATGAAAGAAACAGGAAACAGGAAATAGGAAACGAAGCTTCTGGCTTCTATCCTCTTTCTCCAGGTCGAACGAAGGAGACAACCAGGAGGAAAACCATACACTGACTTCCAGGCTCAGTCGAAAGGTATTCCCTCACTGCTTTCAACCTCCAGTCGAAGAAGACAACAAGGAAGAACCAGAAGGCTTCGCCATACACTGACTTCCAAGACAGTCGAAGGACAAAACCTCATTGGTGCTGGCCCAATCGAAGGAGGCCAACAGAATGCAAGTCGAAGGGTGCTACTTCCTGGGTCGAAAGACACTCATTTTTCTTACTTTTATCTTATTTTTTCCTTCATATTTTTTATGCCTTTCGATATGGTTGTAATAGTATAGGATTTTATCTTGCTGCATTTTATTTACTTTGTACAAATGCTAGTAATTAGGCGTGTATGGTAAGATAAAATCAACAAGTAGACAACCTAAAAATCAAAGACAAATGCATGCAATAAAACACACTTGCACACAAACACCCCTTAGGGTATCTCCACTTGGTTGCCTAAACAAATGGGCCATGTTATGCATGTCAAGTACTTTGGCAAAACAAGAACAATCAAAATGATCATAGTCCCTCGATGACGCTATCGGAGTTGCCTAAACAAAATGATCAAGTCCCTTAAGGAAAAATTGCCAAAGATACTTGACGTTATTGCTATCATGGTCTATACGATGACCCGCGCCTGTCCCTTTAACATCCTAACGCAAGGTTGTTCACCAAACACAATGGTGAAGCAACACTGTTAAAAGGGTTAAAAACATAAGAAATATCTTTGAGTAAAATAGGGTAGACAACTCTTAGTTACTTGATCAAAATATTGCAAAGCATCCTTGTCATTTTTCAAACACACATCACAACACAACTTCAAAAACAATTTCAAAACAAACTTTCAAAAACATTGAAACATCTTTTCAAAAAGACAAACACCTTTGTAAAACATTCAAACAAGAATTGTTACAAAGGTTGCCTAGACAAGGCATCTTTTTCAAAACATTTTCAAAACCACACACACAAAGCACCATTTCAAACAATTGAAAAGCAAAGGCAAGTGATCTAAAAACAAGTAACTAAGAGCCCATGGATAACCATGGATGAAAAGGGTGCTAGCACCTTCCCTTTTCATAATCTACCCCCCGAACCCACGAAAACATCTCAAAGGTCTTTCCTGTGCTTTTTGACCTTTCCTTAGGATAAAATAAAAAGTCGGTGGCGACTCTTGCTAAACCGAAACATTTGCGAACACAAACGCAAAATCCCAAGTCAGTTCTCCCACCGTATCACAGAACTGGCGACTCTGCTGGGGAAATTTCTAAAAGTGGGGTTACCTTAGGGTTTTAGATCACCTTTACATGCTTATATTGTTTGCTTTGATTGCTTTACATTTTGGTTCTCTTGTTTGGGCTTGAAATCCTCTACCCGGATTTAGGGAAACATTCATAGGTAAATAGCAATACGTTGTGGAAACTGTGCGGGGTATACCGACACGGTTGAAGTAATAGCTATATTAGTGCGACATATTTGTGAGTACCGGTAGCCTTTGAGTCAATCAGAGAGAATACGGGGCCGCTGAGTGATGTCACTAAGCACTAATGAACTAGAACCTTACTTGACCATCTTGGCCTTTTTAGGGGTAGTGAGATGACCGAATTTGGTGCAGTCCGAAGTTGGTAGATACTCGATACTACACTCATTGAGGATTGTTTTCTTGGGATATTTTGGTCGCCAGTTAAGTGGCTAAACCAAAACAATGAACATAGAAAATAATCCAGTGATATTGAGCTCCTTAGAACCCGGTTTCTATTTTAGGACAGGTTTGAGCCAACTAACTTCAAGAGGGTACTTACCTACAAACCCCATGCAAGCCTAAACCTAAGGACTTGTTTGCTCTGCGTGAATATAATTGTCTGTATATACACTTGCTTACTTTTGCATACATGTACATAACATCATAACATCATACCATAGCATTTCCAATAACCATTTCAAGGATCTCGAGGGTCTTTTGATATAGGGCACGTTGAACCAGACGTCTACCAAAGAGCAAGAGGGTTCCCCTCTAAACAAACACCGTCAAAGATCAAGTGCAACAACTTGAATCAGGGGCTATGACCCACTTGACATGGTGAGCTTGATTCTCGTGGAAAGACATTCACCGATACAAAGTTCTCCAATCAAAGATATTGATCAAAGTTCAAGCTCTAACATTTTATTGTGTTTACCCCGCGAGATCCGTGAAAACATGCATCCACATATCATGCATCATATCATGACAGGTTTCTCCCACACAGGTCTCCTTATCTTCCTACTGTTTATTTCAGTAGAGATGGCCCTAGAGCAGACTATCAAGGACATCCAGGCTCAAAACGCTCAACTTCAAGAGATGTTCTTGAACCTATCTAAGGGACAAGAAGAGGTCAAGGCGCTCCTCACCAGGGGCGTGATCGTGGGAAATCCTGGGGACGACAGAGATGACCAGTTGGAGTGGCTACAAACTGAGATAGCCATAATGAAGGTCCTCCACTTGAAATGACAAAGCTTGAACTGGGAGACTTTTGTTCCATTTGAATTTTCTAGTTGTAATTTCTTTTGTATTCAAACAATTATCTGTTAATGTCAAACTTTGTTTCATTAATGCATTGCATATGTTTGTCTTGAATTCATCCACACGTTTTCACTATTCTTATACTGTCTTTATGATATTCAACTCTTGCTAAAAGTTACAAGCCTTTAGAGGGAGAATGACGAAACAAGGCCATAATCTCATACAGTATGCTTTTGAACAGACCTTGCTGACGATGTACAGGCATTTCTTTCGAATCCTAAACACTTGAGTTATAAGGAAGATAATCCCTAGTCAACCCCTTCGATCCAAAGAAGTAGAAGTTTTTTGTTTTAAACACAAATTGAAACCTTTAATCAAAACCTGGGGCAGGGTAGTCTCTCAGTTAATTCAGAAAAAAAAGAAAAAAAAAGATGCGCATTGAAGTCGCAAAACTCTCAGTTCGTAATACCACAAATGACATCAAAAACATTCCTTTGGAACCAAAAGACAGTGATGGTTCCTTATCTCATAGGCAGTCATTATCTCTCAAAAAAGAAAAGCCCATTAAGCCAAAACCTACAAAGGAGGCTTAAAAAATTTGGGGCATCCCGCTGACTGTAATCTCGAAAACAGGAATAGTCAGGCAAAAATTAGGGATAATAAATCAAAAGAACGAGGTCATTACAAATCCTTAACAACATGAAAAATGTTGCAAAAATGACTGCCTTCCAACAAATTCAACTTGTGTGAACCATCACCAAAACGTCGTTCCAAATTCGAATAGAGTTCGACGCACAATTAACTGAGTTTAGGATTGAAGAACATCACGAAGAGTGGGTGGGTACAAATATGCTTTGAGCCTTTATCCTTTGTTTCTTAAACCGTGAATCAAGCCACGTTACAACCCTTCAAAAGTCCTAATTGAAGCATGGGTTAGTTCAAAAGCATACTGTTACAAAAGGTATCCTGACTCCTGTAAGGGGTTGCCCTAAATCTTGTGTTGAATTTATCTTATAAAAAGTTTTCTTCTAAAAAACGCATTTTTTAAAACTTCGAGACAAGCATAAACTTTGCATTACTTGAATATCGCTGTTTGCATTTGGCTATTTGTTTGACAGCAGAGAAATTCACACAACGAATATCCGATGAACGAAAGCCCTCTCAGTGAACAAAATCAATTCAAGAAGGATGACACTTCCATTGACAAATCTCCTATCAACAAGGGGGCATGACATGTCACTATCCAGCACATCTGGGGCAGTCCAGTCAAGATTCCAGGAAATCTCTCAAAGAAGTGCAGAGTAACCAGGGGCAGGTCTCCATCTCCGTCACTTGGGACATTGAGCGTCAATCCCAACAAAGGGTTGCGTACAATCAAACTTTTTGGCAATGCCACAAACATTCGCTACTAGGGGCAATGACAAGTCTCCCCAAAGTCCTTCTCATAGGATGATTCCCCAGCAAGAGTATAATCTCTGACCCCCTTTCCCCAGCTGAATCAACCTTAAGAATCCTCGAGGACTCCCCCCAACGAAGATGTCACCTCTCTAGCGGACTGACGACAGGGTTTATTTCCCCAACAACACCAGGATTCCCCAGCTTGAGTTTTCCTTTCCAGCCACTACAAATCAAAGGACCACAACTCCTCTTCCTCAGTAGACTACTCTACAATCCCTAACAAGTTACTGCGAAACCTGGACCCGACCAGATATCAGTTCAACTTCGACTTCCCAGTAGAGCAACGGACAACCGAGACTCCTGAAATCTTTTCCCAAGCAAGAATAAACATTCTCCCCACAGAGTTTTCAACTTCCCCCAGCGGAGTTCTCCTCAAACAACAAAACAGGAATCCATTGGAAATATTCTAAGCAAAGTTTGAAGACACACATACTCTTCAACAGCAGTCCAAGATTTAATGACTCCCCAGCTTTTGTCAAGGATTTATTTTCCAAGACAAAAATACATTCATTAACATTTCACATTTCATACATCCTATTTACATACATGATAAGTGCATACAACACAATCTCATTTACTTTTGAGAACATCATGACATTATGCATTTGATACATCATGACATTGCATATAGCTAACGTTTTACCTTTTCAAAAGGTCAATCAAAGATGGCTACCATCAACCTTTTCAAGTTCCAGATTAATACCTGTAACAAGCCAGGAAAACTATCTGTGGATGACTGATTGTAGATTAATACCTGTAACAAGCCAGGAAAACTATCTACATGAAGAGATTGAAGATTAATACCTGTAGCAAGCCAGGAAAACTATCTTTCTTTCTCAGGTCATAGATTAATACCTGAAACCAGACAGGACAAATATCTACTCGACCAACTCATGCTTATTCAACTTCAAGACTTCTGAAAACAGTTTACGGATTCTCCAAATACGGATGTTAATCTATCGCTTGTTCAGATCCAACTTTTGAAAATAGTTTACGGATGCCTCCCAACATGGATGCTGATCTATTGCTTATTCAACTCAAAGACTTCTGAAAACAGTTTACGGGTGCTTCCAAATATGGATGTCAATCTATCGCTTGTTCAGACTCAACTTCTGAAAATAGTTTACGGGTGCTTCCAAATATGGATGTCAATCTATCGCTTGTTCAGACTCAACTTCTGAAAACAGTTTACGGGTGCTTCCAAATATGGATGTCAATCTATCGCTTGTTCAGACCCAACTTCTGAAAACAGTTTACGGGTGCTTCCAAATATGGATGTCAATCTATCGCTTGTTCAGACTCAACTTCTAAAAATAGTTTACGGGTGCTTCCAAATATGGATTTCAATCTATCGCTTGTTCAGATTCGACTTCTGAAAACAGTTTACGGGTTCTCCAAATATGGATGTTAATATATCGCTTGTTCAGATTCAACTTCTGAAAATAGTTTACAGGTTCTCCAAATACGGATGTTAATCTATCGCTTGTTCAGATTCAACTCCTGAAAACAGTTGTCATACCCTAAATTTTGACCTAAGATACCACCTCCCATCTGCATTGTTACATAGTAAGCGTTCGCAAGCGTTTCAATCTATTTTTTTCAATTCTCAAGTCAGATTTCAAAAATTCATAACTTCTTCAAATTTCAATTTTTTAGTGGTTCTTTTACATATAGTTCTCCTCTGCAACAACTACAATTTTTCTTTACAAGTCAAGAGATGATTAGGCTTTGAAGAACCACCAAAAAATAGAAACGTTAGAAATTGTTGTGAATTTAATGAAATTTAACAGGTTTTGCCTGGCTTTGTTAAGACTTGTTTTTTTTTTCATTTTTTTATCATCTTTCTTTTATTCTTATTTTTCATAAAAAGAAAATCCTAAAAAATATTTAGTTCATGCTATTTTCATTTTATTTATGTTTTTTTTTAAAATATTCAAAATATAAAAATAAAAAAATTAGTTTCCTTAAGTTTCATTTAGTTTTTTTTCCTTATATTATTTAAGTTAAAATTATAGTCTTTTAGATTTAATTTAGTAAAAAAAATCTCTCAAAAAAATAGTAATTTCACATTCTTTTATTTTTATTTTGCAAGTTCTTTATGTTAATTTAAAATTATCAAAAAAAAAATCTTAGTTACATATAATTTATATATTTTGCATCACTTTATTTGAAAAAAACCAAAAAAATTTAATATCTTTTTTTTATTTCACTTTTATATTTTTGAGTTTAGTTTTACCAACAGTTATTTTATTATTATTTTCATTGTTGTTTATTTTAATATTGTTATGCTATGAGTTTGTCCTTTGCTGCACAACATATGTCCAAAACTGCATGGTCCCTGTGTCTGTTGCCCAACTAACGGTCACCTCTGCTGCCTCCACCACCAAAAAACTGTTAAACACTAGTCAAAAAAACCTGTGCACATCTGTCCAAGAATTTCCTCAAATGGCACACACCAAAACTGTATCAGAAAAGTGCCGAAATCAGATTGTTCCATATGTTCAAACTCACCAAAATCTTCCCTCCCAAAACCTCATTCTTTCACTATAAAAGCAGGCAGTTATGCATGTTTTAGGGGGGCGTAAAAAAAAGAGATAGTTCACAGAAAGAACCACAAATTACAAAACTGCAAGCAAAAACCTGCAAGTTCTCACACTTGCAAAACCTGTTTCGAACCAAGCACAAACCTTCAAATTCTCACACTTGCCAAGCCTGTTTCGAACCAAGTATAAGCCTTCCCTCCTCACCAAAGCCTGTTTCAAACCAAGCAGGATAACCTGCATAACTCAAGCCTGCCTTCCTTACCAAAACCACAAACTGCAAGCAACAAGCCTAGTCAAAAATACCAACAAACCATAACTCAAAGCCTATTTCGAACCAAGCAACATTTACTCTCTATTACAAGATTTTCCAACAAGATATTCAGAAGAGCAGGAGGAATTAAAAATCATATTACCTCATCTCTGGATTTCTCTATTATTTCATTGTCAAAAATCGAAACCATCAGACTTGCTCTGATCTTGTAAGTCTCCCTACTTTTTTTCTCAAAAAAATATGTTGCCATGCTTGTCACAATGATATATGCTGTGAACTAGATGTTGTTGCTGCATTTTTGTTGTTGTTGATGTTTTAATAAATCAGAACCCCTTGAGTTTGTTATTGATGTTTCTCTTGCCATGAATATTTGTTGCCTTGTTGATTTGATGTTTAACTGCATGAAAAATTGGAAACAGTGTTAGTATTTGATTTCGATTTAGGGGAGGCAGAATTCGAAACCAGTAGCAGTGGTGTTGTTCGTTTTTGATTTAGGTAGAGTTCGAAACCAGTAGCAGTGGTGTTGTTCGTTTTGATTTAGGAAGAATTCAAAACCAGTAGAAGTGGTGTTGTTCGTTTTTGATTTAGGTAGAGTTCGAAACCAGTAGCAGTGGTGTTGTTCGTTTTGATTTAGGAAGAGTTCGAAACCAGTAGCAGTGGTGTTGTTCGTTTTGATTTAGGAAGTGTTCAAAACCTGTAGCAGTGTTGTTGTTCATTTTTGATTTAGAGAGTGAGAGGAGTTCGAGTTGATGGAGCAGGATTCATTGTTGGTGTTGTTCGATTTCGTTTTAGAGGGAATTCAAAGAGGAAAAAAGAGAGTTCGAAAGAGAGAATTCGAAGAGAGAAAAGCAGAGTTCGAAAGAGAGAATTCGAAGAGAGAAAAGCAGAGTTCGAAAGAGAGAGTTCGAAGAGAGAAAAGCAGAGTTCAAAAGAGGGAGTTCGAAGAGGAAAAAAGAGAGTTCGAAGGAGCTTTGTTCGATTTCGATTTCAATCCCATGTTGGACCTTTTATTTCGTTTTCAGCTCATTTCCCACATATCCTGTCAATTGTAAATCTGGAGCTGACTGTAACCAAAACAAAACCTTGGGTCCCATTTCATTTAGGCTTTAGCGCCCAGTACTTCATGCTTACCATATATTTTCATTTACCCTCTTATTCTTTTGATTTCCTTAGCTCTTTTGGTTTAAAAAAATTAAATAATCACATAGTTTTAGACAAAACCCAATTAATTAGTTTAGTCTTATAATTTATTTAAATCTTAATATTTCGTTTGGTCAGCATGTTAGTTAATTTTGTTAGTTTTTTAACTAGTCTTTTATTGATAAATTTGTAAGTTATCTCTTTGAATTTATTCCCCCTTATGATGTTCCTCCCATGATACATGTTAGTTGAGTTTGTGATAATTTCGATTCCATGGCTTCTCTCTTAGTTTTCTTTTAAAAAAAATCTTGTTTGTTTATACTTTTAGTTTTAATCTTCATGTTGCTTGCAAAATCCAAGGGAATTGTTTAATTTTGTCGACTTCATGTCATCAAAAAACATTGTGCGAATACCCTCATTTCATTAAAAACTTAGGATAATTTTCCCAAATATTCAATCTTTCAAAACTCACACCTTTTAAGTCAAAACTTTGACATTAGGTCGCCGTATCTTCAAAAACTCGTCCATACCCATTTTTGGCCAAAACAATTTATTTTTAATCAAATAAACTTTTTAATAAAACAGATATTTCAAAAGGTTCCAATAGAATACTATAGATACATTGGGTGCTAATACCTTCCCATTGTATAACCAACCCCCGAACCTTAGACCTCTTTTAAAAAATGCCTTGTATTTTCATTACTTTTAAAGTATTATTTTACATTGCATATTTTAGGGTTTTATTTCGCTCTTTTCCCTTTTACCTTGGAAATAATAAAGCGTAGTGGCGACTCTTGCTTTTGTGAGACGAATTAATTAATAGTTCGATCTCCGATTTACCCCGCTACATTTTTTATCGCTACAGAATTGGCGACTCTGCTGGGGAATAGATTGACCTCTTGCTGGTCCATCCCTAAGTGGGTTAAGCCTAGTTTGTTTATCTGTTTTATTATTATTTGATTTGTTTGATTATGTGTTTATATTGGGGTTGTTTGGTTTTTTTTTTTGCAAAGGACGAATCCTATACCCGGATTAAGTTACACTTAAGGATAGGACGGGCGGTATAGTCATGTTAACTTTGAGGGAGTAATCCCGAAGAAGGAGGCATGAAATCCCCCACTCAATGGAAGGCCCTTTTGAACGTAATATTTGTTTACCGAATAATCGGGAAGACATTATTATTTTCGACCTGGGAGCCAGAGAAATCGAGAACCGTAGAACCCTAACCCAACTTGGCCTTTTAGGTGTAGCGCGGAGATTATAACGGAGTAATCCGGAAGTAATTGTTACGCGATGCTACGCTCGGATGAGTTTCTCTTGAGAATATTGCTGATTATTGAGTAATCAAGATGTTGGTAATATCCGAAGGAGGAATGTAGACTCTGGGAACCTTTAGAACCTTGTCTTGCAGGTGTGATTAAACCGTTAGTACATACCTTGGGGTGGGCTTTACCCTTGACTCCATGCACGAAACGTTGAACCTTTGAACCCCATGTTTGTGAACTTGTGTGTAACTGTTGCATTATCATTCATCCATGCATCCATCAACATTTTTTGTAAAAAACTTGTTTTTCAAGGAACTTAAGAATGATTTTTACAGACATCTCAGGTATTATGGAGTTTGGAAGAAGAAACACTCGAAGTTTTAGTTTTAAGGAGCCCGAGATCGAAGAACTGAAGAGTTTGATTCCTAAGATCGAGAACCCGACGGAGTTTCAGAAGAAATATGGGTCCCTTATACCTCTCATGAAGCGCAAGATGAAGGAAGGCATCCTTAATACGTTGGTCCAATTCTACGACCCTTTGTACCGATGCTTCACCTTTCCGGATTACCAGTTAATGCCCACCTTAAAAGAGTACTCCTACATACTTGGTTTACCGATCATCGACCGTGTTCCTTTTCTGGCTTAGAAGAGGAACCCAAATCTCACGAGATAACAACCATCACCCTCTTGAAGAAGTCGGAAATAGAGGAGAACATGACTACCAAAGGGGGAATCCGAGGCTTACCTGCGCAGTTTTTGTTGAAGAAAGCTCGTCATTTCGCTGAGATAAAAGATATTATTTCCTTTGAAGACGTTTTTGCTTTGCTCGCTTATGGACTTTTCTTGTTTCCTAATGTTGATAAGTTTGTGGATATCAACGCCATCGGAATTTTCTTGATTGGAAATCCGATCCCTACGCTGATAGGAGATACCTACTACTCCATCCATCTTCGAAACTCTTATCAAGGAGGGATGATTATTTGTTGTGCACCGTTGCTATATCAGTGGTATGTGTCTCATCTACCTAGGTCTGTTGTTTTCTGGGATCTCGAGAAGGAGCCGCGATGGACACCAAAGATTATGACTCTCGCTCATTTCGACATTGATTGGTATAATCGAGTTTACTATGACGTGAAGATCATCGATAGCTGTGGTGCTTTTCCTAATGTGCCTCTTCTTGGTACGAAAGGAGGAATTAACTATAATCATGTTCTCGCGCGCCGTCAGTTTGGATACCCGGTGAGGGAAAATCTGAACAACATTCATGTGAGTGGTTTCTTTCTACAAGAAGGACAAGATCACCAGGCAGCTAAGAGGGAGATCGAAGGATCTTGGCGCCACATCCATAGGAAAGGGAGAGACATGTTAGGACAGAGAGGTGCCGTTTCTTTGGAGCCTTACCTACAATGGGTCCGTGCTAGGGCTTGTGCTCTCAAGATGCCCTATAAACCTGAGAAACCTTTATTCCCTACTGTTGCATCGTCATATGTTGATATTCCTATTGAGAACATGGGAGAATACCAAGGAAATCTGGCTAGGATGAAGTCCGAGAGAGATGCTTGGAAAGAAAAGTATACTATGTCGGAATATGAGAATCGGGTCCTGACTCGACAGCTAAAGGAAAAGGAGGATTTGCTATTTATTCAAGACGGCTGGTTCATTGATCATGATGAGAAGCTTCGTCAAAAGGATGCCTTGCTGAAGAAATATGCTAGTGAAAGGAAGAGAAAGAAGGAAGATTCGGTAAACGTTGCTCTTGTTCCTAATCCACAAAAGGGAATCATTGATCGACTGGTAGCTGAGAAGAAAAAGATGGAAGACTTTTATGAAGAGAAGATCAGGAAACTCCAGTTACAATTGGCATTTGGTCCTTCTTCTGATGATTCAGAGTGATCTTTGGTTCTTAGTTTTATTTTAATGTTGTCATTTTGTAAAACTCTGTAAAAGGGCTTCATGTTCCGAAGTTGTAATTTACTGCTTTATTAAGGGCTTCATGTTCCGAAGTTGTAATTTACTGCTTTATTATGGGCTTCATGTTCCAAAGTTGTAATTTATTGCTTTTTATTTTTGGGTTGTTGTCCCAAGTTGTAATTTATTGTTTTGTTGTTCCAAGGTTGTAAGTTGTAATTTACCGCTTTTGATTAATGAAATGAGTTTTTGTTGTTCCAAATTCCTTTACCATTGATGTGTGCAAAATTATTGAAGTTCCTTGAAAAATCATCAAATGAACGATAATTTACATCGCATATCATGCATCATCCAACATTCCACTTCACATGTTTTCTAGAGTCTTATCTTTGTTTCTTTTCCACTCCAGTAGATTGTCAAGCTGTCTCATCAATACGATACTCGAGCCAACCTTCAGAGGAAGATGGAAGATCTAGAACAGGAAAACCACGAGCTTCGTGAGGAGGTCGCTACCCTTCGTGTTGGTATGGAGAAACTAACTGCGCAGGTGGAAAGTTTGATGGCTGCTCAGAATCAGCCATCGACTGCAGCTGCTGAGATTCAGACTTCGACTACTGTGGTTTCTGAGATTGTCACCGTTCCAACATCTGTGACTTAAATCAACTCTCCGCTTCAACATCAGATGCCAAAAGGTTTTCCGTGGGGAATGCCTTATAACTTTGTGCCAGAAGGGTATCAGCCTGTCGTACAGCCTTTAGTTCAGCCTACTGTGGAGACAACTACTATGCCGCCTGTGGCACCTTTCCCTCAACCGGTGATGACAACTGTCGCTCCTGTGATTCATTCTATGCCGTACATGAATGAACCTGCTTATCCTGCCGAGCCTGCTGAAAGTCTGGGTCTTTTTGATAGAATGGGAGAATTTCAAGACCAGTTCCAAGAGATGCAGAGGGAGATCAGAGCGTTAAAGGGGAAAGATTTGTTTGGGAAGAACGCTCATGACCTGTGCTTAGTTCCGAATGTGAAGATTCCAGCCAAATTCAAAGTGCTGGACTTTGAGAGGTATAAAGGTGATTCGTGTCCACGGAGTCATTTGACTATGTACGTGAGAAATATGTCTACACATTCTGATGATCATGACTTGCTAATTCACTACATTCAAGACAGTCTGACTGGTGCCGCTCTAAAGTGGTATATGGGTTTGGACAGCACTCGGATTCGTAATTTCAACGATCTTAGTGAAGCTTTTGTTCACCAGTATAAGTACAACGTCGACATGGCGCCGGATAGAGATCAACTCCGGGCGATGTCCCAGAGAGACAGAGAGTCCTTTAAGGAATACGCCCAGAGGTGGCGCGAAATTGCTGCTCAGATCTATCCCCCTCTTGAGGAGAAAGAAATGACAAAGATATTCCTGAAGACTTTGGGTTCCTTTTATTATGAAAGAATGATTGCCAGCGCACCCAGTGACTTCACCGAGATGGTAAGTATGGGCATGCGGTTGGAAGAAGGGATTCGTGAAGGACGTTTGGTTAAGGAAGGAAGTCTGTCTAGCAGTAGCAAGAAGTTTGGAAGTGTTTTCCCAAAAAGAAAAGAACAGGATGTCAGTGTAATCTTCCCCGGGAAACCAAGGAGAGGTTACTCACATGTTGCGGCAGTCACTCCGGCTGTCCGCCTAACAATGGTGACCCAAACTCATCAAACCCCACCAACTCAGCAACGACCATTTCAACAGCAGCCTCGACAACAGGCTTATCAGTTTAACAACCAGAATCGTTCACCAAGGAAACCGCACTTTGATGCCATTCCTATGACTTACACTGAATTATACCCTGCTCTTATCAGAAAGAACCTCATAACGACGAAGCCTCCTCTTGTCGCGCCAAATAGTACTTCTCCGTGGTACAAGGCGGACCAGTTCTGTGAGTATCATCAAGGGTCACCGGGGCACAACCTTGAAAATTGCTTTGCTCTAAAGGCGGATGTGTAGAGATTGATTAAGAACGGTATCTTGTCTTTCAAGGATGTTAACCCGAATGTTAGAGATAATCCTTTGCCTCGACATGGGGCAGCATCAGTGAATATGGTGGAAGGTTGTCCGGGAAAGTTTCGAGTTTTTCAAGTTGAACACATAAGAGATTCGTTGATCAGGTTACATCAAAGCTTAAGAAGACTTGCCTTTTTTAGGCATCAGCATGATTATGATGTGTGTGAATTTTGTTCAAGAGAAGTTGATTGCCCTATTATGAAGGAGGACATTCAAAAATTATTAGACCAGAGGGTTATCACTATTACACATGACAGAGATCCAGTGGATGAAGTGAATGTTATAATACCACAATTCAAATTTCCTGAACCAGTAGAGATCGTTTACGACAGTCAGACTGCACCTGTTGCTCCTTTGATCATTTATCCACCTGGCCCTGTGCCTTACAGCTCAGACCAAGCTATACCGTATAAGTATAATGCCACAATGATTGAGAATAGGGTAGAAGTCCCTATACCAACAAGGCCATCTTTTGTTAACATTGCTGATGTGAGTAGAGTTACGAGAAGCGGACGTGTCTTTGCAGCAGTACCTTTGAAGAGGCCAGAAGTTCAAGTCAGGAGGCCTATACCGGCAGAAATTCCAGCGAGAAATGTTGAACCTAGGGTTGAGGTAGGCCGATCCAATGAACCTATCCCACACCCCGATGATGATGAGATTCTGAAGCTTATCAAGAGAAGTGAATACAAGATTGTGGACCAACTATTGCAAACTCCTTCCAAGATTTCTTTGCTTGCTTTACTGAGAGATTCTGGTGCCCATAGAGAAGCTTTGCTGAAGGTCTTGGACCAGGCATTCATGGATCTTGATGTGACGGTTGACCAGTTTGATAGAATTATGGGAAATATTACTTCGTGTAACAATCTTGGCTTCAGTGATGAAGAGCTTCCGGAGGAGGGGAGGAACCATAATATGGCTTTGCATATCTCAATAATTTGTGGAAATGATACTTTATCAAGTGTGTTAGTAGATACAGGTTCGTCGTTAAATGTAATGCCCCAAACTACATTATCTCGACTCTCATATCAAGGTGTTCCCATGAGACCCAGTGGGGTAATTGTCAAAGCGTTTGATGGTTCTAGGAAGACTGTCATTGGTGAAGTGTATCTTCCTATAGTAATTGGTCCTTTTACTTTTCAGATCACTTTTCAAGTAATGGATATTCGTGCCGCCTACAGTTTCCTATTGGGTCGTCCATGGATCCATGATGCAGGGGCAGTCACTTCCACGCTTCATCAGAGACTGAAGTTTGTAAGGCATGGAAAACTGGTAATGATTGGTGGAGAGCAGGCTATGGTGGTAAGCCATTTGTCATCTTTCTCTTTTATTGATGCTGATGAGGATGTTGGAACCCAATTCCAACCTCTATCTGTTGCTAATAATGAAGTGAAGAAGCAAGGGGCATCTATTTCTTCTTTTGAGGATGCGCGACGAGTGGTTGAGAGTGGTTCGGCTGAAGGTTGGGGTCAGGTGTTGACTTTTCCTGAGAACAAGTCTGGAGAAGGTCTTGGTTTTCATCCCGTGTCTACAAGAGTCAAGCAGGAAACAGTTACCCGTCCGATACAAGAGGTTTTCCGAAGCACATGTTTTATCCATCCGACACCTCCTGAAGTTGATGCTATAATAGGAGACGATTCTGAAGATGACTTACCCGATTTTGTAACGCATGGAGTGGTTTTCCAGAACTAGATTGTTGTTGATGTTCCTATTGTGATGCACATTTCTGAGTAATGTTTTGTTTTATTTTTGAAAAATAATTTCGCTCTGCCCAAGGCGAAAAGTATTTGTGTCGGGCTATGTTGAAAATAAATCCTTTTGCTCTGCCCAAGGCAAAAGAGAAAATGTCTGGGCTCTTTGTTTCAAGTATTGTCAATCATGAATAAAAATGTTATTTTGTCCACTACTGTTTTATTTTTCACTTTTTCTGGGAAATAGTAATGAAAATTAATTGGTAGTAATAGGAAAATATAATGATCTTTTGTTTCATTTGTACAACATTCATATTAATCGATTTCTAAAATAGAGCATAATCATATGTGCAGATTAATCCATGACTTAACCATTGAAAACAATGATCCTATACCCCCTCCCAACTTTGAATTCCCTGTGTTCAGAGCCGAGGAAGAGGATAGTGAAGAGATTCCTGTTGAAATTTCCCGTTTGCTTGAGCATGATGAAAAGACTATTCAGCCGTTTGCAGAGCCTATAGAGGTGATCAATTTGGGTGATGAAGAAGGTAAAAAGGAAGTTAAGGTCGGAGCATTGCTTATCCCAGAGGTCAAAGAGAAAATGTTGGAGCTTCTCAGAGAGTATGTTGATGTGTTTGCTTGGTCCTACCAAGACATGCCAGGTTTGGACAACAATATTGTGGAGCATCATTTGCCGTTGAGACCTGAATGTCCGCCGATTAAGCAGAAGTTGAGAAGGACTCGTCCCGATATGGCTGACAAGATCAAAGAAGAAGTTCAAAAGCAAATTAATGCAGGTTTCCTTGTTACATCGGTCTATCCTCCATGGTTAGCCAATATAGTGCCTGTTGCTAAGAAGGATGGCAAAGTTCGGATGTGTGTAGACTACAGAGATCTGAATAGAGCTAGCCCAAAGGATGATTTCCCATTACCACACATCGATGTATTGGTCGACAGTACCGCAAAGTTCAAAGTCTTTTCTTTCATGGATGGTTTCTCTGGTTATAATCAAATCAAGATGGCACCAGACGATATGGAGAAGACAACTTTCATTACACCTTGGGGAACATTTTGTTATCGGGTAATGCCGTTTGGTTTGAAGAATGCTGGTGCAACATACCAAAGGGCCATGACTGCTTTGTTCCATGATATGATGCATAAAGAGATAAAAGTGTATGTAGATGACATGATTGCCAAATCGCAAACTGAAGAGGATCATTTGGAACATTTGTTGAAGTTATTCCAGCGTTTGAGAAAGTATAAACTCCATCTGAATCCCAACAAGTTCACTTTTGGTGTTCGTTCTAGAAGACTTCTGGGTTTCATTGTCAATCAGAAAGGTATTGAGGTAGATCCTAATAAAGTCAAAGCTATTCGGAAAATGCCCGCACCCAAGACGGAAAAAGAAGTAAGAGGATTCCTTGGGAGACTGAACTATATTTCTAGATTTATATCTCATATGACTGCTACCCGTGGGCCGATTTTCAAGCTTCTCCGAAAGAACCAAGGATGTGTGTGGACAGAAGATTGTCAGAGAGCTTTTGATAGCATCAAGGAATATTTACTTGAACCTCCCATTTGATTCCTCTAGTGGAAGGAAGACCTTTGATTATGTACCTGACTATATTGGAAGATTCCATGGGATGTGTGCTTGGTCAACAAGATGAGACTGGAAGAAAGGAACATGCCATATATTATCTGAGTAAGAAATTCACAGACTATGAGTCAGATACTCAATGCTTGAGAAGACCTGTTGTGCTTTAGCTTGGGCTGCTCGCCGTCTACGCCAGTATATGATTAACCATACCACTTGGTTGATCTCCAAAATGGATCCGATCAAGTATATCTTTGAGAAGCCCGCCTTATCTGGAAGAATAGCCCGTTGGCAGCTGTTGTTATCTGAATATGACATTGAGTATCACACTCAGAAAGCAATCAAAGGGAGTATTTTAGCCGATCATTTGGCTCACCAACCAATTGAAGATTATCAATCCATCAAGTTTGACTTCCCAGATGAAGACGTTATGTACTTGAAAGCTAAAGATTGTGAAGAGTCGTTACCTGAGGAAGGACCTGATCCCGAATCCCGTTGGGGTTTGATATTTGACGGAGCTGTGAATTTTTATGGAAATGGAATTGGGGAAATCATCGTCACTCCCCAAGGTACTCATATCCCGTTCACGGCGAGATTGAAGTTCGACTGTACGAACAACATGGCTGAATATGAGGCATGTATTATGGGTCTCGAAGAAGCAGTGGATCTAAGGATTAAGATTCTTGATATTTACGGAGACTCGGCGTTGGTAATTAATCAAATCAAAGGAGAATGGGAGACTCGTCATCCTGGTTTGATCCCTTACAGAGATTATGCTAGAAGATTGTTAACCTTCTTCAACAAAGTGGAGTTACATCATATCCCTAGAGATGAAAACCAAATGGATGATGCTTTAGCTACTTTGTCTTCAATGTTTCAAGTGAATGGTTGGAACGATGTGCCTACAATCAGAGTTATGCGCCTCGATAGACCTGTTCATGTGTTCTCAGTAGAAGAGGTCACCGACGACAAACCGTGGTTCTATGACATTAAACGTGTTCTTCAAACTCAAGAGTACCTGCCTGGGGCATCCAATAAAGATAGGAAGACGTTGAGGAGATTAGCAAGCAGTTTCTTCCTCAATGAAGAAGTATTGTATAAGAGGAATTATAACATGGTCTTGCTCAGATGCGTAGACAGACATGAAGCAGACATGCTAATGCAAGAAGTACATGAAGGATCCTTTGGCACTCATGCCAACGGACATGCAATGGCTAAAAGGATGTTGAGAGCTGGTTACTATTGGATGACAATGGAATCCGATTGTTGCAAATATGTGAAGAAATGTCATAAATGCCAGATTTATGCGGATAAGATACATGTGCCACCGACCCTCCTCAATGTTATCTCTTCACCTTGGCCTTTCTCTATGTGGGGCATTGATATGATTGGAATGATTGAACCCAAGGCTTCAAATGGTCATCGTTTCATCTTGGTAGCGATCGATTATTTTACTAAATGGGTGGAAGCAACATCTTATGCTAATGTAACCAGACAGGTGGTAGTCAAATTTATCAAGAATCAGATCATTTGTCGATACGGCATCCCGAGCAAGATCATCACTGATAATGGTTCGAATCTGAATAACAAGATGATGAAAGAGCTTTGTGAAGAATTCAAGATTGAACATCATAATTCTTCTCCTTACAGGCCGAAGATGAATGGGGTTGTTGAAGCTGCCAACAAGAACATTAAAAAGATTGTCCAGAAGATGGTGGTAACTTATAGAGATTGGCATGAAATGCTTCCGTTTGCTTTACATGGATACCGTACTTCAGTTCGAACTTCAACAGGTGCAACCCCATTTTCTCTGGTTTATGGTATGGAAGCAGTACTCCCCGTGGAGGTTGAGATTCCGTCTATGAGAGTGTTAATTGAAGCTAAACTTTCTGAGGATGAATGGTGTCAAAGTAGATATGATCAGTTGAATTTAATTGAAGAAAAGAGATTGACAGTGTTGTGTCATAGTCAATTATATCAGCAGAGAATGAAGAAGGCTTTTGATAAGAAGGTTCGACCACACGAGTTCAGAGAAGGTGACCTTGTGCTCAAAAAGATATTATCTTTCCAACCTGATTCTAGGGGCAAGTGGGCTCCGAATCATGAAGGACCGTATGTCGTTAAGAAAGTTTTTTCCGGAGGTGCCATGATTCTCACGAATATGGACGGTGAAGAGCTCCCGCGTTCCGTGAACGCCGACGCAGTAAGGAAGTATTACACCTAGTTTTGAGTTGTCAGTTCGCTAAGTTGAAAACCCGAAGGGGCGGCTTAGGCAGGCTTTTGGTCAAACCGGCTGTGGCATTTGAGCACATTTCGGAATTCGAAGTTGTTAGGGAGAATAGTGATCATTGTTTTTGTGTAACCCTTTCTTTCGTGTACTATTTCCCAAACTTTTGTAAACCGTTGGAGTCGCGTTGTTAGCGAACTACCATCTTATTAATGAAATTTGAGCATTTACCTTTTGTGGGCAAAATTCTAATTTTTACGGCAATATTTGAAACAAAGTTATTTAAAATATCCTTATTTTAAAAAATATGTCGTGAATAATGAAAGGAATATTAACAGTTGTTCCGAGGATGGTCAAGCCATGAAATGCAAAACAATACAGTAATTTATCCTTGCATGATGAACATGTTTTCCTTCAAAATCGTCACGAGGTGTTGGTTGTGTAAACTTTTGTTTCTAATGGTACTAAGTTTGGTGACTCCCCAGCTTTTCCAATTAAGCGTTGTTTTGGTTATCTTTATTTGAGCAGATTTCTGAAGTGTGGTACGCTTTGTCTCATGCTAGTGGTCTATTGGTGTTAGAAGATTGGATTCGATACCTTTCTCCCAGAAGATTTGAGTCTTGTAGCGTGATACGCTCTGACGTTGCTTTGTGGTTCCAGTTCCAATTATTTTCCGTCTCTTCAAGATTGGCCGAGTATCTATTATGTTGTGATATCTTATTATCTTCAAGATATTTCGCCTGCCTGTTTTGTCAGCATAACATTCATTCATTCATTTACACTTATATCACGCATGCATATTCGCATTTTTCCGTCGATTTTGGGTCGTATACCTTGTTTATGTTTATTAAGACAATGTACATGTTCTTTCCAAGTAGAATGTTAGCTTAGGCAGAAAATGTGCTTCCTTTCTAAATTCCCCAACTGAGCTAATCCTCGTGGATGATTTTTTTTGATTTAGCCTTCCTTGTCCATTTCTGGATAGGATGAACCCCCAATCGAGTTATTTTCTCATTGGGTGGAGTCTTGTTTGACTGTCTTCTCTCTGGTTTATTCCTGGTGGGAGTTGTTGTCTCTTGCATAGGCTATCTTGTGGTTTTCTCCAAGCTAGACAACCTAGACAAATGGTGCATTTATTTTGCACATTTAAGTATTTGATCTCCTCGGGAAGGATCTATTCATGGTTCCCTTTGACGAACATTTTATTCTCTGACAATGTTATCACAATTTTCTTCTGAATTAACTTTTGGAAAACGACAAGCGGCAACTCTTCATGAGCAACTTGTACGTTATTTTTCTTCGGAAAACGACAAGCGGCAGCTCTTCATGAGCAGCTTGTACGTTATTATTCTTCGGAAAAACGACAAGTGGCAGCTCTTCATGAGCAACTTGTACGTTACTTCTCTTCGGAAAACGACAAGCGGCAGCTCTTCATGAGCAACTTGTACGTTATTTTTCTTCGGAAAACGACAAGTGTCAGCTTTTCATGAGCAACTTGTAAGTTATTTTTCTTCGGAAAATGACAAGTGGCAGCTCTTCATGAGCAACTTGTGCGTTATTATCTTTGGAAAATGACAAGCGACAGCTCTTCATGAGCAACTTGTACGTTATTTTTCATTGGAAAATGACAAGTGGCAGCTCTTCATGAGCAACTTGTGCGTTATTATCTTTGGAAAACGACAAGCGGCAGCTCTTCATGAGCAGCTTATACGTTATTATTCTTCGGAAAAACGACAAGCGGCAGCTCTTCATGAGCAACTTGTGCGTTATTATTTTTGGAAGACAGTAAGTGGGAGCTTCTTTATCTGAGCAGCTTGTATGTCATAGTTTTTTTTGGAAGACAGCAAGTGGCAGCTTCTTTATTTGAGCAGCTTGTATGTCATAGTTTTTTTGGAAGACAGCAAGTGGCAGCTTCTTTATTTGAGCAGCTTGTATGTCATAGTTTTTTTGGAAGACAGCAAGTGCAGCTTCTTTATTTGAGCAGCTTGTATGTAATAGTTTTTTTGGAAGACAGCAAGTGGCAGCTTCTTTATTTGAGCAGCTTGTATGTCATAGTGTTTTTGGAAGACATCAAGTGGCAGCTTCTTTATTTGAGCAGCTTGTATGTCATAGTTTTTGGAAGACAACAAGTGGCAGCTTCTTTATTTGAACAACTTGTATGTCATAGTATCTTTGAACGATAGCAAGTGGCAGCTTCTTTATTTGAGCAGCTTGTGTATCTACAACCATATTATTATTTCAGCATTAATTGGTATCTCTCCGGAAATCTCGCAGAGAAGTTTGTTATGAATCTTTACCTTCAGAAGTCGGTAATCCATTATCAGCAATTTGGTACATCTTTTGTCTATCTTTGACCTTGAGTTGTGAACCCACTGTTATTTTGGGTCAATAATCTGTTTTGTGGCCTATGCAACATGCCTTCATTGTTAGGATCAGAGGTCATTTTTTCTCAAATTTTATTCGCCGTCAAGAGTCTATCATTTGAAGTCAATGGCTCATTTCCCCAGTAGTCTATAATCTATGTTACTGTGTTTTGTTGGTGTTTGGTTTCTCTAGCATTATCTTGTCTCATACAATATCATTCTCTGTGAATTTAAATACTACATTCATATCACAAACATAATGGCGGAATCTTAGGGCAAAATTTGCGTATTATGTATTTAAGTACCTTCAATCTCGTCGAGACGAAGATTTTAATCTTCATATCTCCGGATAGAAGAAACTTAAATAGGGGCAGCTGTCATACCCCAAATTTTGACCTAAGATACCACCTCCCATCTGCATTGTTACATAGCAAGCGTTCGCAAGCGTTTCAATCTATTTTTGCCAATTCTCAAGTCAGATTTCAAAAATTCATAACTTCTTCAAATTTCAATTTTTTAGTGGTTCTTTTACATATGATTCTCCTCTGCAACAACTACAATTTTTCTTTACAAGTCAAGAGATGATTATGCTTTGAAGATCCACCAAAAAATAGAAACGTTAGAAATTGTTGTGAATTTAATGAAATTTAACTGGTTTTGCCTGGCTTTGTTAAAACTTGTTTTTTTTTCATTTTTTTATGATCTTTCTTTTATATTTATTTTTCATAAAAAGAAAATCCTAAAAAATATTTAGTTCATGCTATTTTCATTTTATTTATGTTTTTATTCAAAATATTCAAAATATAAAAATAAAAAAATTAGTTTCCTTAAGTTTCATTTAGTTTTTTTCCTTGTATTATTTAAGTTAAAATTATAGTCTTTTAGATTTAATTTAGTAAAAAAAATCTCTCAAAAAAATAGTAATTTCACATTCTTTTATTTTTATTTTGCAAGTTCTTTATGTTAATTTAAAATTATCAAAAAAAATCTTAGTTACATATAATTTATATATTTTGCATCACTTTATTTGAAAAAAACCAAAAAAATTTAATATCTTTTTTTTATTTCACTTTTATGTTTTTCAGTTTAGTTTTACCAACAGTTATTTTATTATTATTTTCATTGTTGTTTGTTATTAATATTGTTATGCTATGAGTTTGTTCTTTGCTGCACAACATATGTCCAAAACTGCATGGTCCCTGCGTCTGCTGCCCAACTAACGGTCACATCTGCTGCCTCCACCACCAAAAAAATGTTAAACACCAGTCCAAAAAACCTGTGCACATCTGTCCAAGAATTGCCTCAAATGGCACACACCAAAACTGTATCAGAAAAGTACCGAAATCAGATTGTTCCATATGTTCAAACTCACCAAAATCTTCCCTCCCAAAACCTCATTCTTTCACTATAAAAGCAGGCAGTTATGCATGTTTTAAGGGGGCGTAAAAAAAAGAGATAGTTCACAGAAAGAACCACAAATTGCAAAACTGCAAGCAAAAACCTGCAAGTTCTCACACTTGTAAAACCTGTTTCGAACCAAGCACAAACCTGCAAATTCTCACACTTGCCAAGCCTGTTTCGAACCAAGTATAAGCCTGCCCTCCTCACCAAATCCTGTTTTGAACCAAGCAGGATAACCTGCATAACTCAAGCCTGCCTTCCTTACCAAAACCACAAACTGCAAACAGCGAGCCTAGTCAAAAATACCAACAAACCATAACTCAAATCCTATTTCGAACCAAGCAACATTTACTCTCTATTACAAGATTTTCCAACAAGATATTCAGAAGAGCAGGAGGAATTAAAAAGCATATTACCTCATCTCTGGATTTCTCTATTATTTCATTGTCAAAAATCGAAACCATCAGACTTGCTCTGATCTTGTAAGTCTCCCTACTTTTTTTCTCAAAAAAATCTGTTGCCATGCTTGTCATAATGATATATGCTGTGAACTAAATGTTGTTGCTGCATTTTTGTTGTTGTTGATGTTTCAATAAATCAGAACCCCTTGAGTTTGTTATTTATGATTCTCTTGCTATGAATATTTGTTGCCTTGTTGATTTGATGGTTAACTGCATGAAAAATTGGAAATAGTGTTAGTATTCGATTTCGATTTAGGGGAGGCAGAATTCGAAACCAGTAGCAGTGGTGTTGTTCGTTTTTTATTTAGGTAGAGTTCGAAACCAGTAGCAGTGGTGTTGTTCATTTTGATTTAGGAAGAATTCGAAACCAGTAGCAGTGGTGTTGCTCGTTTTTGATTTAGGTAGAGTTCGAAACCAGTAGCAGTGGTGTTGTTCATTTTGATTTAGGAAGAGTTCGAAACCAGTAGCAGTGGTGTTGTTCGTTTTGATTTAGGAAGTGTTTGAAACCTGTAGCAGTGTTGTTGTTCATTTTTGATTTAGAGAGTGAGAAGAGTTCGAGTTGATGGAGCAGGATTCATTGTTGGTGTTGTTCGATTTCGTTTTAGAGGGAATTCGAAGAGGAAAAAAGAGAGTTCGAAAGAGAGAATTCGAAGAGAGAAAAGCAGAGTTTGAAAGAGAGAATTCGAAGAGAGAAAAGCAG
Source organism: Vicia faba (assembly GCA_948472305.1). Lineage (NCBI taxonomy): Eukaryota > Viridiplantae > Streptophyta > Magnoliopsida > Fabales > Fabaceae > Vicia > Vicia faba. The sequence goes on from OX451739.1 coordinate 487,696,152, forward strand.
AGTTCGAAAGAGAGAGTTCGAAGAGAGAAAAGCAGAGTTCGAAAGAGGGAGTTCGGAGAGGAAAAAAGAGAGTTCGAAGGAGATTTGTTCGATTTTGATTTCAATCCCATGCTGGACCTTTTATTTTGTTTTCAGCTCATTTCCCATATATCCTGTCAATTGTAAATCTGGAGCTGGCTGTAACCAAAACAAAACCTTGGGTCCCATTTCATTTAGGCTTTAGCGCCCAGTACTTCATGCTTACCATATATTTTCATTTACCCTCTTATTCTTTTGATTTCCTTATCTCTTTTGGTTTAAAAAAATTAAATAATCACATAGTTTTAGACAAAACCCAATTAATTAGTTTAGTCTTATAATTTATTTAAATCTTAATATTTCGTTTGGTCAGCATGTTAGTTAATTTTGTTAGTTTTTTAACTAGTCTTTTATTGATAAATTTCTAAGTTATCTCTTTGAATTTATTCCCCCTTATGATGTTCCTCCCATGATACATGTTGGTTGAGTTTGTGATAATTTCGATTCCATGGCTTCTCTCTTAGTTTTCTTTAAAAAAAAATCTCGTTTGTTTATACTTTTAGTTTTAATCTTCATGTTGCTTGCAAAATCCAAGGGAATTGTTTAATTTTATCGACTTCATGTCATCAACAAACATTGTGCGAATACCCTCATTTCATTAAAAACTTAGGATAATTTTCCCAAATATTCAATCTTTCAAAACTCACACCTTTTAAGTCAAAACTTCGACATTAGGTCGCCGTATCTTCAAAAACTCGTCCATACCCATTTTTGGCCAAAACAATTTATTTTTAATCAAACAAACTTTTTAATAAAACAGATATTTCAAAAGGTTCCTATAGAATACTATAGATACATTGGGTGCTAATACCTTCCCATTGTATAACCAACCCCCGAACCTTAGACCTCTTTTCAAAAATGCCTTGTATATTCATTACTTTTAAAGTATTATTTTACATTGCATATTTTAGGGTTTTATTTCGCTCTTTTCCCTTTTCCCTTGGAAATAATAAAGCGCGGTGGCAACTCTTGCTTTTGTGAGACGAATTAATTAATAGTTCGATCTCCGATTTACCCAGCTACATTTTTTATCGCTACAACAGTTTACATATTCACCAACTTCTGAAAACAGTTTACGGGTGCTTCCAAACATGGATGTCAATCTATCGCTTGTTTAGACTCAACTTCTGAAAACAGTTTACGGGTGCTTCCAAACATGGATGTTAACTTATCGCTTGTTCAGACTCAACTTCTGAAAACAGTTTACGGGTGCTTCCAAATATGGATGTCAATCTATCGCTTGTTCAGACTCAACTTCTGAAAATAGTTTACGGGTGCTTCCAAACATGGATGTCAATCTATCGCTTGTTCAGACCCAACTTCTGAAAACAATTTACGGGTGCTTCCAAATATGGATGTCAATCTATCGCTTGTTCAGACTCAACTTCTGAAAACAGTTTACGGGTGCTTCCAAATATGGATGTCAATCTATCGCTTGTCCAGACTCAACTTCTGAAAACAGTTTACGGGTGCTTCCAAACATGGATGTCAATCTATCGCTTTTTCAGACTCAACTTATGAAAACAGTTTATGGTTGCTTCCAAATATGGATGTCAATCTATCGCTTGTTCAGACTCAACTTCTGAAAACAGTTTACGGGTGCTTCCAAATATGGATGTCAATCTATCGCTTGTTCAGACTCAACTTCTGAAAACAGTATACGGGTGCTTCCAAATATGGATGTCAATCTATCGCTTGTTCAGACTCAACTTCTGAAAACAGTTTACGGGTGCTTCCAAATATGGATGTCAATCTATCGCTTGTTCAGACTCAACTTCTGAAAACAGTTTACAGGTGCTTCCAAACACGGATGTTAATCTATCGCTTGATCAGACTCAACTTCTGAAAATAGTTTACGGATTCTCCAAACACGGATGTTAATCTATCGCTTGTTCAAATTCAACTTTTGAAAACAGTTTATGGATGCTTCCCAACTTGGATGTTAATTTATTGCTTATTCCGACCCCCAGCTCAGAGATGTTCCAAACATGGATACCTTTCTGATACTCACCCACTCACCTATGACATACAGTTCAACAAACATTCTTGGATGGCATCTTTAAGCCCATCTCCGACAAGATTCTGTAACATTCCTGGATGGCATCTTTAAGCCCATCTCCGACAAGATTCTGTCACATCTCCAAATGGCATCTTTAAGCCCGTTCCCTCAACTATTCTTTGACGAGTGCAAATTTTTTGGGCACTCTAGTGTCCAATCATCTTTTACCTTCGAGTCGCGAATGGAAAAACTTCCAATCTAACTCTTCAGGTTCAAGAAGATTGAACAGGGGCAACTGTTGTACCCCAAAATTTTCCCTCTCAATTCTCAAGGCTTTTCTTACAAGGATTTCAAGGTTCAAGCTTAAACAAGTGCATTGGGATTTTCCAGTACCAAAATTAAAAGGAAACTGTCAAAAAGGGGGAAAACAGATAAAATTAATATTTTGACAAATTTGGATAAAAACAAGTGTTTTTCGATTCAGCACCCTTCGATTGACTCTTGTCCTCCTTCAATTGCTTAAAATGGCTACTAGCGTGCCTCTTTCGCCTGGGCCTGTAACTTCTCGTTGCAGGCTTCGTTTGTGCCTTTTGCTGCCTGCGTGCTTGCAATTAAATGCCATGACCTACTGGCCACACATGCCCCCTGCAAGGAAACCCTTTTCGATTCACCAAACGTGCTGCCTGCAAGCCTACTTCGATTTGGACAAGTTTACTACCTACAAGCCTGCTTCGACTGGACAAGTTTGCTGCCTGCATGCTGAAGGAAAATTGCGATCAAAAGCGCAGCGGAATTTAAAATTTTCCTTTAGCGATCCTTACGACTGAATATGGTCAGTGATAGAAATATTTACCTCTTGTGGCGATTCAGACCTTTGATGTTGTGATCACGAGCGTTGATGAAGAACAACGCCTATACTCAGTCCACACGAACAGATCACTTCTGGTCACAGTGCTAGCTGATCATGAACGGAAACCTTGAGTGAGAGAGAGAATCAAAAACGAAATTGCATCAAGTGAAATTGCTTCATCACAGGGGATCTATTTATAGAATCACTCGTGTGGGCTACAAGCTAAAAGCCCAATTAAGGCTATAAGCTAAAAGCCCAATTAAGCTCATGGACATCATACCTTATGATGTACCATATATCACTTATCCACGTGGTACCTTACCACTTTCCGTATTACACTTAAATGCACCGTATCTTACGGTGTTCCTTATTTATTCTATCTCTCATCAACCTGTCCTTATGTGTGTGACCCTGTAGGTTTTCGCGACGTTGGCAATTATATTAAATCACACATTTAATATAATAAACAGTGAGCGGTATCTAGCAACACATCACTGTTACCCAAGTCACGAAAATGTCATGTGATCTGACCAAACCTTTTCCGTGATAATATTTGTGTTGTACAATTACCCTTTTGCCCTCATGTCTATATTGAACACAAGGCATACACTGTGTCACCCTTGTCCAGTTCAATATTGGGCCCTTAGACATTTATCCTGTTATGCAGGATGAGCAAATTCCATCTAGGTCACTCATGTCCCTTAGCATGCTTTGTGAAGTACCCATCAACCGTCTTTATAGTCATCCAGTTACCGATGACGTTTGATCAGCAATAAAGTACTTGACTCTACATCTAGGGTCCATAGTGGTTTCAGGTCGAAGGGTAGCATACACCATTATCATCATGAGAATAACTTATGACACTTTGCATAACATTCTATGTAGTATTCTCATAGCGGGTCAATCCAATATAAATATTACTCCTAATATTCATACCTATGTCAAGACTTGATAACTCCTTATCTATGATCCATGAGATGTGATCATCAATCTATCTTCATAATAATCTTAATGCTTTAATGTTATCCCACTTCACATTAAAGCTTGACTACGGATACTTTAAGAATAGTGTCTTATGTTTAATGGGATCTCATGATTAAGTCACACTTAACATTTCATTAAACAAATAAACCATTCTAGGGACTTTATTATTTTGGAAAGAAAACATAATAAAGAAATGCCTTTTATTATTAATAAATAATTCGATACAAGTACCAAAAGTATTGGCCTCTAGGGCTTACACCAACACATGCTTGCTTTGTTTTGACAAGTTTCGATGGGACAAGGTAACCATCTCTATGCATCCTTCGAATCCACTTGCACCAAGGGCCTCTTGCAGACTTTACCTCTCATAAGCTTCGTTTGATCCAAGAGATATCTTCATATAAGATTTGACTAAGTTCTTGCTTCCCTTGAAAAAGCGCCCTTCAATTCAGAAGCCAGGAACTTCCCTCATGCTAAAAAGACACAAGGCAATGACTCCCTTTATGTTTGTTTCGATCCACATGCTTCGATTGGGCAACATGCTTCCTTCGAACACGAGCTTTCGATTGGGCAATATGTTTGCTTTGATCCAAGCTTCGACTGGGCATTAGCTTCCTTCGAGTAAGTTTGTTTCGACCACAAGCTTCGACTGAGGCAAAGGCTTCCTTCGAACAGGTGTGCTTCGATCTCACTCTTGCATTCGACACAAGACCAAATTTCGTTTGCCAGGCTATGTTGCGTCCAAATCTTTACATAATCAGAAGTTTGTACAAGGGTTTTAAACTTTGTCTTTTAGATACTACTATTCTTGGTTAAAGGCTACATACTCTTTCTTTTCATAGATAGTACTTTAGTCACAAAATCAGCTTTCAACCTGATTTTGGTATGAGCACAAGCAAGGCCAGAAGCATAAATCACATCTTCTGCACCCCAACTACCAAGAGGCCCCCCACATGTACCTTCACGTTACATTATTTTATCATTTATTTGCAAGTCTGGCTTTGGACAACTTGTCCATTCTTTCTCTATAAATAGAGGAACATTTACAAAGCTAGGGGAGGATCTTTGGACCAGAGGAACGAATCTCCCAAATTTTCTCAAACACAACAAAACTCTCAAGTTCATCAACACTTGAGAAATCAAAACCCAGAATCCCAAACACTCACCTCTTTCGATTCTGAAGAACACCCCACACATAGAAGTTTGTTCAAACTCAAAGACAACCTTCTGTGACAACTCTTCGAACCAAAAGCAAACCCCCTGTGACTACTCTTCGAATTCCAGAAATGTCCAGGTAGCAGTTCAACTTCGAATCCCACATCCATTCAAGGCCTGAAGCAAGGTAAGTTATTCTTACCTTTGAACTTTTCGTTTCATGGCATAATAATTTTCCCTTTCGTTTGAAACATGTACATACCATTGTTCCTTTCGTTTCCACCCTTGTAACATATTTTTCAGAGCTAACTCTTTCGTTTTTGCTTTCTGTTTACCTGAACTTGCTTTAACTGTTAAACTGTTTACCAAACAAATACTAGCATGGCCTCAGGCCATGTTGCCATTTAATGCTTTAAATGAAAGAAACAGGAAACAGGAAATAGGAAACGAAGCTTCTGGCTTCTATCCTCTTTCTCCAAGTCGAACGAAGGAGACAACCAGGAGGAAAACCATACACTGACTTCCAGGCTCAGTCGAAAGGCATTCCCTCACTGCTTTCAACCTCTAGTCGAAGAAGACAACAAGGCAGAACCAGAAGGCTTCGCCATACACTGACTTCCAAGCCAGTCGAAAGACAGAACCTCACTGGTGATGGCCCCAATCGAAGGAGGCCAACAGAATGCAAGTCGAAGGGTGCTACTGCCTGGGTCGAAAGACACTAATTTTTCTTACTTTTATCTTATTTTTTCCTTCATATTTTTTATGCCTTTCGATATGGTTGTAATAGCATAGGATTTTATCTTGCTGCATTTTATTTACTTTGTACAAATGCTAGTAATTAGGCGTGTATGGTAAGATAAAATCAACAAGTAGACAACCTAAAAATCAAAGACAAATGCATGCAATAAAACACACTTGCACACAAACACCCCTTAGGGTATCTCCACTTGGTTGCCTAAACAAATGGGCCATGTTATGTGTAGCGGTGAAAATCGGAGATCAAGCTATTAATTAACTTGACTCACAAAAGCAAGAGTCGCCACCGCGCTTTATTATTTCCAAGGGGAAAGGGAAAAGAGCAAAATAAAACCCTAAAAAAACGTGCAATGTAAAGTAAAAATACAATGCGTTTTTTGAAAGAGATCAAGAGTTCGGGGGTTGGTTATGCAATGGGAAGGTATTAGCACCCAATGCATCTGCGGTACTCCGCAGGAACCTTTTGAAATATCTGTTTTTTTGGTTTAAAATTGTTTGTTATATACAAGGGTGTATTTATCTACAACTATGTTTGTTTAAGGGAAAAAATGAGTTTTTTATTATTGCGTTCGTGAGGGTTTCGCGACCCTTTGCCTACGTATCCAATGAAGGAATTAAAACACCGTAGTTCCTCTAGAAAAAAGTTGATTTGTTTGTGTTTTTTTAGTGGGCGACATTAATGCACACATTCTAGCAATAGGCATGGCCGGTATCGCGGTAGAACGGGAATAACATGCCCTTGGGGGGAGTTTTGATTTGTTGAGTGTTTTTGCGTGTTTTAAAGTATTTTCAAGTAATGATTAAAGAGTGTTTTTGATTTTTTTTGTTTGTTTATTTGTTGATTTTATCTTGCCTAATTACTAGCATTTGTACAAAGTAAAAAAAATGCAGAAAGATAAAAACCTACGCTATTACAAACATCAAAAAGCATAAAAAATATGAAGGAAAAGGAAAAGTAAGAAAAATGGGTGTCTTTCGACCCAGGCAGGAGCATCCTTCGACTGGCATTTTGTTGGCCTCCTTCAATTGGGGCTGGCAGCAGCAAAGTCACGTCTTTCGATTGGGACTTTGGCAGAGGCGAAGTCCTGTCCTTCGATCGGGCTTTGGCAGTAGTAAGGTCATACATTTTGATTGGAGCTTGGCAGAGGCGAAGTCCTGTCCTTCGATTAGGCAAAGGCAGGGGCGAAGTCCTGTCTTTCGACTGGGGGCTGGCACCAGTGACTTGTATCCTTCGACTGGGGCTGGCACCAGTGAGGTTCTATCCTTCGATTGGCCTGGAAGTCAGTGAGTTGTATCCTTCGATTGTCCTGGAAGTCAGTGAGGGGATGTCTTTCGATTGGACATGGCTTGCCTCCTGGTTGTCTCTTTCGTTCGACCTGAAAAAAGAGGTTAGAAGCCAGCAGCTTCGTTACCTATTCCTGTATCCTGTTTCTTTCATTTCAAACATTAAATGACAACATGGCCTGAGGCCATGCTAGTAAAACAGTTTAATAATTAAAGCTAATTCAAGTAAATAGTAAGCAGAACGAAAGAGGTAGTTCTGAAAAATATGTTAAAAGGGGTGGAATCAAAGAAACAGTATGTACATGCTCGAAGCGAACAAAGGTGTTATTTACATGTTATGGCATTAGATGAAAAGTTCAAGGGTAAGAGTGACTTACCTGGCTTCAGGCTGGAACGTGTGATGGGCCTTGAGTGGTGGCTATGTGTGTTGGGTTCGAAAGAGGGGGCCAACAGTTGCGCTGGGAATCCTAGATTCGAAGAAAGGGAAAAAGCAAGTGTGCTTCTTTGATTCGAAGGAGACTGAAGTGTAGTTATTCTTCAGAATCGAAGGGAGTAAGTGTTTGGGTATTCTGGGTTTGTTCTCATAAGTATTGAAGGGACTTGAGAGATTTTTGTGTTTGGGAAATTTGGTGTTTTTGAGAATGTGTGTTGATGCTCTTCAGAATCAAAGGAGACTGAAGTGTGTGGGATTCAGTTTTTTTTTATTTTCTCAAGTGTTTATGAACTTTGAGAATTTTTCTGGGTTGGAGAAAATTGGGGAGAGATTCGTCTGGCCCAAAGTCCTCCCTTGAACATGTTGTGGAGCCTTGTATTTATAGGCGAGGTGGCTGAAGGTTTGATATGGTTTTGGAGGGAAAACAAAATAATGTTTGAACAGTTTAGGAATAATGTTTCGATCCTTTCTTCTACGCAGCTCTTGTGCACTCCTTTTTAGGCAAGTACAGGACTGTTGTAGCAGGCTCAGCAGTGTTTTGGAGCGTAGTGGCTGGTTGGTGCAGGACTGTGCATAGCAGCGCAGTAGTGTTTGTTGCATGGCAGTACAGTGGTCCAACTTGTGAATTGAAGGAGGCTGTATTGCCCATCGAAGCTTGTGAATCGAAGGGGGACTACATTGCCCATCGAAGCTTGTGGATCAAAGGGGAACTATTTCCCAATCGAAGCTTGTGTTCGAAGGAAGCAATGTTGCCGAATCAGAGGCTATGGATCGAAAGAAGCAATCTTGCCCAATCGAAACATGTTTGCAGGCAGTAAACTTGTCCAAATCGAAATAGGCTGGCAGGCAGCAAACTCGTCCAATCGAAATAGGCTGGCAGGCAGCAAATTTGTCCAAATCGAAGTAGGCTGGCAGGCAGCAAATTTGTCCAAATCGAAGTAGGCTTAAACTTGCATTCGAAGGAGGTTTTGAGTTCAGAATGAAGGACATGCCCAAGTTGCATTCGAAGGATACCTGTCAGCACATGAAATCAAAGAAACAAAAACACACATTTCGTGCTTGATTAGAAGTTAGTGATACATAGGCTAAGAATGTTCAAAACACTTGACAATTTCTGCATAATCAATGCTCAAAGGTGAGAGGTTGAAAACCAATTGTATTTAGTGACCTTGACTTTTGTATAAAAATGCAAAAATGCAAATGGGATCTTAGGTCAAAAATTGGGGTACAACAGCTGCCCCTATTTAAGTTTCTTCTATCTGACGAGATTGAAGGGACTTAAATATAGAATACACAATTTTTGGCCTTAAGATACCGCAATTATGTTTATGATATGATATGAATGTGATGTTTTGAATTTTATGGGGAATGACGCCATATGAGACAAACTATGCTGGAGAGACCAAGCACATTATACAGTAATCATATAGAGGAAGAGATTATAATTCCACTGGGGAAACAGAGTCATAGACTTCAAATGAAAGACTCTTGAATGATTTACATCAGTACTGTGACTGGAAAAGGAAATGATTGACATCAGTACTGTGACTGGAAAAGAAAATGATTGACATCAGTGCTGTGACTGGAAACAGAAATGATTTACATCAGCACTGTGGCTGGAAAACAAATGATTGACATCAGCACTGTGGCTGGAAAACAAAATGATTGACATCAGTACGGAGACTGTAAAATGATTGTCATTCGTACTGAGACTGGAGATAAACATCTCTGACTTTTGAATTTTACCAAGAACGGTAACACATTTCTTCTTTAACCAAGATATCACTTGAAAAGGGTAAAATAACAAACTTCCCTACGGGACTTTTTCGAAGGGATGCCATTTGCTGAGTAGACATTATTGTTGGGGATACACAAGCTGCTCAAATAAAGAGGCCGTCACTTGCTTCCTTCCAAAAATACTGACATACAAGCTGCTCATGACGACTCCGCCACTTGTTGCCAATAACCCACAAGCTACTCATAAAGAAGCTGCCACTTGCTGTATTCAAAGAATATTAAAGCACACAAGCTGCTCATGAAGAGTCTGCCACTTGTTGCCAATAACGCACAAGCTGCTCATAAAGAAGCTGCCACTTGTTGTCTTCAAAGAAAATTAAAGCACACAAGCTGCTCATGAAGAGTCCGCCACTTGTTGCTTATAACCCACAAGCTGCTCATGAACTTGCCATTTTCCGTACAAGCTGCTCATGAAGAGCTGCCACTTGCCATTTTCCATACAAGCTGCTCATGAAGAGCTGCCACTTTCCATTTTCCATACAAGCTGCTCATGAAGAGCTGCCACTTGCTATTTTCCATACAAGCTGCTCATGAAGAGCTGCCACTTTCTATTTTCCATACAAGCTGCTCATGAAGAGCTGCCACTTGCCATTTTCCGTACAAGCTGCTCATGAAGAGCTGCCACTTGCCATTTTCCGTACAAGCTGCTCATGAAGAGCTGCCACTTGCTATTTTCCATACAAGTTGCTCATGAAGAGCTGCCACTTGCTATTTTCCATACAAGCTGCTCATGAAGAGCTGCCACTTTCTATTTTCCATACAAGCTGCTCATGAAGAGCTGCCACTTGCTATTTTTCGTACAAGCTGCTCATGAAGAGCTGCCACTTGCCATTTTCCGTACAAGCTGCTCATGAAGAGCTGCCACTTGCCATTTTCCAAAGATGTCAATAACATACAAGTTGTCCATGAAGATACTGCCGCTTGCTGTTTTGAAAAGATGTTGATAACATACAAGTTGTCCATAAAGAGATTGCCGCTTGCTGTTTTGAAAAAATGTTGATAACATACAAGTTATCCATGAAGAGACTGCCGCTTGTTGTTTTCTCAAAGATACCCATAAAATATCGTGAAGATACTGCTGGAGGTGAGAATCAATAGTTTCATCGGAGATGGACAAACTGCTCATGAAGAGACCGCCATTTGTCATAACATGAAGAAAATCAGAAATAATCAAACTGCTCAAATAAAGAGTCAGTCGCTTGTTGTCACGTCGATATTCCAAAAGAAGATTGTGATAACACTACTAGGGAATAAAGTTCATCTTCAATGGGGAACCATGAATAAATCCTTCTTGAGGAGACCAAGTATTTACATTGCAAAATAAATGCACTCTCCATCTAGGTTTCACAGCCTAGAGAGATCCACAGGGTATCGTTCACAAGAGACAAAGCTCAATCCAGGAATGAACTGGAGAGAAAACAGTCAAACAAGACTTCATCCAATGAGGAAACAACTAAAATGGGGATTTATCCTATCCAGAGATGGAAAAGGAAAGCTAAAGCAAGATTCTTCCACGAGAGTTAACTCAGTGGGGAATTAGAAAGAAGGCGCACTTTCTGCTTAAGTTGACACTCTATTTGGAAAGATCAAATACGCTCTTTGAATAGACATAACCAAGGTATACGAACTCAAAGACATCAACAAATATCAATGTGTGTGCATGATGCAAGTATGAATGAATGAATGTCATGTATATGCTGACAAAACAGACAGAAGATGATAAGACATCCCAGTACAACCCGACACTCGGCTAATCTCAACAGGATGGGAACATTACTGGAGATAGAAAACAAAAGCCATCATTGGAGCAAAGTCCTTTTACAAGGCTTAAATATCTCTAGAGTGGAAGATATTTTCAAGTAGAAAACCCAAAGTCCAGTCTTCTATCGTTAACAATTTGTTGAAAGGATAACAATACAAACAATGTTTCAGTTGGAAAAAGTCATGCTTAGCTGGAGATACTGGGAACACCACCCTCTGATAATGTGTGCAAAACATATCTTGACAAATCTGGATTGCCCCTGGGACTAATTTTGGATGCCCCAAGTTTACTGCTGATAAGCTGCATGTTGCTCGACGATTCTTGCGAATAACTTCACTTCTAAAATGCCCCAAGCTATATGGTTGATGAGGAGAAATCGTCTCAAGAGGATTTTACAAAAGACCTGGCATTCATCATGCTCTGGTGTCTTCAAACTCTTAGAGAGATTCATCAAATCTTGACGTGATTACCCCGGATTGACTGTAGTTGGCACAACAAAGTCTTCAAATTTTGCCCCAAAAGAGTAAACAAGTTGGGAAAGCATTAACTGGGAGAAGCAACATGTTTATGCTCAAGGTCTTCAGGTGACATGCCCCTAGATATGATTTTATTCTTGAAATGATCCTCCAATTACTCAACATAGTTTCAGGCCTCGAAAGAATAAAATCATCATGGTGCTTATATGTGAGCTTCCTTGATATCAAACAAAAGTTTTGCAGTTAGAAAAAGTTTATTATGAGAATGAAAATTCTAATGCAACAATTATGTAAGTCTTGAATATTTTGAAAAGATATCGCACAAATTTTGAAAGTTAGAGCACCATTTATTTTTGTGTAGGAAAAAACAATATGATACCAACATAACTATTTAGAACATTCATGGGAGTCAGGAATACTATCTCATTGAAGTATGCTTTCAAAATAACCTTGCTTCAATTAGGACTTTTGAAGGTTGTAACGTGGCTTGGTTCACGGTTTAAGAAACAAAGGATAAAGGCTCAAATGTATTTGTACCCACCCGTTCTTCGTGATGTTATCCAACCCTATGTTCAGTTAATTCAACATGAGTGTTCATCTCTCAAAAGGATTTTGTGACAGTTAAAGAAACGACGAGGCTTTCGGGGTAGAAACCACCCTTATGTCTTCGTGTTTGTAGTCACCAATTTGTTCTTTGCTGAGGACCTTTCTTTGTAGTCCTTTTCTTTGCAAATCCTATTTTCCCTAACTTTTGCCTGAACTAATTCTTTTGAATTGATAGTCCAGCGGGATGCCTTAATTTTGCCTAAGTCACACGTTTTCATGTTTTTTGACTTAGCAGGCTTTTTCTTTTTCTTAATTTTTGACTTTTTGAACAAAATGTGTGACATTAGCTTGTATTTGCTTGTTGAGAAGATTGTGATTGCCTCGTTTCTTGACGAATGAGGGATAATATTGTGGTTCCACATCTTCTAGATTCATTATACATGAAAGATAGCCCTCGTAGTTTCTCTTCAAAAAACATCTTCCTTATGAATTTTGAACACTCAGTCAGATTAACTGAAAACTACCCTGCCCCAGGTTAAAATTTGAGGGTTTTTTCGTATAGAAAAGAAACTCCTACTTCAAGGCTCAAAAGGGGTTAGCAAGGGATTATCTTCCTTATATCTCCGGTGATTAGGGATTTGAAATAATTCCCGTACATCATCAGCAAGATTTTATCCAAAAGCATACAACCAGAGATTTTGTTCTTTAGATCATCATCCTCCCTTCAATCTCTGCCTAGGCAAGAGAATGGGAAACAAGTTGGTATCATAATGCAAAAAGCAATTTAGAATTTGAAAACAAATATGTGTGAAACAAATGAATTTCTTCAAGACAAACATACTCATTTTATTAAGATAATCATTCAAATGTAAACTAGTTCTTACATGCTAACAATGTTTTGATAAATAAGAAGAATTAAAAAGCAGAAATGAGTTAATAATCTGGGAAGGCTTTCCATCTAGACTTGAGTCACCGAAAACATCCTTCAAAACTCAGAGTGGCCATCAATCGTGTTTACTCTTCGGCACGTGCTTTATTTGAACTTCAACCAGAATTGACTTGGGCAGCAACCAAATTTTCAACCAAACCAGTTAAGTGCTCCACAATAGATTTCAAAATAGTCACCTCTCTACGGAGTTTAGAAACCTCTTGCTTGATATTCTCCATTGTTATCTTAGCGCGAGTGTTGCACTGGTCAGACCAAAGGGAAAAATAAGACTTGGAAAAAAGACCTTTGAAAGTGAAACAAAAAAATATAGAATGATGCATGATGTGCAAAAGAGAGTTTTTATTTGACTTTCAAAGAACTCAAGATATTAAGTTGTAAACATCAAAGTATGAAGATAGAAGATGAATTTTAAGTTGGATGAAAGCGTTGATCAAGTTATCATCAAGATCAATCATCCATTTTGGTGGATTAGGGTTTTCACCCTATCAACACCCAAGATCCATTGAGCTTGACGAAAATTGTGATGTTAACAAAGGAAGACCTCCAAATTCCTTAAAAATCAAGTGAAAAGGGTTTCATGGATGCATGAATGCATGGATATGCAACAACCACAAGCAAGGTCACAAATAAAGTTGAAAGGTTCAACGTCACGAGCATGGAGTCAAAGGTAAAGAACATCCCCAAGGTATGTACTAACGGTTTAATCACACCTGTAGGACAAGGTTCTAAGAGTTCCCGGAGTCTACATTCCTTCTTCAGATATTACCAACGTCTTGATTACTCAATAATTAGCAATATTCTCAAGAGAAACTCATCCGAGCGTAGCATCACGTAACAATTACTTCCGGATTACTCCGTTATAATATGCACACTACACCTAAGAGGCCAAGATGGGTTAAGGGTTCTACGATTCTCAGCTTCTCTGGCTCCCAGGTCAAAAATAATAATGTCTTCCCGATTACTCGGTAAACAAATATTACGTTCAAAGGGGCTTCCACTGAGTGGGGGATTCTCATGCCTCCTTCTTCGGGATTACTCCCTCAAAGTTAACATGACTATATCGCTCGTCCTAATCCTATGTGTAACCCAAGTCCGGGTATATGACTTGTCCTTTGTAATCAACACCCCAAATAATCAAAATATATACATATAATCAAACAATCAAATAATGATAAAACAAATAAAACAAATTAGGCTTAACCCACTTAGGGATGGACCAGCAAGAGGTCAATCTGTCCCCAGCAGAGTCGCCAATTCTGTACCGGTGAAAATCGGAGATCAAGCTATTAATTAACTTGACTCACAAAAGCAAGAGTCGCCACCGCGCTTTATTATTTCCAAGGGGAAAGGGAAAAGAGCGAAATAAAACCCTAAAAAAACATGCAATGTAAAGTAAAAATACAATGCGTTTTTTGAAAGAGATCAAGAGTTCGGGGGTTGGTTATGCAATGGGAAGGTATTAGCACCCAATGCATCTGCAGTACTCTGCAGGAACCTTTTGAAATATCTGTTTTTTTGGTTTAAAATTGTTTTTTATATACAAGGGTGTATTTATCTACAACTATGTTTGTTTAAGGGGAAAAAATGAGTTTTTTATTATTGCGTTCGTGAGGGTTTCGCGACCCTTTGCCTACGTATCCAATGAAGGAATCAAAAAACCGTAGTTCCTCTAGAAAAGAGTTGATTTGTTTGTGTTTTTTAGTGGGCGACATTAATGCACACATTCTAGCAATAGGCATGGCCGGTATCGCGGTAGAACGGGAATAACATGCCCTTAGGGGGAGTTTTGATTTGTTGAGTGTTTTTGCGTGTTTTAAAGTATTTTCAAGTAATGATTAAAGAGTGTTTTTGATTTTTTTTGGTTTGTTTATTTGTTGATTTTATCTTGCCTAATTACTAGCATTTGTACAAAGTAAAAAAAATGCAAAAAGATAAAAACCTACGCTATTACAAACATCAAAAAGCATAAAAAATATGAAGGAAAAGAAAAAGTAAGAAAAATGGGTGTCTTTCGACCCAGGCAGGAGCATCCTTCAACTGGAATTTTGTTGGCCTCCTTCGATTGGGGCTGGCAGCAGCAAAGTCACGTCTTTCGATTGGGACTTTGGCAGAGGCGAAGTCCTGTCCTTCGATTGGGCTTTGGCAGCAGTAAGGTCATACATTTTGATTGGAGCTTGGCAGAGGCGAAGTCCTGTCCTTCGATTAGGCAAAGGCAGGGGCGAAGTCCTGTCTTTCGACTGAGGGCTGGCACCAGTGACTTGTATCCTTCGACTGGGGCTGGCACCAGTGAGGTTCCGTCCTTCGATTGGCCTGGAAGTCCATGAGTTGTATCCTTCGATTGGTCTGGAAGTCAGTGAGGGGATGTCTTTCGATTGGACAAGGCTTGCCTCCTGGTTGTCTCTTTCGTTCGACCTGAAAAAAGAGGGTATAAGCCAGCAGCTTCATTTCCTATTCCTGTATCCTGTTTCTTTCATTTCAAACATTAAATGACAACATGGCCTGAGTCCATGCTAGTAAAATAGTTTAATAATTAAAGCTAATTCAAGTAAACAGTAAGCAGAACGAAAGAGGTAGTTCTGAAAAATATGTTAAAAGGGGTGGAATCAAAGAAACAGTATGTACATGCTCGAAGCGAACAAAGGTGTTATTTACATGTTATGGCATTAGATGAAAAGTTCAAGGGTAAGAGTGACTTACCTGGCTTCAGGCTGGAACGTGTGTTGGGTTCGAAAGAGGGGGCAAACAGTTGCGCTGGGAATCCTAGATTCAAAGGAAGGGAAAAATCAAGTGTGCTTCTTTGATTCGAAGGAGACTGAAGTGTAGTTGTTCTTCAGAATCGAAGGGAGTAAGTGTTTGGGGATTCTGGGTTTGTTCTCACAAGTATTGAAGGGACTTGAGAGATTTTTGTGTTTGGGAAATTTGGTGTTTTTGAGAATGTGTGTTGATGCTCTTCAGAATCGAAGGAGACTGAAGTGTGTGGGATTCTGTTTTTTTTATTTTCTCAAGTGTTTATGAACTTTGAGAATTTTTCTGGGTTGGAGAAAATTGGGGAGAGATTCGTCTGGCCCAAAGTCCTCCCTTGAACATGTTGTGGAGCCTTGTATTTATAGGCGAGGTGGCTGAAGGTTTGATATGGTTTTGGAGGGAAAACAAAATAATGTTTGAACAGTTTAGGAATAATGTTTCGATCCTTTCTTCTACGCAGCTCTTGTGCACTCCTTTTTGGGCAAGTACAGGACTGTTGTAGCAGGCTCAACAGTGTTTTGGAGCGTAGTGGCTGGTTGGTGCAGGACTGTGCATAGCAGCGCAGTAGTGTTTGTTGCATGGCAGTACAATGGTCCAACTTGTGAATCGAAGGAAGCTGTATTGCCCATTGAAGCTTGTGAATCGAAGGGGGATTACATTGCCCATCGAAGCTTGTGGATCGAAGGGGAACTATTGCCCAATCGAAGCTTGTGTTCGAAGGAAGCAATGTTGCTGAATCGGAGGCTGTGGATCGAAAGAAGCAATCTTGCCCAATCGAAATATGTTTGCAGGCAGTAAACTTGTCCAAATCAAAATAGGCTGGCAGGCAGCAAACTCGTCCAATCGAAATAGGCTGGCAGGCAGCAAATTTGTCCAAATCGAAGTAGGCTGGCAGGCAGCAAATTTGTCCAAATCGAAGTTGGCTTAAACTTGCATTCGAAGGAGGTTTTGAGTTCAGAATGAAGGACATGCCCAAGTTGCATTCGAAGTATACCTGTCAGCACATGAAATCAAAGAAACAAAAACACACATTTCGTGCTTGATTAGAAGTTAGTGATACATAGGCTAAGAATGTTCAAAACACTTGACAATTTCTGCATAATCAATTCTCAAAGGTGAGAGGTTGAAAACCAACTGTATTTAGTGACCTTGACTTTTGTATAAAAATGAAAAAATGAAAATGGGATCTTAGGTCAAAAATTGGGGTACAACAGCTGCCCCTATTTAAGTTTCTTCTATCTGACGAGATTGAAGGGACTTAAATATAGAATACACAATTTTTGGCCTTAAGATACCGCAATTATGTTTATGATATGATATGAATGTGATGTTTTGAATTTTATGGGGAATGACGCCATATGAGACAAACTATGCTGGAGAAACCAAGCACATTATACAGTAATCATACATAGGAAGAGATTATAATTCCACTGGGGAAACAGAGTCATAAAATTCAAATGAAAGGCTCTTGAATGATTTACATCAGTACTGTGATTGGAAAAGGAAATGATTGACATCAGTACTGTGACTGGAAAAGAAAATGATTGACATCAGTGTTGTGACTGGAAACAGAAATGATTTACATCAACACTGTGGCTGGAAAACAAATGATTGACATCAGCACTGTGGCTGGAAAAAATTATTGACATCTGTACGGAGACTGGAAAATGATTGTCATCAGTACTGAGACTGGAGATAAACATCTCTGACTTTTGAATTTTACCAAGAACGGTAACACATTTCTTCTTTAACCAAGATATCACTTGAAAAGGGTAAAATAACAAACTTCCCTACGGGACTTTTCTGAAGGGATGCCATTTGCTGAGTAGACATTATTGTTGGGGATACACAAGCAACTCAAATAAAGAGGCCGCCACTTGCTTCCTTCCAAAAATACTATGACATACAAGCTGCTCTTGAAGAGTCCGCCACTTGTTGCCAATAACCCACAAGCTGCTCATAAAGAATCTGCCACTTGCTGTATTCAAAGAATATTAAAGCACACAAGCTGCTCATGAAGAGTCCGCCACTTGTTGCCAATAACGCACAAGCTGCTCATAAAGAAGCTGCCACTTGCTGTCTTTAAAGAAAATTAAAGCACACAAGCTGCTCATGAAGAGTCTGCCACTTGTTGCTTATAACCCACAAGCTGCTCATGAAGAGCTGCCACTTGCCATTTTCCGTACAAGCTGCTCATGAATAGCTGCCACTTGACATTTTCCATACAAGCTGCTCATGAAGAGCTGCCACTTTCCATTTTCCATACAAGCTACTCATGAAGAGCTGCCACTTGCTATTTTCCATACAAGCTGCTCATGAAGAGCTGCCACTTGCCATTTTCCGTACAAGCTGCTCATGAAGAGCTGCCACTTGCCATTTTCCGTACAAGCTGCTCATGAAGAGCTGCCACTTGCTATTTTCCATACAAGCTGCTCATGAAGAGCTGCCACTTGCTATTTTCCATACAAGCTTCTCATGAAGAGCTGTCACTTGATATTTTCCGTACAAGCTGCTCATGAAGAGCTGCCACTTGCCATTTTCCGTACAAGCTGCTCATGAAGAGCTTCCACTTGCCGTTTTACAAAGATGTCAATAACATACAAGTTGTCCATGAAGATACTGCCGCTTGCTGTTTTGAAAAGATGTTGATAACATACAAGTTGTCCATGAAGAGACTGCCGCTTGCTGTTTTGATAAAATGTTGATAACATACAAGTTATCCATGAAGAGACTGTCGCTTGCTGTTTTCTCAAAGATACCCATAAAATATCGTGAAGATATTGCTGAAGGTGAGAATCAATAGTTTCATCGGAGATGGACAAACTGCTCATGAAGAGACCGCCATTTGTCATAACATGAAGAAAATCAGAAATAATCAAACTGCTCAAATAAAGAGTCAATCGCTTGTTGTCACGTCGATATTCCAGAAGAAGATTGTGATAACACTACTAGGGAATAAAGTTCATCTTCAATGGGGAACCATGAATAAATCCTTCTTGAGGAGACCAAGTATTTACATTGCAAAATAAATGCACTCTCCATCTAGGTTTCACAGCCTAGAGAGATCCACAGAGTATCATTCACAAGAGACAAAGCTCAATCCAGGAATGAACTGGAGAGAAAACAGTCAAACAAGACTTCATCCAATGAGGAAACAACTCAAATGGGGATTTATCCTATCCAGAGATGGAAAAGGAAAGCTAAAGCAAGATTCTTCCACGAGAGTTAACTCAGTGGGGAATTAGAAAGAAGGCGCACTTTCTGCTTAAGTTGACACTCTATTTGGAAAGATCAAATACGCTCTTTGAATAGACATAAACAAGGTATACGAACTCAAAGACATCAACAAATATCAATGTGTGTGCATGATGCAAGTATGAATGAATGAATGTCATGTATATGCTGACAAAACAGACAGAAGATGATAAGACATCCCAGTACAACCCGACACTCGGCTAATCTCAACAGGATGGGAACATTACTGGAGATAGAAAACAAAAGCCATCATTGGAGCAAAGTCCTTTTACAAGGCTTAAATATCTATAGAGGGGAACATATTTTTAGGTAAAAAACCCAAAGTCCAGTCTTCTATCGTTAACAATTCGTTGAAAGGATAACAATACGAACAATGTTTCAGCTGGAAAAAGTCATGCTTAGCTGGAGATACTGGGAACACCACCCTTTGATAATGTGTGCAAAACATATCTTGACAAATCTGGATTGCCCCTGGGACTAATTTTGGATGCCCCAAGTTTACTGCTGATAAGCTGCATGTTGCTCGACGATTCTTGCGAATAACTTCACTTCTAAAATGCCCCAAGCTATATGGTTGATGAGGAGAAATCGTCTCAAGAGGATTTTACAAAAGACCTGGCATTCATCATGCTCTGGTGTCTTCAAACTTTTAGAGAGATTCATCAAATCTTGACGTGATTGCCCCGGATTTATGGTAGTTGGCACAACAAAGTCTTCAAATTTTGCCCCAAAAGAGTAAACAAGTTGGGAAAGCATTAACTGGGAGAAGCAATGTGTTTATGCTCAAGGTCTTCAGGTGACATGCCCCTGGATATGATTTTGTTCTTGAAATGATCCTCCAATTACTCAACATAGTTTCAGGCCTTGAAAGAATAAAATCATCATGTTGCTTATATGTGAGCTTCCTTGATATCAAACAAAAGTTTTGCAGTTAGAAAAAGTTTATTATGAGAATGAAAATTCTAATGCAACAATTATGTAAGTCTTGAAGATTTTGAAAAGATATGCACAAATTTTGTGAGTTAGAGCACCATTTATTTTTGTGTAGGAAAAAACAATATGATACCAACATAACTATTTAGAACATTCATGGGAGTCAGGAATACTATCTCATTGAAGTTTGCTTTCAAAATAACCTTGCTTCAATTAGAACTTTTGAAGGTTGTAACGTGGCTTGGTTCACGGTTTAAGAAACAAAGGATAAAGGCTCAAATATATTTGTACCCACCCGTTCTTCGTGATGTTCTCCAACCCTATGTTCAGTTAATTCAACATGAGTGTTCATCTCTCAAAAGGATTTTGTGACAGTTAAAGAAACGACGAGGCTTTCGGGGTAGAAACCACCCTTATGTCTTCGTGTTTGTAGTCACCAATTTGTTCTTTGCTGAGGACCTTTCTTTGTAGTCCTTTTCTTTGCAAATCCTATTTTCCCTAACTTTTTCCTGAACTAATTCTTTTGAATTGATAGTCCAGCGGGATGCCGTGATTTTGCCTAAGTCACACGTTTTCATGTTTTTTGACTTAGCAGGCTTTTTCTTTTTCTTGATTTTTGACTTTTTGAACAAAATGTGTGACATTAGCTTGTATTTGCTTGTTGAGAAGATTGTGATTGCCTCGTTTCTTGACGAATGAGGGATAATATTGTGGTTCCACATCTTCTAGATTCATTATACATGAAAGATAGCCCTCGTAGTTTCTCTTCAAAAAAACATCTTCCTTATGAATTTTGAACACTCAGTCAGATTAACTGAAAACTACCCTGCCCCAAGTTAAAATTTGAGGGTTTTTTCGTATAGAAAAGAAACTCCTACTTCAAGGCTCAAAAGGGGTTAGCAAGGGATTATCTTCCTTATATCTCTGGTGTTTAGGGATTTGAAACAATTCCTGTACATCATCAGCAAGATTTTATCCAAAAGCATACAACCAGAGATTTTGTTCTTTAGATCATACTAGAACCTTCCCTTTTCATAATCTACCCCCCGAACCCACGAAAACATCTCAAAGGTCTTTCCTGTGCTTTTTGACCTTTCCTTAGGATAAAATAAAAAGTCGGTGGCGACTCTTGCTAAACCGAAAAATTTTCGAACACAAACGCAAAATCCCAAGTCAGTTCTCCCATCGTATCACACATAGTCTTACCACAAGTAGGTTATAGCTCCCCCAGAAGATTGGCTTCATCTAGGTGAGAAATCAGACCATTCTCAGTCAGAATGTCTGATATTAATCTACCCATAGGAATCCAATTCCTTTTGGATTTGGGGTTTTTCATCCTTTCAGCTTCCCTAGCCTCTTTTACATGATTCCAGAGATGTTCAAACAGCAAATAAGGCAAATCAATTTTTATATTTGTTCCAAGGCAGAACAATAAGTATTGTTGATCAACGTTAATGTAATCAGGGGAGTTGGTGTCCTTCTTATGATGAATACATCCATGAATAATCTTTTCCCAAATCTTGTAGTTATCTTTCAAGTCTCTGACTTTTGAAGATCCTTGGCCATTTGTGAAAATCTCTGAATAGACCCTTGACATTTCTATCCTTCCACTTGGCATACCTTTAACTCCAAGTCCTTTAAACCCTAGCAACTTTCTGATTTGATTTTCTGTAATAGATATTTCCTTGCCCATTACGAAAGAGAGAATAACCTTAGGGTTGCAATAGCATGTATCCAGAATTCCTTCACCAGATGTGGAAAGACTGGACCAATGAGACGATCAAAAAAGTTCTCCCAACCTTGAAACTTAACAGCAGAGAACAAGTCAAAACCATTTTCTCTTAGATTCTCAAAATCTACCATTAACTCACTTAAAACTTCCAAACTGTCTACCAGAATGAGAGTTGTTCTTTCAGGCACTATGTATTGCTCAGAGTGGGTAGAAGAAGAAGAAGCCATTGAAGTTCTTTAGAGATGAGAGTTTGAAGAAAAGGGTTTAAGAGAAAAAGTACATAAACGCTTGAGTTTGAAAGAGACGGTAAAGAATGAAAAAGGGTTTTTCAAAAAGTATTTATATGCAAAAAAATTCAGAAATAGGTTTAGGAATAAAATTAAAAAATTATTTAAGACGAATTTAAAATTAATTTAAAAACGAATTTAAAACGAATCTCATCATTACGTGCATTTAATGATTTTGCTAAAAATAAGGGGAAAACGTGAGATTATGGCTAATCATTAACAGTTACCTAGAACGTCATCAGTAGCTTTTGCACGCGTGATCTTTCAGAAACACACCACGTGTTCATCTCCTGAAGGATGCATGTAACAACTGTTTGTTCTAATGAATTTCTGAACTATACTTAGAAATGAAGCGTTAGAACATTTCAGAACTTTTCGTATAGCTTATGTTGCAACTTCTCTTCTAACTTTTGAAGAGTTGTTAATCAGAGCATTCATTTCAGAATATTCTGAAGTCAAACACAAAAGATAAATATTATTTTATTCAGGACATAATTCCATACAAATATTTTTCAAAATTAAATTAAATATATCTTTTGAAAGGGGTTTGGTAAAAATGCCAGCCCATTGATGGTCTGTTTTTACAAAAATTAAGTTTAAAATTCCCTTCTGAATATAGTCCATTATAAAATGATATTTAATTTCAATATGTTTTGCTTTAGAATATAAAATTAGATTCTTAGAAATACAAATAGCAGAAGTATTGTCACAGAAGATAGGAATCTTACTTTCATAAAGATTGAAATCTTCTAGTAGACTTTTCATCCAAATCATCTGAGAACTACATCCAGCAGCAGATATATATTCAGCTTCTGTGGTTGAAAGTGTAATTGGTGCTTGCTTCTTGTTGTACCACGAGATAAGATTGTCACTCAGAAACTGACAGCTTCCAGAGGTGCTCTTTCTTTCAATTCTATCTCCAACAAAGTCAGCATCACAATAACCTACTAGTCTGTAATCTTGTGATCTTCTGTAACACAAACCCATATTAGTAGTACCTTTCAGATACCTAAGAATTCTCTTAACAGCTGTTAAGTGAGATTCTCTAGGATCTGATTAGAATCTAGCACACAAGCACACACTAAATAGTATATCAAGTCTAGATGCAGTCAGATAGAGAAGGGATCCAATCATACATCTATAGAGCTTCTGATCTACCTTCATACTTACCGCATCTTTATCCAAAATGCAGGTTGGATGCATAGGTGTCTTGGCATCTTTGCTTTCTGACATATGAAATTTCTTCATAAGTTCTTTAACATACTTCATCTGATGTATGAAAGTACCTTCTGGAGTCTGGTTGATTTGAATTCCCAGAAAGAACTTCAATTCTCCCATCATGCTCATTTCAAATTCTGCCTGCATGGTCTTAGCAAATTCTTTTCCAAGGGAGATATTAGAGGTTCCAAAAATTATATCATCAACATAAATTTGACAAATTAAAATATCATTTTTAAATGTGTTTTTGAAAAGAGTTGTGTCCACTTTCCCTCTGGTAAAATCTTTTTCTAAAAGAAAATTACTCAGACGATCATGCCAAGCTCTGGGAGCTTGTTTTATATTGTACAAAGACTTTTTTAATTTAAAAACATGTTATGGATGTTTTGAATCATTAAATCCAGGAGGTTGATGGACATAAACTTCTTCTTCAATATAGCCATTTAGAAATGTACTTTTAACATTCATTTGATATAATGAAATGTTATTTTGTACAGCAAAAGAAATTAATAATCTTATAGACTCTAACCTGGCGACTGGGGCAAAGGTTTCATTATAATCAATTCCTTCTTGTTGACTATAACCCTGTGCAACCAGTCGTGCTTTGTTTCTGATTACCTCTCCTTTCTCATTCAATTTGTTTCTAAAAACCCATTTGGTTTTGTGATACGGTGGGAGAACTGACTTGAGGTTTTGCGTTTGTGTTCGCAAATGTTTCGGTTTAGCAAGAGTTGCCACCGACTTTTATTTTATCCAAAAGGAAAGGTAAAAAAGCACAGGAAAGACCTTTGAGATTGTTTTTGAGTTCGGGGGGTAGATTATGAAAAGGGAAGGTGCTAGCATCCTTTTCATCCATGGTTTTCCATGGGCTCTTAGTTACTTGTTTTAGATCACTTGCTTTGCTTTTCCAATTGTTTGAAATGGTTCTTTGTATGGTTTTGAAAGTATTTTGAAAAGAGGCCATCGTTTATGAAATCTTTGTAATGATTCTCGTTCGTAAGAATGTATACAAAGATGTTTGTCTTTTGAAAAATGTTTCAATGTTTGAAAGTTGTTTTGGAAATGTTTTGAAATTGTGTGTGTGTGTTTTTGAAAATAGCAAGGATGGTTTGCAAATTGATCAAGTAACTAGAAGCTTATCTACCTACTAAAAAATCTTTCCTACACATTTTTATTCCTTTGACATTGTTGTTTTACCATTGCATTTCGTAAACAACCCTATCTTTGGATGTTAAACGGGACGGGCGTGGGTCATCGTATGACCATGATAACAATATTGCCAAGTATCTTAGCAAGTTTTTTTTGAGGGACTTAAGATTATTTTTGTTTAGGCAACATTTTGATAGCGTCATCGAGGGACTATGATCTTTTTGTTTTGTTTGATTTTGCCAAGATACCTAGCATGCATACCATGGCCATTTTAAGGCAACAAAGTGGATGAAACCCTAGGGGTGCTTGTGTGAGATGTGTTGTCATTTTTCATGCATTTTTTTGTCTTGTATTAAGTCATGCTATTTGTTTGATTTTTGGTCTTTTCATTCAAAACCCTAGTTTACTATCATGGTATATGAAAGCAATAAAATGCGTAAAGTAAATCTAGACTATTACAACAATATTATGGGGAGGGGGATACAAGTTTTGAATAGGGGGATATTGCTCAAAAATAAACCTTAAAATATTATTACAACCAAATTGAAATATTGCACAAATAAATAAATAAGCAAATATTTAAATATACAACAAAAAGTAAATATGCAAGAAATGTTTTTTGTATTAATTTTATGTATGAGAAAACAAATTTATTTATGTCTTAAAAATAAGAAAATAAAATGATTATTTTTTAAAGGGTGAAAACCCTAATTTTGCTTAAAAGGAATATATTCTATATTATTCATTTTATTCAAGAAAAATAATAATAATATGTACAAAATGTTAAAAAGTTGCAAATATGTGTAAAAATATTATTTTAAGTGTATAAATAATAAAAATAAAAATATAAGTATTTTTAATATTATTTACAAGTTCTATTTAAGAAATAAGTTTTATAAACCTAATAAACAATTTTTATGCCAAAAAAATAATAAAAATAATAAAATAAAATGCAAAAATTAAGAAAATAATTTTTGGGCTTTTTCAATGTTTAGAAAAAATAAATAAAGTCAGAAAATGTAAATATGCAAGAAAATATAACAAAAATAAAAGAAATGCAAAAGGGGGTGTAAAAGCAAAATGGGAGGTGCAAATAGAAGCAGGCCCAAGGCCCATGCCCAGAAACACTTCATCCCTGACCTTTGTCTTTGTGCGCGCGCCTGGTTCAGTTCAACCTTGTTCAGTTGAGTTTGGATATGGCAATGTAGCAACTTTGAGTGAGGCCTGAAGGTCGTGTGAGCTTGCTTGAAGTTCCCTCAACCTTTCCTAATGCTTAGCTTGCCTTGAAGTTGCCTGAAACTCCTTGTAGAAGTCAACCTACAAAGCTTTAAAATGAAAATGATGATCCTTGAAATAGAGGTTATAGTTACAAGATAAGGGCCTGGACAGCTTAGGTGTGATGTATGGAATGTATTTGAAGTGGTTCAAAGCAAAACGCACGAGGCAATATGGAAATGGCTTGTGATTTGCAGAGATTGCCCTGTTTGGGAAGAAAATGGTAATTTATGTGTTTAAGGGTGTTTGAGAGGTTATGAACTCGTGTTTCTTGCTTGTTACAAAGTTCTGAGGTTGTGTGAAATGATACTTAGTCTTGGTTTTATCAGATAGAAGAGTTATGCTGACTTTTGCAAGTTTCCCTGTCTTTGAAGAAAAGGTGAAATGACAAAGCCAAAAGCTTGTACTTTCTAGTTCCTTAGCTGCACATAGTTGGTGAACTTTGCCTGATATTTGTGGACTTTGTTTTCAGCAAGAGGTTAGGTCCATGGCTCAAGATAAACAAAGTTGCAAAAAGCAATCTTTATCAAAGTAGCATTGTTACCTTTATGCCATTTTTGGATTAAACCCTTGTACAAAGCTTCAAAGATCAGAATAAGACCAATATCCATTGTATTTGCATTAAATTAATTAGTGTAGAAAGGATTAGGACCTGTAATTCAAGTACAAGCATTATTCAAACTTATTTGCAACTTGAACCATTGTGAAAAATGCCTTGGACAAAAGTGAGAAAATGCCATTTTCATTCCTTCGATTCTCCCTAACCATAAATGATCATGGAGAGTTCTTTGATATTTTGGAAAGCTTGTAACATGATATACAATCCATATTTGAAATTAATTTTGAGATTCCACTTGGAACTAGGTGAAAAGTTGCCATGAAGTTAGGTCAAAAATCTGCCTAAACTATGGCAAAATTTCACTAAGTTAAAAAGTTTTAGGACCCCTATTCACAAAATCATAACTTGATATCCAAGCATATTTTGGGAAAACTTTGTGAATAAAAGTTTTATATTTCATGGAGGACTACAACTTTCATGTTGGAAGTTTTCTTTGAATCCAATTGCATCATGGTGAGAAAGTTGGGAAAAGTTGGGAAAAAATAAGAAATTTTCATAACTTAGAAAAATTCTAAGTTATGAAAATTTTCAAACTTAAACCCTAATTTCCAAATTTAAGTTTCTTGGTGAACAAGTTTCATGTTTTGACCCATCTTGATGAAATATGACCCTTGGCACTTGATTTTGACCAAAAAGTAAAAGTTTGACTTTTCAGTGTACAGTTGATTTCTGATCAGTTGACTGGAAAATTCATCTATCAATCCAATGCATTTGAGATCTTTTGAACCTTGTGATTAGGTCAAGATGATTCCATTGAGTCCTTGAAACCATGCTTGAATCCAAATTTCCATTGGCTAGGTTAAAAATCAGAAATTTCCCTTCCTCAGTTAAAACCCTAAAAATGACCATTTTGCCCTTTTGATGATCTGATCAAATTTCTTGAGGAGTTGTTGTCCAAACTTGATCAAATGGTTCATATGAGTCTATAATGTTGATGTGGATAAAAAATTATGAGGCTTGACTGTAAATTGGCCATGGTTGACTTTTTCTCCAATACAGTTGATTTTTAGGTCAACTGTCCAATTGACTGGTCAAAAATGTGATTCAAGGCTTGAAACTTGGTATGAGAAATCTTATAAGTCCAATATGGTGTATGAAAGTCACATAGGAATTGGAAGTCCAAAAATACATGTGCAAACTCAAACCCTAGTTTCAAGTCATCAGTGTAAGGAGATGTCTTGAGCTGAGCAAACCCTAATCTGGTCTTGAGTCCAAAGAGTCTTGTGAGGAGAATCTTGATAAAATGAGAGGGCAAATTTTGGGGTACAAAAGCTGCCCCTATTCAATATTCTTGAACCTGAAGAGTTAGATTGGCGAGTTTTGTCGTTCGTGACTCGAAGGTAAAAGATGATTGGACACTAGAGTGCCCGTAAATTTGGACTCGTCAAAATGTAGTTGAGGAAATGGGCTTAAAGATGCCATTTGGAGATGTGATTGAATCTTGTTGGAGATGGGCTTGTAGATGCTATCCAAGACTGTTTGTTGTAAATCATAAGAATAAACATCAGAATGGTATCCGCATCTGGAACGTATCTGAGTTGTATCTAGAGATTTGAATCTGAATAAGTGACAGAATGGATTCCGCGTCTAGAGCGTATATGGACTGTATCTTGAATAGGTGACAGAATGACTTCCATGTTTGGAGTGTGTGATCGGTGGATCTGGAACTGACTGTTTAACGTTGGTTCGCGAAATGTCGAGGAAGCAAGAGTCGCCACCGTCTTTTATTTTCTCCAAATGGAAAGGACAAAAGCACAGAAAAATTCCTTAAAGAGATTGCTCTCGGTTCGGGAGGTAGGTTATAGAAAGGGAAGGTGTTAGCACCCTTTCTATCCATGGTTATCCATGGGCTCTTAGATACTTGCTCATTGTGTTTTCAAAAATGGTTTGTTTGCTTTTCAATTGTGGGTTTTAAAAAGTTTCTTTGAAAATTCCAGTTTGACTCTTGTATCGGTCCTCAAGAGTGTTTGAAAAATTGCTTTCGAAAGCTTTTTGAAAAGGTGTCGGTGTGAAAAGTATTTTTGATTTGTTTTGAAATTAGAGCAAGTATCTAGAGTTGTCTACCTACCCTAAGGAATCCGTCTGTGTAAATGTCCTTTAAAGTAGTGCCATCCCACCATTGAGAGGTAGGTAGCACCACCGTTGGAGGTGTTCGGGTCAATTCGAAGTTCGGGACATGGTGATCACCAGAGCAATGGGAAGACACCTTAGAAGCTACCCTCATGCCAGGTTCCCGGATCATGAGGACTTACTAAGACATCCTCTACTCGACGATCACCTTTCGAGGCAAGGCAACAGTGAAGCGTACCCTAGGGGTGGTGTGTGATTTGTGTGTCATGTTCATTTGCATTTATCTTGTTCATGTCAAAGTGATCTATGCGTTTGTTTTAATTTAATCATTCATTCTTGCATGCCATCATTAACAGTTAAAAAAGTGCGGAAAGATAAAATTCCTAAACTATTACAAAGGCGCGGGTCCACATCGGCAAATTTAATCCAGGACCCGATTTAACAGAAAATAAAGAAGTAAAGTAAAGTGCGAAAGATAAAATGTCCGAGTTTACAAGGCTTTGGGAGAGGTACATAAATATTATAAGAAATAAAATAAAATGCGCGAAACAAATTAATAATCGAAAGCGAGGGCGTTGGGCCCTTTTTAATGAAATTAAATTAAATGATTAAATTAATTAAATTAAAATAAAAAAAAAATTACTTTGGTATTTTTTTGGATTTATGAATTTTTATGAGAAAGATTAAATGAAATTAAAATATTAACCCTAATTCTAATTGTTTTTTTTTATTTATTAAGAAAACATGTTAAAATTAAACCTAAGATTAATCTAATTATTTACATGGTAATTTAATTACAAAAATAATATTTAATAATTAATTATTGTGAAAGAAAAGAAAAAAGGATAACAATACTTAAAAACCCTAGTTCTACAAATTTTAAATTTATTAAGAAAAGACATTAAAATTAATCCTAAGTTTAAATCTAATTAATTAGTGAGGTTTATTTACAAAATATTAAAATAAAATATATTTTTTATTTTTATGACCTTTCTGATTTTTCTATTGTTTTTATATTTTTATGAAAATAATTAAATTGAAGAATTAAATTAAAAAAACTAATTAAAACAAAAATAGAAAAATATTAGAAAAAGAATTAGAAAGGCAAACCATGGGGGGTCTGTCCCCAAATTGGAGGTTTTGCTTAGTAATTTAGGCCCATTTGTCTATGGCCTCATTTGACTCTGACGCTAGCATGTGGCATCTTTGACTTGTGTCCATGATGATCTTCAAACCATGCCCCTTGGATTGGTCTTAGTATGTGCGTGGCAAGTTGGATTGTAAGTTACATGGTGGACTTCTTGTATTGAAACTGCATAGGATGACAATTAGAGGAAAAATATAAGGAAAGGGAGGGGACCTGGGGTTCGAACCCAGGTCCCAGGGATTACCAGTAATGCGCTTTGCCAACTGCTCCACACGCGCGTTTTGATTATATAATAACAACAAATAATATAACATAAAACAATGGTTAGTGGGAAAGTTAGCGCGAAAATTCAAATTGTGCAATCAGATCCTTACACATCAGCGTCTTCTTCCTCGTTTTGTTTTTTTGCCTGAAACATAAAAGAGTTAACGGGGGTTTTAAACCCCCCCAAAATATGCTTGTTTTCACAATAACGATTAGGCCATATGGCCACATAAATTAGGCGCGAGGGTTCTGTTCAGATCGTCCAAGCATGCTGAGTTCGGTCATGCTATTGAGGTGTTCCAATTTCACAGCATTTAGAAACGCCCAAATTAAAAGCTTGGTAACCCTAACCTGTATCAATGGTGAAATCTCCAATAGTGCACAAAAACTCAATCAAATTATAGGGTTAGCTTCAGAATCATCCAATTAGTATAAATCCATAAATAAAATGCCATGAGAATGCTTGAAAATAAAAACACGAATATGCATATTATTGAAAACAGTTTGAGTTATAACTACCAATTCTTGATGTTTCAAGCTATGATTTCGATTCAGACTCCTTCCTTGAAGTCTCAGCAAGCCAATGGAACAATTATTTTGGCTTGAATCGCCCTAGAACCTAGTTTTCAGTATTGGAATTTTTGTCAAAAAACTCAAGTTTTGTTATGGAGGTATGGCGCAGCTGGGAGGTCCTGAGGAGTAGGGTTTGCATCAGTACTTATGTGTGAATGATTAGGGTAGGTTTTTTGTCCAAAGAATCCTTGAATTGATGGAGAAGATATTTGATTTTCAAGCCATGAGTTTTCAATCTTTTTCATGCTATTTTGGTTCCAATCATGTCCAATTAACTTGATTCTTTCTAAATCAGATAATGCACAAAATCTTAAGACTATTTCATGCATAAAAAGATTTGATTGCTTAGGTTTAGTATTTTCCACATATTTATTCTAATTAAATGAATTATTAATCATTAAAAATCCAAATAAATAAATAAAAATGATGAAAAACTTCCCTTTGGGCCAAATGGTCGTGCACATGCCTTGGATGATGGATTTTGGAAGAAAAAGAGGCCCATTAGCAATTTTAAGACTTTTGAAGCAATGTTGACTTTTCAAAATACCTAAAAATTTCCCAACTTCCACAAGGCATATCTTGCTCAATTTTTAAGCTTTGCTCATGTTCTTGGACATTTTGGAAAGGTCTTTGAGTCCTATAACCAATGTATTTGGTCCCATGTCATTTTGATTTACCAATCTCAAGTTATGGCCTTTGACTTAAAGGCCCTTTTTGTTGACTTTTGAAAATGACCTATAATGTTGAAATTGATAAATTTTTGTGAGAGCATTTCTTGGACTTGAAGTGTGAAGAGGAGTTGTAGGAAATGTCTTTCTATTAAAAATGAGCTTTGGAGGGAATTTTTCTGATAATCCATGTGGAAGTTATGCCTTGGTCAAGTTACAGTTGACTTTTTCAACTGTCCAAATATGGAAACTTTTGCATCTTGAGACTTTTTGAGCCAAACTTTGAGAATCATGATCAAGCATTGATCAAATGATGTTTGTGGCTTCAAAATGAGATGTTGACCAAAAATTTGAACTTTTGACTGTCAAATGACCATTTTGCCCCTACAGTTGACTGTAGTGCAATTAGGGTTTTTGACTGTGCAATTTTGTGCTGTAAGTCTTGAAACTTGGTATAAGGATGCTTGACCATGTTTATAGGCATGTGGGACTTGATTGGACCCTTGGAAACTTCATTTTCTTTGTCAGAACCAAAACCCTAGTTTTTGACTGTTAGGAGGCCCTTGAACTGTGCAACCCTTGGGGAGATTTTGAAGCTTGCTCTTTGCAATCCTTGAAGAATATGGGAGGGCAAATTTTGGGGTACAACAGTTGCCCCTGTTCAATCTTCTTAGACCTGAGGATGTAGATTGGCTGACGTGCCTTTCGTAATCCGAAGGTGGAAGATGATTGAACACTAGAGTGCCTAGAAATTTGCGCTCACATAGTAGTGTGATGGTGGAAATGGGCTTATAGATGCCATTTGGAGATTGATAATAGGATGATGGGCTTATAGATGCCATGCTAAGAGATGATGGAAGGTGGATGGGCTTATAGATGCCATCTGGATGTTGATCGCGTAAGAGATTCCTTAGCGAGAGCTTGCGTACCTGCAAAAGAAAAGGATTACCTGACCTGTTGCAGGAGCTGGTCTTCAAACTCTTTGTATAGATGTGTCCTGACTGGTTACAGGAGCTGGATCTGGATCTTCAAAAGGTGATGAATGAACCAGGGATGGTTACTACCTCAACAGGAACGGTGAGAGAACCTTGGACGATTTCAACCTCAACAGTAATGCTGAGAAAATCTGGGACGACTTCAACCTCAACAGTAATCATTGAGAGAATCTTGGGCGACTTCAACCTCAACAGTAACGCTGAGAGAATTTTGGGGCGATTACTACCTCCGCAGTAACAGGGAGAGAACCACAGGCGACTACAACCTCAACAGTATCATTGAGAGAATCTTGGACGACTTCAACCTCAACGGTAATCATTGAGAGAATCTTGGGCGACTTCAACCTCAATAGTAATCATTGAGAGAATCTTGGGCGACTTCAACCTCAACAGCAATCATTGAGAGAATCTGGGGATGATTACTACCTCCGCAGTAACGGGGAGAGAACCACAGGCGACTACAACCTCAACAGTAATCATTGAGAGAATCTTGGGCGACTTCAACCTCAACAGTAATCATTGAGAGAATCTTGGGCGACTTCAACCTCAACAGTAATCATTGAGAGAATCTTGGGCGACTTCAACCTCAACAGTAATCATTGAGAGAATCTTGGGCGACTTCAACCTCAACAGTAATCATTGAGAGAATCTTGGGCGACTTCAACCTCAACAGTATCATTGAGAGAATCTTGGATATCTTCTACTTCAACAGTAACGCTGAGAGAATTTTGGGGCGATTACTACCTCCGCAGTAACGGGGAGAGAACCACAGGCGACTACAACCTCAACAGTATCATTGAGAGAATCTTGGATATCTTCTACTTCAACAGTAACGCTGAGAGAATTTTGGGGCGATTACTACCTCCGCAGTAACGGGGAGAGAACCACAGGCGACTACAACCTCAACAGTATCATTGAGAGAATCTTGGATATCTTCTACTTCAACAGTAAAGCTGAGAGAATTTTGGGGCGATTACTACCTCCGCAGTAACGGGGAGAGAACCACAGGCGACTACAACCTCAACAGTAATCATTGAGAGAATCTTGGATAACTTCTGCTGAGTCTTTATCAGGAAAATCTGTTGGGGGTCGATTTAGCTGGACTAGAGAAGGCCTTGGACTGGATAAGAAACAGAAAAATCTTAGGGTCGATTTAACTGAACCGGTCTAGGTCTTGAAACATAGCTGAGAACTTAACTGGATCTTTCCTGAAAGGTAAAAGTCAGTCATATGCAATGCATGACATGGATCAAGCAATGATGTTCTCAATATAAATGGGATTTGTAAGATATGATGCGTATATGCATGCTATGATGAGGTATGGAAATGCGATGTTTATGAACGTATGTTTTTCGTCTAGGAAAGTAAATCCTTGACGGGTGCCGGGAAGTCACATCCTGGGCTGCTGTTGAAGAATAGATTTTTCTTCCGCCGGGGAAGATAGTTGCAAGAATACCGGTAGGAGAAGATAACTCCGTTGGGGAATAAACTTGGCGAATGGATTACTCTGCGAGGGGAAAAGTACTCTAACGATATTGCTGGGAAGAAATACTCTGTGGGGAGAGAGGTACTTTGTTGAGTTGTTGATGGTAACTTTGCTGGGGATACCATTGTTATGTTGGAAGTGTTGATAGACTTCGATGGGGATAAGAAGACTTCGTCGAGGACGATCTTTCCGTGGCTTTTGGCTGAGGATAACCCAGTTATATCCTAGTAAGGAAATAACTCTTTGAATAAAGTCGGGCGACGCATTCGTGCTCTAGGGGGATAAGCTTCCAGAATCTACTGGGGATAAGCTTACTGCTTGGGGGAGATGGATTCCAACTTTCCTGGGGAACTAGATTGGACTCTCCTGGGGGAAGATTTGAACTGTATTGGACGTAGTTCCACTGAGTGTTTGATATACCACCGGGGAACAATCTTTAGGCCAAGACTGTCGGGGATGCTTGTTAAGAATGCGTGTATACTTCTGGGGAATGTTGAGATCTGCTGGAGGACACCCAACTTCCTTAAGTTTGACTGTAACTTTGCTCTAGGAGAGTGTACTGACTTGCTGGCTTACTCTCTGGGGAATTAAGACATCTGGTTATGTCTTTCAGCTGAACATCCCTTACATCTTATGGACAGAGCAATTAGATCGCTTGGACGGCTCATCATTGCCCCTGTTTCTAAGGTGGGAGAGGAAGACCTGTGAGGTGCTGATAGCTTATTGATGGATAGACCTACTTCTGGTAGGCAGGTGACAAGATGGCAGGACGTAGTCGTACGCTTTAATCCCTAACTTTTGCCTGGACCGCCCTTTCGGGTTTTCAGTCCATCGGGATACCCATTTTTGCCCAAGCCGCCTTTTCAGGTTTTCGACTTGCCGGGTGTACAAATTCTTTTCATTTCATCCCTTATTTTTGCCTAGGTATGTCAACCTAGCGGGTCTTTGATTTTGCGTAGTATTTTTGTTTTTCGACTATGTCCACGCTCTTAGAATGCAGGGAGGTGCCCCTGTCTGTTTGTGTTGTCATGCCACCAGAAGGTGTTTGATCAGGCAAGATTCGTTGCTGGAATGCCCCAAGTGACTCAGGCGGAGATTTGCCCCAGGCTATTTGACCTTTGAGAGATTCTCCGAATCTTGATTGGATTGCCCCAGATAATAGACCATGATTATATCATGCCCCTTGATTGGAAGTACGTCTGTTCATTAGGCATTCGTCGTGCGAATTTCTATGCTGTTCAAACAAAAAGTCATATGCAAACAAAGTTATGTTAAAAAATGCAAAGCCTATGTCTGTCTTGAAGATTTTGAAAATGCGTTCTTTTTCATAAAACAAGTGAATGTTTGTAAAACATGATGTCAACTCCGTATTTACCGTAGGCCTTAAGGAGTCAGGATACCTTTCGTAACAGTATGCTTTCGAACTAACCAATGCTTCAGCTAGGACTTTTAAGGGTTATAACGTGGCCTGGTTCACGGTTTAAGAAACAAAGGATAAAGGCTCAAATTATTTGTACCCACCCGTTCTTCGTGATGTTCTTCAAACCTAAACTCAGTTGATCATACGCTAGACCTTGTTTGAGTCTTTGCTCTGATTTTCCGGTGATGATTCGGATGTTGATAACTTATTTTGGATAGGCAGTCATTCCCTTTTTTGTTGAGGGTTTGTAAGACCTCTTTCTTTTTTGTTATCCCTTTCTTTTTTGCCTGAACTGTTTCCTTTTTTGGAATTACAGTCAGCGGGATGCCCCAGTTTTGTAAGTCTCCTTCATGGGTTTTGACTTAATGGGTTTTTCATTTTTTGAGATAATGACTGCCTTTCTTTATTGATTATTCGGAATCATCACTGTCTTTCTTTGTTGTTAGGACCTCTTTGGTGCCATTCGTTATGCACCTGGATCAACTGAGAGAACTACCCTGCCCCAGGTTATGATAAAGGGTTTTAATTTTCGAAAAGAAAAACTCCTACTTCTTTGGCTCAGAGGGGTTGACGAGGGATTATCTTCCTTATTACTCCAGTGTTTAGGAATTGAAATAATGCCTGTACCTCATCAGTGGGGTCTGTTCAAAAGCATACTGTAATTGTCGTGGTATCGTTTTCGTCATCCTCCCTCAAGAGGCTTAGAATTATTGAGAGTTGATCATCAGAAAAAATATGAAAATAATTTGCATAGAGTGAATACGAATATATTGATTCAAAATAGACATAAGTGATGCATTAATGGAATAACAATGTTTAACATGAATAAATGTCTAAACAAACAAAGAGCCACACAACTTGAACATTCGAATGAACAAAAGTCTTTTCATCTCAGGGCTTGTCACTTCAAATGGTGAGCCTTGGAGGGATGGTAGAAAAATTCAGCCTGACCATCTTGTGTGAACTCCAGTGCTCCTTCATCAATCAGGTCCTGAATCTTGTTCTTCAGAGCCCAACACTCGTTTGTATCATGTCTTGGACAAGCAGAGTGGTAGGCACACCTTTTATTGGGATCATAAGTAGGATGTGCTGTGTTGGGGTTCTGGGGATGAGCCCTTAATGAGATCAGGTTCAATCTCAACAGGCGTTGTAAAGCTTGAAACAGCGACATGTTGAGCGGGGTGAATTGCCTCCTGGACTTGTCTGGCTGAAGCCGGTGAGGTTGATGCTGAATTTGTGACACTGGAGCCATTTGAGGAGCTCTCCCCTTATCTCCTTGTCTCAAAGGTGGTTGAACGACGACTGGTTTTTTACCCTTAGACATTTGCCCCAGTTGGTTACCCTGAAGCAGTTGGTTGACGAGAACTCCGAGCTCTTCTTGTCTTTGATCTAAGCCTTGAATGATAGTCACCTGCCCCAGCATTTGGGCTTTCATTGCATCCATTTCAGCTTGCAAGTGTTTCAGCCGTTCGTCCTCAGCGCTGTTCCTGACCAAAGTCTCCATGAGAAGTGTCCTTAGCTCCTCCTGCCCTTTGGATAGATTCAGGAGGATTTCCCCGAACTGGGTCTCTTGAGCATGGGAGTCCTGGTTGTATTGTTGGGAAGCCATTACTGAAATAAACAGCGAGAAAGGTAAGTGACCTGCAACAAGGATACCTGTTATGATGTGTATGTATGCATGCAATGTTTTCAAGGACCTCGCGGGGTAAACAAGAAATTTGTTAGAGTTTTGAATCCGGTAGCTTGATTTGAAGGAACTTCATATTTGTTGAGAGTCCTTCTTCAAGGGTCAAAGGCTCACCATATCCAGTGGGTCATAGCCCCTGACAAACTTGGCTAGAGGAAAATAAATCCTCTTTGCCCCTTGCTGGGATAGTTGATTCATCACGACCTACATCATAAGCCCTTGAGATCCTTGAAATGGTTTAGGATGTATGCAATGGTATGATGCATGGGGTAATGTAAGTAACCCTGTTATGAGTCCCAATTAAGGACTGCAAACCAAAACCTGCAAGAAACTTAAGTAAACCTGTCATGAGTCCTAATTAAGGACAAAAACAAAACCTGCAAGAAACTCGGTAAACCTTGTTATGAGTCCTAATTAAGGACTACAAACAAAACCTGCAAGAAAACTCAAGTGTCAGACAACAAGCATGCAAATAGTCAAGCACGAAGGCACACAAGTCACACAAGAGAAGCCCTTAGAGTTTAAGGCCAGCATGGGGTCTGGGTAGTACCCTCTTGAAGTTGGTGGGCTCAACCTGTCCTATTAGAAGTAACCGGGTTCTAAGGGTCCCAATATCACGGGATTGCTTTCATTGTTCATCGTTTCGATTTAGCCACTGAACTGGCGACCGAAATATTCCAGGAAAGCAACCCTCAATTGAGTGTAGCATCGAGTATCAACCAACCTCGGACTGCACCAAAGTCAGTTATCTCACTACCCTAAAGAGGCCAAGATGGTTCAATTAAGGTTCCTAAGGTCAGTTGATGTTTCACGACACCACGCGGCGGCCCCGTACTCTCCTTGACTGAACTCAAGGGTTACCGGTACACACCAAAGTGCCACATCAACGTAGCAGACTGTTTCAACCATGTCGGTATACCCCGCACAGTTCCCTCACAGCCTTGTTGCTACTTTCTAAGAAGGTATCCCCAGATCCGGGTTAGGATCTATAGAACTCCCAAGACAGTCCCACAATTTAAAGCAAGCAAGTCAATACAATTGAAAACACAGTTATGAACTAACCCTAAGGTACACCTCACTTTATAAGAGTCCCCAGCAGAGTCGCCAGTTCTGTGATCGGTGGATCTGGAACTGACTGTTTAACGCTGGTTCGCGAAATGTCGCGGAAGCAAGAGTCGCCACCGTCTTTTATTTTCTCCAAATGGAAAGGACAAAAGCACAGAAAAATTCCTTAAAGAGATTGCTCTCGGTTCGGGAGGTAGGTTATAGAAAGGGAAGGTGTTAGCACCCTTTCTATCCATGGTTATCCATGGGCTCTTAGATACTTGCTCATTGTGTTTTCAAAAATGGTTTGTTTGCTTTTCAACTGTGGGTTTTAAAAAGTTTCTTTGAAAATTCCAGTTCGACTCTTGTATCGGTCCTCAAGAGTGTTTGAAAAATTGCTTTCGAAAGCTTTTTGAAAAGGTGTCGGTGTGAAAAGTATTTTTGATTTGTTTTGAAATTAGAGCAAGTATCTAGAGTCGTCTACCTACCCTAAGGAATTTGTCTGTGTAAATGTCCTTTAAAGTAGTGCCATCCCACCATTGAGAGGTAGGTAGCACCATCATTGGAGGTGTTCGGGTCAATTCGAAGTTCGGGACATGGTGATCACCAGAGCAATGGGAAGACACCTTAGAAGCTACCCTCATGCCAGGTTCCCGGATCATGAGGACTTACTAAGACATCCTCTACTCGTCGATCACCTTTCGAGGCAAGGCAACAGTGAAGCGTACCCTAGGGGTGGTGTGTGATTTGTGTGTCATGTTCATTTGCATTTATCTTGTTCATGTCAAAGTGATCTATGCGTTTGTTTTTATTTAATCATTCATTCTTGCATGCCATCATTAACAGTTTAAAAAGTGCGGAAAGATAAAATTCCTAAACTATTACAAAGGCGCGGGTCCACATCGGCAAATTTAATCCAGGACCCGATTTAACAGAAAATAAAGAAGTAAAGTAAAGTGCGAAAGATAAAATGTCCGAGTTTACAAGGCTTTGAGAGAGGTACATAAATATTATAAGAAATAAAATAAAATGCGCGAAACAAATTAATAATCGAAAGCGAGGGCGTTGGACCCTTTTTAATGAAATTAAATTAAATGATTAAATTAATTAAATTAAAATAAAAAAAAGAAATTATTTTTGTATTTTTTTGGATTTATGAATTTTTATGAGAAAGATTAAATGAAATTAAAATATTAACCCTAATTCTAATTGTTTTTTTTATTTATTAAGAAAACATGTTAAAATTAAACCTAAGATTAATCTAATTATTTACATGGTAATTTAATTACAAAAATAATATTTAATAATTAATTATTGTGAAAGAAAAGAAAAAAGGATAACAATACTTAAAAACCCTAGTTCTACAAATTTTAAATTTATTAAGAAAAGACATTAAAATTAATCCTAAGTTTAAATCTAATTAATTAGTGAGGTTTATTTACAAAATATTAAAATAAAATATATTTTTTATTTTTATGACCTTTCTGATTTTTCTATTGTTTTTATATTTTTATGAAAATAATTAAATTGAAGAATTAAATTAAAAAAACTAATTAAAACAAAAATAGAAAAATATTAGAAAAAGAATTAGAAAGGCAAACCATGGGGGGTCTGTCCCCAAATTGGAGGTTTTGCTTAGTAATTTAGGCCCATTTGTCTATGGCCTCATTTGACTCTGACGCTAGCATGTGGCATCTTTGACTTGTGTCCATGATGATCTTCAAACCATGCCCCTTGGATTGGTCTTAGTATGTGCGTGGCAAGCTGGATTGTAAGTTACATGGTGGACTTCTTGTATTGAAACTGCATAGGATGACAATTAGAGGAAAAATATAAGGAAAGGGAGGGGACCTGGGGTTCGAACCCAGGTCCCAGGGATTACCAGTAATGCGCTTTGCCAACTGCTCCACACGCGTGTTTTGATTATATAATAACAACAAATAATATAAAATAAAACAATGGTTAGTGGGAAAGTTAGCGCGAAAATTCAAATTGTGCAATCAGATCCTTACACATCAGCGTCTTCTTCCTCGTTTTGTTTTTTTGCCTGAAACATAAAAGAGTTAACGGGGGTTTTAAACCCCCCCAAAATATGCTTGTTTTCACAATAACGATTAGGCCATATGGCCACATAAATTAGGCGCGAGGGTTCTGTTCAGATCGTCCAAGCATGCTGAGTTCGGTCATGCTATTGAGGTGTTCCAATTTCACAGCATTTAGAAACGCCCAAATTAAAAGCTTGGTAACCCTAACCTGTATCAATGGTGAAATCTCCAATAGTGCACAAAAACTCAATCAAATTATAGGGTTAGCTTCAGAATCATCCAATTAGTATAAATCCATAAATAAAATGCCATGAGAATGCTTGAAAATCAAAACACGAATATGCATATTATTGAAAACAGTTTGAGTTATAACTACCAATTCTTGATGTTTCAAGCTATGATTTCGATTCAGACTCCTTCCTTGAAGTCTCAGCAAGCCAATGGAACAATTATTTTGGCTTGAATCGCCCTAGAACCTAGTTTTCAGTATTGGAATTTTTGTCAAAAAACTCAAGTTTTGTTATGGAGGTATGGCGCAGCTGGGAGGTCCTGAGGAGTAGGGTTTGCATCAGTACTTATGTGTGAATGATTAGGGTAGGTTTTTTGTCCAAAGAATCCTTGAATTGATGGAGAAGATATTTGATTTTCAAGCCATGAGGTTTCAATCTTTTTCATGCTATTTTGGTTCCAATCATGTCCAATTAACTTGATTCTTTCTAAATCAGATAATGCACAAAATCTTAAGACTATTTCATGCATAAAAAGATTTGATTGCTTAGTTTTAGTATTTTCCACATATTTATTTTAATTAAATGAATTATTAATCATTAAAAATCCAAATAAATAAATAAAAATGATGAAAAACTTCCCTTTGGGCCAAATGGTCGTGCACATGCCTTGGATGATGGATTTTGGAAGAAAAAGAGGCCCATTAGCAATTTTAAGACTTTTGAAGCAATGTTGACTTTTCAAAATACCTAAAAATTTCCCAACTTCCACAAGGAATATCTTGCTCAATTTTTAAGCTTTGCTCATGTTCTTGGACATTTTGGAAAGGTCTTTCAGTCCTCTAACCAATGTCTTTGGTCCCATGTCATTTTGATTTAACAATCTCAAGTTATGGCCTTTGACTTAAAGTCCCTTTTTGTTGACTTTTGAAAATGACCTATAATGTTGAAATTGATAACTTTTTGTGAGAGAATTTCTTGGACTTGAAGTGTCAAGAGGAGTTGTAGGAAATTTCTTTCTCTTCAAAATGAGCTTTGGAGGGAATTTTTCTGATAATCCATGTGGAAGTTATGCCTTGGTCAAGTTACAGTTGACTTTTTCAACTGTCCAAATATGGAAACTTTTGCATCTTGAGACTTTTTGAGCCAAACTTTGAGAATCATGATCAAGCATTGATCAAATGATGTTTGTGGCTTCAAAATGAGATGTTGACCAAAAATTTGAACTTTTGACTGTCAAATGACCATTTTGCCCCTACAGTTGACTGTAGTGCAATTAGGGTTTTTGACTGTGCAATTTTGTGCTGTAAGTCTTGAAACTTGGTATAAGGATGCTTGACCATGTTTATAGGCATGTGGGACTTGATTGGACCCTTGGAAACTTCATTTTCTTTGTCAGAACCAAAATCCTAGTTTTTGACTGTTAGGAGGCCCTTGAACTGTGCAACCCTTGGGGAGATTTTGAAGCTTGCTCTTTGCAATCCTTGAAGAATATGGGAGGGCAAATTTTGGGGTACAACAGAGTGTATCTGAGCTGGGTAAAATCAGAATGAGTGACAGAATGGCAACCGTGTCTGGGGCGTATCTGGATTGTATCTGAAGTTGAGGTCTGAATGAGTAACAGAATGACTTTCGTATCTGGAGTGTATCCGTACTGTATCTTGACTTTGAATTCTGAATGAGTAATAGATTGACTTCCGTGTCTGGAGTGTATCTTTACTGTATCATGAATAAGAGATCTGAATGAGTAACATAATAACTTTCGTGTCTGGAGTGTATCTTTACTGTATCATGAATAAGAGATATGAATAAGTAACAGAATGACTTCCGTGTCTGGAGTATATCCATATTGTATCTGAATAAGAGATCTGAATGAGTAACAGAATGACTTCCATGTCTGGAGTGTATCCGTACTGTATCTGAAATCTTTGAATATTTGTTAAAGATAGCTGTTAATCTTATCCTGAAAAGGGTAAAATGTTAGCTGAAACACAAAGTTATGTATGATGCAATAAAAT
Source organism: Vicia faba (assembly GCA_948472305.1). Lineage (NCBI taxonomy): Eukaryota > Viridiplantae > Streptophyta > Magnoliopsida > Fabales > Fabaceae > Vicia > Vicia faba. Next base: position 487,738,078 of record OX451739.1, read on the forward strand.
GTGTTTTATCAATGTTTATGATATATGAATGTAATGTATGCGCATGTAAGCTGATTTGTTATACTGCTGAGGAAAATAAATCCTTGATAGATGGAGATAATAAAACCCTTGACTGCTGCCGGGGAAAAATAAATCCTTGACCGTTGTTGGAGATTCAAAATCTTTGATTGCTGAGGATGAGAAATCCTTGGTGACTATTAGGGATGATAAAATCTTCGACTGCTGCCGGGGAAATAAATCCTTGATCGCTGCTGGAGATTAAAAATCCTTCTCAACTTCTGTGGGGATGTGAGAATCCTTCATGTCTTGAAGTTGGAGTATTGACAAAATCTGTTGTGAGAGTAATGTTAAACTTCTTGAGAAATCTTCTTGGGAAATCCAGAGAACTTTGAAGACTTCTACTGGGGGTAACACAATGGGAATCCTTAATCGGCTGGGGAATAGGGAAAGCTCTGATGCTTTCTGCGGGGAAGTAAGAATGGGAATCTCCATTCTGTTGGGGAATAATGAAAACTTTGGTGACTTCATGCTGGGAAGTCAAGAATGAGAATCTTCGATCTGCAGGGGATTAAAAATTCTGACAAATTCAATGATGGGGAGTAATGAAGACTCTGGCAACTTCACTGGGGAATCAAGAATGAGAATCTTAATTCTGTTGGGAAGTGAAAACTCTGTGGGGAAGAAGGCTTCCTGCTGGGGAGTAAGCTCAGGACTCTGGGGGAAAAAGCTTATTCCTGTTTGGAAAAAGTTCAGGAGTTTGGGTTGTATGCCACTCTACTAGGGAGTTATCCTAGGTTGGGGATAAAAGTTAATTGTTATCTGGTTGATTCTCAGACTTTAAGACAACTTGCTGGGGAAATTGGGGAAAATTGAATGGTTCCCGCTGGGGATTGATAGTTGGAAATTTGACTCGACTGGGGAAGAAGGTTTCATCTTCGTTGAGGATCTGTAGTTCAAAGTTTTTTCTTCGCTGTGGATTGGGAGTTTGAAGTTTTAACTCTGATGGGGAATTAAGGGTTTAAAGTTATAACTCCGCTGGGGATATGTATTTCAAGGTTTTAGCTCCGCTGGGGATCTAGATGATGTATTGCAGGGGATTTCTCCTGGAATAGCCTAAAGAAGTTTTCCTATCCTTCCAACCTGTCAGTAATTATTCTTTCCCATTTCATTTATTTGTAAACATGTGATTATATTCAAATGCATATTCTCATTAATAAATCATTGGACGTTTTCAAATAAAACACCAGTGTAAAGAAAAAGAAAAGGCAAATAGTTTTCTTCACTTTGAAGTATCTTTGTATTAACTTTGTGTAAATATTTTGTACAAAGGAGATAGACATCCTAGTAAGAGAAAGTTGTCATAAAAATGAGAAAGGTTTATACAAAGAAAGATGGCTATGTGTGAAAATTCCATGGGGTTCCCATTCTGTTATAGCCTTCGTAACTCTGGATATCTTGTCCATTCGTTGCTTCGTCCGAAGGTGATTGAATTGATCAGAAGCCCGGAGCTTGTCTGTGAAGAGATTATCCTTAAAGTGATCCGACGAGACATAGTCATACGCTTTAATTCCCTAACTTTTGCCTGGACCTCCCTTTCGGGTTTTCGATCCACCGGGAAACCCTTTTTTTCCCAAGTCGCCCTTTCGGGTTTTCAACTTGCCGGGTGTACAAATGTTTTATTTATCCTTAACTTTTGCCTGAACTGCCCTTTCGGGTTTTTGATTCACCGGGATGCCTTTTTTTTTGCCTAGGTGTGTCAACCTAGCGGGTCATTTTTGCGTAGTATCTTTTGACTATTTCTGCATTCGCAGGGTGCGGCAGGTCGTCGCCGTCCATGGTGGTTAATATCATTGCCCCACCATAAAAGATGTTTTTGATCACAAATGCTCCTTCGTAAGTAGGAGTCCATTTTCCCCTAGGATCACTTTGTGGCAAGATGATCCGCTTGATTACAAGGTTCCCGACATGATATACCTGGCGCCTAACTTTCTTTTTGAATGCCTTGATCATCCATTTTTGATACGCCTGACCATGGCAAACAGCAGTAAGTCGCTTTTCATCAATAAGGTTAAGTTGATCAAATCGGGTCTGAATCCAATCGTCTTCACTCAAACCAGAATCCTTCATGATTCTCAAGGAGGGAATCTGAACCTCGATAGGTAAAACAGCTTCCATGCCATATACCAAAGAATAGGGTGTTGCCTCAGTTGATGTATGCGCCGTGGTACGGTACCCGTGGAGAGAAAACGGTAACATCTCATGCCAATCCTTGTAGGTGACTGTCATCTTTTGTATGATCTTCTTGATATTTTTGTTTGCAGCTTCTAAAGCACCGTTTATCTTTGGCCGATAGGGACATGAATTATGATGTTGAATCTGGAACTGCTCGCACAAGGCGGTGATCAAAGTATTGTTAAGGTTTGTACCATTGCCAGTGATGATCCTTTCGGGGATACCATACCGGCAAATGAGGTTCTGCTTGATGAAGTGGGCAACCACATTCTTTGTAACGGATGCAAAGGAAGCTGCTTTGACCCACTTGGTGAAGTAGTCAATGGCCACCAGAATAAATCGGTGTCCATTGGATGATGTAGGCTTGATCTCTCCAATCATGTTGATTCCCCACATAGCGAATGGCCAAGGAGTTGTTAAGACATTGAGAGGAACTGGAGGTATATGTACCTTGTCTACATAGATTTGACATTTGTGACAAGTCCTGGAATGTTGATGGCAGTCAGCTTCCATGGTAGACAGTAATAGCCTGCCCGTAGGATCTTCTTAGCCATCATATGCCCGCTAGAGTGAGTGCCAAAGGTACCATTGTGCAGTTCAGCCATGATCTGTTCAGCTTCAATCTTGTCCACACAACGGAGCAGGATGCAATCATGATTGCGCTTGTATAGGATACCATTGCTCAGGAAGAACTTATCTGAGAATCTCCTTAAGAACTTTTTGTCATTGATTAAAGCTCCTTCAGGATATTCTTGAGCCTCGAGATACCTTTTGACTTCATGAAACCAAGGTCGGTCCACTACTTCTTAGGTATTAATCTCGTGACAATGTGCAGGTTTGTCCATCCGTTCAATGGTGATTTGGGGAGCCTCATTATCCCAGTTAAGTTTAAACATGGATGACATTGTAGCTAGAGCATCTGCTAGCTGATTTTCTTCTCGCGGGAAGTGCTCGAAGGTAATCTGCTCGAAATGTGGTAACAATGTCAAGACATGTTCTTTGTAAGGGATGAGGTTTGGATGTTTAGTGTCCCACTCTCCTTTGATCTGACTGATGACCAAAGCGGAGTCTCCAAACACAACCAAAGATTTGATTCCCAGGTTTATTGCAGCCTTGAGACCAAAGATACAAGCTTCATACTCGGCCATGTTGTTAGTGCAGTTAAAGCAAAGTCTGGCGGTGAAAGGTGTAAGGCAACCTTCTGGGGAGATGAGTACCGTGCCGATACCGTTTCCAAGTGCATTGGAGGCACCATCAAAGTACAGGGTCCATCGGGATCCTTGTTGAGGTCAGTCATATGGTCTGAAACTTTCAACGTTGTCCAATGTCATAATGTCTTCGTCAGGGAAGTCAAACTTCATGGATTGGTAATCTTCGACAGCTTGATGAGCCAGATGGTCAGCTAGCACACTCCCCTTTATAGCTTTTTGGGTCGTGTACTGTATATCGTATTCTGTTAGGATCATCTGCCATCTAGCAATCCTTCCAGATAGAGCAGGATTCTCAAAGATGTACTTGATCGGATCCATCTTAGATATCAGCAGAGTGGTATGAGTCAACATATACTGCCTTAGCCGGCGAGCAGCCCATACCAAAGCGCAACAAGTTTTCTCGAGCAGTGAGTATCGGGTCTCACAGTCGGTAAACTTTTTGCTAAGGTAATAAATGGCATGCTCTTTTCGGCCAGACTCGTCATGTTGGCCCAGTACGCACCCCATTGAATTCTCTAGGACAGTCAGATACATGATCAGCGGTCTTCCTTCGACGGGTGGCATCAAGATAGGAGGTTCTAGAAAATACTCCTTGATTTTATCAAAAGCAATTTAACAGTCATCATTCCATTTAACTACCTGGTCTTTCTTCAACAGCTTGAAGATTGGCTCACAGGTAGATGTTAGGTGAGAAATGAACCTTGCAATGTAGTTTAGGTGTCCCAAGAAACCTCTGACCTCCTTCTCAGTGCGAGGGGCAGACATTTCTTGTATAGCTTTGACTTTGGCAGGATCAACCTCGATGCCCTTGTTGCTAACAATGAAACCTAGAAGTTTACCAGACCTGACTCCGAATGTACACTTGTTTGGATTCAATCTGATCTTGTACTCCTTCAACCTGACAAACATCTTTTGCAAGTGGTTGAGGTGTTCTTCTTCCGTTTGTGATCGGGCTATCATATCAGCTATGTAGACCTTTATCTCATGATGTATCATATCATGAAACAAAGCTACCATGGCGCGTTGATAGTTTGCCCCGGCATTCTTCAGTCCGATTGGCATCACTTTGTAGCAGAACGTACCCCACTGTGTAACAAAGGTAGTTTTCTCCATGTCTTCAGGGGCCATTTTGATTTGGTTGTAACCTGAAAATCCGCCCATGAAAGAAAATACCTTGTGCTGAGTTGTGTTGTCGACCAAGATGTCAATGTGCGGAAGTGGAAATTCATCTTTAGGGATGGACCTGCTTAAGTCTCTATAATCCACGCACATTCTCACTTTGTTGTCCTTCTTAGGCATGGGCACAATGTTAGCAACCCATTGTGGATAGGAAGTAACAGCAAGAAATCCAGCATTGAACTGCTTCATAACTTCTGTTTTGATCTTTTCTGACATGCCGGGCCTCATGCGGAGGACTTTCTGTTTAACTGGTGGACAGTCTTCTCTTGTGGGTAGACGGTGTACCACAATGTCTGTATCGAGTCCCGGCATGTCTTCATAATACCAGGAGAAGATCTCAACATATTCATGTAACAGCTGAATTAGGCGTTCTTTGACACTTGGCTCTAGGTTGGCACCCACTCTGATTTCTTTTCTGTCTTCGTCAGTACCCAACTTGATTGTCTCTAACAGCTCCTCATGAGGTAGAATAGCCTTTGCTTCCTGTTGTAACAGCCTATCCAATTCTCCCGACACCTCACAATCTTCCTCACCTTCGTATTCGGCATGGTAGACCAGATCTTCAGAGTCACTGAAGGCCATAGCAGAATTGTTACCCATGGAATCCGGAATGGAAGGGTACCTGCATTTGTGAGTGTGGGTGTGTGTAAGGGATAGCCACCTTTAAATAAATAAATGTAAAAATAAAGACAATGAACACAAAAGTTTATATGTGAAAACGTCCATGATTCATTAAAATGGCATATGAAGATGAAAAATCAAACCCTTACAAATGGACCTATGTACCTCGGGTAAGGCACAAGGTTAAAAGTGTACGAATTGTTTGAGAATTATTACAAACCAACAGAAATGTTTGAAAGATAAATTACTACGGTATGAAAGTAATGGGAACAAAGTCTTTTGCTTCCCAGTTGCACAGTCCTTCGTCAACAGTAGGGAAAATCCAATCTTCCAAGCTGCTCCCCTCTTCACTATCCTCCAAAGCATTGACTCCATGATGGGTGATCCTCACTGGTGGCCCTCCAGCGCAGGCGCGGCGTATAGACTTTTGAGCAGAAGAGGTGAAACCCAAGCCGAATTTATCTGATTTGTAAGGAAAATCTGGAAGCTGCCCCCAGATTGTGCTTCCTCCTTCTTTAATCACAGCCTTTGCATCTTTGAGAGACGACATCCGAGGCAGAGGTCTGGTAATCATGGGTACAGAAGACACTGTCTTGGTTGCCGCAATCTCCTGAGCCACCTCTTCAAAATGCTGAAAAGGGGTTTCGATGAATTCGCCATCCAATTCTACATAGTGGAAAGAATTTAGATGGTTTATCATGTATTCCTCTTCGCCATGAACAATTATAATTTTCCCCTGGACAGGGTACTTGAGCATTTGATGCAGAGTAGAAGTGAAAGCTCCTGCATTGTGAATCCAGGGTCTTCCCAACAAGCAAGAATAGGAAGGACGGATGTCCATCACATATAATATGGAGTTGAAGGTTCCAGTTCCCACTTTAATCGGGATGTCCACCTCCCCGTGGACCATCCTTTTAGAACCATCAAAGGCTCTGACAATTATATTGTTGGGCTTCAAGGTTAAACCTTCACAATCTAGTCTATCCAAGGCTTTCTTCGGCAAGACGTTCAGCGATGAACCAGTGTCTACCAGTACACGTGCTAGAGTAGTCCCTCTGCATTCCACCGAGACATGCAAAGCATTATTATGTTTTCTCCCTTTGGATGTTAAATCGGCATCGGAAAATCCTAGACCATTGTCAGCTGTTAAGCTAGCTACACATTCCTGGAACTGATCCGCGGAGGTTTCCTGTGGCACGTGGGCCGTCTTCAAGAATCTTATCAAAGCTTTAGCATGAGCTTCTGAACAAAGCAGCAAGGCCAACATAGAGATCTTTGAGGGGGTTTGCCCCAGTTGTTCCATAACATCATAATCGCTTTTCTTGATTATTTTCAAAATCTCTTCCATTTCTTTTTGAGAGGTCTCAGGGATGACCAATGGTTGAACCCTCGTCCTGACGGGCTCTCCTTGGATCCCTTTCCCTCTATCATCAGTAGCAGCAGAGGGGACAACTACAGGAGTTACAACTTCTTCAATAATAGGAGTTCTCGCAGATATGTTGACCGGTACAGGGGTAACCTTAGGAGCAGTTGAGGGTCCAAAGATTTCCTTTGGAGGCGCAATCTATGGAGAGAAAATTCTTCCATTGTGGGTGATTTTGCTCGTTCCGGTAATGTTTCCAATGTCAGAAGTCTCTTCATCAGAACTCTCTTCAGTTGATTCAATTTGTTTAATACCGTGGTAGTAGATTTCTCCACCATAGTTCCACGGTATTGATTTGTAGGACTTGTACGGGATGGGCCCGGGCATGGTTATCTTCAAAGGTGCAGTCTTCAGAGCGGATGTAATCTTAACAGGTCTTTTGGAGACCTTGGAAAGATTGGCGGATATGGTTATTATTGAAACATCATTGACAGGATTCGGTGTAACAGGAGTCTTTTCAAAAAGGATTTCTTGGTTATCCATTAGGCGCTGGATGCCTAACTTCAACAGGGGACAATCGGTTGGTAAGGATGAACAAAGGCAACAATCTTCTTCACAACCTGGGAAAATCCCAGCCTTCAACAAATTCAACTTGATTATCGGTAGTGGAGTCATCAAATCATCAACAGTAGCAACAAAAAGATCTTCTTCAACAACATGGGAATTATGGCCATGCTTTGGCATTGGAGCAGAGATTACATTCTGCTTTTCAGGGGTGTCGAATTCAACTTCTTTAGTGTCTATCAAATCCTGAATCTTGTTCTTGAGGGCCCAACAATTGTTGGTGTCGTTCCCTATGCTCCCTGAATGATAAGCACACTTGGCGTTCAAATGGTAGTAAGGAGAAGCTGTATTCGGATTCTTCGGGGCCTCTTTCAGACTGGCAAGGTTTAACTTCAAGAGATGGGGTAGAACCTGAGCAGGAGTAATGTTTATCTGGTTGAATTGCCGTACAGGCCTTTCCACCCTTGCTTGGTTGGTTCTTGGTTGATTGTTTCTGGGCTGATCAGCTGCAGACTTCTGAATCATTACGGCCCCCACCACTGGCCGGCGCTCAACTCTTCCTTGACCTCTTTGAAAGTACACAACTGATACTTCCTTCTTTGCAGGAAAAGTCTTTTTTATGGCAGCGAAAGCAGATGCATCTTTTTGAATTTTCCCGCTTTTTATGCCGGCTTCAACTCTCTCACCAGTTAGAATTAACTCAGTGAACCCCGCAGACGAACTTCCAATCAGGTGATTGAAAAAGGGACCTGACAGTGTACCCAAGAACATGTCTACTAGCTCCCTCTCATATAGAGGTGGTTGTACTCGTCCCGCCAAGTCTCTCCATTTCTGGGCATACTCTTTGAAACCTTCATTTGAGACCATGCCCATACTCTGTAATTGAGTATGGGTTGGTGCTAAGTCCGCATTATATTGATACTATTTGTAGAAGGCGGCCGCCAAATCTTCCCAATTATTCACATCAGACCTCTCCAACTGGTAAAACCAATCCAGCTGCGTCCCCGACAAACTGTCCTGGAAAAAGTGAACCCATAGGTCTTTGTCAGAAGAATGTGGTTGAATTTTCCTGACATAAGATCGTAGGTGCATCTTGGGACAAGACAGCCCATCGTACTTAGAAAATAGAGGTACTTTAAATTTAGGAGGGATTACAATGCCAGATACCAACCCTAACTCTTCAAAGTCCAGCCCAGGCACTCTCTGTATCTCCATAGCTGCCAGACATTCTTCCAAGTTTTTGTATTTGTCATCTGCAGGAGGGTACTGCTGTTCATAATAGTCGTCATCCTCCTCTTCTTCTTCTTCCTCATAATCATATGGCATGGCAGTCTCTTTACCCTTTCTTACCCCTTCATCAGATGTTGAGGGGAAATCCAGGACCCTTCTGGCTTGACCTTCAAATCTTCTGCCCAAGGTAGCCACACCAGCCCTCTTCTTCTTCTTTTTCTCTTTTTCCTTCTCTAGTAGAGTCTTGAGCTCCTCCTGCCCCTTGGCCAAGGTCAGAAGTAGCTATTGAAATTGTGAATTCTGGGCTTGAAAGTCTTTACCCGTTTGTTCAATATCCATCTTGCTGAAATAAACAGCAGAGAGATGAGGAAACTTGGTGTGAAGACCTGTTTATGCATATGATGAATGATATGTATTCTTGTAATGCATTCAAGGATTCAGAAATTCAAACTTGTTGTAAACAAAAAAGAAACACACGTCATATTAATAAGATAGAATTTGTTAATACATCAATGCCCCATGGGCAAAATAATAAAAAATTCTAAGGTAAAAAGACGTTGCGCATCCTCTTTGGTGCAATGTAGGTGTTGAGAGTATTCTCTTCGTGAAGTTGACGAGTAAGTTCCAAAACCTTCTTCTTGCTTGCATAGAATTGGGCTTCAAAAGTATCGCGTTCTCCCTTGAGCTGTATCCAACTCCTTTGTAAATCTTCAAGTGATGTTGGCATATCAGGATGTAGGAGGATGTATGGAACCTCTCCTTCCATAACAGGCTCTATAATCACAGGGAGAATGTAGGGGTAAGCCATCATAAGACTTTGGGCGTGGGTTCGTACCCACTTGAGGTAAGGCTCAAGAGGGATGGAATTCTTGTGTCCCAAGGTCTTACTGTCTACCTTGTTGGGCATCCTCCAAGCTCGGATGAACCTTTGTCGGAGTCCTTGGTTGTCGTTGTCGAAGTCGAAAATCAAACCTTGAATCAGCATGTCATATGGGCCATCCCTTCGGGCATACCCAAACTTTCTCAGAGCCAAGCAGGGGTTGTAGGTGATGCCTCCCCTAATTCCAAGTAGAGGGACATTAGGAAATTCCCCACAACGGTCAATGATGATGACATTCTCTTTTGATCGAGAACACCAATGAATATCTAAATGTGTAAGGGTCATCAACCGTTGTGACCACATCAGACCTTGCTCATTCTTCAAAACTGATTGGGGAAGATGAGAAATAAACCATCTTGCCAGTAGAGGATTGCAACACATGAGAACACATCTTTTCCTCATTGTTCGAGTGTGAAAAGAGTAGAGGATATCCCCAAGCAATGTAGGCACCGGGTTGCGAGCCATGAAGATTTTGACAGCACTTACATCTATAAGTTGGCCAGGGTTGGGGAACAAGACCATCCCATAGATGAGAAGAGCTACAATCTCCTCAAAAGCTTGTAAGTCCAATGAATTCCAGCAGCTTTGGGCCTTCTCAAACAAGAACTTTAACAAGAAGCCTTTGACACCACTTCTGGTTTCCCAATGACCTATGACATCAGATGGTTGCAAGTGTAGGGCTTGAGCAACATCTTCAGGCTTTGGATCTCTTTTTGTACCGTTGAAAGGTAGTTGATGGATGATAGGAATCCTCAAAAGTTGAGAAAATTCCTCCAAAGTAGGCACAAGCTGGTAGTCAGGAAATGTAAAGCAATGATGCAAAGGGTCAAAGAACTGGAAGAGAACTTTCAGCATATCCTCCTAAGTGTTGGCAGTGACTAAGTTGAGAAGACGACCATGCCTCTCGGTGAATGGAGAATACTCTGGAATCCTAGAAGCAAGCTCCTTGAGTTGAGGAGGAACTCTCACAAGGTTGACCTGAATAGTTTTCCTGCGGAGTGATTCCATAACCTACAAAACAGGAACAGAGATGAAAATCCAAATCTTTGAAATGGTTAGTGGATGCATATGATGCTTCATGATGTCCATGATGTTATGCACAAGTATATATGTACAAGCAAATCAAACAAGTTCCTAGTTTTAGGCTTGCATGGGGTTTCATAGGTAAGTACCCTCTTGAAGTTTAGTTGGCTCAACCTGTCCTAGAAATAGTAACTGGGTTCTAAGGAGCTCAATATCACTGGATTGTTTTCTGTGTTCATTGTTTCAGTTTAGCCACTTTACTGGCGACCGAAATATTTCAAGAAAACAACCCTCAATGAGTGTAGTATCGAGTATCTACCAACTTCGGACTGCACCAAAGCCGGTCATCTCACTACATCCTAAAAGGCCAAGTTGGTCAAGTAAAGGTTCTAAAAGTTTATTAGTGCTTCATGACATCACTCAGCGGCCTCGTATTCTCTTTGATTGACTCAAAGGCTACCGGTACCCACAAATATGTCGCACTAATATAGCTATTTCTTAGACCATGTTGGTATACCCCGCACAGTTTCCATAACGTATTGCTATTTACCTATGAATGTTTCCCAAATCCGGGTAGAGGATTCAAACCCAAACAATAGAACCAAAGTGTAAAGAAAACAAGTCAAGCAAGATAAGAATGTAAAGGTGATCTAAAACCCTAAGGTAACCCCACTTTTAGATTTGTCCCCAGCAGAGTCGCCAGTTCTGTGATACGGTGGGAGAACTGACTTGAGGTTTTGCGTTTGTGTTCGCAAATGTTTCGGTTTAGCAAGAGTCGCCACCGACTTTTATTTTATCCAAAAGGAAAGGTAAAAAGCACAGGAAATACCTTTGAGATTGTTTTTGAGTTCGGGGGGTAGATTATGAAAAGGGAAGGTTCTAGCATCCTTTTCATCCATGGGCTCTTGGTTACTTGTTTTAGATCACTTGCTTTGCTTTTCCAATTTTTTGAAATGGTGCTTTGTGTGGTTTTGAAAGTATTTTGAAAAGAGGTCATCGTTTAGGCAATCTTTGTAATTATTCTCGTTCGTAAGAATGTATACAAAGATGTTTGTCTTTTGAAAAATGTTTCAATGTTTGAAAGTTGTTTTGGAAATGTTTTGAAATTGTGTGTGTGTTTTTGAAAATAGAAAGGATGGTTTGCAAATTTATCAAGTAACTAGAAGCTTATCTACCTACTCAAAAGTCTTTCCTACACATTTTTATTCCTTTGACATTGTTATTTTACCATTGCATTTGGTAAACAACCCTATCTTTGGATGTTAAACGGGACGGGCGTGGGTCATCGTATGACCATGATAACAATATTTCCAAGTATCTTAGCAAGTTTTTTTTGAGGGACTTAAGATCATTTTTGTTTAGGCAACATTTTGATAGCGTCATCGAGGGACTATGATCTTTTTGTTTTGTTTGATTTTGCCAAGATACCTAGCATGCATACCATGGCCATTTTAAGGCAACAAAGTGGATGAAACCCTAGGGGTGCTTGTGTGAGATGTGTTGTCATTTTTCATGCATTTTTATTGTCTTGTATTAAGTCATGCTATTTGTTTGATTTTTGGTCTTTTCATTCAAAACCCTAGTTTACTATCATGGTATATGAAAGCAATAAAATGCATAAAGTAAATCTAGACTATTACAACAATATTATGGGGAGGGGGATACAAGTTTTGAATAGGGGGATATTGCTAAAAAATAAACCCTAAAATATTATTACAACCAAATTGAAATATTGCACAAATAAATAAATAAGCAAATATTTAAATATACAACAAAAAGTAAATATGCAAGAAATGTTTTTTGTATTAATTTTATGTATGAGAAAATAAATTTATTTATGTCTTAAAAATAAGAAAATAAAATGATTATTTTTGAAAGGGTGAAAACCCTAATTTTGCTTAAAAGGAATATATTCTATATTATTCATTTTATTCAAGAAAAATAATAATAATATGTAAAAAATGTTTAAAAGTTGCAAATATGTGTAAAAATATTATTTTAAGTGTATAAATAATAAAAATAAAAATATAAGTATTTTTAATATTATTTACAAGTTTTATTTAAAAAATAAGTTTTATAAACCTAATAAATTATTTTTATGCCAAAAAAATTAATAAAAATAATAAAATAAAATGCAAAAATTAAGAAAATATTTTTTGGGATTTTTCAATGTTTAGAAAAAATAAATAAAGTCAGAAAATGTAAATATGCAAGAAAATATAAAAAAAAAATATAAAAAATGCAAAAGGGGGTGTAAAAGCAAAATGTGAGGTGCAAATAGAAGCAGGCCCTAGGCCCTGGCCCAGACACACTTCATCCCTGGCCTTCGTCTTTGCGCGCGCGCCTTGTTCAGTTTAACCTTGTTCAGTTGAGTTTGGATATGGCAATGTAGCAACTTTGAGTGAGGCCTGAAGGTCGTGTGAGCTTGCTTGAAGTTCCCTCAACCTTTCCTAATGCTTAGCTTGCCTTGAAGTTGCCTGAAACTCCTTGTAGAAGTCAACCTGTAAAGCTTCAAAATGAAAATGGTGATCCTTGAAACAGAGGTTACAGTTACAAGATAAGGGCCTAGACAACTTAGGTGTGATGTATGGAATGTATTTGAAGTGGTTCAAAGAAAAACGCACGAGGCAATATGGAAATGGCTTGTGATTTGCAGAGATTGCCCTGTTTGGGAAGAAAATGTTGATTTATGTGTTTAAGGGTGTTTTAGAGGTTATGAACTCGTGTTTCTTGCTTGTTACAAAGTTATGAGGTTGTGTGAAATGATACTTAGTCTTGGTTTTATCAGATAGAAGAGTTATGCTGATTTTTGCAAGTTTCCTTGTCTTTGAAGAAAAGGTGAAATGACAAAGCCAAAAGCTTGTACTTGATAGTTCATTAGATGCACATAGTTGGTGAAATTTGCCAGATATTTGTGGACTTTGTTTTCAGCAAGAGGTTAGGTCCACGGCTCAAGATAAACAAAGTTGCAAAAAGCAAACTTTATCAAAGTAGCATTGTTACCTTTATGCCATTTTTGGATTAAACCCTTGTACAAAGCTTCAAAGATCAGAATGAGACCAATATCCATTGTATTTGCATTAAATTAATGAGTGTATAAAGGATTAGGACCTATAATGCAAGTACAAGCATGATTCAAACTGATTTGCAACTTGAACCATTGTGAAAAATGCCTTGGACAAAAGTGAGAAAATTCCATTTTTCATTCCTTCGATTCTCCCTAAACATAAATGATATTGGAGAGTTATTTGACATTTTGTAAAGCCTGTAACATTCTCTACAATCCATCTTTGAAATGAATTTTGAGATTCCACTTGGAACTAGGTGAAAAGTTGCCATGAAGTTAGGTCAAAATCTGCGTAAACTAGGGCAAAATTTCACTAAGTTAAGAAGTTTTAGGACCCCTATTCATAAAATCATAACTTGAGATCCAAGCATATTTTGGGAAAACTTTGTGAATAAAAGTTGTATGTTTCATGGAGAAATACAACTTTCATGTTGGAAGTTTTCTTTAAATCCAATTGCATCATGGTGAGAAAGTTGGGAAAAGTTGGGAAAAAATAAGAAATTTTCATAACTTAGAAAAATTCTAAGTTATGAAAATTTTTCAAACTTAAACCCTAATTTCCAAATTTAAGTTTCTTGGTGAACAAGTTTCATGTTTTGACCCATCTTGATGAAATATGACCCTTGGCACTTGATTTTGACCAAAAAGTCAAAGTTTGACTTTTCAGTGTATAGTTGATTTATGATCAGTTGATTGGAAAATTCATCTGTCAATCCAATGCATTTGAGATCTTTTGAACCTTGTGATTAGGTCAAGATGATGCCATTGAGTCCTTGAAACCATTCTTGAACCCAATTTTCCATTGGCTAGGTTAAAAATCAGAAATTGCCCTTCCTTAGTCAAAACCCTAAAAATGACCATTTTGCCCTTTTGATGATCTGATCAAATTTCTTGAGGAGTTGTGGTCCAAACTTGATCAAATGGTTCATATGAGTCTATAATGTTTATGTGGATCAAAAATTATAAGGTTTGACTGTAAATTGTCCATGGTTGACTTTTTCCCCAATACAGCTAATTTTTAGGTCAACTGTCCAATTGACTGGTCAAAAATCTGATTCAAGGCTTGAAACTTGGTATGAGCAATCTTATAAGTCCAAGATGGTGTATTAAAGTCACATGAGGCATTGGAAGTCCAAAAATCCCTGTGCAAACTCAAACCCTAATTTCAGGTCATCAGTGCAAGGAGATGTCTTGAGTTGAGCAAACCCTAATCTGGTCTTGAGTCCAAAGAGTCTTGTGAGGAGAATCTTGATAAAATGAGAGGGAAAATTTTTGGGTACAACAGGTTCCTATAACGTTGAATCCTTTGGGTCTTGGAACTATATTTCATACATCATTTCTGGAGAATTGATTGAGTTCTTCTTGCATTGCTAAGATCCAATCATTATCTTTTAGAGCTTCATCAATGGAAGTTGGCTCAATCATAGAAACCAAACCAAACAAATATTCTTCATTGATTCTGAGAGAGGATCTTGTTCTGATGGGATCTTCTTTTCTTCCAATGATTACGTCTTCTTTGTAAGCTGAAGATATTCTAGGAAACCTTTTCTGAGTGGGTTGATCAGAGATTTTGAGGTTGTCCAGAGCATTGTCAAGAGGATGATTTGTTGAGTCTTCCTTTTCTTCTGAGTCTTTCTTTTCTTCTGAAGTTTCAGATTTGAGGGATGATCTTTTGTACCTATATAAAAATCAATTTGCTTTGGCTGTTGCTGGCCAAGCTTATCATCAAACCTGACTTTGATTGATTCTTCAACAATCAGAGTTTCTGTGTTGTATACTCTATAGCCTTTTAAGCGTTCAAAATATCCAAGCAGGAAACACTTTTGTGCTTTAGAATCAAACTTGTTCAGAGTTTCTTTGGTGTTCAGAATAAAACAAGTACATCCAAAAGGATGGAAATAAGAAATGTTGGGCTTTCTGTTTTTCCACAATTCATAGGGAGTCTTTTCAAGAATAGGTCTTATAGTGATTCTATTCTGAATGTAACACACTGTGTTCACAGCTTCTTCCCAAAAGTGCTTTGCCATATTAGTTTCATTGATCATGGTTCTGGCCATTTCTTGTAATGTTCTATTCTTTCTTTCTACAACTCCATTTTGCTGGGGAGTTCTAGGACAAGAAAAATTATGAACAATACCATTTTCTTTAAAATACTTTTCAAAAAAATGGTTTTCAAATTCACCACCATGATCACTTTTGATTTTATGATTTTAAAATCTTTTTCGTTTTGCACTTGAGTACAGAAGTCAATGAACACAGAATGTGACTCATCCTTGTGTTTTAAAAACATTACCCATGTCCATCTGTTGAAGTCATCAACAATGACCAATCCATACTTCTTGCCTCTGATGGATGCAGTTTTAACTGGCCCAAACAGATCAATATGAATTAACTCTAATGGCTTAGAGGAAGAGACAACATTTTTGGATTTAAAGGAAGGTTTTGAAAATTTTCCTTTTTGGCATGCTTTGCACAGAGCTATGAGTTATACTTCAGATTGGGAAGTCCTCTGACTAAATTTAATTTATTTAGTTGAGAGATTTTTCTAAGTCTGACATGTCCCAATCTTCTGTGCCATACCCATTGCTCATTGCTAACAGACAAAAGGCATTTGACGTTTTGAGATTTAAGATCTGATAAATCAATTTTGTAAATGTTGTTCTTTCTCTTGCCAAAAAAGAGGATTGATCCATCTTTTTGACTTACAGCTTTACAGGAGTTTTGATTGAAGATAATGTCATAATCATTGTCACTTAATTGACTTATGGACAATAGATTATGAGCTAATCCTTCTACTAATAAAACATTAGAGATAGAAGGAAGGTTATCGTTTCCAATGGTTCCAGAACCAATAATCTTCCCTTTCTGATTACCTCCAAACTTCACGACTCCTCCAGCTTTAAGTTCCAGGCTTTGGAACATAGACCTTTTTCCCGTCATGTGTCGTGAGCACCCAGAGTCCAGGTACCATGACTGGTGTCTCAATTGAGTTGTTAAGGACATCTACAACAAATATTATTTTATCCTTAGGTACCCATATCTTTTTGGGTCCTTTTGGGTTAGAGTGTTTAAAGTTCTGTTTGAACTTTTGGTTAGCATAAGAGTTTCCAGAATGTGATGTATATTTTATATCATGTGAGTGTCCAAACATGAATTGTTTATTCAGAGGTTTGTAAGTGAAAGTCATTTTAGAAACAGGTTTTGGTATGTATGTCTCCTTCCCTTTGGGAGTTTCATATCCAATTCCTCTTCTATTTTTCCCACTAACTCCATAGATTATTGAATCCATTTTGCTTCTATATATGCTTTTAGCTAGGAAAGTTTGAAAACTATAGTCATATTCTTTCAGAATATCTTTTGAACTAGACACAGATTCTGAACTAGAAGTTTTTTGAACATTTTGAATTTCTTCTTTAAGTTTAAAATTATTTTTTAAGAGTTCAGATTTTTCTGCTTCGTGTTTCTCAATATCAGATGCAAGACTCTTCTTGAGTTTCTTGTATTTGATTTTGAGTTTACTATAGTTTTCCAGAAGTTCTGATAAACTAACAGCAAGTTCATTTCTAGTGAATTCAGAAAATACCTCTCTTGGTTCTGACTCACAGTCTGAGTCATCTGTTGTGATAGCCATCAGAGCTAGATTGGCATTTTCATCTTCAGAACCAAATTCATCTTCAGAAGAGTCTGAGTCATCCCAGGTTTCCATTATCCCTTTGTTCTTATCAAACCTTTTCCTTGATTTTTCTTTTTGAAGCTTTGGATAATCACTTTTATAGTGACCAGGTTCTTTGCATTCATAACAGATAATCTCTCTTCTGTTTGACTTTTTGTGTCCAGAAGATTCAGGTTTATCTTCTGACTTTTTGAAGTTTCTGAACTTCTTTTGTCTGTGCTTCCACAAATGATTGATCCTTCTGGAGAGCAAGGATAGTTCGTCTTCTTTTGACGCTGATTCTTCGGAGTTTTCCTCTTCAGCCTGAAAAGCGTTAGTATCAAATTTCTTAATTGATTTAAGGGCTAGAGACTTACCTTTCTTCAAAGGCTCGTGCTCATCAAGTTCTATCTCATGACTTCTGAGAGCGCTGATGAGTTCCTCCAGATACACGTTGTTGAGATCCTTTGAAACTTTGAAAGCAGTAACCATTGGTGCCCATCTTTTGGGTAAGCTTCTGATGATCTTTTTAACATGATCTGCTTTAGTATATCCCTTGTTCAAAACTCTTAGACCAACGATCAGAGTTTGAAACCTAGAGAACATTGCTTCTATAGACTCACTTTCTTCAACTTTGAAGGCTTCATACTTCTGAACTAAAGCCAGAGCTTTAGACTCCTTAACTTGAGAGTTTCCTTCATGAGTCATTTTAAGAGACTCAAACATATCATGCGCTGTATCTCTATTAGTGATTTTTTCATATTCAACTTTAGAGATAGCATTTAGAAAAATATTTCTAGCTCTATGATGATTTTTAAATTCAGCTTTTTGTAGTCTATCGATATTTTTTCTGTCAACTTTGTTTCCTTATGAGTCAGTAGGACGTGTGTAACCATCCAAAACTATATCCCATAGATCACTATCATAACCTAGAAAGAAACTTCCTAGTCTGTCTTTCCAGTACTCAAAATATTCTCCATCAAAAACAGGAGGTTTGTTGTAACTATTGTTGTTTTGTTTAGCAGCCATTGTGTTTTCTTCTGGATCTTTTCCTGACACGATTAAGTGTTGTGCTCAGAGTCAAGCTCTGATACCAATTGAAGGGGTAAGAAAACACTTAGAAGGGGGGGTTGAATAAGTGACTCTTTTTGGTTTCAAAACAAAGCTCAAGAATAATGGAATGACATGGTTATTTTTATTCTGGTTCGTTTGAACTCAAACTACTCCAGTCCACCCGTCAAGGTGATTTCGCCTTTCTCAACAAGGACTTAATCCACTATAATAAACTGATTACAAACACACAACAATTGTTGTGACTAATAATGCACAAGTAATCTTACAAGTGACTAACACCACTAAGACTTAAATCTAGTCCTAGTCTGCTTGAGAAATCTGACCAAACTTGGTCTCTCAAGGAACAATTACAAGAGTTTAATCTTTACAGATAGTGAAATAAAGTTTGCTTCTAATCAAGCTATATCACAACTGTGATTTTTCACTTAGAATAAATTGCACAAAGTGTATGAACAAAGAGTTTGTGAGCCCAGAATCTTTCACGTAGTTTCTTGCTTCTTTTTGAAATGTAATTCGTTAGTTGGCTTGCAATAAATGTCCTTCTATTTATAGTAAGAACAAAATTATCGTTGTTGCCTTCAGAAAAGTGGAGAGCATTAAATGCTTGCGTGTTTCTTTGCACTATTCCATTTTCCAAGAAACTAGCTTTAGGCACTTGAGTGCTTGACGCCATTTTTGCATTAATGAGTAAACGACAACTTGTAAGAACATGTTTCCTATGCTTGAAAAGACAAGTTCGTTTGTATCAGAACATGCTTCAACGTCTTGATTTCAGAACATGCTTTACTTCATCTTCTAGGCATTGCTTTTCTTTCTAAGAACTTGATCAGCACTTGCTTTCAAGTAATCTTCAGAGCAAGGAAACCTGCTAAATGTTAAAAGATATATTTAAATAAAATGTCTTACCAGAGTCATCAGGTGCGCTTAAAACAAAAAGGTTCTTTCATTAAAGAACTTCTTCATAATTTTTTTGCTTAGCACTTCAGAATACTTCTTGTCAGAACATTATCTGAAATAGTCAAATACGTCCATCAGAGTATAAATTATCTAAAATATAATTTATTGTTATCATCAAAACTCTGAGATAGATCATAACTAATCTTGTTCTAACAGCATCGTCGTTGGAGTTTTTTAGGGACATTCAAAGGGACAAATACGATCACAAAAGCAATGTTAGGAAGTGTTAGTAACCATCCTAAAGCCTTAAAGATCTTTTTCCGAGGCAACATCCGAATGGGTCATTTAGATCTTTCGGGGATAGAGGACAACCACTAATAAACCCTATACTTCATGACCGTTTACCGAAGGCAACCGAAGTGGAGTAAACCCTAGGAGTGAGCATGTGCGGGTGTAGTTTTTAATTAATTTATCTTTGCACATTTAGGGTTTTCTATTGTATTAATTTTCAGTTAGTCTTTCCATACAATCCTATTAACATACATCTAAGCAGTTTATAGTTTACGGAAATTAAAAGTGTGGAAAGTTTAAAGTCCTAGCTATTACAGGGCTGTTGCAGATACATAATTATTTTGACTGAAAATAAAGATGCGGAATTGAAAACCCTAATTACTATTACAAACTCGAAGCAGTTACAATAATAATAAAAAGTAAATTAAAGAATGCGCGCAGCGAATTAAATGCGAGAATAGTTAGCAAAACCTAAAAGATTTAATTGAAAAAAAGATTTAGGTTATTTTTGAGAAAAAATTAATTAGGTTATGTACAAATTAAAACCCTAATTTCTAATTGATTTAAATTATTAAAAAAAGAAATTAAATTACCCTAAATTAAATTAATCTAATTAGTTAAGGAAATAAAATATTTTTATGAAAATGATTTTTATGTTTTTTGTGATTTTTGATTTTATGATAAAAAATGATTTTTGTGTTATTTGTAAAAAGAAAATAATTAATGAATAATTAAAAAAAGAAATAAAAAGAAAAGAAAGAAATTGGGCCTGTATTTTAAGTAATCCAGAGGGGTGCAATGGTTGAATTTGTTTAGGCCCATTAGCTGAGCCCACTCTTTGCACATGATTCTATGTTGGCTAAGCTTGGAGGGTGCATCTGGACCTTCTTTGATGGAGCGCTGGATTTAGATTAGTGATGATCCAGTGGTTGGATTGCTGGAATGCATGATAGACGCCTGGCAACATGATGTACAGAACCTGTAATCAAATATTAAGAAAACAACAAAATGCTGGGACCTGAGATCGAACCCAGGTCCTTTCGCTTATAAAAGTGCGCCTTTGCCACTGGACCATCTGTGTTTAATTGTTAATATAAAGAAAACAATTGATAATATATAAAAACAATTGGATAAACAGAAACAAACAAAACGCGCGCCAGCCATTCAAACCGGCCAATGGTTATCAGACACGTACCTTCTTCTTCCCCTGTCCGTCGTTTTAGGTTTACAACTTTTACCTACAGACAAATTTCCATGGCTATAACCCTGTAACATTCAAAAATTCTCAACAAGCATGATAAATCAATTGTGAGTACACAGATCGATCCGTCTTGATATCACGAGCATCATAATACCCTTTTCATGGGCTAATTTAACCTGTAGAGAAAGACCCTAAAACGGCCATGAAAACCCTAACAATGGCAAACACGTATACAGGCATCAAAACACAAAATTACTTAAACCAAAACGTTCCAAATGTCAGTACAAACATAATGTTATGCTTGAAAGTGATTAATTATGAGTAAATTATCAAACTCAGATTCAAAAGATAAACCAAACTGTGAGACTCGTATGTCCTGTTTCTGGGCTTGGGAAGGCTTGAAATTGATCGTGTTAGCTTCTGGATAGGTCCAGGAAACGATTGGTAGCTTTGAAATGCTTTGAATTTCCCTCTAAACTTGAAATCGATCCACCACTTTTTGTCAATTTTTTCAGTTTTGTTTCCAGCTTTCACGACCTCAAAACCTCGTTCTTGCGCATTGGCTATGTTTAGCATATATACTAGAGCATATTAGGTCAACAAAAATGCTTTGTATCTTTGACAATCATGGAGATTTGATTTTATTTTTCTCTTGTATAATATATTTCCAAAACAACCATAATCATGCTATTTTTGCTTCAATTTCCCTTGATCTGATTTGGATATGATATGCTAGCTTGATTGGGTTTGATTCCTACAAAAAATCAGATCAAAATCAATCTTTATATATTTTTTTGCAATTTATTTGATTTAATTTAACTTTTAAATAATAAAAAATCAAAATAAATAAATAAATAATGTGTGGATGCTGATTTGGGTCGTGGACCATGTCACAAAAAAGATTCAATCATAAAAAACTAGGCCCATTTGACAAAAAATGCACTTTTGAGCACATTTGACTTTTGGCAATTTTGCAAAAATGGTCAACTTTGACAAGGCATATCTCCTCCAATTTTGACCCTAGAGAGATGTTCTTGGACTTTTTAGAAATCTTAGGATGTCCCCTAAGCAAACCTTTTGGTTTCATCTCAATTGGGTCTTCCATGTTCATGTAAGAAGCTTTGACCCAAAAGGTGTTTTTGTTGACTTTTCAAAAGGACCTATAATGTAGAAATTCATATCTTTTGATGAGTGCATATTGTTAACTTGTGGGCTGAAGATGAATTGTAGGGAATTTCATCCTCTTCAAAATGAGCTTTGGATGGAAAATTTCTAATAAAGTATGAAGAAGTTATGCTTGGTCAAAGTTTGGTTGACTTTTCCTAAGAAACTCTAATTTAGCAACTTTTGGGTTTTGATGAATTTGCGGAATTCCTTGAGGAATCATGATCGAACCTTGATCAAATGATGGATATCACTTCACAATGTTAATGTTGACCAAAAATCTTGAAGTTTGACTGTATGTGGGCCACAATTGACTTTTGACCTAGTATAGTTTATTTTTAGGCATCTAGGCAATTGATTGAACAAACTTCTTGTGCAAGGCATGAAACTTGGAATGGATGATCTTGAGAACATATTAGGACCATGGAAGGTATTTGGGACCTTTGGAGTTCCCACACCCTGATGAAAATGGAAACCCTAGTTTGAGGTACATTGCCTTAGGATAGAGTTTGTCTGGTCAACTCTTGGGCATCCTTGAGCAAGTTAAGGACCTCAATGGGCATGTGTTGAGTAAAATGAGAGGGAAAATTTTATGGTACAACAGCTGCCCCTGTTAAATATTCTTAAACCTGAGGATGTAGATTGGTTGTCTGCCTTTCATAATCTGAAGGTGGAAGATGATTGAACACTAGAGTGTCCAGAAATTTGCACTTGTCTAAGATGGTGCTTGACTGTGTAGGTAGTATCAGGAATGGGCTTATAGATTCCATTTGGAGGAGATGATAGAAGGCTGTCGGAGATGGGCTTAAAGATGTCATCCAGAATAATGTTGGTTTTATGAGATATTCCTTCGATGAGGATTCCTGTTCCTGTCGTTAAGGAGGAATCTGCTGAGGAATGTTGGTCTATGTCCTGGGAGAAATAGAATTTTAGGAGCTTTAGTTATCTGTTACTCTACTTGGGAATCATCTCTTAGTCGAGGAGATGAAAATGAACTGTTATCTGGTCGTGCTCCATGCTTTACAGTGATTTGCTGAGGATAATAAGACTGACTGCTATCTGGTCATGCTCCAGGTTTTACAGTGACTTGCTGGGGAGATGAGATTAAACTTGTTATATGGTCGTGCTCTAGGATTTGCAATTTCTCAATTCTTATCTGGTCATGTTCTAGGCTTCAGAAGAAATTAAGTGGTTATCCGGTCGCATCCGGGTTTCAACTTGAATTTAAGGCATACTAATATTCGGTCGTTTCCAGGCTTCAATAATAATTGGCTAAGTAAACTGCTCTCTGGTCGAATTCCAAGCTTCGCAGTACCTCATATTGTTATCTGGTCGTGCTCCAAGTTTTAAAGTGTCTCTTGCCGCTATTAGTCGTGCTCCAGACTTCACGGCGTCTTATACCATTATCTGGTCATGCTCCAGGCTTCATAGTGTCTTGTACCACTATCTGGTCAATTCCAGGCTTCGTAGTATTTTGGAGAAATCAAGATATTATCCGGTTGATTTCCGGGCTTCATAGCTTGAATTTGAGATATACCCCTATCTGGTCGATTCCAGGCTTCGTAGTATTTTTTACTGTTATCCGGTCGTGCTCCAGGCTTCACAGTATGATGGGGAAATTAAGCTATTATCCGGTCGATTTTTGGGCTTCATAGCTTTTAAACTGGAATAGAAATCTTAGTATCGATTTGACTTAACCAGGGAAAGGTCTCGAGTTGTCTTCAACTGGGAGAGAAATCTTAGTACCGATTTGACTGAACCAGGGAGAGGTCTTGGATTAACTTTGACTGGCATAGAAATCGGGGGAATCTTAGTAGCGATTCAGCTGACCCGGACAAAAGTCTTAGAACATCTTCAACTAGAATAGAAACCTTAGTGTCGGTTTGACTGAACCAGAGAAAGTGTTGGAATATCTTCAACTGGAATAGAAACCTTAGTGTTGGTTTGACTGCACCAGAGAAAGTGTTGGAATATCTTTAACTGGAATAGAAACCTTGGTGTCGGTTTGACTGAACCAGAGAGAACTCGTAAGACCTTGATTTCCTCTTTCCCTGAAAGGTAAAGAGTTAGTCGTATGTAATGTCATGATGTATGAAATGTATTGAGTAATGATGTTCTCAAAATAAATGAGATTGTGCTGTATAATATGTATGCGTATGCCATGATGTATGGATATGAAATGCTATTGTGATATTCTCTAGCTGGGGAAAATAAATCCTGGACTACTGCTGGAGAGTATAAGGAGTTGAGTTCTTCGTTTCCGCTGGGCATAGTGACCGGAGATGATTAGCTTGGGATTTACATCCATTCTACTTGAGAACATTCTGTCGGAGGAGACTCTGTCTGAGAATAATCCTGCGGGGAAATGACTTTATGGGGAAGGGAGATACTCTGTTGGAAGATCTGCTAATTTGGAGAAATAAACTCAACTGGGGATGAACTTCCATTGCTGGAGAGAAGAGCTTTGTTGGAGATTGAGCTTCCGCTGTCAGAGAAATAAACTCTTCTCGGGAGATGGCTTTATAAACTGTTTGTGATTATAAAGCTCGGCTGGGGAAGGAATTCCTGCTTGGGGATACGGAGGTCGGACCTTGGTTGTCTCGGCTCTATGGGGAATATAGGTATCACTGGCTTGTATGTGATAGTGACTTCGCTTCTAACTGCCTCTGCCCCTTGTACCATACTGGAAAAAGTACATGCAAAGATTTTGTGGATGGATCTATGTCGTGATTGTACTTGAACATGTATTTAATGAGTGTCAGGATGACATCCGTCTCTGGACCGTATCTGAACTGTACTTGAAACATGTGTTGGATAAGTGTCAGAATGACATCCATCTCTGGATCGTATCTGAACTGTATTTAGAGGAGAATCTGGAGTAAGTATCAGGATGACATCCGTCTCTGGATTGTACCTGAACTGTTTCTAGAAGAGAAATCTAGAATAAGTACTAGGATAACATCTGTCTCTGGATCGTACCTGAACTGTTTCTAGAAGAGAAGTCTGGAATAAGTATCAGGATAACATCCGTCTCTGGATCGTACCTGAACTGCTTCTCAATGTATGAAAATATTGAATAAGTAGCAGAATGACATCCGTATCTGGATCGTATTTGAACCGTTTCTCGATGTATGAAAATCTTGAATAAGTAGCAGAATGACATCCATATCTGGATTGTATCTGAACCATTTCTCGATGTATGAAAATCTTGAATAAGTAGTAGAATGACACCCGTATCCGGTTCATATCTAAACCGTTTCTCGATTCTGGTGCTCTTGATGAATGTTGATCCAGGTATAAGTCTTCCGCTGATAAACAGGTGACAGGACATAGTCGTATGTTTTAAATCCCTAACTTTTTCCTGGACCGCCCTTTCAAGTTTTCAGTCCACCGGGATACCTTTTTGCCCAAGCCGCCTTTTCAAGTTTTCGACTTGTCGGGTGTATAGATTTTTTTTTATGTATATCCCTAGCTTTTGCCCGAACCCTTTTGGTTTGTCGGGATTCCCTTATTTTTTCCTAGGTGTGTCAACCTAGCGGGTCTTTTTTTTCATTCGTAGTATTTTTGGACTATGTCCATGCTTTCAGGATGTAGAGAGTTGTCATTGTCCATAATGTTGTGTTATAGTACTGTCAAAAATGTTTTCTTGATGGCACATGATTCGTTGCTGGAATGCATGTGTAATGCCCCAAGCGATTCAGATGGAGATCTTCCCCTGGTTATTTGGAACTTTTGGAGAGACTGCCCCAGGTGTGTTTAGACATCTTATCATGCCCCTTGTTTATGGAAGACTTGTTATTGGAAATGTCTTTCCCGCTGAGGTGATTCTGTCCATTGAGAGGATGTTTGTTCATTGAATATCCATTGTGCGGAATTCCCTACTGTCAAACAATTAGTCATATGCAAACAATGTCATTTAAAGAATGCAAAACTCATGTTTGTCTTGAAATTTTTTTGAAAATGTGTTTTGTGTAGTAAAACGAAATTTGCAAGAATGTGATATCAACTCAGGATTCGTAACAAAGCCTACAGGAGTCAGGATACCTTTGTAGCAGTATGCTCTCAAACTAACCCATGCTTCAGCTAGGACTTTTAAGGGTTATAACGTGGCCTGGTTCATGGTTCAAGAAACAAAGGATAAAGGCTCAAATTTATTTGTACACAACTCGCTCTTCGTGATGTTCTTCAGTCCTATGCTCAGTTAATTGCTCGTTTAGATCTCGATTGAGTCTGGAATCTTTGCTCTGATACTTGGTGATGATTCAGAATTTGAACATTTGTTTTGAAAAGGCAGTCATTTTTGTAATCTTATTTTTGTCAAGGATTTGTAGTAACCTCGTTTTTTTGGTTTTCGTTATCCCTTCTTTTTCCTGAACTATTTCTTTTGTGATTACAGTCAGCGGGATGCCTCAATTTTTTTCTTAAGTCCCCTTCATAGGTTTTGACTTAATGGGCTTTTATTTCGAGAGATAATGACTTCTTGTCTTGATGATTATACGGAACCATCACCGTCTTTTGTTTTGGAAGTACGTCTTCGATGCCATTCATTGTGTACGAAGCGGTAGATTGTGACTGAATGCGCCTCTAAATTAACTGAGAAAACTACCCTGCCCCAGGTTATGATTAAGGGTTTTAATTTGTGTGAAAAGAAAAACTCCTACTTCTTTGGCTCGAAGGGGTTGACTAGGGATTATCTTCCTTATAACTCCATTGTTTAGGATTTGAAACAACGCTTGTACATCGTCAGCAGGGTCTGTTTAAAAGCATATTGTTATACCCCAAAATTTGCCCTCTCATTTCTCAAGGATTCACCCTGGATCCTCAAGTTTGCTTCCATCTATTTCCAAGCCTTGAATTATCAATTTTCAAAGAAAGTCACTCATAAGGGCAAAATGGTCAAAAGCACACTGAAAAAGTCAAAATTTGACTTTTAAATGAAAAATCAAGTTTCAATAATTATATTTCATCAAGACATGAAACTAGTTCATCAAAATCAGATGTCAGAAATTACTTTGGAAAAATCAAATTTTCTAAACATTTAAAAAAATTTCTAAGTGTTAAGAGTATATAATACCTCAGAACTTCTGAGCCAGCCTCCATGCAAGTGCAGTCAGAAGTTGTAAACTTGGTTCCGAACATAGCCTTCAATCAGAACATGGCTCTTCAGCCTCTACGCAAGCACAGTCAGAAATTGCAAACATGGTTCAGAACATGATGCTTCAATCAGAACATGTGGAAGCAATGTGCTCCTTCAGAACATGCTGGAGCCAGAAGATAAAAGGATCAGACATATTTGCAAGGATAAGTCAAAGAAGCTTAAGAAGCATGCTTCCAGCTTTCTAGAAAGTCTGAAAGCTCCTTCAGAACATACTGGAGCCAGAAGATAAAAGATCAGAGGTTGGATGCTACGCTGAAGCAGAACTTCTGATCCAGAACTAAGCCTTGGTGTAGAATCTCACGTTGCAGGATTTCTGGTTGTGATAAGTCTCATCATCATTTAATGCTCATTTAATGATCACAACCACTTTATGAGTCTTTATCCAAAGGATTTTCACCACGTGTACCTCTACTGTCTTGGGATAGCAACTTTGGTACTAAGCCCATACTTTACTTTTTGCTTTTTCTTAAATCCTGCTGACAACTCCAACTTAAGCATGGTTAAAAGCTGCTAATTAGCAGCTAGTTCAGCCTACGCCTGCATCTCGTAATTGCACAAAGCTAGCATATGAAAACAGTGATGAAAAAGCAAGGGAGCAGGATGCCAAATTGATTTAAAAATCCTAGTTTTCTTTCCCCCCAAAACCACAACAAATTCATCTATAAATAAGTGGCTCCATCACACTTGCAAAAGGCTGGGTTTTGGAAAGAGAGAACTATCAAAAGAGAAAAAGAAACCTGTGAAACCCTTCATAAAAATCCAGATTTCCAAAACAAAAAACCAAAACCTTTGTTCTTCCCTTTGAATCAAAGAACTTGGCATTTTCTCTTTCGTTACTCTTGCTGATTCCAGAACATCCAAAGGAAGCAACTCAAAGCTCCAAGCATGCTCCAGGTTCAAGGTAAGTCTTTCTGACTTTGCTTGTTTTTCATTCTGAACATCATTAACATGTAAATATCATAGTATTAATGTTGTACATATCATTGCTTAAGTAGAAAAACTGTGGATCAGAACTTCTTGATTAGGGCTAGACTCAGATTTAAGATTAGAACTTCTATAAACTTTTGTGCTATTATCCTTCTGATTTTCTATTTATTAAGAACTGAATAAATCGTTGATGTGCTGATTAAGAGTTGAAATATGGCATAGAACTTCTGATGTTCACTCACAACTTTAGCACAACACAGAACTTCTGAGTTCACTCACTGTTAATGCACACTGAACTTCTGATGTTCACTCACTGTTTTAACACTTAGAACTTCTGATTTTTCATGCACTGATAACACGCTGAACTACTGACTGTTTGTTCACTGTCTTAGCACCATACAGAACTTCTGAGTTCTTCCTACTGTTTTGACACGCACAGAGCTTCTAAGGCTTTCTCACTATTCTAACATTAAGAATTTCAGCACATAGCAATCCAGAACTTCTGTGTTTTTCCTCTAATGTGTCTTGCAGGACCTCAGAGTGTACTGTGATCGGTGGAAATAGAACTGACTGTTTTTTAAGCTGGTTCGTGAAATGTCGCGGTAAGCAAGAGTCACCACCGTCTTTTATGTTCTCCAACATGGAAAGGACAAAAGCACAGCAAAATTCCTTATTCGAGAATGTTTCTCGGTTCGAGAGGTAGATTTATAGAAAGGGAAGGTGTTAGCACCCTTTCTATCCATGGTTATCCATGGGCTCTTAGGTACTTGCTCTTATGTTTTCAAAATGTTTGCTTTTCAAAATGTGAGTGGGCTTGAAAAAGTTTCTTTGAAAGATTTCCGAATAACTCTTGTATCTGTCCTCAAGAGTGTTTGAAAAATTTGTTTTGAAAGCTTTTGAAAGTGTAAGGTGTGAAAAGTATTTTGTTTGTTTTTTTTGAAAAGAGCAAGTACCCATGAGTCTTCTACCTACCCTAAGGGATTAAGCTGTGTAAGTGTCCTTTAGGTAGTGCCATCCCACCATTGAGAGGTAGGTAGCACCACCGTTGGAGGTGTTCGGGTCAATTCGATTTTAGGGACAGTGTGGTCACCGAAGCAACAGTTAGGACACCTTAGAAGTAACCCTAATGTCCTAGATCCTTTTTAATCCGAGGCAACCGTTTCGAGGCAACTGTTTCGAGGCAACTGGATCTTTTAGACTAAGGGTGACCTCTAAAACGTCTTATACTTGATGACCACGTTTCGAGGCAACGAGTGAAGCGTACCCTAGAAGTGGTGTGTGTTTTGTGTGTTGTATTCAGTTAATGTTTGTCTTTGTAATTAGTGAGCTACGAGTTGTTTTTATTTACATACATTCTTTCATGCAAGTTTAGCATAAATCCTACGCTATTACAAGGCGCGGGTCTATACATCGCCAAAAATACAAAGACCCGTTTTTGGTAAATAAGTACGGAAAGTTAAAATAAAGCAGTAAACCTAATTAACTATTACATGTCTTGGAAGCAATTACATAATAATAAAATAGGCGCGAAAGAAAGAATCGGGAATGTCCTAAGGGTGTTGACCCTTTTAAGAAAAGAAATTGATTTTTTTGTCTTTTTGGTGATTAAATGAAATTAAAAACTAATTATTACTAATTAATTAATTTAATTAAAAGAAAATATATTTTTTGTGTTTTTTTATAAAAAGAAATAAAATTAAAAGTTAACCTAATTCTAAGTTATTTTAATTGTTAAAAGAAAAGTCAAAATTGCCTAATTAAACTATTTCAATTAATGTTTATTTACAAAATAATATAGTAATAATAATAATGATGTTAATTCTTTTTGGATTTTTTTTATGAAAAAAGTTAGTTATGTTAATTGTGTTAATAATAAATAAAAAAATAAGGCAAGTAAATAAAAAAAAAATATATCAAAACAAAATAAAAAGAAGAGTAAAACCCAAGGGGGTGTGGGCTGAAATGGAGGGTGTTGGATTGAGATTTGAGGCCCATTTGGACAAGGCATGTTGACTTTTTCTGGTTGCCTGCGTCCATGTTGACTCCAGAACATGGTTTTCCTTATGCTTGGCCCTTTGGATCTGCACTGATGACACATGGCAGGCAGAGATGTGAGGCTTATGGTGCGCCTCAGTTTGGAATCTGCACAGGAAAGCACTTGGAAAAATAACATGAGAATTATGGGGGGACCTGGGAATCGAACCCAGGTCCCAGTGGTGAACCAACACATCACCAACCGCTCCACCATCTGCGTGTGTTTGTCAATATCATGGATAATCAAAATAATATGCAAAAGCAACAATATACGCTGGAGCTAACAAAAACGCGCGCTATAATTCAAATCCACCAGACATATATAAACACGTCATCGTCGTCTTCTTCATACCTGCAAAAAAGAAACAAGATAGCGGGGGTTTTTAACCCCCACTAAATGCAATGACAGAAAATAGCGAATAGGAATAGGGATAACATAAAAAGGGCGCGATAGGTCCATTTTGTTCGTCTCGTCTAGCTGAATTCGTCCATGCCTGTTTGGAGTCCTGATTTTACAGTATAGCAAAACCCCCAATTCTAAACCTTGAAAACCCTAAAGTGTTTTAATGGCAAATCGTGATTCTGTACAGGATAATGAAATTAGACAATACCAATAGCTTTGGAAGGATGTCAGCAACACAAATCAATCAAGAGAATGTATTAAAAACGCATGGAATGTGATATGTAAATTGGGAAATATATGCAAACCATATGAGTTGTGTGCTTCGATTCTGATGGTGTTAGGGCTTAATTCTGATTGCCAAAGATTCCTGGCAATGCAAGGAGTGTGTCTGGATTAAAATGGAGGCTTGAAATATGCTGGAAGATGGTTTTCGATTTGTCACTTTTCTCTTGAAAAAAATGAAATGGCTTATGCTGTATGAGTGTTTCTAGGTCGTGAATTGTTATGCCAAGGCTTGCATATATGGTTTTGAATGAGTATCCATCAGAATAATGCACAATACACCAATGCAATTATGCTTTTGATTTTGCCATGAACACCATTAAAGCAACTTACCATTCTTGTCAAAATTTGAATTTTTGTGCTTGGAATAGGCCTTGCACGAATTTGGAAGGTGTTTCAAGGTGTATCAAAGCTATTCAACACAAAATATATCCCTCCATTAATTTCTTTGATTTTTATTTGAATTTTAAAGATTTAAAATGAATTAAATCAAATAAAATTAAATAAAAATGGAAAAATTAATTTTAAATCTTGAAATAAATTGTGGGACACGTGGGAGGCATGGCCAAGCTGAAACAAGTGGAAAAAGTGGGCCCCTTTTGTCAAAAATGAATTTTCAAGGATAATTGACTTTGGCCATTTCACAAAAATTTCCCAACTTCTCCAATGCATATCTTGCTCAATTTTGAAGCTATGAACATGTTCTTGGACATTTTGGAAAGGTCTTGAAGCCCTATAACCAATGCCTTTGGTCCCATGTCATTTTGATTTACCAATCTCAAGTTATGGTCTTTGACTTAAAGTTCCTTTTTGTTGACTTTTGAAAATGACCTATAATGTTGAAATTGATAACTTTTTGTGAGAGCATTTCTTGGATTTGGAATGTGAAGATGAGTTGTAGGAAATGTCATCCCCTTCAAGATGAGCATTGGATGGGATTTTTCTGATGAACCATGAAAAAGTTATGCCTTGGTCAAGTTACAGTTGACTTTTCAGCTGTCCAAAAATAGAAACTTTTGCATCTTGATGATTTTTGAGCCATGCTTGTGGAATCATGATCAAGACTTGATCAAATGATGATTGTGGCTTCAAAATAAGATTTTGACCAAAAATTTTGACTTTTGACTGCCAAATGACCATTTTGCCCCTGCAGTTGACTGTGGAGCAATTAGGGTTTTTGACTGTGCAACTTGACCTTGTGAGCCTTGAAACTTGACATGTGGATGCTTGACAATGTATATGAGCATATGGGACTTGATTGAGCCTTTTAAAACCTCAACTTCCTTGTAAGAACCAAAACCCTAATTTTGCCTGCCTTAGGAGGATGGTTGGCTGTGTAGCCCTTGAGTAGACTTTGAACCATTTGAGGTGATGCTTGTCAAAACTTTGAAGAATATGGGAGGGCAAATTTTGGGGCACAACATGTACCAATCAAGAGCTTCTGATCCCACTGAAGTTTCCTTCTGAGTCACAGCGCGCCTGGCTTCAGAACTTCCGATCCTTGTTGTTTTGCTTGCAGCAGCACTGTTTCTATCTTTCATTTATTTTCTTTTTCATCATTTTTAATATTAACTCCTTTTTTTATTAACATAAAAAGACATAAAAATATTTTTCTTTTATTAATTTATTTCTTTTTTCATTAAGATAAAAAACATTTTCTAAACAAGTCCATTTCTTTCTTATATTGTACATTTCAATATGGTTGTAATAGTTACTTAGGACTTATTTTTACTTGCAACCCCCATTCATAAATATGTACCCCCATCCCCTAAATATTGTAATAGCGTAGGACTTTATATTTCTGCAATTTATCGTTTTCAAATGTAAATGCTAGTAATTAGGGTGTGTATGGTAAGATATGAAAATCAACAAATAGATCACCCTAATCAAGACTAAAATGCATGCAATCAAACACACTGCACACATGCACCCTTAGGGTAATATCACTTTGTTGCCTATCAGAAAAATAGTCATGTCCCTCGAACATGGGCGTTTTAGCAAAAGACCCTCGGTAAAAGATCATA
Organism: Vicia faba; assembly: GCA_948472305.1. Taxonomy (NCBI): domain Eukaryota; kingdom Viridiplantae; phylum Streptophyta; class Magnoliopsida; order Fabales; family Fabaceae; genus Vicia; species Vicia faba. The sequence goes on from OX451739.1 coordinate 487,770,555, forward strand.
GTCCCTCGATGACCCTCGATGTTGCCTTCGGTAAACGATCTAGTCCCTAAAACGACATTGCTAAAACGTTCCATGGGTTGCATTCTATGACTATAAAAACGTCCCAATGCCCATCCCTTCACATCCAACGATGGGGCTTCTTACCAAATCAATGGCAAGATAGCAACATCTAAAGGAGGAGGAAAAACACATTTAAGACCTTTTGAGTAGGTAGATTCGCTCCTAGTTACTCGCTTGCTCACAACAAAAAAATTTTATGAACCAACACTCTCACTTTGAAACATTTTCAAAAGACAAACACTTTGTACGCATTCTTATAGAAACAAGAACCATTAAAAAGAATACACCTTTTCAAAATACTTTCAAAACACATCTCACAAACACATCTTTGAACTATTTTCGAAACAAACACTTTGTATGCGTTCTTATAGAAATGAGAATCATTACAAAGTTACATTTTCAAAATACTTTCAAAACCCACACAACAAGCACATTCAAACAAAAGCAAGTGATCTAACGAGTAACTAAGATCCCATGGAAAACCATGGATGAAAAGGGTGCTAACACCTTCGCTTTTCATAATCTACCCCCCGAACTTAATAAAACATCTCTAAAGGTCTTTCCTGTGCTTTTTCACCTTTCCTTTTGGATAAAATAAAAGTCGGTGGTGACTCTTGCTAAACTGCAACATTTGCGAACACAAATGCAAAACAATCAAGTCACTTCTCTCACCGTATCACAGAACTGGCGACTCTGCTGGGGTTAAAATTAAAAGTGGGGTTACCTTAGGGTTAGATCACATTTACTTGCTTACATTATCTTATTTGTTTGATTTATATTATGGGTCCTTGTTTGGGTTACTATTAAAAAATCCTACACCCGAATTTGGGGACACCTTTTAGGTAAGTAGCAATAAACTGTGAGGGAACTGTGCGGGGTATACCGACACGGTTGAAGCAGTAGCTACATTGATGTGGCACTTTGGTTGGTACTGGTAACCCTTGAGTCAATCAAGGAGAGTACGGGGCCGCCGCGTGGTTTCGTGAAACATCAACTAACCTTAGAACCTTACTTGACCAACTTGGCCATTAGGACATAGTGAGATGACCGGCTTTGGTGCAGTCCGAAGTTGGTAGATACTCGATGCTACACTCATTGAGGTTGGACTCTTGAGCTTTGTTTGGTTGCAATCCAAACTCCTATTGAACAAAGCTGGGAGAAAGATCGGTGATATTGAGATCCCTTAGAACCCGGTTACTATTAACTAGGACAGGTTGAGCCAACTAAACTTCAAGAGGGTACTTACCTACAATCTCCATGCAATCCTAAAACATATGGACTTGTCTACTTTGTGTGAATACGATTATTTGTATATAAACTTACTTACCTCGCATATTTGTAGATAACATCATAACATCATACCATAGCATTTTTAATAACATTGAACCATAGCATTTCAAGGATCTCAAGGGTCTTTGATGCAAGGTCACGTTGAACCAGACGTCTATCAAGAGACAAGAGGATTTATTTTCCTCTAACCAAACTCCGTCAAAGATCGAGTACAACAATTTGAGTCAAGGGCTATGACCCACTTGACACCGTGAGCTTAATTCTCGTGGAAGGACATCCACCGATACAAAGTTCTCCAAACAAAGTTGTTGATCAAAGTTCAACTTCTAACATTTTCTTGTATTTACCCCGCAAGATCCTTGAAAACATGCATCCACATATCATGCATCATATCATGACAGGTTTCTCCCATACAGGTGTCCTTATCTTTCTACTGTTTATTTCAGTAAAATGGATATGGAACAAACGGTGAAAGGCATCCAGGCTCAAAATTCTCAACTTCAAGAGATGTTCTTGAACCTGTCCAAGGGGTAAGAAGAGGTGAAATCTCTCCTCACAAGGGGCATGGTCATGGGGAATCCGGAGGGAACCAAGAATGATCAATTGGAAAAGCTCTCCACCTAAAATGACAAGTTCAGACAAAGAGGTTTCTGGTCATTTGAATTTTCATTTGTAATTTCTTTTGCTTGTTCAAACACATATCTATTAATGTCAAACTTTGTTTCATTAATGCATTTCATATGTTTGTCTTGAATTCATCCATTCGTTTTCACTATATTTAAACTGTGCTTTTTACTCTCCTTATGACATTTAACTCTTGCTAAAAGTTACAAGCCTTTAGAGGGAGGATGACGAAAACGATACCACAATCTCTACAGTATGCTTTTGAACAGACCTTGCTGACAATGTACAGGCGTTATTTCAAATCCAAAACAGTGGAGTTATAAGGAAATTAATCCCTAGTCAACCCCTTTGAGCCAAAGAAGTAGGTGTTTTTCTTTCACACAAATTAAAACCCTTAATCAAAGCATGGGGCAGGGTAGTCTCTCAGTTAATTTAAATGCGCGTTAAGCCGCAAACTCTCATCTCGTAATACAACGAATGACATCAAAAACATTCCTCTGGAATAAAAAGACGGTGATGGTTCCTTATTACATAGGCAGTCATTATCTCTCAAAAAAAGAAAATCCCACTAAGTCAAAACCTACGAAGGAGACTTAAAGAAAATTGGGGCATCCCGCTGACTGTAATCTCAAAACAAGAACAGTCAGGCAAAAATTAGGGATAAAAAATCAAAATAAAGAGGTCACTACAAATCCTCAACAAACATGGAAAATATTGCAAGAATGACTGCCTTCCGACAAACTCAACTTGTCTGAACCATCACCAAAACGTTATTCCAGACTCAATTGGAGTTCAAACGTACAACTAACTGAGCTTAGGACTGAAGAACATCACGAAGAACGGGTGGGTACAAATACACTTTAAGCCTTTATCCTTTGTTTCTTAAACCGTGAACCAAGCCACGTTACAACCCTTCAAAAGTCCTAATTGAAGCATGGGTTAGTTCGAAAGCATACTGTTACAAAAGGTATCTTGACTCCTGTAAGGCTTTACTCGAAATCCAGAGTTGAATTTTTCTTGCAAAATTTCTTTACTTGCTAAAAACGCATTTTTCAAAATTTCAAGATAAACATAAACTTTGCATTACTTGAATATCATTGTTTGCATACGGCTATTTGTTTGACAATGGAGAAATTCACACAATGAATATCCAGTGAACGAAAGCTCTCTTAGTGAACAAAATCACCTCAAGTGGAAAAACACTTCTAACCAAGGGGCACAGCATGATCATTGTCCATCATCTGGGGCAGTCAAGTCAAGATTCAAGGAATCTCTCAAAGATGCCAAATAGCCAGGGGCAGATCTCCATCTGAATCACTTAGGGAATTGGGCATGAATCCCAGCAACGAATCTTGTACGATCAAAAAAACATATTCTGGTAGTGTGGCAACACTTACTACTATGGACAGTGACAATTCTCGGTACCCGATGAATATGGACATAGTCGGAAAATACTACGCATGAACAAAGACCCGCTAGTTTGATTGGCCTAGGCAAAAATAAGGGCATCCCGGCGAACCAAAAAAGGTTCGGGCAAAAATTAGGGATAAAAAAAAAATATATGTACACCCGGCAAGCCGAAAACCTGAAAAGGTGGCTTGAGCAAAAAAGGGTATCCCGGTGGACTGAAAACCTGAAAGGGCGGTCCAGGCAAAAGTTAGGGATTAAAGCTTACGACTATGTCCCGTCATCTTATCACTTGTCTATCAGTAGAAGACTTATCATTCCGATCGACAGTTACCAAGCACCTCATAAGTTGGGATAAAACTCAATCCACAAGGTCTCCGCAGGAACTTTCTCCAGCAGGTACAGGGGCACAAAAGTCCTGATGCAAAGTCATTGCCGTATCCTCAGCATACGACCCTGTGACATCTACATTCCCCACAGAGTAGAGGAAACCAAAGTTTTGATCTCTGCTTCCCCAAACAAGAGTTACTTTCCCCAGCCAAGCTCTTTCAGAGAGCCGATGTCTATATTCCCCAGCCGAATTTTGTAATCGCAAGCGGTTCATATAGTTTTCTCCCGAGCGGAGTTTATTTCTCTGAGTGTAGAAGCTCATCCCCAACAGAGTTATCTTCCGCAGAGTTATTCTCAAACAGAGTCTCTCCCCCGGCAGAATAGTTGTAAGCAAGGAGAAAATCTCCACCATAGTCATCTCCGTTCACCGTCCCCAGTGGAAGTAGAAGAACCACTGTTTCTACAATGATCGGGAATGTAATTCCCAATACTCTCTAACAGCAGTCATGGATTTATTTTCCCAGACTCGGACGTGTCACAATAGCATTTCATGTGCATACATCATGACATGCGCATACATATCGCATACATCATAATCTCATTTATTTTGAGAACATCATCCCACCATGCATTTCATACATTGCATATAATTAACCCTGTTATCTTTCCAGGAAAGACAATTATCATCAACAGTCCCATTAGTTATACATGTTACATCTTCAGACAACTAATGGAAAATAAGTTCCCGAAACCAAATAGGTTAACTAATCTACATGATCAAACGAAGCAACCTTACCTAGGTTCCTTCTTGGTTATGAAGTAGTTTTACCCAAACTCCTCACGAAGCAACCTTACCTAGGTTCCTTCTCGGTTCAGATGTAGTTTTACCCAAACTCCTCACGAAGCAACCTTACCTAGGTTCCTTCTCGGTTCTGATGTAGTTTTACCTAAACTCCTCACGAAGCAACCTTACATAGGTTCCTTCTCGGTTCTAATGTAGTTTTACCCAAACTCCTCACGAAGCAACCTTACCTGGGTTCCTTCTCAGTTCCGATGTAGTTTTACCCAAACTCCTCACGAAGCAACCTTACCTAGGTTCCTTCTCGGTTCTGATGTAGTTTTACCCAAACTCCTCACGAAGCAACCTTACCTAGGTTCCTTCTCGGTTCCGATGTAGTTTTACCAAACTCCTCACGAAGCAACCTTACCTAGGTTCCTTCTTGGTTTCGACGTAGTTTTACCCAAACTCCTCACGAAGCAACCTTACCTAGGTTCCTTCTCGGTTCAGATGTAGTTTTACCCAAACTCCTCACGAACCAACCTTACCTAGGTTCCTTCTCGGTTCCGATGTAGTTTTACCCAAACTCCTCACGAAACAACCTTACCTAGGTTCCTTCTCGGTTCTGATGTATTTTTACCCAAACTCCTCACGAAGCAACCTTACCTAGGTTCCTTCTCAGTTCCGATGTAGTTTTACCCAAACTCCTCACGAAGCAACCTTACCTAGGTTCCTTCTCGGTTCTGATGTAGTTTTACCCAAACTCCTCATGAAGCAACCTTACCTAGGTTCCTTCTCGATTCCGATGTAGTTTTACCCAATTTCCTCACGAAGCAACCTTACCTAGGTTCCTTCTCGGTCCCGATGTAGTTTTACCCAAACTCCTCACGAAGCAACCTTACCTAGGTTCCTTCTCGGTTCAGATGTAGTTTTACCCAAACTCCTCACGAAGCAACCTTACCTAGGTTCCTTCTCGGTTTCGATGTAGTTTTACCCAAACTCCTCACGAAGCAACCTTACCTAGGTTCCTTCTCGATTCAGATGTAGTTTTACCCAAACTCCTCACGAACCAACCTTACCTAGGTTCCTACTCAGTTCAGGTGGATTTTTACCTAAACTCCTCACAAAGCAACCTTACCTAGGTTCCTTCTCGGTTCAGATGTATTTTTACCCAAACTCCTCAAGAAGCAACCTTACCTAGGTTCCTTCTCGGTTCTGATGTAGTTTTACCCAAACTCCTCACGAAGCAACCTTACCTAGGTTCCTTCTCGGTTCTGATGTAGTTTTACCCAAACTCCTCACGAAGCAACCTTACCTAGGTTCCTTCTCGGTTCCGATGTAGTTTTACCCAAACTCCTCACGAAGCAATCTTACCTAGGTTCCTTCTCGGTTTCGATGTAGTTTTACCCAAACTCCTCACGAAGCAACCTTACCTAGGTTCCTTCTCGGTTTCGATGTAGTTTTACCCAAACTCCTCACGAAGCAATCTTACCTAGGTTCCTTCTCGGTTCCGATGTAGTTTTACCCAAACTCCTCACGAAGAAACCTTACCTAGGTTCCTTCTCGGTTCCGATGTAGTTTTACCCAAACTCCTCACAAAGCAACCTTACCTTGGTTCCATCTCGGTTCCGATGTAGTTTTACCCAAACTCCTCACGAAGCAACCTACGACCCAGGTTCCTTCTCAAGCCCTACTATCCAGGCTCTCATTCCGAAGTAACCCTACTATCCAGGTTCCTTCTCCCTTATCTCCAGACAACAGGTTGCAACACTGTAAAGCCTGGACCCGATCAAATACGGTCGATTTCATATTTCCCCAGCGAGTTGTTGTACAGCCTAGACCCTGACCAGGTATATAGTCTACTTTCACCTTTTCATTCAAGAGTTAATTCCCCAGTAGAGTAATGGACAACCAAAAGCTCCTAGACTTTACTTCCCAGTTCATTAATGAACATTCCCCGAAAAAGTCCCCTTTGACAGCAGGTACAGGAATTTTAACCCAGGAATCTCTTATGCAACCAATCTTTTCTGGATGGCATCTTTAAGCCCATCTCCTATGATTTCCTGTTACCTCTCCAAATGGCATCTTTAAGCCCATTCCTGACATAATAACCTAACACATCTTCGAGTGCAAATTTTCTGGGCACTCTAGTGTTCAATCATCTTCCACCTTCAAGTCACGAATGGCAGAATTACCAATCTAACTCTTCAGGTGTAAGAATATTGAAAAGGGGAAGCTGTTGTACCCCAAAATTTTCCCTCTCATTTCTCAAGGATTCACCCTGGATCCTCAAGTTTTCTTCCATCTATTTCCATGCCTTGAATTATCAATTTTCAAAGAAAGTCACTAACAAGGGCAAAATGGTCAAAAGCACACTGAAAAAGGCAAACTTTGACTTTTAAATCAAAAATCAAGTTTCAACAATTATATTTCACCAAGACATGAAACTAGTTCATCAAAATCAGAAGTCAGAAATTACTTTGGAAAAATTAAATTTTCTAAATATTTAGAAAATTTTCTAAGTGTTAAGAGTATATGATACCTCAGAACTTCTGAGCCAGCCTCCATGCAAGTGAAGTCAGAAGTTGTAAACTTGGTTCAGAACATAGCCTTCAATCAAAACATGGATCTTCAGCCTCTACGCAAGCGCAATCAGAAATTGCAAACATGGTTCAGAACATGATGCTTCAATCAGAACATGTGGAAGCAATGTGCTCCTTCAGAACATGCTGGAGCCAGAAGATAAAAGGATCAGACATAGTTTGCAAGGATAAGTCAAAGAAGGTTAAGAAGCATGCTTCCATCTTTCTAGAAAGTCTGAAAGCTCCTTCAGAACATGCTGGAACCAGAAGATAAAAGATCAGAGGTTGGATGCTACGCTGAAGCAGAACTTCTGATCCAGAAATAAGCCTTGGTGTAGAATCTCAAGTTGCTGGATTTTCGTGTTGTGATAAGTCTCATCATCAGTTAATGCTTATTTATTGATCACAGCCACTTTCTGAGTCTTTATCCAAAGGATTTTCACCACGTGTACCTCTACTGTCTTGGGATAGAAACTTTGGTACTAATCCCATACTTTGCTTTTTGCTTTTCCTTAAATCCTGCTGACAACTCCAGCTTAAGCATGGTTAAAAGCTGCTAATTAGCAGCTAGTTCAGCCTACTCCTGCATCCCATAATTGCACCAAACTAGCATACGAAAACATTGATGAAAAAGCAAGGGAGCAGGATGCCAAATTGATTTAAAAATCCCAGTTGTCTTTCCCCCCCAAAACCACAACAAATTCATCTATAAATAAGTGGCTTCATCACACTTGCAAAAGGCTGGATTTTGGAAAGAGAGAACTATCAAAAGAGAAAAAGAAACCTGTGAAACCCTTCATAAAAATCAAGATTTCCCAAACAGAAAACAAAAATCTTTGTTCTTCCCTTTGAATCAAAGAACTTGGCATTTTCTCTTCTGTTACTCTTGCTGATTCCAAAACATCCAAAGGCAGCAACTCAAAGCTCCAAGCACGCTCTAGGTTCAAGGTAAGACTTTCTGAATTTGCTTGTTTTTCATTCTGAACATCATTAACATGTAAATATCATAGTATTAATGTTGTACATATCATTGCTTAAGTAGAAAAACTGTGGATCAGAACTTCTTAATTAGGGCTAGACTCACATTTAGGATTAGAACTTCTATAAATTGTTGTGCTATTATCCTTCTGATTTGATATTTATTAAGAACTGAATAAATCATTGATGTGTTGATTAAGAGTTGAAATATGGCATAGAACTTCTGATGTTCACTCACAGCCTTAGCCCAACACAGAACTTCTGAGTTTACTCACTGTTAATGCGCATTGAACTTATGGTATTCACTCACTATTTTAACAGTTAGAACTTCTGATTTTTCATGCACTGATAACACGCTGAACTGCTGACTGTTCGTTCACTGTCTTAGCACCATACAGAACTTCTGAGTTCTTCCTACTGTTTTGACACGCACAGAGCTTCTAAGGCTTTCTCACTATTCTAACATTCAGAAGTTCATCACATAGCAGTCCAGAACTTCTGTGTTTTTCCTCTAACGTGTCTTGCAGGACCTCAGAGTGTACCAATCCAGAGCTTCTTATCCCACTGACCTTTCCTTCTGAGTCACAGCGCGCCTGGCTTCAGAACTTCTGATCCTTGTTGTTTTTCTTGCAGCAACACTGTTTCTATCTTTCATTTATTTTCTTTATCATCATTTTTAATATTAACTCCTTTTTTTCATTAACATAAAAAGACATGAAAATATTTTTCTTTTATTAATTTATTTATTTTTTCATTAAGATAAAAAACCATTTTCTAAACAAGTCCATTTCTTTCTTATATTGTACATTGTAATATGGTTGTAATAGTAACTTAGGACTTATTTTTACTTGCAACTCCCATTCATAAATATGTACCCCCATCCCCTAAATATTTTAATAGCGTAGGACTTTACATTTCTACAATTTATCGCTTTCAAATGTATATGCTAGTAATTAGGGTGTGTATGAAAAGATATGAAAATCAACAAATAGATCACCCTAATCAAGACTAAAATGCATGCAATCAAACACACTTGCACACATGCACCCTTAGGGTAATCTCACTTTGTTGCCTATTAGAAAAATAGTCACGTCCCTCGAACATTGGCATTTTAGCAAAAGACCCTCGATAAAAGATCATAGTCCCTCGATGACCCTCGATGTTGCCTTCGGTAAACGATCTAGTCCCTAAAACGACATTGCTAAAACGTTCCATGGGTTGCCTTATATGACTATACAAACGTCCCAATGCCCGTCCCTTCACATCCAACGATGGGGCTTCTTACCAAATTAATGGTAAGATAGCAACATCTAAAGGAGGAAAAACACATTTAATATCTTTTGAGTAGGTAGATTCGCTCCTAGTTACTCGTTTTCTCACAACAAAAACATTTTATGCACCAACACTCTCACTTTGAAACATTTTCAAAAGACAAACACTTTGTACGCGTTCTTACAGAAATGAGAACCATTACAAATAATACACCTTTTCATAATACTTTCAAAACACATCTCACAAACACATCTTTGAACTATTTTCGAAACAAACACTTTGTATGCGTTCTTATAGAAACGAGAATCATTACAAAGTTACATTATCATAATAATTTCAAAACCCACACCACAAGCACATTCAAACAAAAGCAATTGATCTAGCGAGTAACTAAGAGCCCATGGAAAACCATGGATGAAAAGGGTGCTAACACCTTCCCTTTTCATAATCTACCCCCCGAACTCAATAAAACATCTCTAAAGGTCTTTCCTGTTCTTTTTCACCTTTCCTTTTGGATAAAAGAAAAGTCGGTGGCGACTCTTGTTAAACCGCAACATTTGCAAACACAAACACAAAACAATCAGTCCAAATCTCCCATCGTATCACACATATTGTAGAGATTGTGGTATCATTTTCGTCATCCTCCCTCTAAGGTTTAGAGTTTTTTAATCGAGAGTTGAATATCATAAAAGTAAATAAGAACGCATTTTTGAAATAGTGAATACGAATGAATTGATTCAAGACAAACATATGCAATGCATTGATGAAATAATGAGGTTTGATATGAATAAATGTTCAAAAAAATCAAAAGAAAATTACACATTGAATATTCTAATGAACGAAAAGTCTTCTTGTGAGAACTTGTCACTTCAGATGGTATGCCTTGGAGGGATGGTAGAAGAACTCATCATGACTGTCTTGTGCGAATTCTAGCGCTCCTTCATCAATCAGGTCTTGCATTTTATTTCTCAACGCCCAACAGCTATTGTGTCATGTCCAGGACTGTTGGAGTGGTACGCACATCTTGCATTTGGATTGTACCTTGGGGAGGCTATGTTGGTATTCTGAGGAGGGTCCCTTAACATAACCAACTTGGCCTTCAACATGCTTTCCAATGCTTGAGCCAATGACATGTTGATTTCAGTGAAGCGTCTTTCGGATGTATTATTCTTATGCCAGTTGCCCCGTTGTCGTTGGCAAGGTTGTGGTTGGGCTTGTGATGTAGTAGCAATCTGGAAAGGTCAATTCCTGACCAAACCAACCTCTTCTCTAACTGGGGGCTGATTAATGCCTTGATCCATAATTTTAATTGTTTGTTTCATGGATCTGCATCAATCTTGGTGAAGCTTGTTGAGGAAGGCTCTTAGCCCTTCTTGTCCTCGAGCTAAGTTTTGGATAAGAGCCATCTTTCCCAGCATCTGGATTCGTATTGCTTCTACCTCAGCTTGCAGTTGTTCCAATTGTTCATCTTTGTTGTTGTCAGGACGTTCCTTGGTCAGATTCACGGTGAAGAGTGTTTTCAGGTCTTCTTTCCCCTTGGATAAATTCAGGAGAAATTCCTTGAATTGGGCATCTTGAGCTTGGAGATCTTTGTTGTCTTGTTGGAGAGCCATTGCTGAAATAAACAGCGAGAACATGAGAGACCTGCTTTGAAACCTACTTAGGCAATGATATGTATTATGTATGTATGCAATGTTTTCAAGGATCTCGCGGGGTAAACAAGAAAATGTCATAAGTTGAATTTTGAAGCTTTGATTGAAGAACTTTGTATCATTGAGAGTCCTTCTACGAGAGTCAAGCTCACCTTATCAAGTGGGTCATAGCCCCTGACTCAAGTTGTTGAGTTTTGATCTTCTTACGACATTGGCTAGAGGAAAATAAATCCCCTTGCCCCTTGCTAGACGTCTGATTTATCATAACCTGCATCAAAGGCCCTCTAGATCCTTGAAATGGTTAAGGAAATGCTATGGTATTATGTTATGATGTGTATGTTATGTGTTAAGCAAAAGCGCAAGGTGATAAAGACAAATGAGTCTAAGAAGTCCAGGTTACTGGATAATAACTGCGAACAAATCCTGCAAGGAAATCATATTGTTAGATAATAAAACCCTGCAAGTAGTTCAAGTTGAAAGCAAACAAGTCACACAAACAACCTTAGGTTTAGGCTTGCATGAGTTTTAAGGTCATACCCTCTTGAAGTTGGATTGGTTCAACCTGTCCTATAAATAGTAATCATGTTCTAAGGGATCTCAATATCACTGATCTTTCCCCCAGCTTCATTCAATAGGCGATTGACTCGCAACCAAACAAAACTCAAGAGTCAAACCTTAATGAGTGTAGTATCGAGTATCTGTTGACCTTGGGCATACACCAAAGTCGGCCATCTCGCTACGTCCTAGTGACCAAATTGTGCAATTAAAGGTTCTAAGGTCAGTTGATGCTTTATGACACCACGCGGCGGCCCCGTGCATCTCCCTGATTAACTCAAGGGTTACGGGTACCAACCAAAGTGCCACATCAATGTAGCTACTGCTTTAACCGTGTCGGTATACCCCAGCACAGCTCCCTCATAAATTATTGCTACTTACCTAAAAGGTGTTTCCTGATCCGGGTGTAGGATCAAATAACCCAAACAGTTCCCATAAATATAAAGCAAGCAAGACAATCAAGAGAAAGCAATTAAATATGACCTAGATCATAAGGTTTACCCTAATTTATATTTTAGTCCCCAGCAGAGTCGCCAGTTCTGTGTTACAGTGGCAGAACCGACTGTTATATTGGTTTGCGTTTTTTGTTTGCAAATGTCGCGGTAAGCAAGAGTCGCCACCGACTTTTATTTTATCCAACAAGGGAAAGGAAAAAGAACAGAAAAAACCTTTTTCGAGATGTTTCTGAGTACGGGGGATAGATTATAGAAAGGGAAGGTGTTAGCACCCTTTCTATCCGTGGTTTTCCATGGGCTCTTAGGTACTTGCTCATTTTGAAATTTCTTGTGTGTGCTTTGATTTGAAAAGTTTTGTTTTACTTTGTGCTAACCCTTATTTCTATCCTCAAGAGTGTTACGAAGTTGTTTTTGAAAACTTTGTTTGAAAAGTGTTTGTGTGAAAAAAATTTATTTGTT